>CM053791.1:755662083-757070833 GCA_028749045.1 Cupressus sempervirens | reverse complement strand
TAAACATCAAAAATTTCCAACTAAGATACATAATATTCAACTCTAACAAAATATTTTAATATTTTATAATAAAATTAGATAACTTGATTTGTGTATATATATATTGTTTCACTACGACCTAAAATTGTTATGTATAATTAAAAATTTAGTGACTTTTCAGTTTTCAATATAATAGAAGCTTTGAACTGACTTCTTTCCACAAGATAGACTTCCTTACTTTTCTCATTAGACAAAACTTCATCGAACATTTAGTCATATTTTAATAATATTTGAATTTTGACACCATATGCTAGAAGCATAGACTTTTTTCATCAAACCAGACATCTATCATTTCTTAAGATCGTAGAAATTAATTTCACTTTGTCATGTCCCCTTTTCAAATAATTAAAAATAATAATCTTTTCTAAGGCAGGCATGCCTAAAAAGGTGAAGTTTCGGAAAAAGGGGATAATCTTTGGAAGCTAATGGACTAATAAATGAAAATTATTATTAAAATATGTTTTATTAACCCCTCTTGGATGTGAGTTAGGGTTATGCCCTCTTTTAAGGAGTTTGGAGGCATTTTGGGCTCATTCTAGAACTTGATTTTTGCTCATTTCTTTGTTATTCTTCAGAGACTGCCAAACCTGTGGAGAAGGAGACCCAAGAACAGGAGTTTGTAGGTTTCTAGGGAGACCCAAGAATGGGAGTTTGTAGGTTTCCAGGAAGGTTAAGGATGGGAGTTTGAATCCATTCCATGTGCATGCTCATGCAGAGTTTGCCTTTGTGCTGAACAGTACAAATTTGTGGGTTTTGGGGTGTATATTTTGTAAGAGTTTGGTGTTTCCAGTTGAGTATTTCATATCAGTTTGGGTTGCTGCTGTATATCAGACTTTTAAATGTTAAAATAGAGCTGAAAATATGTATTTTGATATGATTATACTTCTGTGATAGATTATTAATTTTTCATGGTGATTCCGGGCTATTTTGTGCTATTTTCGGGAGCTCGATGAACATTGTTTTTGTCCTCCATTTGGGAACTATTGTGTGCATGTTATATAGATATGAAAATGTCATTTTATAGGCTTTTATGCTGCTCAAATTTCTGTAAAAATGTCCACTTTCAGATTTATTAATAATAGGTGAAGCTGTGAAGCTTTTGGCACTATTTCTGGCATACCCGATTTGGGGTTTATTGAGAAATTGGTGGATCTTTGTGATATTAGTTGTTTGATTTTGAAAATCTGATTAGAGGTTGGAAATATCATACAAACCAATAAAGGGACATTTTAGTGGTATCAGAGCCATGATCTTGCCAGCCTGAGGGTTTGTAGAAGTTTGCATGTCAGTTTTGACAACTACCCAGATCTTGCATGTCAGTTTAGACAACTACCCAGATCTTGCATGTTAGTTTTGACAACTACCCAGATCTTGCATGTCATAATTTATGGTTGCATGTTGCTTCTAATCAGTTGCATGTCAAAATCTATGGTTGCATGCTACTTCTAATCATTTTCATGTTAGTTCTTGGTGAATTTGGTGGTTGCATGTTGCTTCTAATCAGCTGCATGTCAAAATCTATGGTTGCTTCTAATCAGCTGCATGTCAAAATCTATGGTTGCATGCTACTTATAATCAATTGCATGTTAGTTCATGGTGTTTGAAGAAGTTATAACCTATTCGGGTTACACTCTACTTTATCCAGAATGGATAGGTATAGTACAGAGTCTCAGAGGACACAATCTTGGACAATTGATATCCAGAGTCAGAACAATAGAAAGGATGGTTATTTAGACATTTGAGATAAACTTAAGAAAATAAGCCATGACATTTCTGAATAGTTGGTTTAGCACCACCGTATAATGAATGACATTTGTCCGACCCAGCTAAGGTGGATAAGTTGACTAGATTTTTATTTGGTAGATTTTCTCATAGGGCAGATGACACAATTACCAAGAACTTGCATGAGGAGTTTGAGAAACTAACTTATAGCTAGGCTAAGGTCTCAGATTCTACTCTGCCATAGGAGGTAGTGAGAAAGGATATTACGCAGATTGATAGTAATGGTCAACTTGATACTCAAATTGAGACAATTGTATACAGCTCATCAAAGGGTGATGTCACAGGCATTCAGGATGGTATAGTTACAACAGGTAGTGACTACAACATAGTGGGTTCAAATGATGATTATGAGGATGTCGTTGTGCATGATGGTGAGATACCTGGTAGAGATGAGCAGACATTGAGCATTCATGACTTTGCTGAGAAAGAGTACCAGGCACAGTTAGATGCTTCGTCACATGAGGTTGAGGCAAGTAGTACTTCACATGATTTGTCCAACCAGCTAAAGATGAACAAAGATAGTATTGTGACTTCATTATCTCATCATGATAGGATGCGGGATATGATAGAGGATCACATTTGGATGATTCAGTTATAGGGTAGACATAAGGGAGTTTAGGAAAAGTCTTCTTGTGTTGACTTACAAGTGATTAGGGAAGGAATGGGAACGATGAAGTTGAGTTATTTACATCTTCTATCAGATCGTGACCATCTTCTTAGCCTTGTTAGAGACTATTCAGATGCCTTGAGGAGGAAGGAGGAGGAAGTTGACAGGCTTTCTCACAAGCTTGAGGACACTCGAGCTTCTTTGGTGAATACTCCATTGGCATTACAAGACTGGGAGAGACATGGGGATAAGCATGGCATGGAGTTGAGTTTAGTTTCATCTTGCACTCCTGATACTCAGCTTTTTGCAAATGGTAGATCATATGTGGTCATTGATAATGTTGCGAGTTCACTTGCATTCACATCCAGGATACAGGGACAATGTTAGACAGTTATGTGGAGTTAGTTGGTATTGGTCATATTACTCAAGTGAGGATTTTGCTTGAGTTACCAGCTGATTCTAGTTTACAGATATGGACTCAAGATTGTTATATTGGCATTTGGGATTCAGTTGACTGGAGATCTTTAACACTTTTTGGTAGCAGTGTTTGTTTGGGTGCTATCATGGATTTGATTAGCAGATTGCATGGTGTTGTCTTTTCTTGTGCTAGCAGCTTGTCCGATGTTGGTATTAGTTTTTATACACCGGTGTTGGGCTTTGTTCATATATCTAGTCGACTATACTTGCTGGAATGTGTTGATGATCTTTCATATTTGGCAGTGTGTACAGATGAGTCCCAGGATCATATTGGCATTGATGACATCCAGGAGGATGCAGTGGGCAGTTTTGAAGACTTAGTTTCCTTGGGTACAAAGGAGTTGTACAGCAATGCTACAGTTTTTGATACTTCGTTTGTTGATATGAGCTTTCGAATTGATTCACAGGATATGGATGGTAATAATATAGAGACTAGTAACTTTGAGGATACTCCTTTAGACAGTGCATCAGAGGAGGTTTGTAGGAGATAGTCAAGCTAGTGCCATCATGTGTCTAATCAATTGAGAGTTAGTGAGCAATACATTGCTATCACTTTCCAACATTTCTATGCTGCTCGTCAATTGTTAGCAATTTATGGATGGGGTTCTCCTACTAGTGATGAGCAAGGAGGTAGTTATCTTTCCTTGACAGAGTTCCACTCTTTATGGGAAGCTATCCAGATTTTGAGACAGGATTATATGTAGTTTGTAGCCGATAGAGATTATCTTATGGAGTGGGGCAGTACAGCATATGATGCATTGTTGGCCAAGGAAGATGAGGTGAGTGAGCTTACTGAGTAGCTTGAGGTGACTTTTGAGATTCTTGAGAGCACACGGTTGGCTTTCAAGGAGTCACAATTTCATTTGGCTAAGGTGACCATGGAGTTAGAGCAACTACAGTCTTTACTAGATTCTATACAGTCACAAGCTGTGGTGTTTGATGATCTGAGGATGTCCATGGTCAAGATTGTCAAAGATAGTGGAGATGGGGATGCATCAATCCTTGATACTAACATTGGCATATCGGGTTCATCCCCACTAGAGTCAGGTTCAGTTGAGTTGGGTGTTGCAGTAGATTGTTGTGGTATGCCTGACATGGTGGTGACCTCTAGCACTAATGGCATGAAGACTAGAGATGATGTATCAAAGACCAAATGTGTGATGTTGGTGAGCCGATAGTTGGCATGGTTCCTGCTAGTAATACTACTCCCTTGGCGATGTATTTGGAGGTAGTAGTCAGTTCCAACTTGGTTAGTGATCAATTGCAGTTAGTTACATCTGGATTATAGTCTGAGCCACTGACTGAGATTGGTGCATTCTATCAGCATTACATTGTGAGGTATGCTCATCAATTTACCTTTGATGACCATGTTGATGAGATGATGATACAGAGATGTACTTTGGTTCCTAGTGCTTATCATTAGTTATGGGATAGTTTAATGCCTCAAGATGAGATTTGTGATGGGCATGACATGGTGATAGCTTCTACAGTTGACAGATTGATAATACATGACTTAGAGCAGGAGTTTCAGAGTGATGCTTCAGTGGGTGTTGTTATTGATTCTACTCCTTTGGCTATGACATCTCCTGACTTAGTTGGTGATCAGTCACAGTGGGTTGTATCACTTGTTCATGGTGAGCTATTGACTGAGGTTGGTTTTTTTTATCAACATTATATTCCAAGGTATGTACATCGGTTAGCATTTGATCCTTGTGTTGAGGAGTTGATGGCAAGAAAATTTGGTTTGGGTTCCAATTCTTGTTGTTTATCTTGTGATGGCTTTTCACCATTAGGGGTGCATGGTAGTTATGGTTATGAGACAGTGATCAATGATCTATAGAGTTGTGTTGACTGCAGGCATTGTATAGTGTGTGGATTCTCCATACTTGGTATAGTTTCATTCGGGAGCATTCACCATTGTTGCAGAGTTGGATTGTACATTTCGTATAGGCAAGTGGAATGCATTGATGGTATTTACTGTGTTGGTAGTCCACTTTACTTGGGTTTTGATGTTCTAAGAGTTTGTGTCTCATGGGTTTTTGACTATGCCAGTGGTGATTTTGGAGTTTGGTTGAGCTATAATTGTCATTTTGATTATGGATTCCTCTTGGTCATATTGCAGAGGATATTGCAAGAGCCTGTGTTAATTGGCAGTAGTATAGTTCATGGCTACATTTTGGATCCAAGTGGATTGATTGGTTTATTGTTTAGCCATTACTTGAGGACAAGAAATATTTGGGAGGGGAGGACTTGTCATGTCCCCTTTTCAAATAATTAAAAATAATAATCTTTTCTAAGGCAGGCAGGCCCAAAAAGGTGAAGTTTCGGAAAAAGGGGATAATCTTTGGAAGCTAATGGACTAATAAATGAAAATTATTATTAAAATATGTTTTATTAACCCCTCTTGGACGTGAGTTAGGGTTATGCCCTCTTTTAAGGAGTTTGGAGGCATTTTGGGCTCATTCCAGAACTTGATTTTTGCTCATTTCTTTGTTATTCTTCAGAGGCTACCAAACTTGTGGAGAAGGAGACCCAAGAATAGGAGTTTGCAGATTTCCAAGGAGACCCAAGAATGGGAATTTGCAGGTTTCTAAGAAGGCTAAGGATGGGAGTTTGAAGCCATTCCATGTGCATGCTCATGCAGAGTTTGCCTTTGTGCTGAACAGTGCAAATTTGTGGGTTTTGGGGTGTATATTTTGTAAGAGTTTGGTGTTTCCAGTTGAGTATTTCATATCAGTTTGGGTTGCTGGTGTATATCAGACTTTTAAATGTTAAAATAGATCTGAAAATATGTATTTGGATATGATTATACTTTTGTGATAGATTATTAAGTTTTTGTGGTGATTCCGGGCTATTTTGTGCTATTTTCGGGAGCCCAATGAGCATTGTTTTTGTCCTCCGTTTGGGAGCTATTGTGTGCATGTTATACAGATCTAGAAATGTCATTTTATAGTCTGTTATGCTGCTCAAATTTCTTTAAAAATGTCCACTTTTAGATTTATTAATAATAGGTGAAGCTGTGAAGCTTTTGGCACTATTTCTGGCATACCCGATTTGGGGTTTATTGAGAAATTGGTGGATCTTTGTGATATTAGTTGTTTGATTTTGAAAATCTGATTAGAGGTTGGAAATATCATACAAAACCAGTAAAGGGACATTTCACACTTCAAGAAAAATTTCTTCTTGGATTCCCCAATTGATCCTCAAAATTCTTGGCACGTCCATTTGATTTGACTACCTAGGGCATAAAATAAAGTATCATTCAAACTCATTTGATGATGCCCTTCATCTCGTCATCCCAAATTCATGGATGCTAAAATATGGATTTTTCTTGCCATTTTTGTCAAATGGATCTTTCTTGTAGATCGGGTGTTCTTATCATCTATTTAGGTGTCCTGATCTTGTTCAAACCCTGATTTATAAATATACTTCCAATCTAAGATTGTTGGTTTATCTAAACTTCTTTCATCCTGCAAACTTACTTCGAAAATATACAAACTTTGCCACCTCATTTTTCCATTTATAGAGATGATTCTTCCGTAGTTTGAAAGCAGTGTAGCAAATTTGGTCAGAGTAGAAAGAGAGAGAGAAAGATTGTGTTCATGGCTTCTCTTAAAGCTAATGGAGCAGAAGCAGGGACTTGGAAGTTAGTAATGGAAGATGGAGGACCCATCAAATCCCCAGTCATAGTGAAATACACAAAGCTCTTCATCAATGGAGAGTTTGTCAATTCAATTTTAGGTAATTCTTTTAAATGGGTGGATTAGTTACGAGCTGAAATTGTTTTCTATTTTTATTGTATGTAAGTTTTGTATCAATATTTAGAATCATATTCTATGAGTTTGTAGATTCAATTTCTGGTATTTTTTGGATGGGTGGATCAAATATAAGGTGAAATTACTTTTTGATATTAATTGTATGTTAGTTTTTATATCAATATTTTGAATCATATTGAATAATACATTAGACATTGATTATGAACTTGTAAACATTTATGGAGGGTTTGTGAATTCATGTCAAGATGACATCACTTGGTTATCATAGTTGGATAGATCAAATATGAGTATTTTTTTGACATCTATGAATGCTCTGTAATAAATTTATGTGCAAGAAAACTGGTTATCATAGATGAGCAAATCAATTAACATCCATTGATGCCCTGTAATGCATTTATGAGCAGGGAAAACATTTGAGACATTTGATCCATGAACAGAAGAATTGATAACAAGTGTATCAAAGGCCACAAAAGAAGATGTTGATTTGGCTGTTAAGGCAGCTAGGGCAGCCTTTGATCATGGTTCGTGGCCTCACTTGCCTAGCGCTATAAGTGCTCTCTCATTCATCATTCATCATTCATCATTCATCATAAAATCTCATTTCTTATAAAGAATTGACGATTAATCATAATCCAATAAATGTTCTTGTGATTTCAGGAGAGAGGTCGCATACTGAACAAGTATGCAGATCTGATTCAACAACATGTAGAGAAACTTGCATTATTGGAGTCATGGGATGGTGGAAAACCTCTGGATCTTTGTAAAGTATTAGATGTGCCAAAATCAATTGGTGTTCTTCAATATTATGCAAGTACGAAACTGTTTAAACAACACATGCTAAGACTTGATTCTTAAACTAAAAGCGTTAACCAATCAAAATTGACTTACATTGTGAAAGCTTAATTTCTTCCCCAATATGTGGCCCTACAATCAAATTAGAAAAAATACAGCAACATAACTACTACCAAAATAGGTATGTTTACCTGTAGTTGTGTCTTACTCTGTTATCATCTTTGTCTTTACTTATGAACTTAGTTTTGTAATACTATTGAAATCTTCTCTCACTTTTTGTCATATTTTAGTTGTAATTATATTGGCTTGTACTTTTCAAATATGATCCTTATTTTCCATTTAATCTAATCAAAAATTATAATCAAATTTCCAAACCAAAAGAGTCATACTGAGTGATTTAGACTCATGATCTATAATACAAATGCTTTAACCTCTAGATCTTGTTCAAGTACTAGACATGCCAAAATGAATCTTTCTTCTCCAATGTATAGATACCCATTTTAGTTGTGATTGACAATAGTTGCAGTTAAGTCTTAGTCACTCTACAGTATCATTGTTTATAATATAGTCAAACTTCTTGTTATACATGTGTTTGTTTTGTAATACAAGCAAAGATCCTTTGTCATGCCTAAAATTTAACACCACAAAATGCCATTTTTTTTTTAATAAAGATAAAGGACAAGTCTATTGCATACTAATGACGAAAATTGGGAGGATGATGCCTAGGTGTTGTTGGGTTCAAGTCACGCAGCTGCGTGAATAACTTACTAAAGTTTCTCCAAGCCCTTGAAACAATACATCTTAATTTTATCCTCTAACAGACAAGGTTCGACCTATATTATTTAAGACAACATTTACTTGTTGCATATTACAAAGTTCTTATGCATGTATTGTTTCCAATGTATGTTAAAATTGAAATAGTTCCACACTATAAGTAATAACGAATCACTAAGCACGTAAGTTGAAGGACTCCTAATATATCTGACGGCGAAGTCAAGAATTAATTTCAACAATCATGTATTATAGAAATGTTCTCGATTTAATATTTTTAAAGCATACTAATAAATCTTATGTGATAAAGGTGTTGGTTAAAGTGTGTTAAATGAATTGTTGTATAAAGGTTAGGTGCACGAATTATAGGATGATTTTATATAACATTCTCATATATCTGAATGCAACTATTATGGCGAAATGTGGTGTCTATGAATATTTATTACTACGCAATTCAATACTATATACTATTGATAGCACCTAAAGAAGGTCTTATTCCAATTATTTCTATTTAATGAAACTAAACAATAAGAACAAGTATAACCTCTTCCTTTTATAGAAAACCTAACACTCACAAGTGAAGTACAACTACTCAAACTAGATTTAAACATTTATTTAAGACTAACATTAACTCTTCTGGTGAAGAAATTAAACTATCAATAAACTATGCAAGATCGTATCGTATTCTTTAACATAATTATATTCCAAATAAAATTTCTTTACTAGATGCCACATCTAACTTATATACTACCTAACTACTAACTAAAAAATTAAATCTAAAATAAAATCTTACTAACTTTATTATTATTAGTGGCACATAACTAACCAAACCTACCCTATCATATGTAATTCTTACTAACCCTCTTAATTCAATTCCTCCTTACAAATTTATTTCCTAGATAATCTATACTTATAACTTATGTTACCATTTTCTAATATTATTTAATTAAAATTTTACTTACTCACATTATTCTCTTAACTCCTATCTACCATGTCTAGAGTCACCTAAGACTTAACCCCTTTTTCCAAGGTATATTTACTTATCCCAAGTCTTAAACTCCACTAACCCATCTCTTAAACTATCCATCCCTAGCACTAACAAAATGTCCTTCTTGCATAAACAAATAAAAAAAAACAAAATCTGCCATTTACCTTTTTCTTTAATCCTACAATACCCCTTTATTCCCCAAGCCCACACAATGTTTCTTTTATGTGAAAAATTGCCACATTCTCTCCAAGCAGAATCTAGTTACATAGGGCCACGTGCCCACTTTTCCCTCCTCCCAAAATGTTTGGGAAAAAAACTATACCACTTCTCAACAAACCACCTAACTACAATGGTTTTGAGGACACTAATACAAGCAGATAATATACGCTACTTCCATTCCAATGCGCCCAAGATTTATGAGAGAGCGCCTAGGGAATAGTGGGGGGCCACTGTCCTTTCACGCTAAGGTTTCCTTTTTGCTTAGCGTGGATGCCTACGTAGGCTCTCCTATAGAGTTAAAAAATTTATTTTACTTTTCCTTATTATTATGTTTCTGATTTGTTTTTTGAAAGCTATTAAAGTCTAAGGGGTAGTAGCTAGGTTTTCCATCGTATTGACTTGACATAATCTTATTAAATATAAGTATATTTTTGTTTCCTTGTGCAATGGTGACACAAGGGGTCACGCGATCTCCATGAGACTTTGCTTACTAATTCTTATGGGAGATGTCTATCTAGCAAAATTTTTGCATCTGATGTGATGTTGTTGTTGATTTGTTAATTAATTTAAAATTCACAGAAGCACAGTTCTGGAAATTTTAAATTAATTAATAAATCAAAGAAATAGTCACGTCAAGTACATTCCTTCAGCTATTTAGCCATGGGCATTCTTATGGACTAGGGGAGATGACCCGATACTTGAATACCCTAACTTCGTGCTTATCAAAACCCTATGTAAAAAATTCAAATCGCTCAATTTTTTATAGCAGCTTACTTGGCGAGTCGTCTACTTATAACTAAGGTTTCAAGTCCATGTCACTCGTTATGATGCCATATCAACATGTTTTTTGCCAAGTTGTCCAAAATAGCCCCAAAAAAAAGTGAGACCAATAGTCGTGCATAAAGGGTACCCATAGTTGAATAGCTGATGTGGCATCACATCATTGGTTACTTTTTAGATCAAAGGGTACATTTTCATTCATTTTTTGGTAATCATCGTTGTAGTAACAACTTTAAAGTCACAAGTATTGGTGCAATGTTGTCAAAAAAATTGGACATTAAGTCAGCAAGTGTAGGTATAAAGTAAACAATTTCTATCACAACCATTGGAACCCGTTCAAGTACTGGGTCCTCTTCCCTAGGAGTTTATTTTTATTTTATGTTTTTTTTTGGTTTTGTTTGGGTCTTATCTCTTAGCATATGTATTGGTTTTTGCAAGATTCTAAGTATATCCTTCCTGAATAAAATATAGGTATGTAATAGGAGAACTCATTTCTTTTCATCTTCATACAAATTCCAGAGAACAAAAGGTGTAGTTAGGATGATTTTCACTACAAGTTTAATGCATTGCTCTCCTTTCTCATTTTAGGAGGCCACGTCCATGAGTTGTGAATGACCAGATTTAACTTCCTTACTAATTTTCTCAATTTGCAAATTTGATATTGCTATAGCATCCAATTTATCTAAGGACCTATTAAAACTTGAAAACAAATGAATCAATTTCCATGCATATGCAATGTACCATCAAAATATAATGCTTTCTTGTCATAACATAGGATTTTACAAGTCCATCACTTATGTTTTCAAATTGAGACAACTATATCAACATAAAATCTTCCTCACAATAATCTATGAAATGTTTCCAATAAGAAAGAATGTCACATTACTTAACTTCTCCAGATTTCATCAGATCTCATAATGTGAAACTAATAATGATTTTGCTAAATCTACCTTTCATGATTATCCTATATAGAGTCCTCATGAGGTTTGGCTTTAACTAATTAAAAAAAAATCATATGTGCAAAAGCTTGTTCATCAGATTTCAACATGTCTTCCTTTACAATTAATATTTCCATACAAGGTCAATAGTATACAATTTTCTAATGACTCCACTTTACACAATCAAAACTAAATACAATAGGAAGAGTCTTCCCCTTTTTTTTTATTACAATGAAACTACCAAAAGAACTTAACACCTCAACACATTGGGAGATAACATCGGAAGGATTATGTCTCTCCAAACACTTGACTTCCAACATTTCCAAGAGTGAAACCCTAATATCTTCATAGGAACCATCCTTCCAAAACCTGCAAGACAACACAAACTTGGAACCATGGAGGCTCACCTCCCAACCTAAGCTTCTATGAAGCCACCCCCGAGCAGGGGAAAGAAGAACCAAACCAGGGTTTCATTCCAAGCTTACAAATGCATGAACATCACATTTCAACACTTAACAATCCCATCCCAAGGTATTTCACAAAGGTTCACCATTGAAACCTTGAACATAGGGTGAAGGTGTGCTCGCAAGGAGGTTTGCCATATCATATCATATCTGCCATAAACAACTTTCATACCCTTTCAAGGCTTCGTAATTCAACAAATATCATGCCCTTTCGGGGCTTCATAATTCAACAAATATCATGCCCTTTCGGGGCTTCATAATTCAACAAATATCATGCCCTTTCGGGGCTTCATAAACATCCTCCACCACACACTACCAACAACTTTAGCTTACTTCAGCCCCATACTTCATTTACTTCTTTCCTAACCATTTTTTTTTCCCCTTATCACTCCCAAGGCAGAATATGAATGAAAATGGCATACAATGGAGCCCATACTCCAAGGTCCTCAATCATGCAAGCCCAACTTATGCCCATTCACCCTAGACTTCTCTTCCCTTCCCACAAGGGTGAGTGAAGCCCTCACACCCATGATCACATTCACATTCCAATCCAACAAGAAACAAAGCCAAGAAGAAGAACCAAGAAATCTACAAGAACACCACACATTCACACAATGCCACAACACAATATCAATACCCATAATGCAACAAGAACACAACACTTTCACACAATGCCAAAGTCCATATCACAAGATTTACAATGCAATGCATACTCCATTGATAAATCTTCACACTTGCAGATTTGCTTAACCATGCTAAAAGAAAGAAATGAAAAAGGAACAATTTTTGAGACACCAACCTTGGTCCAAGCTAGGGTAAGGGTAGTTGTAGTAGAGCTCCCTTAATCTCCCCCCAAAACCTAACTGTCTCTAAAATTAGAGAGTGGGTGAACATCCCACTAGTTTGTCCAAGACTCTCAAATAGGGCATTCCTACTATCTATTTTAGCAAAGACACTAAGCCACTTCCCTTACAAACTTGTCTCCCTCTAAATTTGCTATATTTGACTAAGTGGGAACAAGGAAGAGACACATGTGACAACTCAAATTTCGAATTGGTGGAAGGATGCATGGGTAAAGGGGCCCCCTAGGTTGTCTAGGCACTCACATGATCAAAATTAGGTCCTTAACTTGATATACTATCATATGGTTAACTTATTTCAACATAAAAGGCACTTTGAGACCACCTAATGACCCCTTTAAACCCTAGGCAAATCTAAATTTGAATTTCCTATGATGGTGACCCATCCTACCCCTTGTCAAGTGGGTTTGCTAATTCATTAATAAGGTAATTAATTTTAGGGTAAAAATCCATCATAATCAAAACCCTAGATGACATGTTATTGCACACAAAATTCACAAGTGTCAAGTGACACATAAAAAAACATTCTACATCACCATGACATGCCCCCTGATGCATCTTTACGATTAAACATTTCCACATGCAAGAAACTTCACATTTACGAAGGCAAATACTTTCACAAGGAGGCTTTTGAATCTTCCAAAGATTCGCCTTGGTTAAATTATGTTCACAAAGGTTTGGAACTAGTTTCCCCCAAGAATTTTCATGGTTCCACTTCCTAAACATTCAACTCAAGCATCAGTAGTCCAAGGAGGTTATATAAATAAATATCATAATTGCATACAATTTCAAATGTTACATAATCTTAAATTCAAATAAATTATTCAAAATGTAAGAATATCAGGATCTGCATATCACAAACCATCAAAATCAAATCAACATCTGTCTGCGTATCACATTAAATCATCATGATCAGATTAGCATTTATCTTCATATTACATTAAATCATAATTAACAAATTATCATTTATCTGCATTTAAATCATAAATCAAGATGTAAAAATATTACATCCTACAATATCCATTCCTATCATTGTAGTCAAATCCATTAGTCATCAATATGATTTATCAAAAAATTGAGTCTGATATAAAGTGTGTCAAGTGCTATTATGGGATCAAAGTGGGGCCTTGCGTCACATTTTATCCTTTTAGATCAATTATCCCTCACAAAATTACTTAAAATAGTCAATCATCATTGAGAGGTAAAGCATAATAGAGTTAGGAGTATAACTCATAGAAATACTTAACTAGTTAGGATGCAACATAATGATGTCAACATATGTTCGAATTCAATCATCAAGTGAAAGAACTACATCCTATGTTTCCAATATACTTTGAATAATAAACACTAGCATCTTATTACCATCCAATATTCTTACCTTGCAAAACACTTCTTCGTCTAATGGAATTTCCATATACAATTTGTAATGATTCTTTCTTGCCCAAGTAACCATATGCATATTCATACAAGTAAACATTATCTAGGAAAATTTAGCATTTGGTTACCATCTTTATATTATTAATTCATAGCTTCCATAATGGTATAAATTAACACCTTTCTAAGGAAACTCCCCCATGAACTCATATGTAACCAGAAATGACTATAGAGTACCTAAAATCTAATTTAAATTATGGCATCTCATCATCATAGTATGGGTTCAATTGTCATTTCCCAAAACATTTATTTGGAGATAAATCAATTAGGATAAATGTTTATAAGACACACATAAACCTAAGTGGAGAATATAGTTTTAAAATATGTTCGATCATTACATACATAGAAAGTTAGGTCTTAGTACATTTTATAATTACAAACACTACTGAAATAAGACATTTTCCTTCTAAGTCTCGAATATCCAAATCCCGAATACCTACAAAGAAAGTAGCCTTACCATTTCTTCAAAATTAAAAATTTCTAATTGAAATGATTTAGAACATGAAACGAAAATCATTAATCTAATCAATTAGGTCCTAATGTGTGGGTCATCGAAATGCATTTATTAGAATGATAAAACCTTATAGTCTCAAAAGTGTACCAAAATGTTGAACTAGAGGTATCATGATACAAATGTGTCATCTATACCATGATGATCCAGGTGAGGCCTCACATCCTTGTTTCTCATTTTATCTAATTAAAAACATTAAGCATTTTTATGAAAAACAAATCTTTGTGTTGGTTTGATCAAACCCATTATCTGATACAAAAGCTTTCATCTTTCTATAAATTTTTTAAAATAGTTGTACATTTATTTTTTACAGGGTATGCTGATAAAATCCATGGATTGACTCTAAAGATGAATGGACCATTCCAAGGATATACATTACAAGAGCCCATTGGAGTTTGTGGTCAGATCATACCATGGAACTTTCCACTATTTATGTTTTTCACTAAGATTGCTCCTGCTTTGGCTTGTGGATGCACTGTAATTATCAAGCCTGCAGAGTTGATACCCTTATCTACACTCTACTGTGCTCATTTATCTGTAGAGGTATGTAAATAAATAAATTTTTGTATTGCACAACATTTAGATTGATTTCGAAGCCTTTAATCTAAAACTTTAGAGCAAAATGAAGATATATTTATGAAGGGTTTCCAGATTATTTGATTAGTTTGTGATTAAAATAGGCTGGAATACCCCTTGGTGTTCTCAATGTGCTTCCTGGTTTTGGAGCAATCACTGGTGCTACCATAAGCATTCATATGGATATTGACAAGGTAGGATTATAAAACAAATAAATGAATATTGAATTTTTTTTGATGATATGATTCTTTTGTATTTAATGTAGTTCAATTTTAAATATATTATGTTTTTAAAATATGAAGTTAGTAATGTATGTATATTGGTTAGGTCGCATTCACTAGATCAATTCAAGTGGGGAGATTGATAATGGAAGCTGCAGCAAAGAGTAATTTGAAAGAAGTGACATTAGAGCTTGGTGGGAAATCACCTTTAATTATTATGGATGATTTTAATGTCGATGAAGCTGTAGAAATTGCCAATGCTGCTACATTCACAAGCATGGCGTGTTTCTATGCTACGATCTATATTAATAATGATGATAGATCATAAAGTATTTGTCAATATGTATGTTAGGAAAAATAATTAAAATTAAAACACTTTGGATTGTGTTATAGGGACAAATATGCATAGCTGGTTCAAGAGTATTTGTTCAGGAAGGTATTTATGATAACTTTGTGAAGAAAATAGCAGAAAGAGCAAAGAAGATTATAGTAGGTGATCCACTTAAGGGAGGAGTACAACATGGCCCTCAAATATCCCATTGTTTGATTTTTATGTTTTTTCTCATATATTTTTAGTCTAAGTTGAAGGAAAGTACTTTCAGGCTATTAAACAACCTCCTAAAAATGTCATTAAGACATCCATTAAAAATAATAGATATTAAAACATGGGATATTTAATATAACATTCTTTAGTATCAATATCTACCAAACTCTTGAAATTATTGTGTATGACTATCTTTTTCAGCAATACATTTGATATTGAAGAATGCATTCTATATAAATGCAATTCATTTATATCTAGATTGAGAGGTTTTTTTATATCCAATTATGCCTAAGTTCATATATTTTTTATTCATTTTGGACCTACTAGAAGTGACAAAATATTATCTAATTATTATTTTGCAGATTAATAAAACTCAATTCGATAAAATATTGAAATACATTCAATATGGTAAGATAGATGGGGCCAATCTATTAATTGGTGGTCATTCCTTGGGTGAAAAGGGATTTTACATCCAACCTACAATTTTTATTGATGTTGAGGTAATTCTAATATCTTAATGTAGCAATAGTTACTTTGGTTCATGGAGTCAATTATTCAACACTCTTTGATTATAATTTGATTCAGGATAACATGAGGATTGCTCAA
The DNA here is from genome assembly GCA_028749045.1 of Cupressus sempervirens. NCBI lineage: Eukaryota > Viridiplantae > Streptophyta > Pinopsida > Cupressales > Cupressaceae > Cupressus > Cupressus sempervirens. The sequence continues at coordinate 757,054,448 of CM053791.1, read as the reverse complement.
GAACAAATATTTGGTCCTGTCATCTCTGTTTTGAAGTTCAAGTAAGGATGTTTATTAATAGGTTATTTTGACATTTCTAGAATACAATTACAACATTAACATTTTACATGAAATTATCATCTAACATATGCTAAACTTGTGTAAATCAACATGGAAAGGTTCAATCATTATACATTATACATTTTAATAATCAGGCCACTCAAGATTTATTTTTAACTTTGCGATGTCTTATGCAGAACCATAGAAGAAGGAATAGAAAGAGGAAACACGACAGTATATGGTCTTACAACTGGAGTTTTGACTAAAAATATTAATGTAGCTAATAGAGTTGCAAGATCACTTCGTGCAGGAACTGCGTGGATCAATACTTATCTTATAGTTGATAATGATGCCCCATTTGGAGGATACAAAACAAGTGGACTTGGAAGAGAGTATGGCCCTAATGGACTTCAAATTTACCTACAAGTCAAGTCTGTTCTTACACCTCTACATGAGTCACCATGGCTCTAAGAACCACCTTACATCTAGTTCACATCTTATACATTACTTTTCATGACTTTTGGTATAGTTATGTACTCACTATTCAATATCCTAAATAATGATATATTTACATCTAGCTTCAATGTTATACATTACATTTCATGAATTTTGGCATAGTTATGTACAAGCACAAGAAATAAATTCTACTATGTGGGTATGTGCAGGATCATGGTGTGTCAAAAAATGGTGATCTAAGTGTAATTCTGAAATGCCTCAAAGCATTTCAAAATATATTCCAACATTTTTCCCACCTATCTTGATATCAAACCAAAAAATTAATACCTTTAAAAGGCCTAGTATATCCCTATATGCCACTCCTACATGGTCAACTTTAAAAACGTCCCAAAAACATGTTTTTGACATGTTCTTGTGTGTTTCTTTACTTCAAACATGTATCTGACAACTTTTTTTTTAACCCAAATTTGATGAAATGAAAAAGGTTTATTAAGAATGTTCTTAGCTTTCCATAAAAGTAATGTATGTCAAACTATAAGTTTAGTAAGTAATTATTACTTATTTTTCTAATGGAGTTACGTATAAGGTGCTGATTGACACACTGATTGAAAAACATCTATAACTTCCAAATGATACAACATTTTTGAAATCTAAAAGATGCATCACATTCTATACTTCTTCTACTATAAGGGAAAAAAAAAAATTGTAGATTTTTGAATTAGTTAAGGTGGTCAGATATGAAGTTTTTTTTATTCAGAAAATACTAGAGTTGAAAATTCACATTAATTATTTATTTAGAATAAAAATACTCAAAAATATGCATCACATCTGGGCATGAGTCTACTTCTTATATATAGAGTATTATTAAAAAATATTATCATTTGACTTTAATTAAGGTGGTTAAACATACGTCCACTTCTTATTTTTCTCCTGAAATTTTTGTACTATTGCATTAAAATTCAAGATTTTGACCAATCAATTAATTTTTTATTTATTTTTAGATAAGGCCTAGTAGTTTAGAAATTAAATTTAATTTCTTAGAGATTCTTTTCTCTCAATTTTTTGACAGAAAGTGCATAACAAGTTGAAAATTGTACACCAAGTTGACATAACCCTAATTTGCTAATTTTTCATTGCCACTTAAGGGCATAGTTTGGCTAACCATGATCTTGCACATACACATGTAGTATATGCTTTTAAATAATGATATAGTTACATTGTAAAAATATTTGTTATCTTTATTATTAGATTTTCAATCAAAGTAAATCATAGTATAAATCCTAATTATTGTAATATTTTATTGGACAATTTTATTAAATATACCAAGGTTAAAATATTCTCATTGTTAGTCAACTAATAAGAAATGTGTGTGCATTTGTGCATCGCTTCTTGAAAATATTAAGTCCACCACTTAATTAAGATCCCCAATTAGGGTATTGACTTTCTAATGGGCACCATACTAAGTGTAATTCTAAAAGAGGTTCATTAGTAGTTAAAATTGTGAAGTTTTAATGTTGGCTTGGTTAACTCTAAGTGTTGCAACCAAGGGTCAAATCTCTGATTGGTGCAAACAAGTGTTAACATCTATTTGGACTCACCATGGTAGATATGTGAAGAATTCTAGTTGGTGGTATGGAGGAGATAAGGAGGAAGGTGTTGAGGAGCTTAAATGACTAGTGGGCTATACCCTCATTGGATTGGAGTTCACGTGGTTCCTATGTCATATAGGTGTGTACTACTTGCAAATCTAGATTTTCCTTGGAAGTTGTTGCTCATGGATTCTGTGTCAAACTCACTCAAGTCTTTCATGATTCTTTTTTATATTTCAAACACATGCATATATTCACTCCTTGTGCACAAGCAACCTATAAGACTTCCATGCTTGCGACTATTGATTGTTAAGTTTGGGGACATGAGGTCCCCTAATTGTGACCTCATCCTTGTACATAACCTACGCAAAAAACAATTATCATATCAAGATATTATTTTGATGAACTCTGTATGTTGATTAAATTTGAGGATGAGATTTGTTGGTGTAATTAAGTATTTACTAATTGCACTTTACTTAAGTTTACTTAGGATAATGCATATAGTCATATTAGTTCTCATGTAGACACCTAGGAGTTTGCATATTCACACGAGTTGTCATATAGACAACACAGGGGTTTGCACTCCAATTGAGCACATGTTGTCTACTACATCTCTTTATGAGATACACCTTTTCATTGTTATCCTCTCATTGTTTCACGTAAATTCATGCACAATGGAGGATAATCCACTCTTGGTGGACATGTGCTTAGTTGTTATGCTTATCTCTTTGTTAACTCCTAGTCATATCAGTTGCCTTTATATACAAGGAACTTCTATACTGTATTCATCCAATTATCTAATTTTTTAGATCATCTTATATCCATTCTCATTTGATCATCATTTGTCTCTCCTGTGCTATCTACTAGGCTTCTTGATCTTGGCATTGAATTATTGCGCTATACCAAATTCTTACATGGTATCAGAGGTATACCAAATTCTTACAAGACTAAATTTTATTAAATTATAGTATTTGATAATCAAATTACAATGTAAAAATATGACTATATCAAAAGGAAAACTAGGTTTCTTTATGAATTAATTATTGGTTGATTGAAAAAAGAAAAAGAAAATGAAGTGATGGAAATATCTAAACATATAAATATAAGTTAACATTCTTATTATAAAATTAGAATGTCTACTTGTAATGGTCATATCATGTGAATCATGAATATAAGAATGTCCTCTATGATTCAAATAACATGCATGACTAAGAAATAAACAAGCAAAAATATTCCACAAAAATGAATATACAAGAAAAAAGATACTTGCAAACATCTATACATGATGCAGGGCAATGACATAATTCGTGAAAATATGCAAAAACATGTGGAATAAACTCAACTTAAACCTTCCCATGCTCCCCTTCTTAGAGATGAACATGGAAGCTATACTTAACTCAATGGAACCACAGAGAACACAAGGATAGATGCAACATATATGTAGGTGTAATTATTTCACTTCAAATAAAAATAAACCACAACATGCCTGACTATGAGGCCTTCCAGGTTGTAGCCTTATAAAGAATAAGAATTTACAATCTCAAAGCCTCATCTCACATGCTCTATCTCTATCACCTAAGATCATCTAAAATCCCTACTTTCTTACATCTAATCAAGCTTCTTTTACAGCAAGGTAAGTCGAAAGTTGACTAGTCAAGTATTTAATTACAATATAGGTCCACACTAGGAAGAGTACACCAAAATATATGCAAATAAAAATATGAAATCATGTGTACTTAAAGATGGGTCAACATGTGTTAGGAGTTTTTGCTCCTAATTGTGTAAGATGCCACATGATTAAAGGAAACCACACCAATCAGAACAACATGCTTTGTTGGATGAAAATGGTTAGAAATAGGGACCTTAAAGAATGACACATAACTGTAGAAATTAAGAACATTAGAACATGTTCACTTAGGAAAATGATTTACGATAGGTCCTCAACATTATGGCAACTGTGAAAAACATGAAAATAAAAGTAGCAGTGACTACTTTGCAAACACTAGATGGGTATAGAAAAAAATAAATATTTTTGGTTGTTGCAAGATCTCTCAAAGACTCAAGATGATCCTACATCAAGCACATGGGGTTAATAAAAAACTAATTTCCACATAAGGTATGGCTAATACTCTGAGCTGAATCATAAAGATCCAACTCATCTTGTGTAATCCATGAACTATCTTCAATTGGTTTGTCTCTCCATTGAACTAGGTATTCCATGTAGTCTTTTCCTCTAGTGCTCTTGGTTATTCTACTCTTCAAAATACTTTAGATGTTTTCTATCTTCTTCTTAGGATAATCCAAGTTATTTTCAGCTCGTCATCTAATTCAAAATACTTGAAGATATATGTAATGTTGAACATAGGTGAAATATTTATGTCTTATATGGTCATTCAACTTTTAAAGCATTTCCATTTTCAAACTTCCTTAGAATCTTACAAGGACCAAATTTCTTCATTTCATCTTACTATAGGCACTTCTTCTTCTTCAGGTGAGTCATAACCTTATCACTAACTTCAAAAGATTTATGTCTCCTTTTACAAGCTCTCTATTTTTATTCTAGATTAGTGTCTTCCAAGTTCATTTTTATTTTTTCATGTAAAGTATTTATGAAATTTGCAACTTCCTCAACTTTAATGCTTCTTTTTGTCTCTAGGATTAGATCTCTTAATTTAGTAGTTCCCTTAGGATTCATTCTTATAAAAAATTCAAAAGGTTTCTTCCTTGTGATCTTTATTCACAAAATTATTGCATGCAAATTCTTCTTGTTCCAAATTCAAATCCCAATTAGTAGTCTTATTTCCAACCAAGCATCTCAAAAAGTTACCCAAACTTTTGTTCACAACTTCAATTTGTCCATCTATTAGCAAATAAAATGTAGAACTAAACTTTAACTTTGTATTCAACTTCTTCCAAAGTGTCCTCGAAAAATAAAAGGTTATTTTACTATCTATATCTAAAATGATAGTTTTAGGAAAACTATGCAATCTTACCACTTCCTTAAAGAATAATTTAGCTACATCTATTGCATCATATGTCTTCTTATAAGGTATGTAATCAGTCATCTTTGAAAATCTATCTTCTATTACCAAAATATAATAATCAACTCCTAGAAATCTAGGCAAACCAAGAACAAAATCCATATTGATATCTTCCCAAGGCTTATCAAGTGCATGCGATGGTGAATCCAATCTCAAATTCTGACTAGTTCCTTTTGTTGCCTGATAAATTTTGCAACTTCTAACCATCTTCTACACATCCCATCCTCATAAATTTGTGGCTAAAAGTATCTGTCTAAACTCAACTTTATTATTTTATCAATCCCAAATGTCTAACAAGTCTGACACTATGCTTCTCCTTCATGATGTTCTCTCTTATAGATCCTCTATGTATGCACAACTAAATTGCCTCAAACAACATATCTTCCTAAACAAAATAACCAATCCACTTATCTCTCACCACCTATTTTTACAAGATTTCTAAGGTTTTACAAAATTGAGGCTAGATTCATATAAATACTTCAAATCATTAAATTTGAGTACATCAACTCTCATTTATGTCAGCAAAATCCTTCTCATCAAAGCATCAACAATATTGTATAATTTTCCACTCTTATGTTTCAATGAAAAAGAAAAGTTCTGTAAAAACTCAACCCTCTTCATATGTATCTAATTCAACTTATTCTGACTTCCCAATTACTCCAAAGCTTTATAGTTAGTATACAACACAAAATATTTAGGCATCACATAATGTCTCCATTTCTTCAAATCTTGAAAAATAGCATAGAATTCTGGTCGCAAACTAAATATTTTCTCTTAGCATCATTCAATTTATCACTAAAGAAAGCTAGAGTTCTTCCTTCTTGACTCAAAACAACTCTAATAGGACTTCCACTACCATCACATTCAACTTGATAAACTTTACTAAAATCAAGCAAAACAAGTTTAGGCAATTCTACAATCTTTTGTTTGAATGTTTCAAAACTCTTTTGTGCTTCATGTGTCCATTTGAAATCATTTTTATCTCCTCTCAGTCATAGTAATACTATTACAAATAGAACTAATTTTTTTTATGAACTTCATATAAAAACCTGCTAACCCATGAAATAATTTTAGGTCTCTCCAACATTCTTAGGTGTAGGCCAATCAAGAATAACTTTTGGGTAAAAGTACAAAGCTATGCCACCTTTCAAGATGACTTATCAGAAGGACTAAATTTTAGTATTTCTATCTATAAATAATTTTTGTTCAAACATATGATCATAAATTTATTCTTGCTAAGTTGAATGTGGTGTCACACTTTTCCAATTGGAATCTATTAAATGTGTGTTTTATACTAGTTTATATCCAATTACTAAAGTAATAAAATTATTTAAGAAAAATGACGTTTCAATAACTCTTACTATTTGTATGATATTTTTTTAAAAACATATAAACACCTTTTTATAGATCTCAAAGTCAAGAATATTCTTATATAGAGTTCATAATATTTTAATTAGATATAGTATATTACAATTAAAAAATTCTACAAGTACATATTATAACACTTGACAAGATGTCAATTTTGAGAAAGAAAAAATATTCAATCTTATAAGAAAAATTTATAAATCATATTACATTCTAGAGGAGAGAGTCCTGTTCTAGAATAAATAATTTTTATTTTGGTTGGAATAGATATATTTGTAAAAATGTAGTGGGAGATGAAAACTATCGATTTTAGGTGAGTTAAAATTTGAATCAATATAAAAGAGAAAATATAGGTCTAAAGCCAATTTTTATTTTTTATTGCTCTAGTGTATATGTTATCTATAACAGAACTAGAGATCAACATGAAATATGTTTATTTATATATATTTTTATGGTGGAAACTAGACCCCTAATTTCTAGCATTTTTCAGCAACAAAAAAATTATTTTTAAAAAATAGGAAAATATATCAATGATTATTCCAAATAATTTTTAAAAATTATAATCCTAAACTTCATCCATGTCTACACATTTCATTATTTTACATCATTTTCGAATTATAAATAATAATACTAGTTTTATGTCATTGAAGGCAAACAATTATACTTTTGTTAGCCTTTTCCTTTATAAAGGGGTGACACAAGTCTGTGCTTTTACCCTTTCACCTTTCCAGGATCTATTTTCAAGCCATTAGGTGAAATGAGAAAACCAAGATGAAAAATTTCTTCCTTCATGAATGAGTATTCTTCAAGTTAATGAACAACTTCTCCTCTTTCAATCTCTACAATACTTTTCTAACATGATCACAATGTTTTTCTCTAGTCTTACCAAATATAAAAATATCATTCACATATACAATCACAAATTTACCCAAGAATTCCTTCAAAACCTCATTTATAAGGCTCATAAAAGTATTAGGTGCATTAGTTAGACCAAAAGGAAACCAACCATTCATACAAACCCTCATTAGTCTTAAAAGAAAATTTCCATTCATCACCTTCTTTAATTATGATATGATGATAACCACTTTTCAAATCAATCTTGGTTAAAATACTTCACTCCACTCAAACTATTCATTATGTCATCCATCCTAGGAAAAGGAAATCTAGATTTCATTGTTATCTTTTTCAAAGATCTAGAATCAATGCACATTCTCCATTCTCCATTCTTTTTATGTGCTAACACAATAGGTATTGCACAAGGACTCAAACTATTCCTAAACACACCCTTCTCAAGCAATTCATGCACTTGTCTATTCAACTTAGCATTTTCATTAGGTAACAACCTAGGTGGTGCTTTATTAGGAAAACTATATCCAGGTATCAAATGCATACAATGACTTATGATTCTCACAAGTGGCAAACCATCTGATACATTATCAAAAATAATGTCTTGAAACTTCACTAGCAAGGATGCAATCTCAGGTGCATGTTCTAACTCATCTTGTTTGTCAATATTTCTAGGAATCAAAGAAAAAATAACATTTGATTCCTTTGTATCTCTAGAAAATTGATTACTTTCAACCAAGCATACTCTAATTGTTGTACAATGATTCTCCTGGGGTGTTTCTACCAAACGAAACAATATTTGTTTCTTTCCATCTACCCAAATAGTATATTAATTCAATCTACCATCATGGAAATCTTTTCTATGATACTAACAAGGTCTACCCAAAAGAATATGAAAACAATCCATAGGCATAATATGACACAATATTTCATCATGATAATTCCCAATTTTGAATTTAACAAGGCATTACTCACTTACAATTAATTTATGCTTCTTCTGAATCCAAGCAACATGATATGGATTAGGATGTCTTATTCTTTGCAAATGCAACTTGTTAATCAACTCCTCAAATGGAAAGTTATCAGAACTTCAACTATCATTAATTACCTTGCAACATTTTCTAGTGATCTTACATGTAATTTTGAACAAAATTATTCTCAAAATAGGTTCTACATAAATTTATTCATTAAACAAGATCCTTCTTAACACTAGGTTATCACCATTTTTAGATTCACTAGGTGTTTCAACAACTTCTTCACAAGCTAAAGTGTTGTTTATATTACCTTCAACCATCTTTCCAGAGTTAGTACATTCAAAATTTCTATCTCCTTCTTCACTACATTTAAAACAATTACCCCTAAACCAATATCTTTCCTCACTTTTTCTACCATAATTATTCCTAGTGTAACTAGTATAGCAACCTCTAGTCTAGTTACCTCTTTTACCATTAGGTTCTTCCTTCCATTCTAATTCTCCTTTATCTTGCATTGCATTGGCGGATCTACTACTGATGTCCTTTTGCCTCAACTTTTGTATTTTCATCAACAAATTAACTTGGTAATTTGTAGGGATAAACTTCTTTTTTATCTTCCCAATCATCATCACCCATGTCTTGATATTTTCCTTTCCCCTTTTCTATCTCTCAATTTGTATATGATCCCACCAAAGTGAAGCATTACCCATCAACTGTGTGATTACTATCTTAATTGTCTTGTTATTAGGAGTTCCTTCATACTCAAAGTATTTATCCATCTCAGGGATCCAATCTAATACTACATTAGTCTCAATTCTTCCATCATAGAAAGAAACTTCAATAGAAATTCTAGCATCTTCCCTAGACAAAACCCACAGAAGCCATTCCTCATCTTCTTCAACCTCAGGTTCTGGATTAGGATTTGGTGCTACCTCTTCATGATCATTCACATCTTCAAGATGTACATCTCTTCTTCGCATTGTCTTAAAAGCTTCAAGTCTAACTGCAATCTACCTCAACATATCCATAATTGTGTTATCAACATTTCCTCTACCATGAACCATCTTGAAAATAGTTCCTACAAGATCCTAACCTTCTATAATTTATAAGTTAGATTTAAGATCTTCCACCCTTAAAACCAAATTCAACAAGGTTCTCCATGATCCAAGCCATAATAAAAAGCTTTCTTTGATACCACCTAACATAGGGAAATAATAGGATTCATAAAAACATGCAAAACCATGTAGAATAAAATCAACTTAAACCTTACCACACTCCCCTACTCAGAGATGCACAGGAAAGCTATACACAACTCAATGAAACTATAGAGAACACAAGGCTAGATGTAGCATATATGTAGGAATAATTATTTCACTTCACATAAAAGGAAACCATAATATGTCTGGCTATGAGGCCTTTCGAGTTGCAGCCTTATACAAAAAAATAATTTTCAATATCAAAGATTCATCTGGCATCCTCTATCTCCATCCTCTAAGATCATCTAAAATGCTAATGTGAAATCCTTACTTTCCTACATCTAACAAAGCTAATTTTATAGCTAGCTATGCCACAAGCTGGCTAGTCAAGCATTTAATTACAATATAGGTCCAGACATGGAACAATAAACCAAAATCCACGCAAATGAAAATATGAAATCATGAACACTTAAAGGTAGGTCCATATGGGTGTTAGAAGTTGGCTCGCAACTGGATAAACCTCCACATAATCAAAGAAAACTATGCCAATCAAAATAAATGCTTTGTTGGATAAAAATAGTAGGATTTATAAGGATGACCAATAAACAAAACTTGAGAAATAAGGAACATTATAACACATGCACTTAGGAAACAGATCTGGGGTAGGTTCTTGACATGATGAAAACTAACTACAACATGAAAAAAGAAGAAGCAACAATGACTAGTTTGTGAACAAGAGATTGATATAGAAAACAAGAAATATTTTTTGTTAATGCAAGATTTCTCAAAGACCAAAGATTCTCCTACATCAATACATGGCTAAATGTATTCCAAATACCCATGGACACAAAGATTTTTTTTTTTAAAAACTAAAGGTTATTTGGGAATATTATATGTCAAATATATGCTTTGATATCTCTACCTTCAGAGATACTAGATAGATAGTGTTTGTTGATATCTAATTGAAAAGATCATTTGATTAGAAAGTTTGTTGAAGAAGACTATGTGTTTCAATCATTGTATTGTCACTGATGTCAAACTTGCTATATTTTGGTAAGACAATTGCTTATATGTTTCAAGTACTATCACTTAGTTAATTAATGAGGAGGATTTGATCAACAAGATGTAACAAAAGTACCTAGAGGAAAGGTTGAGCTATGATTATGTATTGAAGTATGAGAATTAGTAAAGACAATGATAACATAATGTATTGATGATCTACTTGAGATTACAAAATGACTAGTTACACTTAGAAAGTTTAGAAGAATAACATTAAATAAAGTTTATTTTCCAAGCTTGACCAAGTGGACAGTAGGTGCCGAGAAAAGTTAATGCAAGCCAAACAAAAAGTTAGTTGGAGCTGAGTGAAAGCAAATTCTAGTAGGTGCTGAGAAAGTTAGTAAATGTTGAGTAATTTTTAATTGATGTCAAGCACCAGTAAATTCCAATTGATGTCGAGTGATTTTATAGTTGATGTTGAGTAACACAGTATGTGTCAAGCATTAGAAGATTGATAATGTCGAGCTACTACATTATGACAGAGATCAAAGATTCACAAAATAAAATCCAACAAGTTTGTATTCTTGGAACTTGTGAATCAGGAGGAAGATAAGATTGATGAGCTGGTGGCACAAAATCTTATGTAAATTGTTTTGAAGGTGGATTCAAATGGATTCTAAGAGAAGTTTCTAGAAAAGACAAGATATGGGGTAGATACATTGTATCCTACCTAATCCATCGAAAACCCTAATTTTGATGATGGATAATGAGTGAGAAAATGTTCTAATTTCTTGTATATAGGAATGTTTGGTCATGAAGCAAAGTGTTAGAGAGTTTGATGCAAAAATTTGATAAGGAGAAGGAAAGGGGTTTTGCTTCATCAAGTGACCCAAGTGAAGAAGTCAGCAATGGTGTACTGAGCTAGAAGGCTTAAAGAGGATGAATGCTTGAAGTGTGAACAAGTTGTCAAAGCTGCAAAGATTGGAAGCCAAGCATAGTTGAGGACTAAAAAGAGATCTATAATTTGCAAGTAAGGTTATAAGTTGTATTAGATCAAAGCTCTACTGTTACTTTGTAACAATTGTATCAGCCTAGGGTAAATCCTTTGGAGTAAGGTTGACTTAACAGTCATTGGAAAATCCTTTAAAAAGGTGGCATTCCAAGTGAATGGCCTAAAGTCCCCTAACAAGGATCACTTTTGATAGGGTGACTAAAATCCCTTAACTGTGTCACATTTAATAGGGTTGGCCTTTAATAGGGCATCACTTCAAAAGAGTAAAAAAAGAGTAGCATGTTATTGTTGGTTTTTCCCAAATTGAGTTTCCACATTAAATAATTGTGTCAAATGTGTTGATGGATATGTTGTGTTTCATGCTTTACATTTTTGTAAATTGATTTAATAGTAACATATCAGTTTTAGTTAACACATAAGGAATGCATGCATGGTTGAGAATGTTTTATGGGTTCACTGAATTGTGAAAACTATTATTTGTACATCTAGACCTTGAATAACTAATTCACCCCCTCTCTCATTTATTCTAAAAGAATTCTAACAATTGGTATAAGAGCCATCTACTTAAGAGGATTAGTTTTAAGGTACTAGAAGCATAAAGATCAAGATGTCAAAAAGAGAGGTACCCAAGCTCAACAGAGATAACTTTCCTGCATGGAAAAGTTTGATGAAGCTACACCTTGGAAAACTTGGAGACTATGCACAATATTGCATTTCAGTAAAGCATGTTGATCCAACAAGACCCCTAACTACTAAAGATTTGAAGAAAAAGAAAGAACACAATTAGGCAATGTTGGAGATTGCCTCTACCCTAAGCTATGCAAAATTTGATGATATCAAAGTCCTTAACAGTGATAAGAAGATGTGGGCTGCTCTAGACGCAATCTATGGAGGAGAAACAAATGTTCAAAGAGCCAAGCCAGAGAGCCTCAAAGGTAAGTTCGATGACATGAGAATGGAAGAAGGTGAGAATATTGCTCAATATGTTGCTAGAATAAAAGAAGTTGTTAGTGCAATAAAATGTGATACTAGTAAAATAGATGATGATACTGTCCTAAGTAAAGTCTTGAGAACATTGTTGCATGTGTATGCCATTAGAGTATCTACAATCTAAGAGTTAAGATGTATACTAGGAAATGATCTAATCCTTGAAGATTTGGTAGGAAGACTCACTACTTTTGAGCTATCTAATTTTGACAACTATAGACTAGAGAGTATTGGATCAGTTTTCAAAGCAAAATTGTTATTGAAGGATTTAGAGGAGGTAAAATAGAAGAAGAAGAAGAAAAGAAAGATAAAGTATGCATCTAGTGATAGTAACACAAATGAGGAGGACATTGAAAAATTGGACACATTGCTGGCAAGAAGATTTCACAGAGGGAAAGGCAAGTTCAAAGGTAAGTTACTTATTATTTGTTTCAATTGCAATGAAGTTGGTCATATTGTTGCAAGATGTACACAGAAGAAGAACTACAGAGAAGGAAACAAGCACAAAAAAAAGAAGAGAAAATGATGGAAGAGACAACAGAAACAAAGGCAATAAGTCATGCTACATTGCTGATGAACATAACTCTGATGAAAATGATGATGAAGTATATAATGCTATTTTTTGATAAGTATATAATGCTATTTGTTGATGATTACTCTAGAATTATGATAGTCATGTTTCTAAAACAAAAATTAGATGATTTTCAAATGTTTAAGTGGTACTTGGCAAGAGTTGAGAAAGAAATAGGTAAGAGTCTAAAATGCTTGAGAATAGACAGAGAAGGATAATTCACTTCAAATGAGTTTGAGATGTTCTGTAATGATAGAGGAATCAAAAAATAGACATCTGCACCTAGGACCCCTCCACAAAATGGAATTGCTAAAGGAAGAAATAGGTCTATAATGGATTGTGCTAGAACACTCATGATGGAAAAGAATGTTGCTCTGAAATACTAGAGAGAAGTTGTAAGTACTGTTGTATACACCTTGAACTATGTACAAGTGAATAAAGGTACTCATTCAACACATTTTGAACTATGGTAAGGATATCCACCTAATGTGAAATACTTTAAGGTATTTGGAAGAAAATGCTATATTCTCAAAGATGTTAGAAGTGAAAAGTTTGAAGTAAAAAGTGAAGAAGGTATATACGTTGGCTACTCCACAAGAAGGAAAGCTTACAAGTTTTTAAATACTAACACTAAAAAAATTGTGGAAAGTGCGAATTTGAATTTTGATGAGTTTATAGAAGTACATGAGGCTAAACCTACAAAAGAACCACAAGAACAAAAATTATTTGTATACTATTATGAAGGAATGCCTACTAAAGAAGATGCTACAAATCATGCTACAAACCAACAACAAGTCTCAACAACTACTGAGTCACAACCTGTGAATGTTGAGTTGCATTAAGATGCTAAATTGTAGAATGAGGAAAATGCACAATCTAACTCTAAGATTAGCATCATGAAAGAGATTCTAAAACACATAACAGAGATGTACACAGTGACACTGAAGTTGAGAGACATAATGTAGCTAGAAGAACTGAGCCTAGACTATCCAAATATATCAAAAGACATCATCTTGTAGATCAAATCCTTAGAGACAAAGATGTAGGGCCAATGAAAAGAAATAGATTGAGAAGTGAATCATATTTATTAAGCATCAAGGAATCTAAGATAGTGAAAGATGCATTGGAAGATGATGACTGGTACAAAGCTATGGAAGAAGAAATTTAATAGATAGAGAAGAACAAGACTTGGAGTCTAGTTCCTAGACCACAAGACAAGAATATGATTGGCACAAAGTGGGTATTTAGAAACAAGTTAGATGAGAATGGTGAAGTAACAAGAAACAAAGCAAGACTAGTTTGCAAAGGGTATGCACAAGAAGAAAGAATTGATTATGGTGAAACATTTTCCCCTATTGCAAGAATGGAAGGAGTAAGAATTATGCATGCTTATGCTGCATACAAAGGCTTCAAAGTTTATTAGATGGATGTCAAGTTTGCATTTTTGAATGACATATTACAGGAAGAAGTCTAAATAGAACAACTAGAGGGTTTTGTTGATAAAAATAATAAGAACATGGTATGTAGACTACACAAATCCCTATATGGATTAAAACAAGCACCAAGAGCATGGTATGAGGGACTTCATACTTGTCAAAATTGGATTTGAAAGGACAGATGATAACAATAATTTTTACATGAAGATAGATAAATAAAAAGGTATACTATTATCTAAAATATTTGTTGATGATATCATATTCAAAGGACAAGATGCTTTATGCAAGGATTTTGCAAATCAGATGAAGCAAGAATTTGAAATGTCAATGCTTGGTGAGAACAAATTCTTTGTGGGATTACAAGTTTATCAAATGAAATATGGTGTATATATCACTCAGTCAAAATATGTCAAAATGATATTGAAGCATTTGGACTAGAGGATTCAAAACTAGTAAGTACACCTATGGTGACAACACTTAAGCTATCAAAGAATGATGTTTTAGCTAAAGTAAATCAAACATTATATAGATCCATGATTGGTAAATTGCAATATTTAGTACACAATAGACCTGATATTGCATAAGTTGTGGGGATAGTTGCAAGATTCTCTACTAATCCTAGAGAAAATCACTTGATGGCTATAAAAAGGATAATGAGATACTTGAAAGGAATAGAAAAGTTTGGTTTATACTATAAGAAGAATGAAAAGTTTGAACTAAAAGCCTACACTAATGCTAATTGGGCTGGAAATATTGATGAAAGAAAGAGCACTAATGGAGGAGAATTCTTCTTAGGCAACAAACTTGTTACATGGACTAGAAAAAAGCAGACATTTCAAAATAAGATTTCTTTCAAACATACAAATTTCAATGAATTCATCATATATTAAACAACATGTCAAATTATAATCAAATTTGTCTATATATATCAACAAACAATATTTAAAAAGGATTGTACTAACCTTTTCTATAGAAACAATATTCAAAAAGCCTTCAAATAGCGTATCCAATGATTGAATTTGTTGTTTGCTAGCTTCAAAAAGTCTTCAAATAGTGTTTGCTAACTTCCAATAGCTTGAAACCCATGTTTTCTGTCAAAACAATAGAATGCACAATAGACAAAAGAAGAATATCCTCTCCCATCCCCTACTCTCTCTCCTCTTCCATCCCCTACTCTCTCTCTTGCTCTCTCTCCTCTTCCATCCCTTACTCTCTCTCCCTCTCCCATCACCTACTCTCTCTCACCCTCTCTCCTCTCCCATCCCCCCTCTCTCTCTCAGGCTACTCTCTCTCTCCCATCCCCTACTCTCTCTCTCTCTCTTGCTCTTCCTCTCCCAACACCTACTCTCTCTTTCTCCCATCCCCTACTCTTTCTCACCCTCTTTCCTCTCCCATCCCCTACTCTCTCTCACACTCCCATCCCTCTATCTCTCTCCCTCTCCCACTGCCTACTCTCTCTCTTGCATCCCCTACTCTCTCTCACTCTCTCTCCTCTCCCATCCCCTACTCTCTAGATCTCTCACACACACTCCCATTCCCCCTCTCTCTCTCCCTCTCCCACTCCCTCTCCCACTACCTACTATCTATCTCTCACTTTCTCCCTCTCTAGTCTCTCTCTCCCATCCCCTACTCTCACTCACTCTCTCCCATCCCCCTACTCTCTCACACTCTCTCCCATCCCCTACTCTCTCTCTATCTCTCTCTCCCATCCCCTACTCTCTCTCTCTCTCTCTCACACACACACACACACACTCCCATCCCCCCTCTCTCTCCCTCTCCCACTCCCTCTCCCATCACCTACTCTCTCTATCCCATCCACTATTCTCTCTCTCTCTCTCTCTCTCTCTCTCTCTCTCTCTCTCTCTCTCTCTCTCACTACTCTCTCCCCCCTCTCTGCCATCCCCTAAACTCTCTCTTTCACATATACACACTCCCATCCCCCCTCTCTCTCCTCTCCTATCCCCTACTCTCTAGATCTCTCACACACACTCCCATCCCCCTCTCTCCCTCTCCCACTCCCTCTCCCACTGCCTACTATCTCTCTCTCACTCTCTCTCCCATCCACTATGCTTACTCTCTCTCTCCCATTCCCAACTCTCTCTCACACTCTCTCCCATCCCCTACCCTCTCTCACACTCTCTCCCATCCCCTACTCTCTCTCTCTCTCTCTCTCTCTCTCTCTCTCTCTCTCTCTCTCTCTCCCATCCCATACTCTCTCTTTGCCACCCCCTACTCTCTCACACACTCTCTCCCATCCCCTACTATCTCTCTCTAACACACATTCCCATTCCCCCTCTCTCTCTCCTTCTCCCACTCCCTCTCCTACTGCATACTCTCTCTCCCCCATCCCCTACTCTCTCTCTTTCATAGACACATACACTCCCATCCCCACTCTCTCTCCTCTCCCATCCCCTACTCTCTAAATCTCTCTCACACACTCCCAAACCCCCTCTCTCTCTCCCTCTCCCACTCCCTCTCCCACTGCCTACTATCTCCCTTTCTCACCCACTCTCTCCCTCTCTACTCTCTCTCTCTCCCAACCCCTACTCTCACTCTCTCTCTCTCCCATCCCTTGTAAGGAAACTCAGGTGCAGAAACAACTTCCTACACTAATCTCATAAGGAAAGTATGATGCAAATCCTATTGAAATCTTCTACACTTACAGATTCAATATCATGTAAATAACAATATTGCAGCCAATCATGCATACAAAAAATAAACAGAAAAAGAAACACATAACACAAAGATTTTCCAGTGGAGAAAAACCTTTCGGTAAAACAACCCCACCCCTTTAGAACCTACATAATGTATTATCTTCAACAAAAGGTTACAATACACTTGTAGTGCAAGCTCAACATCAACAACAGAAAACTCCAGTAGCTACTCGTAGTACCAACAATACACCTTTTTCGCATCACTTCTCTTCAAAACCCTAAAAATGCTTATAACATGCGCTTCACTTTAGGGCTACTCCCAAAGGTAAACCGTATTAGGGTTTTACCATTCTCTGAGAAAATAGGAACCCCAAACCCCACTATTGGGGTAGAGTGTATAGTACTCAAATATCTTAGTTGCCACATGTCTTCACCTGTCACTGAATCTTTCTAACATAGCTCTTACGTGTCATAGGAATCTGTCATAACTATTTTAGTCATGATCTCCTTACACACAATTCAAGATGTCGACACATCAACATTATTTGCAAGAAATACATTTTAGAAAACAAATAATAAGAATAGGAATTATACAAGGTTGAGACACCTTATTCCTAACATCCCCTACTCTCACACACTCTCTCTCCCATCCCGTATGAGCTCTCTCTGCCACCCCTACTCTCTCTCACACTCTCACACTCTCTCCCATCCCCTACTCTCTCTCTCTCTCTTACACACATTCTCATTCCCCCTCTCTCTCTCCCTCTCCCACTCCCTCTCCCACTGCCTACTCTCTCTCCCCCATCTCCTACTCTCTCTCTCCCCTCTCCCATCCCCTACTCTCTCTCTTTCACACACCCATACACTCTCATCCCCCCTCTCTCTCCTCTCCCATCCCCTACTCTCTAGATCTCTCTCACACACTCCCATCCCCCCTCTCTCTCTCCCTCCCACTCCCTCTCCCACCGCTTACTATCTCTCTCTCTCTCACACTCTCTCCCTCTCTACTCTCTCTCTCCCATCCCCTACTCTCTTTGCCACCCCTACTCTCTCTCACACTCTCACACTCTCTCCCATCCCCTAATCTCTCTCTTACACACACTCCCATCCCCCTCTCTCTCCCTCTCCCACTTCCTCTCCCACCACCTACTCTCTCTCTCTACCATCCCCTACTCTCTCTCTATCTCTCTCCCCTCTCCCATCCCCTACTCTCTCTCTTTCACACACACATAGACCTATCCCCCCTCTGTCTCTCCTCTCCCTCTCCCACTCCCTCTCCCACCACCTACTCTCTCTCTCACTCTCACCCTTACTCTCTCTCTCTCTCTCACTCTCCCTCTCTACTCTCTCTACCACCCCCTACTCTCTCACATTTTCATACTCTCTCCCATCCCCTACTCTCTCTCTCTCTCTCTCTCTCTCACACACACACACACACACACACACACACACACATTTCCCTCCCCCCTCTCTCCCTCTCCCACTCCCTCTTACTACCTACTCTCTCTCTCCCATCCCCTACTCTCTCTCTCCCCCCTCTCCCATTCCCTATGCTCTCTCTTTCACATACATGCACTCCCATTCTCCTCTCTCTTGCTCTCCCTCTCCCACTCTATCTTCCACTTTCTATTGTCTCTCTCTCCCTTATCCCCTACTCTCAATCTCTCTCTCCCATCCTGTACTCTCTCTCCCCATCCCCTACTCTCAATCTCTCTCTCCAATCCTATACTCTCTCTGCCACCCCTACTCTCTCTCACACTTCCTCTCTCTCCCATCTCCTACTCTCTCTTACACACATTCCAATTCCCCCCCTCTATCTCGCTCTCTCCCTCCCTCTCCCACTACCTACTCTCTCTCTCCCATCCCCTACTCTCTCTCTCCCCTCTCCTATCTCTTACTCTCTCTTTTTCACACACCCACACACTCCCATCCCCCCTCTCTCTCCTCTCCCATCCCATACTCTCTAGATCTCTCTCACACACTCCCATCCCCCCTCTCTCTGTCTCCCTCTCCCACTCCCTCTTCCACCACCTACTGTCTTTGTCTCTCATTCTCTCCCTCTCTACTCTCTCTCCCCATCCCCTAATCTCTCTCCCCTCTCCCATCCCCTACTTTCTCTCTCTATCACCCCTACTCTCTCTCACACTCTCACTCTCTCCCATGCCCTACTCTCTCACACACACTCCCATCCTCCTCTCTCTCTCTCTCTCCCTCTCTTGCTCCCTCTCCCACTGCCTACTCTCTCTGCCATCCCCTACTCTCAATTTCTCTCTCCCATCCTATACTCTCTTTGCCACCCCTACTCACTCTCTCACACTTCCTCTCTCTCCCATCTCCTACTCTCAATCTCTCTCTCTCCCATCCCATACTCTCTCTGCCACCCCTACTCACTCTCTCGCACTTCCTCTCTCTCCCATCCCCTACTCTCAATCTCTCTCTCCCATTCCATACTCTCTCTTTGCCACACCTACTCTCTCTCTCTCATCCCATACCCTCTCTTCCACTCCTACTCTCTCTCACTTCCTTTCTCTCCCATCTCCTACTCTCTCTCTTCCCTCTCTCATCCCCTACTCTCTCTCTCTCTCTCTCTCTCTCTCTCACACACACACACACACACACACACACACACACACACACACATGCACACACACACACACACACACACACACATGCGCGTGCACACACGCACACACATAACCATCCCCCCTCTCTCTCTTGCTCTTTCTTTGCATCTCTTCTTCCCTCTCTATGCACTATTTAGGTCTCAATATTGTGTATGCACTATAGCGTGCATGTGCTATTGAGACCCTAATTTAAAAATCTTTAAATAACGCATGTGTGCTATAGGGTGCTCGTGCTATAGGGCATACACACTATTCAAACCTTTGCATTCTACCAAACCTAAGGCTTGGTTTTTCCTTGAGATCCAACCCAAAGGTTTGGAGTCTATAAATTGGTCTAAGACATGTTTTGCTGCCAACATACAAAAAATGATTGATTTTTCTTGTGTGCTCTCCTTCAAGATTCCTCATGGTTGAGCATCGATAAGATCAGGTTACATGACATTGTAGGTCTTTGTGTTAGCTATGTAACCATATAATATATTTTTAATTTGAACTATTTCAAGTCTTTCATCTATAATTTATTTTGAATGTATGTCCATTTTTTTGTCAAAAGCCAACATGTACTAATTGGGCTATAGATTTTAGCTCATTCATTAAATTTTGCAACAACTTAGTTTTTTAGAAACTAGACTCCATTCTACACACTTTGAAAAAAGAAGTTTTGATTCTAGATTAGTTTTCAATTCAATTCTAAGGGGAGCACATAGATATTTCATGTTTTTGGGATGTGTCTAGTTAAAAAATTTATTAAAAAAATACACATTATAAAATTACCTGATAAATCTGGGATAAACTACATAATGTTAAGTAACTTTTGACCAGAGTGATTAAAGAATTTCACAAAAGAAGTTAAAATTTTAGGGGGGCCACACTTTGTACTGTGTTATGTTTTCTTGGAATAAATAGTACCACTTTTTGTGGCCCCCTTTTTTGAGGACCTAAAACTAAACCATTTTGAAAAAAAATTAGTAGTTTAGAAACTAGATTCAAAGGACTAATACTTTTGTTTTTTGTCATATCTTAAAATTTTGAGCATAACTATCTTCAAATTCTCATTGAAGTTCAAAAATTGCTGATTTTAGAAAAAAGGTTTCCACTTATACCCCCCTTTTGGCACCACAACTTGGTGCACTTACCCAACAATATAATATTTGCAAAAACAATCAAAAGCATGCTACCTTAAAGTAGAATCATAAGAAAATGTGTTTGAAATCCAACTCACAAGTTTTTCCTTTTACTACATTTCAAGTATCAAGTCTAAAGTTTCAAGTTTCAAGTGTTCAAGTTTGAAGTTTCCAAGTATTAAAGTTGCAAAAGATACATAACACTATTTTTGTTTCATTTCAGTTCAACTAGTTTGTAATAGATACATATAACAGTTCAAGTTTTGTTTTAATTCAACTACTTAGCAACTAGTAGCATTCCAATATACCCGGAGCTCCCAATGTAGAAACTCAGGCTCTAATATTAGATGTAACACCCTACCATGTGACCCAAAAGAAGATAACCTAAAGTTCCATTAAGTTTGTCAATTTTTTTAAAAATTTAAAGATAATAGCTTAACAACAACAATTATAACATAGTGGAAGCAATTAACATTCACATAAACACATACCATAAAAAAAAATTACAATTCTTAAGGGTCCCATGATGTTGAATCACATTTAAGTTTAATTAATAATAAATTTAATATATAATCAATCCACATCAAATAATAATATACTAGTATGAAACCATTTAAATAATATACAATTATATATGATGCCACATGGCAATAAATAGAATGCACAATCATCCACTATATAGGTCACAGGGTATGAAAGGTTGAAATAATATACATCATCTCTTAAGATCTTATGAAATCAAATACAATATAATAGTACAACCATCCATCACTGAAATACAATAACATATAGAAAAAAACATCTGCACAAATACATCCAGTAGTGACATCTAATAGTTGGATCTCAATGGTATAAGAAAAAGCACTACCACTCGACCTCGTGGAACCCAAAAAGGTCCACTCCCACTGTGCTGAGGAGATAGTCTCAAATTCCAAATAGGATAACTAACTCAAAAGTCAAAAACCAACATCTAGGTTTAAGGAATCACCTGAAAGAAAACTATCTCAAATGATACCAAGACACAAGTATCAACTAATCCTAGAGGCAGCATAAACACATAGGAAATCTACTATGCAAGTGGACAAGTGTCATTACACAAACCAACTCTAGGGTTACAAGACTAGTCTTTCAATCCTCTAGCCCCCTAGTGACTCTATGCGACACTCGTATCCTTTCATACTTACAAGGCATACTAACGAGTCAACTCTAAGGTTACCCAACTAATCTTTTAATCCTCCGACCCATTAATGACTTTTTGTGGTATCAATATCTTGTTAATTTATTTTAAACCCATTTAATGAGATGTTATCGCTTATTAAATAACCTACAATGGGTTACCCTGGCAGCCACTTTGGGCCCCCGCCTCCATTGCAAGCCACTTCCCAACTTAACATATAGATAACCTAACCTAAGCTTAGTAAAATCAAAAGATCATAAAAGACCACATACCATACATTAGTTTTTAAATAAGCAACTGAAAAGTACTAAAAAATCACTAATCATAATCACAGATTCCACCGACATGATCATCCTAACATGACTGATCCCAAAATCAAGTATACATAAACCCATCGATGTCATAACATGACATCACCAAGAACAAATCATGCAAACACCTCAGTCCTATCAAAGTGACTGGAAAGCAATTTGAATACAACTGATCGAAGACTCAAAGGTTATATCAGAGAGGT
This sequence comes from Cupressus sempervirens, assembly GCA_028749045.1. Lineage (NCBI taxonomy): Eukaryota > Viridiplantae > Streptophyta > Pinopsida > Cupressales > Cupressaceae > Cupressus > Cupressus sempervirens. The sequence goes on along the minus strand of CM053791.1, from coordinate 757,031,844 downwards.
CACACCATTCACCTCAGTTTCACAATAGAACACTGGAAAGCAATAGCAATCAATAGATCAACACACATCATAGAGCATACTAGACACATTACCATGGTTGAGTATAAAAGATTGTATACAACGCATCATCATGACATCACAGATGAAACTCCCAAGCCTTTGGTAATACAACTTGACTAGTTCAAGCTCAGTCAAACCCCAACACCCAACAATAAAATCACATGTCACATAAAGCACATAAAAAAGTGAATTTCATAATTTATTAGGTTTTGCAAACCCTAAGTTTCAATATTTACTAAAGGTTTTTAGATTAAATCATAGACAATTCTATAATGGAAATCAATTTTCTCAAACAAGGGTTTCAACCTAGAGAAATTTTGAAAAATGAAACACAATAGGCATGAAAAAGATAAGAATTCAAAAGAAAAAGCAACTACTACACAAACCCACAAGATCCTACCTCGATTTGATGCTAAAACAATGAACGCACAAACATGCAAGAATCTTCCTTTTCCTTCAAAAACCCTCTTTTCAAAAATTGGCTCTTGCAAATCTGTGTATCTAGAAATGAGCTCTAATTTCTTTAATAAATAGTTTTTCTCTCAAATCAAGGCTTTGATCATGCAATCATGTGAGAACCCTTTATCTTTAATCACTATATTTTAATTTTCTTGCACACACTTTATGCAATCTAATTAAAATAAACTTTATTAAATTAAAGCTTTCTCTCCCTTATTAAATCATGTGACATTTTTAATATAATATTTATTAATTTAACTAATAATATTATTTCGAGTTTATTAAAAATAAAACTCCAAAATAAATTATTATTAAATTAAATTAATATAATGGGTGGTGAGTCAAGGAAGAAAGAGCCTGAGAACCATAAACATTGGAAAGAGGAAACAATGGTCTAGAACATTCTTTAGAAAGGTAGAGTTATTGATTACCTTGAAAGATTGCATGGCTACAAAACTCATACTACTGAATTATTTTTTAGAAACTAGGTTGGGGAAAATGTGACTTCACGTGGGGTTTTTGTGTCTATCACAAAAGATTTTATTGGGGAAATTACTGGACTCTCTGTTGGGGGAATAAAATTCAAGAAAGAGACAAAAATCTTGAATTTTTCCCTAAAAAATTTCAGAAGAACCATGACGAGTAAGACAACTAGTTAAGGAAAGGGACTTCTTCGATCTTGATCAGATTAAGCTCCTATGGCAAGATGTTTTGTCCTACATTCGTGAGTATTTCATTCTTCATGGGAGATCTAAAAGAGTGCATAATTTCTATATATGTATTTTAAATCACTTCAGGTACAAGGACATGGTTTTTTTTCATTCTACTTGAAATATTCTTTGTTAAGTAGGCTCAACACACATAGGAAAAAATACTCTAGGTCTATTCTCCATGAAGGACTAATCCTACTTATAGAGGAATACTATAGAGAGAATGCTATTAAGCTCTCTCCTCCTGCTGGAAAAAGAAACAAGATATCTAGGAAGGAAATTCTGGATAAATCTAGTGAAAAAAAAGTCAAAACACATAAAGTTAAAATTGATGAGATAAAGGACATGGATACCGAGTCAGATAGCGATTGGGCCAGTGAAAAGGAAAATGCTAAGAAAGAGAAAAATAGGAAGGTTAAAGGTGAATATAAAAGAAAGAACAAACCCAAGGTTAGAGAAGATAACTTGGAAGAAGAAAAGCACACCATAGAAATAGAGAATGAGGAAGAAGAGGATGGAGAAACTAAGAGGGGAGATTTTAGCTTGAACAATGATGGGTACTCAGGTAGTCAGGATGATACTGTGGCTAAGACTAGTGATATGACGAGTAATATGGGTTCTTTGAACCCTAGAATTAAGAACCTTGATAACTCCTTGATATCCTCAAAGGAAAAAGATATTGATGTGACAGATAATACCCCTACCAATGAAGTTGTTGAGGAAGCTAGATGGAAACCAAGAAGGATGATAATATTATGCTTACTACCCATAAGCCAAATATTGCTAAAAAAACCCAGATGACTGAGAAGGACGAAAAGTATTTGGTTAGGGACATAGATGCTATGCCAGAAGAGGCCCATATTAACACTGGTCACCAAGAGTTGAAGAGTGTGGATGAGGATATTCACGTGAAGAATATTAGTGGAAGGCTTTTTTTTCTTGAAAAAGCTAAAATGAAGGCGGATGTGACTTTGCAGGCGCTCTATAATGAAATCATTACCTTAAAGAAAAGTGTTAAATATTTGTAGAAGAATCTAGATATTGAAAAAAACAAAAGAATTGAGCTTGAAGGAAAAATTGGAAACATTCCTAAGAAATTGAAGGCCTATGAAGCTGGCATGAGGCAACTAGTCAAGGATAGAGGACAACAAATGGACATGATTAGTACCAGTTTATGTGTGGTGGTGGTTAGCTTGGATAGAAGGAGCAATGAGGAAATTATCTCTCTTATGCATGCCCATATGGTTGGTGGTTCTAGTAGAAGGACAAGACAAAGTACTAAAAGGGCCATTAAAGTTGCCCCTATTTCCAATACCGAGGATCTCTTTTGAGGGGTTGCTGATATTGCCAAAGATTTGACTAAGGCTGTAGGGGAGCTTCAGTGATAGGGTTTTTTCCTATTTTTATTCAATTAGTCCTGGTTGCTGGTCTGGGTTTCTGGTTCTATATCTTAGTGTTGGTTGTCTTTTACTGTGGGTTTTTCTTTCTAGCTAGTTAATTTTTGTTTTCTACTATTTAGGTTACAAGTCCTTGTAAAACTTGATTATTTGCTAATGTTATTATAGGTTCCAAATCCTTGTAAAACTCGGTGGATACTATTTCATAGATCTTTTTCTTTTTTTTTTGTATGGGGTTTCAGGTCCTCTCAAAACCATTTTTTACCTTTATCCAAAAACTTAATTATAATAAATTTCAACTATGATACATATAGAATTCTAACAAATTTTTAAATTACTTTATAATAAAACAAATTACCTCCATATCTGTTATTTATATCATTTTTGACATTTAAAATCAAATCCTCCTTGTTACTAGTCAAATTCTCCAACATTGAGTTACTTATCATTTCATGATAGAAATTTTCCTTTGTCATAAATTATTATACAAATTCAAAATTTCAAACATGATATTACTTAATTATAAGATATTCTAAACATCATAAAGTTCCAACTAAAATGCATATTATTCAACTCTAATAAAATATTTTAATATTTTATAATAAAATTAGATAACTTGATATATATATATATATAATTTCACTACAACCTAAAATTGTTATGTATAATTAAAAATTTATATACTTTTCATTTTTCAATATAATAGAAACTTTGAACTGATTTCTTTTCACAAGATAGACTTCCTTACTTTTCTCATTAGACAAAACTTCATTGAACATTTAGTCATTTTTAAATAATATTTGAATTTTGATACCATATGCCAAAAACATAAGACTTTTTCCATCAAACCAGACATCTTTCATCATTTCTTAAGATAGTAGAAATTAATTTCACTTCAAGACAAATTTCTTCTTGGATTCCCCAGTTGATCGTCAAAATTCTTGGCACGTTCATTTGATTTGACTACCCATGGCTTTAAAAAAAAGTATTAGTCAAACTCATTCGATGATGCCCTTCATCTCGTCATCCCAAATTCATGGATGCTAAAATATGGATTTTTCTTGCCGTTTTTGTCAAATGGATCTTTATTGTAGACCGGGTGTTCTTATCGTCTATTTAGGTGTCCTGATCTTGTTCAAACCCTGATTTATAAATATACTTCCAGTCTAAGATTGCTGGTTTATCTGAACTTCTTTCATCCTGCAAACTTACTTCGGAAATATACAAACTTTGCCGCCTCATTTTTCCATTTATAGAGATGATTCTTCCGTAGTTTGAAAGCAGTGCAGCAAATTTGGTCAGAGTAGAAAGAGAGAGAAAGATTGTGTTCATGGCTTCTCTTGAAGCTAATGGAGCAGAAGCAGGGACTTGGAAGTTAGTAATGGAAGATGGAGGACCCATCAAATCTCCAGTTACAGTGAAATACACAAAGCTCTTCATCAATGGAGAGTTTGTCGATTCAGTTTTAGGTAATTCTTTTAATTGGCTGGATTAGTTACGAGCTGAAATTGTTTTTTGTTTTTATTGTGTAAGTTTTCTATCAATATTTAGAATCATATTCTGTGAGTTTGTAGATTTGATTTCCGCTATTTTTTAATGGGTGGATCAAATATAAGCTGAAATTATTTTTGATATAAGTTATATTTTAGTTTTTGTATCAATATTTTGAATCATATTCTATAATACATTATACATTGATTATGAACTTGTAAACATTTATAGAGGGTTTGTGAATTCAGTTCAAGATGACATCACTTGGTTATCATAGTTGGATAGATCAAATATGAGTATTTTGTTGACATCTATGAATGCTCTGTAATAAATTTATGTGCAAGAAAACTGGTTATCCATTGATGCCCTGTAATGCATTTATGAACAGGGAAAACATTTGGGACATTTGATCCACGAACAGAGGAATTGATAACAAGTGTATCAGAGGCCACAAAAGAAGATGTTGATTTGGCTGTTAAGGCAGCCAGGGCAGCCTTTGATCATGGTCCGTGGCCTCGCTTGCCTGGCGCTGTAAGTGCTCTCTCGTTCATTATTCATCATTCATCATCAAAAAATCTCATTTTTTATAAAGAATTGATGATTAATCATAATCCAGTAAATGTTTTTGTGATTCAGGAGAGGGGCCGCATACTGAACAAGTATGCAGATCTGATTCAACAACATGCAGAACAACTTGCATTATTGGAGTCATGGGATGGAGGGAAACCTCTGGATCTTTGTAAAGTATCAGATGTGCCAAAATCAATTGGTGTTCTCCAATATTATGCAGGTACGGAACTGCTTAAACAACACACGCTAAGGCTTGATTCTTAAACTAAAAGTGTTAACTAGTCAAAACTGACTTACTTTTTCGAAGCTTATTTTTTTTGTCCTAATATGTCACCCTGCAATCAAATTACAAAACCAACATAATTACTACCAAAATGGGTATGTTTACCTGTAGTTGTGTCTTACTCTGATATCATCTTTGTCTTTACTTATGAACTTAGTTTTGTAATACTATTGAAATCTTCTCACTTTTTTTCATATTTTAGTTGTAATTATATTGGCTTGTACTTTGCAAATATGATCCTTATTTTCCATTTGATCTAATCAAAAACTATAATCAATTTTCCAAACAAAAAAAGTCACGCTGAGTGATTCAGACTCATGATCTATAGTACAAACGCTTTAACCTCTAGATCTTGTTGAAGTACTAGACATGCCAAAATGAATCTTTCTTCTCCAGTGTATAGATACCCATTTAGTTGTGCTTGACAATGGTTGCAGTTAAGTCTTACTCACTCTATCAGTATCTTTGTTTATAATACAGTCAAACTTCTTGTTATATATGTGTTTGTTTAATGGCTTGTTTTGAAATACAAGCATAGATCCTTGTTTCTCATTTTATCTAATTAAAAACATTAAGCATTTCTGTGAAAAACAAATCTTTGTGCTGGTTTGATCAAACCCATTATCTGATACAAAAGATTTCATCTTTCAATAAATTTTTAAAAATAGTTGTACATTTATTTTTTACAGGGTATGCTGATAAAATCCATGGATTGACTCTAAAGATGAATGGACCATTCCAAGGATATACATTACAAGAGCCCATTGGAGTTTGCGGTCAGATCATACCATGGAACTTTCCACTATTTATGTTTTTCACTAAGATTGCTCCTGCTCTGGCTTGTGGATGCACTGTAATCGTCAAGCCTGCAGAGTTGACACCCTTATCTGCACTCTACTGTGCTCATTTATCTGTAGAGGTAGATAAATAAATAACTTTTTGTCTTGCACAAAATTTAGATTGATTTGGAAGCCTTCAATCTAAAACTTTAGAGAAAAATGAAGATATATTTATGAAGGGTTTCCAGATTATTTGATTGGTTTGTGATTAAAATAGGCTGGAATACCTCCTGGTGTTCTCAATGTGCTTCCTGGTTTTGGAGCAATCACTGGTGCTGCCATAAGCAGTCATATGGATATTGACAAGGTAGGAGTATAAAACAACTAAATAAATATTAAATTTGTTTTGATGATATGATTCTTTTGTATTTAAATTATGAAGTTAGTAATGTATGTATATTGGTCAGGTTGCATTCACTGGATCAATTCAAGTCGGGAGATTGATAATGGAAGCTGCAGCGAAGAGTAATTTGAAGGATGTGACATTAGAGCTTGGTGGGAAATCACCTCTAATTATCATGGATGATTTTAATGTCGATGAAGCTGTGGAAATTGCCAGTGCTGCTACATTCACAAGCATGGTGTGTTTCTATGCTACGATTTATATTAATAATGATGATCTAATAATGATGATAGATCATATAGTATTTGGAAAAATAGTTAAAATTAGTACCCTTTTGGATTGTGTTATAGGGACAAATATGCATAGCTGGTTCAAGAGTATTTGTTCAGGAAGGTATTTATGATAAATTTGTGAAGAAAATAGCAGAAAGAGCAAAGAAGATTATAGTAGGTGATCCACTTAAGGGAGGAGTACAACATGGCCCTCAGGTATCCCATTGTTTGATTTTTTAAATTTTTTTCTCATATATTTTTAGTCTAAGTTGAAGGAAAGTACTTTCAGGCTATTAAACAAGCTCCTAAAAATGTCATTAAGACATCCATTAAAAATAATAGATATTAAAATATGGGATATTTAATATAACATTCTTTAGTCTCAATATCTGCCAAACTCTTGAAATTACCATGCGACTATCTCTTTTAGCAATACATTTTATATTGAAGACTGCATTCCATATAAATGTAATTCATATATATTCTAGATTGAGGGGTTTTTAATATCCAATTATGCCTAAGTTCATTTGTACATATTAGAAGTGACAAAATATTATCTAATTATTATTTTGCAGATTAATAAAATTCAATTCGATAAAATATTGAAATACATTCAATATGGTAAGATAGATGGAGCCAATCTATTGATTGGTGGTCATTCCTTGGGTGAAAAGGGATTTTACATCCAACCTACAATTTTTATTGATGTTGAGGTAATTCTAATATCTTAATGTAGCAATAGTTACTTGGATTGCATGGAGTCAATTAGTCAACACTCATTGATTATAATTTGATTTAGGATAACATGAGGATTGCTCAAGAAGAAATATTTGGTCCTGTCATCTCTATTTTGAAGTTCAAGTAAGTATGTTTATTAATAAGTTATTTTGATATTTCTATAATATAATTATAGCATTAACATTTTACATGAAATTATCATCTAAAATATGTTAAAATTGTGTAAATCAACATGGAAACGTTCAATCATTATACTTTATTCATTTTAATGATGAAGCCACTCGAGATTTATTTTTAACTTTGCGATGTGTTATGCAGAACCATAGAAGAAGTAATAGAAAGAGGAAACAAGACAGTATATGGTCTTGCAGCTGGAGTTTTGACTAAAAATATTAATGTAGCTAATAGCGTAGCAAGATCACTTCGTGCAGGAACTGTGTGGATCAATACTTATCTTGTAGTTGATAATGATGCCCCATTTGGAGGATACAAAACAAGTGGACTTGGAAGAGAGTATGGCCCTAATGGCCTTCAAAGTTACCTACAAGTCAAGTCTGTTATTACTCCTCTACATGAGTCACCATGGCTCTAAGAACCACCTTACATCTAGTTCATATCTTATACATTACTTTTCATGACTTTTGGTATAGTTATATACTCACCAAAATATTCTAAACAATGATATATTTACATCTAGTCTATATGTTATCATTACTTTTTTGTGAGTTTTGGCATAGTTATCTACTCACTAGAATAAAATTTGACAATGTATTATATGCTTTTAAATAAAGATATATTTATATCTAGCTTCGATGTTATATATTACTTTTCATGACTTTTGGCATAGTTATGTACAAGCACAATAAATAAATTCCACTATATGGGTATGTGCAGGATCATGGTGTGCAAAAAAGGAGCAATCTGAATGTAATTCTGAAATGCCTCAAAGCATTTCAAAATATATTCCAACCTTTTTCCCACCTATCTTGATCTCAAACCAAAAAATTAATAGCTTTATAAGGCTTAGTATATCCTTGGATACCAATCCTACATGGTTAACTTTAAAAACATTCCAAAAATGTGTTTTTGACATGTTCTTGTTTGTTTTTTCATTTCAAACATGTATTTGACAACTTTTTTTACCCAAATTTGATGAAATGAAAAAGTTTTATTAAGAATATTCTTAGCTTTCCATAAAAGTAATGTCTGTCAAACTATGAGTTCAATAAGTAATTGTTACTTATTTTTCTAATGGAGTTATGTATAAGGTGTTGATTGACACATTGATTGAAAAACATCTAAAACTTTCAAGCTATAAAACATTTTTGAAATCTAAAAGATGCTTCACATTCTATGATTCTTCTACTATAAGAGAAATTTTTTTTCGCAAATTTTTGAATTAGTTAAGGTGGTCAGATACAAGAGATTTTTTTATTCCAAAATTACTATAGTTGAAAATTCACATTAATTATTTATTTAGAATAAAAATACCTAAAAATATGCATCACATCTAGTCATCAGTCTACTTCTTATATATAGAGTATTATTAAAAATTATTATCATTTGGTTTTAATTAAGGTGGTTAGACATACGTCTACTTCTTATTTTTCTCCTAAACTTTTTGTACTGTTGCATTAAAATTCAAAATTTTGACCAATCAATTAAATTTATTATTATTATTATTTTTCAGAAAAGGCCTAGTAGTTTAGAAATTAAATTCAATTCCCTAGAGATTCTTTTCTCTCAAATTTCTGATAGAAAGTGCATAACAAGTTGAAAATTGTACACCAAGTTGACATAACCTTGATTTGCTAATTTTTCATTGCCACTTAAGGGCATAGTTTGGTTGACCATGATCTTGCACATACACATGTAGTATATGCTTTTAAATACTGATATAGTTATATTGTAAAAATATTTCTTATATTTATTATTAGATTTTTAATCAAAGTAAATTATGGTAGAAATCATAATTGTTGTAATATTATATTGGAAAATTTTATTAAATATACCAAGGTTAAAATATTCTCATTTTTAGTCAACTAATAAAAAATGTGTGTGCATTTATGCATCCCCTTTTGAAAATATTAAGTCCACCAATTAATTAAGATCCCCAATTAGGGTATTGAATTTCTAATGGGCACTATGCTAAGTGTAATTCTAAATGAGGTTCATTAGTAGTTAAAATTATGAAGTTTTAATGTTCGCTTGGTTAATTCTAAGTGTTTCAACCAAGGGTCAAATCTTTGATTGGCCCAAAAAAGTGTTAACATCTGTTTGGACTCACCATGGTAGACATGTGAAGAATTTTGGTTGGTGGTGTTGGTTTTTTTTCTTGTAAAAACTATTAGACAATACAATGCTCAATACCAAAATGATGATACTTACACAATCTAAGGGTTAGCTATTTCATGTCAACAATTATGTATGTAAACTAGTTGGAACCAACTTCAACCAAACCACAATTGGCTTTCTACTCTTTAGGCTCTGTAGAACCAAGGTGGGTATACCTAAGGGATGACTCAATTTACTTGTTGTTATATGAGAACTATATTAGTTTCAATCTGATTTTCATCTCAAATCCTCAAATACATGCATGGTTCGGACATTTTGAATAAACACATCCCATATAGCAGATTTGGCCAAATTTCTTCTATAGATTCCAAGTGTTCCTTGCAATAGTGGCTAACTAAGGCTAAAACATTCCATGCAAACAAGTGTTGACCATCATTTAAGATCTTCAAAAAATGTAAATTAAAATTGATTCTGATTTTAGAATTGATGTTCCTTCACAATGTATCTATTCTGCATACTAAGTTGATTAGTGCCTATTCTATTGGGATTCAGAGTCTACTTCAATTTATGGATCTAATCTATTTCTTTACAACAAGAATTATAAGCAATTCTTATTGAATTTCATTCATACAAACATCCTTTCTATTACCATGATAACTCCATCAAATTCATCAAAAGAATTTACTTAATTCATTGAATTAACAACAATAATGAATTGACATACAACCTAAATGAGTTGCATTCAACTGAGCAAGCTTTTACTCACACAATCTCAAAATAACCAGGTAACAGATAAGGAGACAAGATTCAATAAAAACTAATACGGGGACAACTCATAACTTGTATTAATTTCCTTTGAAAATTGTATAAAATTGTTTGTAAACTCAGAATGATCGCAAGAAAAGACACAAAGATCAATCCATATTGACATATTCTCATAAAACATGTAGAGAAAATACATCATAAAGTTTTTCTCAAAGACTGGACCGAAAACATCCTAAGTGTAATACTAAAATGCATTAGAAATTGGACCCTCACGATGCCTTGAAAACACATTTATATAGGCATGAGTTGCAACAAGTAAAGGGAAAATGTGAGTGATAGGTGTCCTTTACAAAAAGATATTTACATACACCTATCACAAAAAGAAAAAACTATGAATAAAAGAAAGACTTATACATCAAATATTCTTTTGTGGGTCCCTTTTTGTTACATCATCTATAAAGACAAGGGTACAATGATATGATTCTTTAATCATTTTGATTCCTTGGAGTAAGTGGCCATAGCGCTTGAAAGTGATGAGTCATCTCCAGTTACTTGCAAACTTACTTTAACCTGAGGATTCTCCTTGTCTTCATCCTTAACTATAAGGGAAACTTTTACTTTTGCACCTTCTTCTTCCTCATCATCTTTTGCCTCATCACCTTCTACCATCTTCTCTATAGACATAAATTTATCTTTCCATTCATTATAGGCAGTGTCATCTAGCCAATCAAAACTCAAGACCTATCTTTGTATAGTTATTAAAGAATTTGCAACTGCCTCTATATCCACAAGATCCTTTTTGATGGTATTATAGAACAACTATACCTTTACCAGTTCTTCATTTTCCATTGCCCACAAAAGATGGCCTATTTCATTTATAACTTTATTGATTCTTTCACAAAAAATCTCATCTTGCTCCCTCTTCCATTCTTCCTTTTCTTTCACTTTATCAATAGTCTTTAAAGAACAAGGGAATAAATCAGATTTTCTTGAAATATACTTAGAAAAACAAATAGTTAATCTTATTTGAAAAGAATCTTGTTTATCATCAAAATCTTGTAATTTATTTAACAAATCTAAGATCTTTTCTATCTGATGATAGCTCAGCTGGATAACAGATATACACATAGCAGTGATATCTTCATTTCTTTCTATCCACTTCTGTACAATGGCTCTTAATACAGCTTCATTTCCCTTCAAATCATCCTTGATAGCTTCAATCCTTTCCAATTGATCAAAAAATGTTGGCCATTCTATCCTATCCACTAGATACATTACACCCTGCCTCAATTTCTCTTCAAATTGATTATTTAGTTCTACATGCAGTGCATACAATTAATTTTTCTCTTCTTCAAAATCCTCTACAGTGTAGAATTGTGGCCATTTTGAGGTGTCTAGTATCTCAATAATTGGAGTTGATTTGAAAGGTTCAATAGGTGGCCTTGGGGGTATGCAATCCTTGGTCTACTAGATTCTCCTACTTTCCTCTTCCCAAGTATTTTCTCCATTTAAGATACTTTGTTTTCTAATGATTGTATCTACATACCCCTCTCCTCATATGCTTTCAGAGCTTCTTCAAATGTAGCATTGAGTTGAGTAAATATCTCTTCTTCTTGGCTAGACACCACACTACCAAATTTTAGCATTTCTGAAGCCATACCCATTATTTGTTTACTGCCTACCTCACCAGCCCTGAACACTATCAATGCACCAATATGATCTGCAATAGAAATTTCCTACATCCTAGTCTTATCCCTTTTTTCAATAGACCAAATAATAAGGGCTTGGTGGTCATCACTAAACTTGACTCCTCTATGATCCTGTAATACCTCTTCTTCAGTCTTGAATTGGACATCCTTTTGTTTCCTTACTAAATCAAAAACCATGGCATTCACTATATCCCATTTTGGAAAAACAAGGACTCCTAACTATCTAACTATTTGCATTCCATCCTCAGGTGTAAATTGAGCAAAATCATTCATAAATTTAGACTTTACCTCTTCCTTAATAGTAGAGTCTAAGTTATCAGGTTGTTTTGCCTTTATCTTCTCACAAGTCTTCTCAAAATTTCCTATGTTTAACCTCCACAAAAAATGTGCAAATGCTCTAGACTTCACAAAATTTTCATCATCAAATTTTGAGTGTAACCTTGGTAATTAGAAATAGTTAAATCTAAGGAAGATGTAGGAGGTTCTTATGGTTCTCCAATCTCCAAATCTGTGGAAGTAACAATTACATCCCCCCCTCCACCAATTTGTCTAAGTTGTTCCCTCAAAGATGCTTCATCATCTATCTAGATTTGGGATTGGCTTGGGGAGTATTGTTCTACTTGAGAAGAAGAAGACCCTTGCTCTAACTTCTATCTTTTTGGAGCACTAGTTGCAGATGAACTTTTTGGCCTTGGTCTTTGTTGAAGGGGAGCTTGTTGCAAATTTTTAACCATCACATAACATACCCTTTTCTACAAAGTGTACTGACTAGGAGCCACTACATTTCTATTGTTTATCCTCTTGTGCACCTCTGCAACCCTGTTTGGATAAGTCTAGACATACATGGCCTTCTTCTCATTCATAGTTTGGATTATCATAGAAACATTATTCATTAATGCTTGCATCTTAGTTCCCCAATATTTTTTATCTTTCAATGGGTCATAGCTAGAATCAAAAGCATTAATGAATTCTTAAGTCTTACTAAATACTATCCATTTCTACTTTCTCAATTCTTGCTCTTGTAAAGAAAACACATTTATAATAACATCCTCAAGATAGTATACCTAGTGCACCATGTGGACAACCTTTGTCCTCTCTCTTAAGAGGTCATAGAATCCTTCAGGGTCAATGCACCTGGCATGAGATTCTGCCATGTTGTATCTATCTAAGAATAGGTTGATATGTTTCCACCCTTTCCTCACAAAAATGAAATCATGTACCGTAGTAACAACTAGGAGAAAGGTACCCTTCTTAGGAAAATCCGTCTCATCAATTGTCCCTATCTACCATAATTACTCTACTATCCCTATTTTTAGAGGCACATGAAAAGGTAACACATGAGGCTTGCCCAAGAAGCCATATACTCTTATTATTGATGAGACATTATAAAGGATTATATCCCCCCAATTATGACTAACCAATAGCCCTTTTTCATGGTCCTTAGGTTCGACCAATTCTAGTAATGCTTGTGGAATCCTACAGTTGTCTCCTCTCAAAAGTAATCTAAGATTTGATGCAAAATATCTGTCAAACCTCACATAACTAGCATCAGTAGCCTTTGAGGTCATATCCACACTCTATAACTGAACTGGATTCCTCTCTCCATCCCTGGTTATTTCTAACTCCATACCCTTGGAGAAAAAGTTAAATCCCTTGTACAAGCACACATACATAAGCAATGAATACCAACAGAATGGTTTGTCCACTTTTCCTCATGCTATCCCCACAAAACCATTGTGAATTTCCTTTGCAAGAAAAGTAGCAAAATCTAGAATAGTACTCATCCCAAATTGAAGAGTTTGAGCCATAATAAGGATAGTTGAGCCTGGGATTTTCTCAGCTTCATCCATTCCAAAAATCTTGCAAAGAGAAAAATACAATGCTTGAGCCTTTAGGTTAAAATGACTTCTTAGTAATGGCTCTAGGCTACTGGCAGTAATCATAGGCAAAGTACCAATTTTAGTAGCATGCTCTTGCAATGGCCCTATCCCTAAGTAAATCCTTTGTGCATTGTACCTTTCTTGAAGGCCATCCATATCAATGATTTCATGCACAACTTGGTTAGGTTGAGGTTGAAAACCTCACTAATTAATTCAAGGTAAACCCTAAAAAGGTTCACTCCAACATGGTTCTTTACCCACCCTGTAATTGGATCATATTTCTTGGCCAAATCCATCAATAAAATCACTATCAAAGAAAATTGTGGTGGCTGTCAATTTCCCAATGTCAAACTCCCATACATTGCTCATAGGAGTGTCCAATTTTTGCTCTGAAAACCATTTTCTAAACAATTCTAAACCTCCCATGGAAACCTGGGCATCTCTTACCCAATTAGCTTTATCATAGAAACCCTCTACTGCGGCTACCCTAGGGTGTTTAGGAATCAACTCCCCCCCCTTAGTTATTTCATGTACAGATAAAGGGAATTGTTTCACAAAGTCATCATGCACAAAGCATTTTAGATAATCATTCTATCCTGTAAACTCTATTCATGGAGGCATTTTGAGATTTTAAAATTTATCACACCAAATTCTTGCTACTTAGAAGTTTAAGAGCACTTAGTCGCAAAATTCTACTTCACTCTATGAAATTCTTTGCTGGAACTCACTGGATTTCTATGCAAAATTATGTGCCCTAGCTCAAAAAATTTTCTATACTATGATAACCTTTTGCAATTATATGGTTTAGTAATGGTGAGATTGTGAATTATATTTAAGCATTGAAATCACACGAATGGGTTCTGAACCATATTAACTTCCAGTAGCCATTATTCTCAAGTTGAATCAAAGATTCAAATCTTATCCATCAATTTCACTGAATCATATAGCTTTAATTTAAAAAAGTAATAAGCTTTATGCCCTCAAGAACATGGCCACATGTTGCATTACCACTTACCTACATTTCTTAAATTCCTTGCATCTTAAAATTGTAGGTAAGCACTATCTGTTGATCAATATTAGATCAATGATCACACAAGTTTAGAATTGAAAAAGACCCAGTCAGTTGTACTAACCAATAGGAAGTGTCCATGTGAATCCATGTGACCTTACAACTTCCATGCAAGTGGGTCCCATATCATATTCGAAGTGAATGAGCATTTGTTGTCATTCTTTCCACATGTCATGCTGGTGCATTCTTGCTTTCCTTATTAAATGAGCACCTCCTTATAGCGGGCTTGCACCTACCATTGATCTTGTAAAGATCAATGGCATCATTGCTTGAATCCTGTAAACCTTGTAAGATAGGGATAGTGACATTACCACAAACATGTCTCTGCATGGTGCATGCCCACTTTGCTTAAAATTCCTTCAAGTTTCTAATGTAGGCATGCACCTTTCATCAATTTGATCAAGATTGATGACAGGTAAAACTTTGAACTTTATGGTCGCATCATCCACTTGGACTAATGAAATGACTTGTCTTGACCCTCATACTCTGACCAATTTGACTACTGCATTAATTGCTATAATTTTTGTGCCTATAGAATAAGTACTTCTAGCTAGGCACATCTGACATAATCAAGGCATGACTCAACATTCTCACCTAATCTTGGCCACACTATGACATGCAGCGCAAAGGTACATACCTGCATTCTTTATTGAATGAGCAGTTTGAAAATGTGAGCTTGTGCCATCCCTCGATCTTTGAAAGATCTATGGTTGATAACACTTCGATCCTATCTAGCAGACAAGCTTCTTCATTGGCACAACTAGTAGTACATATCAGCAATCATGTTACAGTTTGGCACACCGTAGCACACACTAGAGATTCTTGACCCCACCTTGCTATGTGTCAAAATACCACTTGCCTTCTTTATTTATCTCTCATGCAACTTGAAAATGTAGGCATGCACTGGCCTTTGATCTCACATAGATCAATAGTCATAGAATCATGTGTCTTAAAATACCACATCAGTCGAACTGATGAATACAATATTGCCCTCTAGTCCAACTCATCTGACAATTGCCATAGAAGACACCTCATCATCATTCTATGGAAAGTTGGGGCCATGATGTCAGATCCTACTACATGTTCAATTTGCGCTTCCTCACATTATTTAATTCTTGAGCATCTTCTTATTGCAAGAAAGCGCTAGCCTTTGATTTGAATGAGATCAATAATCAATGAATTTTAGTGATAAAGAGATACTTTTTTTCACAGATCAATCAATGACATTACAAGAATTCCAGAATGTGCATGAAAGGTACTGACAAGTCTGCAAAAGGTTCTAGTAATCTATGACAAATCATAATCTTTGCGGTGCACTACAATTTTAAAAGGAAAGGGCTACGTGTCATCAAAGCACATGCCCACATTATTTAAAAACCTTGCATCTCAACATTGTGGGAATGTGATACTTGTTGATCTAAAAAAGACCAATGGTCACACAAAATTTGCATCACATAGGATATTTCTTAATAAAATAATCGAGAAAAATGTAAACAAAGCATGACCCATAAAGGTTTAAACAAGATTTTAATGAGTTCATGCTTGCGTAAGCCCAACCTTAGGGTAAACATGATATGCCTTAAAACTATTTTTTGAAAAATTGATTTCAAAAGATTTTCAAAACTATGGTAAAAATGAAATAAGGCATTAGGGTTTTTTCAACTAATTTCTCTAATGAAAAACTTTGAGGATTTGACAAAATTTCAATAACATAGAGACCAAGAGATGAACTAGGACAACCTAAGAATTTTGAAAAATACAATGAAAAAACCCTAATTTGCATGAGATAATGACCATAAATGATTTTTCACTGATTTTTTCAAAATTCTCTCTATATTGTGAAAAATAAAACCAATAGTGGCTTTGTTTGGGGATGATAGACTACTTGAATCTATGCAAGAATTTAGAAACTTTGGGAGAGCAGACCACATACTTGGTATAGGAATGAAAACTTCTTTAGAGAGCACAGAACAAAACAACAAAATAGGGAACTAGACCAAACATAGATATTTACATGGATTTACACTATACACAAAATACATAAGGGAATAGGAAACCCTAAGAACTATTGTTCATGGAAAAATAGATAGTTTAAGAAAAGTATCTTTTCAGGAACTATCCAAGAATTGGTAGTTCAAGAATATTGTCTGATAAATCCTTGAGGATATACGAATCTTCTCCCCATGTATTTTTAACCAAATAAGGACCTAACTATATGGGATCAAACTTCCCATGTGTTCCTTTATCTTCAATTCTAGCATTCCACATAAGGACTAAATCTCCATCTTCAAATTTCTTATCTACTGTCCTTTTCTCATATAGTGTCTTAATTTTTAATTGCAACTTTTGATTCTTAAGAGATGCTTCTCTTCTAGTTTCTGCTAACCCTACAAGCTCATCTAGCTTTTCTTGCATGTCATCTGTAATATCTTCATCATACAATTGGATGTAATTATAGAGTCCCATTAAGATATTTTGAAGCATCCTTACCTAAATTCCATATACTAGATCAAATGGGGCTACTCCAATGGCTTTCTTCATAGTCACTCTGTCAACCCATATTGCAAGTTGCAACTTAGAGTCCCATGCCTTCTTGTTCTCATCCAAGGTCCTCTTAATGACCTTTAACAAGCTCTTATTTGTGGATTCAGCCTGTCCATTCCATTGTGGATGATATGGGGAAGATGTTGATCTAATTATTCCATATTTGTCATAGAACTTTATAAATTCCTCAAACCTAAAGCACATGGCATTATCTGTCACAATTCTCTGAGGGCAACCAAATTTGGAAATAACATTACTAAGCAAAAAATTGTTGACAACTTTAATTGTTGCATTTCTTGTGGGGATAGCTTCTACCCACTTTTCAAAGTAGTCAGTAGCAACTAGAATCCAAGAATAGCTAGTACTGGATTTAGGAGAAATGTCACCTATGAAATCCATACCCCACTGCTAAAATGGTGCCTGAACCTCAACTGGCTTTAAAGGAGTATTACCTAAAAATTTCAATTTTCCAACAAACCTTTGACAAGAGTCACACTTCCTAACCATGATTTGAGCATCCTTAAAAAGGGATGGCCACCAGAATCTAGCTCTCATTACCTTGTGTGCACTGGTTTTAGCCATATAATGTCCCCCACACACTCCAGTATGCATCTCACTCAGAATTTCTTTGGCCCTTTCTTGATCAACACATTTCAATAATATTCCCTCAAAATTTCTCCACCACAAGCTACCTTGAATAATTATGTACCTGACAGCTTGCAATTTAGTGCTTCTCTTCTCACTTTTATTCAGATAAGATGGAGCTTCCATATGTTGTAGGTAGTGGATAACATTTGCATACTAGTCACAATGATCCATGTCACATAAATTAGATTTGAGGTCATCTATCACCATATTTATCTGATTAGCATCTAAATTAGCTTGAGCCATGCGCTTAGCTAAACCTTGACCTCTTACCAACTTTTTAATCTATATCTCAATGTTGAACTCTTGGATCCAATTGATCCACTTACATCTTCTTCCTAATACTTTTTGCTGAGAAAAAATATCCTTTATAGCAGCACTAGGCACAAATGCAATGACAATAGCACCTACCAAATAAAATCTAAAAGCCTTAATAGCCTTTACTAAAGCATATTCTTGTTTTTCATTTCTCTCATATTTTAATTCAGTAGGCTATAATGACTTATTGAAGAAAGAAATGGGTTGTTCATATCCCTCCTCATTTTTTTGCAACAAAACTATAGCTACAGTATAAAAAGATGCAAAAGAAAATATGTGCATTGTCTTAGTGTAATTAGGGGTCCTCAAGACTAGGGCATTCTTTATAGTAGTCTTAATATCTTGAAATGCCTATGAAGGTTCACCATCCTAGGTTATAGTAGCCCCTTTCTTGAGCATTTTAGAAATAGGTCTACTAATTTTAGCAAAATTTGTAACAAATCTCCTCAGAAAATTAACTTGCCTAAAGAAAGATTGAATTTCTTTTACACTTTGGCTTAGGGACTTTATCAATGGCTACAACCTTTGATACTATATGTCCTAATAACTTACCTTCAGTTACCCCAAATGCACATTTCTTAGGGTTCAATGACACTCCATATCCAGTGCTTTGATAAAAATCTTTTCCAAATGCCTACAATGGTCCTCAACCTTTTTGGAATAAGCTATGAGGTCATCTTGATACACAACCATAAATTTATTTATGTAATCATGAAAAGCCACATCCATGGCTCTTTGAAAAGTGGCACTAGCATTAATCAATCCAAAAGGCATCCTTACATATACATAAGTCCCCCAAGGAGTTGTAAATGTTGTCTTGAATTGTTCTTCTTCTTTCACTAGTACCTGGTTATATCCTAAGAATCCATCCATCATTGACATAAGTTCAAACCCTATTAACTACTATAGCATGGATTCCATATTGGGTAACCCATTACTATCTTTTAGGGAAGCAATGTTCAGATTTCTAAAATCTACACAGAGTCTGATATCTCCATTCTTTTTTCTGATAGGTACTAAATTAGAGACCCACGTGGAATGCCTGATGGGTTTGACTATTCCCCCATCCCTTAGCTTCATTAGTTCCTCTTGCATTTTAGGGGCAAGAGTGGGATTAACTGGTCTCTATTTCTACCTAAAGGGTTTGACATTATCCTTTAGAGGTATGAAATGCTGGAAAAGGTCTTCTCTATCAGCCTTTAAATCATCATATGGCCAAGAAAAGACATGTCTATACTTTCTCAACAAGTCAATTAGAGGCTTTCTAATTTTAGCTGACAAGTTCTGGCCAATGTAAACTTTCTTAGGGGCTTTAGGAGTACCCAAATTTATCTCTTCTAGTTCTTGAGGTTTACAGTCTTTAGCACCAAGCCTTACCCTATCTTGGTTATCAAACATGTTCTCCAAAACAACCAAACCTTTAGGTACTTTATTAGTTTTTAACTGTATAACCTCTTGACCAAAAATTGTTTCCTTCCCATTTATGGTTTAAACCAAATCACTACAGTCTAATTCTTGTCCATGGTATTTATCCTCATTTAGCCAAAAATTCACAATGTCTTTGTCATCTTCAAAGACTTGCCAATGCTCAATGTTATCAGGTATTGATGGCCTATTTTGAACTTCAATTTGTGATATCCCTACAAATGATATCTCCTAGAGCTTAATTGCTACATTTGTTAACAAGTCAACCATCTTATTCTGAGTCCCATCTCTCCATGATATACCAAATGCATCAAAAAATTCAATCTAATCCCAAATAGCATTTCTATACTATTTCAACCTTCTATTCTTAGAAGCATATGTTCCCTTTATCTATGAGATAATCAATTCAAAATCACCTATGACATGTAAGTTCTTGATCTGGTGATGGGTAGTGAATTTCAATCCTAACAACAAGGTTTCATACTCAGCTATATTATTAGTACATGAAAATTTCAAGGTAAAATAATATCTAAAAGTGTTTTTCTCTGGAGAAATAAAAACTACCCCTACCCCTACACCTTCTTTAAAATTGGCCCCATCAAAGAACATTGCCCATAATATTGGTGAACCCATACAATACTCAACTTCATGTTCAATAATAGTAGGCAGTTTCTCAACTTCTTGAATAATCAATTCAGCTCTGAATGCATTCACACAAGTATCTAAAAAGAAAGTAGCATATTTGTTAATTTCTTCACCCAAGATATGACTAACCCTTGGCTCTCTGTCTACTTTAACAACATTATCACCTATGTGAAAAGTTGCATAAGTTAAATCACATTGCAAGCTACCTCTCATAGTAGCACTCTATTTTCTGGAAAGAAACATTCCATAGTGTGGAGGTATATCAACTACAAGGACTCACATGGTTAGCTCTACCTCAGGATATACAGCTAGCTTAAAAGGAAAAGCATTTATAATACATATGACTGGAACTTCCCTAGCATCTATACCTCTACATCTGCCTTGCTTAGTATCTACTTTCAACCCTAATGCTTCCATTACTTTGAAAGGCATTATGGTGTTAGAAGCTCTTAAGTCTATCATGCAATTTTTAGGCATTTTATAATGAGAATGAGAAAAAATGGGTCAATATCTTCTATGTATGCTACTAATGAGTCATCCAAGAACATTTGGGGAATTTGGGACATGACACCACTATCTTTTATTGCTAAGGGGAGCTTTTGGGTAGCATTTTGTTCTATATTGTTATTACTATTTCCTATCCCTCCCAACCATGACAAGGCCTTACTCTTATGCTCTTCAATTCTAAAGAGTTTGGACAAAAGGTACCTTAATAGTGATTTGTGACAACATGGATATCATATCAATTGGCTCAAACACAGTGGGTTTCACAATCATACCTGGAGTAGGAGCCTTCTGAGTAGCAGGGATTGCTATTTGCTTGGAATTATCAAATCCTAATCCCTTCTCTTGCACAATTTCTTTTGTTGTCTCATTAGCTTGGAATTGCACTTTCTTCATACGTTCCTATTTCTTAGTTTTAACATCTTTAACCTTGACTATCTCTATACTAGCCTTCTTTTATTCATCTTTCATCTTATGTGTGATATCTTTTATGAATATACCATAAGGCTTCCCAATTTCATTGTTAACTATTCTATTTCTCAAATTATAATTGTTATATACTTGGGAGATAATTTCTATAGCGATTCTACCAATTTCCTCTTTAGAAGGCATTCTTAAACTTACATGACCAACTTCAGATGATGTAACACACACCTGATCTTCCTCACAGCCTTCATTGTCTGAAAAAACTTGTTGATGATATAATTGATAAGCAATTTTCTTATTTTCTAGATCACTTTCTATTTCTTCCAAATCAAAATCAACACAATCACTACACATGCTTACCATATTACAACTTACATCATCATGACTCTTTTCTTCTTCCTCCTCCTCAGTTTGTAAATTTTGGTTAGAAGCAAATGACTGAGCAACTGCACAATATTCTATAGAGTGAGGGGATTGACAAATAATACACCATGGCACATTATCATTCATATTTATTGAACTCCTTTGTAGAGGATCTGTGGTACCCTTATCTTTTACATTTTGAGTTTGGTTAGGGATTGGCTTTCCATCCTTCCATTGGGTGGTATAAGGGTAATTTTGCATTCTAGGTTGTCTATTGAAATTGCTATTGTTCATAGGGGTTTTCTTAGCAACATTTGGCTTATTGAAACTAGTAGGATTCATCTTTTTTAGCAATTCTAATATTTGGCCTATTGTAGGTTCTTTTGGCTTCTTTCCTACAGGAGTTTTATCAACCTCTCTTTTATTGTTATTCTTGGGATTGAAAAGCTTTGATCATCTCTCCTACCTAATTTTCCAGATGCCTTCCTATTATTCTCTATGTTTTTCTATTATTCTCTATATTTACTACAACCTTATAGGCATCCCTTAAAGTTTTAGGATCCTTATCCCTCAATTGATAAGCCATTTTCTATCAAAAGCATTAAAATATGTTATGAGACAAACATCCTCGTTCAATCTCATCACTTGAAATAGTTTGTACATACCTTTCTAGAATCTTACATTGAAGTCAAATGTGGACTCATTAGGATTCTTCTTGATGTTATTGAATTCATTTAACATGAATCCTGCATTAGTGTTGTCTCCATATTGCTCCTTGAATAGATTTTCCAAGTCACTCCAAGAGGTAATACTGTCATTAGGTAACCTTCTGAACCAATCCCTTTCATCCTCAGTCAGTGAGTGAACAAACAACTTCATGACCACATCCTCATGTTCAACTTCATAACCATTTAACATGTCTATGAAAACTCTCAAATTTTCTCCTCCAGTAACAAGATTATTTCCAGCAAACTTGACCACTTTATCTCTTAAATCAAAAAGATATGGGATGTGGAGCACTAGGAATACCTACAAATGATATTTGTCTATACTTTTCCATGTACATAGGTTTGTTCTGGAAACTTCAAACATTCGAGGTGCTTGCTATATTGGCTTGGTTAAGAATAACACTTTGGGATTGTTGAGGTTGAACAACAGGGGCTTGAGTATAAGTGGTGGATGATGAGGTAGGAGCAGACTAAGATACTCCCTGACTTGAAATTATTGGACCACTAGAAGGTACAAAAGTTGTAGCTAGGGTGGAGAGATTTGGCCATGAGGCTAATGCAGAATTAGACTTAATGACTTGAATTTTTCTCCTAGTTTATGTAGTTTGAGCTTCATTCTCCACCTTCTCAAGCTCTTTTACAAGGTCTTCCTTGTCCTTTCTAGCCTTTTCCAAATCTAGATCCAATTTTTACATGGGAGGTTTTATGGGTTTTCTTGGTTGAGCTTGAGGTTCATTTATCTAGACTCATATAGCTTTACCCTTTCCTTTGTCTATAAATTTCCCAATGGGTTCTACTGGATATACTTGGATAGATTTATAATCTTGGACTTAGGCAATCACTGGTTCTTGCTTTTGACTCAGGATTTTTTCTTGTTCTTGGACTTTAGCTTTCATACTGTCTACATCTCCAAAAACACCAGTATGGAGGGTTGTCATTTTTTTTTCTAACTTTTTATTTTGTTATTTCAAGGTAGCCATCCTTCTGAGTAGGGTGTCTCATTCAAAAATAGCATCTAAGGTAGCTTGCTCCTTTTCTTTCTCCAAATAGATACGCTTAGCTTCTTCCTTAGTAACCCATTCCTTCAAAAATCCTATTTTTGATTGCAATTCTTTAGGATCTACAGAAGTAGCTTCTGAATCAACATGGTCATCTAGATCTATTAGGTTAGGTTCCACGTATGAGGCCACCTTGGGATTAAAAGGATCTCCAAATGAGCTCTTGAGTCCTAATCTTTGATTCATGTAAGCTATCAGACCTAGTCTAGGAGATCTATTCCCTACTAGTGACATATCTATATCTTGATATGTTCTTTTATTTGGCAAAGGGGTACTAAAAATGTCTCCTAAGAGTCCTGTGGTTTCTAATTTAGAACTGAGTGAAGAAGACTCTCTTCCTATCACTAGTTGGTATTGAGAATTAACTGATACACTACCTGATGGTTTCCAAGTGGGATATGGATTTTCTTTCTTTTTATTTGGATTTTTCCTACCCCCTGAGGTAACTTAGTATACATAGGTATATCAGGATGGGTTCTTGTGTAAACTCTTGTGTTTTTCCTTTTGTCAGCCATACTCACTATTTATAAGATTAGCACTAGCTCAAAAACCTTGATTGAGTCACCACCCTATTCTAGGGAAATACAACAATTACAATCCCTCCCAACTTTCTAGAAAAACACACTATAATATAGAAATATTTGATACATAGATGGATCAATCCCTAAAAATATGAGACTACAACTCTTGCTCGATAGATAAGACATGTGGAAAGGCTGAATATGCCAGTGCAACTTAGTGGCATATGCTTCTTTCTTTCTTTTTAAATTCTCAAAGTTTGGCACTACAACACCCCACCTTATACCTACGAGAACTATTAAAAGACTTGACAATTCCCCAATAGAGTTGCCATTTTGTTAGTGTTTTTTCTTGTAAAAACTATTGGACAATACAATGCTCAATACCAAACTGATGATACCTATACAATCGAAGGGTTAACTATTTCCTGTCAACAATTATGTATGTAAACTAGTTGGAACCAACTTCAACAGAACCACAACTAGCTTTCTACTCTTTAGGATCTATAGAACCAAGGTGCGTATGCCTAAGGGATGACTCAATTTTCTTGTTATTATATGAGAACTATATTAGTTTCATTCTAATTTTCATCTCAAATCCTCAAATACATGCATGGTTTGGACATTTTGAATAAAGACATCCCATATAGCAGATTTGGCCAAATTTCTTCTATAGATTTGCAAGCATTGCTAGCAATAGTGGCTAATTGAGGCTAAAACATTCCATGCAAACAAGTGCTGACCATCATTTAAGATCTTCAAGAAATGTAAATTAAAATTGATTGTGATTTTAGAATTGATGTTCCTTCACAATGTATCTATTTTGCATACTGAGTTGATCAGTGCCTATTCCATTGGGATTCAAAGTCTACTTCAATTTATGGATCTAATCTGTTGCTCTACAACAAGAATGATAAGCAATTCTTATTGAATTTCATTCTTATAGACATCCTTTCTATTACCATGATAACTCCATCAAATTCATTAAAAGCATTTACTTAATTCATTGAATTAACAACAATAATGAATTGACATACAACCTAAATGAGTTGCATTCAACTGAGCAAGCTTTTACTCACACAATATCAAAATAACTAGGTAACAAATAAGGAGACAAGATTCAATAAAAACTAATATGGGGACAGCTCATAACTTGCATTAATTTTCTTTGAAAATTGTATACAATTTTTTGTAAACTATAAATGATCTCAAGAAAAGACACAAAGATCAATCCATATTGACATATTCTCATAAAACATGCAGAGAAAATACATCATAAAAATTCTTCTCAAAGACTAGACCGAAAACATCCTAAGTGTAATACTAAAATGCATTAGAAATCAGACCAACACAATTCCTTTAAAATTCATTTATATAGGCATGAGTTGCAATAAGCAAATGGAAAATGTGAGTGGCAAGTGTCCTTTACAAAAAGATATTTACACACACCTATCACAAAAAGACAAAATTGTGAATAACATAAAGACTTATACATCAAATATTCTTTTGTGGGTCCCTTTTTGTTACATCATCTAGAAAGAAAATGGTACTATGATATGATTCTTTAATCATTTTAATTCCTCAGAGTAAGTGGCCATCAAGTTTGAAAGTGATGAGTCATCTCCAGTTACCTGCAAACTTACTTTAACTTGAGGATTCTCCTTGTCTTCATCCTTAACTATAATGGTGACTTTTACTTTTGCACCTTCTTCTTCCTCATCATCTTCTGCCTCGTCACCTTCTACCATCTTCTCTATAGACATAAATTTATATCTCCATTCATTATAGGCAGTTTCATCTAGCCAATCAAAACTTAGGACCTCTCTTTGTATAGTTATTAAAGAATTTGCAACTGCCTCTATATCCACAAGATCCTTTCTGATGTTATTATATAACAATTGCACCTTTACTAGTTCTTCATTTGTCATTTCCCATAATAGATGGCTTGTTTCATTTATAACTTTATTGATTATTTCACAAAAAATCTCATCTAGCTCCCTCTTCCATTCTTCCTTTTCTTTCACTTTATCAATAGTCTTTAAAGTACAAGGAAATAAATCAAATTTTTCTGCAATATACTTAGAAAAAAAAATAGTTAATCTTCTTTGAAAAGAATCTTCTTTATCATCAAAACCTTGTAATTTATTTAACAAATCAAAAATATTTTCTATTTGATGATAGGTCAGCTGAATAATAGATATACACATGGTAGTGATATCTTCATTTCTTTTTGTCCACTTCTGTACAATGGGTCTTAATATGGCTTCAATTCCCTTCAATTCATCCCTGATAGCTGCAATCCTTAACAATTGATCAAAAAATGTTTCCCATTCTATCATGTCCACTAGATACATTACACTGTACCTCAATTTCTCTTTAAATTGATTATTTATTTCTACATATAGTGCATACAATTTATTCTTCTCTTCTTCAAAATCCTTTACAGTGTAGAAATGTGGCCTTTCTGGGGTGTCTAGTATCTCAATAATTGGAGTTGATTTGAAAGGTCCAATAGGTGGCTATAGGGGGCATGCAATCCTTGGTCTACTAGATTCTCCTACTTTCCTCTTCCCTAGTATTTTCTCCATTTGAGATACTTTGTTTTCTAATGACTATATCTGCATACCCCTCTCCTCATATGCATTCTGAGCTTCTTCAAACCTAGCATTGAGTTGGGTACATCTATCTTCTTCCTAGCTAGACACCATGCTACTAAATTTTAGCATTTCTAAAGCCATCCCCATTATTTTTTTACTGCCTACTTCCCCAGCCCTGAACACTATCAATGCACCAGTATGCTCTATAGTAGAATTTTCCTACATCCTGGTCTTATCCCTTTTTTCAATAGAACAAATAACAAGAGCTTGGTGATCATCACTAAAATTGACTCCTCTATGAGCTTGTAATACATCTTCTTCAGTCTTGAATTGGACATCCTTTTATTTCCTTACTAAATCAAAAACCATGGCATTCACTATATCCCATTCTAGCAAAATAAGGACTCTTGACTATCTAACTATTTGCCTTCTGACCTTTGGTTTAAATTGAGAAAAATCATTCATAAATTTAGACTTTACCTCTTCCTTAATAGAAGAATCTAAATTATCATGTTGTTCTGCCTTTATCTTCTCACAAGTCTTCTCAAAATTTCCAATGTTTAACCTCCACAAAAATTGTGCAAATACCCTAGACTTCACAAAATTTTCATCATTAATAAACCCCTTTGAGGCTTGGGCAACTATAGGATCTATTTCCTTACCTTGGTAATAAACAATAGTTAAATCTAAGGAAGGTGTAGGAGGTTCTTGTGGTCCTCCAATCTCCAAATCCGTGGAAGTAACAATTACATCCCCCTCTCGACCAATTTGTCTAAGTTGTTCCCTTAAAGATGCTTCATCATCTATCCAGATTGGAGACTGGCTTGGGGAGTATTGTTCTACTTGAGAAGAAGAAGACCCTTGCTCTAAATTTTGTCTTTTTGGAGCACTAGCTACAGATGGACTTTCTAGCCTTGGTCTTTGCTAAAGGGGAGCTTGTTATACATTTTGAACCATCACATAACCTTTTTGCAAAGTGTACTAACTAGGAGCCACTACATTTCTACTATTTATCCTCCTTTGCACCTCTACAACCCTATCTGGATATGTCTGGACATACATGGCCTTCATCTCATTCATAGTTTGGATTATCACATCAAAATTATTCATTAATGCTTGCATCTTGGCTCCCCAATATTTTTTTAATCTTTTAATGGGTCATAGATGGTGTTAAAAGCATTAGTGAATTTTGAAGTCTTACTAAATACTATCCATTTCTCCTATCTCAATTCTTGCTCTTGTAAAGAAAAAACATTTCTAATAACATCCTCAAGATGGTATAGCTAGTGCACCATGCGGGTACCCTTTTTCGTCTCTCTTAAGAGGTCATAGAATCCTTCAGGGTCAATGAACCTGGCATGATTCTGCCATGTTGTATCTATCTAGGAACAAGTTGAGATGTTTCCACCCTTTCCTCACAAACATGAAATCATGTACTATAGTAAGAACTAGGAAAATGGTACCCTTCTTAGGAAAATACCTCTCATTAATTGTGCCTATGTGCCATAATAACTCTTCTATCCCTATTTTTAAAGGAACACGAAAAGGTAACACATGAGGCTTGCCCAAGAAGCCATATACTCGTATTACTATTGAGACATTATAAGGGATTATATTCCCCCCAATTATGACTAACCAATAGCCCTTTTGCATGGTCCTTAGGTCTGACCAATTCTAGTAATGCTGGTGGAATCCTAGGGCTGTCTCCTCTGAAAATAAAACTGACCTTTGATGCAAAACATTTGTCAAACCTCACATAACTAGCATTTGTAGCCTCTGAAGTCATATCCACACTCCATAACTGAACTAGATTCCTCTCTGCATCCCTAGTTATTTCTAGCTCCGTACCCTTGGAAAAAAAGGAAAATCCCTTGTACATGCATACATACATAAGCAATGAATACCAACAGAATGGTTTGTCCACTTTTCCTCATGCTATCCCCACCAAACCATTGTGAATTTCCTTTGCAAGAAAAGTAACAAAATCTAGAATAGTACTCATCCCAAACTGAAGAGTTTGAGCCATAATAAGGACAATTGAACCTGGGATTTGTTCGACTTTATCCATTCCAAAAATCTTGCAAAGAGAAAAATACAATGCCTAAGCCCTAAGGTTAAAATGCCTTCTTAGTAATTGCTTCGGGGTGCTGGGAGTAATCGCAAGCAAATTACAAATTTTAGTAGCATGCTCTTGCAGTGGCCCTATCCTTAAGTAAATCCTTTGTGCATTGTACCTTGCTTGAAGGTCATCCATATCAATAATTTTATGCATAGCATGGTTAGGGTTGAGGTTGAAAATCTCACTAATTAATTTAGGGTAGACCCTAAAAAGATTCACTCTAGCATGGTTCTTTACCCACCCTATAATTGGATCATATTTCTTGGCCAAATCCATCAATAAATCACTATCAAAGAAAACTTTGGGGACTATCAATTTCCCAATGTCAAACTCCCATATATTGCTCATAGGAGTGTTTAGTTTTTTCTCTGAAAACCATTTTTTGAACAATTCTAAACCTCTCGTGGAAACTTGGGCATCTCTTACCCAATTAGCTTTATCATAAAAACCCTTTGCTATGGCTACCCTAGGGTATTTAGGAATCAAATCCCTCCCCTTAGTTATTTCATGTACAAATAAAGGAAATTGTTCTAGAAAGTCATCATGCACAAAGTGCTTTAGATAATCAGTCTATCCTATAAACTCTTTTAGTGGAGGCATTTTGAGATTTTAAAATTTAAGAGCATTTACCTATGAAATTTTGCTTCACTCTGTGAAATTCTTTGTTGCAACTCACTAGATTTCTCTACAAAATTCTATGCCCTAGCTCTAGAAATTTTCTATACTTTGATAAGCTTTTGCAATTCTGTGGTTTAGTAATGGAGAGATTGTGAATTAAATTCAAGCATTGAAATTGCATGAATGAGTTCTAAACCATATTAAATTCCAATAGCCATTATTCTCAAGTTGAATCAAAGATTCAAATCTTATCCATTGATTTCACCAGATTAGACAACTTTAATTTAAAAAAGTAACAAGCTTTATGGCCTTAAGAACATGGCCACATATCACATTACCGCTTACCCACATTCCTTAATTTCCTTGCATCTTAAAATTGTGGATAAGTGCTATTTGTTGATCAAGATAAGATCAACGATCACACAAGTTTAGAATTAAAAAAGGCCTAGTCACTTGTACTAACCAATAGGAAGTGTCCATGTGAATTTGTGCCTCTTGACAACTTCCATGCAAGTAGGTCCCATATCATATTCTGAGCGAATGAGCATTTGACATCATTCTTTCCATGTGTCAAGCTGGCGCATTCTCGCTTTCCTTATTGAACGAGTACCTCCTTATTGCAAGCTTACGCCAGCCATTGATCTTGGAAAGATCAATGGTGGCACTGCTTGAATCCTATAAACCTTGTAAGATGGGGATAGTGATGTCACCACAGACACGTGTCTGCATGGCACATACTTTCTTTGCTTAAAATTCCTTCAACTTTCTAATGCAGGTATGCACCTTTTTTTGATTTGATCAAGATCGATGGTAGGTAAAAATTTGAACTTTATGGTCACATCATCCACTTGGACTAATGAAATGACTTGTCTCGACCCTCATACTCTGACCAATCTAACTACTGCATTAATTGCTTGAATTTTTGTGCCCATAGCATAAGTTCTTCCAACTAGGCACATCTGACATAATCAAGGCATGACTCAACATTCTCACCTAATCTTCACCCCACTTTGACATGTGGTGCAAAGGTAGATACTTGCATTCTTTATTGAATGAGTAGTTTCAAAATTCGGGGTTGCACTAGCCCTTAATCTTTGAAAGATCTATTGTTGATAACACTTCGATCCTATCTAGCAAATAAGCTTCTTCATTGACACAACTGGCAGTACATATCAGCAATCACGGTACAACTTGGCACACCACAACACACACTAGAGATTCTTGACCCCACCTTTCTATGTGTTGAAATACTACTTGCCCGCTTTATTTATCTCTTGTGCAACTTGAAATATGGGCATGCGCCTGCCTTTGATCTCACATAGATCAACGATCACAAAATCATGTGTCTTAAAATACCACATCAGTCAAACTAAAAAATAAAATACTACCTTGTAGTCCAACTCATTTGAAAATTGCCATGGAAGATACCTCATCATCATTCTATGTAAAGGTGGGTCCATGATGTTAGATCCTGCTACATGTCCAATTTTCACTTCCCCACATTATTTAATTCTTGAGCATCTTCTTATTACATGAAAGTGCTAGCCCTTGATTTGAACAAGATCAATGGTCAATGAATTTGATGCAGGAGCATCTTGCATCCAAAATAAAGGGGAGACATGTTGAATGTAAAATTTAAAATTTAGAGGAAAAAATTTTAAAAAAAAAAAAACAAAAAATTGTAGAGGAGAGAGAAAGTGACGAAAATTAGAGGAGAAATAATAAAAAAATTAAAAAAGGAAAAAGGAGAAAAGAAAGGAAAAGAGGATTTCTATTTTCGAGGTGCATAGGTGGCATAATAGAAAAATAAGAAAAATAGTTGTCATTCCATTAATCGAGGTGTGTAGGTGGAAATTCTAGAAGGTTTTAGATAAATCATGTATTTAATATTTGTTGGGTGCTTAGTTGTATTTGGGTAGGAATTTAATATTTATTTAAAGGTAGTTGTATTTACCTTTTATCCCACATTGGTTGTGTTTGTAATGTCTTGGATTAGAAGTGCCTATTTAAGCAAGGCTTATTATCATTTGTAATCAAGTTCGGAAAATAGAAGCTCTTCAAGTGTAAGCTCTTGTAGTGAATTTTCAAGTATTAATGTATGGTTTTTGAAGCATTTTTGTCATCTCTCTCTCCATATTGTTTCATTCTTGATTATGAGTGGGTAGAGTGGTGTGACCCTCTATCAAGTGGTATAAGAGCAGTACTTCATCAAGTGGTATCAGAGTGGAGTTCCTGAGTGTGTGGACAGATCGCCGAACATGAGGCAGTTTACACCAGGATTTGCAAAGAAGGTTGATCTTGTGGCTGATTGATCTTTTAGATTGGTGGATTTGTTTAGTGTTTGCTAAACTTTTGGAAGATGCCTCCAAGAAGATTGGACCCCAAGGAAAATGATGACCTTAGTGAAGCGATGGAAGAAAGAATCTTAGAGAAGATAAGAGCAGAGGTCAAATTAGAGATTGCATTGATGAAGAGTGACATGATTGCTGAAATTGTAAGTGCTTTGGGTGGTGTACCTAAGCATGTGGGTACTGAAGACAGATATGACGAAGTTGCCGAAGACTTTGAAGCTACTAGTGAGGATAGAAGTGATCACGAGGAGAGACCTATTGGAATTAGGACTACTCAGTTTGCTCGACCTGGATCTCAGTTGAAGCTAAAGCATAAGATGGAGGTTTCTAATTTTTCAGGTACTTTGAATCCTGAAGACCTGATTGATTGGATTGGTGAATTAGAGGACTACTTTGAGCTTGAGGGTATTGAAGATCCATTGAGAGTAAGGTTGGCACAAACTAAGTTGAAGGGACATGTTGCTCTTTGGTGGAAGGAACTGCAAAGAGACAGAGAAGAGGAAGGTGAAATGAAGATCACTAGATGGAAATTGATGGTGACTAAGTTAAAGGCAAAGTTCATTCCGACTGATTATGAACTTGAATTGTTTAAGAGGTTGCAGAATCTGAAACAGAAGGATATGACTGTGAAGGATTACACTGAGGAGTTCTACAAGTTGACTATTCGGTCTGGGCATAGAGAATTGTCAAAGGAGAAGGTAGCACAGTATATTAATGGTTTGAGATTCAATATTCAGGATGAGGTTGGTATGTTGAATATTTCCATAGTTGAGGATGCTTATTAGTATGCTTTGAGAGCAGAGGAAAAGCTAAAGAGGAAGAATCAAGGTAGTTCTCGAGGGAAGGAGAAGCAGGATAGTTCTGTACAAGCTAAACCAAAAGCAGAAGGTGAACCAAAACCTATGGAACAAAGAAGAAGGACAGGTGGAGGTGTATTCAGAGGTAATTGTTTCAAGTGTGGTCAAGAAGGGCATAGATCTTGTGAATGTTCTATCGGTAGGGCAGCTACTATTGTGAATGAGGTTGAAGTCCAGGAAAATCAGCCTAAGGAAGGAGAAAGTTTGTTGGCTTGGCGAGTACTAATGGGTAAGAAGACATTGGATTCTTGTCAGAGGACTAGTTTGTTCAAAACTTGTTGTAAGTCTGGTGGGAAAGTTTGCAAGGTGATTATAGATAGTGGTAGTACTGATAACCTTGTTGCTGAGGAGATGGTTCAAAAACTTGGTTTGGAGAGATTGAGACATCCTTGTCCTTATAGAATTGGCTGGTTGCAAGGTGAGCATGCTTTAGAAGTGAGAGAGCAATGCCTTGTTGATTTTCAGATTGGGCAGTATAAGGATCAAGTATTGTGCGATATTGTGGATATGAACAATTGTCATGTGTTACTTGGTAGACCTTGGCAGTATGATTGCAGGGCTATACATGATTGTGTTAGGAATGTGTTTACTATTGAGAAAGGTGGTAGGAAGTTTTCCTTGATTCCTTTGCAGAATGAAGTGCTTGGTAGGAGAAACTTGAGTGTTGGCAGTCGAGTTAAGTTGGCAGATTTTGAGAAGATTGAAAATCAGCATGGGAAGCAAACCTATAGAACACCTATGGTGGATGTAAAGGAGAAGAAGAAAAACAAGGGAAAGAGTGTGCAAGTTGAAGATTTGGAGGACATATATGTGAAGAACCAGTTTGGGATTTATGTACTGAATCCCGAAAGATGTTCTTCCAGCTATTAGAACATCTTTTCAGACCTGGGGAGTCTGATGCAGGAGCATCTTGCATCCAAAATAAAGGGGAGACATGTTGAATGTAAAATTTAAAATTTAGAAAAAAAAAAAAAAAAAAATTTGTAGAGGAGAGAGAAAGTGACGAAAATTAGAGGAGAAATAATAAAAAAATTTAAAAAGGAAAAAGGAGAAAAGAAAGGAAAAGAGGATTTCTATTTTCAAGGTGCATAGGTGGCATAATAGAAAAATAAGAAAAATAGTTGTCATTCCATTAATCGAGGTGTGTAGGTGGAAATTCTAGAAGGTTTTGGATAAATCATGTATTTAATATTTGTTGGGTGCTTAGTTGTATTTGGGTAGGAATTTAATATTTATTTAAAGGTAGTTGTATTTACCTTTTATCCCACATTGGTTGTGTTTGTAATGTCTTGGATTAGAAGTACCTATTTAAGCAAGGCTTATTATCATTTGTAATCAAGTTCGGAAAATAGAAGCTCTTCAAGTGTAAGCTCTTGTAGTGAATTTTCAAGTATTTATGGATGCTTTTTGAAGCATTTTTGTCATCTCTATCTCCATATTATTTCATTCTTGATTGTGAGTGGGTAGAGTGGTGTGGCCCTC
This sequence comes from Cupressus sempervirens, assembly GCA_028749045.1. Taxonomy (NCBI): domain Eukaryota; kingdom Viridiplantae; phylum Streptophyta; class Pinopsida; order Cupressales; family Cupressaceae; genus Cupressus; species Cupressus sempervirens. Next base: position 756,997,766 of record CM053791.1, on the reverse strand, counting down.
TATCAGAATTTTGGTGATAAAGAGATACTTCTATTCACAGATCAACCAATGACATCACAAGAATTTTGGAACATGCATGAAAGGTACTAACAAGTATGCAAAAGGTTCTGGAAATCTATGACAAATCATAATCTTCATAGTGCAGTGCAATTTCAAAAGACAAGGGCTACGTGTCATCAAAGCACATTCCCACATTATTTAAAAATCTTGCATCTCAACATTGCAGGAATGTGATACTCATTGATCTAAATGAGATCAATGGTCACAAAAAATTTGCATCACATAAGATATTTCTCAATAACATAATTGAGCAAAATGTAAACAAAGCATGGCCCATAAAGGTTTAAACAAGATTTTAATGAGTTTATGTTTGTGTAAGCCCAACCTTAGGGTAAACATGATATGCCTTAAAATTATTTTTTGAAAATTTGTTTTTGAAAGATTTTCAAAACTATGGTAAAAATAAAATAAAGCATTACGATTTTTTCAACTAATTTCTTTGATGACAAACTTTGAGGATTTAACAGAATTTCAATAACACAGAGATCAGGACATGAACTAGGGCAACATAACAATTTTGAAAAATATAATGAACAAACCCTAATTTGCATGATATAATGACCATAAATGATTTTTCACTAATTTTTTCAAAGTTCTCTCTGTATTGTGAAAAATCAAACAAATAGGTGGTATGGAGGAGATAAGGAGGAAGGTGTTGAGGAGCTTAAATGACTAATGGGATATATTCTCATTGGTTTGGAGTTCACATGGTGCCTATGTCACATAGGTGTGTACTACTTGCAAATCTAGATTTTCCTTGGAAGTTGTTGCTTGTGGATTCTAGTCAAACCCACTTGAGTCTTTCATGATTCTTGTTTATATTTCAAACCCATGCATATATTTCACTCCTTGTGCTTGAGAATCCTATAGGACTTCCATGCCTACAACTATTGATTGTTAAGTTTGGAGACATGAGGTCCTCCAATTGTGACCTCATCCTTGTACATAATCTACCCCAAAAACAATTATCATATCAAGATATTATTTTAATGAACTCTATATGTTGATCAAATTTGAGGATGAGATTATATTTCATTAAATTATAGTATTTGATAATCAAATTATAATGTAAAAATATGACTATATCAAAAGGAAAGCTAGGTTCCTTTACGAGTTAATTCTTGGTTGATTGAAAAGATTAAAAAGAAAATGAAGTGATGGAAATACATAAACATATAAATAAAAATTAACTTTCTTATTATAAAATTAGAATGTCTAACTGTAATGGTCATATCATGTGAATCTTGAATATAAGAATGTCCTTTATGATTCAGATAACATGCGCGACTAAGAAATAAATAAGCAAAAGTATTGCACAAAAATGAATGTACAAGAAAAAAGATACTTGCAAACATCTATACATGATGCAAGGCAATGATATAGGATTCATGAAAACATGCAAAAACATGTGGAATAAACTCAACTTAAACCTTCCCATGCTCCCCTTCTCAGAGATGCACATGGAAGCTATACTTAACTCAATGAAACCACAGAGAATGTGAGGATAGATGCAACATATATGTAGGTGTAATTATTTCACTTTAGATAAAAATAAACCACAATATGCCCAACTATGAGGCCTTTCGAGTTGTGCCCTTATAGAGAATAAGAATTTACAATCTCAAAGCCTCATCTCACATGTTCTATCTCTATCATCTAAGATCATCTAAAATCCCTACTTTCTTACATCTAATCAAGCTTCTTTTACAACTAGGTAAGCCAAAAATTGACTAGTCAAGTATTTAATTACAATATAGGTCCACACTTGGAAGAGTACACCAAAATCTATGCAAAGGACAATATAAAATTATGTGCACATAAAGGTAGGTTAACATGTGTGTTAGGATTTCGCCCCTTAATATTGTAAGATGCCATTTAATCAAAGGAAACCACACCAATTAGAAGGACATGCTTTGTTGGATGAAAATGGTTGGAAATAGGGACGACAAAGAATGACACATAACTTAATAAATAAGGAACATAAGAACATGTTCACTTAGGAAAAGGATGTAGGATAGGTCCTTGACATGATGAAAACTATGCAAAACATGTAAGTAAAAGTAGTTACTTTGCAAACACTAGATTGGTATAGAAAATAATAAATACTTTTGGTTGTTGCAAGATCTCTCAAAAATCCAAGATGCTCCTACATCAGACATATGAGGTTAATAAAAAACTGATATCCACATTAGGTATGACTAATATTCTAAGCTAAATCATAAAGATCCAACTCATCTTGTGTAATCCATGAACTATCTTCAATTGGTTTGTCTCTCCATTGAACTAGGTATTCCATGTAGTCTTTTCCTTTGGTGCTCTTGGTTATTCTGCTCTTCAAAATACTTTAGATTTTGTCTATCTTCTTCTTAGGATAATCCAAGTTATTTTTTTAGCTTGTCATCTGATTCAAAATAGTCGACGATATCTGTAATGTTGAACATAGGTGAAATATTTATGTCTTATGATAATTCAACTTCGAAAGCATTTCCATTGTCAAACTTCCTTAGAATCTTACAAGGACTAAATTCCTTCATTTTCATCTTACTATAGGTACCAACTAGGAATTTCTTCTTCTTCAGGTGAGTCATAACCTTATCACTAACTTCAAAAGATTTATGTCTCCTCCTTTTACAAGCTCTCTATTTGTATTCTAGATTAGTGTCTTTCACATTTAGTTTTACTTTTTCATGTAAAGTATTTATGAAATCTGCAAATTCCTTAACTTCAACGCTTCTTTTTGTCTCTAGGCTTAGATATCTTAATTTATTAGTTCCCTTAGGATTCATTCCAATACAAATTTCAAAAGGTTTCTTCTTAGTGATCTTTATTCACAAAATTATTGCATGAAAACTCTTCTTGTTCCAAATTCAAATCTCAATTAGTAGACTTATTTCCAACCAAACATCTGAAAAAGTTACCCAAACTTTTGTTCACAACTTCAATTTGTCCATCTGTTTGCAAATAAAATGTAGAACTAAACTTTAACTCTATATTCAACTTCTTCCAAAGTTTCCTCCAAAAATAACAAGTTAATTTAGTATCTATATCTAAAATGATAGTTTTATGAAAACTATGTAATATTACCACTTCCTTAAGGAATAATTTAGCTACATGTATTGCATCATATGTCTTCTTATAATGTATGTAATGAGTCATCTTTGAAAATCTATCTTCTACTACCAAAATAGAATAAATTAACTCTTAGAAATCTAGGCAAACCAGGAACAAAATCCATATTGATATCTTCCCAAGGCTTATTAGGTGCATGCAATGGTGAATACAATCCCAAATTCTAACTAGTTCCTTTTGTTGTTTGATAAATTCTGCAATGTCTCACCATCTTCTACACATTCTCTTAAATTTGTGGCTAGAAGTATCTATCTGAAATCAACTTTATTATTTTATCAATCCCAAATGTCCAACAAGTTTTCCACTATGCTTCTCCTTCATGATGTTGTGTCTTATAGATCCTCTATGTATGCACAACTAAATTGCCTCAAACAACATATCTTCCTAAATGAAATAACTAGTGCACTTATCTCTCACCACCTATTTTTACAAGATTTCCAAGGTTTTACAAAATCAAGGATAGATTCATATAAGTACTTCAAATCATTAAATTTGAGTATATTAACTCTCATTTATGTTAGAAAACTCCTTCTTCTCATTAAAGCATCAACAATATTGTACAATTTTCCACTCGTATGTTTCAATGAAAAGGAAAAGTTCTGTAATAACTCAACCCACTTCATATGTATCTAATTCAACTTGTTTTGCCTTCCCAAATACTCCAAAGCTTTATGGTCAGTATGCAACATAAAATATTTAGGCATCACTTAATGTCTCCATTTTTTCAAATTTTGAAAAATAGCATAGAGTTCTTGATCATAAACTAAATATTTTCTTTTAGCATTATTCAATTTATCACTAAAGAAAGCTATAGTGTTTCCTTCTTGACTCAAAAAAAATCCAATAGCACTTCCACTACTATCAAATTCAACTTGAAAAACTTTACTAAAATTAGGAAAAATAAGTTTAGGAAATTATGCAATCTTTTGTTTGAATGTCTCAAAACTCCTTTGTGCTTCATGTGTCCATTTGAAATCATTTTTATCTCCTCTCAGTCATAGTAATAGAATTACAAATAGAACTAAATTTTTTGATGAATTTCATATAAAAACTTGCCAACCCATGAAATAGTCTTACCTCTCCAACATTCCTCGGTGTAGGCCAATCAAGAACAATTTTTGGGTAAAAGTACAAAGCTATGCCACCTTTCAAGATGACTTATCAGAAGGATTAAATTTTAGTATTTTTATGTAAAAATAATTTTAGTTCAAACATATCATCATAAATTTATTCTTGCTAAGTTGTATATTGTCTCACACTTTTCCAATTGAAAATGTCTATTAAATGTGTGTTTTATACTAGTTTGTATCCAATTACTATACTAATTAAATTATTTCAAAAAAATGAGGTTTCAATAACTCTTACTATGTGTATGATATTTTTTTAATAACATATAAACACCTTTTTATAGATCTCAAAGTCAAGAATATTCTTATATAGAGTTCATAATATTTTAATTAGATATAATATATTGTAATTAAAAAATTTTAGAAATACATATTTTATCACTCGAGAAGATGTCAATTTTGAGAAAGAAAAAATATTCAATCTTATCAAAAATATTTAAAAGTCATATGATGTTCTAGAGGAGAGAGTCTTGTTCTAGAATGAATAATTTTTATTTAGGTTAGAATAGAAATATTTGTAAAAATGTAGTGGGAGATGAAAACTATCGATTTTAGGTGAGTTAAAATTTGAATCATTATAAAAGAGAATATATAGGTCTAAAGACAATTTAAAAAAAAAAAAAATTGTTCTAGCTACATATGTTATCTATAACACAATTGGAGATCAATGGGAAATGAGTTTATTTATATATAGTTTTATGGTGGGAACTAGACCACTAATTTCTAGCATTTTTCAGCAAAAAAAAACTATATTTAAAAAATAGGAAAACTTATCAATTATTATTCTAAATAATTATTAAAAATTATAATCCTAAACTTCATCCATTTCTACACATTTCATTATTTTACTTCATTTTCAAATTATAAATTATAATACTAGTTTTATGTCATTGAAGGTGAACAGTTATACTTTTGTTAGCCTTTTCCTTTATAAAAGGGTGACACAGGTTTGTGCTTTTACCCTTTCACCTTTCCAGGATCCATTTTCAAGTCATCAGCTAAAATGAGAAAACCAAGATACACAATTTCTTCCTTCATGAATGAATATTCTTCAGGTTAATGAACAACTCCTCTTTCAATCTCTAGAATACTTGTCTAACATGATCATGATGTTCTTCTCTAGTCTTACTAAATATAAAAATATCATCCACATATACAATAAAAAATTTACCCAAGAATCTCTCCAAAACCTCATTTATTGGCCTCATAAAAGTATTAGGTGCATTAGTTAGACCAAAAGAAAAAACTAACCATTCATAGAAACCCTCATTAGTCTTAAAAGAAAATTTTCATTCATCTCCTTCTTTAATTCTGATATGATGATAACCACTTTTCAAATCAATCTTGGTTTAAAATACTTCGCTACACTCAAACTATCCATTATGTCATCCATTCGAGGAAAAGAAAATTTAGATTCCATTGTTATCTTGTTCAAAGATCTAGAATTAGTGCACATTATCCATTCTCCATTCTTTTTAGGTACTAACACAATAGTTATTGCATAAGGACTCAAACTCTCCCTAATCACACCCTTCTCAAGAAATTCATGCACTTGTCTATTCAACTCAACCTTTTCATCAGGTAACAACCTAGGTGGTGCTTTATTAGGAAAACTATGTCCAGGTATCAAATCTATACAATGACTTATGATTCTCACAAGAGGAAAACCATCTAGTACATTATCAGAAATAATAACTTGAAACTTCACTAGCAAGGATTCAATCTCAGGTGCATGTTCTAACTCATCATATTTGCCAATATTTCTAGGAATCAAAGGAGAAATAACATTTGGTCCCTTCATATCTCTAGCAAATTGATTACCTTCAACCAAGCATACTCTTATTATTGTACAATGATTCTCCTCGGGTGTTTCTACCAAAGATTTCTCAAGAATGGGGTCTCAAATGGTGACTTATCGCTCTTTATTCATGGAGTGTAAGGGTTTATAATGGAGGTCCTTAGTTTAGACCTAGTTTGTGTCCATGCAAGTACACCATACACTGATTCTCCTTGGGTGTTTATATCCAAGATTTCTCAAGAATGAGGTCTCAAATGGTGACTCATTGCTCTCTATTCATGGAGTGCAAGGGTTTATAATGGAGGTCCTCAGTTTATACCTAGTTTGTGCTCATGGAAGTACACCATAAAATGAGAGATTTAAAGATGAAAAGCAAGAGTGCTAGTCTCTATGATCATAAAATATGCATGCAAATGAAAATAGAAGCTATTCTATATGATAACAATCCATGAAAGAAAACTAATCTATGAAAGGAAATGCAAATGAAAGATTATTCTATGAAAGGAAATATAAATCTAATCTAACATGCAAGTGCAAGAGTAATCTAAATAGATTTCCCTAGATTCATGAGAGAAAAAGACAAGAAAAGAGAAGTCGCAATGTCCAAGCTCAAGTGCTCAAGCTCTCCTCCAAAATTGATCTCCAAACCTGCAACATAACAATAAAATTCTGATCTATGAAAATGAGATGGAGAGGGTTCCTTATAAAGGAAAGTGTGGAGAGAAATGCATCCTGAAGAGAAATGTGGGATAAATCCCTAAAGAGACAAGTGAAACGAAAAAACCCACCACTTAGAAATATGTACAAAAAAAGAATCTATATTTATTTTTAGTTGATTTATTTAATTTATTTCCTTTTTTCATCAAAAAGAGAGCTTTAAGTGCAAATTTGTTTATTTAATTAAAAGAGGGATTTTATTTTAGTAAATAAGATAAGACTATTTAATTAATAAATAAAATTTAATTAAATAAGATAAAATTATTTAATTAAAAGAGAGATTTTATAAGATAAGATTATTTAATTAAAAGTGAGATTTTCTTTAATTAAATAAGATTGTTTTATTTATTTAAAAGGGATGTTTTCTTTTAATTAAATAAGATTATTGATGAAATGATCGAACCTCAAGAGACATTGAAATAATTGAATTAATTACGATTTGATCAAGAAAAATGATTTCAATTAAAAATATTGTAAGGAATTGATTCAAGAAATTGATAAATTGATTCCAGCATTTGATAAATCAAAGAATGGGGGCTCATAGTCTAGGCAACCATTTTAGGGTCCATACACCTTCTTTTGGATATCTTCATGTATTTTTGTATATTCATCCAATTTTACATTTGTACTTTCCACAACTTTGTTAGTGTTAGTATTTAAACACTTATAAGCTTTACTTCTTGTAGAATAACCTAAGAATATACCTTCTTAACTTTTTGCATCAAATTTACCATTTCTATTGTCCTTAAGAATACAGCACTTGCTTCCAAATACCTTAAAATATTTGACATTGGGTGAGTATCCATACCATGATTTATAAGGTGTGAAATTTGTACCTATCCTAACTTGTACTCAGTTCAAGATATAAGTAGTTGTACTAACATCTTCTCTCTAGTATTTTAAAGTAACATTCTTCTCTATCATTAGTGTTCTGGCACAATCCATCACAGATCTGTTCCTCTTTTTAGCTATCCCATTTTGTGGGGGTGGGGGTTGTCCAATGTGCAAAAGTTTTTCTTGTGATTTCTCTACTATTGCAGAAATTATTGAATTCATTTGATGTAAACTCTCCACCTCTATCACATCTTAGACATTTCAAGCTTTTACCAATTTTCTTTTCAACTTTTTCTAGATACCATTTAAATATTTGAAAAGCATCAGATTTCTCTCAAAAAAATAATTGTCATCATTCTTGAGTAATCATCAACAAATAGAATAAAATTCTTGTCACCTTTGTAGCTTTGCACATTAATTGGTCCACATAGATCAGTATGAACTAATTCAAAAATTTCTTTTGAAGTATGAGTCTTACTCTTAAAACTAGACTTTATCATCTTGGCTAACTAAAATTGTTTGCAAGTCACATTATTAGGTTTCTTTGGTTTTGGAAAACTTCTGACTCTTTTCATCTTACTAACACTAACCAACTTATCAAAATTTACATGACATAATATTTTGTGCCATAGCTAGACATCATCAAATTGTATAACAAGACAACTAGCTTCATTCATGTCAAGATAAAACTAGATTACCTCTAGTCTAATATTCACTTCCAATGAATTCTCCATCAACATCATAGATGTTACTTTTCTTGTGTTCAAATTAAAGGTTGTATCTTAAACTATTAAACTATGACACACTCAATAGATTATAGTTAAGTCCTTCTACATAGTAAGCATTGTCATGCATGATCTTGTGTGTCAATCTTATTGATACTTTACCTTTCACTAGATAGGGTGCATCATTACCAAATCTAACACTATTTCTATTGTAATGCTCAAGGGTAATGAACTTGATTTTTTCATTAGTCATATGATGGGAACATCCATTATCAATGATCCATCTTTCACCTTTGGTTACAGAAGATACTAATGCAATTGCCTCATCTTCATCTAAATCATATTTCATAGCAACATACACAACTTCATCATCATGATCATCTGATTCATCATTAGATTCTTCTTTAGAAATTTAACACACTTTCTTTCCCTTATCTTTATAGCCTCTATTACTCTCATATTTTCTACCTCTTAATTTGTCTTCATTTTTGTTGTTTTTCTTCTTAGGACACCTTACTGCAATATGACCAACTTCATTACAATTAAGACATTTGATGGGTAACTTACCTTTTTCTTACCTTTAGGTTCTTTGAGTGGTAGCTTAGCTTTGAAAGAAGAATCTATATTCTCAGATTTGAAATTATCAAAATTTGAAAGTTCAACAAAAGTGAGTCTACCAACCATTCCTTCAAAGGTTAGATCACTACCAAGAGTACACCTTAGTTCTTGCATAGAAGAGACTCTAATAACATAGATAGGCAATAGGGTTCTTAATACTTTTTTTTTTATCATAGTCTCATCTTCAATGAATCCATTTGCTCCTTTGATTACATTTACAACATCTTTGATTCTTGCACAATATTGGATTATAATCTCAACTTCCTACATTCTCATTTTATCAAATTTTTCTCTTAGACTTTCTACTTTGGCTCCCGGCACATTCTTGTTGTAATGTCCCACTCGGCAACCCAAAAGAAATAAATCTAATATGTTACAAAGTTTATTAAACCATTTTTTTAAAAGTTTAAACAACAAAGTAACAATAATGTGAAAAAAATATATACATACACATCAAGAACACATAATCAATTACAAATATAGTTTCAATTCCTCAAGGGTTCCTTAACATTGAGTCACATTTAAGAAAGTTTTATTAATAAGTTTAAGTCTCAATTACAATGTCCTTAATCATAAAATGAATAAACACATACATAGCCATATAAGCAAATGCATAAGTAAAACTAATAATATGAAAGCACATCTAATGAATAACATCCACTGCACATGTCATAGGGTATGTAAAAATAGTTACAAGTACATCAATATACAATACAATATCCCGTAGGATCTCAAAAAACATGATACATAGATACATCAAATGAATAAAAGTCTTCAAGATAAGAGAAAGAATGATAATGGTACCACTATATCAAGAAGCATCCAACATCTATCAATCTAAGGGAGACCCAAATGGTAAGAATGCACTACCTCCCGACCACATGGTCACCTAATCAAGCTCACACTCCCACCATGGAGGAGAGATAATGTATGATCGAAACATAGATAATCAAATTATAAAATAATCCTAGGCAAGGAATCCTAATAGCCAAAACTACCTCAAGGGTAACACAAACTACTCAAGAAGAGATAACCAAAATCGAAAGGACACTCATTCCAACACCAACTCCACATACCAATTCAACATACAAATATCAAGACCAAAAATATAAAACCACCTTGAAATAAATGACAAGTGTCATAAGCACAATGACCAATTAATAACAACTGTCACCAATAAAAGAAAACTACCAATCATTAACTCCAATAATAGAAAACACCACCAATGAATAACTGATTATTTATTAATAAAAGTTATTTGTCAATAATAAATGACATTTAATTTAATAAGTAACAATTCACAATAAATACACCATCAAAAGCAATATCTAACAAGTACATCACTAGAGGCAAATATAAAAAAACCTATAAAGGAGACACACTACATACTATGGAGTGTCATCACATGAGCCAACTCTAGAATTACCTTAGTAGTCTCTCAAGACCCTAGCCCCATAGTGACTCTATGTAGAACCAAAATACCCTCTCGTGAAGACAAGGAAACTAGTCATACCTCTCAAGGTATCATCTTGATCTCATCCTTAGTCTATACAAGCACTCAAGGCATGGATGAGGAAAAATATCTAACTTATATTTTTAATGTATCTCAAGGAAAAGGGCTAACAAGATTTTTTAATCACTATTTTATCACTTGCTACACAACTTATAATGAGTTACCTTGATAGTCACTTTGAGCCCTAACCCCCATTGCAAGCCACTCCCATAGACATGCACCTAGACTACCTTCCCAAAAGTCACAAACCACAATAGTGTCCCATACCACAAAAAGTAATATTGATCAAATTTGGTTCCTTCATAGGCAACCCAAAAAATAACATTGGTTCTCAAAACCCAAGTTTTCAAAATTGCTCAATAGTATAAAACTCATAAAACATAAATCTCAATTCAAACAATAAAGTTCATCATGGCATCTAGTCAAATAATTATAAAAGAAATATCAAAATCTCGCCTCTACTTCACATCTTAATTTGGCCAACTAAACAACCCACAAAGAAAAACTATCATGTAAATAAACATCACAAGCCTATAAATAGAATATTAGAAAACCCATAGTTTTTAGCCATATGATTTAATTCCATTATTTTCTCTTGTTTAGTTTGGGTCATAAGAATGTATTTAGAAATAAAGTAAGAATTATATGTTAATATAAATTGTTATGCTAATATACTTATTTAAAATAATAAATATTTAAATATCTAATATTTTTGTACATATAAAATATCATACAATATTATCATGTTATTAATTTAAATAATCTTAAATCATAAATGATTTAACTAATAACATAAATATATATTATTATATCTAAATTTATATTAATTTCAATTTCAAAAATATTAATATGACTTTTATTTAAGTCTAATATTAATATTTATTTTTTCTTTAATTCATAATGCAACTAGAGATAAAATTATAAATTTAATTTAATTATTTATAATTTTTCTCATAAAGCCAAATAGTTATTAACTAAATGATTATAAAGTGAACTCTACCACAACTTCTCTCAAAATATAATAAAATTATAAATATTTATTTATTAACTTCCCTCTTGCATTAATAAATATTAAATTATTTATGTGCAACTAAGAGCTTTATTAGACTTAGAGAATCACTAATATTACTAAAATTCACTTTAACTAAATGAATAATATTTATTTAAATTTTATTTTTAATTAACTAATTTATTTTTAATTAATTATTTTATTTTTAATTAATTTTTTACAAAATAAATAAATTTAAAAATTATATTATATTAAATAAAAATACACATGCAATTAGTATTTTCGCATGTCTTTGATCTCTGAAATCATGCAACCATGCTATACTTTTTTTTTAAATTTTTAGCATATTTGATTTCACATGCAACCCTACTATACTTAGCTTTCTATTTTTAGCATATTTATTTTCACATGCTTGTAACCATACTATACTTAGCGTTCTATTTTTAGCATATTTATTTTCACATGCACATAACCATATTATACTTAGCTTTCTATTTTTAGCATGTTTGTTTTCGTGTGCATGCATAAGTTTAGTTACAACACATTTTTCTCTCAATTAATCTTTTTTCTCTTTCCAATAATTTTTACAATTAAATTATTTTAGATATAAAAGTAATGTTTATCTATATTTAGAAAATTCATAATAATCTCATGGTTTTAATGAGAAATTTAAATTTGAAACTCTAATTGTTCAATTTATTATTTTTCTTCCAATTTTCAATAATCAAATTTTCATTATATTAGAAAGGGGTTTATAAGAATACAATCACAATAATGTTTTACAATTTTTCTATAATTTTCTTCAGTCAATTTTTTTAAAAAAAATAAAAAAAATCAACATAATTCTTTATTGAACAATCAATACAGTAAATTAATAAGCAAGATGCAAACACCTAGGAAGACAAGAAGTAGATAGATCTTTCAATAAAATTCTACAATGAATTTTTAAACCCTACCTTAAAACCACAGCTAAAATTTGAGACAATCTATGAATGCATGCAAATCCAAATCCTCTAAAACTTTCAACAATTCTTTTTAACCCAATTTGAATTTTGCTCTCCAAAACTTGTGTATCTAGAAATGAGCTTTGATTTCCTTAATAAAGAGGTTTACCCCCAAATCAAGGTTTTGATCATGCAATTATGCGAAAATCCTTTGTCTTTAATTACTATATATTAATTTTCATACATGCACTTTATGTAGTTTAATTAAAATAAACTTTATTATATTAAAGCTTTCTCTCCTTTATTAAATCATGCAATATTTTTAATATAATATTTATTAATTTAACTAATAATATTATTTAAATTTTATTAAAAATAAAACTCCTAAATAAATTATTATTAAATTAAATAAATATAGATGCATCTAAATTATAACTTTAATCAAATCTTTTAAATTTAATTCTTTCATGCACATTTAAAAAACTTTTTAATTAAAATATTCTTTTATATTTTCTTTTCCTCTACTTATTAATTAATACAAGCACTAATTAAAGAATAGTTTATTATTTAAATTAATAATAATAATCAAAGCTCATTGTTTAAATGCAATTCTAATTTAATTATTATTAAATAAATAATTATAATAAAGCAATATTAAATCTTTAATATTTTAATATTTTAATTATCTCTTTTTGTCAAACTTCTTAAATTAAACTTTTAAGTTAAATATTTTAAATTGAAGTATATATTTAATTGATTAATAATTAATTAAATGTCATCATATTATAATTTCTCTTTAACCAATTTTTTAAATTAAGATTTTTAAATTAACACACACACACACACACACACACACACACACACACACACACACACACACACACACACACACACACACACACACACATTAATTAAATATTTTTATGCTTTAATATTTTCTTTTTAATCAAATAATATTTAATAATTTTCAATATTATATGATTAACCAAAATATTATAATTAAATTATTTACCAAATAAATCACATAGTGAAATTCATATAAAAGCAACATTATCAAAATAGACCAAAACTCAAAATCAAACAACACAGACAAAGATAAACTTACGAGTTTTAAAAAGGGTGGAAAGTCAGTTATGAGTCTTCCTTCTAAGACAAGATTTAGGCTATGGCTAGAATTGGACCTAAATATTGTCTCTCCATTCTTACCATTGAGATATTGTGATAGGGCACACTCTTCCTGACAATTTAGGGAAGTCGATGCCTGGTACCAACCTTCTGCATAAAAGATAAACATGTACAGGTATATAAATATATCTAGACTAAACATGCAATGGCAGGGAGCGGTACATTGTGTAGATCTCAACTAGTAGGTGACTATGACTCCCTCCCTTAACCACATCAAACACAATAAATAGAAAGATAAAACAGACACATGCACCATACACATGCAAGTATGGGGTAAGTACCATAATAATTATGAGTCAAACATCAAATACTTAGATAAAATAATGCATTGTTACAAATATGAAGTAATCATCATTAACACATCATCTGACATTGCTATGAAAGAAATCATATTTATTAACTACGCATTACTAAAACATCATTAATGCACTAGTAACCGTAATTATTAAACAACACATAAAATATAGTTAACTAATCATCATTGATATATCTCTAGTCCAAATTATGAAATAATATCCTTAAAACTAACACATCCATGAAATAGGCATAAAAGGGTTTGGTAAATATAATAGAAAAGCAAACTATAGGTGGGCACTACATCCACCCCCCTAGAATTAGGCTTACTCTTGGAAGCCTATTGTAATGACTAGGGTAGCTAAAAGTCAATGAGTACTATCTATTATGTCAAACAAAAAGATCATTTAAGAAACTAATACCAAAAAGGTTAACCATGTGTACACTTTTAGTCACTTAGAGCAATATGATTTTGGTTTAATAATAAACCGAAAACCATATTGATCCAATGTTCATCTTTTTAATAAATATTAAAATAGATTCCCTAAAATATTCCAAACAAAAGATCAACATCTCTCAATCTATCTAAAAACATAGAATTTATAATGCATACACATAAATTAAAAGTCAAGAACATAAATGTTATGAGTTTCCATATTTCATGTTCAAAAGTTCCACTACTAATAATTTTTTTTGTTCAAACTATTTAGGTTCAAGTTTGATGTTGATAAATATTTATTCTATAATGTTTCAAGTTTAACTACTTGCTAAATGATGGTATGCAATATGCCTAGAGTTTCCAGTGTTGAAACTTAGGCTCTAATACTAGATGTAGTGCCTCACTCGGGAACCCAAAAGAAATAAATCTAATATGTTACAAAGTTTACTGAACTATTTTTTTTAAAGTTTAAATAAAAAAGTAACAATAATGTGGAAGCAATATATACATACACATCAAGAACATGTAATCAATTACAAATATAGTTTCAATTCCTCATGGATTCTTTCATGTTGAGTCACATTTAAGAAATTTTTATTAATAAGTTTAAGTCTCAATTACAATGTCCTTAATCATAAAATGAATAAGCATATACATAGTCATATAAGCAAATGCGTAAGTACAATTAATAATATGAAAGCACATCTAATGAATAACATCAACTGCGCATGACATAGGGTATGTGAAAATAGATACAAGTACATCAATATATAATACAATATCCCATAGGATCTCAAAACACATGATACATAGATACATCAAATGAATAGAAGTCTTCAAGATAAGAGGAAGAATGATAATGGTACCACTGTATCAAGAAGCATCCAACATTTGTCAATCTAAGAGGACCCAAATGGTAAGAATACACTATCTCCCAACTGCATGGTCACCTAATCAGGCTCCCACTCCCACCGCACAGGAGAGATAGTATACGATCCACACATAAATAATCAATGTTAGAAATCTAATCTAAAAATCATTGTTGAAGATCAAATAGGGATATTGTTATTAAAAGAATTTTTTCAATCATTGTTTTGTCATTGATGTCAAACCTACTATTTGTAGGAATGACAATTTCTTATAAGATCTAAGTACTATGACTTAGTTCATTAATGAAGAGGACTCGATTAACAAGATGTAACAAGAGTACCTAAGGGAAAGGTTGAGTTATAGTTTTGTAATGAAGTGCAAAGATAAATTAAGACAATGGTTAAATGATGTATTGATAACATACTAAAAGATACAGAGGTTGGCCACTCTTAAAAACATTAGAAGTATAAGTTAGAACAAGGTTGACTACAAAGCTTAAACTAAATTCACTAGTAGGTGCCAAGCAAGCTAGTTGGAGCCAAGAAAATGGAAAATCTAGTGTGTGCTAAGTGAACTTCAGGCACTGAGTGAAGTTCAGGTGCTAAGTAAAATAGTAGGTGTCAAGCATCAAAAAATCTTAGTTGGTGCTGAGACAACTTCAGGTGTTGAGCATCAGGATTTCAATAGTGTCGAGCTGTTGCATTATTGAAAATGACAAAGATTCAACAAATCTGAGCTGACATATTTGATACCTAAAATTTTGTGAATTGTTTGGAGGATAAGGATGATGCATTGGTGGCACAGAACTCTATGTAAACTATTTTTGAGTGAATTCAAATGGATTCTTCATGATGTTTTTAGAAGAAACATAATATGGGTTATATTCAATGTATCCTACCTAATCCATGCGAATTTGAATTAAAGGAGGGAAGAATTGAGTGAGAAAAGGAACTCAAAGACTTCTATTTAAGAAGTTATAGACCAAGAAGCAAGAGCTACTAGAGTGCCAATTTGCGAAGTGGTTAGAAGGGTGTTAAGGAGAAGGAGGAACAGAGCATAGAGACTCTGCTTCAATGAGTGATCAGAGAGAGATGATTACACTAGTACATTGAGCATCAAGACTCAAGGAGACTAAGCTCGAAAGAAGGGCAAGCTTTCAAGAGTTGTAGAGACTAAAAGCTAGGCAATGATATGAGTTGAGAAGTGATCTAAAATTTACAAGTTAAGTTGTATGTTGTAATCAGGTTAAAGACTTTCTAATACTCTTTAGAAATTGTATTAGATATGGAAATCATATGGACTTAGGTTGGTCTAGTAGCCATTTGTGAATCTTTTAATAGGGTGGTATTCTAAGTGAATGTTTTAAAGTCCTCTAACTAGGCCCACTTCTAATAGGGTTGTTAAATCCTCTAACAAGGTCGCACTTAATAGTGTATTGTAGCCTTTAATAGGGCATCACTTCAAAAGAGTGAGAATTGAGTAGCATGTTACTGGTGGTTTTTTCCAAATTGGGTTTCCATGTAAATCACTGTGTTATGTATTGATCTTTTATGTGTTATGCTTACATGTTGATTTACAATAACTTGCTGAATAGGAAAGTTAAAGCTTGGATGAATGAATGTTTAAATGGGCACACTTTACTTGCTATAAAGTTTGAATTGGACATGTTGGACCTTGAATAACTAATTTAGCCCCTCTCTATTATTCTAAAGCATTTCTAATAATTGGTATCAGAGCCATCTGCTGATTTAGTTTCAAGGTACTAGAAGCAGGAAGATCAAGATGTCCAAGAGAGAAGTTCCCAACCTCAACAAAGACAATTTTGTTACATGGCAATGTTTGATGAAATTCCACTTTGGATCAATAGGTGATTATGCAAAAACCTCAATTGGAACAGAGCATGCAAACCCAGTTGGACCCCTTATTGCAGATGATTTGAATAAAAGGAAGAAGCACAATCAGGCAATGTTGGAGATTGCCTCTTCACTCAGTTATGCTGAATTTGATGATACCAAAGAATGTGATACTGCATTCAAGATGTGGAAAGCCTTAACAAATATCTATGGAGGAGATTAGAATGTTCAAACAGAAAAGAGAGAAAGCCTTAGAAGAAAGTTTGATGACATGAAAATGGAGGAAGCTTAGAATGTTGCTCATATATGGTGCTAGAATAAAAGAAGTGGTAAGTGCAATAAGAAGTTTGGGTGGTCAATTAGAAGAAGAGACTATCAACAATTTTTTTTTGAGAATCCTACTTCCTATCTATGCTATTAGAGTTTAAGCTATCCAAGAGCTAAGGTGTGTACAAGGGAACACACTATCCTTTGAAGGAATTGTGGGAAGACTTACTGCATTTGAATTGTCAAACTTTGACAATTACAAAACTAAGAATATTGAATCTTCTTTCAAGGCCAAGCTAACATTGAAGGACACTGAGGAGGTGACATCAAGCAAGAAGAGAAGGAAAGGAAAATATGAATCCAATGATAGCAACACAGATGAAGAAGATGTGGAATAGTTGGAAGCACTAGTGGCTACAAGATTCTATCGAGGAAAAGGTAAATTCAAAGGTAAGTTGTCTATCATTTGTTTCAATTGCAATAAGGTAGGTCATATTACTGCAAGGTGTACATAGAAGAAGAACTACAAAGAAGGAAATAAGTACAAGAACAAGAGAGAAGATGATAACAGAGATTACAAGGATAAAGGCAAAAGATGCCTCATTGTTGAAGAAGATTTTGATGAGCATGATGATGAAGTAGTGTATGTAGCCATGAAGGATGAATCATATGAAGATAAAGCGACAACATTGGTAACCTATGTGAACAAGAATGACAAGTGGATCATAGACAGTGGTTTCTTACATTACATGATAAGAGACAAAAGTAAGTTCATTACCTTTACTAAATAATGTGGAAATAGTGTTAGATTTGGTAATGATGCTCCATGTTAGATCAAAGGAAAAGGTTCATTAAACTTATAGAGAAAAATTTATGTGATAATGCATACTATGTTGAGGGACTAAACTACAATTCGGTTCAGTGTATCACAATTAGGCAATGTAGGTTGCAAAGTAGAATTTGGAAACAAATCTGCCAAGATCTATGACATTGATGGAAATCTGATTGGGAAAAGGTGAACAAACAAGAAGTAACTTATTTTACCTAAATACAGAAGATGCAAATTGTCTTGTTTTTAGATTTAATGATGTGTGGTTATGGCATAAAATACTGTGTCATGTTAACTTTGATAATCTAACTAGCATCAACAACAAGAAGAAAGTTAGAGGTTTGCTCAAACTGAAGAAACCTGAAAATACAATGTGCAAACAATGTCAACAAGGGAAGATGACTAAGTCTAGTTTCAAGAGAAAAATATACACTTTCAAAGAAGTAATAGAGTTAGTCCATATAGACTTATGTGGTCCAATAGAAGTGCAAAGTTACTTAAGAGACAGATACATAATGCTATTTGTAGATGACTATTGTAGGATGATGACTACTATATTTTTGAAGCAAAAATTTGATTTTTTTCAAATGTTCAAGTGGTATTTGGCCAGAGTTGAGAAGAAAACATGTAAGAGTCTAAAATTCCTAAGATGAGATAGAGGAGGAGAGTTTACATCAAATGAATTTGAAATATTCTACAATCACAAAGGTATTAAAAGGAAAACATCAGCACCAAGAACTCCACCTCAGAATGGTATTGCTGAAAGAAGGAATAGGTTAGTAATAGACTGTGCTAGAACCTTGATGATGGAGAAAAATGTTGCTCTAAAGTATTGGAGAGAAGCTGTAAGTACTACTATTTACACCTTGAATAGAGTCCAAGTCAAGAAAGGTACAAATGCAACACCTTTTAAATTGTGGTATGGTCATTCACCTAATCTAAAATATTTCAAAGTCTTTGGTTGTAAATGCTATATTCTTAAACAAATTAGAAATGGAAAGTTTGATGCAAAGAGTGATGAAGGCATATTCCTTGGATACTCCACTAGAAGCAAAGCATATAAGTGTTTGAATACTAACACTAACAAAATTGTAGAGAGTGCAAATGTAAATTTTGATGAACATGTAGAAATCAAAGTTGATGAGTCCAAGCAATTAGAAGATTATAGATCTTTTGTATAATTCTATAAAGGAATGTTTCTTGAAGACAATAATGACAATCAAGTTGGGAATCAACAAAAAATCTCAGTATCAACCGAGTCATAGCTAGTGAATGCCGAGTTGCATTTAGAAGCCAAGCTATAGAATGAAGAAAATACACGTTCTAATTCTGAAAATAGTATACATAAAAGAAATGATGAAGTGCCAAATGGAGAAGAGAAAAATGACTTTGAAGTTGAAGGATCAAATATGGAAAGAAGAGCAGAACCAAGGTTAGCCAAGTATGTAAGAAGACATCACCCTACAAATTAAATCATTGGTGACAAGGATGCAATACCAATGACAAGGAATAGACCAAGGAATGAATCATGTCTACTGAGCAAAGTTGAGCCCAAAACAGTGCATGATGCACTACAAGATGATGACTGGTATAAAGTTATGGAAGAGGAGGTAGATCAGATTGAGAAGAACAAAACCTGGACCCTAGTTCCTAGACTAGCGAATAAGAATGTAATTGGTACCAAATGGGTGTTTAGAAACAAACTTAATGAGAATGGTGAGATAACTAGAAACAAATCCAAACTAGTTTGCAAAGTCTATGCACAAGAAGAAGGACTGGATTATGGGAAAACATTTGCCCTTGTTGCAAGAATGGAAGGAGTAAGAACATTATTTGCATATGCTACCTACAAAGGATTCAAAGTCTACCAAATCGATGTGAAGTCTACTTTTCTAAATGGTATATTGGAAGAGGAA
The DNA here is from genome assembly GCA_028749045.1 of Cupressus sempervirens. Classification (NCBI taxonomy): domain Eukaryota; kingdom Viridiplantae; phylum Streptophyta; class Pinopsida; order Cupressales; family Cupressaceae; genus Cupressus; species Cupressus sempervirens. The sequence goes on along the minus strand of CM053791.1, from coordinate 756,977,639 downwards.
GTCTACATAGAAAAACTAGAAGGATTTGTTGATAACAACAAGAAGGATAAGGTTTGCAAGCTACATAAGGAACTTTATGGTTTGAAGAAAGCACCTAGAGCATGGTATGAGAGACTGCACAAATATCTTGTGAAGATAGAATTTGAGAGAATAGATGACAAAAACAATCTATACATCAAGGTAGAAATAGGTGAAGACATTTTGATATCTAAAATCTTTATTGATGATATAATATTTGGAGGAAAATATGTTCTATACAAAGATTTTGCTGATCAAATGAAACATAAGTTTGAGATGTCAATGTTTGGAGAAATCAAGTTCTTTTTTGGATTAAAAGTACATCAATTGAAACATGGCATATTTGTGATCCAATTAAAATACATCAAGGGGATACTCAAAACATTTAGATTGGAAGACTCAAAACATTTAGATTGGAAGACTCAAAACTAGTCAACACACTAATGGCAATAGGACATAAGTTATCCAAAAATGATGAGTTTGCTAAAGTGAATCAAACATTGTATAGATCAATGATTAGAAAATTGCAATACATTGTACATAGTAGACCAGACATTGCATTAGCTATTGGAATAGTTGGTGCAGGAGCACGTCTGCGATAGGAAGTTTGGTGGCGACAGGAAGACAACTTGCAATATGAATAAAATGTAGGGTACAAAGAAAATATCAGAAAGTTTTGATTTTAAAATCTAAATTTTGAAATGTTTGTGTGTGTGAGTTTAGAGTTTTATGTTTAAAAATAATGTCCTATGATGTGGTGTCATAAATGGAGGAGTGAAATGATAAACTCTCCAAATATAGCCACTTAGGACCATGTGTGTTTGTTTTAGTGGAGTTAGTAGTGTGCAATGATTTAAGAATCTAATCATATCCTAAAAAAGGACAGATAGTTGGCAGCAGGAATATTCATAATTTTTGAAACAGTCTCCTATTCTTGGATAGGGACATTTCATATTCCTTATTTAGGGAGTCAGTTTTTAGAGAGGAGGAGAGAGGAAGCAGACAAGTTTTTATTTTTGGGTTGAATTCGGTATGTTTGTAGAAATCAGTCTCAGTGCGTTTGTAATATCTCCCAAATGCATTGTTGGATTTTGATGAGCTTTGGATATGTTTTTATAGGCCTAATTACGCCCATCTTCACCAGAGCGATCGAAGAGTTTTGATCTGGTTCAAAAGTTATTCATGTCTGAGTGCAGGTCTATTGAGGAGGCAGCAAGAATGTATTTTCTGGGCAATTTGTTTTAAAACTTTTGTTTAACGGATTAAGTGGATGGAAAAGTATATAGAATGGATTTAGAGAGTATATGCATTTTTAATGTGTATGAAGAAACTCAATTAATACATTGTGATGTTGGATTTTAGTGTGTGATCCTGAAGGTTGTAGATGCCCCTTGATGCAACTCAGTTGAGTGTCTGATTCCTCCTGAGTTTTCCAAGGTGTGGCTCTGCATCAATAGTGGCAAGATTTTCTACAAATGCAAGAGAAAATATCTGATGGTAGTAAAGAGAATACTGAAGCACCTAAAAGAAACTGATGACTTTGGTTTGTATGACAAGAGGAGTGAAACATTTGAACTAAGAGCCTACACTAATGTAGATTGGGAGGTAATATTGATGATAGAAAAAACACTAGTGGAGGAGCACTTTTCTTGGGAAAGAGATTGATTACATGGACCAACAAAAAGCAAAGTTGTACCTCATAATCCACTACAAAAGCTAAATATGTTGTTGCTACTATCAATTGCACTAATATTGTATGGATCAAACATTTGCTACAAGGTATGAAAGAAGAGGTAAATGAGCTTGTGATATTTTATTGTGATAATACAAGTGCTATCAAAATATCAAAGAACCATGTGATGCATGGCAAAATCAAGCACAATGCAATCAAGTATCACTATGTAAGAGAATTGGTGGAAGACAAACAAGTGAAGATGGAATATGTTAGCTTAAAGGAACCGATTGCTGACATCTTTACAAAAGCACTACCTAAAGATGCTTTTGAGTATCTTAGAGGTAAGTAACTAAGGCTACATAAGAGAAAACAAGACTTCCTTGCATCAAATAAGTTGATTATTGAAATATTACACATTGATGCAGAGGATACTTACTTTAGGATTCATGCCTAAAGTAATCAAAGTGCTAAAATTTCAAATCACTCACAAGCAAGGTGATAGAGGGAGAAATTGAATGAACTTACAAATACTATACTTGCATGATAAGATGCTGAAACAATATGTCTTTGACATTGTTGTCAAGGAGGGAGAAATGTCAAGAAACTGATCAACAACTGTTGAAGATAAAGAATGAAGAAAGAGGGAAAAAATGTAGAAACTGATCATTTGACTTATTAAGGGAGAAATAGCAGAAGCTGATCATAACATAGAATAATAGAAGATGAGCAATGCATATAGAGGGAGAAAATGTAAGAAGGAAGAAAAGGAAAGAAAAATGATACAACAACTAAGAAGGAGAAGTAGAAATGAAGCAATTAGGAGAGTAAATCAAGAGAAGGAGATGTGAAAACTAATGGTAATAGAATTACTTTTTGGCATTTGACTTACTATTCTAACCTAGTTAGCATTTGGTTAAATAGTTTGGTCTGATGGTTGATCAGTTTGATTTTCCATCAATGCCAAAGAGGGAGATTGTTGAAAATTTGATTAAAAAGATCATTGTCAAAGATAAAAAAGGGAGGTTGTTAAAAAAAAAATTTCAATCATTGTTTTGTCATTGATGTCAAACCTACTATTTGTAGGAATGACAATTGCTTATAAGATCCAAGTACTATCACTTAGTTGATTGATGAAGAAGACTTGATCAACAAGATATAACAAGAGTACTTAAAAGAAATGTTGAGTTATGATTTTGTAATGAAGTGCAAAGATTAGTTAAAAAAATGGTTAAATGATGTATTGATAACATACTAAAAGATATAGAGGTTGGTCACACTTAGAAATATTAGAAGTATAAGTTAGAACAAGGTTGAGTGCAAACCTTAAACTAAGTTCATTAGTAGGTGCCAAGCAAGCTAGTTGAAGTCAAGAAAATTCTCAGTTGAAGCTAAGAAAATGGAAAATCTAGTGTGCGCTGAGTGATCTTCAGGTACCGAGTGAAGTTCAAGTGCTTGCAAAGTAATAGGTGCCAAGCATCAAAAAATCTTAGTTGGTGTCAAGTGAACTTCAGGTGCCTAGCATTAGTAAAAATGCAGTTGGTGCCAAAAAACATAGTATGTACTGAGCATCAGGATTTCAATAGTGTCAAGCTATTGCATTATTGAAAATGACAACTTGATTCTCCAAATCTAAGCCAACATAGTTGTTACCTAGAATTTTGTGAACTATTTGGAGGGTAAGGATGATGAACTGGTGGCATAGAACTCTATGTAAACCATTTTTGAGTGAATTCAAGTGGATTCTTCATGATATTTCTACAAGAAACATAATATGGGTTAGATTCAATATATCCTACCTAATCAATGTGAATTGGAATTAGAGGAGGGAAGAATCAAGTGGGAAAAAGAACTCTAAGACTTCTATTTGAGAAGTCATAGACCAAGAAGCAAGAGCTGCTAGAGTGCCAAATTAAAAAGTGGTTAGAAGGATGTCAAGGAGAAGACATCTAAGAGGAGGAGGAATAGAGCACCAAGACTCTATTTTGATGAATGGTCAGAGAGAGATGATTGCAGTGGTACATTGAGCATGGATACTCAAGGAGACTAAGCTTGAAAGGAGGGCAAGCTTTCAAGAGTTGCAAAGACTAAAAGCTAGGTAATGATATGAGTTGAGAAGTGATATGAAATCTGTAAGTTAAGTTGTATGTTGTAATGAGGTCAAAGAATTTTTAATACTCTCTAGCAATTATATTAGATATGAAAATCTTATCGACTTAGGTTAGTCTAACAACTATTTGTAAATCCTTTAATAGGGTGGCATTTCAAGTGAATGTTCTAAAGTCCTCTAACCAAGCCCACTTCTCATAGGGTAGTTAAATCCTCTAACAAGGTCACACTTAATAGTGTCTTGTAGCCTTAAAAAAGGCAGGCCTTTCACAGGACATCATTTCAGAAGAGTGAGAATTGAGTAGCATGTTACTAGTGGTTTTTTTCAAATTGGGTTTCCACGTAAATTAGTGTGTTATGTGTTGATCTTTTATGTGTTATGCTTGCATGTTGATTTACAGTAACTTATTGAATAGGAAAGTTAAAGCTTGGATGAATGAATAGTTAAATGGGCACACTTTACTTGCTAAAAAGTTTGAATTGGACATGTTAGACCTTGAATAATTGATTCATCCCCCCTCTCAATTATTCTAAAGCATTTCTAACAAATCAAATCATAAAATAGTCCTAGGAAAGGAATCCTAATAGCCAAAACTACCTCAAAAGTAATCCACACTACTCAAGAAGAGATAATCAAAATCAAAAGGACACTCATTCCAACACCAACTCCATATATGAAATCAACATTCAAATACGAAGACCAAAAATATAAAACCACCTTGAAATTAATGACAAGTGTCATGAGTACAATGACCAACAGATAACAACTATCACCAATAAAAGAAAACTACCAATCACTAACTCCAACAATAAAAAACACTACCAATGAATAATTGATTATTCATTAATAAAAGTCAATTGTCAATAATAAATGACATCCAATTCAATTAGTAACAATTCATAATAGATACACCATCAAAAGCAATATCCAATAAGTACATCACTAAAGGAAAATAAAAAAAAACCCATGAAGGAAACTCAAGTTACATACTATGGAGTGTCATCACATGAGCCAACTCTAGAGTTACCCTAGTAGTCTCTCAAGACCCTAACCCCCTAGTCACTCTATGCAGAACCAGAATACCCTCTTGTGAAGATGAGAAAACTATTTATACATCTCAAGGTATCATCTCCATCTCATCCTTAGTCTATACAAGCACTCAATGCATGGAGGAGGAAAAATCTCTAACTTATTATTTTAATGTATCTCAAAGGAAAGGGCTAGCAAGATATTTTAATCACTATGGTATCACTTGTTACAAAACTTATAATGAGTTACCTTGGCAGCCATTTTGGGCCCCATCTCCATTGCAAGCCACTCTCATAGACATGCACATAGACTACCTTCCCAAAAATCAAAAACTACAATAGTGTCCCATACCAAAAAATGTCATATTGATTGAATTTGGTTCTTTAATAGGCAAACCAAAAAATAACATTGGTTCTCAAAACCCAAGTTCTCAAAATTGTTCAATAGCATAAAACTCATAACATCCAGTAAAATAATCATAAAAGAAATCTCTAAAACCTACCTCTAGTTCACATCCTAACTTGGCCAATTAAACAACCCACAAATAAAAACTATCATATAAATAAACATCACATGACTACAAATAGAATATTAGAAAACACATAGTCTTTAGCCACATGATTTAATTCTATTATTTTCTCTTGTTTAGTTTGGTTCATAAGGATGTGTTAAGAAATAAAGTAAGACTATATATGTTAATATAAATTGTTATGCTAATATACTTATTTAAAATAATAAATATTTAAATTTACAATCTTTTTGTACATGTAAAATATCATACAATATTATTATGTTATTAATTTAAATAATCTTATATCATAAATGATTTAATTAATAACATAAATATATATTATTATATCTAAATATTGATATTAATTTTAATTTTTAAAATATTAATATGACTTTTATTTAAGTCTAATATTAATACTTATTTTTCCTTTAATTCATAATGTAACTATAGATAAAATTATAAATTTAATTTAATTATTTGTAATTTCTCTCATAAAGTCAAATAGTTATTAACTAAATTATTATAAAGTAAACTCTACCACAATTTCTCTTAAAATATAATAAAATTATGAATATTTACTTATTAACTTCTCTCTTGCATTAATAAATATTAATTTATTTATATGCAACTAAGAGTTTAATTAGAGCTAGAAAATCATTAATATTACTAACATTCACTTTAACAAAATGAATAAAATTTATTTAAATTTTTAGAAATTAATAAATAAATTTAAAATTTTATTTTTAATTAACTAATTTATTTTTAATTTAGTAATTATTTTTTAAATAAATGATTCTAAAAATTAAATTATATTAAATAAAAATACACATTTAATTAGTATTTTCGCATGTCTTTGATCTCTCAAGTTATGCAACCATACTATACTTAGCTTTCTATTTTTAGCATTTTTATTTTCACATGCATGTAATCATACTATACTTAGCTTTCTATTTTTAACATATTTATTTTCATATGCATGTAGCCATATTGTACTTAGCTTTCTATTTTTAGCATGTTTGTTTTTGCATGCATGCATAAGGTTAGTTACAATATGTTTACCTCTCAATTAATCTTTCTCCTCTTTCCAATAAATTTTGCAATTAAATTATTTTAGATATAAAAGTAATATTGATCTATATTTAGAAAATTTATGATAATCTCATAGTTCTAAAGACAAATTTAAAGTTAAAATTCTAACTATTCAATTTATTATTTTTCTTCCAAGTTTTAATAATCAAAATTTTATTATATTAGAAAGGCGTTTATAAGAATACAGTCACAACAATTTTTTAGACTTTTTTTTTATAATTTTCCTCAGTCAAAATTTTTTTGATTAATAATTAAAAAAATAAAAATCTACAACATAATTCTTTATTCAACAATCAATATAGTAAATTAATAAACAATATGCAAACACCCAGGAAGACACGAAGTAGAAAGATCTTTCACTAAAATTCTACAATAGATTTTCAAACCTTACCTCAAAACCACAGCTTAAATCTAAGACAATCATTGAATGTATGCAAATTCAAACCCTTTAAAACTTTCAACAATTCTTTTGATCCCAATCCAAATTTTGCTCCCCAAAACCTATGTATCTAGAAATTAGCTCTAATTTTTTTAATAAAGAGTTTTCTTCGAAATTAAGGCTTTGATCATGCAATCATGCAAAAACTCTTTATCTTTAATTACTATATTTAAAGTTTCATGCATATGTTTTATGCAATTTAATTAAAATAAACTTTATTAAATTAAAGCTTTCTCCCCTTTATTAAATCATGCGATATTTTTAATATAATATTTATTAATTTAACTAATAATATTGTTTCAAGTTTATTAAAAATAAATTTTTAAAATAAATTATTATTAAATTAAATAAATGTAAATGCACCTAAATTATAACTTTAATCAAATCTTTTAAATTTAATTCTTTCATGCACATTTAAAAAACTTTTTAATTAAAATATTCTTTTATATTTTCTTTTCTTCCACTTATTAATTAATGTAAGCACTAATCAAAGCATAGTTTATTATTTAAATTAATAATAATAATAATCAAAGCTCATTGTTTAAATGCAACTTAATTTAATTATTATTAATTAACTAATTATAATAAAGTAATATTAAATCTTTAATATTTTAATATTTTAACTATCTCTTTTTGTCCAACTTCTTAAATTAAATTTTTAAGTTAAATCTTTTAAACTGAAGTATATATTTAATTGATTAATAATTAAGTAATAATTAATTAAATACCATCATATTATAATTCCTCTTTAACCTATTTTTTAAATTAAGATTTTTAAATTATAGCACATATTTAATTAATTTTTTAAAATTAATTAAATATTTTCATGCTTTAATATTTTCTTTCTAATCAAATAATATTTAATAATTCTCAATATTATATGATTAACTGAAATATTATAATTAAATCATTTACCAAATAAATCACATAGCAAAATCTACATAAAAGCAACATTACCAAAACAAACCAAAACTCAAAATCAAACAACATAGACAAAAATAAACTCATGGGTTTTAAAAAGGGTGGAAAGTTAGTTATGAGTCCTCCTTGTAAGACAAGGATTTAGGCTATAGCTAGGATTGAACCTAAACACTATCTCTCCATTCTTACTATTGAGTTATTGTGATATGGCACACTCTTCTTGGCAATTCAAGGAAGTTGATACTCGGTACTTACATTCTACATAAAAGATGAGCATGTGCATGTATATAAATATATCTAAATTAAATAGGCAATGGCAAGGGATGGTATGTCATGTAGACTCTAACTAGTAGGTGACTACGACTCCCTCCCTTAACCACATCAAACACAACAAATAGAAAGATAAAATAGACACATGCACCATACACATACAAGTATGGGTAAGTACCATAATGATTATAAGTCAAACATCAAATACTCAAATAAAATAATGCATTCTTACAAATATGAAGTAATCATCATTAAAGCATCATCTGACATTGGTATGAAAAAAATCATATTTTATTCGCATATATATATATATATATATATATATATATATATATATATATATATATATATATATATATATATATATATATGCATATGCTCGTATTTTATTCGCATATATGCATTCGTCTTTACATTCTTTTTATTTATTTATTTATTTATTTAATCTTATTTATTTATTTTTTAAATTCTTTTCTTGTCAATTTATTTATTAATGCTTCTTCTTCTTCTTTTTTAATGTTTACTTTTATTTTTATTTTTATTTGTTATTTTTTATATTTTTAATTTATTGTTTATTGTTTATATTTTTAATTTATTGTTTATTTTCTTTTAGGTGACCTCTTTATCTATTTTATTATATTCAATTTTTTTGGCCTCTACTTATTTTCTCTTCTTTTATTATCTTTTGTTATAATGTATTTTATTTTTATAATGTCTTTTTTCTTTTATTTATTCATTCATTTTCATGCTTTTCTTTATATCAACTCTCCCCTCTATCTTTCTTCCCCCTCTTTCTTATTTATTTGCCCCCTCGACCTGTGTGCTGCCCCCCTTGCCACCCCACCCACCTTCTCTCTTTTTATTCTGCTTTAGTCTGCAACCTATCATTATGTTCTCTTAGCTCCCTCATCCTGATGATGGATCATTGAGTATGATCCGAAACATTGATGTTGTTAAAACAACACACAATTGCACCCAGAAGCATACATAGAAAATTATATTTATTAACTACAAATCATTGAAGCGTCATTAATGCACTAGTAACCATAATTATTAAATAACACATAAAATATAGTCAACTAAGTAATCATCTTTGATATATCTCTAGTCCAAGTTATGAAATAATATCCTTGAAACTAACACATCCATGAAATAGGCATAAAAGAGTTTGCTAAATATAATGGAAAAGTAAACTATAGGTGGGTACTACACTTGTCTCCTCCATAGATCTTCTGTAGGGCATCCCACATTCCTTTTGAAGTGGTAAATGTTATGATATCTTCAAACTCTGAATAGCTTAAGGGCAGATGCAATCTTGAACATTGCCTAATTATGCTCTTTCTTTTGTTTGAGTTGTTCAACAATTGTTGCTCCAACTACTACAACATATTCAATACTAATATTTCCCTATGCATAATCTTCAAGTCCTCCTAGATGAAACTTCATCAAACTTTTCCATGCAAGAAAGTTTTCCCTGTCTACCATGGGCACCTCCTTTCTGTACATCTTGATCTTTAGCTTCAAGTACTTTCAAACTATTTCCTTCACAAGATCCAAATGCTTTGATACCAATTTTTGGAATTCTTTTGAATAACTAAGAGGGGTGTGAGCTAGTTATCCAAGGTCCAAATGTATAGAGAAAACTTTTCAATACTTAACAAAGACATGTGTATGCATTGATCATCCAATATCTCAAACCATAGTATATTACTATCCTAGGTCAAATGAAATTTGCAAAAATGTAAACATGAAATGCCACAAAATCATTCACACAATTTGATACAAGGATTTTACATGAAAATCCAAGTTGGGAAAGACCACCAGTAACATGCTATTAGTTTTCACCCTTATGAATTGAACTCTGTGAGGAGCCAACTTTGTTAAATTTTATAATGTATATTGTTAAATGTGGCATTGATTAAAGGATTTTAATCACCTTGTTAGGAGTGAGCCTTGTTAGAGGACTTTAGAACATTCAATTAGAATGTCACCCTATTAAAGTATTTACTCATGACTATTAGGTCAACTTTAATCCAAAAGATTTATCCAAACTGATACATTTCTTAGAAAGTAACAATATGACTCGATCTGATAACAAAACCACTCACTTGCATATTATAGATCTTTTATTTAGTCCTCCATATTGCTTGGCATCCAATCTCCTTTGTCTTTGACATCTTTCTCACCCTTCAAGCCTTCACCTCCTTAAGCCTTCTTTCTTAGTATGCCAATTGTAGGTTCATTCCTTCGACCACCAAATGAAGAAACACCTCAAGACTCCTTATCTATCTTTGGTTTGGACCACGACACTTTTCTTTTGGCCTTTTATCTCCTTATACAAAGAATTTAGATCTTTTTCTGCTTAACCACAATCATCCAACTTCAGGTTAGGTCAAATTCATCGAATGCACATTCTTTTCTATTTTGCTTCCTTCTTGAAACTTACCTTACAATCATGTTTAATTTCTTCTCCAAATGGTTTATCTTAAATTTTGTGCCACCATCTCATCATACTTATCTTCCATATGCTTCAAAAAATTTAAGAAATCAACTTTGTCTTTATGATAGCAGTACCCTTTGGTCTACAATTTTGGGCTTTATGGTATGTTCTATAAGAATTTTTTATCAAATATAACTTGCAATAATTGCAATATATGTGTCAATTCCTTTTTGGGGCAGTCTACTAATTGGTTTACACACACTATGTAAGATTCATCCTTTTGTATGTGTTTAATAGTGGAAAATAATTCCACTTCCATGTTGATGTGCATACACTTTTGATATTTTCCAATGATGAAAATGATTGAAATTTTTAGTTGAAAATATGAACTATAGAAATGTAAAAACACACTCAAGATATGATGCTAAAATTGGAAAAATTAGAAACAAAAGAAATCAATAAAAAAAAAAATTGAATTCTCCTTTGTTGATAATATGTCTTTTGATTTGGTTGTTTGATATATGTGATCAATATTAAGCCTTAAAGAGTGTTTAATGTATCTCAATGACTATGCAAAATGATTATGATGATGATCTAGATGACAAGATGCAAGAATGTCGATTCTAACATGGGTGAGATAATAACTAGAATGATGTTGACATGCATGATAATGGATGCCAAGACTAAACTATGGATTTGATGATGGTATGAGAATGGAGTCAATTTGATATAATTTTACTATGCATGAAAGTCAATGACAATTTTAAATATAAAATGAAATTATGACTTTTCTTACAAAAGAATTGCATTATTTGTGAAGGAAATTGAGGCATTAAATAGGAAATGTAAGGGGTTCCCAAAATGCAACACTTGTCTTCCATGATGATAATTATCATTGCAAAGGAGGACATGTGAAGGGGAGGCCAAGTGCCAATTGTCTTGATGTTATGAATCTATTTATGCATCCTAAAACCTCCTATGCATGTTAGAAATAGATAATATTGAGATGGGGGGTGAATTAGTATTCTACAAACTTTTTCCTACAACTGAATATTGTTAATTACTTTATAACTTGCATATGAAAGTAAACCAACAATGCTTAACAGTAAATATAACCATGCATATAGAGAACTCATAACACCATTATTTGTTAACTAGGGAAACCCTAGCCAAGGAAAAACCCTAGTGGGGATGATACACACTAGATGATCCATTAAACAAAAGAATCCTGTTAAGGATATTGACCCTATTAGGAGTCTATGAAGTACATATAGTGTCTTAAGTCCTTGTTAAAAGACTAGGCCTTATTAGAAGCCTCAACCCTATTAGGAGTTGCTTCAACCTTGTTAGGAGTTGGGAGATCAAATACAATGTATGCAAGAAGACCACACTTCCCTAACATGTATTTATACAATAACATTCTTCACAAGAATACATATACATACAATACTTTCTGACTATTGTAATTCACACTTGCTTTGATCATACATTAGATCTTTCATCACATAGTTTTCATAACTTCTCATTGACTTCACATCAATCACAAATATCACATAGATCACACATGTGTCACACACTTATCTTCACAAGATAAGATTTTTACTTATACCTTGTATATTACTAAATCTTTACTTAGTCAGCCTTCATGTCTTCACAGGCTTGATATAATATAAAAAAACTTTTAGAATAACATCTAAAAAGTATGCTCAACATGAATTAGTAATTATTTTGTTACCAAAATAATTCCTTAGATCGTACAACCCAATTCTCTGCTATTCTATGCTTTGTTTTGTTGTTTCATATACCCATATTGGTATTCCAATCATAACTCACATTATCAATTTGTACAAATCTATGCACTAGTATATGTCATCATGACACTTTCATAGAGCTCTTCTCAAATGAACATAAGCTAATTATCAATGATTTGTCTGTAGACATATCATCTATCTTTGTGATGTTGCATATTTCCTAACACTTATACAATTTTTTAACTCTAAATGCATAATAAAATGTTGAATACATGTTGCCATAAATGACAACTCTCACAATAGCTATTTGACCATATTGCCAACAATCTCCCCCTTTGGCATTGATGGCAAGATTCAAGAAAATTGGATAACTCCCAAAATGATGTCATATGTATAACAAAACAAATAAAAGTAACTACACAAAATTATCTTCAAAACATAACAATTTTGTTCATGTTTTGATGGATCATTACATTCCTTATCACTCCTTTACATTGATATGTAAGTGTATTACCCCTTACATATAAAATACATACAATTTTCCTTTACATATTCCCCCCTCTTTGACATCAATGATAAATGTGTCAAAAATTGTATCCAAAAATTGGGTGGCCTACTTCTGATCAACTTGTTATTCTAGAAAAACAATTGGCATAAATAAATTTTACCATGTCCACTTCCTTCTTCTAGTTCTCCTTTGCTGTATTAGAGATACTATGTAGTGCACATAGTGCATATGATGCCACTTCAATTGCACTCTGTCAGTATAGGAAACCTTGTCATAGGAAGTCTTTGATAAAAGACATTCCTCCAATTGCTTCTACAAAATGATGATCTTTGGAGACAAGGCTTCTCTAAGACTAGATAACCTTTTTGCTACCTTCTCCTTATCTGATTCCAATATTTTGATCATAATGTGGATCTTCTCCACTTCTATTGCACATTCTTCAATACTATTCTCTAGGAGCTATAATTTTGCAGTAAGTGTTTCAAGTATCCATAATAATGTGTGGTGTCGAGGGTGCCTGCTATGTCTCTTCTACTTCTTGATCACTAGAAGGTGTTCTTTCCTCCACATAAACTAGGCTCATAGGTTTGGACTATGCACTCACCTCTAGAACTATACTCATGTATTTTACAACTGCCTCCTTTTTTTCCCTTCCTAGCATCCTCATAATTTCCTCTAATTAGAATAATTTCTCTTATTTTGTTCCTTAGCAAGGGATCAATACCCTTCAAAATTTTGTTAAAGTACTCCTTGGAGTTGGTTTCACACAATTTGTTTATCATGGTTATTCTCAAGTTGTTTTCTTCTTCCAACACTCTCTTCTTTCTATTTAACAATCTATTAAGTGGATCTTCTTGAAACTTATCTTGTATACTATGAAAGCTCTTATTATGTAGTCTCATATTAATTACTATGACATTCTATAACTACCTTCTATCCATATTATTGTACAAACTATAATAATTGTTTAACTATACAAAATTACCATCATTAATAATTTACAATGTTAAGTTTTTCTACCTTTGGCTTCCATGCTTTCTTTCCTATTGGAGTTCTTACTTCCTACATTGCTCAATCTACTAGCCTATTTTCACCTTCATCATTAGATTCTTTAGAATCAATGGCTTGCAGTATCTTTCTTCTATTTCCTAGTCCATTGGTGGTCTGCTTGACCCTTTTCTTGGTGGATAGTGTAGGTTCTTGCTTAACCTTCACTAGTCTCTCTAATTTCCTCTGTGCAACATGTGTTTCCCCCTCTAGCTCGCTCCTAGGATGTTCACTTGTTGTCTTTACTGGTTGCACTTGCACAACTGCTACATATGGTTCAATGGGGCCCTATGCAAATGGTTGTGCAATGGTTACACCTTCTAAAGGTCTTGCAATAACAATAAGAGTTTTTGATAGAACTTTAGACTACCCACTTATCTTCATCTCTAGTGTAATTTCCTTCACCTCATTGAACTCTTCACTAGTCATGCCTAATTCCTTAAGGATGGAATCAATTACTTTCTCCACTTTCTTCTTGGTTTTCTTCTTGTGTAGTTCAAAATGAACTATCCTCATCTTCTCATTGTAAGTTCCCCATCTAGGGCACTCAGTGTCCTTCTCAGATTGAAGCATGATCTGCACACACCCTTCTATAAGATCTATGCTCATCTCATATCTCATGGGCTCTATGAACTTAATTTTTTTTTCCAAAACTTCCATGCATGTGTTGTCTGTCTCCACAATGAAGAATAAACCATCCTTGCACTTCTCTACCATGGATGGAGGTATTATGTACCTGTATTTCATTTTAGTCTTGAAACTCTTCATCATTCTTTTAATGTGATCATCTCTAACATTCTCCAGCTTTGATCTATAGCATTGAGTCACCAATTTCATTGTGCACTCATTTCTATCTCAATTTGTCACTCTTGGGAACTTTGTCATGCCCAAAAACACTAGGGCAAAAACACACACATTTTAAAAAAAAAAAATTAATAATAATAATAAGGTTCTCAAAAGCTTAAGAGTTGAATTCGCAAATGCCAGAATAGTTTAACTATGTACATCTTAAGTTTATAATGATGAGAAGAAAACCATTTCTATAGTTACTTGTTCGTTAATAAATTTGTATCAACTTTGATTTCGTTATGTCATTAAGGTTACAATGATATTTTGAAATTGTTTAGAAACTAATTTAACTTAAATATGACTAGGAAATAAAACAAATCAGATATCAAGATCTACTAACATCCAATTTACTAAGATTTTAAAAATTTGATACATACTAATAATATAAAAAAAAGAAGAAAAAAAACAACATATATATATACTTACTCAATAAATGCTTAACTATCCATCAATATTTGACTATAGAAAAATTTAGTCATTTAGACATTCATCTTAACCAAATCTAAGAACTTTAAATAAAAACTAAACTATCAAATTTAACTATCATAAGTCCTAACTAATCATAATATAAGACTAATGCTAAACTATACTAAATAATTTATACACTAAGACTAAGTATCAATGACATAATAACAATGAACTAAAGCAAAACATTAAATTAATTATACAACTACTTAATTAAAGCAAAACTAAAGTAAAATTATTGACATAATAAAAGAAAAATTAACTTAACTAAATTTAACTAACACTAAGATCCAAACTTAATCTATACTAACAAAATTATTAACTTAAACTAACATAATTTAGTAACTAACAATATAGATGTAAATCTAAAATTAACTTAAATTTAAGACTAGCTAACTTTAAATAACAAAACTACTAACAAAAAAAACTAATAATAATAAAATGTAACAAAATTAACATAACTAAATGTAAAACTATCTAAAAACAATAACATCTAACTACACAACACATTAACTAACATCTACACTAACCTAACACTAACCTATGCTAACACCTATACTAACCCTTAACTCCTACTCTATCCCACAAGTCAAATTGACCCCCGTTTGGAAAATACTATGCATCAACCAAGTGCTTTCCAAGAAAAGAGAACTTCCTGCCCAAGCAAAAATAGGTACTGACACAACCTGTCAGGTGAGGTGGCGACTATGAAAAGCAAGCGCAGGTTTGAAAGAAAAGAAGAAATCTCCATATGAAAACAAGGAGAGAAAACTTCAGTGCTAAACCCCAACAAGGAATCATGAGAAGGCTATAGTAATGGAAGATTCTTAGAAATGCACAACAGATCCAAGGGTCCTTTCAACACATCTTGTCCCCCTCCTTCCTATCTTGTCATGGTTGAGGGCCAAGTTGATGCCCAAGGAGGAGATACAAGGTTTGCTTAAAAAATATATATAACATCTTTGATTTAAACCTTCCCTTAATAAAAGAGATGAGCATGCCAACAGAGATGATGGGGATGGGGTGATTTCACCCCATCATCATTACATTTTGTTGACTTAGTTTTAAATTTAGCAACGTAAGTCTTTTCAAACCTCCTCTAAAAGCTGCGTCCAACAAGGGGATAAGGGGAAGCATTAAATCCATAAATTTTTATAGGTAAGAAAATAGATATTTAGGATATTTAGCTTAGTTAAAATTTCTTCTTTTTACCTTTTTTTGTTTATTTAATTAGTATTTTTAATTTTAAATACAATATTCAATAAAACAAAGAGGATAATAAGAGAATCTTTTAGATTCTCTGTTACCAAAATGGTAACAATTCTTATCCCATACAAAAGACAGAGAGTTTTTACTCTCTTGCAACATTTTTTTTTTTTTGAAATATTTTCTAAGTGTAGAATTACAAGGAAAAGTATATATATTTTTTAGGTGTTTTTTTTTTTTTGAATAGATTTAAACATTTATATCATAGTTTGAATCACATTAACACCATAATCATTTGTTCTCCTATATAACTTGAATTGGAATAATTCGACTTTTGTCATTATTTCTTTTAAAGCAAATCTATAAAGACTTGTTACAACCTTAACATACCAAGAATTTGAATTATCTGTTTTGTTCAATAATGCAATAATTGTTTGATTCTAATAATCATGAAAACTGAATCTACATGCATGATCATAATTTTCATTTTCAACATATAAGAAAACTTGAAATTTTGCCAAATTAAATCAACATCAATTCCATACTATTTTTTATGTGCATCCATCTAAACTAAAATTATGATTAAATCACATGATAACCAATTATACTCAAACACCAATTTTATTGGCAAACCCGATTCAAAGGCTCAGCTAAGAAAGAACTAGGAAGAAAACCCAGCTTCGTTCACATTACAACAAAGTTATTAAATACAATTTTCCATAGGATTTCAATCTCAAATTTTCAACAATCAAATAATTTCCTTCATGTCCCTTATCAAGGGATCTATATCAATCTCTGCAACACATTTCTAAGAACCATGGAGGGAACAAAATCTGATCAGGTGACAACAAGCATGACCAAAAGACAATCAAACATGCATATTCATACTAGGTTTTCACAATAGGATTCACAATGAATCGAAACTAGGGAAAGGTGGATTTTTCCAACAGGAGATGTCAGACACAACACCAAACAAGGTGCCCAATCGAGGCTATAAATCAAGAACTTCTGTTCTTCCATTCTTACATGCCAAAACTCAGACGTGGTTGTGCTGACAGGTAGGGGCCCATAACATCCTACCCTCTCTCCCTCTTCTCATCCTAAGAAGAGACTCTACACTGTTGGAGTCCAACTGAAATTCCCTTTCTCGAAATTGGCCACTTCTGCCCTCTCCAAGGGTGAGTAATGCCAAAAAACCCATTCAAGAACATCTCAAAAATTCAACAAAAAACATGAAAGAAAATCATTCAAAAATAACATGGTTTTCAAAGCTTCCCAACATACCCACAAATATACAAACATTCAAACAAAAACAAAGTAGCATAAGCATGAGACAAACATGAAATATGAACAAGGGAGATGAGAATTCCTACCTTCACAAAGAGGTAATGAAAATGAACAAATTTGAGCAGAGCTTTTCCCTTCCTTGCTTCAATCTTCCAAGACTCCTCTCTAAATGTATAGATTGGGTAACAACCTCAACTAGTCCAAGAGAGGCCTCTAAATAAGCCTTACACTAAACCACCAAAGGGATCAATAACTTCTCCCACCCACCTACAAATCTAGAAGCTCCTAACTCAACCCATACTATGGTTAACCGCTAAGTGGAGGTGAGGTGAGACAACTCATGGTAGCCATAGTCAATTTTCGCACAAAAGCAAAAAGAGACTTTTTGAGTGGCCTAAAAAGTCAATAAAAGGGGCTTAGGGGTTGGAAAAGATCCCCAACCCATACCCATACCCCTTAGGTATAATTATTTCATATTTTAAAGCCTTAGGAATAGGTCTAGAGCTAAACAAAGGCTAGGAATAAAATAGGACCATCTAACAACTCAAAAATGCAGATTAAGCAGTAATTCGGATTAAGGGTGATTAAACTCGATTAAGAACCCAAGTAGAAAACTGACACTAACTTAAACTGACTTAGGTCAAAAGGTTACACAGCTAACCCTAGCTAGCATGCAGAAGAACATAAAAAATTCACGATTGTCAAGTGACACTAAAGAAACATAGTTACGAACATTAACATTTACTGATCACATAAGGATATATACATACATCTCACAATACAATACTTGAATTACGAACAACAAGGTTTCCACAATGAGCACATAGGGATCTGTTCTGTTCCTTCATCAGGTTTCTTGGATAAATATCTTGCACACTCATTGCACACATCAGTAGCCCCATAAAATCACATGTACATATGTATATATGTATCAAAAATTAACATAAATTGAAACATACATCAATCAGGGTTTCTTTCGTCCTACTTAATTCTTAACCATTTCAAATCTCTTAAATCAAAGTATCAATCCTACATTTACTGATTTTATCAACATACATATATGTAAAACATTAAATGACAAACATCAAATATCTGAAAATAACATCACACAGCATGAAATAATATAATATGTTCAAGTATCTGATAATGTCTCGACATCTTGAGTCGTGAGTATCAAAATGATAAAGTAACAACTAAGGCTACAAAGGGTCAGGGCGAGGCCTCACAAACTTCCTTGTTGTGGAATACATGAGTGAGTAAGGACTCAAATATGAAGACTACACTCTTTGTCTTCTTCATTTTGGCAATGTTATCTAACAACTGCAATATGTCAATCTCTCAAAAATTTACTTTTCTTCCTTGAATTTCCATTACATAAGTTGCATGTAGAAATCCAATTGTTACTAAATTAACCCTTGAACTATGGTTAGACTTGTACCCTAGTATCTTACTCAATAATTTTACTTCTTTTTCCTAAATTGAATCTACCTTCATATTCCTTCTATAAAATCTTGTATTTAGGTTTTTCTCAACCATCTTCCTTACATTCTTCTCATTTACGGGATTGCATCACTTTCTACTCAATCTTATGTTCTTGTGAATTAGGTCATTATCAATTTCAACTTATGCATCACGTAATAGAACATATCATCATGTACCCTACTTAGAATGATTCAAGTCTAATCACTATTGTCAAACTTGTATAAAACATATACTTTACCAAATTCAACTTGCTTAGGTACACATGCTCACACTTCAAGGATAGGTCACTATTACACATAGCCCCTAAGTCCTTGTGTATATCTTCATCACTTATGATATCAATTTTACAATGTGTATATCTTATGATGTCTTCAACATGAAGCACATTCTCTAAAACTTGTGCAAATGCCCCAATAGGTCATCCATAAGTGAAACAAATAGATGTTTCTTGAATACATACCATGGCCTTTCACTCACATTATAAATTATCTGACTAGCCATTTTAATTCAATCATAAGTACTGAAAAACTTAGTTTTAGCTTCGTAAAATACCTTAAAATCACATTTTAGGGCTTTTGCAACTTTTCACTTCAAATGCCTTTCTTCACACTTTACTTTGCTATCAAATCACTTTTCAATTCTCTCAAAACACTTTGCATAAACAAATGGTACACACAATATTTTTCATGATCCTTAAATCATTTCAAATTGCACTATACATTAAATGTGTATCTACCACAAATTTAAATACTGTCTCTATTCACTAGTAAACTTATTTTCTGAATTCTCACTTACTGCAATCATATCTAGACGTGCATACTTGACCATAACTTCCTCTCTATTTCCTCTACCTTCTATTAACTACACAACTTCTAACTCACTCTCTAACATTAGTTCTCACCAACTCACATTATTCCTCTTCTGAAACTACTTAATTCAAGTAGGATGAGTCACAAACAATCTATGACTTCAATTTCTCATTAGGTGCATTGAAATACTATTCCTCCAAAAATGTAAAAGAGCTTTTTGGGTCCTTAGCTATCATAAATGCCTCTTTAAATTCATCAACATGTTCCTTGATTACTTCCTTCTAACTATTATTACTTCAATTTCCATTCCTTCTGTCATTTCTATTGTTGTTCCTTATGTAGTTAGGATTCTTATTGAAGTTTTTGTTCTCCATTCTTCAATATCTCACTATGTGTATGAAGTTATTCAATAACTAACATATAGGTACATTTCTTCTCTGATTGCTTTCATTCTTATTTTTAGGTGCTTTGCAATTTCTCACAATGTGTCAATGTTTGTTACACTTGTAACACACAAACTTGTTCTTTTCTCCATTAGGTTTCTCTCCATCATTATATCTACTCTGTGATCTCCCTCTTGCATTAGCTATAGGGTCAATGTTCATAAACATTCTACTATTTTCATTATTATCATCAAAATTAGGTTTCTTACAATCTATTTCTTTATGTCCGTAACCATGACAATTCTAACAATAGGAATTAGTAATAGGTTTAAAAGACTTACCTGTGCAATCTCTTTTCATATGACCAAATTCATTGCATATGAAACATCTACCTCTGAATTCATATCTTACTTCCCTGGGTGGTTCAGCTTTCTTAGTTTTATCAACATTCTCTATTTTCTTAGGTTCACCATGGCTCACTAACAAATTAACTAATTTAATCTCTTCTGATACTTCAATAGTTGTGCTTTATTCTACTTTACTCAAATCAAATTCTTTGGAGGAATCAATAACTAGATCTAGTTCTCTTCTGATTTCAACTTTCTTGGTTGATTTCTCTCCAGTAAGGTATCTAAGTCATGTCTTATGATAATAAGGTCTCTGGTGAAATATATGTTTGTCAATATTCTCACTACTTGAATAAAGTTTATCTAACTATTGCTTAGCTTGTGTTAATTCTCCTTTCACAATGATATTGTACTTTTCCAATTCTACATGCTTAATCTTTATAGTATCTAATTTAGATGTTACTTGACTCAACTAGGATCTAAGGTTTTCATTCTCATATTTTAGATTAGGTTCACTCCTACTCCCATCTTTCTTAAGACTCAACTTAAGTTAAAGAATTTTCAATTCATGTTTCAAGATCTCATTTTCTTTCTTAAGATTTTCTACTTCATCATTATCACTAATCTACATAATTGATTCATTGCCAGATTTTAGATCATCAAACTTGTCCTTTAGTTTACCAATGTAGACTTTTGCATCTTCATATCTATCTTTTAGGTTAGCTGTTTCTTCTATAAAAAGGTTAATCTGCTCAAGAGTTTTTTCAAGGTTTTTCTTCAACTATTCCATATCTATAGGGATCTTAGTCAATCTATTAAACTTCTTTAAAGTAACTAGGCTTTGATACGAATTGTAAGAAATAGATAATAATGGGGGGGGGGGGGGGGAGGGGGGAGGGGGTGGCGTGTTGAATCTGTATTCTACAATTTTTTTCCCACAACTAAATATTGTTAATTAATTTATAACTTGCATATGAAAGTAAACCAACAATGCTAAACAATAAATATAACCATGCACATAGAGAACTCATAATACCATTATTTTTTAACTAGGAAAACCTTGGCCAAGGGAAAACCCTGCTCAGGATCATATCCACTAGATGATCCACTAAACAAAAGAATCTTGTTAAGGATATTGACCCTATTAGGAGTCTATGAAGTACATATAGTGTCTTGAGTCCTTGTCAGAGGACTAGGCTTTTTTAGAAGCCTCAACCCTATTAAGAGTTTCTTTAACCCTATTAGAAGTTGGTAGATCAAATACAATGTATGAAAGAAGACCCCACTTCCCTAACATGCATTTATACAATAAAGTTCTTCATAAGAATAGGTATACATATAATACTGTATGATTGTTGTAATTTGCACTTGCTCTAATCACATCAAATATTGCATCACATAGTTTGCATAACTTCTTATTGAGTTCACATCAATCAAAAATATCACATAAATCACACATTTGTCACACACTTATCTTTGCAAGATAAGATCTTTACTTATACCTTGTATATTAGTAAATCTCTACTTAATTGACCTTCATGTCTTCACACGCTTGACATAATATAAAATAACTTATGGAATAACATATACAAGGTTGGCTCATCATGACCTAGTAATTATTTTTTTACCAAAATAATTCCTTAATTCATACATTTCAATTCTCTGCTATGCTTAGTTCTACTCTGTCAAATACCTATACTAGTATTTCAATCATAATTCATGCCATACAATTAATATACATCTACACATTGGTATACATCATCATGACAGTGTCATAGAGCTTTCCTCAATTGTGCATAAGCTAACTCTCAATGTGTCATCCATACACATCTCATCTGTCTCTGTGCTACTACAAACTATCTAACACTTAGATAGTTTTCTAACTCTAAATGTGTAAATGACATCTTGATGTTATAGATAGAATATTAATTCAATGTTTGTTTAAACATCCTAAAGAAAATGACTAATATTAACAATACTTGAGAATAGATAGTTTTAAGTAATAATGCATTATCATTGAAAACCTCAGGCGTGAAATAAAATGATAATAGTAAATACTTGTATGCTAATATTGAAAATTGATTACAAAGAAATATTCATGAAATTAATAATATTATACTAAAAGGTACAATTATAAATGATTAAATCAAAATAGTGAAATGTGTTCTTTTGATGTCAATGCATTTAAATTTTAGATAGGAAATATTTTAAAACCTTTCATGCTAGGTATCTTTTGATTACTATCTATAGAATTTTGTTGCACATATATTGAACCTGCATAAGAATGATTTGAAATATTAGTACCACTCATACACACTTTATGGTCTTCATGTATAGCAAGAATCCTACAATTAATATAATTAAGCCACAAAATAAAAATAGTGAAAGATTGATAAGTGTTGAAGAACTTACACTGTAACCACACAACCTCCAAAAGTGTAAAGAATATTTGTGGCTCAAGCAAATCAAAGAACCAATCTAGTTGGTCTAGAGTGTTTTACATCTTCAACCTATTTAATTGGAACACAATTAGATATTCACAAATTCAATTGAGGAACATTCAAATAACTTTTTCTAGAAAATCATTCATGTAATAACACAATGTGGATATCTAATTATGGACATAATTAACTCAAAATTTTTGGAAATCTAGACCTTTTGTTTTGAAATGTATATTTGTGATACAAACTACTACTTTTTTTTTTCTCTTTTATGTAGGGTCCTTTTTTTGTAGATACAACTACTCCTTTACATAAAGATCTTTTGTGATTGAAATATCTTGCTAGTGCACTTTGAAGAGTGACTTTTGTCTAAACAACTAGAGGCTAATGGAAGAGTTTGAAACAACTAGAAGCACATTGATATGGGTCCATTAGCCTCTAGTTGTTCAGAAATAAGGCACTATTAGTTTTATTTATGATCTTGTTCAACGACATGTGGTTCTTGGGCTACAAGTTTTACCTCCAATGATTAAGCCCTTCCCATCTATACATCTAATTATGTTAGCTCAATATAACAAAGATGAAGTAATTTCAAGGCTCAGAAGAAATGGAAAAAGTTGTCGATTGAGATGGCTCAGCTATTTGAGCCTTAGTGTTAAAAGAGGCAACATAATAGTTGAAGAATTTTTTTTATCTTGGCCTTATGTAATCAACAAACTATGGTAGATTGATGACATGAGTGTTGATGCTTATTGATGACCAATTTTTTTTTCTCTTGTTAGTTTAAATTGCTCAAACTATCCTTATTCATTCATTGTGATGTTTCAATGACATTTTAGTCATTCAAGATCAAGCTCCATCTATTAATTCATTGTATATCAAGTTAGAAATCAATTTGAGCATGGTTTTTTCATCTCAGTTGAAATAAAGAAAGGCTTGTGTGAGCATTTAGTGATAATTTAGGATAGATCATTTCTTTTAGAATCCATGTTACAATAGGTGATAAGGGCAAGAATTGAAGTGATTGATTAAGTCTTTTACCCATAATTAGTCAAAAATATTGGCTTCCATCTTAAATATCAGGGAAAGTGGACTAAAGAGATTTAAAAGGGGTCTTGTTGGTCTATGACAATGTCGATGGAATTTTTTCATTGATGTCAATCATAGGAGGTGTTTTAAGATAATCATATATAAATAGGCAAGCTTGTGAAGACAAATGATCACGTGGCTAAAATGCAAAGGATCAAAGGGAAGATGATGTTACTTATTGTGTTTGTAACAACATGCTCAGAGATAAAATCTTGAGTGTACTTTGTCTCATATACACTGAAAAAATTTAAATAGAAACAATTAATAAAGAAGAATACTAGTTCATATAGTATTCAATAAAACCAAATTATATAAAACAAGTTTCATTAAAATAGTTTATCAAAATTCATGTAACAACAATAAGAAGGTCCTCAAATCTATATTAGAATTTAATACATTCAAGCATGAACAAGTTCTAGCCAACATTTAAACTAAGAAGTGATGCCAGACAACTATATTGAAGATGACTTGCATTAAACCTATATATGCATATAATTTATGGTTGTAGTATCATACAGTGAAGGTTCATACAAATCTATATCAAACAACTATGTACATTTGCCCAGTGAATTTTAGGGCATTCAAAAGTTATTTTAAAGATTGAATTTAACATGAAAATATTAAGCTTCATGAAATCTCGATAAGATAATTCAGTCATAGATTGTTAATGTAAGATACCAATAGAAAAGAAGATAGAGGTAGCAATGAAAACTAAGTAATAAGTGACTTCATTGATGAAGCCAAATGAGAAGTGAAAACAAAAATAAAGATATGTATAAAATTCAAATCAAAATGAATTGTTTCAATATTCCATATCATTAGGAATGAAAAAGATCTATCCAATGCCATGATGAAGTCATATCTATATGCTAAGATAATTTGGGTGATCACCATGAATAGGTGTTTGAAGGAGCAAAAATTATGGTGCATGGGTATTGTAGTAGAAGTTCTTGCAAAAGGATGGATATATTTTATGATTCAATGTGTTCCCATATGTCAAGGAGAAGGTTAATCTATCATTGTCTAGTTGAAATATTGTTTGGAATGGTGATGTTGAGAAAGCCCTAGATATCATTCATTTTTTCTTCAATACTAATAGATATCATTCATTTTTTCTTCAATACTAAGTGATGAATTCATTGGCTTGTGATTGGAAGATTAAATTCTAACCTTCTGGTCTCCTTAAGGTAGAAAAAAAAGAAAGAGAAAAAATGTATATACATGGCAAGAGATAAAATTTATATTCATGGCAAGAGATCAAATGTATATTTTGACCTTCTAAACAATCAACTTTGTGAGCCAACTTGGTAAGTGCATTACGAATGAGCATACAACTAGTTATGAACTTCGAAGAAATAGTTGAATTGGGTTTAGTGGCCTAATATTCCTAGGTGAAGTGAGTAATAAAATAAGTTGAAGAAATTTTAATTAGGGACAAAAATAAGACTAATATTTCTAGTTCAAACCAAGATGAGAGATGAACAAATTTGAAAGAAGAGACTGAGTGATTTCCATTCTCTAGTAACATAGATACAAGTAGAGGAATGCAAAATAAAGACCCACCCAAAGAGTTTTGGTTAATAAGGATAACAAAAAATATATATCTTTGGGTAGGTTTGATTGGTTTAGTTTGAGCTTCACTTTTTTTCGAGAATCCTTTAATATTATCTACTTAAAAAGGCCAACCACATGATGGTGGAAGCTCATTTGGCATCCCCCCCTTATATAATCACTCTAAATTCCCTATTAACATCTAATTAAATATTTCATTCATCATTTAAGAACTATAACATTGAATCATTATAATCACATAATATTCATTAACATGACATACAATTCATTAATATTTAACATTCATCAATAATTCATGAACACATCAATCATTATAGTCATATAACAATATTGCATAATTTGACATAAAATTCATTAATAAGCAACATTCATCAATTATTCATCAACACATTCATTAAGACAATGTTCTAGCATCATCAAGCAATTTTTTTAACAATCATTTCTTCTTTTGTTTTTTCTTTGATATTTTTTGAAGGTAAAGGCTAATAGGAACATCATGACTATCTTCGACATTATCTTCAAGCTCTTGTGGTTTTGATCTTATGACATGATGCTTCCTCTTCTCTTTTCGAGTATAAGGTTGATGTATCTCTGCAATAACAAATAAATGGGTTTAATTAATTAATTTTTTTTAATGTTATAAGTATTTCATTAATCAAAAGAACATAACAAGGATTTTAATTTACCTGATAGTACTACATCATCTATAATTACATTTTGTTCATCCCCAACCTCAACATGCTCAACTCTATCACCATGGCATTCTACATGTACTCTATAATATTCACAAAAAGGTTACACTAGAATTGTAATTTAAGATGTTAAATTTTATTAATAATGATATAATTAATTTTAAATAGGAATTAAATGTATACCTCTATAACTATGATGCACATTAGGGCCTTCATCATGTGTAGGATCTGTACCAGGATTAGAAGGTTGGAGTGAAATGTCATGGACATTATTTTCATTGTTCATTATTAAAATCAAATAGATTATTTCTCAAGTTCTTAATTTGATTTATTATTTAGTAGGCCAATTTACATGTGTGTGAATTGATGTAGTAGAATCTTCTCTTTTTCCATTAGAATCTGTGTAGTGGTGAGCAACCACTTCTTTATAACATTGCTTGAAGCCAATTTGATTTTCCTCTTGCTTGACTAAGTTAGATTAAATTAAAAGCCCTACATTTTTTTATGCAATAACATCAATATTGAATACATTGCTTTTTTGTAACTTTATATTAAAAAAAATGATACAAAATTTCATTGCTTGTTTTTCCTTCCATCAATGATCACAACAAGTCTTTTCCTTTGATCATTTTCTTTACATTATATTTAATTTACTCATGGTGCAAACCTATGCATACTTTTTTAATTTTGAACTTTCCATATCCAATTACTATAATTGCTAGTAGCTCCTACATACTCCATCAATTCAACAACTTTGTTATAACTGGCCTTTATGTCATCCATGGAAAATAGGCCCAAAACATGTAATGATGATGGAGCTATGTGATATATCCTCTTGTTGGCACAAAAATCAATGTCAATCGGAGGTAATTTAGTGGGTCCTTATTCTTTCTGAAGATGTGTATACCTCAAGGAAACCTTGATGTCTCCTTTTGTCTCATCATCATAAGAACATGAAACCCTTGATAAAAGAAAAATTGCATGTGTTTATTGTATTTTCTTGTAATCTTTTGACCTCTATTTTGTCTCGCTTTTGTAGACCTACTACATCTCTCATTATCCTCTTCTATTCTACCATTTCCCTCACTTGAGGAAAAAAAGTATGAAAGATACATATTTGGTGGTACCTGTAGCCCATCTAATGAGAGATACAATTGAAGGAAAAAAATAATTTTCTATAAAATGAGGCTAATATTAATGAAGTTGGCCTAAAGTTGATGTTGAAGGTAAATAGAAAGAAAGCATGTAATAAAATTATACCTCTTTATCCGTGTCACTATATAGGATCCTTGTCAAAGGGGTATCATTTCTTGCACATATAAATCATTTATCTTAAGTTGATTGCAAATTACATGATATTTATGCTATAAATTACATAGAACATAACATTAACAATATGCATACATCATAATCATTGTATAAGTTTAAATTTATTACCTCTAATTTATGTGTGTTAGCTATGAAAGATCCTCAACAAAAGGGATGAGAATGTCTACAATCCTTAGCATGTTTCCACAAAGGGTGAAAATTGTGGACATAAAATTATAATTAATCAACACCAAGAATTGAGCATCATAACACATATTTTCAACATGTGTCTCATTAATTATCAATGTTTTTATCATTAGAATTGAACAAAATAAAATAATTATACAATGACATTAGACTTGAACACAAAATATATTAATCATGAAAACATATAACAACTTAAACAAATTTTCAATGAATATATCAATAGTTCTTACATTTTATTAATCATACCTCATACATTTCTATTGATCATGTCATTGATCATCTTCTTTGTCCATCTTATCATCATGAACGTCATCATTATCACCATTATCATGATCATCACTATGACCATCATCATCATCATTATCATCATTATCATGCCCAAAATATAGGGAAAAAACACACCAACAATTTTTTTTTGATAATTAATTCACTATATAAATGCATGCTACACTGAAAACTTTAAGGAAAGTTTGACCAAGGATTAAAGTGAGTTTTGAATACATATCATAAAGATGTAGAGTTGGTATTCCAACACAATGCACAAGTTTGAAACCCTAAGTCCTAGTGTTATAGGAATAGTTAGCTCATGTTGAGTGAGTTAATCGATTAACATTTAGGTTCAATTTAAAAAGGTATGACTTCTAATTAAAATTACATTTTAGGGTTTCCATGTTCATAGGTTGGCTATGATGCTATCCCTTTTAACACTATACTAGATCAATCCTTGGGAGAATCTAATTCTACATTTAAAGGTTAATCTATCATAACACATTAATACTTAATTCTAGATATTATCATAACCAATTTAGAACTAATTAAAAACATTAAATATTTATCATTAAATGAATTGCAACATTGTCCCATCTTCTAATGAAAACCCAAACCATTCTATCAAGTTTTCTAGACAACTTTAAATCCATTACATATTTAAATCCTGATATAGCCATTTAAAATAATTGAATAATTTATATTCATTATTTAATTTATTTACAATATTCACATCATTTTAAACCATAACTTGATTCCCTAAACAAGTTATATAGTCAATTATGACTTAAACACATAGATCATCATATATTATCACTAACTAACTCGATAATACCTAGTAACCAAAACATTAATAACATTAGAAGTAATATTTAATTCAACATTTGGTTGAAATGATATAGTAACTAGAGTAATATTCCATGATAAGTTTGACTATACCTTTACCCATAAAATGAAACATTACACCACTTCCAAATAAACCTATCACCATTTCAACCTTGATATTACATCGAAAGATTAATAACCATACACATTGAAATAATTAATTTCATCTAATATATGTATATATCTACAATTACAATTTCTATAAAAACAACATGAACTAACTAAACACTAATTATATAACATTTCTTACTACTAAAATAAAATTCTAAATAACTTACAAAAAAAACTTGCATACCCATCTATCTAATATGCAATTAGATAAATTCATTAAAATTTCCCTAACAACTAACTACTAACTAACCTAAATCTATAAACACTTTCTTTTTGGAAAATTGATTTACTTTAATAAAACTTCCATTTATAATTTAGTAAAAAAAGAATTTAAGATAACTAAAACAATAATAATTAAATGTAATTATTGTTTAACCACTTAAAACTTAATTAAATCCTAACATACACTAATTATCCTAACTTTATCACTTACTATCCAAACAAAATAAACCATACTAAACTACTAACATCTTTAAATTAAAATAATTACTAACTAAAAAATATCAACACAAAAATAAAACTAACTAATATTACCTCACTGACTATTACTAACTACTTCGAACATTTAACATCTACTAACAATCCTAACTTTAAATTTTAATACATATCCTAACACTTAACTACCCCTAACTCCAACCCATTTCCTACTCCCTAACTTTACCTACCTCATTACCCATCAAATCAAACAAAGATACACCCCCCCCCCCCCCCACCCCCCCCTCCCTCCCTCCCCCTATAAAAAAAAACAAATAAATATATCAAAGCATCCACTAACCAAAGAAGTGCTCAACTAATGATGGTTGTCATGGGGGCACGTGCAAGTTTGAATAAATAGGAAAGAATCACATTAAATGTGTTTGCCCTTGGTCCCAAAAGCCTGCACTTACTTTTGGAGAAAGGAGATATTGGGGTGGCATTAACACCCATGTGGTGGATTTTTTCAAAGGAGTTATGCAACAAAGTCTTTTTGGTGAAAAATAGGATAAGGTAAGACAATCAATTTTAGCTTGTTAATTTATTTTTAATTCATTTTTAAATTAAATTTTTTTCCTTTAAAATGATATCTAAAGGTATTAAATGGAATCAGAATGGAATATTCTCTATTCTAGGAGGGAATTAAATATTTCACATACAAAGGGTTGAGAGCAATTTTTCTCTAAGAAATATATTTTTTTCTTGAGTCTCTTTTTTTCCAAGTGTTGGATCTTCAAATTTATTTAGTTTACATGGCAAGGGGAGTTTTTTTGAGTTGGATTTATAGCATAACCTTTAATGCAATATTTATACATTAACGTAGGAATATTTTTCTTTCCATTAGTTACTAAATTAAAATGAAATACCAACCTAATAGATCAAGTTTCATTATCACAAATCAAAGTTCAAATTCCATAACTTTGTATAACATCATTGTATATATTTTTTGATAAACATATGCATATAAATTTGAGTAATAAAGAATATCATATGAAAGGAAAATACTCTTTTTTTTAAAACATATGTGAGCTAGCCACTTCTTATTCATTTTATTCAATCATCTAATTCAAGGACTCCCTTAGAAAAGAACTAGGGAAGAAAACCCAAAATCATAATTGTTCCAAAAATAAGTTTATCAATAACTTTTAACAATAGGATCATTATCCCAAGGAGAAGTCTCCCACACATTTGAATTGAAACAAAAACTCTAAATTCATGCTTGGCTCCATATCAAGGTACTCACTATGAAATCTGCAAATCACATCATGCTAACCATGGAGAAACTAAAAACTGACCAGGAGGCAAATAGGTTTAACACCAACACACATACAACCAAATTCTCCCATCCTAGGTTTGCACAATAGGTTCATTAACAAACTAGACTATTTAGAAGGTGGATTTTTCTCGGGTAGGAGAAGTTAGTCACAACACCATAATAGATGCCCTTTTAGAGGCTATAATCACAAGAACTTCCATTCTTTCACTTCTTAATTTCTAAAATACAAACATAGTTTGTACTAATGAGTAGGGGCCCATATAACCCTACTC
Source organism: Cupressus sempervirens (assembly GCA_028749045.1). Classification (NCBI taxonomy): domain Eukaryota; kingdom Viridiplantae; phylum Streptophyta; class Pinopsida; order Cupressales; family Cupressaceae; genus Cupressus; species Cupressus sempervirens. The sequence continues at coordinate 756,946,412 of CM053791.1, read as the reverse complement.
TCTCCCTCTCCTCCTCTTGAGGAGAGACTTTGTACTACACAGAGTCTAACTGAAGTCATCCTCCCATACATGGCCACTTCTGCCCTATTCGAGGGTGAGTAATGCCAACACAACCCTTACAGTTTCCCCTATAAAAATATATGCAAAAACATCAAAGGAAAAGAATTAAGAAACCCATTACAATCTCATCTCTTACATGTTTCATCTTACATATGAATACACACACATGCAAAAAGCATGAAGATACGAACTTGAAGGATTCCTACCTTCACAAATGATTATGGCAACTAAATTTTTGAGAAGAGCTATCCCTTCTTCCTCCTTCAATCCTGACTTTACTCTCTCTAAATGTAGAGATTGGGTGAACACTCTTCCACCCTCAAATTTCCAACTAAATAGGTTCCTAACTCAACCACCTAAAAATTGTAATAACTCTAGACTTGACTAAGGGATTCTAGGGTCTTCTAACTTAATATTATCATTAACAAAAACTTTATAACGGAGTATAAACTTGTCAAACTCATGGTCAAGTTCCAATTTTTGCACTAAAGTAAAAACAAGATATTTGGGTTGTCACAAAAGTCAACAAAAGGGGCTAGACAGGTAGAAATTGCCCCCAAGCCATGCATATACCCCCTAGGCACTTAGTTTTCATAAATTTTGGCCTCTAGGACTATTTAAGGACCTATTAAATTGATTGAAATATTTGGACTTTCTAAAAACCTTAGGAATTAGTTTTAGGTTACTAACCTAGTCCATCTCACATTATTAAGTTACTCGACTAACCCTAACTATCTTGTTGATATACATATACAAATTAAAAGTGTCAAGTGACACTATAAAATCATTGTTATAAAACATTAAACACTTTATGATTATAGAATGATACAGACATTTAGATTATTGTACAAATAAAATATGAAACACTTGGTCTATATCTTTCATTAGACTCAACCTTGGGTTTTACAAATTGTACATAGGGTCAAGTTCTAATTCTCCATTAGATTTCTTAGCTAATAATCATGTACACTTCATTTCACACATTAGTAGTTCAAGAAAAATCACATGTATATATTTAAAACTCATCTAGATAATCGCATAAATTGACACATTAATCTTTCATTTAAATAACCTTTATCTCATTTCTGCTCATATATTTAACCACTAAAAAAATTGCATAATTTTAAAGTATTAATCATATACCTAATCCAAAATTTAATCTTAATCTACATAAAAAATAATATGGGAGAGTAAAGGTGTGTATGTTTTGGTTTGTTGCTAGGGCCTATGTGCCCTAGCCCAACCTATGACTAGGCTAATTTCCTTGCTACGCATTTTCTTCATGCTTGCGAGGGCCAGTGCTTACTGTAGCCTAGCTGGACATTGCTAGTTTGAGTGGCTTGGTCTTCCTTTGGTTGTGGGTGGGTGTTTCCAATCTTTTCTTATTTTGTTTACTACGTGCAGGTTCTCCGTGAATTGGGAATCTTGGTATCACTTCCTCCCTACCTTCTAGTGGAGATTGGGAGATGGGTGATCTAGATTTGATGGTGCATGCTATTAGTAAGGTTCTAAATGGTAAACCCCAATTAGGGGAAGGTAATCCTCTTCAAACGGGAAGATTCAATTACAAAAAATTAATGGATGTTTGCAGAAAGTCAATTTCAAGTCAATTTTGGTTATTCAACCTAAACAAGTTTTAGAGGATGTCAAGTACTAGAGCAATCATGCTCTTATTTCCAAATTTCTAGGCCTTCACCTTTCATTGCCTATGTTGGATTCCTAGGCCCACCAAGTGTGGAACCCAGAAGGAGATATGGAGATTCTATTAGTAGTGACTAATTATTTCATGGTTATCTTCTCAAATATGTTGGATAGGAATAAGGCTTTTGAAGGTGGCCCTTATTTCTTTAGTCAAGTGGGGCTCTTCATCAAGCCCTTGCACACAAGCTTTAACTCAGCTGAGGAAATCCCCTCTCGAGTTCCAGTGTGGGTTCACTTGTTGAGACTTCCTTTGGAATTCTGGAGGAAAGATATTCTTCAATCAATCTCAATGCTTCTTAGAATACCTATGGGATCAGCTATATAGACTCAATATTGTAAGGTAATCTCTTTTGCTCATATTTGTGTAGAAGTTGATTTAAATAATTTTCTACCAAATTCTATGGAGATCTGTATGCGCTCAATTTCCTGGATTCAGTAGTTGGATTACGAGACCCTACCATTTAGATGTAGAATCTACCATGAGTATGGGCATTTACTTTATAGATGTCCCAAGAATAAAAAATCTACTTTGGATGCTCCCAAACCCCCTAGGAAGGAAAAGGGGAAGGCTAAGTTATCTAATGGACCTCTTGATATCAAGGGGTTTACTCATGTTAAATCTCATAATGGAGGTAGAGGTAAGAAGAGAACCTGGGTGGATAGATAGACTGATAGCACCTTTAATAGGTTTGAGGCTTTTAAAGACATGGTCCAAGAGGAAGGTATCCCAGTTGAGCTCTCATTTGAGGCCAAAGGTCAGCATGAGATTCAAGTTGGGAATATGTAGAGAGAGGATTAGATTCTATTATTAGGAGACCTATAGGATAGGTAGCTAGATATTGATTTGCCTCCTCTTATACAAGATATTTGAGATCTTTGTGGGTCACAGGGTTCGAAGGCCCTAGTCTTGGTGGCTCTTGACCCCCTTTTGCCCAAGGGGACCTCTAATTTCACAAAGAATAATAAGGCTTCTCTTGTTTTAGGCATACAGTAGAAATCCATCAAAAAGGGGCCTTTAGATAAACTATCAAAGAGTGGTAGGAAGATTGATCAGGAGAAGGTGAAGATTATGGGTGAAATTTTGGTAGTGTTTGGGTCTATGAAACCCATTGATTCTCATTTCTCCCACCCTCATAAATTATTGTGCTATCATAGAATGTAAGGGGGTTGAACAACATCCCCAAAAAAAAGGCTATTTGCAGATTAATTAAATCTCAGTCTTCTGATATGGTCTTTATTCAAGAAACTAAACTTTCACTAGATGGCTTGGCTAATTGTGCTATGTGTATCTGGCCCCTAGGCTCTTGACAAGGGGTGTGTGCCTTGAATAGTTCAGGTGGGGTGGCTTGCTTTTGGGACCCAAGGAAAATCTCCCTCTTATGGTGGATCTCTAGTCGGTCCTCCATCTCTTTGATTGTCACTAGCTTTGAGATTGGTGAAAGGTGCCTTCTATCCAATATTTATGCTCCTAATGATTTTTTAGGTAAGTCCTAGTTATGGGCTCATATTAGATTCATCTAGTCCCTAGACCCCTTTCTTCCATTAATTATGGCTAGAGATTTTAATGTATTTACTACTTTGGAGGAAAAGAGGGGTGGGCTAGCTAGACCCATCTTCAAATCTACTTAAAGATATGATTGGCTCATTGATTCTCATTGATGTGAAACCAACCAATGGGGTCTTTACATGGAATAATTAGAGATGTGGTGGTGAGGCTATCTCAGAAAGGCTTGATAGATTTTTGGTTTCTTGCTATTGGAGTGACAACAAGTGGATCACCAATTTTGAAATTCTTGACTGGAGGGGCTTAGATCACTAGCCCGTTAAGCTCTCCATCTCTTCATATAGAGTGACCAAGAATCCCTCTTTCAAATTCTAGCTGATATGTCTTAGAGATTTTTCTTTACCTGATCTTATGGTGGATTGGTGGTATGAGGGAATGCCTACTCATGGTATGGCCATGTACACTTTTAGTAATAGGCTTCAACATGTGAAGTATAGGCTTAAGAGATGGAATAAATAGTGTTTCAGATATCTACATGTTTAGAAGACTGATTATCAAACCAAGCTGGATGATATTACCCACCAGATTCATGACCATGGGCTGAATTGTGAGTTGATTAAAGCCAAGTCCTCAAATCTTAAGGATCTAGAAGAATGAGAGCTTTAGGAGGAGATTTTCTAGAAGTATAAATCTTGTGTCGATTGGCTCTAGGAGGGGGATAGGAATACTAATTTTTTCACAACTCTATTAAGGCACAAAGGCATGGGAACTCTCTCTTCTCTCTTGTCTTAACTAATGGAGCTCAGATCTTTTCTTTTGAAGATATTTCTAGGGAACTAGTCAATTACTTCTCTGATCTCTTTTCTAAGGAGGATCTTTCAGTTGGGCTTGAGGAGTGGGACATCTTGTATTGTATCCCTCACCTTGTCTCTACTAAGATGAATGGTGCCCTCTTAAGCTCTATCTTGCTTCTTGAATTGGAGAAAGTTGTGCTTAATATAAAGAAAGGTAAGGCCCCTAGCCCAGATGGTTTTCTGATTGAGTTTTTCCAAGAATTTTGGGAGATAATAAAGTATGATCTCTTAGATGTGGTCTAGGAATCACATAGGAATAAACAAATACTGAAGTCTTTGAATTCTACCTTCTTGGGTCTCATTTCTAAGAAGGAAGGGGAAAATTAGTTGGATCAATTTAGGCCTATAGTATTATGCAATGTTTTCTACAAGATCATCACCAAATTGATTGGTGAGGGGCTCAAGCCACTCCTTGGTTATTTGATCTCTGCTGAATAGGGTGGCTTTGTTGAAGAAAGACAAATTTTGGATGGGTTTGTGATAGCAATGAAGGCTATACACTCTATTGATACTTCTAAGGAGAAAGATATGTTCATTAAATTGGACATGGCTAAATATTATGATTGGGTGAGTTGGGAGTTCTTACAGAAAATTCTTTTGACTTTTGGGTTTGCTGAGGAGTGGGTGGATTGGGTTCTTAGCTATGTAACCTCGTCCTCCTTCTTAGTTATTATTAATGGAGAACCTTTAGATTTGTATGGTGCCTCTTGAGGACTTTGGCAAGGGGACCCTCTATCTCCCTACTTGTTCATTATCATGGCAAAGGGTCTTAGTAGATTTCTAAAAAACAAGTGTGGTAGGGTCTTATCCAAGGTTGGAGTTGGAAAAATGACCTTCCTTCATATTCTCATCTTTAGTTTGTGGATGATACTAGATTCATGGGCATGGCTAGAATCAATGAGGTAGTGAATATCATGAAAGCTTTGGATACCTATTTGAAAGCCTCAAGTTAGAGGATTAATGATGATAAGTCTTTCATTTATTTCTTTAATACTCCTTGGCTTATTAAAAACAAGATTACTAGAATTCTTAGATTCCAACTTGGTTCTCTTCCTTTGATGTACCTCGGGGTCCCTTTGTCCTTGGGTGCTCAGTGGAGGGACTATTGGTAGGGGATTTTGGATAAATTTAGGAGTAAGGTTAGTCACTAGACATACAGATGGTTATCTTCTACTGGGAGAGTGGTTCTGCTTAAGACTGTGGTGTAGCCTCTTCCCATTTATAGGTGTTGTGTTCAGGTCCCACCCTCTAATTTTGTGAGTGAATTTGATGCTTTATCTTAACAATTTCTTTTATCTGGTAGCCTTATTTCCTCCAAGTGGAGCCTGGTCAAGTGGAAGTCTGTGTGTAGGCCAAAATATGCTAGAGCGGGCTTCATTCGATGGCTCTTGTTCTTGGCTGCAAGTTGTACTAGCGATGGTGTAACAATCAAGACCAAGATTGGAAAAATATTCTTTCCCATAAGTACTTTCCTAATGCAGATTATTTTGAGGTGCCATAACTTCCTTTGGTGGGTAAAGGCTCCTCTATTTGGGATACTCTTTAGAAGGGAACCCAACTAGTTAAGGAGGGTCTCTTCTAGATTTGTAACAGAGGCTTAGATACTTTGTTTTGGTAGGACTCTTGGAATGGCCACCCTCCCATTATCTCTAGCTTTCCCTAGCTTCTACCCCTTTCCCACACTTTTACTAATGTTGGTTGGCTTAAGGTGGAGCACTTTAAGACTATCAAATGCCTGGGTTAGGTTGAGGTGATTTGTTCAATGGATTCATAGGAGTGGCTAGTTGGTGGCTCTGATGAGGATTGTGCCCTCCTTTTTAAAGGTTTGGAGAATAGGTTTTGTAGCTCCCTTAATGGGAGGGACAACTTGGCTTGGAGTCCTAGTCTAAAAGGTAAATTTACAGTGGCTCAAGGCTATGCTATACTTGACAAGAACTTACACGGTCTGGCTAAAGTACACTCAAGGCTTGGAGAAACTTTTCTTGAATTTCCTCTTATGGCTATTAGCTTAGAAGAAGTGCCTCACTTGGTAGAATCTTTTCAAATGAGGTTTTCAAGGGCCTTCAGTTTGCTTTCTTTGTTTGCACAATGAGGAGTGTGCCTCCCACTTTTTTTCTCTACCCTTTTTCGATAGAGATATGGCATAGATGGTGGGAGGCTTGGTATCATGGTTGTATTCATGCTACTTCCCTTATTGATTTCTAGGAAAGTTTGGGTAGACCTCCAGCGAAGACTTCTTTCTTACAGGTTGCCTAGATGGTTGACCCAATTTTCATTCTCTGGAACCTTTGGCTATAAAAGAATCATATGATTTTTTTTGGTTCCAAATTAGGAAGCTTCCAATTACAGAAGATGATTCTTAGTAGGCTTTAGGAAATGATTTTTGCAAAGTGTGATATGTCTAAGACTATTGCTCCTCTAGATCAAGTTATTGTGAGGAATCTAGGCCTGGGAGATAACAACCTAGGATGCACTCTTGGAAAAAGACCTAGCCATGTTAAGAAATTGGTTAGTTAGGATGGGAGGTGGTCTCCTCCCTTGACTGGGATCTTGAAGATCAATATATGGTTCTTCTTGGGGGAACCCTGGTCATGCTAGTATTAGGGCTATTGGTAGAGACAGTGATAGTGGTGTAGTTTTTCTCCTCTCTATTTACAAGGGTCAACATTCAAATAATTTGATGGAGACCCTAGCTATTAAGGTTTCTATTGAGTGAGGTTTCTCTTTAGGGTGGTGGAAGGTAATCTATAAGTCTGACTCTCAGATTGTTTTGGATATGTTGAATAACCAGAGGTTGGAGGATGTTAGTTGGCAACTTGCCTCTTTGGCAAAACAAATTCTTAATATTTATGGCTCCTTGGACTCTATCTCCTTTCATCATATCCCTCATGAATGGAATAGAGTGGCAGACTACTTGGCAAAGTGGGCTTTAGAGAATGTGGGTAGATGTGATATTAATGGTAGGGATGAAATACCTTCTAAGTATTATGGGATCATTGAATAGTTGCTACTAGAGGACAAGAGTATGTAGTGTTGTTTTGGGCCTTTGGCCTTTGCTCTATAACTTGGATTTGATTGAATAAATTTTTACCCCTCTTTTTCATATTCCTAATCTTGCATTCATTTATTATACTACACCATAAATATGCATATAACATAATCATCAAGGTACCATAATTAACATCATCATCATAAGGTGAAACACATCATATCATTGTTAGTGAAATTTAATGTCTAAATAGTTGAGATAACATAGTAGTTCTTGAATCACTGAGTATTTAAAACACGAATGCATCTGATGATCTCAGTTTCTATTAGGAAATCTAAACCATAAAAAATTACTTCATATCCATTCCAATCTCCTATAATAGATTTAACAAAGAAATTCATATTTAATAAGTACATGTGAGGAGGGACCTTACAATCATCATCATCATCATCATAGTCATCATTCTCATTGTCATCATCATCATCATCAACATCATCACCACTACCATCATCATCATCAATTCTATCACCATCATAAAGAACATCGTCACCATCATCATCATCATCTTTGTATTCATCATCATCCACTAATTGTCATTTTTTATCATCATTTACTTCATCTTCCACTTCATTGACATCTTTATCTTTAATCACATTATACTTTACTAGTCTTCCTATGGGATCATGTCTAACAAAAGATGACTAACCTAGTTTATGGGAATGCCAAAGTAAAAAAATTTCAAGTACATTGGCTTGGAAGAACATAGGGCCTATTTCCAACTAGCTCAAATGATCTTGTAGTAATCATTATAAATTTATTATCATGTTCAATGATAGGTCTATTAGGATCATTGATTCAGTCATTACATGCCTAATTTAATTTTTATTTGATTCAATGTAAAAATTCAAGTGTATGATTGGATTCATGAATGTCATTACAAAATTTGACCAGTTTTTCTTTGTCATGTATTCCATCCATATTTTTCAAAGTATCCTTGTTATATTCTTTTCAATATGCATAGCATCATACAAATGCATGATTAAAATTAGGTTCTCATAGTATGACAACCTAATAAATTGTCTAGGATAGTTTTATAGTCCTTTTGGAAGTTTCACATCAATTCCTTGAAAACCTTCGTGAACATTAATTACATCATTACTAAACAAAATACAATATCCAAATATAAATTTCATGCTAAAATCTACATTAGATGGAATGACATTACCTTGATGATTCATTCTATTGTATTCCAACTTCCATAGGTGACATGTCATTCTTTGTAGATTTGATGTTGTCTTTTCTTTCCAATTGAAAAGATGTTTTTCAATAATTTGATACTTATAACTTTTGTGGAGAAAGTGCCCATTCTCATTTACTATATTCTTTGCTAAACATTTTGAATAATGATTTTTTGTCTTTGGACCACAAACTGGCCGTGCAAATATTTACCTTTGTCTGAAGACCTAAAAGATTGTGTATAATTGGATGACATGTGTTAATTCTAATATTTACAATTATCATGCACAACTTAAACATAAAATGAAAATATGTTAGCACTATTACATACCAAAAATATGCATTAACAATTTTACATACCACAAAATGTGTTATCCTAGGGGCATCATGTATTGTCCATACAAGCATTACACAAAATTGAAACTATCTTTGACCTATTGGTCTAGAGATTTCATACATAGTGACCCCATTCCACAACTCCATTAACTCATCAATAAGGGGCTCAATATATACATTTTTATCTTTCACTTGGTACTTACTTAGTTTAATGGACATAAACAAAACATAATTCTTATGGTCATTTTGATGCGGTATTTATAAATTAATTTTGATGACTTAAATGGAAAAATACTTGGTACAATCATTTCCAACATTATGTTCTCCCTATTTATGGACATCCAAGGAGGAATGTTATTGTTAATAAAAAAAATAGACTAGACCAAGTAAATAGATAGCATCTCTCCAAATGGATTGACATTGTTTATTGCGAATGAAAGCTTTAGATTATGAGGTTCTTCTTTAAAGAGAAGCCACATCTCTTCTATGTCCTTAAATGTAAGACCATCTACAGGCATTCACATAATGTCATCTTGACTTATATTGTGCACCAAAGAACCTTGTGAAGAACATTTTTTGTTATTTAGTCTAATCGATATCTACTAATGTGGCAATCAGGTCACTCTATTAAAACTTCATGTTATTTATGATATATAATATAATCATTGTGATATAGATGTATTGTTTCATAATCCATTCCAATATATTTCATAATGGTTAATGGTTCTTAGTAAGAGTGAGGTAGAATATTTGATGGTGGTAATAAACACTCGCCTATCAACCTATGAAAAAATATTTGTTAATATAAAGAAAAAAAGGGTACGCTAACATAGAAGATGAAAAAATTGACAATACAACTTAGCATGCATGAGATTTCTACATTAGATATGCCATTCATAACCTTGAAGTTCATCGACAACAATACACTAGAGAGAAGAGTTGTTTGGGAGCCTTATTATAGGGGCTCGCGTGTCTTTTCAATCATAGGTATATCAAGGTTCTCTTCATCATCATCATCAGATGCACTAGTATCATCATCTTCATCAGTTGTGCTAGTAACAACTTCTTTATTTGTGTTCTCTAGCACATGATTAGTTGCACCAATATCAACATCTTTAACTATGTTCTCTACCTTAGGATCATCTTATTCCATGGGAGCATTACCTTCTTCTTCAATATTTACACCTCAATGTTTCCCCTGTTGGAAATTAAACATTCACCAATGGATGAAAATCATTTCCCCCTTCAATGTGACCACATTGCCTACAATGTCTCTTAGTAGTTTTGACTAGAAGTCTTTGATTCTTTAAGCCCTTACAATTTTTGCAGGGACAATACCATTTTCTATTACCTTTTCTTTTGAACTGAGACCATAATCTGGCAATTGTCTCCTTATTTTGTTCTTGGTTCATATTGATAGGTATGGTCTTTCTTCATAAGAAAATATTTGGGCTATAAAATTATATCAAATATAAACATACAAGCATTGGTAGTATCTTGTATATAATAAAAAATAATAAAATATTACTATCTAATCAATAAGGATGGCATCTAAATTGTTTTGATAACTTATGAAAAAATAAATAGTATGTATAAGATGGTGTTTTTTCATTTTTAATTTCTGTTAAAAATCAATCTATTCTCATCACATGATTCTAAACCATGGACTAGTTATATTTTGTGTAAATACTAATATTAGATGAAGTTAAACAATTTATTTTACTAGTGTCATTGTAAAAAATGCTTGCATTTGACGAAAATGCACTAAACCATAATTCACTACAAGTTTGTAACTAGTTGTGCCTTTAATGCATACCCTCATGAGCTCATATTTATAGGTTTTCCCTAAAAATATCACACAATTGTGCTATTCTTAAATATTTCACTATTTTTGGGTTTTGAGGGTTTCCCAAGTTGGAGAAAAGAGAAGCATAAAAGTACAATAATAAGAAAGGAGGTAAATATAAACTTCAGGATAAAAGTCCATAAAATCTATAAGACATTAGATCACTATGTACCAAAGAAACATTAATTAAGTTCTTATGAATTTCAAACCAGATTCAGAATCACTTCATTCTAGTTCATTCAAAATTAGTTAAGTTGAAGATTTAACCTATTGGACATCCAATATATGAGTAAAGTTACAATAGAAAACCATAAGAGGAACTCATCTTGCATATTTGTTTGTCATACTTGATAACATAAGAAAATTTACTATAAAACACAACTCATTAAGGTTGCATCTGATTAAATATATCTGAGATAGTAAGGAACATAAATATTAGTCAATGACATATCAAAGACATTATATAATCAATTCAAGAGTTGATGGTAAAACTCATATTATAATTCAAAGGATTATAAGTAGTGAAACTAAACTTTAAGCTAGTCCATTATATTACAAAAGATATTCATAGAACACTTAGCCTATTCTTATCAAAAGATGATAGCCTAATAGATAGTCATAGATTACAAAGTCCTACAAATTTGATGGTCTTACATATTGCTTGGTTAACAATGAATAGTCAAATTTGAGATTTACATTTGACCCCATTTTTGAACCCTTAGTTTATATTCAAGAAGGTTGAAATAAAATTGATGGAAGAAATAAAATTCCAAAAGTTTAAAGAACTAATGGAAGAGGATTGTGTACTTTGTCAAGATTGGTGTCCATGATTGTTTCTTAATTTTTGGGCATAGTAGGTATGTAAATGTAATATCCCCCCTAATTATAACAATTTAATAAAAATAGCTAATTTATTGATAAATCTATATAATAGAAAAATAAACAATATTAGTATTAAACTAAACTAATAATTAAATATTATCAATTAACATTAATAATTACTAATTGATTAGATAAGAAATATAAAATATGCATTTATTAATTGCTTAAATTCCATATTATTAAATATCAAAAAACATAATAACAAACATATATATATATATATATATATATATATATATATATATATATATATATATATATATATATGTATGTATGTATGTATGTATGTATGTATGTATGTATGTATGTATGTATATACATTTGTTTCAAAAGTTTAAAGAACTAATGGAAGAGGATTATGTACTTTGTCAAGATTGGTGTCCATGATTGTTTCTTAATTTTTGGGCATAGTAGGTATGTAAATGTAATATCCCCTCTAATAATAACAATTTAATAAAAATAGCTAATTTATTGATAAATCTATATAATAGAAAAATAAACAATATTAGTATTAAACTAAAGTAATAATTAAATATTATCAATTAACATTAATAATTAGTAATTTATTAGATAAGAAATATGAAATCTACATTTATTAATTGCTTAAATTCCATATTATTAAATATCAAAAAACATAATAACAAACATATATATATATATATATATATATATATATTTATGTATATATGTATATATGTATGTATGTATGTATGTATGTATGTACGTACGTACGTACATACATACATACGTACGTACATACATACATACATACATACATACATACATACATACATACATATATACATATATATATATATATATACGTACATACATACGTACATACATACTTACGTACATACGTACGTACATACATACATACGTACACAGATATGTACGTACATACGTACATACATACATACATACATACATACATACATACATACATACATACATACATACATACATACATACATACATACATACATACATACATACATACATACATACATACATACATACATACATACATACATATATATATATATATATATATATATATATATATATATATATAACACAAACATATATAATAAAAAATGACAAACTAGAAAATAACATTTATAACAAACTAATATTTAGATAATGGGAAAGTATGCATATATTACCGACAACCACTCAAAAGTCACATCCCTTGAAAATGGCATAGGGATGGTATTTAAATAACATTATGGCATATAACATGAGTGGAAAAGAACATAACAAAAATAAAAGCAACCCATATAAATAGGAATGAAAAGAATTGCAGGAGTATGGGAAATAAATTTAATAAACAAATACCTAAATAAGAGGAGATCCACGAAATAAGGAGAGAAGAGAAATAATAGCCAAAATTATACGAGTAAATGATGGAAGGAATGTGATTAAAATGTAAGTGTATTTTATTAATCAGAAAGGTTTTCTTTATTTGTCATTGTTTGTTAAATAAGTTTTTGATGTACCTCTTTCCTGATATTATTATTTATATATACAAACATATTCATACATGAAAGTTTACAAAATATATTTATTTAATCTTAATAATATTTGGAAAATGGTTTTTAATTCAAGGTGTCATAATTAAATATTTGATATTATAATAGTAATTACTTGGTTATAAGATATCAATAAAATTTCTTATGAGATAAATAAATATATTTATATTAGATTATTAATATCAAGGATTAATGGTTGATAATTGTTGGTGTAAATAAGTATTCACTATTTACACTTACTTAAGTTTACTTAGATTAATGCATTACTTTAATATTTATTTATTAGTTGCCTAGGAGTATGTGCACTCTTGTGAGTTGTCATGTTGATAGCATAGGAGTTCACACCTCATTTATGCATATGGTGTCTACAACATAGGAGTTAGCACATTATTTGAGCACATGGTGTCTACAACATCTCCACACATGGAACACCTTGTCATGCTTATCCTCTCATTGTTGCACGTACATTCATGCACAATGGAGGACGCGTGCTTAGTTGTCAAGCTTATCTCCTAGCACCTTCTAGAGACATTCTAGATGCATCTTAGAGGCCTTTATATACAAGCACTCCTAGTGTGTACACTCATCTAAACACATAATGATGTATCAGGACATGCTATGATATATTGATCATACTCTTTTTGGTCTACAATTGTGCATGTGTTTGAGTTCTTTGATCTTGGGTGAATTTTCTCTAAGACAAATTCTTACATGGTATTAGAGCTCTTGGAGAATCTCTCTTCATATAGCAATTTGAGACCATTGTTGCTTCAACACCTTGGCCTAAATTTGAAGTATCATAGTCATTGGGAGCATCTAGAGCCAGATCTAACCTCACCATTGCATTCAAAATGTTGATTCAATGAAAATCATCTGAAAATTGGCTATAAACTTGCCTACCTTAGGCCAAAGTTGATTATGAGGCAAATGTTTTTGGTAACCTAGAACTCGAAGGCTCAATTTGCAATTCTGGTATGATAATCTTTTAGATTTGTAATTTTATTTGATTCAAATATGTATTTCTTATTTTTTTGTAGGTTTTTCAAAAAAAATCGATTGAGAATTTTGTTTTGTATAGGCACTGGGTAGTCACACCTTGGCCCCTACACATCGCAAGAATATTTTCTTTTATTTTACAGCTGCATCATATATTTAATAGAGAATATTCTACATTTAAGTCGAGGAATATTCCACAAAATCTAGTGTGTACCCTTTCACCCATGACTAGGCATCCCACTCATGACAAGCCCCATTACCTAGTGGCTTTTTTGCTACAATACCAATGGCATTTCAATTTAAATGCCAAGTGCAGCATTCTCCCACTACATGTGGGATTAAAAACCCACTCTTTTGGTAGCCTGCAAATAAAAATCTAGGATGGGACCCTCTTGGCAATAGGCAAACTGTGATTCGTAGTCATCCATGTTAGACCACTATAGACCTTGTGTAGAACAAGTGGAGGCATTTTATTCTACCATAGGGACCTACCCCTTGACACCACATTGGATTCAATCTCTAGCCATGCTCTAGTGAACTGCTCTCCTCACTGGCGACATATTTCCAATGACTTATTTCTTCTTTGCTGGCTCTATCTTCTAGTCACTTTGATCTTTTCGGTCTGCTATTTTGATATCTAGTTAACTACAAACCTTTTTTGATGCAAAAGCCCTATTCTAGCTCTATGCCATGTGGCATCTACCTAGTGGACCACAAAAACCACACCCAAAACCTACCACAATGGACAGTGTGGACTGTATAATTGCCACATCTTCAACTTTTGACACATGTCAGCCCAAAAAATTTCCATGTTAGCTTCCCTCCACATTAACATTTCTTTAGTCAGCCTATCCAAGTCACTACTATGTTAGCCATTTCATACAACTATACGCTTGACATGTGTATCATACTTCTAGCACGTGTACTGACCATACTACCATGTCATCAAAAGAGCTAATTTTTTGCCATGTCAGCATTTCATGGTGGTAATTTTGACACCTATTTGACCATAATTTCTAGGAAATTTATAACTATTGTGATGATCATTTGATCATCAAATTTAATTCATAGTTTTGTACTTGGACCCCTCTCTAGATTTAGTCTTGATTTGGTAGCCTAACTTGAGAGGCCATAACTCGATCATCTGGACTCCAAATCAGGTGCAACTTTTTTGAGTTTGGGTAAAATTTCCTAAACTCATCATTGGTGCTATTTTTTTCTAGTTTTCCTGCATAGATTTGTTAGAATTTGTATCTTTTGGTGACTATACCTATCTAATACTACATTTTTCAACTTGAAATGCTCTATACGGGCTCATCATGACTCCTTTCCATGTTCCTTTTTTTCTTAAGTGTGTTATTTTTTATCTACTTTCTAGTTCTTAATTTAGATTATAGGGTTGTGTGGATAGAAATATCACTATTAGCATTACGGCCTTTTCTACATTGTATTTCTTTTTAGAATCATTGTATATCTGAGCTATAGTGCTTAGTTCTAGATTTAGGCCTCAAAAGGTAGTTGTAATAAGCAAAATTAGAAGTCCCATCTTGTACATTTTGACAAGTGGCCTATTGTACATGCACCATTTCTAAAGCATTGAATCATTCATTAGGGAGGGTTCTTTCATTTTTCCTACATCTTTGAGGGTTACATTGATTAGTCCATCATGGAAGAGGAAGATTTAATTATCTTGACACCATAAAACTATCAAGAATGGAGTCAATTAGCTATCAAATATCTCAGTTAGCATAATGCACTACCATATGTGACTGGACTTACATACGATGTTCACACTTTTTCCATCATCAATAGTACTCTCTTTCTATATGTGGATATGGAAATTTTGGATTCACATATTGACATTAAGTCATCTAATCCATATGTTGTTTGGATTTATCCTTGGGAGATGTATGGAGATCCTCACATTCCTCCATTCCCCAAAGACCTTTTACCTCCAATTGCAGTTGCATCCTCTCTAGATGAGATCACACCTCCAAATGCTCTTGTTTCTCCTATTGATCCTATTCTAGCCATAAATGCTTTAGATTCAATGTAGTAGGCACTTTCATGTCTTCCTACTTTACCTTCATGTGAGGACTTCCTTTTAGACATTGCAATGTTGTTCTTGGAGTCTCACATTGAAGATGTGGGAGACATCATTGATGATGTTCATCTTCTTTTTGAGGCAAATTATTCATCTATTTCCATAGTGATCAATTCATGTACTTCAGCACAACAGGATAGACTTTTTCTTCTAGTTCTGGCCTTAGGTGATGACTTTGTTGGCTCCTGATTTAACAGTTTTGAAAATGGCCAAGAAACCAGACAAATGCATCTAAAGCTAGCAAATTATTATGATGGATACACTTGACTATAGTTTTGGGCCAACTTTAAGGCATAACTCCTTCTTCACTTCAGGCTTTGCAAGACCTAGGCGGGTTAACCTTGAACTTTTGAGATATGGTACTAATGCATTTAAAACATAAATTTAAACCTAATTACTGTAGATGAAAACCCCTTATATCTCCTAATAACTCAAGAAATGACATAGATATATAGTAGCTAAATGCAAATCTATGGATCACATAAGTTAAGTGAGGGTTAATTCTTTTCAACCCACTACAAAACATGAAATATTGAACTGATTTTATTAAAATATTTTGTGCAAATGACATTCATATTAGCTTGCATATGATTTAGTGATCAATGCCTTATCCATTGAAACATAGAGTCATTATTAGCAAGATGACCTAACTTGTTTGCATTTTAATCAAGTTTATCAATTGAAATCCCCAAATCTCATTGTTATACAATATCCCCTTCATACACCTAGAAACCCTATCAGAACACTAAAGCATTTACTTAACTCCTTGAGTCAAAAGCAACAACAGATCTGACATACAACTCATCCAAGTTGCCTTAAATGAAATGAACCTTATCCATTTAATCTCAAAGTTAATAGCACATGAAGAATTAGGAGACAAAATTAGAGTCAGATAATTCATTTAAATCCCCTTTTGTATTTATCCTTAGAAATACCAAATACACAATTTGGCAACACAAAATGAAGCTCAAGATATGTCACATAATCTAACATCCACTATCATATCTGAGAAATAATGCATGAAAATGAAATGCAAATCTACATAGGTGTGGGTGTGTGGTATTAATTTCTAGAGCTTAGCTCAATAAATAGGAAGCAAAACCAATCACATCCATGGTTTCATAGTAGAACACTACAACCTTGCTAGTATTACCCGAAGAAAACTGCCAACCCCTACAATGAAAGAAAGATAGAACGATATAGAAGAAGATGAATTCCTAGATCTAATTTATGCCTGACATGTGTCCACTTGGAATTCAATCCCTTGCAACTGAATAAGCTCTCTCTTCCTTCTTCTATTTTGATCTAATTTGGTTTCATCATTACATTGTAACTAATTTGTAAAATATCTCTTGTTGAATGATGAAATCCTTTGTTTGCCAAAATATCTGATATGCATCAAGAATGCTGATAAAAACTCTAGTTAACTAACTTAGAAATGACCCCAATTGGTTTTTCACTATCTCTTACTCATATTCAAGTCATTACCATGTCAAAAATTAGTTCTAAACTTCCTCACCTGAATATAGTTACAAAATAGGAATCTGGAAGAAAACCTCCTATAGCTTGAACCAGTGGCATTCTATACAAAAACTAACCTTAGAATCAAAAGGTTCATTTTCTCCCAATTTTGGCAAAATATAAGATCACATATTTAGCCTACTAGAAATGCCCAAGAAGTCAGTTCAAAAATCACTGCCCTGGTAGAAAAACTTAGGTGTGCAACTCTTTGAAATTAAAATTTCAAAAATTTAAAATAACCTAAAGTCAAAACTTTAGGAAAAGGCCCATTTAAATTTTAAAACCTTTGATGTGCAAGTTTTGAAAAACTAGTTTAAAGCGAGATTTTAAAATTATTTATTTTTTCCTAACCCCTTCAAATTCTGGGTCAACTTAGGTTTGACCGAGTGCCACATGTCACTTCCTGACTAGTCGACCACTACCACCGAGTGCCACATGTCACTTCCTGACTAGTCGACCACTACCACCGAGTGCCACTTGTCATGATTTAATTGGCCTGCATGTTGCACTGCTACATCATCATCTGCCTTGACCTGGTGCCATGTGTCAGTCACCTGCTATCCTACATTATTTATCCATCTTGCATCTTTGTTTTGCAGAAATGCACCGGCCGTCGATTTGGGCCATGTGGCATGATTTGGTGCCTCCATCTGCAATTGGTTCTGATTGCCACCTTGCTACTAGCTGGGACCATTGCTACCACATGATGCATTTCCATATTCCCACAATATTTATCTTCCTCGCAACTTCATTTTGTGGGGTTGTGTACACACCGCATGATTTGGACACTTCACAAAATCTAATGCACTTGCTCCCAAACTTTCCACATCATCACATATGAATCTTTGTGTAAAATTATGCTTTGAACAACCTCCCAACTATCCTTGAGCCCCACCTTGGGTCACATAGCTTCCAAAAGCCCTTTTCATTGGACACTATCCATCTTGTAGTGATTTGTATTTAAACTTTAAAAAACATCATCCCACTAGCAATGTGGGATATATCTTTTAGATTTTTTTTCTCTTGTGTGCCTCTTTGGACATGGGCATCTCTATTTTCCATTGGTGTTGGGTCTTTATTTTTAATACTGGCCTCTTCCATGGGCTACAACTCTTCATTAATCTTCCCTCTACTTTTACTTGCCTCTTGCAACATTTTTACACAACATGTGGCTAAGTCTTCCTCTGTTTATAATCCGCTTTCTATTTCTTGTATAGTTGGCTATACATGGAGCTCCTCTATATGCCATGGGGGATTGCTTGGATTTTAACGTGGGCTTTGTTTTATGCTTGAAAGTTTTTTCTTTGCCTTCAACAACTTTCCTTGCTTTGACTCTGTTTTCCTCTAATGGTGCCTTGCATGAATTGCCCATTCAAATGGAGTCCTCCTTGTCCTATGCGAGTAGTAGATGCAATCACATGAGCTTTATTGACTTTCTCCAACACTGAAAATACTCCTCTACTTTTAAAATGCCTTGCAACTGGTGGCATTTTTTTTTGGTGTCTTGATTCTGGCATGGACCGCCTCTGCCTCTTTTGTGCAATGACTTCTTTACTTGTCTCCTGTAGGTTCTTTTATGTAGTGTGGGTGTCTTTTTTTGTTGTGCATTGAGCCTCTCCTCTTACATTGGTGCTAGTTCTACTTTAATTGTGTTGAGAGTTCCTCCTCCAGTGTGAGTTCTTTGCATTGGTGTGGTCAACTTTGTCTTACAGTTTTTTTTTACTCATTTTCTCTCTAAGCTTGTGGCTTCAATAAGACTCTCTGCCCTAGGCTAGGACTTTTGTAAAAACCCTTGCATAGTCTATTCTTTATCCTGTCATGGAGTATCACTTCCTTTTCATCTGACATGGACTACTCACATTTTTTTTAAAAAGAAGTCTCCTTATTGCACTAGATTGCAGACAAGTTGTTCCCTATTGTCCTATTAAAGTCGTGGATTTTCTATCAATAGCCTACGTGAGATGACTTTTACCTACTCCTTTTAGCAGGTTGGTTTTTCTTTTATCCTTGTGTGAGGTAGCTTGTTCAAAGGCATGAGTTTTTCCTCACTGCTAGATGGCTTCTCTTTACTAGGTTATGGCTCTTTTGAAACCGCTGTGAGCTTTCTTTTCCCAATGCATTGGCTGCTTGTTTAATAGTTATCTTAATGTTTATTTGATCTTCTTTGATCTTTGAATCTAGAAATTGGACATAGATCATATCTATTGAAAGCCATGCAATATATTGGGTGCCATCTCCATTAAGTTGATTGGTGTTGACAATAAGAATAATAGCATCATTATATGAAAGCCATTCTGTGGGCGAGGTCTGCCCTTTCTTGACATGTGCATTACCAATAACAACCATACCACTAAAAATATAAAATTTACTTTTTAACTCAATTGAAAGAGGGCACAATGGACAATTTCAATCATGCATAACACTTATACGCTCCTAGTTAATCTGATGAAGATTAGTTGGGCCCTAAGGTGGGTCCAACTAATTTTTTATTTTTTTTTCTAGAACACTGATCCTTCAAATTAATCCATTTGGCATCTTGAACTGATTGAAAACAAAATCCATCACTGAAACAACATTTAAAACTCATTTGATCCTTTTTTTGCATTTTTTCACTTTTGCACTAGGAGGTCCATTGACTGGCTCTAAAAAATGACCAAATCACCTGATTAGGCTCTAAAAATTGGTACAATGACTCTTTGTTCTACAAACTTGCACCATGTCAAATCTCATCTCATGAAAAATTTAGGGGCAAATGATATTGGCCATCAAAGTCACCTTCTCAGAATCACTTGTAGATAAACATGTCAGAAAACCACTAAATTACATTTAGATTTGACCTAAAAAATTGGGCAAATGAGCACATGGGGAAACAAGATCTGGGACACTAGTTCTGTTTCATGAGGAGAATATAGATCTGTGATTTGGGCTCATGAAAAATAACTAGGCGCAAATGACGATCAATCAAAGTGGGCTATTTGGATTTGTTGACTGTAAACATTTGACAAGAACGATTTTTGCAAATATAATTGACCTAGAAAAGTGTGCAAACAGATTTTTCATGACTTACAAACTGGCACACTTGGAGTATTTTCAAAGGAAAACATAGGTGTAAAATTCATTTGATCTCACCTATCACGAATAAAAATTTGCAAATGCTGACACCAGTAAAAAGATAGAAATTCCATTTGGAACGTTTGAAAACTAATCAAACGGATTCGTCATAAGCTAAAACTTGAAACATAACAACTCTCTTATGTTTAAAATGCAATACAAGAGGAAATTTCTCATTTTGGTCAACTGGGTCAAAGTTAGAACATGCCAAACAGGGCTCCCCAAAATTTTGGACATTTCACATCAGCATGACAACATTAAAAGACCAATTTTGAGGGATTCAAAACCTAGTCAAACGGACTCAAAATGGCTCAAAATCTGAAACATAGGCTCTCTATATGGACACTAAACATTCACAAAGCAACAAGTCATGACACATTTTTGGGTGTGAGATATTCCCTTGCAAACATGGCCTCCTATCACTATTTGAAACTTAGGGTAAAATGCAAATTTGACAAACACTCAAAATGGGGCTTTGCAAAATGGCTCAAAACATTAGTTTAACTTCATAGAACACTTAGACACATTGAATGTAGGGTGTTAGAAACATTAAAAACCTTAGGGGCCTCAAAGGTATAGTTGGGTACAATCTCATTTAAAAGCATTTATAGGGCTCAATTTTCTCAACAATGCTCAAAATTCAGGCTACAATTTTGAGCACCAACAAACTTCTTGACTAACATTTTAGCTTTTTTTGTGGAGCCACATATAGCAGACTTGAGAGACTTCATTGCTGATATACCACTTCTCTTTGATGAGGAAAATCCTTGTACAGTTGTTGCAAGTGCTCACTCTTAGCCTCATGTCCATTCTCTACATGATCAGTCTTTATAGGCTGATGTGATTGTGGATCCTCATGCACAGTAGTTGCAAGAGGTCTCTCTATCATTTGAGGAGATAGATTTTTCTTCTCAATAGTTTCTACAAATATCTTTGCTAGATTTGCACTTCTTCTCAACAGTTTTGGAAGAAGCCACCATCAGTATCAACATAGGGACACTTGAGCTAGTTTCAAAGACACCTTTTATATTTGAGATTCTTTCCACACCCAGAGGAAGCATCTCACCAATACCTTTTCCATTGTTTCTTCCAAAGGGGAGAAACATTATTCAAGGGCCATGGACCAACTTCTACATTGGAGTATTTCTCACTAGTTGACATCTTACATTTAGGGGGGGGGGACTACCTTGTCTCCTTCTTCTCTTTTATGGGGTGGTGGGGGGGGACTTTTTCATCTTAAGGGGTTTTGTCCTTCTCCCACTTTCTTTTGTATATACTTGATGCATGTCATAATGAGGGGGTCTTGATTAATCCATCCATCCATGCATCTTGTCTTTTTGTCTCTCTCTTTGGGGGAGGGTTTTTCCCTTGTAGTTTTCCCTCTTTCTCCACTTTATGAGAGATTGAATTTTTATTATGGACATGGGTACCTAATATGGCCTAGTAGCTGGGACCCATTATGCATTTCATCCTAGTTTTTTGTGAACTTAAGTGCATTCCCCTAAGTTGCACGTAAGAGGGGGTGTTGGTGTAAATAAGTAGGTGTTGGTGTAAATAAGTATTCATTATTTACACTTACTTAATTTTACTTAGGTTAATGCATTATTTTAATATTTATTTATTAGTCACCTAGGAGTATGTTCACTCTTGTGAGCTGTCATGTTGATGACAGAGGAGTTCACACCTCATTTATACACATGGTGTCTACAACATAGGAGTTAGCACATTATTGGAGCACATGGTGTCTACATCTCTACATGTGGGACACCTTGTCATGCTTATCCTCTCATTGTTGCATGTACATTCATGCACAATGGAGGACATGTGCTTAGTTGTCAAGCTTATCTCCTAGCACCTTCTAAAGACATTCTAGATGCATCTTAGAGGCCTTTATATATAGGCACTCCTAGTGTGCACACTCATCTGAACACATAATGATGTATCAGGACATGCTATGATATATTGATCATACTCTTTTTGGTCTATAGTTGTGCTTGTGTTTGAGTTCTTTGATCTTGGGTAAATTTTCCCTAAGAAAAATTCTTACAATTATAATATAAAATCTAGGGAATTTGATTGAAAAATCTCATAGACGTTGAAGATATTCCTTTCAATAAGATGGCTAGCTAAACAATGGTCATTCTAAGGAATACAAGTGGGTCTTTACAGAGGATTATGAAGCCTGATTTGAAAGGTAGCTTCAAAAAGGAAGGCAAAATAATTGAGGATCATTCCTTAGTACATAGGGGGTCTTCATAGAGGGTTAGAAAGCTGAATTAGGGAAATCTTTAAGGATAGTATAAATAGTGTAATCCTATATATCAATCACTAGAATTGATTTTAATAGTCTATGTTGCTAATAATTTGTATGGGTAAACTTGTCCTAGAGAGTGAGGAAATTATAGTGGTATTAGAGCAATGATCTTGCCATCATGTAGGGTAAAAATGAATTGATCAATTCGTCATATTTAACAGCTTGATTAACATATAAATTGAAGTTTAATCACTTATAGCATTCAATCAATTTATCTTCAACTCTTGATTGTATCATTTAAACCAAATTTAGAGATGACCCAAAGTGACATTCATAAAGATCTAAAAAATGAAATAGGAGTGAGAATTTCTTGAGGACAAGCAATTTTGGGAAGGTACGCCTATAATATCCCATCTGATAATAATCATTTAATAAAAGTAGCTACTTTATCGATAAATCTATATAATAGAGAAATAAACAATATTAGTGTTAAACTAAACTAATAATTAAATATTATTAAGTAATAATAATAATTATTAATTGATTAGATAAGCAATATGAAATCTACATTTATCAATTGCTTAAATTCCATATTATTATTATTTTTTGGTGAAAATTTTATATTTATATTAAAAATAAAATTGGCTCAAAAGGGCTCTAGGAGAAAAGAAGCAATGAAGAAAAACTCTATTTGTTACCCATATATACAAAGTAGATAAATTTGCATATCAAGCAGATTGTGTCCCTAGCTACAAAGATACCATAATAAAAATAGATAGGCATCATTTGTACAACCCTATCAAAAATAAGGGGTGGATATATGCAATAACCCATGATCCCTACCTGAATCGAAAATAAGTAAAAGAAAATTAGGCAGGGTGCCCTTTAATCCAAAAACCCTTACAATAAAGAAATGTTTACATATAAATAAAGCCTCCTACCTAAGTAAGCATCAAATTTTCCAGTAGTTGATATACAATTATGAAGATGAAGGATCATGACAAATGGAATTGAATTATAATAGTCCCCCAAAGTGAATGAAAAAAAATCATCATCGACCATAGAGTGGAACTAATATGAAATGAAACCTAGGTGGCCAAAATAACCTGTGACACAACATAAAAGAGATATCAAAGCTTCATAGAAGAAAGATAAACAAAGATGCAATGAAATTATTCCAGACTAGTCTGGGGCATCAAGAAGGTGAGCTTACTTACAATACAAAACCTATTACAAAGAACAAAGCACAAACATTATATATATATATATATATATATATATATATATATATTATAATAAATGACAAACTAGAAAATGACATTCATAACAAACTAATATTTAGATTAATGAGAAAGTATGCATATGTTAACAAAACCCACTCAAAAGCCACATCCCTTAAAAACAACACAAAGATGGTATTTAAATAACATTATGGCATACAAAAACATAGAGTGGGAAAGAACATAACAAAAATATGAGCAACCTATATAAATAAGAGTGGAAAAAAATGAGTATGGGAAATAAATTTAATAAAGAAATGCATAAATAAGAGGACATCCACCAAATAAGGAGAGAAGAGAAATAATAGCCAAAATTATAGGAGTAAAAGATTAAAAGTATGTGAGAAAAAGGTATGTGTATTTTATTAGTTAGAAAGGTTTTCTTTATTTGTTATTTGTTAAATAAGTTTTTGATATACCTCTTTCTTGATATTATTATTTATATGTATGGACATATTCATTTATGGAAGTTTACAAAATATATTTATTTTATCTTAATAATATTTGGAAAATGATTTTTAATTCAAGGGGTGATAAATAAATATTTGATTCTATAAGAGTAATTATTTGGTTATAAGATATCAATATAGTATCTTATGAGATAAATAAATATATTTATATTATATTGTTAATATCAAGGATTAATGGTTGATTATAATATAAATTGTAGGGGATTTGATAAACAAATCTTGTAGACAATAAAGATATTTCTTTCAATGAGATGGCTAACTAATCAAGGGTCATTCTAAGGAATACATGGGGTCGTCATAGAGGATTATGAAGCATGAATTGAAAGGTAGTTTCAACAAGGAAGGCCAAATAATTGAGGATTGTTCCTCAGAACACAAGGGATCCTCATAGAGGGGTAGAAAACCAAATTAAGGAAATCCTTAAGGATAGTAGAAATAGTGTATTTCTAGATATTAGTCATTAGAATTGACTTTAATAGTCTATGTTGCTAATAATTTTTATGGGTAAACTTGTCCTAAAGAGTGGGGACATCACAATGGTGTCAGAGCAATGATCTTCGCATCCTGTAGGATAAAAATGAATTGATCATTCTGTCATATTTAACAAATTGATTAGCATATAAATCAAAGTTCAATCACTGATAGCATTCAATTAATTTATCTCCAACTCTTGATTGTATCATTTAACCCAAATTTAGAGATTACACAAAGTGACATTCATGTAGGTCTAACAAATCAAATAAGAGTCATAATTGCTTGAGGACAAGCAATTTTGGGAGGGTAGGCCTATAATATCCCCTCTAATAATAATCATTTAATAAAAATACCTAATTTATTGATAAATCTATATAATAGAAAATAAACAATATTAGTATTAAATAAAACTAATAATTAAATATTATTAATTAAAATTAATAATTATTAATTGATTAGATTAGCAATCTGAAATCTACATTTATTAATTGCTTAGATTCCATATTATTACATAACAAAAAACATAATATCAAACATATATACATACATATATGTGTGTGTGTGTGTGTGTGTGTGTGTGTGTGTACATGTGTGTAGATATACATATATGTATGTATGTATAGATATACATATATATATATATATATATATATATATATATATATATATATATGTATAGATAAACATATATGTATGTATGTATATGTATATATGTATAGATATTCATATATATATGTGTGTGTGTGTGTGTGTGTGTGTGTGTATACATATACATATGTATAGATATACATATATGTATATATATGTATATATATATACACACATATATGTATATCTATACATATGTATATGTATATATATGTGTGTGTGTGTGTGTAGTTATATACACACACACATATGTATATATATACATATATATGTGTGTGCATGTATATACACACACATATATGTATATATATACATATATATGTATGTATATGTATATATATACACAACAACAAAGGGATGGTATTTAAATAACATTATGGCATGCAAAAACATCGAGTGGAAAAGAACATAACAAAAATAAAAGCAATTGATATAAATATGAATGTAAAGAATTGTAGGAGTATGAGAAATTAATTTAATAAAGAAATGCATAAATAAGAGGAGGTCCACCAAATAAGGTGAAAAGAGAAATAATAGCCAAAATTATAGGAGTAAAAGATGGAAGGTATGTGATAAACAGGTTAGTGTATTTTATTAATTAGAAAGGTTTTCTTTATTTGTTATTTGTTAAATAAGTGTTTGATATATACCTCTTTCTTTATATGTGTGTGTGTGTGTGTGTGTACTTTTCTCCACTCAAACAATCCATTATGTCATCCATCCTTAGCATAGGAAACCTATATTTCACTGTTATCTTGTTAATAGCTCTTGAATCAGTACACTTTCTCCATTCTCCATTCTTTTTAGGTGCTAAAATAGTAGGTACAACACATGGACTCAAGCTTTCTCTGATTAAACTTTTCTGCAACTACTCATGGACTTGTCTGTTAAGTTCTTCATTCTTTGTAGGTGTCAATCTATGTGGTGCTTTGTTTGGAAAACTAGCTTCAGGAATCATATCCATACAATGACTTATACTTCTTACTAGAGGTAAACCATTAGGAATATCATCAGAAATAATGTCTTTATACTCATTCAACAATTCTATAATTTCTACTAGTACTTAGCAATCATTGTCTACTGTCACTTGGTCATTACTAGCTTCTGTTGCTCAGTCATTACTACCAACACTTGGTCCTCTAGGAACTATGGCAAAATAGACTTGATTCTATTTCATTTCCTTTTCAATTTTTTTCTCATTAACCATGCAAATTTTTACAGTAGTACAATTAGCCACATCTAGACTTTTAATTAAAGGCAGCAATATTTGTTTCTTCCCATTTATCCAAAGAGTATATTGATTCAATCTTCCATCATGTACCACATATCTGTCATATTGCCAAGGTCTACCCAACAAAATATGACAACAATCCATGGGCATAATATCACACAAAAATTCATCAAAGTAATGTCCAATTTTGAACTTTACAAGGCATTGTTCACTTACCAATAGCTTATGCTCATCTTTGATCCATGAAACATGACAGGGTTTGGGATGTTTCAGCCTCTATAACTAAAACTTGGTAACCAGCTCTTTTGATGCCAGATTTGTAGAATGTCCACTATCAATGATCACTTTGCAACATTTTTCAACCATCTTACATCTTGTCTTGAAAAGACTTCTCCTTAAAATAGGTTCCTCATCACTTCCCTTATTACATAAGGTTCTTCTCACCATTAGATTTTCTCTAGCCTTGGGTCCACTTGGTGAACCCTCATCATCTCCTTGAATCAAAACATTTCTATTGCCTTGCCTACTTTTAGAGGATCTACATTCAAAAGATCTATGTCCATCTTTACCACATCTGAAACGATTACCATAAAATCCACCTCTAGAATAGGAATTACCTCTTCCTTGGTAAGAATTAGTTCCTCTTCAGTAAGAATTACAACTTTTTCATTCAATCTTTCTTTGTCATCATTCTTCCACTCAGATTTGCCTTTACCCTACATAGAATTGTCAAATCTACCACTTTCTCGATAAGATCTACCTCTAAGTCTCTAGAATCTACCACCTCTACCTCTTTGTCTTTGTTCATGCTTCTTTGTCAAGATCTCCTCAGCTTTCAAGGCATATTCATATGCTTCTTCTACAATGTCTAACTTCACAAAACTTATTTCATCTTGATTTCTAGATCTCAATCCATTAATGTACCTTACAATTTTCTCAACATCATCATCCACATGTCCAGATCTAATATCCAATCTATAGAATTCTTCGATATATTCTTTCATAGTCATGTCCTTTTGTTTCAAATTTTGCATCTTTCTCAACAAGCTAACCGGGTAATTAGTAGGGAGGAATTTGTTCTTTACCTTGTTTACCATCTTTGGCCAAGTTCTGATCTTCTCCTTTCCTCTTCTTTGTCTATTAGTTTGTAAATGTTCCCACCATAGTGATGCATGACCTTTTAACCTAGTGACTACAATCTTCACCTTTCTATTATCAGGATTGTTTCCATACTCAAAGAACTTCTCCATATTAGAGATCCAATCCAACACAGTATTGGTATCCAACTTTCCATCATAAGGAACAACTTCTATAGTAGGCTTTAAATTTTCCCTAGACAACACTCACAACAATATTTCCTCATCTTGATCTTCTTTGGATTCTGGATTATGGTTTGATGTTGTTGCTTCAAGATCACTTACATAATCAATATGCACTCCTCTCCTCTGAGCTATCTCCATAGCATCTAATCTAGCTGCAATTTGTCTCAACTCATCGAATATAGCATCATTGACATTTTTTCTACCATGAACCATGTTTACAAATTAGGTTCCTGCAAGATCTTAACCCTATGCAAGTTATAGGTCAAATCCATAGATCTACAACCCTACAACCAAAAATTAGGGTTCTACAAAATCCAATTTCCACAAGGATGAACCTCAAGCTCTATTACCAATTGACGCAGGCAAAGGGATGAATAACTAGGGCCAAAGGCTCACCCAACCATCCAAACCACCTTGTAAGAGTTAACACAATGGAAGCAAATACAAGGAACAACAACCAAAGGAGGAAGAAGAGAGAAATACTTTTATTGATTCATCAAAACATCTTCATACATGCCCAACTGTAAGGCCTTCTAGGTTACGACCAATTACAAATACATTCAAATTCAAAGATCCAACTACAAATTCGCACTTTTAGTTCTACTCCACAATCTGCTCTCAAAAAACTTGCCTAACTCTAAGCCTAAACACTCAATATATACTTGCCAAAATGGCTTACTGATTATTTTAGAACATTACATAAGAGGAAGGCTGATCCAACAATGGTCTGGACACATCCTAAGAAAAGATCTTAACATAAATATCGTGGTCAAAATAAATCCCGCAAGTCGGCTCATAGAAATCATGTCCAAAGGCTAACACTCGACATTCACTAGGTGACTCGGCACATGAAGAGCCACTTAGCATACACTGGGTAACTTTGCACACACTGGCAACTCGACATCAACTAGAAACTAGCACTCAACATCAAGTAGAAACTGACACTCAGCATTAACTGGAAACTAGCAACTTGGCATTAACTGGATACTAGCACTTGGCATCAACTAGAAACTGGCAACTTAGTAGCAACTAGAACTTGGCAACAACTGGCCAAATGAACAAAAGGTGTAGGATTACAAGGAAACACAAGATGCTCTTGCATCACATTGCATGCATAGTTCGAGAAGAACCATCTATCCTCACCAACGTAGAAGAAATCTCAAGCCCTGCCATGCAAACAATAAAAACCCCAAGCCAAAATTGCCTACAAATGGTCTCCAAAATTTGAAACCTACACTAACTTTGTCTAGCAACTGTCAATCCAAAAAGATCAGGGAAGAATATCAACAAAAGGGGCAAAAAAAAACATGAGCTAGGGATTGAGCCCTAGCCCAGCAGACATCCATCACACCTAATTGCTTATTGGTTCATGTGCATTGGATAAATTCTGCAATTTCTTTTGTTGTTAAAATGAACCAAGAATGAGACAATAAAGAATATATTTTAGATATCAGTTTTTTAATTCTTGTGTGAATAATGGATCCCACAATAGCTAAAACAACTAATACTATCTTATTCCTTAGCTATATAGCATTCTCAAAATAAATCATAAACTATGATCTAAAACATTAATAAAAAATTCAAACACAATCAAATCCAATAAAAACAACTTATGATAGATAGTAGAAATCTGATATTATAAATAAGGTATAAACAATCAAATACTACATTAAAACAACATAAAAACTAATCAAAATCTGATATATCCTTGAAGAATATAGAGTATACAATATTAACGTATTATGAGACCCGTAAGAAATCCTAAACATTTACAAAATAATTTCACACTCAACCCAAATTTGTCAACGTTCCATGGCTTAATTCAAAGTCAGTGTAACGTGTTGGAGAATTTCGAGCACCAATTGGGCTTAAATGACAATTCAAGGGAACGTATTTCCTTTGTTTGAATCAAATGACCAATCAATAGAAAAAAGTAGTATTCAATTATACTTGACAATTATTTCTTTGTATCTTAGGTAATGCCATCTCTAATCATGCCAAAACCATGGAAACTAAAATATGGATTCCTCTTTTCAATTTGTCAATTGGATCATAATCTCATTAAAAAATTTATAGATTAGGTTTTCTAATCTTTTCAAACGTCAAGCTTGCCTAAATTTAATATAGTTTGACCTTTCTTAATATAAATTTTTGTTTTTAAATGTCAAAATTACTATGTTTCTCTTGATTAAAACAAGACTTAGACATTGCCGCTTCCATCTTTCTATATATAGATGTGCATCTGCCTTAGTTTTGCAAGAAATGAAGCAAATTTGAGCAGAGTAGAAAGAGAGAAAGAAATAGTATTCATGGCTTCTACTAAAATTAATGTAGCAGAAGAAGAACCTTGGAAGTTAGTAATGGAAGATGGAGGACCCATAAAACCTCCAATTACAGTGAAATACACAAAGCTTTTTATCAATAGAGAATTTCTCAATCCAGTTTTAGGTAATTAGTTAGCTTAAGTGAATAGTTTTTGCATTAACATTTTAGATCATATTTTATTATCTATCAGTTATGAACAATTTAACATTCATTAATGTCGGTCACCCTTAAACATCACATGCTATAAAAAATACAACATAGTAACTTTGGACAAGGTAAGTCTACTTTGACTATTTTACACTTTAGTCTAAGAGCCTCGTCATTAGTATGTGATGTTTACTAACTAGAGATTAATGCCTTGTAATGAACTTATGCGCAGGAAAAACATTTGAAACATTTGATCCAAGAACAAAGGAGGTGATAACAAGTGTTTCCAAAGCTACCAAAGAAGATGTCGATTTGGCTGTCAAGGTAGCCAGGGCGGCCTTTGATCATGGCCCATGGCCTCGCTTGCCTGGTGTTGTAAGCGCACTCACTCATCATCAAGAAAGCTAGTTTTTTTACTTAAAATCTTCTAATAAAGAATCATAATCCAATAAATGTTCTTGTGATTTTAGGAGAGGGGGCACATACTGAACAAGTTTGCAGATCTGATTCAACAACATTCCAAACAACTTGCAATGTTGGAATCATGGGATGGAGGAAAACCTCTGGATCTTGTAAGAGTACTAGATATGTCAAAATCCATTGGTGTTCTCCGATACTATGCAGGTATAGATAAACCAAAATTTTTCTTCAACAAAACCACTTTTTTCCTCTAAGATAATAATGGGGAGTCACTTTTTAAGTCTCTTAGCAATCAACTTAGTAATGACTTTGTAAACCACATTACATAAGGCAATTGGTTTAAAAACCTCCAATTGATTAGCCCCCTCTCTTTTTGGAAGAAGAGTCAAGAAAGTAGAATTCAATGCCCAAAGCATATGCTTACTAGAATAGGATTCCTGAACCAACTCCAAAAAATCATGATTAATGATGTCCCAGAATTCTTAAAAGAACTCAACTAGAAAGCTAGTAGGACTAGGAGCGTTTCCCTTAGGCATGCCAAAGACCACCTCCTCTAGCTCTTCCAAAGAGATTAGTCACATGATATAATCATTCATTTCCTAGGTAATAAGGAAAGGAATATATGACAAAATACTACTTTTGTCATTATCAATAGGAGGAGAGTCCTCCGAGAAGAGGGTAGAAAAGTACCAAGTAGCCTCCTAGAACAAAGCTATCAAGGAAGTTAGTTGGATACCTTGAGAATTAACCAATGAATAGATATTGCTCTGATGCCGATGTGATTACATAGTTTAATGGAAAAATGAAGTGTTCCTATCACCTTCCTAGAGCCAATCAACTCTAGCCTTTTGCTTCCAAAAAATTTCCTCTCGAAGTTCCCATTCTTTAGAACTCTAGAAGCAAGGGATTCAACCCTTCCATATCCTCTGAGAAACCTCAATCCATGATATGCCTGGTGATGACATCAAGATCTTCCTAAGCAAGCCTCTTCATACAAAGAAGGTTCCCAAAACATTGTCTATTCCATATCCTGAGTTGTCTTTTAACATATTGAAGCCTTTTAGAAAATGAAAACATAGCTGTACCATATGTAAAAGTGCCACCTCTCCATGAACAAAAAACAAGATCATGAAGAGAGGAATCACGAAGCTACATCAACAAGAACTTAAAAGGTGGTTGCTTCAGAATAAAAGCCCTAGTAGTAGATAATTTGATTGGCCAATGATCAAAACCCCTCTAGTCAAGAATTTTCAAAGAGAAAGGGTGCCACTAACCCAGAAACAAGAAATAAGAAATCTATCCAAATATTCTGAGATAACATCAACCCCAGTCCTTTAATTATTCTAAGTATAGAGATCATTAGAAGGCTTAACATCAAAGAGGTGCAAAAGTGTTATGTGTTGTCATAAAAGAGAAGAAAAAAGCCCCAATCTAGCCAAACCACCTTGATTCTCTTCCAAACTTAAAACTAAATTGAAGTCTCCTACTAACACCCAAGGATGAAAAGGGTGACAATTTCTAACATGCTGAATATGCCTCCAAAGTTCCTTCTTTCCCACAAAATCATCAAGTGCATACGCATTAGTAATCATGATTACCTCTCATGAGTCCAAAGTAGTAGCTTCCATAGAGAGAACTG
The DNA here is from genome assembly GCA_028749045.1 of Cupressus sempervirens. Taxonomy (NCBI): domain Eukaryota; kingdom Viridiplantae; phylum Streptophyta; class Pinopsida; order Cupressales; family Cupressaceae; genus Cupressus; species Cupressus sempervirens. Next base: position 756,913,530 of record CM053791.1, on the reverse strand, counting down.
AGCGAGAAGACACCCAACCAAGGGGAGAATTTTCCATGGATCCCAAAAGATAGCCAAACCACCAACACTACCCATAGCCCCAACACACTTGCATTTCCCAGGAGTCTAAATACTAGAGGCATATTGGATCATAGACTCTACAAAGAGCTTAGTCTCTTGGATACAAAAAACATAAGATAATGATCAACCACCAAATTTTGAATAGCCTTTTGTCTAGGGATGCTATTCAACCCCCTAACATTCCATGATAGAATAATCATCATTGAGTAGACTGGGGAAAATGAGCATCCAATGGTTTCACTAACCCAGACTCTAACAATATATCTCCTATGAGTTTAATCTTCTCTTGGTCTATTTTGCACCCACTCCTTAGAGGAGGAGTAAATAAAACTCACTTAAAGGGTCTATACATCAACCCCAAGGGGAGAGGAGACCCCTTACCCTTACCAGATGCTAGCACATCCTTAACCAAGTCTGTTAGAATAATGTTGTTCTCCTCTGACACCACAAGTGTCACCAAAGCATCTGACATAGGAGCTACAGGAACCTCACAGTTTTGATATACCACAATCTAGGATGCCCCACGAGCATCATTAGATGAAAGTCCCTCATCTAGGCAAACTAGGTCAGGAGAGATACTAGGATGAATACCCTGCTCTAGAACCATACTATCCAACACCTCAAAGAAATTAAAACCTAAATCATATAGTCTATCTTTCAAAAGTCTCTTTTGACCATGCCCCTTGCCTCATGGGTGAGAAAGGGTAAATCCATCCTTATCTTTCATTTGAGCCTTTCCCTTTCCTATAACATTTGGATTATTCTTCCCCTTGGTTGTGTTATCCATCTGAGTTTGTCCTTTCCCTACAACATCTACCAAACCACCACCATTGCCGATCATAGAACCATCCACTCCTTTGGAAGTCAAGTTACAAGGACATTGACACTACAAATGACCATACTCATGACATATCTAAAATTAGAAAGGGAGGGATTCATAATCTAACTATTGCACCTAGGAAGAAGCCCCAAGATAAATTTCCAAGGAATCTAGTAATGGGTTATTCAAATTAATTTCAACACAAATTCTAGCAAAAGAAATAACCTTTTTATTGAGGGATTAATGCGTAATCATAGTTGGCTTTCTTAGCAATTTGGCAGAGGATGTCTTCCCACCAAAATTTCAGGGGAAGGTGAGGCAAGTGAACCCAAACTGGCACTATTGAAGGGGGATCCTCAGAAAAATTAAATCCTAAATGCTCAGGTTTGACAAATAACCCTACATGGTAGTAGAAATAAGGCCCTCCTTCAAAAACATGATCATGAACAAACATGCATAAGAATACAACAAACAAAAAGCTATTCCCAGCCAGCATGATTTTCATATCTCCTTCCACCTTCCATGAACAATAAATCCATACCTCAAGTGTAGATAAGAAAATTTGGATTCCAAGAAATTTGCATATCAAAGCATGCTTGGTCCAATATTCAATGTCCTCTATCATCGCCACTAGAGGAATAACTAGAACAGGGTGATCATGGCTATGTAGAAAACAACCATTAACTTGTTTCATCTTGGAGCTCTCCTCTAAATAAAATGATTCAAATCTCATTGTGACATAGGCAAAGAGATGAATAACTAGGGCCAAAGGCTCACCCAACTATCCAAACCACCCTGTAAGAGTTAACACAATGGAAGAAAACACAAGGAACACCAACCAAAGGAGGAAGAAGAGAGAAATACTTCTATTTATTCATCAAAACATCTTTATACATGCCTAGCTATAAGGCTTACTAGGTTATGACCAATTACAAATACATTCACATTCAAAGATCCAATTCCAAATTTGCACTTTCAGTTCTGCTCCACAATTTGCTCCCCAAAAACTTTCCTAACTCTAAGCCTAAACACTCTATATAGACTTGCCAAAATGGCTTACAGATTATTTTAGAATATTACATAAGAGGAAGCCCAACCCAACGATGGTCTAGACACATCCCAAGAAAAAATCTTAACATAAATGTTGTGATCGAAATAAATCTTGCAAGTCAGCTCACAAAAATCATGTCCAAAGGCTAACACTCAACATTCACTTGGTAACTCAGCACATGAAGAGTCACTCAACATACACTAGATAACTTGGCACACACTAGCAACTCAACATCAACTAGAAACTGGCACTTGTCATCAATTGAAAATTGGCACTTGGCAACAACTAGAAATTAGAACTTGACATCAACTAAAAATTGGAAACTCGGCATCAAATGGAAACTAACAACTTGACATCAACTAGAAATTGGCAACTCGGCATTAGCTAGAAACTAGTAACTCGACATCAACTAGAAACTGGCACTCAGCATCAACTAGAAACTAGTAACTCGGTAGAAATTGGAACTTGGCAACAATTGGTAGAATGAACAAAAAGTGCAGGATTACAAGGAAACCTAGGATGCTCCTACATCAGACAATCGGGGTTGAAAGAAATGATTCTCCTAAATCATTGAGATGTAACAATCTCAGTTGAATCCAACTCAGATTAAGAAATCCATGAAGCATCTTCAATAGGCCTATTTTTCCACTTCACCAAATATTCATAGTAATCTTTTCCTCTTGTGCTCTTGCCAACTTTCTGATCCAATATCTATTCAACTTCTTCAATCTGCTTCTTAGGATAATCATCTGATACAATAACTTCATCCTCTAGCTCATGATAGTTATACAAATCAGAAATATTGAATATAGGAGATATGTCCATGCCATTAGGTAACTCAACCTTTATAAGCATTACCACTATCAAAATTCTTCAATATTGTATGTTCCAACTGGGAATCTTCATTTCTTTAAATGAACCATCACCTCATCACCAACCTGAAAATCATGGTGTCTTCTAGACTGATCAACGTTCTCCTTATACTTCTAATTACTTTGTTCCAACGTAATCTTCACTTCCTTATGCAAAGACTCCATAAAATCAGCAAATTCTACTCTTGCAATGCTTTTCTTTTCTTCACCAACAACATCTCTCAAATCTAATATACCTCTAGGATGCATTCCAGTAACAATCTCACAAGGTGTCTTCCCTGTACTCCTATTCATAAAATTGTTATATGCAAATTCAGCTTGTGCCAATAACATCTCCCAATTACTTGGCCTATTCCCAACTAAACATCTTAGCAAATTACCCAGGGTTCTATTCATAACCTATGTCTATCCATCTATTTGTGGATGGAATGTAGAACTAAACTTCAATTTAGTACCCATCTTCTTCCACAAAGTCTTCCAAAAATAACCAACAAACTTACTATCTTTGTTATAAATAATGCTTCTTGGTAATCCATGCAATCTCACAATCTTTTTAAAGAAAAGTCTATCAACATGCTCAGCATCTGATGTCTTCTTACATGGTATAAAATGAGCCATCTTAGAAAATTTATCTACTACAACAAATATGAAATCATACCCTTTCATTGTCTTAGGCAATCCAAGAACAAAATCCATACTCATGTTAGTTGAAGGTTTCTCAGGAATAGTAATAGGTTTATATAAACCAATATTTTGATTCTCTCCCTTTGCAGCTTGAAAAACTCCACAACTCTTTAAAAATTTCTGAACATCCTTATACATTTGTGGCCAATAATACTTCTCTTTCAGCAAATTCAATGTCTTATCAACTCCAAAATGTCTAGATAGTCCACCACTATGCTATTACTTAATCAAATTCAACCTCATAGAACTTCTAGGAATACACAACTGAATACCTTTGAATAACATATCTTCTTGAATACAATATTCATCATACTTGCTTATGTGATCTGTTAGATTTGGTGCTCTGCACTCTCTCCAACCCTCAGAAAAATTAGGATCAGCATCATACAACTCTTTCATTTCATCAAAACCAAGAACTTCAACCTTCATTTCAATCAACAAAGAATGTCTTCTACTCAATGCATCAACAATTCTATTAGTAACTCCACTCTTATGCTTGATCACAAATGTAAAACTCTACAAGTACTCAACCAACTTCATATGTCTTTGACTCAATTTATGTTGACTTCCCATGTATTGTAAACCTTTATGATCAGTATATAGCACAAACTCCTTAGGAATAAAATAATGTCTCCACTTCTTCAATGCTTGAACAATGGCATAAATTTTTTGATCATACACAGAATATTTCCTTTTAGCATCATTCAACTTTTCACTAAAAAAAGTAACATGCTTACCTTCTTGACTTAATACAGCTCCTACTGCATTACCACTTGCATCACATTCAACTTGAAATACATTGTTAAAATTAGGTAAAGCTAATATAGGTAATTTAGCAACCTTTTGTTTCAAAGTCTCAAAACTCTTATTAGCTCTATGTGTCCACTTGAATTCCTTTTTATCTCCCCTCATTGTCTCAGTCATAGCATTACAAACATCATTGAAATTCTTTATAAACTTTCTGTAAACACTAGCCAAATCATGAAATGATCTTACCTCACCCACATTCTTAGGTGTAGTGTAGTGTGTGCCCCTAGTTCACATTTCTGTTATCCTTGTCAAACTCTTTTAGGCCAGTTTATGTTTGATGATTAGTAGCATTACTTTCAGATTATCAGATATTGGTTTTACATTCAACATATATATGATTAGATTACTTGGTATTCTATACTTCATGTATGCATGAGGATTATTTAGTGATTATAGTTATTGATGATGATTATCATATGTGTTTTCTTATGGATACTTACCCCATACTGCATGTGTATTGTGTGCGTGTTTGTTATCTTTATGTATGACATTTCTGATGTGAATAAGGAAGGGAGTCATAGTCACCTGCTAGTCGAGATCTACACAATGCACCACTTCCTGCCATTGCCTATTTAGCTTAGAATATTGTTTTTGTACATCCATGGATTTTATGTAGGTTGCAGGTACCGGGTATCAACTTCCCTGAATTGTCAAGATGAGCTTACCCTATCGCATTACCTCAATGGTAAGAGAGGGGAGATAAGTTCTTAAGTCCAAATCCTAAACTTTTAAGCCATTATACCTAATTGAAAATTAGGACAAGTATCTAAGTTGAGTACCCTTTGAATGCGTCAAATGACATTAATTTAGGATTATAACCCTTTAGTTTGATTTTGTATATATTTTTCTATGATAGGTTTTCATATGTTGTTTCATGAGTCTTTGGTGGATTTTCTATTAATTAAGTCTAATTAAAAGATTAAATTAATGACTTAATTTAATAAAAAATTATTATGATATTTTAATATTTAATAATATTTAATTAATTGAGAAATTAATTAAATAAAAGAATTAAATTTGAGATAAAAGTTATAAGGATAATTTTAGAATGTGATAATATTTATTTAATTTAATAATAATATATTTAGCATTCATTTTTAAATAAATGCTAAATATTATTATTATTTAAGTTAATAAATATTTTATCAATTAAATTTTGAAAATAAATTAAAAGTGAAAAGATATTAAATTATTAAATTCTAGATCACATGATGAGAGCATGAGTTGATAATATAAGAAAATTAATTAAAAAGATTAAACATGTGAACTTAATAAAGATATTTTAATAAAGTGCACATGACTTTAAAATTTAATTAATTAATTGAAAAGCGAAGTCAAGTGGAAATTTAATAAAGTTATTCTTTTAATGTGCATGAAAAAGATTAATGCATGATAAAGAAAGATAAATAAAAGTCAATAAGGATTTAAGGGTTGTGAGCAAGGAGTTCTCTTGGGTGAATGCACAATTAGTGCCCCGATTTAAGGAGAAAACTCTTTATCACAATGCAAGGGTTCATTTTTGAGAGAGGAGTTTTTTGGACATGAATTTGGGAAACGAATTTGGAGAGCAAAATTTTGGAAGAGGATGGAATTTTTGAAGGGGAAGGTTTTGTTAGGTGGGATTTCTCTTCAGCCTATTGGGTGTAGCAATTAGCATCAGTGTCCAAGTAGATGCTTATGATTATTTTCACAATTTAATTACATAATTTTCGTTCCTGTCTTCTTCATGTTTGTGCATTGTGAATTCGAATTCTCTATGGTGAATACTTGAACATTCAATATTGTAATTATTAATGTATGTTGATACCTTCTACGTGGAGATTAGAAAAGAAATCAAAGACTCTTTTTTAGTCGATTAAAGAAATTAGAACTTGATTCGAGAAGGGTCGAAATAGGAAGAAAATTAGAGATTAAGAACTCAATTGGTTAATTGTATTTTTCCTACCGGATTAGGATTGTAAACATATATATATATATATATGGGGAGGGGGTTTTACCCACCCCCTCTGCCTTACCTTTTGTGTAGGCAGCTGCTGTACATAGTCATACCTGTGACTACAATCCTAGAATGACTACGACAGCAGTCGTGCATTAGCGGCTTGCGATTATATATATCGCATGGTTCTTTTTTTCAAAATTTGCATTGTTTATTATGTTTTATAAAGTTTTCAATATATAAAATTTAGTTTATAAAAACTATTTATTAATATATTTATTAATTAATTTATATTTAATGTGTATTAAATAATATTTAATATATATTAAATATTAAAGAGTTTTAAAATTATAAAATGTTAATAAATAAGTATTAGATATTATATTATAGTTGTTGAGTATTAATTTAGATTATATTTTAATAAACAAATTATTTATGATTTTAATTAAGTGACTTAAATTTTATTAACATTTAATTAAGTCTCAATTAAGTTATTATTATTATAATGTTTTAGGATCATAAAAATTGTGAGGTATGTAATTCATTAGTTAACTTAATTGAAGATGATTTAATTAAGATTATTTTATAAGGCAAGTTGCTTAATTAAGTCTTAAATTTATTAAATTGTTATAACACTGATTTTAATAAAATCATAGATTATTTTATTGAAAATCAATGATTATTATCTTAGCATTATTTTAATGAATTAAAAATAGATTACCCTTAGTTTAGAAAATTGACTCTAACTAATAGGGCTAATTCTGTTTATTCTTCGAACTTTAAAATGGGTTAATTGTGGGGGGGTAAACTCAGAATTGTTCATCTACCTAGAATATGCATTAAAATGAACATTGAAATGCAAATTGAAACTTAAACTTTATTGTTCTACTCAACTTTGTGTTTTCAAATCTAACCCAACCATGTGATTCAAACGAACTAAAACATGTACTTGCATTATGTGTACTATATATTGTCTATGATTTCGGGTTTTGGGGTTGGCCTAGCATTGACCAATTTAGGTTGTTACCAGAGGCTTGGGGGCTATGTGAATGTGATGTTATGATGATTTGGTCTCAATCTTTTTAAACCCAACCATGGTGATGTGTTTAGTATGCTCTATGATGGATGTATTTACTGATTGTTATTGCTTTCTAGTCTTCTTGTGTGAAGCTAAGGTGTATGTATATGAGATACCTAACTTATCCATTTTTGAGTCATCGATCAGTTATATTTGATTTACCTTCCATTCACTTTGAGAGAACTGAGATGTTTTGGGTGATTTTTTAATGATGATGTCATGTTGTGACATGTTTGACTTGACCATTTTGGAGTCTTTGATTGGTATTATTTTGGGTTTCTTTATGGTTGCTCGTTGAAAACTAATGGATATTGTGATTTACCTTGGGATACTTTACAATTGCTTGTTGAGAACTCATGGATATTGTGATTTATTATTTGATATCTTTTAGTTGCTTGTTGAGAACTGTTGTGATCATTATGATTATCTTTTGGTGCTTTCTAGTTGCTCATAGAGAACTAGTGTGATTATTGTGGATTATCTTTTGTTGCTTTCCAGTCACTTATACAGGACTGAGGTGATCTTATGTGATTATTGATTTGTGTTTTTTTTTTTAGCCTAGGGTAGGTAATCTATATGTAGTGTTAGGAAGTGGCTTGCAATGGGGGACAGGGTCCTAAGTGGCTGTCAGGGGAACCTGTTGTAAGTTGTTTTAATAAGTGAAAATATTACACTAAATGAGAGTAAAATGAACCTAATAAGATAATTGTATGTTCTTGCCCATGCCTCGAGTGCTAGTACAGACTAGGATGGGAGTAGAGAGAATGCTTGGTTACGACCTTGCATTCCGTAGTATGCCTCATCAGTATGAGAGGATACTAGTGGCCGCATAGGGATCACTAGGGACCCTAGAGTCCTAAGCTAACTACTAGGGTAACTCCTACATGATTCATGCAATGAAACTTGCCCACTTACATAGTAGGTTTCTTATGTGTCTTTGTGTGCCTCTGGGTCTAGATATCGATCTATGTTGGAACCTTTGAATTAGTATACTTTTAGGATTTCCTAAACTTAGATCGTTCTTGTGTTATATGATTTGATGTCCTGTTTGGGACTCGAGACTATCTCCTCAATGCAGTGGGAGTGGGCCATTTAGGTTCCACACGGTTGAGTGGTAGTGCTCTTACTCTTACCATTGAGATCTATCCATAGTCTCCGTGGCTGGAGCTTTTTGGGATTCTTTTTTATCATGATTAGGTGATGTTATTTATTGATGCATTTCTTCATGTTGATGATTAGCATGTGAGAGGTGATGTTATCTACTTGTAGGATCATCTTATGTTGTATTCTTGTATGTTAGATTTCTTTATGATTATGTTGTAGTATGTTTAGTAGTGACATTCCTATTACTATAGTATTGACGATCTTATCAGTGACTGTGGATGTTACACATGGGGGATGGCTAGGGCCCACGATGGTCTAATGATGCTATTGATGGTATGGATAGTTGTATTTCATGTTGGATATATATATATATATCTTTTATGATGGATGGATGTATCATGTATGGTGGATGAGTTCTTTTATTTTACTATACTTTGTATCATGGATTTGAGGTGGATGATGTATCTTTATTTCTACACATGTATATTCTTTTAAGCCTTTCATAACCTGTGACATGTACAATGGATGATTGAGCATTCCAAATTAATTTGCCAAGAGGCATTCAGAACAAATGTATATTTTGGGCATTGGACTTTGCATTATTCTTTCATGTGGATGTGGTAGTTGTTAGAATTAGTACTAGTTAAATTTAAATGTAATTCAACGTCATGGGATCCTTAAGAAATGTAACTTGTTATGCATGCTTTAGTTGATCGTATCTTATTGCTTCCACTACTAGGTGTTTGATATGTATATTATTGTTTCTTACTTCAAAAAAATTTTTTTTGGCAAACTTAGTAAAACTTTAGGTCATTTCTTTTGGGTCCCTTGGCAAGGCATTACATCTAGTATTAGAGCCTAAGTTTCTACATTGAGAGTTTTGGGTATATTGGAATGCCACTAGTGTTAACTAGTTGAACAAAAATGAAAACATTAAACTGTGATATATATCTATTTCAAACTGAAACTTGAACTAGTTGAACTAAAAAAGAACTTAAACTTTAGTTGTGTTAGTAAACAGTTTGTCCTTCAGATAAAAATGCAAACAATGACTCAATATGTTTTAAAAGAAGAACAAAATGTACTAACAATTGGATAGATTATCATTTTATTGATAATCTTCCTCTAAATTGAGAGGTATAGCTCCCTCATAAAAGATATTCAATGAATGTGATATTGGGTTATGTCTTTAACTTGAAGACATGAAGGGTTTTTTAGACATTCATCCATCAATATAGAATAAATGCCATTAACAGATTGCTAAACTAGAAATGAATGAAAAACCAGTAAACAACCACAGGACTATCTACCATATTTTTATATTACAGAGAAAATTGAGAAAGCTGTAAACATTTTTATGCAAAAAATGTGAATACATAACCACAAGACTACATATATCACATTTGACATAGTAATAAAGAACTGCATCTAAAATAGAAATAAAAGGACTCAAAATCCTTCCAAATCAGAAACACCAATGTATATGACTGTAAAATCAAACACACTAACATCCCTCTTTATTTTAGAAACATGATAAAACAATAATAGTACTGTTCAATCCCCTTATCATAGTCGATCTACATAAAGAAAAACTACTTCCTCTATTACAAAATAGAAATCTCTTCTCCCTGTAGCCATAGCTATAGAACTCCCACCTGGGAAAAGAAGAACCCTCACTACATTTGAATCTTGCAATAAATAACATTTTGGGTTGTCTTTTGGTTTCCATAACCGTTTCTTGAAAAATCAGTTTAATCATTCTCATAACTCGTCTTCTTCTTACCCCTTTGGAATTTTAATAGCAGAGCCACTTTAAAGTTTCTTAAATTATAAAAAATCATTTTACCAAATTTAAAATGAATCCCTTGTGCATTCTTTGATAGATGGCATGTGTTTGTTATAGATTGCAATCATGATCATGTAACTATCACTAATATACTGCTGCACTTAAATAGTCATAACTTTTGATCTGTTATGAATTTTACAAAATGACTTGGAGAGTATTTAGATACTTAGTTTTCCTCAAACATATCTGAAATTTAGCTCAATATAATGGTTGGATTAAAATTTGTGGGCCCTGCAACATGACTATTTTTCTGACTACAACACATTTGTATTTGCTGGTGCATTGACAGACCTACATACTATCCATTATAACTTTTGACTTTGGCCAAATTTTGAAGATTGCTTTAGTGCATGTTTAGAAAACTTGATTCTGGGCAACATATCCAAAATTAAATCAGATCCAACAGTGGAGCTAAAAGTTATGCCCCTCGCATTGTGACTGTTATTTTAATGCTAACAAAAATATGTGATTATAGGCTGTATTAAAATTGATAACAATATATACACCAATACCTGCACATTAATCACATGTTGGAATTTACTTGTTGGACATCTCATTATCCACCACCCTCTTTTGGCCTTGGATATTGGACCTTCGAGCTTGAAGTAACCTGATTTTGAATTTCAAACTAAATTCCTGGATATTAAACCATGAACCTTGCTAAACTTTGAACTTGAAGTTGAACTTAAACTGACCTAAAGGTTCAACTTCAACTTTCCCATATGCGAATAGGAAGGCTAATAACTAGGAGAATGACTAGCCTGCTTTTAACATTTCACGCTAGTGATAGAACTTGAAGCTGAACTTGAACTGGCTAGAAGGTTCAACTTCAACTTCGACACTCGAAAGTGCATTATGGAACCACTAAATCTGCATTACTAAATCATTCAACTCGAAACCAACAAGTTATTTTTTAGAACCTGAGTTGATGCGCTTACACCTCAACATCTATCTTTTGAACTATGGATCTAAGTTTTTCTTGCACATTTCAATTTTTGAAACTTTGAACCATTGAAATACACCCATGATCATTTCTCTAAACATACCTCTGAATCTGAAGTTGAGATTCAATCTAGGGTACTTGAGCCATTTGAACCTATTGAACCTTTGTACCTTGTTAAAAAGGTACAAAATTTACAAAGGAAATCCTTCAAGCTTCACCTATGATCTAGCATGAAAGTCTAATTCTGAGAACACAGAATTATGTTTGGAAAATCAGGCTACACATCTGTACTGATAAATTTGAGCTCTGAACTTTGATTTTACAGACTAAATTTTTAACTCAAACTTGAAGTTGAAGTTGAAGTTGAAACCTTTGGTTCAAGTTCAAGTTCAACTTCACATGGGTATGCTGCGCCTTGGAATGTATTAACAATTCAGCCTTGTACAAACCCAATCTTAAAATGAAGTAGAAATTGAAGTGTTGAATTCGATGGTTCCACCTCAGCATATCTTCATAACTCTATCTTCTTCATAGGTTATACTTCATAAACTATCATCAGTAATAAAAACTTGGACAAAATTTACTTTAGGGAGTTGACTTGAAAGTTTAGAATGTTGGTGTTAAAAGAAGGGTAACAATTGGCTCTGATTGGGGATGCAAGTCATAAGCGACATAAAAAATCCAGCAATCTATGGTAGAGACCAATGTCTATCCATTGGGCAACAGAGTCATGGGAACAAAGAAAGGGGGTTTCTTGTAGAGAGAGAGAGGGAGAATAGGGGACAACACCAAAACAACCAACCAAACAACAATCGAACTGCTACACTAAACACCACCAAAAATGGAGAGCAACAATATTTACAAATGTAAATAGGTGAGAAGAACTCACCACAGGACCAAAGGCGAGGGAAAAACTTACACGAAGCCATTCACTGGCTATGAGAAAAAAGAACCCATTCTGAACAGCAAGTTGTGCTGGCATGGTGCAACCCAACACTTCCATTTGGAAAACTCGTCTTCTTAGTATTTCAGGCTGATCATGCATAGTAACCTTATCCACCAATCATCACATCCAAAGAGCCACATCTCATCATAAAATTTTGAGTTTTCTTGGTCACTTTGCAAAGAATTTTCAAGTCCTTTTCCAACATTACACTGAAATAGAGCTTGTTCAAGAATTTTCAAAGCAAGGATTATGTCATTTTCAACACACATACCCTTGGGATCAGCACACAAAAGAGCCTTTTCAGAATTCAAAACACCCTCAAGATAGAAGTGAGCCTTTTCAAACATATGGTCAATCTCAGTCTAGATAAATCCATCATCTTTTGCTGAAAGCAAGTTTGAAAACTCTTTATCTAAAGCAGAGGAATTGAAAAGGTTTATACCTGGAGTTTTCATGAGAGCAAATCCTTCTTTGTTCGCTGAGAGAAAGTGGAATTGGACTACATTTGCTAAAACTTTTAATGGTCCTTGGGACTTTTCTTGTAGCATACTTGCTTCAGCATTCTCCATGCCAAAGGGAAATAAATAGTCTTTCCCACCTAGAAGTGATTCTTGCATTTGGAAAAGAGGATTTTCTCTAACCATGACATCTTCATGGAACCCTATTGGTAGGTATAGCGGGTTAAGCTCACTCCAAGACCACTTATCATCCAGCTCTTCAAATTCTATTTTTGTCTTACTTGCTGATCCATCCATTGCTTGAAGAGAGTCTCTTTTACCCAAGCATGTGAGAAGTTCTTCCTTTTGGGAACCTTTGTTGTCACAAGTGAGTGTGATTTCCTCTAACTCATGAAGACTTCCTGACTGGGGTCTAACCTTAGGCTGCAAATCAATATTTGAACACCTCATAGGAATGTAGAAGTCCTCTTGTTGTGACCATTCTTCTTGAGAAGAAGGAAAATGAAATAAAAAGGCTTCATATTCTACCTCTCCATCACCTTGAAAGATGCCTTTCATTCCTTCCTCATGAATCTTTCATTTGTCATACTAATTTGACATGCTTTCCTGATTAATGTTGATTGCTGAAACAACATTATAAAATTCAATAGAAAAAGATTCAAAGATTGGCTGAGAGGTATCAATTGGTAAGCTTGTATTTAACTCACTTTCAGCCAGCTCTTCCTCTATAGGAGGCATACTTAGATGCTTCATAGAATCATCTGATTGGAAAATATGTTCACTATTATTCTCATTGTGTGAATAGAAGCACCCTATTATATTAGAAGAACTATTTTCTTCAGGTGTGACTTCTTAAGAATCTTCATCATCATATTCGACATGCAGGTGATATGATCCCAGTGTATGGTGAGAATTGTTTTAAGATAAAGGAGGTATTACCAAATCCTTTGCATGAAAGACTGATGTAATTTGACAATAAAAAATAGAGGTTGTTGGTTTTACTTTTTTGAAGACAAGCCTTCTCATCTTGGGTTTTGCCTTCGGATGATATTGCTATTCATATAGGCAAACTCTTTTTTGTGAAGGTTTATCACTTATATGCTCATCTTTTAATTTAAAATCTGGACCTGAGACTTTTGCAATAATGCCTTTTTGAAACCAACCAGATAAAAATAAATCATCTTCAATTTTAACAAGCTCTTTCTTGACAATTTCAAAGTCACATACCTTACTTCTTTTGAGATGAAATTGGACTTCTAGATGTAATGTTGCAATAAAGATTGACAACAGGTTATCTTGCCTGGGATGGTTAACTTGTGGAATCTTTGTCAAGGTTTGTGTGAATCAATCGACAAAGCTTCTTATCTCTTCATTTTATCCTTTCTAAATCTTGAATAGTTGGCATAATAGGTGGGCCGCATTAACTTCTGGTTTAAATCTCGCAAGAAAATTATTTTCCAGCACATGCTAACTAGTTATGCACCCATCTTCCAAATGCTGAAACCAAACAACATCACCAACAAGAGATTTAACAAATAGGTGAACATACACATGATGGGTGATCCCACAATAATGGGTTCCACTTTTTGACCAATTTTGACACTGAAATCAATATTTTTGCAACAAACGTCACGTTCAAGTGACTATATCTCCAAAACTATAAATAATTTCAAGATGACATAAACTAGTGATTTTGAGTACTTTGTTCCTACTTTGTAACCATATTTTTTAATCTAAAAAAAATTTATTTATGTCAATTTTTTTTATCTCCTCCAAAAAGTGGTACATAATAAAATTCAATATTTTAAAAAGTGACAGTCTGTTTGACACACAACTTTTTTTCTAGAAATGATAATGAAGTAATTCTTTCGGCGTTGGATTTGTAACATCAATATCCAGTGTCTGCATTTGGTTTGATTTATTTTTGTTGAATATTGTATAGTTTATGAAGTTTTGAAGTGACATGAACCATAATTCAGACATACATTCCGTTTGACACAGATAATTTGAAGTCAATTTATCATAAACCAATTTTTTTTTTTTTGAATAGAAAGGTATCTCAATAAGCTAGTGCCTCCATATTTTTCAAAAAAAATTTGACCTAATTTACTAATTTTTCCGAGGTGTCAAAGTCGGTTGATGTTCAATCGGTAATGAACCTATAATGAGTTAAACTCATATTTGAAAGTCTTAATGATTAAATTATGTAATAAAATTATAGTCGTTGGAAAGCTTGCTCCGAGCAGCACATTTTAACATTTTTATTTTACAGTAGGAGATCATTCTCTTGCAATTATGGCAGTCAAAAGAGCAAAAAAAAAGAAAAAAGAAAAAAAGTTTAAAATTTTTGTGATTTTGCATGTTCGTGCGAACATGGCATTCATGCGAACACGTTTACCATGTTCGCGTGAACATATGTTCGCGCAAACATGCAAATCATGTTTGCGCGAACATATATATCACATATTGTGGAACCTATTATTCTGGGTTCACCCACATCTTATTCCAAAACACCAAGAATCCCACAGGCTATCTTGAATGCTCGAATGTGGCTATCTGGATTTTGATCACTTCTTCCAACATACTCAGAAAAATATTTCTTTGATCCTACAAGCATGAGTGTGAAATGAGGTAGACCAAAAGGAGCAAAATGTGGATGCCATGATTGAGTTGCAACCAAGGCCATGATTATACTAGGCTTCTTTTACCCAAAAGATCAGAGTTGCCAACCTCCATCCTCGGGGAGGTAACCTTCAGATATCAAAGGAAAGAAAGCACTGAAACTTCACTTTCTTCCCCAACAGAGTCACCAAAAACTGTTAGTAAACAGTTTGTCCTTCGGATAGAAATGCAAACAATGACTCAATATGTTTTAAAAGAAGAACAAAATGCACTAACAATTGGATAGATTATCATTTTATTGATAATCTTCCTTTGAGTTGAGAGGTACAACTCCCTCATAAAAGATATTCAATGAATGTGATAATTGGTTATGTCTTTAACCTGAAGACACAAAGGGTTTTTCAGACATTCATCCATCAATATGGAATAAATGTGATTAACAAATTGCTAAACTAGAAATGAATGAAAAACTAGTAAACAACCACATGACTATCTACCATATTTTCATATTATAGAGAAAATTGAGAAAGTTGTAAGCATCTTTAGGCAAAAATGTGAATACATAACCACAAGACTACATATATCACATCTGACATAGTAATAAAGAATTGCATCTAAAAAAGAAATAAAAGGACTCAGAATCCTTCCAAATCAGAAACACTAATGTATATGACTATACAATCAAACACACTAATGTTCCTCTTTATTTCAAAAACATGATAAAACAATAATAGTACTGTTCAATCCCCTTATCATAGTTGATCTGCATAAAGAAAAACTACTTCCTCTGTTACAAAATAGAAATCTCTTCTCCCTATAGCAGTAGCTATAGAACTCCTACCTGGGAAAAGAAGAACCCTCACTACATCTGAATCTTGCAATAAATAACATTTTGGGTTGTCTTTTGGTTTCCATAACCATTTCTTGAAAAATCATGTACCACATATCTATCATATTGCCAAGGTCTACCCAACAAAATATGACAACAATCCATGGGCATAATATCACACAAAAATTCATCAAAGTAATGTCCAATTTTGAACTTTACAAGGCATTGTTCACTTACCAATATCTTATGCTGATCTTTGATCCATGATACATGATAGGGTTTGGGATGTTTCAACCTCTGCAACTACAACTTGGTAACCAAATCTTCTGATGCTAGATTTGTAGAACGTCCACTATCAATGATCACTTTGCAACATTTTTCAATCATCTTACATCTTGTCTTGAAAAGACTTCTCCTTAAAACAAGTTCCTCATCACTTCCCTTATTACATAAGGTTCTTCTCACCATCACATTTTCTCTAGCCTTGGGTCCACTTGGTGAACCCTCATCATCTCCTTGAATCAAAAAATTTCTATTACCTTGCCTACTTTCAGAGGATCTACACAAGATCTATGTCCATCTTTACCACATCTGAAATAATTACCATAAAATCCACCTCTAGAATAGGAATTACCTCTTCCTCGATAAGAATTAGTGCCTCTTCGGTAAGAATTACCACTTTTCCATTCAATCTTTCCTTTGTCATCATTCTTCCATTCAGATTTGCCTTTACCCCGCATAGAACTGTCAGATCTACCACTTTATCCATAAGATCTACCTCTACTTCTCTGGAATCTACTACCTCTACCTCTTTGTCTTTGTTCATGCTTCTTTGTCAAGATCTCCTCAGCTTTTAAGGCATATTCATATGCTTCTTCTACAATTTCCAACTTCACAAAACTTATTTCATCTTGAATTCTAGATCTCAATCCATTAATGTACCTTGCAATTTTCTCAACATCATCATCCACATGTCCAGATCTGATATCCAATCTATATAATTCATCAATATATTCTTTCATAGTCATGTTCGTTTGTTTTAAATTTTACATCTTTCTCAACAAGCTAACTTGGTAATCAGTAGGGAGGAATTTGTTCTTTACCTTGTTTACCATCTTTGGCCAAGTTCTAATCTTCTCCTTTCCTCTTCTTTGTCTATTAGTTTGCAAATGTTCCCATGACAGTGATGCATGACCTTTTAACCTAGTGACTACAATCTTCACCTTTCTATTATCAGGAGTTTTTTCATACTCAAAGAACTTCTCCATATTAGAGATCCAATCCAACACAACATTGGTATCCAATTTTTTATCATAAGGAACAACTTCTATAGCAGGCTTTGAATTTTCCCTAGGCAACACTCACAACAATATTTTCTCATCTTGATCTTCTTTGAGTTCTGGACTATGGTTTGGTGTTGTTGCTTCATCATCACTTACATCATCAAAATGCACTCCTCTCCTCTGGGCTATCTCCATAGCATCTAATCTAGCTGCAATTTGTCTCAACTAATCCAATATAGCATCATTGGCATTTCTTCTACCATAAACCATGTTTACAAATCAGGTTCCTACAAGATCGTAACCCTATGCAAGTTATAGGTCAAATCCATAGATCTGCAACCCTACAACCAAATCTAAATTAGGGTTCTACACAATCCAATTTCCACAAGGATGAACCTCAAGCTCTACTACCAACTGATGTAGGTAAAGGGATGAATAACTAGGGCCAAAGGCTCACCCAACCATCGAAACCACCCTATAAGAGTTAACACAACAGAAGCAAATACAAGGAACAAAAAACTAAGGAGGAAGAAGAGAGAAATATTTTTATTGATTCATTAAAACATCTTCATACATGCCCAATTGTAAGGCCTTTTGGGTTACGACCAGTTACAAATACATTCAAATTCAAAGATCCAACTAAAAATTCGCACTTTCAGTTCCACTCCACAATCTGCTCTCTAAAAACTTGCCTCACTCTAAGCCTAAACACTCTATATATACTTTCCAAAATGGCTTATAGATTATTCTAGAATATTACAATAGAGGAAGGTTGATCCAACAATGGTTTGGACACATCCCAAGAAAAGATCTTAACATAAATATCATGGTCGAAATAAATCCCGCAAGTCGGCTCGTAGAAATCATGTCCAAAGGCTAACACTCGGCATTCACTGGGTAACTCGGCACATGAAGAGTCACTTAGAATACACTGGGTAACTTGGCACACATTGGCAACTCAACATCAACTAAAAACTAGCACTCGACATCAACTAGAAACTAACACTCAACATTAACTGAAAACTAGGAACTTGGCATCAACTAGAAACTAGCACTCGACATCAACTAGAAACTTGCAACTTGGCAGCAACTAGAACTCAAAAACAACTGGCAAAATGAACAAAAGGTGTATGATTATAAGGAAACCCAGGGTGCTCTTGCATCACATTGCATGCATAGTTGGAGAAGAACTATCTGTCCTCATCAACGCAGAAGAAATCTCAGGCCTTGCCATGCAAACAATAAAAACCCCAAGCCAAAATTGCTCACAAATGGTCTCCAAAATTCGGAACCTACACTAACTTTGTCTAGCAGCTGTCAATCCAAAAAGATCAGGGAAGAATATCAACAAAAAGGGCAAAAAACAAACATGGACTAGGGATTGAGCCCTAGCCCAGCCGAGATCGATCGCTCCTAATCGCTTATTGGTTCATGTGTATTGGATAAATTCTGCAATTTCTTGTTGTTAAAATGAACCAAGAATGAGACAATAAAGAATATATTTTAGATATCAGTTTTTTAATTCTTGTGTGAATACTGGATCCCACAATAGCTAAAACAACTAATACTATCTTATTCCTTAGCTATATAGCATTCTCAAAATAAATCATAAACTATGATCTAAAACATTAATAAAAAATTCAAACACAATCAAATCCAATAAAAACAACTTATGATAGATAGTAAAAATCTGATATTATAAATAAAGTATAAACAATCAAATACTACATTAAAACAACATAAAAACTAATCAAAATCTGATATATCCTTTAAGAATATGGAGTATACAATATTAACGTATTATGAGACCCGTAAGAAATCCTAAACATTTACAAAATAATTTCACACTTACCCCAACTTCGTCAACGTTCCATAGCTTAATTCAAAGTCAGTGTAACGTGTTGGAGAATTCCGAGCATCAATTGGGCTTAAATGACAATTCAAGGGAACGTGTTTCCTTTGTTTGAATCAAATGACCAATCAATAGCAAGAAGTAGTATTCAATTATACTTGACAATTATTTCTTCGTATCTCAGGTAGTGCCATCTCTAATCATGCCAAAACCATGGAATCTAAAATATGGATTCCTCTTTTCAATTTGTCAATTGGATCATAATCTCATTCAAAATTTTATAGCTTAGGTGTTCTAATCTTTTCAAACGTCAAGCTTGCCTGAATTTAATATAGTTCGACCTTTCTTAATATAACTTTTTGTGCCGCTTCCATCTTTCTATATATAGATGTCCATCTGTCTTAGTTTTGCAAGCAGTGAAGCAAATTTGAGCAGAGTAGAAAGAGAGAAAGAAATAGTGTTCATGGCTTCTCCTAAAATTAATGTAGCAGAAGCAGAACCTTGGAAGTTAGTAATGGAAGATGGAGGACCCATAAAACCTCCAATTACAGTGAAATACACAAAGCTTTTTATCAATGGAGAATTTGTCGATTCAGTTTCAGGTAATCAGTTAGCTTAAGTGAATAGTTTTTGCATTAACATTTCAGATCATATTTTATGATCTATCAGTTATGAACAATTTAACATTCATTAATGTCCGTCACCCCTAAACATCACATGCTATAAAAAAATACAACACCGTAACTTTGGACAAGGTAAGTCTACTTTGACTATTTTACACTTTTGGACAAAGTAAGTCTACTTTGACTATTTTACACTTTAGTCTGAGAGCCCCGTCATTAATGTGTGATGTTTACTAACGAGAGATTAATGCCTTGTAATGAACTTATGCGCAGGAAAAACATTTGAAACATTTGATCCAAGAACAGAGGAGGTGATAACAAGTGTTTCCGAAGCTACCAAAGAAGATGTCGATTTGGCTGTCAAGGCAGCCAGGGCGGCCTTTGATCATGGCCCATGGCCTCGCTTGCCTGGCGCTGTAAGCTCACTCACTCATCATCAGGAAAGCTGGTTTTTTTAGTTAAAATCTTCTAATAAAGAATCATAATCCAATAAATGTTCTTGTGATTTCAGGAGAGGGGCCGCATACTGAACAAGTTTGCAGATCTGATTCAACAACATTCCGAACAACTTGCAATGTTGGAATCATGGGATGGAGGAAAACCTCTGGATCTTGTAAGAGTACTAGATATGTCAAAATCCATTGGTGTTCTCCGATACTATGCAGGTATAGATAACCCATTTTGGTTCTAGTTATATTGGTTTGTGCTTCACAGTTTGGTTGCAGTTGAGTCTGTTGGCAAAATGGTCAGTGCTTCTCTTGGGATTCATGACATTGTTAAACCACCTCCTGTGAATTCTATAAGTCTAGTAGTTGTATTCGACATTGAAAGATCGTTGTTTTCATGCAACAACAACCACACTTGTGACAACGTCTATCTCCTTATATTTGACCTTATTTACACACTTATTCAAATTTTTCACAGGGTATGCTGATAAAATCCATGGGCTAAGTTTGAAGATGAATGGGCCATACCAAGGATATACTTTGCAGGAGCCCATTGGGGTTTGTGGTCAGATCATACCATGGAATTTTCCACTGTGTATGCTTTTCACTAAGATTGCTCCTGCTCTGGCATGTGGATGCACAGTGATTGTGAAGCCTGCAGAGTTGACTCCCTTAACTGCACTTTACTGTGCTCATTTGTCTCTAGAGGTATATGCTCAACCTTCCTTAAGAATCTAAGTAGGGACACGGTCATCGTCCAGATAAAATGTATCTTTGATCAAAATTCAAAAGTGTTCTGTAATCGAAAACAATAAAAAAATTTGAAAAATAATCATATATTTCCAAAGATCTACATTATTTTTTTCTACTTTTGATATATTCTGTCTGGAAGATAGCCAACACCTTTAAGTAGTAGTATAACTTCCCATTTGCAGTTTATGCTGTGAAATTGCATTGACTATGTTAATTTTTCTTGATTTGATTCTGGATCTGAAGCACTGTATCAATATAAACTTAAATTCTAATATGTTAACGAAATAGATCATCTTAATCTCCTTCGTTTTCGATATGGAATCAATAATTTTAGTTTGT
This sequence comes from Cupressus sempervirens, assembly GCA_028749045.1. Taxonomy (NCBI): domain Eukaryota; kingdom Viridiplantae; phylum Streptophyta; class Pinopsida; order Cupressales; family Cupressaceae; genus Cupressus; species Cupressus sempervirens. The sequence continues at coordinate 756,892,175 of CM053791.1, read as the reverse complement.
GGATCCTTATATCTGATATCACTCCTTTTAAATATTGCTGATAACAGCACCCATTTATGTTGGAATCTAGTTCAGAAGATTTATACTTGGCTACGTGCTCCATACAATGGATTTAGAATAGTTTTTTCATATCATTCTGATCAATCTAGTTTGAACGATTTATGCCTCAGTTATATGTTTCATAGGATGGATTCAGAATTGATTTTTAATAATATCGAGTTGATTACTATAGGTTGGAATACCTCCTGGTGTCCTTAATGTACTCCCCGGTTTTGGAGAAACTGTTGGTGCTGCCATAAGCAGTCATATGGATATTGACAAGGTAAGTATAAAAATATAAAAACCAATATTATCTTTTCAAAACATGATATGTATTTATGTCTAAGCTGGGCATTTTATCTTGTTTACTTATTTATAAACTAGTATACCTAAAAATTTAATTCAATTTTTTTTTTAAAAAAATAAGTGGAGAGGTATCTAATTTCAAGAAAGAATTAATATAAATTTAGTAAATATTGTATTCAAATGAACACAAAAATTAAGATTTAGACAATGATTTATTTCACCATGTGCAAATTTTTAAAAAATCATATTCCATATAAATCATAATAATAAGAAAATGCATATTTTTATTTTGTTTTTCTGACATGTAAATGAACGTCAATTTTTTTTCAAAATAGAAAATGTTTACATTGAAGATTGTTGCCACTGTAGAAAGCCTCTCGGCTTAATAATAGTAAATGTAGTTTACAAAGGAGCTTATCTGACTTTTCAATTTTAAAAAAAAAAGGTCTTGTCAATAAATGGAAGATTGGAAAAAGAAGTGATGTTTCACTGCATTTATTAATTAATTGAAAAAACTATATAATTAGAATAATTTAATAATTTTTTTGTTTCTTTAATATTGAAATTAATTTATATTTTTGTATTTTATACTTTTAAAATTAAAATTATATGTATTCTATACAGATTGCATTTACTGGGTCAACTCAAGTAGGAAGATGGATAATGGAAGCTGCAGCCAAAAGTAATTTGAAGGAAGTGACATTAGAACTTGGTGGGAAATCACCTTTAATTATCATGGATGACTATAATATTGATGAAGCTGTAGAAATTGCTACTATGGCTACATTCACAAGCATGGTGTGTTCCCAAAGTTTAATGTTTGCATTATTGAATGGTATAAAATAGTATTTATCAATTTGGGTTTTCAGAAAGAAAAGAAAAGAAAAAACTCTTTGGATTATGTTACAGGGACAAATATGCGTAGCAGGTACACGAGTGTTTGTTCAAGAAAATATTTATGATAAATTCGTGAAGAAAATAGGAGAAAGAGTAAAGAAGATTGTGGTAGGTGACCCATTTAAAAGAGGAGTACAACATGGCCCTCAGGTAGTCCATTATTTGACTCTTTTTTCTTCTTTGAAACATGCATAATTATTTATTATCTACATTCAAAACAAATATTTTCAGCTTTTGTTAAACAACTTTGTAAAAATTGTAATTAAAATAGCTATTGACTATATAACATTTTACATTATAAAATATTTAGTATAAAATTCTCTAGTATCAACATATATCTAAAACATGAAATCATTATGCAACTTCTTTTAAGTATATATTATTTTCTTTCCCTTCTAATGATACATTAGACAATGACGATTATAATATATATAAATGTAATCTATTCATTTACTTTTAATATGTTACTACTTGATCATAAAAACTACTTAATTCACCCATATGCAAATTCAAGGATACTGCAATTTGATATAAGAAATGGACTTTCATTATTATATACAATTTATAGAATGTGAATTACTTTTATACCAATTAAAAGTGATAAAATAATAATAGTATAATGTCTATTTATAATTATGTACTTACTTTGTAAGAAATGTTTATTGCAGATTAATAAAACTCAATTTGATAAAATATTGAAATACATTCAATATGGTAAGATAGATGGAGCCAAATTACTAATTGGTGGTCATTCCTTGGCTGAGAAAGGATTTTACATTGAACCTACAATATTTATTGATGTTGAGGTAATTCTCATATTTAATGCAATATTAGTTACTCGAGTGTGTAGTAGGTTAACTGGATTAACTATTCAACTCTTTATTATAATTTATTGCAGGATGATATGAGGATTGCTAGAGATGAAATATTTGGTCCAGTCTTATGTATTTTGAAATTCAAGTAAGGATATTTACAACTAGATTATATTCATATTTTTTCAATATCAACAAGTAAAGATCTAACTATTATTAGTAGTATTGATTTTACAATAATACAACCACTTGACATTAACTTTAACATTGACACTTCATTTTTGCAGAACTGTAGAAGAAGTAATCGAGAGAGGAAACAAGACAATCTATGGTCTTGCAGGTGGAATTTTGACTCAAAATATTAACATAGCTAATAGAGTTGCAAGATCTCTCCGTGCTGGAACTATGTGGATTAATACTTTTCTTGTGGTTGACGATGATTCTCCATTTGGAGGATACAAGATGAGCGGACTTGGAAGAGAGTATGGACCTCAGGGCCTTCAAAGTTATCTCCAAGTCAAATCTGTTATTACTCCTCTTCATGACTCTCCATGGCTCTAAGAACCACCTTCTATGTAGTTCTATATTATGTTATTTTCATGACATTTTGCATGTCTATCAACTCACAAAATAAAAATCAACCATGTATTAACATGCTTCTTAACAAGAATATATATTAGATTATAAAAAATTATCTCCATGTTTAAATTAATAGATTTCTTGATAAATTTAATTGTGGTATTATTTTTTTCAGCCTAATATTTATTGCATATTATTATTATTTTAAATGAATCTTATTTTGAAATATTATTTATTCATAGATAACTAATATGAACATGTTTGCTTCCTTGCTTAAAAGATTTATGTTGCACTATTTCTTAAAAGGGACCCCCGCCCCCCAAAAAAAAAATTTAATCACTACCTGATGGCCTCCATCGAGCCATTCATTGTTATCCCATTGACGGATTGTGTTCTTCCCTGTTTAGTGCCAAGATTTCTTCATGACTTCTGACCTATCCATACAACAAAAAATGGTTCAGTCATATATTGTGGGCTTGCATGGATCTCAGAAGAGAGTTTCATCCATTCCTTTCACAAAAGCGAAAAACTGTTATGGCTGCACTTAGAGTGAAGAATCTCAGTTGTTAGAAATAATCATCTCCATTGAACAGCTTTCAAATTCGCATCAAGATTTAGGATCTAGGCCTTTCACCCCTCCGGCTGTGCAAATCAAACAAGGAGTTATCATAATTGAATTGAAGTGTCCGTGCGAATCATAGACATGTGTTTGCCTTTGATAGATGTCTGGTATTTCACGGGCATGGAGAATGAGTTCTACAGCAGCCAGACTCTAACAAAGACCCGATTCATATTGTAAAATAATCAATGGAACGGACCGGCCTCCTTCAGCAGAAACTGATGCCAGTTGTTAGACTTGGATTAGGAGCTATCGAAATAGCAGCGCGTCAAAGACCGTAGGAAATAGATTTGATTGAGTTTGATGCGCATAATAATGATGCCGATGATAACAAGAACAACCAGAACCTTGCCGCACTAATTTCATAATCTATAGATCCATGGTTCACATTTTGGATGTGCGATGAAGGTATCTTGCAGTAGATCTATGAAACAGCATGCCATAAATACTAAAGGCACAATGTTATCAGCAAGAGTTTGGTCTCCTATCAAAGAAGCGTCTTCTTACCAATACGAGATCACTCTTTATATTTCCCTCCATGCCAGCAACAAAAAAAAGAAGGTTGGTAGTTGACACACATGGTCAACATTTTGGTTAATACTTGACTGGTTCATGAGGCCGAAGGTTTTATATTAGAAAGTTGAGACCAATACGAGAAAATGTTTCATAGTAAAGTAAAATGAGTATCTTGCCAATCTAGAACATTATAATCTGTTACTCAAGATGTCATTGAGCATGAAAGTGGCATTGCACTCTATAAATAATGTTTGGTCTATAAATCAGAATCAGAGGTGCACCTTATGGTGTGGGTATAAATACCAAAGACATAGTTGATTCTTTTGCTGAATTTGTGCCGAACCTGCAGTTGTAAAGGTGAATGCAATCAAGGTTTCCACATAAGCTTTTCTTATTGAAACAATACTGAATAATATACTAGAATGATATGAATAATATTGAATAATAATTACATTGATGTCTAAGTATCTTTATATAGTATTATTTTCCCTTTACAACAACTACTTAGGAGAATAACTTCCCACAACTATATATTGAACTGATTTTATTTATCTAATCTAAACACAAAAACTAACCTAATTAATGTAATAAACCTAACATTCCCCCCTTATTACATTAATTCAACAATCATTCTCACTTATTAGAAACTAACCTAATCAATGTAATAAGTCCAACATTCCTAACCTAATTAATGTAATAAGTCCAAGATTCCCCTCCCCCCCCCCCCTTATTACATTAATCCAATAAAATTGAAAAACCTTCACCAATATTATAAACCTTGATGAAGCTCCTTCACCAAACTTTGAAAATAGTCCGCAACTTCAAATTGCAAATCCTAATCCTGAAGTTGAGCTCTTTCACCAATCTTTGAAAGTAGTCTCCAACTTCATATTACAAATCCTAATCCTGAAGTTGAGCTTCTTCACCAATCTTTGCAAGTAGTCTACAACTTTATATTGCAAATCTTAATCTTGAAGTTGAGCTCTTTCACCAATCTTTGAAAATAGTTTGCAACTTTAGATTGCAAATCTTAATCCTGAAGTTGCCCTCATATCCCAATTTCAGATTGCAAATCTTGAAGTTGGCCTCATAAAAACATTGTTTCTACCTCTTTTACACAACAAGACATAGTTCCTCCACAATTTCACATCTCCATGGAGTGTGCCTGATGCCTCCTTTGGTGTTGCACATGTGAGATGCCTTTCCTCCAAAAGTCCACATCTCCTCCAAGTGTGTCTAATGCCTCCTCAAGTGCCATAGAAACAAACACCACTAATATGTTTCGACATCATTCCTCTGAAAGTCGACATCTCCTCCGAGTGTCTCAAATGCCATTGTTGAAATCCTGCGCCACCCCCCCCCCCCCCACTCAATAGAAGGACAATCACATAGCCAAGCCCCCTCTTTTCTTTAGGGACACAAATCTATCAATTCCCCTCTTCTCTTCAGCGAGAAATTGGCCAAGCCCCAACTTTACAGGGACACAAATAGGTGCTTCTCATGCAGTAATCATCTCTAAGCAAGAAGCTAGCTTGAGATGATAAAAATTCTCTAGCCTCCTATTTTATTCACAAAAAATAGGATTTGGTCATCCAAAATCCATTAAAAGCACTCTTCTTCCCATTGATTAACTTGGCTCTGATACCACTGTAACAGACCCAAAGAATGTGAAACTAAAAATATAACATGTTGAAACTACTGATTCAAATCATTCGGATACACATAGACTTGATACTAAAAATGATATTGAAACAATACTAAATAATATACTGGAATGATATGAATAATATTGAATAATAATTACATTGATGTCTAAGCGTCTTTATATAGTATTATTTTCCCTTACAGCAACTACTTACGGGAATAACTTCAAACAACTATATATTGAACTGATTTTATTTATCTAATCTAAACACAAAAACTAACCTAATTAATGTAATAAAACTAACATGAAAGTGATCAAAGGAGAAGTATTTGTAAATGTAGTGGAAGGCTGAGGCCGTCATGATGGCTATCCAGGGCAATATGAATCCTCCATGTCAAGTACATGCAATAACCAATTCTTGGAGAGTGATATTACCAACATGAGGTTATTACAAATATTCCAATTGCACCAAATGAGGAATATCATATTTTATTTGAAATGTCAAATAAGATAAAATGATTATGCAAGAAAATGATAAATCAATTTTTCAAGAAAGGGAAGGCATTTTTAGTTTTAAGATTTGCAACAGAGAAGGGAAGGAAGGAGATTTTATTTGTGTTGCAACTTGTTTATGGTGTAAAGGTATATAATCATATGGTTATTTGCTTGTATATTTTGAAATGAGGGGAATTTTACTCTTAGATCCTTTGGTTTGAGTGTACAAATTTCTCTAGTTGGAAAAGCTCTTGTGGTTTTTCTAATCATATCCAAAATATCATCTTTCTCTCATCTATCAAGATTATTGTGTGTCATGGAATCCTAGGGTTTTTTTGCATCATATATGTAGTATCATATCTCCACTGTATTTCTTTGTAAATGGGAAGATTGATTAGATAGCCTATGTGTTATATATTTGATTTCCTTTTAAACTTATTTAAATCAAGTTTCACATTCATATCATGTTGATGAATGGATGTTAGTATTCCTTATGTGCCTCCTAGTTAAAGGCTAATCATAAAATTAATTATTATAAATCAAAAGGAGGGAGCTATAACTTCATTTCAAAATTCAGAGAGCACTTGACAAAGCAATTGCAGGTGACTCAACTATTGGTTTCAGAATTGTCTTTCATTTTGGCCATTTCAGAGTTGTCTGTGAAGGATTTTCAAAGAAGACAAATCTATTTACTAACAAATTGTATCCCAAGTAATAGGAGTTTTAAACTTATGTCCATATAGTGCTTCAAATGGAGCCATTAGGGAATGTACTATACCCACTTGTACATTCCACACACACCACCCATGACTGCTCGATGACCACGATGGTTTCTCCTCTTGTGTAGAACCAATGCTTGGACCTCACCATGGACAAACCCTTACATATTCTCTACTAATAGGGAAAGTTAAAGCTTTTATGTTGCTTCTTGAGATTAAATGATATTTAATGCTAAATATGATTAAAAAAAAATATGATTGAAGATTCACTCAGATTTATTATTTATATCTGATAGACTATTTTACAAAAAGACAAAGGAAATTGTTTAATCTAAATTTTGCTACAAATTTGTGAAAATATAATTTTTTTTTTTTTTTTCAATTTTTGTTGTTGTTTTTCTATCATAAAAAATGGAGATCATGAAAAATTGATGTTGAAATTTTCATGAAAATCTGTTGTGTTTTGGGATTTTTGAAATTTGGTCAATGACAAATTTTGCAAGAACTTAATCATGCCCATTTTATATGAGGTTTGACTTAATGATTGTCAACTATATAATACAATGGTTTTCTAACTTTTACATGGTAGTTTGACCATTTGATATTTTTTTGTCATCCTAAAATCTACTCATCCATCAAAGATTTTTTTTGATGTTAATTGATTCACAACTAAATAAAATCTTGTCAAATTTGTTTTGTAGCAATAAATCTATATCCAATCATATAGCCTCAAATCTAAAAGCTTCATACCACAAAAAATGGTGGAAACCAAATATTTAGTAACAAATTAATTATGTTATGAGTGCATAAGTAAGAAATGAAACCCATGAGGACTAGGAATGCTACTACTAAAAATGGTGGAAACCTAATATTTAGCAAGAAATTAATTATGCTATGAGTGCATAAGTAAGAAATGGAATCTATAAGGACTAGGAATGCTAGTAGGAATTTTTATCTTGCACATGAGTCCAATGAGGTCTCCACACAATTCATCACTAGTAGCATCATTAATAGCTCCTTCTTGAGACCAAGAGACATCATCATAGCCATAACTCCATTTTTCTTCAAACAAAGGAAATCTAAGTGTTGCAATTTATTCTCATCCCCTTAATCACTTTGTAGGGAGATATATTGTACAACATGTATATAGTTAGAACCAAAAATATGGTGTGATAATGGGGAGGCATTGCCTTAATTGCCTTGACCGACAAGTAATTGCTCATGTTTTCCCCAAAGAAAGCTTCTCATTATTGTTAGGAATTTGGCTAAGGAAGTTTGTTAGGGTTGTCACTTATGAGAATATATACCTTTTATGAAGAGGGTAAAACACAATATAAAATTTTGCATACCAAGACTTGGAAAATTGTCTAAGTACAATTCAACAAAACAATACATAGTCATCTTATTTTCTTTAGCACGGTTCACTAGAAACACTTGAGCATGTGCACTCTTATATGAAGATAGTATAGATATTGAAGAACATGTGGGTACCAATGCTTAAGTTTTGGATGTGTATAGATAGATTTATAGATAATTTACCACATACATGACTGAATAGATAGAATAGAGGTAAAGGCAAAGAGTAAAGGAATTTTTATAAGGGAAAATTTTGGTTTACTAAAACATTGAATTAAAATTTTTGGAATGACATCCTAGAGGTTAACTAGCATGTGGAAAAAGATAATTCAATAAATTTAGCTAAGTATTAAGCAACACGGTTGATAGGATGAAGTATTTTGGTATAAAGGAAGAACTTTTTGTTTAGTCTAATTTTTTTTGTATTTATCTTTGTTGTCACAAAAGCATGCACCCTTGCTTAAAGTCTTATCTAAAGGAAACCTTGTGAAATATGGAAATAATCTCCAAGCTGTGGAACTTGAACTATGAGATTGAGTCTCCAAAGTAGGCTGACTTCCTTACTATTATGGTGCATCTAACTATTTTTTGGAAGGAAACGAGAGATAGAATGCATGAATGCAAACTACCTAACCTATTCTAAAGGGGGTGATACACCAAAATAGTTTGTAAGTCAACCTTCTCTAGACACTCAGTGTCATAGTTTAAGTCGCACAACTTGGAGATTGTTTCCATGTTTCACAAGGTTTCCTTTAGGTAAAACTTTAGGTAAGGGTGCAAGATTTTGTGACAATAGTTTTTGGCATGCCAAGTGGGACTAACATTTGAAGCATTATAAGTTCATCAGTGTCAAGAAGACAAGAATTTTAGATACATGCTAAGAAGATAGTGCTTCTCTCAGTATTTTTAGTCCTTCAAGAGGCTCATATTTAAGTACTTGGTGACTCCAACTCAATATTCTGGTTTCTAGACCAAAGTTGTTGTGGTTCATGCCCAAAGCTCATACAAGAGCATCTTCTAGAGGTAATTTTCAATAGATTGAGCTTTCATTTTCAAATCCTAGAAGAAAGAGAAGTAGATTATCTCTATCACTGGTTAGGAGTGCAACAATAACACATACACCTGCAAGATCTCTTTCCACTCCTCTTGTTGATAGATCACTACAAAGGGTGCCATCCTTTCATTTGAATAGGTCACTATTTCATAAGGCCCAACCTAGGGCACTTGCATTTTCCACCTTTAATGGTGGGAGTCCTCTCCTATTGGCTTAAAGACATGACATTCTAGTATTTTCTCTCAAAAGTATACCTGATTTTATTTGTGAAACTTCCATCTTCCCTATAGACATATTCAAGAGATTTCAAATGTATGTAATATACATGGTATTATAGAGGATGATGTTGCTGTTAGGCTTCTATCTTCATCCTTAAAAGGAAAAGCATTAGAATGGTATCGAGGTTTACCTCAAAACTCTACTACTCATTAGGATGGGTTAGGAACGAGATTTTGCAAGCATTTTGAAGATAAAAGTGATCATTTATGACTTTTAGAGCAACTGAAAACTATCAAGAGAGACCCCCATGAATATATGATTGATTTTAACTATATATTTCAAAAGACATGGGATAGAATACCTACTACACTAAAGCCTTCTCCTAGTAATGCTTTCTTACATTACCTTAGAGCCTTTAATAGTGACATAGCTACTATAGTGCAAACTATGGGAGGGGATACTTTACCAGATGCCTATGAAATCACTATAAGGGCAAAAAATATCTTAATAGAAGGAGGGAAACTAGCTCCAAGACCTCAAATGCCTTTCTTTCTAGATGTACCCAATCATCAATCAACAACCCCAATAGCCTCTACATCCTCAAATGAGACAAATAGGATTGAGGTCATGATGCAAATGTTAATGTAAATTATAGATAAAATAATTCAATAGTACCATCATTCTAACATGGGTAAGAGAGTCTAAGATCAAAGCTTAGAAACACAATCTATGATGTAGGCTATTGGTCAACAATGGAAGTGAGATGACAACCCTCAAGGGACAACAAGTACAGATTGTTAGGTCTCCTTAGCTCTTGTAGTCATATAGGCAAGCACATCAAGGATAGGCTCTATGGGCCCAAAATAAATCTTTCAATGGTATGACTTATGTAGCTCCAGATCAATCAAAAGCAATGGTTCATCAAAACAACCTAGCTGAAAAATAATAAGGATACACACATGGTTGTCCATCTAATGATCAAGGTACATTTCCTCAGGCCTTAACTGTATAGGAGATGCCAATAACTTTAGGACAACAATGCAATGCAAACCAGTCTAATGTTGGATATCAAGCTTAAGTGCAGGGGAATGCCTCTTATGCCATCTTTGGTAAAGGGTATTTTGGTTGTAGAAATCATAGGAACAATATTAATGTAGCTATGCATGCCATGGACCTAGGGATTAAAAAGGGGCAACCACACCAGTTCAAGATTAGAGTAAGGGACATAATTGCAAGAAGGAAGAAGAGCCTAAGGCTATTTATATATGAACTTAGGTTGAATCTTTAGGTTCAACCAACTATACATGACCCCACAAGGAAGAAAATCAAAGTAAGAAAATGAAGCCATCTCCTTTTTATATCTCTTTGGTGATGGGAGATAAAGTAGTTCATAATTGTATGATAGACTCTAGTGCTTGCACCTCAGTCATGCCCAAGAGGATTGTTGATCAACTAGCCATAAATTATGAGCCCATGAGCAATGGGATTATTTAGTTGGATTATAGTTCTTGTAGAACTATAGGAGTATTCAAATATTTAGAAGTAACCCTACATGCATGTCTTGGCTACACTATGTTGTAGGATATAACTTTTATAGATCTCCCCACACACTCTATCATTTTCTTATCCAAGGATTTCACTACTAATATTAGTGGTGGATGTATTGCTACTGATTGGTCTTAGATCTTTTTCAAAGGGAGTCCAATGGCACAAAGACCTTCATAATGGCAGAGGCATTCCATATCAAGCAAGTTGAGCGTTACATAGTTAAACCTTAAAATATGAATTATATTATTTTTTACAAGGAGGAGGGCCACTAAAATCCTTTTAGGTATAAGGAAAAAATTGATCCAAGGGTCTATGTTTTACATGAATAGGATGATGTCATTCCAATTTTGATCCAAGCTACAAATTAAGAGGCCCTACCCAAGTCACCACTAGCTAGATGGTTTGGGCATCAAGAAAGAGTAGAGCAACTAGGAGAGTCATGGTTCTCTCAAGGGTTTGATGAGGATATTTTAGTCTTCAAGAACATAGAGGATGATTCCATTCATTAGGGTGAGAAACATGAATGCAATAGTGAGCCACCTATTGGTGTTTTGAAACAAAGATGATTCCAAATTACCCTGATGAGAATAACATACATCTAGGGGAAACTAACTCCCATCTTTAACATATCCTTTCAAAGGCCAAGCCAACTACAAGGCTTGACCCTTCTTCTATTTTAGGCTCTGCAAAACCTAGGCAAGTGGACCTCAGATTCAATTTATATGGTACCAATTGCCAAAGCATACACTGAATCTAATACAAAGCAAATACAACCCTTATTTCTCCTATACCTATATAATAACAAAGATATGCAGTAGCAAATTGCAACTCTACAGAATCCATGAGCTTAGTGAGGGTAACACTTTTTAGCTCTTCAACATGAAAGGGAAAAACATTTGATTAATGATGTTGAATTCAGTAAAAAACCCAAACATGTAGTAGTAAGAATAAGTGATGTTGTAGCTGATCAGTGCCTTATCTATTGGGGAATTCCATTAATTAAACACATACATATGTGATATCAGTGATTCATTTCATACACCAAGATATCAGATCTATCCCATCACTTTGTGAATCAGACATCGGTGTTCATAAAGACCTCATTCTTATGAAGTATCCTTCTCATAATAATAAAAAATCCAGTCAGACAAATCAAGCATTTACTTGGCCCTTTGTTCAAATAACAAAACATATTAGACATACAACCTTAAAAGGATGCAAATGGGTCTCAATTCTTTGTCCATAGACCACATAAGATTGTAGATTATAGAGATAGGAGATGAGAATCAGAATGAAACTAAAGAAATTCTTGCTCATTTGTATTCATTTCTTTGAAACTATACATTTAGATGCATGAAATAAAAAAACATAAAAATACCTAATAGATTAGAACTAGCTATATTATCTTCTCTACTACTCTTCATACAAGAGAAATATGCTAAATAAAATGGTGGAATCACATTTTTGGATCCAACAATGTGGTCTCACACTAAAAATTTCAAACCTAGTATTATAGTAGTGAGAAACTTCTCCAAAACTAGAATCCCTACAATGGATGAGAAAGAAGAAGATATAGACAGTAAATGAATTCTCAAATCTAATCTAAAGATGACATGTGTCCACTTAAATTTCATTCTTTTCTATTGTAAAATCTCTTTCATCTTTCTACCCCTAAAAAATGATTTAGTTTTTATCATTGCTTTGTAACAACTTGAAATATCTCTTCCTCAATGATAAAAACCATTTTGTTACTAAAATATTTGATATGGGTATGTGCAGGATCATGGTCAACCAAACTATGCCCTTAAGTGGTAATAAAAAATTAGAAAATCAGGGTTATGTCAACTTGACATGCAATTTTCTACTTGTTATTATCTTCATATCAAAAAGTTGAGAGAAAAAAATCTCTAGCAAATTGAATCTAGTTTCTAAACTACTAGTACTTATCTCAAAAAAATAAATATTGATTTGCTCAAAATTTTGAATTTTAATGCAATATTACAAAAATTTCAGAACAAAAATAAGAAGTAGACATATGTCTGACCACATTAATCAAAATCAAATGATAATATTTTTTAAATAATATTCTAGATGTAAGCAGTAGACTCATGCCTAGATGTGGCACATATTTTTGGGTATTTTTATTCTAAATAAATAATTAATATTTAAATTTTGTCTTTAGTAATTTTGAAATAAAAAACTCTCGTGTTTGACCATCTTTAACTAATTCAAAACTCTGTAAAATTCAATTTTTTATTTATTTTTCCTTATAGTAGAAGAAACATAGAATGTGATGCATCTTTTGGATTAAACAATGTTGTACCATTTGAGAGTTATAGTTATTTTTCAAGTAGTGTGTCAGTCAACACTTTATATGTAACTCTATTAGAAAATAAGTAATAATTACTTACTAAACTCATAATTTGACACACCTTACATTTATGAAAAGATAAGAACATTATTATGAAACCCTTTTCATTTCATCAAATTTTGGTAAAAAAAAAGTCGTTAGCTACATGTTTGAAGGAAAAATCACATAAAAATAGACCAAAAGCACATTTTTAGGATGTTTTTAAAGTTGACCATATAGGTTTGGTATCAAAAAATATAGTAGACCTTATAAAGATATTAATTATTTTCATTTAGTATCAGGGTGGGTAGGAAAAAAGTTGGAATAGATTTTGAAATGGTTTGAGATATTGTAGAACTATTGATTTTTCAGATCACCACTTTTCGGCACACAGTGATCCTGCACATACCCATATGCATCATGATATGCTGATGAAATCCCCATTGAAATGACTTAAAGGTGACCAAACTCAACCCTAGCTACATTTTCACTGTCATTTATGCACATTCAGCTCATCATCCTGCTAGAAATCAAAACTAAACTTTGATACCTGTTGTAGATTAGGAATCTAGGAAAAACCTCTTGTATCATGAAAAAATGGATTCTTGTGCAAAAAAAAATTCCAAAATTGGAAATTTTGTCTCCTCCCAATTTTGATGATATATAATATGCCTATATTTTCTTATCAAGAACTCCTAGAAAGTCATTTTGAAAATTGTACCTCTCTTATGGCTCTATGACTGAATATTTATTTTTGAAAAAATTTAAAATAATCTAAAGTTTAGACTTTAGAATATACCTATCTGAATTTAAAACACTCATGTTCCTTTTAAAATAAAATGTTAAAAAAAAAAGAACATTTTTAAAACATTTTTATTTTTGACACATGTCACACTATGATTGGCTATATTTTTGCATAGTCAGCTACCACCGGGTACCATGTGGCTCCCTCTAATTTTCCTGCTAGGCACTACCATGTGGTAGCTTCTCATTGGCTGCCCAACTTGCTGCATCATCTGCCATGTCACTACTGACTCGAGGCCTGCTGCCACATGTCAACTAGGTGCTTTCCCACATGCACAGTCAACAGCTACCACATCGCATGTGGAATGCACCTTCATGACATGTGGTACACTGTGCCATGTCAACACCTTAGAATTCATGCCAAGCTAGGCTGCCCCTGACATGTGTCACTTCATAATTCATTCAATGGATGCCACATATCAATTTTGGATTCATTCTCTAGTCCATGTCACTACCACTTGATCACATTGATCAGACCACCAAATCATCTCTAGCCTAGGCCCACTACCACATGGTTCTTAGGTGCATTCCCACTTTGTTTATCTTCCTTGCATCATCTCGAAGCAAGAAAGTGTCGATCGTCAGATCTCACCATGTAGCAAAATCCAATGCATCCATCTTGAGCTCGTTGAGTCCTCATTGCTTCCACTTGTAAGTCTCCAATTTATTGTTCCTCATCTACATGTTAGTTTTTAATTCATCAGATTTCCACATCTGCATGATGTCATCACCTTGAGTTGCATATGTTCAATCAAAAATTTGGTCTTCTTTCCTCTAGTCAGGACCCACGCACCCATGCATAAGCTTGAAGCTTCCCAAAAGGATGATGTCTTTAAGATATTTTATCTTTGGTGTTTTTTTGTATTTAAACATCATAAATTATCCCTACATAGGCAATCTGGGATATATTGTTCTCCTTTTCTCATGGCATATTTCTCAGTACTCCTTGTGTGGGTTGCTTCCATCCTCCCCCTATCAATGCCATGGTCATGTCTTGTGTCATAGTTCATACGACATGGTAAGTAGGAAATGATCTTGAATGACATGGTCTCCTTCAGTATGGAGCTCCTTCATGCACAAAGTCTTCTCTAAAAAATGGGTCATCTTCCTCAAGCTTTGAGGCTAGCCCTTTGCAATTGCCCCCATCTCCAATCCAAAATGATGAGTACACTATTGCTCATGCATCTGGCATCGACCTAAAGTGTCTGAGCTCTACAAAAAGGGAACATGCAGGTTGAGATTCTCTCATTCCTATTCATGCCTACCTCTATTCCTCTTTGCCTACCAACTGCATCAATTTCATCAACAAGCACAATGCATGGGGCATTCTCTTTGGCCTTTTTGAATAGGTCACATACTCTAGATGCTCCAATGTCAACAAACATCTCCACAAACTCAAGACCTAAAATAGAAAAGAAAGGGACACTCACTTCCATAAAATCTTTCTTTTCCTCATCAACTCCTATTTCAACATGGGGCTATGCTTTTGCTAAGTTGCAACTTTCTCTATAATTGGGATCTTAGAGATGCTATGCAACCCAAGGCAATGGTCTAGTAGTGATCAATATAAGAATTAGACATGATCATCTTTCCATTAGCTAGATGAAGACTAGAAAGAAAAGTGGATGCAGACTGACTTTTCATGGTTTTAATTTCCTTTTCAACCCCTGCAAGTTACTTATTGTAGATGGGGAAAATAAGCTGACCTTGAGTTGAAGATGTATGCATATCAAAAAGATTCTGAGTAGTGATTACATGTGTAACAATTGGAATTGTAGGAGCTAATCATTCAAAAGACCCTAGACCAACATTTTGTTGCCTAGATCTACTTATGCATGGATTATGTGATCTACTTCCCTACTCTATTGTGCAATGCTCATGTGGTCTAGCTCTTGTTGCTTTGGCCATGGGCTTTTTATATCCTGTTGGCTCCTAATACCTCTTCAAACAACATCTCCCTTTGTGATTGGGTTGACTGTTGAAACTTGGCTTAGTAGTATTCTTATTGTGTCTTATTTTTCGAACCACTCCTTCATTTCTCTGATGAAGAAGAGATGAATGAAATCCCACTTTAGTGGCCATGATAACGACACAAATTGTAACAATCATTGTTGCACCTAGAATAAAAATTGAGTTGAATATATAGCAACTTGCCTTCCATACATGAACTACAAACCAAGACTTCATCACTTGTCTTCTTAATGTTTCTTTCCCAACACCTTCATTCTTCTCATATATATTCACTTGTACCATTAGGGAAAAACCAATACTTGCATTTAGCCACAACAGAGAGATCTTCTACAAGAGGCTTCAAAATCTTTGAGTAGGAAAAAAACTTAGTAAATTAATCAAAAACTCAATAAAACACTTGTTACAATGAGTACTCTTCATCCACTAGTCATTTCATAACTTTTATAGTCATTGTTGATCTGATAGAATCAGTTGGGCCCCCCAAAGTGCAACCAACTAAAAAAAAATTCATTTTCAAACACCTGAACTGCCAAAGTGATCCATTTAACTTGTCATACTAGTTAGAATCAAGCTCAACCCCTAAACAATCAATTAAAACTCATTTTACTATTGATTTGCAAATTGTCAACTTAGTGCCAAGAGGTCCTTTGATTGGCCTCAAAAACTCACAAAAACACCTAACCAGGGTCTAAAATTAGACATACTAATTCTCTCTTCCACATTCTTCCACCTTGACAAATCTCGTCTCATGATGAATTCTCAATCAAAAGATATTGACTATCAAATTTGCCCTCTCAGAACTACCTATAACAAAACATGTCAGAAAATCATAATCACATTTAGAATCAACTCTAAAAATAGTGCAAACGAACACTTAGGGGTGTTGGTCTTTTTTCAAATGATTAAGTAACAAGATACTCAACACCAAGATAATGAAACAACAAACAATCTAAGGATCAACTACTTCCCATAAACAATTGAATGCATTTCTCATCTAGGCCCAATTGTAATGAAATCAGAGTAGATTTCCTACTCTTTAAGCTCTGTAGAACCAAGGTGGGTATACCTAAGGGATGATTCAAATGAATGCTACTACATGAGAATATTTTTAGTTTCATTCTGATTCTCATCTCCTACCTTTGACATATACATAGTTTGTTCATTCCATGGCATTTTAAAATGATATACATCCCTTATAAGAAAATTTGCTCCCAATTCTCCTTAGGTTTACAAATATTTCTGGCAATAGTGGCTAACTAAGACTCAAATATTAGATGCAAACAAGTGCTAAACAGCATTAATAATCTTCAATAGTAAAATAAAATGGATTTTGAAATTAGGTTTGATGGTTCTTCATGATTTTTCTTTCTACAAACTAAAATAATTAGATCAATGCCTAATCAATTGGGATCTAGAGTCTATTCAATTCATAGTTCTTACTAATTGCATTACAATCAATATTATCAAAATTTTTGACTAAAACCCATTCTTATAGACATCATTTCTATTATCATGTTTATCCTGTCAATTTCATTGAAGCATTTACTTAATTCTTCGAATTAAAAGCAATAGCAATTTGACACACAATTTGACTAAATTGTATTCAATCGAATAAGACTTCCTCATACAATTTCAAGGAAACTAGATAACACAAATAGAGACAAGATTTGGCCAAAAAAATTGTGGTGATAGTTCATCTTTGCATTGATTTCATTTGAAAAGTTTGCATACGATTGAATAAAACTTATAATAACTCAAGACCAAGCATTTAGATCCTATCACACTGATATAATTCTCATAAATTTGTAGGGGAAATATTGTAAAGTATATCTGTTTTTAAAAATGGACTAAACAAACCTTGTTAAGACTTTAAAAAATAATAATTTGAACCCTTTCTCTAGCCTTGGAATCTCACTTATATACTATGAGATGCAACAAGCTTCAGGTTAAGAGAAAATGACAGTTGTCCCTTAAGACAAAAGATATTTACATTATGCTATCAAAAAGACAAAATCTTGGTGTAACAAAAAACTTAGACATCATAGCATTCCTTTAGTAGGTCCCATTTCTGTTACACCTCCAACTACTACTGATTCCATGACTGGCTCCCATGCTATTTAGACTCTTTAGAATATGTATCTATTAAACTACCCAATGTTGTGTCTTGTTCTAGTATTCACAAATCAACATTAACTCAAGGATTTTCACTATTTTCATCATGAACTGATAAAACCACCTTTATGCTTGCCTCTTCCTCTTCCATGCCATCATTTTGGGCTTCTGTGCCTGCAACAGCAATTGGTTTCTTGTCTTTGTCCTCCTCTTTCTTCTTATCCTCTAAAGGTGCCTCAATGATTTGTACTTCATCTTGATCCATATCATCACCATCACTTTTGATGACATGAAGAAATAGATGTCTTTTTTACCCTTTTTGTGAACATTTATTTATGACACACTAAACTTTGTCATCCTTTAAGTATAGCATTTTGTACTTTTTGATGTATAAGATATGAACATATGGCATAGAAATGATAATTAGAATTATGTCTAAAAAGGGTTCATTTTGTTGGTAAAAATCTTTCTTCATGAATGTTTGGCATGGGTAGATCTTCCTATAGCCGAAGAGATTGCAAAGACTATTAATTGAATATTAATGCTTTTTCTTTATAAATCAATAAATATAAATAAATGCTTGTAGGAAGTTTTGTGTGCATTGAATGATGATCGCAAGTATTCAAGCCAATTTAGAATTGGTCAAAACAACTCAAGTAAGGGACTAGCACTATGGAATCATAAGTATTAAAGGAGGACTATCATGGTACCATTGCAGCCAAAAAACTTAGTAGCAAAAGTAGAAGGGACCTATTTGATGGCATAGAAAAGGGACCTGATCCAATAGAATAAGAGAGACTTGATGAACCGATTGAGTGGGAAAGCAAGCATCTAGGCAATTAGTTAAACATGCAAGGAATTGTTGCACGATACCTAGATTGCTAGAAGCTATTAAAGTCAGATAGCAGAGCAGATCTAACATCCACTATGCTCTATATTTATGAGAATTTAAGAGGATAACTAATGTTTTTATGTTGCATGCTTGCATGAATCTTGAGCTATAAGGAACTATCCTTTATGAGGAAGTCATGATTGTAGGAATCTGTTATTTCCTTCCTTTTAAATAAGACCTTGTATGTATCTATAAGGTCAAGTAGTAAGTAGATTTATAGAGTTATCAAACATCTTTTTTTCCAAGCAAATGTAATACTACCTATTTGAATGAATACATGAGTTTACTAAGTTTCTAGATTTCTATCTAAGTTAATCTTTTCTTCATTCTTTCGTGGAGGCCCACATAGAAGGTGAAGTTTACTTTAACAATTAGGAGTTGGACTCAGTTTTCTAAGTTAAGTTTAGAATTATTGTTCCTGCAACCACTAGAAATAGAACCAGTCATTGTTCTTTTAGTAGTAGGTGCATAGATGTATGGTTAAGTAATTAGAGTTTCCTTCCAAGCATTTGATAGTTGTCTTTCCTGTTGATAAACTAGATTTCCTTAATGGTTATTTTATTCAAGGTAGTAGTGACTTTTAGTAGAGACTAGAGCATATACTTTGTAGACATCATCTCAAGTTCACGCTCTTAGATTGATATTTAATGAAGATTAGCATAGTACTTTGGTAGTAAAGGATGTCCAATCCTTCAACTAAAGAGGTGTTATATTGGTTAGACATTTTTGGTGCCATTGTCAGGGATGGTGTCAGTCTAGTGTTCACTATAAAGTCACCTAGTTAGTTTCATTCTCTAGTATTTTGCATGCATAGGAGAAGAGACCACCTTGGAAGATTTCTTCCCAACTTCAATCAAAAACATCCCTTTCATCTTGATCCCGAGGAAGAAGAAAAAGAAGAAGAAGAAGAACTATTTGACAATGTGTTTGTAGAAGCACTTGATCAAGTACAATCACCAACCACATTTGAAGAATCCTTCCATTTAAATGATCTTTTTGCTAAGCCAGAATATCAAGATAATCCATTAGCTCTAGTCATTTATCAACCACCACTAAGAATTCCAAAAATGGCAGTTGCTTAGCCTACCTTTCCCTTTCCAATCCCCACTTAGCAGGGTAATCAAAATCTAAAAGATATACCCTCAACTACCCTGCCAAAGTTCTATGGCCTTATTGCCAAAGACCAAGAAACCTTTCTCTTTGAGTTTGACATTCTTTGCCCAAATTATAATTACACCACAAATGCTCATAAATTGAAATTGTTTCCATCAAATCTCAAACAAGCTTCCTTAAGATGGTTTATGAATCTAGTTGCTAATGCTGTGATAGATTGGCCAACTATGAGTAACTTATTCCTTAATAAATATAAAGAATATTGCAGAGGCCATGACTTAAAAGGAGATGGCATTTTCAAAATGTCACAAAGGGAGGATGAAACTTTGGAGGACTATGTTGCATGATTCATGTTCAACTTGTAGTATAAAACACAACATCAATTGAATGAGGAGTCCCAAAAGTGTCTCTTTTTGAAAGGAGTACATGAAAAGAGTATGGAAGTCTTAGACTTAATGGATGGAGGTGACATTACACAGAAGACATGGGCTGAAATTTGGAACATTTTCTTGAACTATTCTAGAGCAATAAAAAAAAAAGGATGAGGCTTGAGGGATTTACTCCAAAAATCTTCTGGTGCCAGAGTATCCAAGATAGAACTATCAAACCTCTTATCAGATTTCAAGAAAGACATCATTAAGGATGTCACTCTACAACTAGATACCATGCAAGCATAGAGGAAGGAGGATGCTGATATTATGTTAGTAGAATATTGCCCTCATTGTAGAGAGAAGAAACATAATTGTCAATGCAAGCCTATTGCTAGTCTATAGTCACAGCACGTGCCTACTAAATTTAAAGCAATTGATGAAGATGGAGAAGTCCTCTATGTTGCTCAACGAAGGCCTTGGAATCCAAGATCAGGTATTCCTCTAGACCCACTTCATAATTATGGTGGTAATAGTCAATGACAACAACAAAAACATGGTAGTTATAATAATTGGCAACAACCTAACCAAGGTTAGTAGTAGCCTAGCCAAGGTTGGCAGTAGCCTAACCAGGGTTTGCAAAAACCCCAACAAGATTGAAAGCAACCTTAGTAGGGTTGGCAACAACCCCAACACTAGTAAAAATAGCAGCATCAACAAGCCTTGATATAGCCTCCTCAACAACAAGCCTTAATGACTCTTGTAACCAATACAACCTCTCCAAAATAGCCATAGTTACATGCACAGCCTACGCTTAATCCCAATAATACAAAGCCTTCAACCCAAAAATAAAGCTATTCCATCACCTTAAATGATATTCATCTATGATTTGGGATGACACTTGCCTCACCTCAACAACCCATCATAATAGAAGTAGATGATACCTCTGCTGAGTTAGTTCAAGAGCCTACAACCATTGTCTCTCTTGCAACAAAGAAACCACCATTTCCTGGTAGGTTAATAGAGCAAGCTCTGCCAAATTAAAATCAAGCTGCACTAGATTTTCTTGAACAACTCAAGAAAATGATAGTAAAAATCCCCTTTCTCAATGCAATAAAAGAAGTACCCATATATAAAAAAGTTATCAAAGAAGCTTGTGTGAAAAATCCAAGTAGGAAAAAGAAGGACCCAAAGACTATCCATGTCCTTGGCTAGCTTTCTAATCTTATGCTTGATAACCTTAAGATACCAAAGTATGTAGACTTTGGAAGTCTAATAGTAACACTTGCCATTCAAGGAATACAAGTGTAGAATGTCCTAATAGAATTAGGATCATCCATTAATGTAATGACCAAGGAAGTCATGTCCAAATTAAATATCATTGATCTTAGAAAAACACTAAAGATCTTACAATTAGCAGATAGTTTGAACATCATTCCTGATGGTATGCTAGAAGATGTCACTGTTACACTACATTCATGGGATTACCCAATGGACATTGTGGTACTCTCTCCAAAAAAAAGTACTGGAGGGTATCCTATTATTCTAGGATGACCATGGTTAGCCACAATAGATGCTTATATTGCATGCCAATCAGGGAAAATGACCATTTCAGATGGTACAACTACTAAAAACTTAACCTTGTATTCTCCTGCTTAGCCTTTCCTGCAGGAGGATCAAGTTGTCTGGCCAAATTTAGGTGATTCTGATATGGACATAGATTCTATTAAAAAAATTATGATGATCTCAAGGGACTCATTTGTAAATATTAAAGAGGAGGATGATGTTATTTCTTCTATCATATTAAATGATACGAAATGCAACTTGAGATATCTTCCAAAGAGGATTGTGGTTTAGGAAATATTCTACCTTTACCATTTGAACTTCCTTATTCTAAGTCTAAGCAGCTTCTACAGTCACTCCTACTACATGAAATAGACTCACTACCAGAATCTCAAATTTCAATGGCTGAAAAAGTAGTCAAAACAATAATTGTTCTAGGGAGAGAACTAAACTTAAGCAAATCCTTATCTCAGGCACAACATCACAATATCCTACAGCTGTTACAAAAGCACCAAGATGCTTTTGCTTGGGAATATATAGATATGAAAGGTTTGGACCTCACACTCTATATTCATACGATCTATATAAGTCCTGATTATAAACTTGTAGGGCAACCACAATGTAGGATAAACCTAGCATTATGAGATATTGTCAAATATGAAATATAAAATTTATTCAATGCTGACTTTATATATCCTATTTTAGATAGTCAATGGGTTTCACCATTGGTTATTATTCCATAGAAGGAGGGAAAATGGTGAGTTTGCATAGATTATAGAGAACTCAACTCAACTACCAAGAAGGATCATTTTCCACTACCATTTGTAGATTAAGTTCTCAAAAATCTTGTAGGAAAGAAGTATTTTTCCTTCTTGGATGGGTCTAGTAGCTATAATCAAATCTAGATAGCACTAGAGGATCAGGACAAGACCATATTCACATGTCCATGGAGAACGTTTACTTATTTCGTCCTACCATTTGGTTTGTGCAATGCACCTACAACTTTCCAAAGAGCTATTATTAGTATTTTTCCTAATATATCTATAGATTACTTAGAGGTGTATATGGACCACTCCACCACATATGGGAAGACCTTTGAAGAAGCCAAAGAAAATTTGGGAAAGATTTTGCAAATATGTAAAGACTACAACCTATCCTTAAATAGTGAAAAGTGTTTCATAATGATGTAGGAAGAAGTGGTGTTGGGAGCTACCTTTTCACATACATAGTAATGCCTTAGACCAGTGCTTGGCCAAAAGATGGATTCAATGGAACATACAATTTACTATATCAACAAAAATCTTCAAGGAGCCAAGTATAATTACACTATAATTGAGATAGAACTGCTCACTGTAATTTATGCTTTAAATAAATTTAGACATTATATTACAAACTACTAGATATTTGTACATATAGATCAATTTGTTATCAAATAATTGATGAATAAACTAGAAATCTCTAGATTTTTAGCTTGATGGTTACTAATAATGCAAGAATTTGACATTACCATTCTTGACAAACTAGGTAAGGCAAATGTTGTAGCTGATTTCTTATCTCATCTTCAAACACCTGATGGTCTTGCAGCCATAGAAGATAGCTTCCCTAATGAGCATCTCTTTCTTTTGTCAGCACAAAACCCTTGGTATGCTGAAATTTCCAACTACCTAACCATTGGTAAAACACCTCCACATTTCTTTGCAAAGGGAAAATGGTTGTTGGTAGAAAAGAGTTTCAACTTTTCATGGATCTCTAGGTTCATGTTTTATACTAGACTAGATTAGGTGACACAAAGTTGTCTTAGAGAGGATAAAACTTATAATGTTCTTCATGCTTGTCATGATGAGCCCTATGGTAGCCACTTTTCTTCCATGAGGATCACATTGAAGATTTTAAATATAGGCTATTATTGGCCCACACTTAACGAGGATGAAACTCAATATACCAAAAGATGTGAAAAATGCCAAAGAATGGGTTGACCAACAAAAATAGATGAAATGCCCCTATAGCCATAGATAGTGGTAGCAGCATTTGATAAATGGGGGATCAATTTTGTTGGCCCTATTGAGCACCCTTTAGAAGGGAAGAGTTACATCCTAGTTTGCACTGATTATGTCACTAAATGGGCAGAAGCGAAATCAATGAAGCACCCTCATGATAATAATGTTGCAAAGTTTTTGTACACATGTATCATTACTAGGTTTAGCATTCCAAGAGAATTACCATCAGATCAAGGCCGTTAGTTTACATCTAATTTGATAGTTGCACTCATGGAGGAATACAAAATTTGACATGGAAAATCTTCCCTGTATCATCTACAGACCAATGGATAGGTTGAAGTGACAAATAGAGAGTTGGAAAACATACTCACTAAAATAGTTTCCTTGCATAGAAAAGATTGGGCAGCTTGACTTCCTAAAGCTTTATGGGCATAAAAAATAACATGGAAATCTACTACTGGATTTATACCTTTTGAGTTCCTATATGGGAAATAGCTATCATGCCCATTGAGTTTGAACATAAGACTCTACAAATAGCTTTGGAACTTGGTATTACTCTTCTTGTAGCACAACAGGATCTCATTTTTCATCTCAATGAGTTAGATGAATGGCAAAAGTTAGCCCTTCACAACACAAAACTAATTCAAAGTCAGAGGAAGCAATGACATGATAGATTCATTAAAGATAGAGAGTTCTTTGTTGGTGATTGGTCGCTTCTATAGGAATCCTGATATCAGCACCACCAAGGGAAATTTCAAACCAGATGGCTTGGCCCATATGAAATTTTCACAATTTTTAATAATGGAGCAGTTCAATTGTCAATAACTGATCCAGTAAAATCCAAACTCTTGGTTAATGGACATTGCTTAAAGATATATCAAAAACTAGCAATCCAAGAGGAATTTATTCAACAATTCAACACAATAGAAACATACCTTCCTATAGCTACTCTATTTAAGTCTTCCACTTAGATGCTTGTAGCCCCTTAAATTTATTTCAAGGACTTAATAATAATAATTTTTCATTTCATGTGAAATCCATTTCTTTTCTTCCTCACTCCATCTCATCTTCTTATCTTTTCACTATCACTCCACTTCATTAATTTCTATACAATGGTACTAAATGGAGCATCCTTCCTATTGCCTATCAAGTCAGTTGCACTCGACCCCTCTGCATTTATTTAATTTATTATTTGTTTAGAAAAGTGTGTTATTTTGATTTTTAGAATTTGCAATCTCTAAGATCTGGTGGGATCTAGACTTTGATAAGTTGGGGGGAGGGAAATTAAAATCATAAATTGATCTTAATTTGGCATGTATGATGTACAAGTGAAAGGTCACCTCAATGATGAGCTGGCAGCCCTTTGTACTTCTATGGTGTGCAAAAAATAATTACAAAACAACCATCCATTAGATTATGATTTGAAAAAGTACATAGCCCCTCATTAATATGGTGTATAATTTGAGCATGATCTTTATCCTCATTATGTTTTGGTGATTAAAATGCCATCATGAAGTACTAAAGAATATGATGTTTGGATGCTTAGAAGTGCTTAATTTTTTATTTATTTCCCCATATGCCATTGTTGCACTAAAAACTCCTGTAGCTATTTGTACTCAAATTTTCAATCACACATAGTGAATTCATCACCTACAATATTCTTCAAAGGATAATATGGGTGGAGAACCTTAGCGGCATGAACCAATGGATCATAGAGTCCTACTAGCAAACCCAACAACATGTAGTTTATTTCAAAAGTAGGGTTGGTTAGCTTACTGCCTTAGCCTCAAGAAATTTGATCAAGAAATTATGTTGCAATTTCATAATATGCTACAAGATGGATATGCAATAGTCAAGGGTGTTTGAATAGAATTTATGCAATAGGTGGTGGCGGAGGTTACTGGTCTACCTACAAATGGGAAAAAATGGATAGAAGATATGGATGTACGAGCTGCAAAGACACAATTCATAGTGCACGGAGACCCTTGGTTGGAGGAAAACAAGAAGAAGGGTACATTAGAATTATCTCTTCCCCTTCAATTCATTCAACCTTTTGAGTTTATCATAAGGTATTTTACCTATGAAGGGTGGTATACCTATTTACCTACTATTCATTTCAAAATTTTGAGTAGTTTGCGACATGTTGGTTGTCTTATAAATCTCCCTAGTTTCCTTTACAATATTGTCAAAAGGCAAGTTGCCTATTTGCAACAAGGTAAAACCCAGTCAATGTTTCACCATTGTTTAATAAGAGCCATAGTTGAA
This sequence comes from Cupressus sempervirens, assembly GCA_028749045.1. Classification (NCBI taxonomy): domain Eukaryota; kingdom Viridiplantae; phylum Streptophyta; class Pinopsida; order Cupressales; family Cupressaceae; genus Cupressus; species Cupressus sempervirens. Next base: position 756,865,936 of record CM053791.1, on the reverse strand, counting down.
AGGGAACTAATCAAGTAGCATCTAGGGATATGGGATGATTTTGTAAAACTCAAAATAGTGGGACCCCAAAGGGGTGGGCCTAAGGGGCAAGGAATGGGGGCAAGAGAGAAAACTACCATAGGAGTCAAAAAGGTAGTATGTAAATTAGTTTAGGAAGCTTTAGCTTCTATGTCTACATCCAAGACTACAAAAAAGAGAACACCTTCAGAGGCTTCAACCTCTAAAAGGAGAGAGCCATACACACATACCATAGGGAAAGGTTTGGAGGAGGGACCTCTAGTGCTATAGGGAATTGTACTTGACCTTAATAAAGGAAAATATGTTGATAATAAGGGTAAACAAACAATCTCTACCCCATGACAAGTTACCAAACTATCTAGAGTAAGTCTGCATACTAAATCTTCCATTCCACCTATTGATTTAGAAAATCCAGTGCATATTCCTACACAATCTCCAGTGCATGTAATCCATACCCCTAAACATGGAAATGTTCTTGAGAAAGCTTCTCCAAAGCCAAATAGCCCTAATGTTAGCTTTGTTAATGTTGATAGTGACTTGGACTCTTCAAAGAAAATGATATCTAGATTTAAACAATAGGCACAAGAAACAAAAAAATTTCCACTAGAAGAATACCCATCATTTGCACAAGAAATAGTTTAGGAAATTGTTGAGATGTTTCAAATCAATACAATTGTGGTGCTCTATCCTATAGCCATTGAACCTTCAGAAAATATACCTTTTGAAAACATGCCTTTAGAAATAGTTGACAGTCTTGTTGCTTGTCACCATTCTAAAAACAACAACCCTATTATTCATCACTACACACCATCAGACATTTCTACTCCATTAACAATCAGTCTTAGTTTGTACCAACAGTTTCAATGGGAAAAGGCAAACTGGGACTTGGAGAGGAAACAATTGCTCAGAACTATAAAGGAATAGGCACAACAAATTGAAGAAAAAGACAACTAAATCACGGTCCTATACCAACATGTCACAAAGGTGACAAAGCTTTTTCTAGAGCTTATGAACTATAGGTCACCATCTCTAGTTTATACACTATTTCTAAAGGAGCAAATGATTAATTTTCAATTGTCTCCAATTGCTCGGGGATTAATTCCTTCTTTGTGTACTCCCCATGATTTTTATGCAGCATTCAAATTAGTCCCAATGGCTCTATAGAATCTCCTCTATGAGCTATATGTTCATAACTGTTGTTCTAGATGATAAGGATTGGAATTTTCTATTATATGTGGGGGATGTATAGTTCAAAGAAATCATGTCATGGATGTAGAATGAGATCAGTCGAGATAATCAGGCCTCCCCTTATAGGGAAAAAGAAATGTTGGAACCATTGTACATTCAGCTTGAGGCACAAAATACTCACAGGGTGTTCTTTGATTGGCTCTCTGTTAATAATTATAAAAGTGGTGCTACTAAAATTTACCCTATCTAAGAACATGCATTTCTAGATTGGGAACATCATTTTTCCACAATTGCTCCTGATGCCATAAGAGCTTCTACTCAAAGATGGGCTCGATTGTTAGAAGATCTAAAAAAAAGGGAATTGCATTCTCCTCAAAATTTGGAGTTGGCTATTAGCAAGATACTCAGTTATATGATGCTAGGCCAAATCAAAAGAATTATTGGGTGCCTCTTCATTTCTAACCACCAATACTCCTGCATCCTATGCTTGGAAAGCATGATTCTTTTGCTAGTTATAATATGGTCATTAAAGATTATAAATGGGAAATGTTAAAATAAAATCATGGATACTTTAATTATAGGGCTAATGGATTAGGTGAAAAGATCACCAATGATCTTAGGCTACATATGAGGATCAAAAATTTATAAATGCTAAAGGGACCAGCATAAAGTTGGTTGGGGGAAAAAATGATGACATGAAGAAATAGATTTCTTTTTGACTACTTTTGTGAACATTTGTTTATAACATGTTGAACTTTGTCATCCTTTAAGTATAGTATTTTGTACTTTTTGATGTATAAGATATGAACATATGGCATAGAAATGATAATCAGAATTATGTCTAAAAAAGGTTAATTTTGTTGGTAAACATCTTTCTTCATGAATGTTTGGCATGGGTAGATCTTCCTATAGCCAAAGAGATTGCAAAGACTATTAATTGAATATTAATGCTTTTTCTTTATAAATCAATAAATATAAATAAATTCTTGTAGGAAGCCTTGTGTGTATTGAATGATGATCGAAGGTATCCAAGCCAAGTCAAAATCTATCAAAACAACTCAAGTGAAGGACTAGCACTATGGAATCACAAGTATTAAAGGAGGAGTGTCATGGCACCATTGTAGCTAGAAACTTAGCAACAAAACTAGAAGGGACCTATTTAATGAAATAATAAAGGACTTGTTTAGTGGCATAGAAAAGGGACTTGATCCAATAGAATAAGGGGGACATGATGAAGCGGCTAAGTAGGAAAGAAAGCATCCAGGTGATCAATTAAACATGCAAGGAATTGTTACATGATACCTAGATTCTTGGAAGCTATTAAAGTTAGATAGCAAAGTAGATCCAGCATTTGCTATGCTCTATATTTACAAGAATTTAAGAGGATAATTAATGTTTTTATGTTGCATGCTTGCATGAATCTTGAGCTATAAAAAAAATCCTTTATAAGGAAGTTGTGATTGTAGGAATCTATTATCTCCTTCCTTTTAAATAAGACCTTGTCTGTATCTATAAGGTCAAGTAGTAAGTAGATTGATAGAGTTATCAAACATCCTATTTTCCAAGCAAATGTAATACTGCCTATTTGAATGAATACATGACTTTACTGAGTTTCTACATTTCTATTTGAGTTAACCTTCCCTTCATTCTTCTGTGGGGGCCCACTTAGAAGGTGAAGTTTACTTTAGCAATTAGGAGTTAGACTCAATTTTCTAAGTTAAGTTTAGAACTACTATTCCTATAGCCACTAGAAATAGAACCAATCACTATTCCTACAATAGTAGGTGCATAGATGTATGGTTAAGTAATTAGAGTTTCCTTCCAAGCATATGATAGTTGTATTTCCTTTTGATAAACTAGATTTCCTTAATGGTTATTTTATTCAAGGTAGTAGTGACTTTTAGTAGAGACTAGAGCATATACTTTATAGACATAATCTCAAGTTCACTATCCTAGATTGATATTTAATGAAGATCAACATAGTACATTGGTAGTAAAGGATGTCCAGTCCTTCAACTAAAAAGGTGTTACATTGGTTAGACAACTTTCAACTTCTTCCCACTACTCTTTAGAAGCAATATCTGCCACCCACTTGTCAAAAATTCTGTCATCTGGCTAGTTAAACTATAGGATATTATTTTTCTTCTTAATCACATATTCAACCTCTTTATTAATGTTAACCAGATCTTTTTTTGAAGAATCAAATAATAACTTGACCTTCACCATTTCTTCTATTTTGGTTGCCTACCATGCATGCCCTTTTTTGTTTATGACTTTATTCATTCTTAAACAAAATAAGTCATCTAATTCCTTGGCCCACTAATCTTTACTTTTCAATTTATTCTTTCTATCCAAAGCATGTGGGAATAAGCCAAATTTTACACTTTTGTATTTATCCAAGTAACTAACAATTCTTCTTTGTAACTCAATTCTTCTGTCATCAAAATCTAGGAGGTCATTAGTAACATCAAACATTTTTCAAAGTAGTCATGAGAAAATTGTATAACAGAATAACATAACAATGTAACTTTTTTCCTCCTCTTATTCCTCTTATTAATAATCGGTTTGAAAATTTCTTTTCTTACTTTTATTTCTTCCCAAATGTTTATGACCCTTTCCAACTGATCATAGAATAATGGTCATTCAATTTTATCAACCAAATACATAAGAACATTCCTCAATTTATCTTCATACTGCACATTTAACTCTACATGCAATGCCCATAGTTTGCTCTTCTCTTCTTTAAAATCTTTAGCCGTATAGGCTTGTGGTCTTTGTTAAGCATTTGGCATTTCAATAAGAGGAGTGGATTTAAAAGGCTCCACTAGTGGGCAGGGGCATGTAATTTTTCCCTGGAAGACCCTCCCATCACTTTGTTTTTAAGTTTAGTCCTTTTCTAAACTTCTTTCTTGTAGGCCTCCAAAACTCTCTCATACTTAGCCTGTAATTCCAGCCTTTCTTTCTCATCTCATTCTATAGTGGCCAAAGCTAAATGAGATGTTCCAACATTCAAATGTGCAGCTTCCACATGGGTAGTATCTACCACTCTCTTTACAATGAAATTCCCCATTAAGCCAGTGTCCTCTAGCTATAATGAAATAGCCCTAGATCCTTTCCTCAATTACCAAATAAAAAAGGCAGCCTGGTCTTCACTAAAGGTGGGGCCTTTTATTTCTTTCTTGTTTTGATCATGTAAATTTAATTTATTTGAAATAGAGTTAAAAAATAGGGCATCTACTATATCCAAATTTGGTAGTAGTAGAATATTTGATGCTTTAACTATTTGTCTCCCCTCTTTAGGGGTTATATTTTGAAATTCTTACATCATTTCATCTTTCACTTGATTTTGTATGGCTGACTCCTCCATTTCTAGGTGCTCAATCCTCAACTTATTGCACCTTTTCTCATATCTACCTATATTTTCTCTTCATGCAAATTGGTAGATGGCTCTTGTTGTAATAAAACTATCATCAAACAAAACATCATGGCTAGCTTGTTCTATTATAGGGTCCAACTCCCTTCCACTATAATCTACCACTATCAAATAGAGGCTTGACATTGGATATTCTTGAAGGTTTCCCTCATCTAGCTCTACTTGGGTAATAAATACACCCCCTTGGGACCCCAACTATTCAACTTGCTCACCAATGAGCTGCTCCTCTCCAATCTGCAAAGGGGATTGGGTAGGTGAATACTCCTCAATGTGAGGGCCTTTCTCTTTTATTATTCTTGTCCTCTTAGGTGAGGGCTCATTAGATCTTTCTTCCAAGACAAAACTAGTGGATGCTATTATTTGTTTGCCTTTATCCACAATGGACTTCTTATTCTAGATCACATTATAACCTGACCATTTTTGGACAATCAATTGTCTTGTTCCCATATTGGGAATGAATGTCAATCTCTTCATGACCTCTTTAGCCTTATTCAGATATGCATTAATAAAAAAAATGTTTTTTCTCATTCATGGCTTCCATTGTTTTAGAAAAGGTAATCATGAGTTTATTGATTCTATCGGCCTTTGTTTTTACACTACCAAGAGGCTTATAATTCTTGTCAAAACAATTAATAAATTCCAAAACCCTTGAGAAAACCCTCCACTTTTATTTCTTGGTCTCTTGCTCCTATAAGGTGAACTCATTTCTAATTACATCCTCAAGATAATATGGTTCATGTTCTATGGAACCAAATTTAAAACTTATTCTAAAAAGCCGGTCATAAAAACCCTCTATATCAAAAAAATGGGCATGAGACACTTCCATCTTATAGTGATCTAAAAATTTGTATAAAATTAACCAGCCTCCTTTTGTAATAACATAATGATGGGCTACAGTACAATATGGGAAAATTGAGCCTCTTTTTCTTTTTACTAGATATGTTTCTTCTAGTGCTCCTAGTTGCCACAACACCTTAGCTATTCCTATCTTTAGTGGCACTTGGTAAGGCAAAACATGAGGAGTCTCTTGAAAACCATAAATTCTAATAATAGAAATAGAGTATGGTATAATGTCTCCCTAGTTATGTGATACTTTCAAACTAGATGGGTTATCCATGGGTTTGATAAAATTTACTAGTGCCTTAGGAACTCTGGGATTGCCACTTAATAAGAGGCACCTTAACCTTGAGGCAAAATACCTATCAAACCTAACAAAACTAGCATTTTCTACATCCGAAATCATGTCTGCACTCCGTAACTAAACTGGTAGAGCCTCTCCCTCATGTTCTCTGTTCAAATCCATTTCTTTACCAAAATATGTTGCTCCTTTGAAAAAAAACATGTGCATCAACAAAGAATAATGACCAAAAAAAAAATTCAGTCTTGCCTTCGGTAATTTCAACTAGGCCTATATGGATTTCTTTTGCCAAGTAGGAGGCAAAATAAAAAATAACATCAACACAAAAAGAAGAAATTTGAGCTATCATATACATGAAACTTATAGGCATAATATTCTATTCATCTTCACCAAAAACACTACACAAAGTCTTTTATATTTCTATGGCCTAGGAAGTGATGTATTCCTTTTTAAAAGGTTCCCTAGAGGATCTTGTAATTATTGGCAAGTTCCCAATTGTGCCTATATGTGCCCTTAGCACACCCTACCTGATCGTATCCCTTTTAGACAAATATTATTTTTCTAGACCTTGTTGGTCAATGGGTGTATGATAGTCTGATAGTAGCTCTAGACCAAATAGTTCCCTAATTTTGTCAAGGCTTACTGTGATCAAATATTAACCATCTGTTCTTCTTACTACTCTAATTTTTGGGTCATAACTTTTGGCAATAGTCATTAATAAATCAACATCCATGAAGACACTAGGGACCACTAGCTTTTTGAAGTCAACGTTCGAGATATTTGTATGAGGGGCAAATAATTTCATTTCTAAGAACCATTTTTTATAGAGGGAAAGCCCTGTTTGAGAAGTTTCAGCATCCCTAACCCAATTTCCCTTATCGAACAGTCTGTCAACAATCTTCAATCTAAGGTTTAGGGAGATTAACTTTTTCACCTTGATAGGCTTGTTTGCGAATTCAAGCAATAATTTGAGAAGACCATCATGAACATTTCTAGCCAAATAATCCTCTTGACCTAAATTTTTTTCTTTAGAATCATGGTGAATGACTTTGCAAAAAACTAGAGTACTTTGATATATATATATACTGAGAATAGGGACTTAATTTTAGGCTACTCTTTTCTAAAATTCTGCAATACTCTGTGAACAAGTGGAAATTCTTTCATGTCCTATTCACCACAAGCACAAGTTTTTAATAGCTTTAAATTCTTTTGGAAACCTAAAGATTTGTTCATGTATGAAAAAGAAAGCAAGATTTTTGCAATATATTCTATTATTGGTTTGCACGAGGAGCCTTCATTCTTCATAAATAAATTGTAAGGCAAATAGGGTGGCACCACATTCAGATTTTAAAAATATGTTGTCGATCTCAAAAAATATGATGATCTAGGAATAGAACTAGGGATGACTCATTTTCCACTTGCCAAGTTTGAAGTCAATCCAATAAGCTTTCTCCACCTAAGCTTTTCTTTTACTGCTGGCAGCTTGGACTGGACATACTAGCACTTGTGGACATGTGTCACCAAGTCACTACATTGCCATGCATAAAAATTGAGCATTTTGTCTATGCGACATAATGACAATCATTGATTCCACTTTAATCTGATGGTATACATTTGATTAGTGTTTTTATATGACTATGGTGTGTCCTTCCTTTTCTTCCTTTGGTCACTATGTTGCTACCCTTAAAAAGTGAGCAACTCCTCATAGTGACACAACACCCGCCATTGATGTGAATTTGATCTGATGGTGAGGAATCTGCATTTATTTTACTTCAATTATGGTGGGTCTATGCATTCTTTCCCTTATTCATCATGTTAGATTAAATAATTAGTGTAAAAATTTTGATGGCGACTTGGCAACAATCATTGATTAATTTTAATCCAATGGTCATGATTCTTCATCTACTATTTTCTTTGAGTATGGTTCCATGTCATGTGTAACTTGGAAATATTCTAACAAGTTGGAAAATCATATAATATTTTAATCCTTTTTGTAACACCTTAAAACTAAGCCTTGCCATGTTTTGTCTTTTTTGATAAAGTTTTATGCCATTACTAATAGAAAACAAGGATTTTCTAGTCACAACATAGGGATCTCCCATATTTCTTATAGACCTTGGTGTGTAAAACACACATGATCTTAAATGATGCCAACATGTCAAGGTAATTATGTGGCTTATTACTAATGAAAGAAATATTTTGGACCCACCTTTTGGAATTGTTGCTATAGTCCCTTTTTCTATCAATGTGCTATGTTTCTACCAATGGGATTGCTTCATTTTTTGATCGAAACATAAAAACCTCCTTAAGGCTTTTGAAATTCTAGTACTATGAAAAATCTCCATGTTTCTACCATTATTGCTACAATCAATGCTTTTGACAAAGAATTAAAGTCACACAACCACTTTAACAATAGGGAACATTTTGGCGCCTGTCCATTTTGTAATCTCCCACCTTTTTAAATTTTTGATAAGGCACTATATCGCTACTAGCAGGGCTCTTATATTTTTTGGTCATGACATAGTGATCTACCAAAAAATACCAACACTTGGTGACATAAATTGTAACATATTCCTATTGGTCCCTTCTTTGGTACTGATAGTTCTAACATTAGCGATACTGTTGAAAAGTTTGGAACAATTAAAAACTTGGCGGCCACTTTCTACTTTACAAAACCATCCTTCTATTTTGCAGTGGCCACTATTCGCATAGACTAAGATCCTCATATTTTCTTTATACAACATAACAACCACTATAGATCTTGCAAAGATCTGATAGTGTAAATAACTTTGAGAACAAGAAACAAAAAAGTGAAAACTTAGATGGTGTTGGTGTTTGAAAATGTTGTAAGTTTCCAATTACCCCAATGAGAATATGGCACATCTAGAGGCAACTAACTCCCATCTTCAACACATCATTTTAGACATTAGGCCAACTATAAGGCTTGACCCTTCTTCACTTCAAGCTCTGCAAAACCTAGGTGGGTGGACTTCAGATTCAATCTATATGGTACCAGTGCAAAAACATATTTGTGAATCCAACAAAGCAGATAGAAGACCCTCTTATCTCCTAGTGACTTATGAAAAGACATAAATTTGTAGTAGCTAAATGCAAAACCATGGAGTTCATAAGCTAAGTGAGGGATATCACTTTTAGGTTCTTCAACATGAAAGGGAAAGAACATTTGACTAATGATGTTGAATTCAACAAACCCTCATATATGTAGCAATAAGAACTAATGATCCTATGGATGACTAGTGCCTAATCCATTAGGCAAAATCCATGAATCAAATGCATACATATGCATACTTGATACATATTTGTATCTTTAGATATATAATCTATTTATTTACCTTGTAAATAAACATCTGTGCTCAATCTAGACCTCATTCTTACATGATATCCTTCTCAATAAACTGGCAACCCTATTGATTCACTGAAGCATTTACATAACCCCTTGAATTACAAGAAACAATAAAATAACATACAACCTTAAGGGACTGCAACTATAACCTAAGCTCTTTGTTCAAAGATCATAAAACATTGAAGCTCATTGAGAAAGGAGACAAGAATTAAAATAAAACTTAATCATCTATTGTTCTTTGTATTTATTTCCTTGAAACAATACATTCATATACATGGAATGAAAACATAGAAAAACCTAATAGATCTAAACTATCTATGTTTATCTTCCTACTTCTGTTCATAAAAGAGAAATATGCTGAAGAATGAAGATGGAATCACAAATCTAGATCCAAAAAGTGGTCTCACAGAAAGATTGAAAATTCCAACCAACAATGGTCTCACAGTGAAAAAATTGGAACCCTTACAATGACAAAGAAAGGAAAAGATATAGCTAGAAATGAATTCTTAGATCTATTGTAAAGACGACATGTGTAAACTCAGAATTCCTTCCCAAGAAGATGAAAAACCTCTTTCTACCATCTCTCTTCAACTACCAAAATCAAATCCCTTTATTTTACCTCTCAAAGGCATCAAATATCTCAGAAACTTGATGATGAAAGGATGTAACTAATTTTGATGTAAAAATGAACTCAATGTAAAATTGAAAAATTAGCTAATTGGCTTTTAGAAAATAAGAAAACCTTTTAGAGTCAATTTTCTTTGCCATCAAGCTCCAACAAACTCTTATATCTACCTCCTAGCCACTTTTGATGATCAATGATCAAATCTACTTGTTCTGCTTCCAATGCCTCAAGAATCACAAATTAGCCTATAGACTAAACTAGTGAGGACTTGTGCAAAAACTAACCTCAAAAATGGAAAATTCAATTCATTCTAGTTTTGTTGGTATATTGGAGCACCCACTTTGGTTAAAATTTTCTCCAGATATGCCCTTCTAAAGATCAGACCTCTATTCATGCCTCCATGGCATTTATTTTGCAAAAATTTAAACTTTTCAAAAGTTTAAGCTAGATAAAAGTTTAGACTTTATTTAAATAGAGATGCACGTGAGTTTAGATTTCAGATGAGGGAAAATTAAAAAATATTAAAATATGAAATTTGCCAAATTCCCCACCATTTTCTATCTGGGTCAAACCTGTTGACCAGCCTGATGACATGTGTCAAGACATGATGGGCTTGAACCTGCACAGCTGGCACCACATGGTATCACCTAATTCATCCTTGTCATTACTACATCAATATGCCACCTCATCTTGCCATGTCATACTCGCTATGTTTCTATACTTAACTAGTGTGCAACTTTGTAGCGACATAGTGACAACTCTCTGATCTGCCATGTGGCATGATCTGGTGTGTCTTTGAGATTTACCTACCATGTCACAACTTTCCTTGTAATTTGTGCCATGTGGCATCTTGTGGTTGGTCAAGATTTTGCCACATCATCACTCAATCATTCTCACTACTGCACATACTGCCATCCACTTGTCATTCATTGATTCATTGTTTGCATTAGAAGTGGGACCCATGTGCTCATTTGACTTTTGTTGGATTTCTGAGTTTTCTGGCAATTTGCTGTGTCACTAGCCAAAATTTCTCACCTTTTTCTAGTGGTGAGATGGTGACCACCAAATTTTGGAAACTTTATTGGCCAACCTCCTCTATCCATGTCACCATGCCACCTCACAGGTCACCAAGTCACTATAGCTAATTGGTGAGCAACTCTGGTTGGTGACATAAAGATGACCACATGATCGGGACATGTGTCACGATCTCCTTCCATCTCCATTTTTCTTGCCACATTATTGCACTTGCTTGCTTTTTAAAAATTTATGACATCATCACCTCAACTGTCACATCTAGGTCAGCTTTAGGTGGGGCCTCTATGCATGGGTGGGTGGCTTACAAAAGCCCAAGTCATTTGGACACAATCAAAGGTGAGTGGAAATGTACTTAAACTTTAATAATTCTCATCATGTCCCCAATGTGGGACTAAATGTTTGTAAATGCTCTGCTATTTTGTGTGGGAGTTCCTATTGTTTACCTTTCCTTGCCCCTTTTTTATAATCTATGGACAGTGGTCTTCATTACACCACTCCCCTGCATTGATTTCTATTGGTTGGGTTTGTGGGTACCTTTCTTTTATCTATTTCATTCCTTGAACTCTAAACACTTACCTCAATTTCATGGGACTCCAACTTTTACCTATGAGCGTTAGCTTTCCCCTTGTCGAGAGCTTCTTCTTTGGTCACAATGTGGGCTTATTTGGCCAGCTCCCTATTCTATGGTGTAAGGGTCTCCTTTGACATGGCATAAAGCTTCTTTTTATGCTATGATTCTCTTTGCTCACGTTGTGTGTGGCTTCCAGCAGGCTCCCTGTCTATGGGTTCTTTTGACTATGGATAACTTGTTCTTTACTTGCATTTTTTATTTTCAACATGTCACCTCTTCTTTGATGGCATCTCTTATAGGTGTGAGCCTTCCCCTTTGGTTCTCAACTAGCTCCAAAATGTGGTCATCTTCCCTTTAATTGGTGACTTCCTCTTTTAATGCATTGGTTTTTTTCTTTTTCTACATTTGCTCCCTCTCTATGGCATGTGTGTACATCCTTTTATTGCCTACGGATTACTTGGCCTTGACTGGCCTCTACCCCTTTCAGTCTATGTTTAGCGTTCCTTCATGCATGGGAAGAGGCATCCTCTTAGATGCTAAGGCTTGCTCAAACTCATTACATGCTGAGTTAATTTTTCAAGAAGTTACATGAGTTGTCCAACAATTCATAAGTTGGTGATGGGAAGAAAAACCATGACATCCACAATTCATAAGTTGGTGACAGGAAGCAAAATGAATAGTCAACAATGCATCTTTGAGTATATGAGTTGCTCAAAGTCCTAGCTGATAATCTATGGTTTGCCTTTCATGTAGGCCAATGTGTGGGTTTTCTATTACATGCTGTGGCTACTTCCTTATAATTGCTACTTGGGCTTTTGCATTAGAATATTAGAGAGTCTTCCTTGGCATTACTTGCTTCTAATTTCAAATGTGAAGCTTCTTGTTCTAACAAACACTTGGTGCAATTAAAGTAAACAAAGTGGGGTCCAATACATATTCTTCATTATTTGTAATACCATTGACTACTATTCCTCACTTTTTGCCTCATGAAACATATACTTTACATGTCTTCATGATTGTTCATTCTTATCTCTATACAACAACACAATAGAGAACTTTAGTTTTGTTAAGTTTTTCTTCAAGTTTTCAATGGAGATGATCATATGTGAAGTTACCTTTTCCCTTAACATTTGATGTAGCAAAGAGTACCATAACTTCATCTGGAAACTGACTCACAACCAATGCAAGACCCAATTCATAGTGAGTTTGTAAGTTCCAAGGTGTTTAGAAGTAAATCTAACCCACCAGATGCAATCAAAAGTTACATATTTCTAAAATCTCAATAAATCACACATTTGGAATAAGTCCTCTTCTAGTCAAATAGCAACACTCTTGTGATTTCAAAGCAGTCCATCAATTTACAACAATTAGTCAGATCCCAAAGTGGGTCCGACTAAAAAAAATTTCATTTCCAAACAACTAAAATTGCAAACTAATTCATCGATCACCTTGAACTGACTGAAATCAAAATTTGAGCACTGATTGATCATTAAAACTTGTTTACCCTATTCTTTACAAATTGTGATTTTTTGATGACAAGGCCTGTTAGCTAGCTTTAAAAACTGACCCAAACACCTGATAGCGCTCTGCAATCAGACATATTGATTCTTTATTCCATACACTTTCACCTTGTTAAATCTTGTCTGGTGACAAATTCAAGGTCAAAAGATATTGACTGTCAAAGTTGCCTCTCTACAATTACCTGCAAGTAACATGTCAGAAAACAATAAATTGGGTTTGGATTTGGCTTTGAAAACTAGGTAAATTGACACTTGGAGGGACAAAAACTAGGGAACTAATTCTCTATCATGAGGAGAGTAGGGATTTGTGATTTGGGCTCATGATGAATAACAAGATGCAAATGGAAAGCGGTCAAATTAGGCTACTCAGAATTGATGACTGGAAACATTGACAAGAAAAGCAATTTTTGCAAATGGAATTGACTTGGAAAAGTGTGCAAATGGATTTGTCATGACTTAAAAACTGACACACTTGAATTATTTTTAGAGGAAAACATAGTGGTACAATCCATTCAATCTCACCTATCATGGATTTTGAGTTATAACTCATCAAATAGGGCTTCCCAAAATTTTGAACTAAGTGCATCAGCACGACAACAATAAATGACCACCTTTGAGGGATTCAAAACCTAGTGAAACAGACTCAAAATGACTTAAAATATGAAACATAGGCTCTCTAGTATGGACACTAAAGACTCCCAAAGTGGCATGTCATGAAACATTTTTGGGTTCAAGATATTCACTTGTAAACAAGGACTCCTGTCATTATTTGACACAAGTGAAAATGCAGATTTGACAAATGTTCAAAACAAGACTTCATGAAATAACTTGGAATGACAATTTAACTTCATGAAACACTTAGACATGTTGAATGAAAGGTGTTAGAAAAATTAAACACCTCACGAGGCTCAAAGGTACAGTTGGGTAGAAACTCATCAAAAAAGCATTTATAGGGCTCAAACTCTCAATGGTACTCAACATTGACCATGTAAATTTTTAGTCCCAATAGACAGATCTTGAAAGAATATTCCAATTTCAAAACAACTACCTGCCCAATAATCATTTAAAAAGCACAAGACCTAACATGTTTATTTGGGACATAATTTATTTTAGTAGGTTTTCACACAAGGTTAAAATTTTGCAAAACCAAAATACCAAATCTTAATAAGCATAATATATAGCTTATCTAATTTTTTACATCTAATTTTTAGGAAGATTTTACTTAGTGAAAAATCAGACAAATAGTGGCTCTATCTTGGGATGATAGATCACCTATGTCTATGCAAGAAACTAGACTCTTTGGTAGAGTAGACCACAAACTTGCCAAAGAATAAAAACTTTTGAGAGAGTAATCACACTAGAATAGAACTATGCATAGGAACTATACAAAGTCGAATTGATATACAAATGTATAGAAACCCTAAAAACTACCATTCATGGAAGAATAAGTATTTTAGCAAAAATAATTCTTCAAGAATTGTCCTTGAACTAGTAGCTCAAGAATGTTACCTAATAAATCCTTTAGCAAATAAGAATACTCTCCCCATGAAGCTTTAATTAGATAAAGGCCCAACCATATAGGATCAAATTTTCTATGTTTTCCTTTATCTTCAATCCTAGCATTCCACATGAGGACTAAATCTTCAAATTTAGATTTCTTACTCACTATTCTTTGATCATAAAGATTCTTAACTTGTAGTTGCAATTGTTTATTTATGAGAGATGCTTCTCTCCTAGTCTTAGTCAATCCTATAAGCTCATCTAGTCTTTCCTGAATGTCATCAATAATATCTTCATCATATTTTTGGGTGTAGTTATAAAATCCTATTAGATTATTTTGAGGCATCCTTGCCTAGATTCCATACACAATATCAAAGGGCGCTACTCCTATAGCATTTTTTATAGTCACCTTATCAGCCCATATCGCTAATTGCAATTTAGAGTCCCAAGCCTTCTTATTATCATCCAATGTTCTCTTTATCACTTTCAATAAACTCTTATTTGTAGACTTACCTTGTCCATTTCCTTGTGAATGATATGGATAAGATGTTGATCTTGTAATTCCAAAGTTGTCACATAAGTTTGTGAATTCCTCAAATCTAAAACACATTGCATTATCTTTCACAATCTTTTGAGGGCAACCAAATCTAGAAATGATGTTATTTAGCAAAAAATTGTTGACAACGTTGCTAATTGCATTTCTTGTAGGAATTACCTCCACCCACTTTGTAAAATATTCAGTTGCAACTAGTATCCATGAATAACTAGTACTGGATTTAGGAGAGATTTCTCCTATGAAGTCCATTCCCCATTGTTGGAATGGTGCTTGAACTTCCACTAACTTCAATGGAGTATTTCCTAAATTTTTTATCTTACCTATAAATCTTTGACATGCATCACATTTTCTTACCATCAACTGAGCATCTTTAAAAAGGGAAGGCCACTAGAATTCAGCTCTTATTACCTTATGTGCTATGGTTTTGGCCATGTAATGTCCTCCACAGACTCCATAATGCATTTCCTTCAATATTCCTTTTGGTTTTTCTTGATCAATACATTTTATTAGAACTTCTTCAAAGTTTCCCCACCATAAATCATTCTAGACAATAATATATCTAATGGCCTATAACTTGGTGCTTCTTTTTTCATTCTTGGTAAAATGAGATGGGGCTTCCATATGTTTCAAATAATGAATGACATTAGTATACCACTCACAATGGTCCATGTCACATAAGTTTTGCCTTAAGTCATCTATTACTATATTGATCTAATTAGCATCTAAGCTAGACTAGGCCATGTGCTTAGCTAATCCTTGACCTCTTACCAACTTTGTGATTTGAATGTCAATGTTAAATTCTTGGATTTTTTTGATACATTTGCATCTCTTTCCCAATACCTCTTGCTAAGAAAAAATGTCCTTGATAGCTACACTAGGTACAAATGCAACAACAATGGCACCTATCGAATAACATCTAAAAGCCCTAACAACCTTCACCAAAGCATATTCTTTCTTCTCATTTATCTCATATTTCAATTCAATAGGCTATAATGATTTACTAAAGAAGGCAATTGGTTGTTCACATCCTTCATCATTCTTCTATAACAAGACTGCAACTACAATGTGGAAAGATTCAAAAGAGAATATATGCATTGGCTTAGTATAATCAGGGGTTTTGAGGATTGGGACATTCTTTATGGTAGTTTTAATGTCTTGAATGTCTATGAAGGTTCACCATCCTAGTTGATAATAGCTCCTTTCTTGAGCATTTTTGAAATGGGCCTACTAGTCTTAGCAAAATTTGTAACAAATCTCCTTAGGAAGTTTACTTGCCCAAAGAAGGATTGTATTCCTTTAACATTTTTTGGCTTAGGCACCTTGTGAATAGTTACCACTCTCTTAGGATCTATCTTTACTCCATATTTTGATACTATATGTCCTAATCATTTGCCTTCTATTACACTAAATGCACATTTCTTTGGATTTAGAGATACCCCATATTCTGATGCTTTGATAAAGATCTTTTCAAAATGGTTGCAATGATCACCAAATTTCTTGGAGAATATTGTAAGGTCATCTTGGTAGACCACCATGAATTTAAAATATACTCATAGAATGCTACATCCATAGCTCTTTAAAAACTAGCACCTACATTGATCAAACCAAATGGCATCCTCAGATATATGTATGTTCCCCATGGGGTTGTAAAGGTAGTTTAAAATTGTTCACTTTCCTTAACTAGGACTTTATTGTATCTTTAAAAACCATCCATCATGGACATTAGTTTGGAACCAGATACTTGTTGTAACATGGCTTCCATATTTGGCAATCCATAATTTTCCTTTAGGGATGCACTATTTAGATTTCTAAAATCCACACATAATCCTATATCACCATTCTTCTTTTAGATAGGTACCAAGTTTGAAACCCAAGTAGAATGTCTAATTGGATTGATTATCCCTCCATCCCTTAACTTCATCAACTTCTCTTGCATTTTTGGGGCTAGAGTAGGATATATTGGTCTTTGTTTCTATTTGATAGGTTTTACATTATATTTTAATGGTATGACATGTTGAAATAGATCTTCCCTATAAGCCTCAAGGTCATCATATGACCATGGAAAAACATGTCTATACTTCCTCAACAAGTCAATTAGTGGTTTTCTAATTTCAGGTGGCAAATTTTGGCCAATATAAACCTTCTTGAGAGCCTCAACAGTACCAAGATTTACTTCTTCTAATTCTTGAAGTTAAGTGTCACTAGTTCTAGGTTTTACTCTATCTTGATTATCAAAATCATTCTCCAAAACCACTAGCCCCTTAGGTACCTTGTTGGTTTTCAATTGCATGATCTCTTGGCCAAAAATAGTTTCCTTACCACCAATAGTTTCAATTAGATCACTAAAATCCATTTCTTGACCATGGTATTTATCCTCACTTAGCATGAAGTTTAAAATATCTTTGTCATCTTCAAAAACTTGCCAATTTTCAATATTGTTAGGTATTGAAGGTCTATTTTGAACTTCTATTTGTGATATTCTAGCAAATGACATTTTCTTAGGCTTGATTGCTACATTTTCCAGTAAATCTACCATTTTATTTTGAGTTTTGTCCCTCCATGAAATACCAAATGCATCAAAGAACTCTATTTGATCCCAAATTGCATTTCTATACTATGTTAACCTTTTTTTTTTTGAAGCATAAGTTTCCCTTATTTGTGAAATAACCAATTCAGAGTCTCCTATGACATGCAACTTTTTTATCCCATGGTGGGTAGCAACTTTCAATCCTGACAATAGGGCTTCATATTCTGCTATATTTTTAGTGCAACAAAATTTTAGAGTAAATGAGTATCTAAAGGTATTCTTCTTAGGAGATACAAAGACTACCCCTACCCCAAAACCTTCTTTGGAACTAGCCCCATCAAAATACATAGTCCATAGAGTTGGTGAACCCCATACAACACTCTACTTCATGTTCAATCATAGTAGGCAATTTCTCAACTTCCTGAATAGTTAATTCTACCCTAATAGCATTTACACTAGTGTCCAAAAAGCAAGTTGAATCCTTATCTTTCCCCTAGAATCTTATTAACCCTTGGTTCCATATCTACTCCAATAGCCTTTTCACTTATATGGAAAGTAGCATAAGATAGGTCACACTATAAACTGCCCCCATAGCTGCACTCCATTTTCTTGAGAGCAACATCACATAATGTAGGGGAATGTAAACCACAAGGAGTGACATGATCATTTCTACTTTAGGATAGGTAGCTAACTTGAATGGTAGAGCATTGATGGTGCCTATAATAGGGACTTCTCTAGCATCCATGTCCCTACATCTACCTTGTTTAGTATCCACTTTCAAACCTAAAGCTTCCATTACATTAAAAGGGATGATGGTATTAGAGGCTCCTAAGTCTATCATGCAATTTTTAGGGTTCTTCCTTTTATGACCAGATTAAGAAAAAATGAGTCAATATCTTCTATGTAGGCTACTGATGAGTCATCTAGGAACATTTGAGGGATTTGGGATATAATGCCACTATCTTCAATTATTACTGGGGTTTGTTGCATGACATTTTGATCAACAACATCACTATTTTTTTCTATCCCACCTAGCCATGACAAAGCCTTATTTTTGTGCTCATCAATTCTAGACAACTTAGATAAAGGTACATTAACAGTTATTTGTGACAACATGGATATCATATCAATAGGTTTAGCTATAGTAGGCTTTACAAGCATACCTAGAATGGAAGTCTTTTGAACAATAGGCACTACAATTTTTTTAGCTGATTCAACTCCTGAATTCTTTTCTTGCATGACTACTTTAAGAATATCATTTATTTAAAATTGCACTTTCTTCTTAGGCTCCCACTTTTTGGCCTTACTATCTTTGGTCTTTGTTGTATCTGCCTGAGTTTTCTTGCTATTATCCTTCATCTTGTGTGTAATATCCCTAATGAATATACTAGAAGATTTTAGCATCATTATTGACTATTTGATTTCTCAATTATAATTGTTATGAACTTGGGAAATCATCTCTATAGTTATCCTATCAATCTCCTCCTTAGAGGGAATTCTCAAATTTACATGGCTAACTTTAGAAGATGTAACACATACCTACTCTTCATCATAACCTTCATTTTCTGAAAACACTTCTCGATGGTGTAACTAATAAGTAATTCTCTGGTGTGGAATATCATTTTTAGGTTCTTCCAAATTAGAATCTATACAATCATCACACATGCTAATCATACTACAACTTAAATCATCATGGCCCTTTTCTTCTTCATCCTCTCCATCTTGTGCAATTTGATCTGAAGTAAATGATTGAGCAACTACACAATAATTTGGAGAGTGGGGTGATTGACATATGATGCACCATGGTACATCATCATTCATATTAATAGAATTTCTTTGCAGAGGATCTAGTGTATCCTTATCCTTCACATTTTAGGGCTAGTTAGGGATTGGTTTGCCATCTTTCCATTGAGTGGTATAAGGACAGTTCTACATTCTTGGCTATTTGTTGAAATGGTTATTATTTATTGGGACCTTCTCACCAACATTTGACTTATGCGTATTGAAATTCATTGGGTTCATCTTTTTTAACAAGTCCAATACTTGAACTATTGTGGGTTCTTTAGGTTTCTTTCCTATAGGAGTTTTATCAACTTCCCTTTTGTTGTTACTCTTGGGATCGAATAGTTTTGGATCATCTATCCTCCCAAACTTACTAGATGCTTTTCTATTATTTCAATATTCACTACAAATTCATAAGAATCTCTCAAAGTTTTAGGATCTTTATCGCTCAACTGATAAGCCATCTTGTTATTAATAGCATTAAAATACATTGTAAGACAAACATACTCATTCAATCTCATAACCTAGAACAATTAAAACCTTACATTGAAATCAAATGTAGATTCATTAGGGTCTTTCTTGATATTATTTAAGTCATTCAACATGAAATCAACATTAGCATTGTCACCATATTGTTCTTTGAACAATTTCTCCATATCACTCCAAGAACTTATGCAATCATCTGGTAATCTCCTAAACCAATCCCTAACATCTTCTATTAATGAATGTACAAATAGTTTCATTACCATATCTTCATGCTTAACTTAAAAGTCATTCAGCATGTCTACAAAGACTCTTAAGTGTTCCTCTCAAGTGACAACATTGTTCCTAGAGAACTTAACAACTTTATCTCTTAGATCAAAAGATATGGGATGAGGGAAACCCAGAATTCCTAGGAATGATATTTGTCTAAATTTCTTCATATGTATAGGATTTTTTTGAAAACCTATAGTATTGGATGTGATTTCTATATTGGCTTGAGATTGTTGTATTCGGACAATAGAGATCAAGATAATAGTAGTGGATGAAGATATAGGGGCTGACTGAGACATAGCCTGACTAGATATTACCATTCCACAAGTAGGCACATAAATTGTAGTTTAAGTAGAAAAATTAGGCCAATAAGCTAAAGTAGAATTAGATTTGATGAATTGAATCTTTCTTCTAATTTTTGTTGCTTGAGGTTCATTCTCAGCCTTCTCAAGTTCTTTTGCCAGATCCTCTTTCTCTTTCCTAGCTTTTTCTAGATCAAGGTCCAGTTTAGACATGGGAGAGTTCACATATTTGTGTAGTACAACTTGGGGTTAATTTATTTGAATCCCTATAGCTTTTCCTTTTCCCATATCTATGGGTTTAACACTAGGTTCTACAAGATCTGCTTGAACAAGCTTATAAGCTTGGACTTGGGAGATGATAGGCTCTTGCCTTTGGCTCATGATTTTTTCTCATTTTATAAACTTAGACCTTAAACTATCTATATCCCCAAACACATTAGCATGAAGGATTGAGGTTCTCTCTTCTATATTCTTATTTTGTTTCTTTAAAGAAACCATTCTTCTAAGCAAGTTGTATCTTTCAATAATGACATTCAAAGTGGCTTGCTCTCTTTCTTTTCCAAATGAATACATTTGGCCTCTTCTCCTACAACCCACTTCTTCAAAACTTCTATTGTTGAGCATACTTCCTTAGGGTCTACAAAAGTTGCTTCTGAATCAACAAGATCATCAAGATCTATAAGATTAGGCTCTTCATATGGAGTTGTTCTAGGATCTTTCATGGCATTCACATATCCTAACCTATGGTTCATATCTGATCTATGAAATGAATCTCTTACTGATGAAACATTCTTCTCATGATAAACTTGGTCTTCTTGCAATGGAGTACTAAATATCCCACCTAAAATCTTGGTAGTTTCTAACTTAGAACTTAGTGAAGAAAACTCCCTTCCTACCACTAGTTGATATTGAAGATATATTGATGTATTACTTCTAAGTTTCTAGGGAGGATTTAGATCTACCTTCTTTTTGCCTTGATTCTTCCTACCACCTTGGGGTAAATTAGTATATAAGGGAACATCAGGATTGGCCCTTGCATAAGCTCTTGTATTCTTCCTTTTATCAACTGTAGGGCCCATTTACCGTTGCACCAAAAGCCATGACTATTAGTGAACATAGAACACCACATAATTAACCACCTATGGGCAAGAGAGTGTGTCACATCACCCAAGAATCTCCCCCTCAATATGTATACCAGGTGCTTATATAGGTCAGGAAGGCACTGGGGAGATTTGAACCCATGACCAAGCCAAAACTAGGCTTTGATACCAATTGTAGGGCCCATTTGTCATTGCACCAAAAACTATGACTATTAGTGAACATGGAACACCACATAATTAACCACCTATGGGCAGGAGAGCATGTTGCATCACCCAACATCAATGATTACAAAGAATTTTTTGTTAAGAAAGCACTAGCTTCAAAACCTTCACTAAGTCACACCCTATTCTAGGGAAATATGATAGTAAAAGAGCTTTTAACTTTAAGAGAAAAAGTACAAGGGAATACCATATAACTTTGGAACATAAAAGGAACCAATCACAAAAAATGCATGACTACAAATCTTGCTTGATAGATAAGACACTTCATAAAACTTGTACACATTACTGTAAGTCTGTGATACTAGTGGTCATTGGTGGTCTTTTCTCTTTTTTTTTAAATTCTTATGGTTTATCACTAAAAAGGTCCACTATGACCATGAGAAACACTAAAATAATTGACATACATGTATACACCTGGACCAAAGAAACTAAAATACATTTTAAGCACAAATATGTGTTAAGCAATTCCCTAGCATAGTTGCCATTTTGTTTATGTTTTTTCAAACTATTAAGTAACAAGATACTGGACACCAAGATAATGAAAGAAAAAAAAATCTAAGGATCAGCTACTTCCTATAAAAAATTGAATGCATATCTCATCTAGGCCCAACTACAATGAAATCAGGGTAGATTTCCTACTCTTTAGGCTCTACAGAACCAAGGTGAGTATACTTGAGGGATGGTTCAAATGAATGCTACTACATGAGAGTCTTTTAAATTTCATTCTAATTCTCATCTCCTATCTCTAACATATACATGTTTTGTTCATTCCATGACATTTAAAATGATATACATCCCTTATAAGAAGACTTGGTCACAATTCTCCTTAGGTTTACAAATATTTCTGGCAATAGTAGCTAACTAAGACTTAGAGATCAGATGCAAATGATTGCTGACTAGCATTAATAATCTTCAACAATAAAGTAAAATGGATTTTGAAATTAAGTTTGATGGTTCTTCATGATTTTTCTTTTTGTAGACAAAAATAATTAGATCAATGCCTAATCTATTGGGATCCAAAGTCTATTCAATTCTTAAATCTTATTGATTGCATTACAATCAATATTATTAGCAATTTTGATTGAAACTCATTCTTATAGACATCCTTTCTATTATCATGGTTATCCTATCAATTTGACTAAAGAATTTACATAATTATTTGAATTAAAAGAAATAGAAATTTGACATACTATCTGACTAAATTGTATTCAATTAAATAAGACTTGCTCATACAATTTCAAGGAAACCAGATAACACAAACAGAGACAAGATTTGGCTAGAAAAATTGTGGTGACAGTTCATCTTTTAATTGATTTAATTTTAAAATATTTCATACAATTGAATAAAACTCATAATAACTCAAGACCAAGCATTTAGATCCTATCATACTGATACAATTTTCATAAATTTGTAGATAAAATATCATAAAGTATATTTGTTTTTAAAAATGGACTGAACAAACCTAGTTAAGACTTAAAAAGATAATAATTTGGCCCCTTTCTCTAGCCCTAGAATCTCACTTATATACTATGAGATGCAACAAGCATCAAGTTAAGAGAAAATGATAACTGTCCCTTAAGACAAAAGATATTTACATTCTATTGTCAAAAAGACAAAATTTTGGTGTAATAGAAAACATAGACATCATAGCATTCTTTTAGTATGTCCCATTTCTGTTACACCTCCTAATGCTACTGATTCCATGATTGGCTCCCATGCTATTTAGACTCTTTGGAATATGTAGCTATTAGACTAGCCAACACTATGTCTTGTTCTGGTATTTGCAAATCAAAATCAACTCGAGAATTTTCACTATTTTCATCTTGAACTGATAAAACCACCTTTATGCTTGCCTCTTCCTTTGCCATGTCATCATTTTGGGCTTCTATGCCTATAATTGCAATTGGTTTCTTGTCTTTGTCCTCCTCTTTATTTTGATCCACTAAAGGTGCCTTAATGATTTGTACTTCATCTTGATTCATCCCATCACCATTTCTTTCACCTTCTTCTTGTTGGTTTTTAAAACTACTAAATCAACAAAATATTCAATACCAAAATGATAACACTCATATAACCTAAGGATTAGCCAATTCTCATTAACATTTACATAAGTAAACCATTTGGACCGAACTTCAACAAAACCAAGGATGGTTTCCTACTCTTTAGGCTTTGCAAAACCAAGGTGGGTATACCTAGGTGTGATTCTAATGAAAATTGTTGTATGAAAATTATTCAAGTTTCATTCTCGTTCTCATTTTCTACCCTTAGGCACGTGCACAATTTATCAATTTCCTTAATGCCTTCAAATTTATATACATCTCTCATAAGTAGATCTGGTCATAATTCTCCAAGAATTTACAAGTATTCTTGGAAATAGTAGCTACCTAAGACTCAAGAATTGAATGTAAATGAGTGGTGACCAGCATTATAGCCTTGAACACAATGGAATGAAGGTGACTTTTAATTTAAAATGTTTGGACATGTATAAAAAAAATTTACTCTCAAACACCTCTGATTTATATGACCAGTGCTTTATCCATAGGGGCAAAGAGTCAACTATTAGCATGAGATCTTGTTCAATTAACTTGTAATTGAATTTATCAACCGTAATCACCTATTTCCATTCTTGTGAGATATCCTTTTCATAAACTCATGAATTCTACTAATCTACTGAAGCATTTACATAATCCATTGAATTAAAAGCAAGAATAAACCAATATACAACCCATCTAGATTGCATTCAACCAAATGAACATTATTCAAATGATCTCAAAATTAATAAACTCATGAAATGGAGACATATAATAGTGACACAAATCTAGTGTAAATACCCTTTTTTATTATCCTTTTGCTAACTAATACAAGGACCAATAGAAACTCAATGAAGAAGCCATGAATTCATGCTAATACTGTCATTTCTATTTATCATCAAAAAAGTACATAACTGGAAGTAAACTCAAAATAAGCTACACATGATTGGACCATCTGTACTATTTCTTGACAATCTCCAAAAATAAATCAAAATTTAGACCATCACATTGCCTTAAAAACTCATTTATATAGGCATGAGTTGCAACAAGCAAAGGGAAAATGTGATTGACAGGTGTCCTTTACAAAAAGATACTTACATGCACCTATGACAAAAAGACCAACCTACAAATACAAGAAAGACTTATACATCAAACATACTTTTGTGGGTCCCTTTCTATTACACCATTTGGAAAGACAAGGGAACTATGATCTAATTCTTTGATCATTCTAATTCCTCAAAGTAAGTGGTCATCAAGCTTGAAAGTGATGAGTCATCTCTAGTTACCTGCAAACTTACTTTAACTTGAGGATTCTCCTTGTCTTCATCCTCAACTGTAAAGGTGAAAGTTACTCTTGCATCTTCTTCTTCCTTGTCATCTTCTACCTCATCACCTTCTACCATCTGCTCTATAGTCATGAATTTATCTTTCCGCTCATTATAGGAAGTATCATTCGGCCAATCAAAATTTAGGACCTCCCTATGTATAGTTATTAAAGAATTTGCAACTTCCTCTATATCAAAAAGATCTTTTTTGATAGCACTATAAAATAATTGTACCTTTACTAGCTCCTCATTTGTCATTTCTCATAACAAGTGACCAGTTTCATTAATAACTTTATTCATCCTTTCACAAAAAATCTCATCGAGCGCCCTCTTCCATTCTTCCTTTTCCTTCATTTTATCAATAGTCTTTAAAGCACAAGGAAATAAATCAAAAATTTCTACAATATACTTGGAAAAACAAATAATTAATCTTTTTTGAAAAGAATCTTGTTTATCATCAAAACCTTGCAATTTATTTAACAAATCAAAGATCTTTTCTATTTGATGACAAGGCAGCTAGATGATAGATATACACATAGCAGTGATATCATTATTCCTTTCTATCCACTTTTGCACAAGGGATCTGAATGTAATTTCATCTCTCTTCAATTCATCCTTGATCAATACAATCCTTGCCAATTGATGAAAAAATTCTATCCTATCCACTAAATACATTATACCTTGCCTCAACTTCTCTTCAAATTGATTATTTAGTTCTACATGTAGTGCATACAACTTACTCTTCTCTTCTTCAAAATCCTCTATAGTATAGAACTAAGGCCTTTTTGGGGTATCTAGTATCTCAATAATTGGAGTTGATTTGAAGGGTTCAATAGGTGGCTGTTGGGGGTATGGAATCCTTGGTCTACTAGATTCTCCTACTTTTCTTTTCCCAAGTATTTTCTCCATTTGAGATACTTTGTTTTCTAATGACTGTATCTACATACCCCTCTCCTCATATGGTTTCAAAACTTCTTCAAACCTAGCATTGAGTTGTGCAGATTTACCTTCTTCCTGGCTAGACACCATACTGCTAAATTTCAACATTTTTGAAGCCATTCCAATTATTTTCTTACTGCCAACCTCACCAACCCTGAACACTATTAATGCACTAGTATGCTCTGCAATATAATTTTCCTACATTTTGGTCTTATCCCTTTTCTCAATAGACCAAATAAATAGGGCTTGGTGTTCATCACTAAAATTGACTCCCCTATGAGCCTATAATACCTCTTCTTTAGTTTTAAACTAAACATCCTTTTCTTTCCTTATTAAATCAAAAACCATGGCATTAACTATATCCCATTCTGGTAAAATAATGACTCCTAACTGTCTAACTATTTGCCTTTTGGCCTCAGGTGTAAATTGAGAAAAATCATTCAAAAACTTAGATTTTACTTCTTCTTTGATAATAGAGGTCAGCTTATTAGGTTGCCCTACCTTTATCTTTTCACATACCTTTTCAAAATTTCCTATGTTTAATCTCCACAAAAACTTTGTAAAGGCTCTTGACTTACAAAATATTCATCATTAATAAACCTCTCAAAGGCTTGGGCAACTATAGGATCTATCTCCTTACCTTGGTAATCAACAATAGTGAGATCCAAGGAAGGTGCATGAGGTTCCCCAATCTCTAAATCTGTCAAAGTAACAATTACATCCCCCTCTCCACCAATTTTTCTAAGTTGTTCCCTTAAAGATGCTTCATCATCTGTCTAGATTGGGGACTAGCTTGGGGAGTATTGTTCTACTTGAGAAGAAGAAGACCCTTGCTATAACTTTTGCATTTTTGGAACACTGGTTGTAGATGGACTTTTTGGCCTTGGTATTTGATGAAGTAGATCCTATTTCACATTTTGAATCATCACATAACTTGCCCCTCTCTGTAAGGTATACTGGACAAGAGCTATTGTGTTTCTATTTTTTATCCTCCTCTACACCTCTGCAGCCCTTTTTGGATATGTCTCAACATATGTAGCCTTATTTTCACTCATGGTTTGTATTATCACAACAAAATTATTCATTAATGCTTGCATCTTGGCTCCCCAATATTTTTTATGTTTTAATGGATCATAATTAGAGTTGAAAGCATTAATGAATTCTAAAGTCTTACTAAATACCATCCATTTTTCTTTTCTCAACTCCTACTCTTGTAAAGAAAAAACATTCTTGATGACATCCTCAGGAAAGTAGACCTATTGCACCATGCAGACAACTTTTGTTCTCTTCCTTAAGAGATCATAAAATCCTTTAGGGTCAATAAATTTGGCATGGGAATCTGCCATATTGTATCTATCTAGGAACAAATTAAGGTGCTTCTACTATTTCCTCACAAAGAAAAAATCATGCACTATAGTAACAACTAGAAATAAAGTACCCTTCTTAGGAAAATCCCTCTCATCAATAGTGCCTATCTACCATAACAACTCTACTATCCCTATTTTTAGAGGCATGTGGAATGGTAGCACATGAGGCTTTCTAAAAAAGCCATATACTCTTATTACTGTTGAAACATTATAAGGGATTATATCCCCCCAATTATGACTAACTAGTAGCCCTTTTGCATGGTCCTTAGGGTTGACCAATTCTAATAGTGCTTGTGGAATCCTAGGCTTGTATCCTCTTAGAAGCAATCTAAGCTTTGATGCAAAATATCTATCAAACCTAACAAAACTAGCATCTCTAGCCTCTGATGTCATATCCACACTCCATAACTGAACTAGATTCCTCTCTCCATCCCTGGTTGTTTCCAATTCCATACCCTTAGAGAAGAAGGTAAATCCCTTATATAAACATACAAATATAAGCAACAAATACCAATAGAATGGTTTGTTTACTTTCCTTTGTGCTATCCCCACTAAACCATTATGGATTTCTTGTGCAAGGAGAGTAGCAAAATCAAGGATAGTGCTCATCCCAAATTGAAGAGTCTAAGCCATGCTGAGAACAATGGAGTTTGGGATATGCTCTGCTTCATCCATTCAAAAAATCTTGCAAAGAGAACAATATAATCCTTGAGCCCTTAGGTTGAAACATCTTCTCATTAATGGCTCAAGTGTGCTGGTAGTGATTACAGACAGTGTACCAACCTTGGTAGCATGCTGTTACAATGGCCCTATTCTCAAGTATATCCTTTGGGCATCATACCTTGCTTGAAGGTTATCCATATCAATTTTTTCATGCATAGAATGGTTAGGGTTTAAATTGAAAACCTCTCTAATTAATCTAGGGAAAACTTTAAAAAGATTTATCCCAGCATGGTTCTTGACCCATCTACTAATAGGATCATATTTTTTCGCTAAGTCATTAAGAAAATCACTATCAAATAAAACTATAAGGGCTATCAAATTTCCAATGTCAAATTCCTAGACATTGCTCATGGGGTTATCTAATTTCCTTTCTAAGAACCATTTTAAAAAAAATTCTAGACCTCCCATAGACACCCGAGCATCTCTCACCCAGTTTTCTTTGTCATAGAAACCCTCATCTACAATTTCCCTAGAGTGTTTTGGAATGAGTTCCCTCCCCTTAGTTATTTCATTTACTAATAAAGGGAATTGTTCCAGGAAATCATCATGCACAACCCTCTTTAAGTAATCAATTTTCCCAAAGAATTCCTTTTGCGAAGGCATTTTGAGAAAACCCTAAGAATTACATAACAACAGATGCTTGGTTTTTAGAATTTATAGAGTACTTACCCGCTAAAATTTTTACCTTTTCTCTATATAATTTTTACTGCAACTTATTGGGTCACTGGATAAAATTTTTGTATCTTGGCTCTAAAATTTCTTTATGCTTTGATAATCTCTTGCAATTCTATGGTTTAATAATGGTGAGATCATGAATTATATTGAGCATTGAAATCACATGAATGAGCTCTGCACCATATTAACTCTCTATAACCGTTATCTCCAAATTGCACCCAGATTTAAATCTTATCCATAGATTTCACTAGATTGGGTGGCTTTAATTCAAAAAGAAATGAGTTTTCTAGCTTAAAAAATGTGGCCATGTGTCACATTACTGCTTACTCACATTCCTTAAATTTCTTGCATCTTGAAATTGTGGGTAAGCGCCATTCATTGATCAAGACAAGATCAATGATCACACAAAATTGTAATTGAATAAGGCCCAATCAGCTATACTGACCAATAGGAAGTCTCTATGTGAATCTATGCCTCCTAAAAACTTCCATGCAAGTAGGTCCTATATTAAATTCTAAGAAAGTGGTTCTTGACGTCATCTTTGCCATGCGTCAGGATGGTGCATCCCCCCTTTCCTTATCGAATGAGCACATTCATAAAGTGGGTATGTGCTAGCCATTGATCTTAACAAGATAAAAGGTGACATATCTCAAACCATTTAACACTTTGAAATATGAGTGCTAACATCACCACAGACACGAGTCTACATGGTGCATACCCACTTTTCTTAAAATTCATTCAAGTTCCTAATGTGAGCATACACCTTTTGTTGATCTGATCAAGATTGATGGTAGGTAAAACTTTGTCTACTATGGTCACAACATGCATTTGACCAATAAAATAATAACTTCTTAACCCTCCTACTTTGAAAAATCTGACTATTGCATTAATTGTTAAAAATTCTATGCCCATAACATAGGTACTTCCACTTGGGCATATGTGTCATATAGTATGGTGTGACTCAACATTTTCCCCTAATCTTGGATCCATTGTGACATGTGGCACAAAGGTGCATACCCACATTTCTTATTTCTTGAGTAGTTTCTCAATGCAGGCTTGCACCAACCCTTGATCTTTGAAGGATCTACAGTTGAAAAAACTTTGATCCTATCTGTAGACAAACCTCTTTATTGACACAATTGGCAGTACATATTAGCAATCACTTTACAACTTGGCACATTGTAACACACACTAGAGATTCTTGACCCCACCTTTCTATGTGTCAAAATACCACGTGCCCACTTTATTTATCTCTTGTGTAACTTGAAAATGTTGGCATGTGCTGGCCTTTGATCTCACATAGATCGATGGTCACAAAATCATGTGTCTTAAAAACACCACATCAGTCAAACCAGAAAATAAAATACTACCCTCCTGTCCAACTCATCTAACAACTACCACATAAGACACCTCAATATTATCCTTGGAAATGGTGGGCCCATGCTATCATACTATGCTATGTGTCCTATTCACGCTTCCCCACATTATTTAATTTTTGAGAATCTTCTAATTGTAGGAAAGCACTAGCCCTTGATCTAAATGAGATCAATGGTTGATGAATCTTAGTCATAAAGTGATACCTCTATTAATAGATCAACCAATGACATCATAGGAATTCTAGAATGTGCACTAATGCTACTGACAAGTTTGCAAGAAAAGATTTGACCCATTCTAATAAGTTATTGTCTTTGTGGCACATTGATACTCTAATGTAAGTAAGGGCTAGATGGCACAAAGGTACTTGCCTATAATATTTAAAAATCTTGCACTTCAATGATGCAGGAAAGTGCCCTCTGTTGATCAGATCAAGATTGATGGTGGGCCGAAAATGTGTTGCAGTTAGGATTTGAAAAATATATTTCCAAAAACTACAAATCAAAAAGCAAGGATATTAAATATTTAACTTTACAAAATTATGAAGTCATCCTTATGTAGTTTTGAAACTTAGGGTAAAATGTCCTTCCTAAAGTTAGTTTTGACATATTATTTTCGAAAGTTTTCAAAACTAGGGTAAAATAAGATAAGGCATTAGGGTTTCTTACACACTTAGGATGTTTCAATGATTTTGCAATGACACACCTTGAGAGTTTGATAGAATTCAAATAACAAAGAGACCAAGACATGAACTAGGGCAACCTAAGAATTTGAAAATTATAAAGAATGAAAAACCCTAATCTACAAGATATAATGTATTAAATGATTTTTCACTAAAATTTTCAAAATTTCTCTGCATTGTGAAAAATCAAACCATCACTTCCCACTACTCTTTAGAAGTAATATCTACCATCCACTTGTCAAAAAGTGTGTCATCTGGCCAGTTAAACAATATGATATCATTTTGCTTCTTAATCACATATTCAACCTCTTTATCAATGTTAACAAAATCTTGTTTTAAAGAATCAAAGAATAACTGGACTTTCACCATTTCTTCTATTGTGGTTGCCCACCATGCATGTCCTTTTTCATTTATGAATTTATTCATTCTTAAAAAAAAAAAGTCATCTAATTCCTTGGCCCACTCATCTTTACTTTTCAATTTATTCTTTCTATCCAAAGCACATGGGAACAAGTCAAATTTTACACTTTTGTATTTATCCAAGTAACTAACAATTCTTCTTTGTAACTCAACTTTTCTATCTTTAAAATTTGGGAGATCATTAATAACATCAAACATTTTTTCAATGTAGTCATTAGAAAATTCTATAATAGAATAACATAACAATGTAACCTTTTTCCTCCCGTTATTCCACTTATTAACAATGAGTTTCTAAATTTCTTCACTTGCTTTTATTTCTTCCCAAATGTTTATTACCCTTGATAATTGATCATAGAATAATGGCCGTTTAATTTTATCAAGTAGATACATAAGAGCCTTCCTCAATTTGTCTTTATACTACACATTTAACTCTACATGTAGTGCCCATAGTTTTCTCTTCTCTTTTTCAAAATCTTTAGTTGTATAGTATTGTGGCCTTTGTGGAGTATCTATGATTTCAATAAGAGGAGTGGATTTAAAAGGCTCCACTAGTAGGCAAGGGTGTGTAATTCTTGGCCTAGAAGACCATCCCATCACTTTGTTTTCAAGTTCAATCCTTTTCTAAACTTCTTTATTGTAGGCCTCCAAAACTCTTTCATACTTAGCCTGTAATTCCAACCTTTCTTGCTCATCTCATTCTATAGTGGGCAAAGCTAAATGAGATGTTCCAACATTCAAATGTACAACCTCCACATGGGTAGTATCTACCACTCTCTTTACAATGATATTTCCCATTAATTCAATGTCATCTGGTTGTGATGAAATGGCCCTGGATCCTTTCCACAATGACCAAATAACTAAGGAAGCCTGGTCTTCACTAAAGGTGGTGCCTTTTATTTCTTTCTTATTTTGATCATGTAAATTTAATTTATTTTAAAAAAGTTAAAAACTAGGGCATCTGCTATATCCCAATTAGGTAGCATTAGAATATTTGATGCTTTCACCATTTGTCTCCCCTCTTCAGGGGTTATATTTTGAAATTCTTGCATCATTTCATCTTTCGCTTTATTTTGTATGGCTGCCTCCTCCATTTCTAGGTGCTTAGTCCTCAACTTATTGCACCTTTCCTCATATCTACCTATATTTTCTCTCCATACAAATTGGTAGAAGGCTCTTGTTCTAACAAAACTATCATTAGATAGAAATCCATGGCTAGCTTGTTCTATTACAAGGTCCAAATCCCTTCCTTTATAATCTGCCATTGTCAAATCAAGGCTTAGTATAGGGGATTCTTGAGTGTTTCCCTCATCCAGTTCTACTTGGGTAATAAATACTCCCCTTGGGACCCCAACTATTCAACTTTCTCACCAATGAGCTACTCCTCTCCAATATACAAAGGGGATTGGGTAGGTGAATACTCCTCAATGTGAGGACCTTGCTCTTTTATTATTCTTTGCCTCTTAGGAGAGGGCTCATCGGGTCTTTCTTCCAAGACAACACTAGTGGATGATATTATTTGTTTGCCTTTATCCACAGTGGTCTTCTTATTCTGGATCACCTTATAACTTGACTGTTTTTGGACAATCAATTATCCTATTCCCATATTGGGAGTGAATGCCAATCTCTTCATGACCTCTTTGGCCTTATCTAAATATTCATTAATAATCATTCATGGCTTTCATTTGTTTCAGGAAAAGTAATCATGAGTTTATTAATTCTATATGCCTCTATTTTTGCATTACCAAGAGGCTTATAATTCTTGTCAATTCAATGAATAAGTTCCAAAACCCTTGAGAAAATCCTCCACTTTTCCTTCTTGGTTTCTTGCTCCTACAAGGAGAACTCATTTCTAATTACATCTTCAGGGTAATATGGTTGATTTTCTATGGAACCAAATTTAACCCTTCTTATAAAAAGTTGGTCATAAAAGCCCTCTGTATCACAAAAATTGGCATAAGACACTAACATCTTATACTCATCTAAAAATTTGTATAAAAATAACCAACCTCCTTTTGTAATAATAAAATGATGGGCTACAATACAAGTGGGGAAAATTGAGCCTCTTTGTCTCTTTGCATTATATGTTTCTTCCAGTCTTCCTAGTTGCCACAACACCTTAGCTATTCCTATCTTTAGTGGCACTTGGTAAGGAAAAACATGAGGAGACCCTTGAAAACCATAAATTCTAATAATAGTAGAAATAGAGTACGGTATAATGTCTCCCCAATTATGTGATACTTTCAAACCAAATGGGTTATCCATGGGTTTGATCAAATTTACTGGTGCCTTAGGAACTCTAGGATTGTCACTTAGTAAGAGGCTCCTTAACCTTGAGGCAAAATAACTATCAAAATTGACAAAACTAGCAATTTTTGCATCGCAAGTCATGTCTACACTCCATAAATAAACTGGTAGAGCCTCTCCATCATGTTCTCTATTGAAATTCATTTCTTTACCAAAATATGTTGCTCCTTTGAACAAAAACATGTGCATCAACAAAAAATAATGACCAATTTTTTTTTCAATCTTGCCTTTGGTAATTCCAACTAGGATTGTATGTATTTCTTCTACTAAGTACAAGGTGAAATCATAAATAACATCAACACCAAAAGAAGAAATTTGAGCTATCATATACATGAAACTTATAGGCATAATATTCTATTCATCTTCACCAAAATCCCTACACAGAGTCATATATATTTCTATAGCCCAAGAAGAGAAGTTTTCCTTTTTTAAATATTCCCTAGAGGATGTTGTAATCATTGGAATGTTCCCAATTGTGCCTGTATGTTCCCTTAGTGCACCTTATCTAATCATATCCCTTTTACACAAATATTATTTTTCTAGACCTTGTAGGTCAATGGGTGTATGATAATCTAATAGTGGCTCTAGACCAAATACTTCCCTAATTTCCTCAAGGCTTACTATGATTAGATATTCACCATCTATTCTTCTTACTACTCTAATTGATCGGTCAATAGCTTTTGGCAATATAAATTAATAAATCATCATCCATGAAGACACTAGGGGCCACTAACTCACTAATACATTTGGTACCAAATTGCAATGTAATGCCATTGCAATTTTTCTGTCAAAGTTCTTGATATTTTCATGAGGGGAAAATAATTTCCTTTCTAAGAGCCATTTTTTAAAGAGGGAAAACCTTTTTTGAGAAGTTTTAGCATCCCTAACCCAATTTCCCTTATCAAACAATCCATCAGCAATCTTGAGTCTAGGGTTTACGGAGATTAACTTTTTCACCTTGACAGTCTCATTTTTAGATTTAGGCAATAATTCAAGAAGATCATCATGAACATTTCTAGCCAAATAATCTTCTTGACCCAAAAAACCTTTCTTTGGAGGCATGGTGAAAAACTTTGCAAAAAAGTAGAGTACTTTGACATATATACAATGAGAACATTGACTTACTTGATTCTCTACTACCTTTTTCTGCAATTCTACAATACTTTACAAACAAGTGAAAATTATTTCATGTCCTGATCATCCCAAGCATAGGTTTTTAATAGCTTTGAATTCTTTTGGAAGCCTAAAGATTTTTTCATGTATGAAAAAGATCGCAATATTTTTGCAATATATTCTATTACTTGTTCACACGAGGAGCCTTCATTCTTCATAAATAAATTGTAAGGCAAATAGGGTGACACCGCATTCAAATTTTAAGAATATGTTGTCAATCTCAAAAAATCTGATAATCTAGGAATAAAACTAGGGATGACTCATTTTCTACTTGCCAAGTTGGAAGTCAATCCAATAATCTTTCTCCACCTAAGCTTTTCTTTTACTATTGGTGGCTTGGACTAGACCCACTAGCACTTGCATAAATGTGTCTCTAAGTCACTAAATCACCATGCATAAGAATTGAGTAGTTTGTCTATGCAACATAATGAAAGTCATTGATTCCACTTCAATCTGACAATATGCATTTGATTAGTGTTTTAATATGACTGTAGTGGGTCCCTCCTTTTCTTCCTTACGTCACTACATTACTACCCTTAAAAAGTGAGCAACTCCTCATAGCGACGCAATGCCCACCATTAATGTGAACTTGATCTTATGGTGAGGAATTTGCATTTATTTTACTTCAATTGTGGTGGGTCCATGTGTTCTTTCCCTTAGTCAACATGTTGCATTAAATAAATATTGTGCAACTTTTGATGGCAACTTGGTGATAATCATTGATTAACTTTAATCCAACAGTCATGATTCTTCATCTGCTCTTTGCTTTGAGTATGGTTCCATGTCACGTGTAAATTGGAAATATTTTTACAAGCTAGCAAATCATATAATATTTTAATCCTTTTTGTAACACCATAAAGCTGAGCCTCGCCATGTTTCATATTTTTCAGTAAGGTGCTATGTCTCTACCAACAAAAAACAAGGATTTTCCAATCATGACATAGCAACCTCCTATATTTCTTATAGACCCCAGTGCATAAAACACACACAATCTTAAATGATGCCAACATGTCAAGGTAATTATGTGGCTTATTATTGATGAAAGAAATATTTGGGACCCCCCTTTTGGAATTGTTGCCGCATTCCCTTTTTTACTCAAGGTGCTATGTCACTACAAGTGGGATTCCTTCATTTTTCGTTCACGACATAGCGACCTCCTTAAGGATTTTCAAATTATGGTACTAAGAAAAATATCCACCATTTTTCCATTATTAAATTCACACAACCACTTTAACAATAGGGAACATTTCGGTGCCCATCCATTGCATAATCTCTCACCTTTTTAAATTTTTGGCAAGGCACTATATTGCTACTAGCAGGGCTCTTGTATTTTTTAGTCACGACATAGTGACCTACTGAAAGATACCAAAACCTAGTGACACAAATTATAACATATTCTAGCTAGTCCCTTCTTTGGTA
Source organism: Cupressus sempervirens (assembly GCA_028749045.1). Classification (NCBI taxonomy): domain Eukaryota; kingdom Viridiplantae; phylum Streptophyta; class Pinopsida; order Cupressales; family Cupressaceae; genus Cupressus; species Cupressus sempervirens. Next base: position 756,829,871 of record CM053791.1, on the reverse strand, counting down.
CTGATAGTTCTAACATTAGCCATACTGCCAAAAAGTTTGGAACAATTAAAAACCTGGCACCCAGTTTCTACTTTATCACACCGTCCTTCTATTTCATAGTGGTCACTATGTCACATAGGCTAAGATCCTCACATTTTATTTATGTGACATAAAAACCACTGTAGATCTTGCAAAGATCTGATGGTGTAAATAACTTCAGGAATAAGAAGTGAAAAAGTGAAAACTTAAACAGATCCAGAAAGAAAATTCTAATTTCAAAACAACTAGCCCCCCAATAATCATTTAAAAAGCACAAGACCTAAAATGTTTATTTGGTACATAAAACTTATTTTAGTAGGTTTTCACATAGGGTTAATACTTTGCAAAACCAAAAAACCAAACCCTAATAAGTAAGATATAGAACTTTTTTGATTTTTTACACCTATTTTTTAGGAAGATTTTACTTAGTGAAAAATCAAACCAACAGGGGGCATGAAAACTAGGGCATTGGTTCATTGTCATGAGGACAATATAAATCTGGGATTAGGGCTCATGATGAATAATAGGAAACACTTGGTGAATGGTCAAACTGGGCTGCTTGGATTTGTAGATTTGGAACAATGGTAGAAAAGTGGTTTTTGTAAATGGAATGGACCTGGGCAAGTGTGCATACAGATTCATCAATATTTCAAAATTGGCACACTTAAAGTATTTTTGGAGTAGAATTTTTTGGTACAATCCATTTGATCTCACATTTCATAGATCCAAAGATATGACATCACAAACAGGGGTACCAACTAATCTACATTTATTAACACTAGTAAAAAGTTATAAATTGCATATGGAATTGTATTCAAAAACTTATCAAACACATTTGTCATAAGCCCAAAATTGAAATGTAGCAAGTCTCTAACCTCTAAAATTCAATGCAAAATTAATTTTCTCATTTTGGTCAATTGGGTCAAAGTTATGACAAGTCAAATAGGGCCTTCCAGAATTTTGAACAATTCACATTGACATCAGTGAATGACCAACTTTGTGGGATTCAAAACCTAGTCAAAAAGTTTCAAAATGACTCAAAATATGAAATATAGGCTCTTTGGTATAGATACTAAACACTCCCAAAGTAGTGAGTCATGAAAAATTACTGGGTGTGAGATATTCAATTGCAAACAAGGGCTCCCATCACTATTTAACACTGCCAAAAATGTAGGTTTAGAAATTGCTCAAAATGAGACTTCACATAATGGCTCAAAATGACAATTTATCTTCATGGAACACATGGATGTACTAAATGCAAGGTGCTAGAAACATTAAACACCTCTTAGGCCTCACAAGGATAGCTAGGTACACATGCATCAAAAAGCACTTAAGGGCTTGATTTTTTAAATGGTACTCAAAATGTTATGCTTCAATTTTGAGTCCCAACACCACCTTTTGTATCAAATTTTGGTGGATTATGGTATTGCAATTAGCTATTTAATAATGGAAGGACAATATTTTAACATGTTAAGAATTCCAAGGTTAGAAAGAAAGGAAGTTATTTCAACATGCTAGTCAATGGTTTTGTTTGAATTACCTTTCTCTGTAAATAATGTACATAGTAGGGAAGTTTTGTTTTCAATTTTTTCCTATTTTCCAAGAAGTGTACGAGCATATATTTTCTCTCTATTCTTCTAGGGATACCCAAGATTTTTGAAATTTTTGAGGTTACAAAGAGGACAAAGACAAAATTTTTAGATTTTTTTGTGGTTTCAAAGTTTTTTAGTTCTTCTGTGTTTTTGGTTTTGTAGAGCATATCTCTTTTTTTTTTTATGACTCCATAGCCCAGTGAATACTTAAGATCACTAATCATATACTTAGTAGGGTAGTACCCCTTCTAAGTCAAGATAATAGTTAGTAATATTTGTCCTCCCACCAAAATTTGAGTTTTCTCTATCAAACATGTCCAATGGTCATGTATTTTAAAATATTCAAATGGTCCAATATACATTTAAAACTTTGGGTTATATTTTATTTTCTAAGACTTTAAGTGGTCGCGTGTTATATAGATCCCAACGGGCCCACATCTTCTCATCCATCTAATCTTCCAAGATCAATGAATGTTGCTTTGCCATTATCAAAATTTGTATGACAAAAAGTCATAACAACATAGTGACAATGTAACACACCTCTAGGTGGGGCCTTTTCCTTGTAGTCATGTGTAGTAATAAAAAAAGAACAAGGTGGACCATTGATTAGATACGAATCTATATCTATCATTATATTTCTATAAAAATGTATGATCAAAAGTCATAGTGATATAGTGACAATGTGCCACATATCCTAGGTGAACCATCCTTTTCTATGGTTGGTAGAGCTATCGGATGAGGTACAACTGGCGAGGTTTTATTCATCATCCTTTGGAGTGGGCCAGTTTCTTGATGTACCTTTATTCACTATCGATTTGGAGATGATTGAGGTTGTCACCTTGTCACTATCAAAAGTTGCATGATGAATATGCATAGTGAGATAGTGATGATACAATACGTGGATGTGTAGGTACTATTTTATTTGTGGGTTATAAGAAAAAAGGATGTTAGATTAGTTGGCATAGGGCAAGGTTTTCATTGGTCAAAGTATTGATAAGGTTCAATGTATCTTTAGAACCATTAGATTAAAGGTGAATCAAGGATCACTATTATGTTGCTAACTAAAGATGCAAGGTCATTATTCATATTGACATAACGACAGGTTGACATGTGTCCTTGTAGGCTTAGGTGGAGATTAATTAATAATATTAGATTTTCACAATCCATTACTAATGATGATTTTTCTTCTGGATTTGATTGTGTATAATTTTTTATCATCAATGTTTCGGATCACACTCTATAATCCATCATCAAGATGAGAGAAGGATGTAAGATGTATGTAGACTAGCCAAGCCATGTAGAATAAAAAGGAGAGAAGGGAGAAGGAGCATACAACATGAAGAAGACAAACAAAGAAATGAAAAGAAATATTAATAAAAAGCCTCTAAACTAGTAATTAGAAATACAAAATAATAAAGATGCAAGTGAGAAAAAGAGTAAATAAACCACTAAGAGGGCTGAATGAGATAGTTAGATAACAAAAAGAATGAAAAAACAAATGAAAGTCGGGAGGGGGGGGGGGGGGGGGGGACGAAATATAAAAATAAAAATATAAAAATGAAAGAATGCATATGGATGTGTGTGTATGTGTGTATATAATATTCTATATATATGTGTGTGTACACACACACACACACACATATCTAATTATATATATAGTGAAATAAAAATTGATTATAAAAATATCTAAAAACACACCTATATATATAAGTGTAATATATTTAAAATAATACCTAATGAGAATATAAATATGGAAAGTTATGTAATTATATATATGCAAAAGAACAAGTATATGCGAGTGAATATGTTATATATTTCTATATAACATATTATAACATATATTTATGAAGAAGATATAACAAGTGTTATATACATAAGAAAGAAAGAGAACCGATAGAAGAAAAGGGGACATAATAAAAATATATAAAGAATAGAATATATATATATATATATATATATATGTATATATAAAACCAAATGCCAAACATAGATTGTAGATTAAATTTAAAAAGTAAAATAAATAAATAAATATACCTATATAAAAAAGTGTGGGGGTATGCATATACACTCATATATATATATATATATATATATATATATGAGTGTATATGCATACCCCCACACTTTTTTATATAGGTATATTTATTTATTTATATCTTCATATTTGTTTATTTATTTTACTTTTTAAATTTAATATATATATATGTACCTAAACAAACACAAATTGAGAAAAAATAAATTTTAATTGAAAATAAAATAATAAATAATAAATAATAAATAAGAATAAAAGTAATAAAAATAATAATAATAAAAAATAGTCAGAAGAACTAATACACAAAGAAAAGACAAATACCTACACAGAAAGCTACAAGTTTAGGACGAAAAGGAAGAATAAAGAAAAAACAAGAGTAAGAGAAAACAAAACAAAAATTAAAAATTAAAAATTAAAAAATTAAAAAATTAAAATTAAAATTAAAAAATTAGAATAAAAATAGAAATAAAAAGAAAATAGAATTAAAAATAAAACAAACAAATAAATACGCCTCAAGAAATAACCCCTAGACAGAGAGAGGAGAAGGAGAGTAATTAGTTGTGATTAAGTTTGTGATTTTGCAAGGTTAATAGTTAATAAAGATTAAAAGGTGGCGAAGCTATGACTAGGGTTAGGTCAATAGGTCAACATAAAGTTAGAAAGTCTGACAGGGTTGTAGAATATTCAAATGACATTGGGTCACATGGCAAGGTTAGGCGATCAAGTCCAGTTGACTTGTTGATTTATTTGATTTGGCACATTGATAATGTGGAGTAAGGTAATTCTTTAATGGTCATCACTTCTATCTTCTTAAGGTTCCTTTTGGTGGATAGAATGATTTTCTTACATATAGATGTCTACCATGATAAGATCTTTCCCAAATTTGTAGTGATTGTTTTCTACAATCTTAAATGCAATTGTTGAGTTTTGCCTTAGGGTAGAATCTATCTAAGTTATGCTTGAACTATAAAAGCAGTTTGTGTAAGCCTTCTTAGGGTTAGTCATTTCTTCTCTAATTCTATACTAGTAGTATTATATTTGGCTACTATAATTTTCTTTTGTACATTAGTGAACTTAATCCTCTTCTTTACCTTATTCTCCCATCAATATTAGTGCAAAACCTTCTTGCCTCTATTGGTGATTTGTCTTCATTCTTCAATTCTATATAGTGGTATCTACTCTTCCCTTTGGATGTTATAGAGTAAATTTCTTTCCTTCCTTGTGGAATTTCATTTAGTTCCTAATTTGTATGTAACTATTGGATTAAGACAAAGGTGGAATCAATTTATTTTGAGATTATATTGATGAATAGTGCATTGTTAGGTAGAGACATGACTAAATAAACTATTTTGATGTATCACCCTCTTCAGATTAGGTTAGGTAGTTTTATTTCATGCATTCCTTCTCTCTTTTCCTTTCAAAGAGTAGTTAGATGCACCTTGATAGTAAGGAAGTTGGCCTTCTCTAGAGACTCAATCCCATAGTTCAAGTTCCAAAGCTTGGAGATTGTTTCCATGTTTCACAAGGTTATCTTTAGGTAAGGGTGCAAGCTTTTGTGACAACAATCTTTTTGATGGTATTATAAATATATTATTTCCTTTCTACATAATGGGATCTTCTAGCATAATTCTGTATTGTAATACCAACTCCTAATAGGGTTGAGGCTTCTAACAAGGTCTAGTCCTCTAACAAGGACATATAAACTATATAGGTGTAATAGACTCTTAATAGGGTCAATATATTTCACAAGCTACTTTTGATTAGTGGATCATTTTATGGGTGCTATTTGCAATAGGATTTTTGCTTGGCCAGTATTTCCCTAGCTAACAAATAATTGTGTTATGAGTTGCATTATGTTTACCTTTTAGTTTGATCATATATGCAAGTTTAAAGTTTTTTAATGATATCCATAGTGGGGCAAGAGTTTGTGGGCTTGAGCTTGAGATTAAAAACATGAAGATAAGCATGATGGAAGATGCAAACAAAAATCAATTAGATTTAAGATTTAAGAATGTAGATTTGAAATCCAAGCTTACCAAGGTGACAATTGGACTTGAGACTACATAAGTATAGTATACAAAACTTGAGAAGTACAACATTATTATGAAAGCAAAAATCATACAAACAAAGAAACAACTTGAGAAATTATATTCAAGCGCTAAGAAGATTGATGAGAAGGTTACATCACAAAGACCCATTGGAGACAAAAAATTAATTAGATATGCTAAAGGAGAATCATCTAAAGGATATGAAGTTATTGAGGAACAATATATAGTGAGCTAACAACCTAATCAGCAAGAAGATTTGGACAAAGAAGTGTCCAACCAACCTGAACAATCTAAAGAAGTTCAAAAATAATTTAATGGAAGATGATTTGTATGTAATCAACTTGAAAACATGAAAAATGATTATACTGATAAGTATACTAAACCCTTCTCTAGTTATTGTTATAATTTATTTTCTTAGTGGTACAAATATAATGAATGTAGGAAATCTAGATATAATAATAATAATAGGTATGAAAGTACTAACCCTATATCTAGTAGACTAGTGAGAGAACATAATGTCATAAGAAATGGAACTATGTGTTATAAATATATATAAAAAGGACATATTACTTGGGATTGTGGAATACAGACTTATCAATTTGAACCTAGATGTGGAAAAAAAATTGTAGCATGTTAGATTTTCAACAATTTGGAATACAAAACAAGGTTTTGTAGAATGAACAACATGAGAAAACCTAATATGAGATCAAATAATATGAACTTTAGAAGAAATGTGAATAATAATGTAAGAAGGAATGAAAATGTTAAAGGAAAAAAGGTTGAAAGCCTTGACAAAATATTTGTTAGAGAAAGAACACTCATAATCATTCAAATATGGGTAGAGAAGAAACATTACTCATCTTAGAAAAACTTGAAACTGGTTATGGTAGTTGAGAACCCCTTATCAACTCAAGAAATCATCTTTAAGAGGGAAACATGGGATAATATAACAAAAATTCATCAAAACCCTGAAATGGTAACATAAAGTTTTGCATGACTAGGAGAAGCTTGGAAATATTGTCTAGAAGCTATGTTTAAGAGCATAAAAAGAAACAAGATCATATGTGAGCATGAGAAAGGAATTTAACTAACTAGATAAAATATCAACTTTTCAAGTTATGCTTACATGACCAATTAATCTAGATGAGATTTTGTAAGGACTCAAGTGTTGAGATCAATTAATTTGTACACCTTATGATCATTTGGAGCTAAGAGGGACATGTGAGAGAAAATTAAAGATGATTTAAGTTGTTGGTAATAGAAATGGAGATGTGTCTAGTAATCTCAATGGAATCAATGTGGAAAAGGAGGATGATAAGTGTTGAACTATCATTTTGCACAATGCTTAATGACATGAATCCTTTCAAACTCCTTTCTTAAAAATCTAATTTGAGATTAACTCCAAGGTTTTTGGTGATCTTACAACCTACAGGAATCCACTTAGTTAAAGATAATTTTTTTTGTTCATAAGGAGGTCTTTTCTAGTATGAACCAATTCAGATCAAATGTTCAATCTACTTTCTGTTTCAAAAAAGTAACTAGAAAAGAGATATATTTTTGGTATTTTATGTTTTATGATGAATGTAAACAAACAATGCAACTATATGAATTCACAATTTAACAAAGTGTTAGAAAAGAAAATAAAGAAGATAAGGTAAAGAGAGATGAAAGAAAATAACTTGATAAGGAAATTCCTAATAGACATAAACCATAGTGACAACACATTTGTGAGTTAAGTCATCAAAAAGATCATATAGGAAACCAATGAAATTAGGAGCAACACTTCCTCAAATCCACTGATGTAATCATCGATGGGAATTTTATAAAAACTAAAAGATGTTTCACTTCTCATTGCATTTAAAAGCCACAAAAAGTGTGATCATGTAAGACAAGAATCTATGCAGGAACAATAGGGAGACCTCTTCTTCAACTTGGTACATTAGTGGAATTTGTCAACACATGAAAAATATTAGAGCTAAAGGATTGGACAATCAAATCAAAACAACAAAATAATTTGCTCCATCATTATCATGAACAAGAATTCACAAAAATAACACACTTTAGAAAGAATAACTACACTCAAAATGAGAGCACCAACAACATATATTATTGCATCAAAATAATGGCCTAGAATAAAAATTACTTTCCTAAATTTATAAAAAATTGTCTCCTCTTTTTGTGGTCAGAGTGAGAGCTCTTAGGATGCAAACATATGCTTAAAACTAACTAAAGAAGTCTAATTATATACAAACTGACTCTCTAAATGGTGTTAAGTAGGTCTCCACCCATGTTTGTATCAATTAATGGGTGCATGAGTCATTACATGACTTAAAACAATAAAAGAAATAGTAGACAAGAAGAAGGAAGCTACAAGAGGATCTAAGAGTCACCAGAAGCTCCAAAAATGGAAGCTTGACCTTCTTTGGGTGTTTACAAGAGTTGAACTATTGTGAGAATGTGTTTCCAGTGTATAGAAAGCTCTAAATTAGGAACTTTTAGTTAACTATTGGCACACTATTACATCTTCAAAATAATTAGTGCACCTATATGAATAGTGCACCTTATGCACCTTTAGGGAGTTTGTGCAAGGTTCTCAATTCATCACAAAATCAAAATTATTTATTTTGAATATGGTTTCTAGGTTTTTCTCAAATGAGGTCTTAGAGCACTCTTTTGTACTTATTTTGCCCATTTTTGATGATTTAAACCCTCTTTATAGCTGAACACTTTCATAGATTTTAACTCCTTCTACTTCTTCTATCTAAAATCCCAAGAAACCTATGTTGAATCTTGTCATTAAAAATTGCATTAGATGAGGAACTTGTTCTGATTCATGTGTCCAACCTCTGTATCTTTGATTTTCAGTGAAAATTCATGAATCAAAACTTATGTGTGACTCCTTTATAGGTGAAGGTTACCAACTCAGGTGAGATCTCTATCATTGTTGATAAGGAAGATGGTATGATAATCTATGCACTTGTGTGTTATGTGCCACACCTTCATGTTATGCACACTTGTGCACCTTCATGATATGTACATCTTTGTGCACTGTAAAGTCTATTCCTTGATTTTTTCTTCTCTTCGACTACCAAATTATCCAAAATAGTCAAATGTTTGAAACTTTTTCATATCTTTTTTAACAAGCTATCTTAGACACTTTTACCTAGCTTTTTTAGAGGTCTTCTACTCAAAATTTCAATTTGAAACTTAGATTGTCCTTAAAATTGGTTAGTTAAGGCTCACTATTTTAGGGACTAAAATTAGATTTTTAGTTCTTCTTTCGAATGGTGTAAAAGATTTTGAATTTTGAGCTCTAGGTTAAAAGTATGACCTTGACAAGTTAAGAATGCCTTTCTATTTGCACAAAGAGGAAAACATTAGTTATCTTATGTTGAAAGACCCAATAGAGAACTTTACAAGACTTAGAGTGACCAAAAAAATGGGTCAACACTAGTCAAAATAGACAAGATACTAAATTCCCCCCCCCCCCCCCAAAAATCTAGCTTGCCACACTAGCACACCTTGGAAGCTGCGCTAAAGCACTAATTTTCTTTGGAAATGGAAAAGTTCACACCTGCGCACTAGCACATACTTGACAAGGTGTTCATGTTGCACATGTGCATGACTACACATATGTGCATTTTGCATTGTGCAAGCAATGAGAGGACCAGACTGTGCACCTTTGAGGGTGTGCACATGTGCATGTGCACATCCCTGGAGTGGAGGTGAAATGTGCATATGCACACTTGTGCACATGTACATGACATTCAATTGGTACCTCAATCTACCACTAGCATCAATAAGGGATTGGAACACTTTTGAGAGAAAGTTTCTTGAATAATTCAAGATCTATATTGTTCTAGCTATCCTACATCATTAGTTCATCTCAATTAAGAGGGATCCCCATAAGACTATTTCACAATTTAATCATTGCTTCTATAAGATGTATCAAATAATGGAGTTTCCTTACACTATACCATAAGAGGCTACCATCGAGATCTATTTGGAAACAATGGATTCATTAACTTCTATTTTTCCAAGAAGGCTCCCACCTAGAGACATTAATAGCATTGATAAGGTTTTCAAAGAGGCTATTACATTCATAAAGTAGAAAAATACCCACGGTGGAGAGAACTTTGCATCTTCCTTCACTTTGAATAATACGGTTACTGTTGCTCCAATGCCAACAATTACATACTAAGGGTGTGAACCCAAAAAGAATGTATTCTTTGAGAAAAAGATTTCTCTACTTACTAAACTTGAGAAAAAATTGGGTAGAGAGGTTAAGGCCATGAAGGAGATGGTGTTTCTTGTATCCAATGAACTCATCAAAATAAATTTGAATTCCTTAAGAAACCAAGGAAATTATCCAAGACAACATGCCACCCAGAATAATTATTCTCAAAATTAGAGAAGGTCAAGCTTCCAATTTTAGAGCTTCCAACGACTCTCAAATCCTCTTGCACCTTCCTTCTTCTTGTCTATTCTTTCTTTTATTATTTCAATTCATGTAAAGGCTCATGCACCCATTAATTGATATAAACAAGGGTGGATACTTGATTAGCACCATTTAGATAGTTAGTTTATATATAATTAGATATTTTTTATTAGTTTTAAGCATATGTTTACATTTTAAGAGCTCTCACTCTCAATACAAAAAGAGATATGATTTATTATAAATTTAAGAATGAAATTTGTATTTCAAGTCATTATTTTGATATAATAATATATGCTATTAGTGCTCTCATTCTTAGTGTAGTTATTCTTGTCAGAGTGTATTATTTTTGTGAATTCTTGTTCATGATAATAATGGAGCCAATGGTTTTTTGTGTTGATTTGATTGTGTGATCTTTTAATTTTGGTTTTTTCCACATACTAACAAATTTTGTTGATGTACCAAGTTCGAGGAGAGATCACCCTATTGTTCCTACATAGTTGTTACATGACTTAAAACAATGAAAGAAATAGTAGACAAGAAGAAGGAAGCTACAAGAGGATTTGAGAGTCACTTGAAGCTCTAAAAATGGAAGCTTAACCTTTTTTGGGTGTTTGTAGGAGTTGACCTATTGTTAGAATGCACTTTTGGTGTATGGAAAGCTCTAAATTAGGAACTAGTAGCTAACTATTAGTGCATTGTTACTTCTTCAAAATTATTGGTGCACCTCTATGAATAGCGCACCTTGTGCACCTACGTACCTTTAGCAAATTTGTGCAAGGTACTCAATTCACCAAGAAATCAAAATTATCTATTTTGAAAATGGTTTTTGGGTTTTTCTTAGATGAGGTCTAGGAGCACTCTTGTGTACTTATTTTGTCCCATTTTGATAATTTATACTCTTATATAGCCAAACACTTTGGTAGATTTGAACTCCTTCTGCTTCTTCTATTTGAAATCCCAAGATGCCTGTGTTGAATCTTGTCATTAATAGTTGCATTAGATGAAGAACCTCTTCTAGTTCATGTATCCAACCTCTGTATCTTTGATCTTTAGTGAAAATTTATGAATCAAAACTTACACATGACTCCTTTGAAGGTGAAGGTTAGCATCTTAGGTGAGATCTCAATTGCTATTGATAATGAAGATGCTATAATAATTTGTGCACTTGTGTTTTATGTGCCGCACCTTTGTGTTATGCGCACTTGTGCTCCTTTGTGTTTTTAACATCTTTGTGCACTATGAAGTATATTCCTTGATTTTTTCTTCTCTTCGACTGCTAGATTATCCAAACTGATGAAATGTTTGAAAAAAATTCATGTATTTTTTAACAAGTTGTCTTAGACCTTTTTAACTAGCTTTTTCGGAGATCTTCTACTCAAAATTTCAATTTGAAACTTACATTGGTCCTTGAAACTATTGTGTCAAAGGCTCACTATTTTAGGGACTAAAATAATATTTTTTGTTCTTCTTTCAAAAAGTGTAAATGATTTTCAATTTCGAGCTCTAGGTCAAAAGTTATGACCTTGACAAGTTGAGGATGCCTTTCTATCCACACAGAGAAGAAAAAATTAGTTATCTCATGTTCAAAGAACAAAAAAATAACTCTACAAGACTTAGACTAACAAAAAAATGGGTCAACACCAGTCAAAATAGACAAGATGAAGGATTTTTCCACCTAAAAGTCAATTTTTCATACTAGCACACCTTGGAAGGTGTGCTAAAGTGCTAATTTTCTTTAGAAATGGAAATGTACATAGCTACACACTAGTGCAGACGTGCATCTTGACAAGGTGTTCATGGTGTGCATGTGTGCAATTGTGCACATGCACATTTTGCATTGTGCAAGCAAGGGGAGCACTAGAGTGCACACCTCCGCAGGTGTGTGCCTTGTGAAGGTGTACACCTCTAAGGGTGTGCACATGTGCATGTGTGCGTGTGTGTATCCTTGGAGTGGGGGTAAAGTGCACATATGTGCACTTGTGCACATGCACATGACATTCAATTGGTACCTCAATAGACCACTAGCATCAATAAGGGATTGGAACTCTTTTGAGAGAAAGTTTCTCGAACAATTCAAGATCTATATTGGTCCAACTATCCTACATCATTAGTTCATCTCAAGTAAGAGGGATCCTGATGAGACTATTTCACAATTTAATCATCACTTCTATAGGATGTATCAAAGAATGGAGTTTCCTTACACTATACCACAAGAGGCTTCCATCTAGATCTATTTGGGAACAATGAATTCATTAACTTTTATTTTCTAAGAAGGCTCTCACCCAAAGACATTGATAGCATTGATAAGGTTTTAAAAAAGGTTCTTACATTTATAAAGTGGAAAAATGCCCATGGTGGAGGGAACTTTGTGTCTTCCTTTATTTTAAATGATACAATTACTAATGCTCCAATGCCAACAATTACATACTCAGGGTGTGAGCCCCAAAACACTATGTTCTCTGAGCAAAAGACTTATCCACCTGCTAAACTCAAGAAAAATATGGCTAGAGAGGTTAAAGCCATCAAGGAGATGATGTCTCTTGTATCCAATGAACTCATCAAAATAAATTTTAATTCCTCAAGAAACCAAGACAATTATCCAAGACAACTTGCCACCTAAAACAATTATTCTGAAAATTAGAGAAGGTAAAGCTTCCATTCTTAGAGCTTCCAATGACTCTCAGATCCTCTTGCACCTTCCTTCTTCTTTTCTACTCTTTCTTTTATTGTTTTAAGTCATGTAAAGGCTCATGCACCCATTAATTGATATAAACAAGGGTGGCAACCTACTTAGCACCATTTAGAGAGTCAGTTTGTATATAATTAGATTTGTTTATTAATTTTCAGCATATGTTTGCATTCTATGAGCTCTCACTCTCAATACAAAAAGAAGATACATTTTGTTATAAATTTAGGAATGTAATTTCTATTTTAGGCCATTATTTTGATGAAATAATATATGCTATTGGTGCTCTCTTTCTAAGTGTAGTTATTCTTGTCAGATTGTGTTATTTTTTTGAATTTGAGTTCATGATAATAATGGAGCCAATGGTTTATTTTTTGTTGATTTGATTGTGTGATCTTTTAGTTCTGGTGTTTGCCACATGTTGAAAAATTCCATTTATATATAGAGTTTGAGAAGATATCACCCTATTGTTCCTACATAGCTTCTTGTCTTGCATGAGTGCACTTTTTGTGGCCTTGCAATTTGATGAAAAATAAACTATCTTTTGGGTTTTACTAAATTCTAATTGACAATTGCATCAATCGATTTGAGGAAGTGATGCTCCTATTTTCATTGGTTTCCTACCTAATATTTTTGACAATTTAACTCATAGATGTGTTGTTACCATGGTTTATGTCTATTAGGAATTTCCCTTTCAATTTATTTTCTTTCATCTCTTGTTACCTTATCTTCATTATTTGCTTTGGTAACACTTGGTTAAATTAGGAATTCATATAGTTGCATTGTTAGATTGCATTCATCATAAAACAAAAAATACCAAAAAAATCTCTTTTGTGGTTAGTTTTTGAAAGAACAAGAAGATTGAACATCTAATCCAAATTGATTGAAATTAGAAAAGACCTCCCTATGAACAAAAGCATTTATCTTCAACTAAATGGATTCTAGTAGGTCACAAGATCTCTTGAAACCTTGGAGTTAATCTTAGATTAGATTTTCAAGAGAGTAGTTCTAAAGGATTCTTGCTGTTAAGCATCATGCAAAATGATAGCCTAACAGAAGTGGCACTAGAAGGAGGGCCTTAAAACCATTTTCCTCAAAAACCCAAGTTGTTTTTTGATAATTCTAAAATTAAAAAAAAAAAAGAAGATCCAAGCCTTTGATCTATCAAAAGGTGTGCTAGGTGTGCAAGGTGCATAGGTGTGTTGTTTTGAGAAAGTGTGCTTCTTCAGAGGTACATTTTTTCTAGAATAAACACAAGTTCCTAGAACTCAGTCACTTTCACAAGAATCATAGTGGTAAAGAGATACCAATAACTTCACCCATTCACATTACAATTTCCATCATAATCATCCACTGTACATTCTACTTCACACATTCCCATCATTATGCACCATATCTTTGTTCAATGTCCAAATTTCACCTTTGAATCTAACTAGTCCATTACATGACTTGGCCAAAAATCCTTAAAAATTTTACCCATAGTTCATCTATGGGGAATCATAAACAATAGAAGACCATATTAATTTTTTCAATGAAATCTATAATTGAAACCAGATTTAGCATAGGGAAGTGGTATGCCACCTTTTGCCTTATAGTTTGGGGGAAACAACATTCAATTGGTACCTCAATTTGCCACTAGCATTAATAAGGGATTGGAATTCTTTTGAGAGAAAGTTTTTGGAATAATTCAAGATCTATATTGGTCCAACTATCCTACATCATCAGTTCATCTCAATTAAGAGGGATCCCTATGAGACTATTTCATATTTTAAACATCACTTCTATAGGATGTATCAAAAAATGGAGTTTCCTTACACTATATCACAAGAGGCTACCATCAAGATCTATTTGGGAAAAATGGATTCGTTAACTTCTATTTTTCTAAGAAGGCTCCCAACTAGAGACATTGATAGCATTGATAAGGTTTTCAAAGAGGTTATATTCACAAAGCTAGTAGATACCCATGGTGGAGGGAACTTTGTGTCTTCCTTCATTTTGAATAATATAGTTACTATTACTCCAATGCCAACAATTACATACATAGGGTATGAGCCCCAAAAGGCTATATTCTTTGAGAAAAAAGACTCTCCACCCACTAAACTCAAGAAAATTATGGATAGAGAGGTTAAGGCTATGAAGGAGATGATGTCTCTTGTATCCAATAAACTCATCAAAATAAATTTGAATTCCTCAAGAAACCAAGGCAATTATCCAAGACAACTTGTTGCCCAAAATAATTATTCTCAAAATCAAAGAAGGTCAAGATTTTATTTTTAGAGCTTCTAGTGACTCTCAAATCCTCTTTCAGCTTCCTTCTTCTTCTCTATTGTTTATTTTATTGTTTTAAGTCATGTAAAGGCCCATGCACCCATTAATTGATATAAACAAGGGTGGAGACCTACTTAGCACCATTTAGAGAGTCAATTTGTATATAATTAGATTTGTTTTATTAGTTTTAAGCATATGCTTGCATTCTAAGAGCTCTCACTCTCAACACAAAAAGAGGAGATAGTTTCTTATAAATTTAGGAATGAAATTTGTATTTCATGCCATTATTTTGTTGCAATAATATATGCTATTAGTGTTTTCATTCTAAGTGTAGTTATTCTTTCTGGAGTGTACTATTTGTGTGAATTCATGTTCATGATAATAATGGAGCTAATGGTTTTGTTTTGTTGATTTGATTATGTGATCTTTTAGTTTTGGTGTTTTCTATGTGTTGAAAAATTCCCCTAACATAGTGAGTTGGAGAAGAGATCGCCCTATTGTTCCTACATAGCTTCTTGTCTCACATAAGCACACTTTATGTGGCCTTATGATTCAATTAGAAGTGAAACATCTTTCCTTTTTTACTAAATTTCCATCAATTATTGCATTAGTGGATTTTAGGAAGTGTTGTTCCTATTTTCATTGGGTAACTGTATAATTTTTTTGATGATTTAACTCATAGACATGTTGTTATCATGGTTTATGTCTATTATGAAGTTCCCTTTCTAGTTATTTTCTTTCATCTTGTTACCTTATCTTTGTTAATTTCTTTGCTACACTTGGTTGAATTAGGAATTCATATAATTGCATTGATAGATTTCATTCATCATAAAACATAAAATACCAAAAACATATCTCTTTTTTGGTTACTTTTTTCAAACTACAAGAAAATTGAACATCTGATCTAAATCAACTCAAAACAACAGAGGCCTCCTTGTGAAAAAAATATTTATCTTCAACTGAGAAGATTACAGTAGGTTGGAAGATCACCCTAAACCTTGGAGTTAATCTCATATTAGCTTTTCAAGGGATGAGTTTGAAATGATTCCTATTGATAAGCATTGTGAAAAATGAAAGCTCAACAATAAGGACAAAAAGTTAGAGAGAGATTCTCAAAAAGTGCATAGTGATGTCTTCTGCAACCCTATTGACCAAGGTTTTCTTGGAACCCCACTTCACTAACCTAGAAGAGGGAGTCCTTCACATACAATCAATGAGGAGATCAAGGTATCATGTGATTTGGGGTTAAAGGATAATGCAGAATATGTTGAGGGCATGAAATGGTTATTGCTGTTTAGTAAAAAGTTTATGGTAAATCCTCTTTGCCCCCTATTTTTGTGAAATCTTGCTAGGAGAAAGGTGAGTTACAAATATTTTTGTTAGACCCCAATGTTGATTATTCTAGTTCAACTATGGACTTTACACTTGTTGGAAAATTCTTAGGGGCCCGACCAAATTTTGATTCTTTAAGAAATACGGTAAAGAGGTAATGGGCCCTCTGGGGTCCAGTTGATATAGTGTCTATGCCTAAATCCTTCTTCTCCTTTTTCTTCCCTTGTAAGGAGGACATGAATATGGTTCTATGTGAGGACCCTATTATTTTGGAAAAAGCTTCCTTACGGTTAAGAAATGAGAACCAAATATGGATTTATCTAATTCTTTCTTCCTTACCACACTATTTTGGATTTGGCTTCTAGGTCCCCCATTGGAGTGTTTTTATGAAGATAATTTTAAAGGGATTGATGGGTCCTTTGGAGATATTATAAACATTGATAATATGACATCTACTAGATCTAGACTTCTTTATCAAAGATCTATGTGAAAGTATCTCATCTTAAGGACTTACCTCAAAAAGTAGATATTTTTTCTAAACTAGTGTTGCCCCACTTTTCATCCTATACCTATCTTGAAAAAGTGGAAATTTAAATTGTATCATATCAAGTTTGGTTGAGTCAGTTGGTCCTTTTCTTTTTAAGTGATAAGTATCTCCATCGGGTTTCCATATTCTCCCTTCTTTTGCATTACATAACTAGGTGGGTTTCCTTCTCATCATAAGTTTTGTGGGTAGCTTAGAACCTTGCTCGATGGAGACTTCTAGATTATGTTATCTCAGAGAAACTTAATTGTAGCTCATTTTGATCCAAGTATAAAGAGAATTGAACTTGCAAAAAATCTAGTTTTGTCTTCTCCTTGGCAGATTTTCGCACCCTAAAGGTTAAACTCCTCAGAGATTTATGAGTACAGTTCATGAGCTTGAAGAAGGAGAGTAGGATTATATTTGTGGATTGATGATTCAAGTATTGCCATATTTTACCATAGGAATCATTCAAAATTCACTAAGATGATCAGAATAAGATTTGACAGAAAACTCTGAAACAACTTCTCCTCGATGGACTTCGAACCAAGAAGTTAGTTTTTCGGAAAGGCATTTGCGAAAAGGTAAAGCAAGTCAGTGGGTCCCATTTTTCACTTTCAAAGTCTCTTTCATATTTTCTAAATGCTTGAAGTCAAGTGATTTGGGCATAGGAGGAAAAACAAAGATAAATGCAAAAAAGTAAAAATTTCCTTCTTCTCTGCAAGGTTTCTACCCTTGAAAGCAATTTTCTGCATCTAATGGAAAATTACTCCTGCAAGCATGGTTATTTGGAAAATCAATCACGAGGCATTTTGGGAAAGTAATGGAAGTGAATTTGTTACATATGTGAAAATATTTTAAATAGAATTCAACCAGGTGGCTTTTCTTCCAAGGTGTACTCCATTTCTATTTCACTGAAACTAGGTAAAAATGGGAAAGTAAGTCTATAATTAAATAAAGTTATCATTGGGCCAATGGGAATAGTGAAAAGATAGGGAAAAATCTATTAGAGCCCTCACATTTACTAATTCAATGAATTTATAGTTAAATTCACTCATGTGGCACAGATCATGAAAATCAACAAACAAATTAAGAGTTCTTATATAAAGATGAGGGTAACATATTTTCAAATTACTGCTTTCTCTTTTGAACTGTTATGCTATTGTATTGAATAGTGCTTCCAAAAAATTTCAAAGTTACAAGGTTCACTCCCTGCACTATTTGTAATTGATAGATTTCAGTTTACCTCTATATTAGACAAAATGGCAACAAGATTCACTAGTTTTGATGGACTGGGTGGAATCAAGTTTATATGGTAGAATATCATAGACACTTCACTTTGTTTCTTTGACATGCAAGATTTCAAATAAGGCTGAGGATGGAAACAATTCATCCCATAATGGAGAAACAAGGAAGTGGACTAGTATAAGTAGCTAGATTTCCAGTAGCAATATAAGCCGAGGAGCTAATCATTGAATGTATCAATCACTACAACCTAGATACTAATCAAATCTTACTACCTAAACAAACAGTGTTAATCTCAATTGATAGACAAGTAGTAGTCAACTATCTCTAGATTCTAGAGTGAGAATAATTCTCTAAATTAATAGTAGGAGGAGCTATGTCATAATTCTCTCTGAAGAAAATGGTATAGCGGAAAGAGATTATGAGATCTTGGTTTTACCAACCAAGGGGAGCTAAGTGTAAGGTTCCTAAAACCCTTTTTAGTACTGATCTCAAGCTCGAGATCGTGGAAATTCTAGTCATTTTTCATCAATTGAAAGGTGAGGTAGAAGCACTTAATTTTGTAGAACATTATTTCTTTTTGGTGCAAATAATTTTCTCAGATACATAATATATTGACTGGGCATATGGGGTAAGTGAGCATCTATCTAGAGCCCTTAGTGTAGCAAAGTTCTACAATTCATTTTACATGTCTTCCTTCTTAATATATATGTAAGCTTCCCTACAATTATGGCTGGGCCTACCCAGAATAGAGAATTTTCTAGATGATGTAAAGAGTTATGAGATTTACCCTAATGCTTGTAGTTACATATAGTAATGAGGAATATATCAGAGTTAATGATGCATTTAAATTGATAATTTGTAGGGAGCTCCAAGGATGCCTGAAGATGAGATTCAACCCAGAAGTGATGGTGGCCATAAGTCAGTTTGGTAGCTATTTCATTCAATTCTCATCCTTTTCATA
This sequence comes from Cupressus sempervirens, assembly GCA_028749045.1. NCBI lineage: Eukaryota > Viridiplantae > Streptophyta > Pinopsida > Cupressales > Cupressaceae > Cupressus > Cupressus sempervirens. The sequence goes on along the minus strand of CM053791.1, from coordinate 756,810,725 downwards.
TTTATGTCTTGCAACTTTTGATGGATTTCCCCTGAAGCTACCTAGATACCTAGATGACATGATTGTGCTCATTGAGATTGTGAGACAATCAATTTAGGTGAATGTGCTAAGAACCAATTTGAAGAAGAAGGGATATGAATTCCCCATGAAATTTGGAACCTACAGTTTTGAGTCTTGATCAGAAGCTAAAAAAATGCTTAAGACATTCGAGAACAAGTATAAGTTAGAGGATTATCAAGTGGTGAGGCCTATGTTCGACCCAAATGGGTTTGCCAAAGATGTGCTTCAAATTGGAAGCATAATCATGCATGTCACTTCTATAGAGGATTATTGAGCGAATTATAAAGATGAGTTGGAGAGCCGAGATTAGGCTTTTGCTAGATTGATAGTGGATCAAATAAAGACATATGACATTAACTTGGATGTGGAAGGGCTAGAAGATGATGGACCAAATATGTATAGTAATACATATTTGACTAAACTAAGGAATACTCCTCTCAATTTTGAACCCTATGTGGATATAGAGGAAGATTTTGATGTTATGATGGCTTGAATCATCAAGAGGACCAGGAAATGGGTTGAGTGGACAGCAAAAAAGGGTCAGAGTAAGAGTAAGACTACCCAAGCTTCTCAAGCTACTACTACTCCTACTTCTCAGAGTGTCACAACTAGTGTTACAACTATAGCTACTCAAGGACCAGCTCAATCTGTAGGAAGAGGTGATCAACCCCTAGAGAAGAATATTTCAATAGGTCCAACTTTCCAAGGTAGTCCTCTACTAGTTATTGGAGCCCAAGCTAGCACCGAAGAAAAGAAGACTAAAGAGCTAAAAGATGGTGTTAATGCTCCAATCTCATCTCCTAATGTTGCTCCAATCTCATCTCCTCACATTACTCCAACTCCATATCCTCATCATAGCCCTAGTCCATCTGCAAGTGCTTCTCTTTTGAAGCCAATTGGTTCCCCCGTTCAGATAGTAGAGATTGGTGATGAAAAGAGTAGTAGTAGCAAGTCCACTGAATCTAATGAAGCTCTAAAGAAAAATCAAGGGGAAGAGAAAGCCCTGAGTTCATCTAGGATTCTTTTTCAAAATCCAAAGAATCCTTTCTCTACAACTATAGTAGTAGTGACTCTAGTAAAGAAGAAGATGTTTAGCATAGGAGCACTTGGGATAGCTTCTAAGGTGATTGGTATAGATTCTTGCTTAGAAGACAGCTTAGAAAGGAAGAAGAAAAGAAGAGGTGAGAGTTTACCTATGAAGGATATTATGTCTTGAGTGGTTCGCTCTAGAATTGCAATGGTGAAGGCTTAGAAGTAGAAGACCCTATCAATACTTGCACAAGATCCAGAGATAGGGCACTTGACCATGGAGATAGTAAAGTTGAATAAAGTAGGAAGAATTGAAGATATGTCACCCGATGACTTCACTCTACACTCAATTGATCTTGGAGAAGCTAGACACAATACAAAAGTGGGCTTGTGGAGATCAAGTAATGAGGTGATAGAAGAATAATTGGAAAGCCTAAAATTATCAAAAATTAAGATGAAGGCTGAGATAGAAGAATTGAATAGGTTTATCAGGAAACTAGTTGTTCCATTAGCAACCATCACTAGTGTACCTGCTACTCAAAATCCTATCACAACAAAAGTTTAGGCTTTTATCTCGCAACTCTAAAAAGATAGACATTTTAGCTAGAATGTAAAGGAATGGATTAAGAAACTCAATTCAGATGGAATTTTTTTGATTGATCAAATTGGAAATGTTATCCTTCGATTGGAAATTGAGAAAGATAATATCATATCTAATTGCAACACTTTGGCCATAGAGAAGGCAAGATGTGATGAATGCATTTCCCTCCTAAAAATTATCATTCAAATGAAGGAAAAAGAGGTGATTGAAGAAAAGATTTTGAAGAAAGGGACTAAGCCTTTGTTTAAATGGCTTCAAAGTATGCAATTTAAGCTGGAGATGGTCCAAGAAGCTAAAGAAGGACTCAAAAAAATAGGGGAAGAAGTGAGGAAGACCCAAGATACATCATTCAAACTCATGCAAGGATTACACACTAACTGACAAACCAGTGGGCAAGGGAAAGTTCTTATTGGGGTAGAAGTAATGAAGAACAACTTCTCCACATACTTGAGTAATCTATCTAGAATGACTTCAAGTAGTCAAAACAGAGTGGTGGAGTTGCGAACAGTCAGTGGATGTGTACACATGGCTATGGAAGAATGTTTGAATTAGTTAAATTCTATAAAGGAACTAGCTTGAGAGTATTCAAAGTGGCTCTTGAGATTCACTAATGTAGACATGCCTAGTCATGAGGAACTAGTTCCACTTATAGTTGTTGCCAAAGCATATAGGGTGAAAGCTAAAAGGGGGAAGAAGTCCAAGTGATTCAAATGATGCATCCTTTTCACTTTCTTTTGTGATTTCTATCAATTTTTGTAAATTTTGTAATGTGACAAACTGGCATCTTACCATTTTCGCTTCTCAGAAGATGAACCTATTAAGTTTCTATTGTAACGATGATATCTTAAACCCTATATGTACAAAGTTGAATGATGAATAGAGGCTCAAAAATTTTTTTGCAGTGAAATACTTCTTGTTCTAGAGACAATCGACAGTATTTTATATTGATTATTTTATGTTCATGTTGGTTTAAGTTTGTACCTTTCTCTTATGGTTTGGATTGGAATGAGGAAGAAATAGAGTTTTGCTTCCCCCTATTTGTTATACAAAAAATGAATGTGATAAGTATTGTCATAGTTCATTCTGAGAGGAATTTTAAATGTTATCAATTTAGCGAATAAAGTATAGATTTAATTTCTTGTAGTTTAGCTCATGGGAAGTTTTGTGAATTCATAAGATGTGTGGATGCATAAAACCAAATAGATTATTAAAAAACTTCTGTTCACCTAAGTTAGATCTTGCCTAAGTCTAGCTTTCTTATACCTCTACTATTCTCAGGTCAAGAACACACCCCCAATTAGATGATAGGAATAAACATAATTCACTAAAAATCTATAATAGGGAGTTGTACCTATTAATTCAGAGAAAAGCCCATTCCTCTATAGATGGCTTTTCAACTATTGTAATTAGATATTGTTTAGAAACTTTGGGTATTCAAGAGTCAAATCAAAAAGAAAAATTTTGTTTACCAATAGATTTTTGGGCACTCCACTGGGGAAATGAACAATTGCTTGATCAAAAAGCCTATGTCATGAGAGAAAATGGTACTACCTCATGAAAACATAATCCCAGTGCTCCAACCTAACCTTGGTTTTCAAGATGACCAAAAGAACATAATTTCATCCCTTAACACATTCATTTGGAGACATAAAAGGAACACTGAAAATTATCAGAATGCTAGCCAAATATTAGAGGAAGAAGAAAGAAAAGCTGAAGATTTGGAAAGAGCTATTCAAAGGAGAGATATTTAGAGAGTAAAAAGATAATTAAGACAACAAGCTCAGAGATAAACTAGACCCAACATCCTGGAACAATTTAGGTTTCTCAGAAGTACCAAGGAACATGGTGGGCAATATCCTACCTTTGATAAAACTTGTAGAGCTCGACTTTCCTATTTTAGATATCCCAAAGAAAAAAGGTGAAGGTAAAAGTTGGAGTAGATCCCCTTCCCCTATTAGAAATTAGGACACTAGCACTTCACATTCCACTTGTTAGGTGTTAGCACTTCACAGAGTTATTCCCCCTCCAGTTGTTAATTTTCTGCCATATACTACTAGAACAATCATGGCTGCTCCATGGGCCACAACAATAGGATTGTTAGTGCTAAACACTTACCATCCACTCCCAATTGGTTCAAGGAAGAATTTTCCTAAATTATTAGGTGATGGGAAAGTCACTACAGATGAACATATTAAGGCTTTCTTTGTGACTACTCATATCTTAGGAGTGGGACATGAAGATGTTGCTATAAGATTATTTGTAGAAACCTTCACAGATAGTGCAATAGATTGGTTTTATCATCTAGCTAATGGCTCAATAACTAATTGGAATATAATGTGAACTAAATTTGAGACAAGATTCAAAACTATGGAAGATGAACATGCCTTGCTAACATAGTTGACTTCAATTAAGAAGCAACCAACTATGAGCATGAGGGATTTCATTGCCAAAATCACTAAGATTAATAGCATAATTCTTACTACTAATAGACCCACACCTGGTAATTTGAAAACTTTATTTATTAGTGTTATGCCTCCAAATATCAATTATGATATGAGAAGAGAAGGCCCCATTCATCTGGCTAATGCACAAAAGAAAGTGATTGAATGTGAGGAAAAATTAATTTCTATGGGAAAATGGAAAGGAGAACTTCAAACTAAAGGGAGTTCTAGTAATACCACATGATCAGAAGAGATGATTCAGAAGTTGTCTAATGAACTAGTATCAATGAAGAAGCAATTACCTAGATTCAATAGCTTTTGTTAGTGAAATTACCAAAATTCACCAAGAAGAAGCAATGAAAGTAGATTTTCATAGCTTAAAAGTTCACAACCTAGGTTGCAAATTGAAGCAGCACCGAAAAAAGGAAATATGTGCTTCTTTCATTTGACCACAGATCATGATAGTGGGAATTGTCCAGAGCCTGCCCATATGATGCAGTTGTTATCTACTAATGAATTAAACACTGAATCCTTATTCAGAGCCTCATTCTCATGCAAATGGCAACTCTAGAAATTTATTTTTAGAATATGAATCAAAAGGTGAGTGCTATGCAACTATTGATGGAACTTCATACACAGTTCTTACCCATGGACAAAGATTAAAGAATCAAGCCTCTAGTCACACTCATAGGAATGACTTTAGTCCTTCAATGAGAAATGTACATATTGATCAAGGAGCATCTACTTCACAAATGGGTAAGGACAAGACATCTTTTGATTTCATTCAATTTTGTGAAGAGTCAAAAATTCAAATTTCCACTATTGATTATTAGAAGTCACATTCTTCCGAGTTAAAAAGGCTGGTAGACTGATGTAAAGGAAACACATCATATGCTAATTGTAATGTAATGGTTGAAAAAGAAGATGAAAACTTGACATCTAGTTTGTTTAATCAAGAAGATTCCATAGTTTTAGAAACATCTCCTAGGAAAAAGCCTAAACCTTTTTATATCTCACTATACATCAATGAATGTAAACTCAGTAATTGTATAGTAGATTAGGGTGCATCGAATAATGTTATGGCTTATTCTATAGCTAAAGCTTTGGGTCTCAATCTTACTAAAGTGCATGGAAGATGCTATTCAATGGATCCCAAACAAGTCCCCTTCCTCAAACAGATTAAAGATTCTTAGGTAGCTTTAGCTTCACATCCAGAAAAGAAGCTCCTATTGACTATCCTAGTAGGTGACATCCTAGCAAGCTATGGACTTCTGTTAAGTAGAAGTTTTTGTCATGACTTAGGAGGAGATATAAAACTAGATTGGTCTCAAGTAGTAATACCTATTGGGAATAAGAAAGTCAAATTAGAACCTGAAGAAAAGGAAAAGTTCATAGTCTTGAAATTAGATGATCCTAAAGCTTAGATCCTATATCAAGAGCTAGAATTTGGCAATTATATGTTGTTTACTGAAGAAGACCCAAAGGAAAAAATGGATGAAAATCAAGGTGATAAAGTTTCCAATGAAAATAGAGATGTACCAAACATATGGACACTTGAATTTGATGGAAGTTGTGCCTCTTCAAGATTTGGAGAAGGTGTAGTATTGATATCCCTAGAAGGAGAACTTGAACCTATGACTTTCAAATTAGAATTTGGGAATATGAATAACACTATAGAATATGAAGCCTTATTACTTGGAATAATAACAACAAAAGAAAGAGGAATAAAGATTTTAAAAGCCCAAGGTGATGCAGAGCTTATTGTAAAGTAGGTAAAAGGGTAGTATTCTATTAAAAATCACAAGCTAAAGAATTATAGGAATAGAGTTTGGGATGAGATTGAAGGTCTAGATGTCTTCTCTATTGAAGAAGTTTCGAGAGAGATAAATACCAAAGCTAATTCCTTAGTTGTCTCCACCTCCCTATTACTTCCTCACCCAGATTTCCAAGACAAGAAGTACCAAATCAAAATTGTGTATCAATCTATCATTCTAGATAACACGAAATCATGAAAAGTTTTCAATGATGATAAAAGTTTGTAGATGTTTCTTGAGAATGAAAAGTTTAGCTTCAAGCATGAATCAAATGGAAGTAATCATGAAAGCTCTGGTGCAAAGAAAGAATAGAGCCAAAATGTGAAAGTTTAGTTGAAATGAAACATTATTCCCCCATATTTTGTGGCGTTAGGAAATTTTTTAAATAGAAATGATGCTTACATAAAGTAGAAGAGAGCAAAAAAGGGGCCAATAATGGGTGAATATGAAGGGGTTAACGTTGGAGGTATTCATAATCCCAAAGTGATTAACATTGGGAAGTGATTTTCACCCAAAGAGAAAGAAGCCGCAAAGAATCTATTTATGGAATATAGAGATGTTTTCAATTAGAGCTATGAAGATTTGAAAAAGTTATAGAAATGGGAAGGTAAAATGAAAAATTCCACCAAAGCTTGATGTAGTCCCTTTCTGGTAGAAACAAAGGAACTATAATCCTAAAGTCACTGATGCCATCTTCTGAGAAGTAGATAAGATGTTAAAAGAAAGAATTATTTATCCCATTCATCATTCCACCTAGATAGGCAATATAGTGCCCATTAGAAAGAAGAATAGAGAAATAAGAATCTATGTTGATTTCAACAACCTAAATCAAGTGTCCCTCGAAGATAACTTTTCTCTTCCTAATATGGATGATTTATTGCAAATAATGGCAGGATCTGAAATGATGTCTATGCTTGATGGCTTCTCAAGTTATAATTAGGTTAAAGTAGAAGAGAAAGACCAGCATAAGATGGTATTCACTACCCCTTGGGGTACATTGTGTATCAAAAAATGCCTTTTGGACTTATCAACGCTGGTGCTACATTCCAAAGGTGCATGAGTAAGACATTCACTGATTTGAAAGACCAAATCATAGTCATATACTTGGATGATCTCACCGTGTTCTTGAGAAAAAGAAAAGATCATATGGAAGATTTGAGGAAAGTGTTATAGAGGTGTTGAGAGCATGGAATATCTCTCAACCCAAAGAAGTCAATTTTCTATGTGACAAAAGGAAAGCCCCTTGGCCATATAGTGTCCTAGGAAGGCATTATAATTGACCCTAAATGAGTAGAAGCTATTTAGAGACTAAGCCTACCCGCAAAAAAAATAGGGGTTAAATCTTTCTTTGGGCAGGTGAATTTTCTTAGAAGATTTGTGCCTGATTTCATAGAAACTACTAAACATATAGTGGAAATGATGAAAGGCAATTCAAATTTCAAATGGAATGAGGCAAGAAATTGAGCTTTTCATGATATAAAAACTACTATTTCTAATGCCCTAGTATTATGTCATCCAAATTATAAATGAGATTTTATTATTTATTGTTATGCTTCTGAGCATACATTGTCAGCTATCCTTATGTAAGAAAATGATGAAGGATTTCAAGGTCCCATAGCTTTTATGGGCATACCTTTAAAAAATCATGAGTTGAAGTACTCACAAATTGAAAAGCATGCTTTTGCAGTAGTCAAAGCTCTTAAAAAATTTAGGTTCTATATGCTACACTCAGATTCAGTAATCCTTATCCTAGACACAGTAGTTAAAAGTGTACTAATATAGTAGGATATAGGTTGTAATGTTAGAGGAGCATGGATAGAAAAAATACAAGAATATGATATAGAGATAAAAACTACTAAGCTAATAAGAGGAAATGCTCTATGCAGAGAAATCATAGAAAACAAAATCCCTAAAGAATTAGGAGAGTTAGCTGAGAAGCAGTTAGTGCTACCCGTAGGACTCTATGATTCATGGTTTGAAAATATCTCTTACTTCTTAACATATGGTGAATGTACAAAGGGCCTGAATGCAAGGCAAATAAGAGACCTTAAACTGAAAGTAGCTAAGTTGTGATTTGGGATGGTAAATTTTTCTAAAGGGCTATTGATGGTACTTTTCTTAGGTGTGTACATAAACAATAGCAAGAAAAACTATTGAGGACATTTCATGATGAAGCTTGCGGAGGACATTTCTCTTCTTCAGTCATGGCCTTTAAGATACTGAGGAAATGCTGTTATTGGCCTAGGATGTTTAAAGATGCATATGCTTGGGTAGCAAAGTGTAAAAAGTGAAAGATCTTCTCTGAACACCCTTAACTAGATGCTCTACCATTAAGACTTGTTATCATCAAAGGGCCTTTTCAATAATGGGGCCTTGACTTCATTGGTCCTATTAGTCCTATATCTAGTGTTGGTCATCAATATATAATAACTACAACTAATTACTTCACTAAATGGGTAGAAGCAAAAGCTACAAAGAAGACTACTTCTGAGGTGGTGTGTGAATTCATAAAAGAAAAGATTTTGGTCAGGTTTGGTGTTCCTATTAAACTATTGATGGATAATGCATCTTATTTTTCTTCAATCAAAATTACTGATTTCTATTTTGAGTATGGGATCACTATTGATCATTCATCTGATTATTTTCCTCAAGGAAATGGTCAGGCATAGTCTAGCGATAAGAACTTAATTAATATTGTTAAGAAGCTAGCCTTAGATAATCAAAAGACCTAGCAAAAAAAGATTCATGAGGCACTCTAGGCAGATAGAGTGACACCCAAGAGGGCAATTGGTATATCCCCTTTTGAACTGGTTTATGGAACTAAAGCCAATCTACCTCTACCTCTAGAGTTAGCCATGAACAAAATTAGAATATTAATTAAGGATGATGTCTATAAGGATGGTTTGGAGAAGAGGATCCTATATCTGAGCAAAATCGAAGAAGAAAGGAGAGAGATTTTAGACCACATTACACAGCATTAGATGCGAGTGAAAGAGCTTTTTGATAGAAAGACAAGACCCATAAAGTTTATGTTAGGAGATATGGTGTTGTTTTGGGATAAAAGAAAGGCATTGAAAAGAATGCATAAGAAGTTTGATACTTTGTGGAAAGGACATTCAAAATTTATGAGTCACTTGAAAACAATTCTTTCAAGTTGGCATATGAAGGTGGTGAAGTACTACCCCTAACTTATAATGGCCAGGACCTCAAGCTCTATCAAACTGCTATTTGAAAATAGGTAAACCCTATGCTATATTATAGTTAGGATTAGTGTCTTGTGTGTCTTAGTTAGCCTTTTCCATTCCCTTTCTATTTTCTTGTTTTGTGTTTCATTTTTTTTTTTATGTGTGTCGCCACCTTTTATCTTCTTGTGCGAAACTAGAGATTTTGAGTTCCTTCCTTCTATTTCTCCGAAACTGGGTAAAAATTGGAAAGTAAGTCTATAATTAAAGAAAGTTACTATTGGGCCAATGAGAATAGTGAAAAGATAGGGTAAAATATGTTAGAGCCTTCACATTTACTAATTCAATGGATTTATCCTTAAATTCTCTCATGTGGCACAGATCATGAAAATCAACAAATAGATTAAGGGTTCTTATATAAAGATGAGAGTAACATATTTTCAAATTATTTCTTTCTCTTTTGAACTATTATGTTGTTGTATTGAATAGTGCTTCCAAAACTTTTCAAAGTTACAAGGTTCACTCACTGCACTATTTGCAATTGTTAGATTTCAGTTTACCTCTATATCAAACAAAATGGCAACAAGATTCATCAATTTTGATGGACTAGGTGGAATCAAGTCTAAATGGTAGAATATCACAAACACTTCACTTCATTTCTTCGACATGAAATATTTTCGATGAAGGCTAAGAATGGAACCAATTCATCCCATAATGGAGAAACTTTCAGGAAGTGGATAGGTAGAAGCAGCCAGATTTCTAGTAGTAGTACAAGCCCAAGAGCTAATTGTTGAATGTATCAATCACTACAACCTGGATACTAAGAAAATATTACTACCTGATCAAATGGCGTCAATCTCAATTGATAGGCAAGTAATAGTCAATTGTCTCTATATTCTAGAGTGAGAAGAATTCTATGAATTGACATTAGGAGGAGCTATATGAGAATTCTCTCTGAAGAAAATGGTATGGCAGAAAGAGATTATGAGATCTTGGTTTTAGCAACCAAGGGGAGCTAAGAGTAATGTTCCTAAAACCTTTTTTAGCACTGATCTCAACCCCAAGATCATGGAAATTTTGGTCCTTTTGCATCTATTGAAAGGTGAGGTAGAAGCACTTAATTTTGTAGAACATTATTTCTTTTTGGTGCAAATAATTTTCTCACATACACAGTATATTGACTAGGCATATGAGGTAAGCAATCATCTATCTAGAGCCCTTAGTATAGCAAAGTTCTACAATTCTTTTTACATGTCTTCCTTCTTAATATATATGTTAGCTTCCCTAAAATTATGGTCAGGCCTACCCATAATAGAGAATTTTCTAGATGATGTAAAGAGTTATGAGTTTTACCCATGCTTGCAGTTAGAGAATAGTTATGAGTGTATATGAGGATTAGTAATGCAAAGACCACTAAATATCAAATCAAAAGTATTCACAAAACTAAATAAATGTAACTTCAAGATAGACTAAGATGAGCTCTTAATTGAGAATATGAGCCATTAATGGGCTCTCTCAATGAGAAGCTCTCTTGTTGAGTAGCTTTGTCTAATTAGTTAGGATGTATGCTCGATTCTCCAAAGGCTTCAATGGTGTTCTTGATGGATTTTGGCTTGGGTGAATGGATTTGATGTAAAATGGCTTCTCAAAAATGCCATTATGGCTTTACTTCATGATCAAAATGGCATTACTTTGTTACTATGGGTTATTGTGTTAAAATGGCTTGGGAGAGGATTCTTTAAATAGGCAAAGGGCTTGATGGATCAAGGGCTAGGATGAAAGGATGGGAGAAAGTTTATGGAAGGTTTAGATTGAATGAGAGGAGAGCACATGGATTGTGCTTCCTTACAGCCAATCAGGGAGTGACACATGTCACAGGGTCATTGGTTAGAGCAAGAGAGGTTGAGGGGTCAACAAAGGAGGCTCAAAGCTCATAAAGACCCTCATAATGGCTTGTAAGAGCAATAAATGGGCTTGTAAGAGTAATTTATGGCTTTGTGAGCATAAAGTTTTATGGTTGGGATATTTGTAAGAGTTGAGATATTTTGACTTGGGTTGGATTAAGAAAGTCTTAAGCTTGACTTAGGAATGTTCAAATGATTAAGGCTTGGATTAGGCTTGGGTTAAGATTAGATTAGGCTTGTTAGAGATGGGCAAGTGAATAGCATTTAATGAGGGTGGGTGAAGGAGGCGATATTTTTTGGCTTTGGCTTTGGTTAGCAAGTCTTAACCCATGTTTAGGGAATGTGACAAGGTTAGGGGGGGGGGGGGGATTAGGATTAGGGTCAAAGATAAGGATTGACATCTTCTACAAGAGTCTAAGCTTTAGATGAGGATGAAGACTTTCTAGAAGAGTCTAGAACTTCCTAGGATGAGGATAAATAAGGTTTTTAGGAAATAAATAAAGTTTTATTTATTTCAAGGGTTTGGGTTGAGGAGATATATATTAAAATATTTTTAATAAACATGAGGATTAATATTTAATCTTAATTAAGTATTTTGAGTTGGGATTAGGGGTAGGAAATGATAGGATTAGCCTTTAATCAAAATTAAAGAAGGATTAGAAGATTTTGGAAGAGGTTAGTGGTCTTAAGGAAATTGACCAAGTTTTGGGCAAAAAATAAATAAATTATTCATTTTGGGATTTTAGGTCAATTTATTAATTAAATAATTAATAAATAAGGAAATAATTTTTAAATAAGATTTAAACATTTTTGGGAGGGATTCCTTAATTAAATATTTTTATTAAGATACAGGGATTTAATGGCATAAAAATAAATAAATAAATAAAATAAATGATGATGTCATCAGGGACTTTTTCAGATAAGAAAAATACTTTATTTTCTAAAGGATTTTTAGGTGTCTACATTTTTCCCCTCATTGACATAGTGTTGAAACAACACTATTTCAAAGAAGTTTAGATATAAATAACATGGAGATGACTTTATGGAGCAACACAGTTGCCCCAATCTCGGGTACAAGAGAGAGAATGGACTGCATGATGCCCCCTCAAGAAGGTGGCAGGGAGAGAAAATGAGGTTCGACAGTTTCTTGAAAAATATAAAAATTTGGGATGAACAAGGAGACTCAGATTGGCAAAGAGAAGGGGTTGAATGAGCTCAAACCCTCACTATAGGAGAATGATAAAGGGAGAATCAGAGGCACAAAAGTAAATAAGCTTAAAACTTCAGGGGAGATGGAGGATGAAGGAGCGGAGCACCATAAAAAGGAATCCAGGATAAGGGAAGGGATGATGGGATGAGATAAAGCTAAGGCAATAGGATTTCAAAGAGTCAGATTGATGGAAGATGGGGGTTAGAGATCCCTAGGACTAGGATTGTGTATCTTGAAAGATGAGGTTTGGTGGATTAATTTTATGGGTGGATCCCTAAGACTAGGATTATAGATCCCTAAAGCTAAGAGTGATGATTGATTTTGAGAGATACAATTGCACAAGTTGGGGTAGGAGAGACAGATGCTGGATATGGATGGGGGATAATGGAGATGAAGAGAATCTATTGAAGCTTTTTGAGTGGGGGGATACTTCAAAGAGAAGTACCACTATGTAATTGAGCACTAGATTTGCTATAGGACTATTGGTTGATTGCCAAGGGTACCACGAACATCAAGGACTTTTCACCAATTGTCAAGAGGACTAACAGACTGACTCAAAAAAAACATGCAAGGAGTCTCGCAGTAGCACACATGAAACCCGGAGGAAATAGCATGGAACCGACACTAGGTAACCTACAAGAAGAAAAGAAAAACAAACGAAAGACTTGATCAATACCTTACACTCAGATTGCCCCATTTGCAACATACCATGCTATGGAAGATCTTGGCAACCATGAGGAGGGAACAAGGAGATTTCTTAGAAAAGATACTTCAAGACCTAAAAGGGAAGATTCCAAATCAAAAGAAAGCAAAAATCCAAAAGATAACTATTTGCCAATGAGATTGGTAGGATGACATACTAACGGACCAAGATCAGATATGAGGAAAGCTATATCCTGCAAGGATCTATCGGAGAGCACCTAAGCTAGTGGATTTGGATTAGTGATGCACTTGGCAAGCTGAACTAAGAAGGATAACACTTTGGTGATAGGAGATCTAGCTAAAGGATGCATTTGGAATAGCTAACCAAGATTTGTGCGATGTGTACAAGATGTTGATCAAGGATGAACTAACATGAAAGTTGGATAGATACAATGTTACTAACCTAAAGAGGATGTACAAGCTAATAGACCAAGATATGTTACAAATGTACAAAGTTGTTTTGGACAAGATTAGATATACAAGCTATGATACAAGCGTTGGATACAAGATTATTTACAAGTTGTACAAGAGCTCCGGATGATAAGATAGCGAGATGGCTCAAGTTGGTGCAAGATGTAGAAGCTAAGGATGAGGTGATAGTGGAAGATATGGATATGGCAGGATGCATCTGATGATGATGATAGATGTGCGACCAAGGATGGGGACAATGCTAAGGTTGGTGGTAGCTGAGCTGATAGATGGCACTAGAGTGAATGGCTAATGAGAGGATGACATTGGATTTACATGAGGATAGCCTAGACTAAGATACCAATGACAAGGGAGGATGGACAAGAAAAGATCTCCAAGGAATACAGTGCCCCTAGTTAGAAGATGACATGCAAAAGAAGGTCTTACAATGGATGTGATAGGATTGAAGCTAGGATGGAAAAGCTAAAGGTGCTAGGGAGATGGATGATAGCTGGGATGATGGGGTGAGGTTGTAGAAGATAAATGGATAGTGATAGATAAAAGTTGGAGGATGAAAGATAGGTGGATAAATTGGAAGATGGAGCTGGATGACAAGATGTGACCAAAAGTATGAGGACGATAGGCTAAGCTGGGGATGGCTGGATTACGCATGATGCTTGTTTGCCAAGTTTTTATCATGGTACTTGTCCAAGGTGCTTGAATTGCCAATTTTTCACTAGTGGATGTTTTATTTTTCTTTATTTTTTTGACTTTTTGACTTTGGACTTAGCTAGAATGATTTTGGCTTTCTTCAGTTGTTTTTGACTTTTTTGGGATTTTTCACTGGTTGTTAGAATGTTCAATTTTGTTGCTAGTTGTTGGTACACCGGATGTGTGATTTATGCAATAGATTGGATTAGATGGGATTGATGGTAGGAAATGGAGGGATGAAAAGGCTGGAAAGGAGCATGAGATGGGGACGCTTGTAGGATCAACATTGGCACATGTTGGGATGGGTGTGAAAAGAGCATATGGGGGATAGATGGTAGATGCAGGCTTGATGGATGATTTGTGGAAGTGTGCTTGGGGATATAGACACCCAAGATGGAGTTAGGAGATGGGGGACATGAGTCACTGGATGGGGGATTAGCAATGGTGGATGCCATAATGCATTGGGTTTCAACTTTTTTCTTTGGGATCCACATGGTTTTGGATTTTCTTTTCATAGACTTTTGCATTGTTTTGCATTCTTTGATTGGATTTTGCCTTTTTGGAGTATGTCTTTTAGAATAGACATATGATTGCCTAGGATGTGGATTTTTAGCTTTATGCATTTTGAAGTTGGCATTCACATTGCTGTGGTAAGTTTTGGGAAGATGGTTAGGATAAGCTTTGTGAGATGGAGAGGATATACAAGAGCATGTAGGGGGATGATGATGGATGATGTGCCCTGATATGTACCTTTGTTGATCTTGCATAGGAATGGAGAGAATAGGATTTTTATGATGGCTGATAGGAGGATGAAGGATGGTAGATTTTGGGACATGGGGACCCAAAATGGATTTAGCAAATGAAGGGGGGATATGGTAGGTTGTTTTGGGTTGCAAAGATGGTGGAGGGGGGATGACATAAGATTTCTTGAAGGAGCGATGGGAGGCTGGCATGGTGGGCCTGGAGATAGGCTTGGTTTGGGGATGGCGTGTACCAACACTTTTAAATGGTGAGCCTTTGGATACATATCCAAGACCATGAAATCCTAGATTATTTTGTGCAATAATAGGCTTTTTGATTCCTTGCTCTTGTGGTCCTAAACCTTGACCTTGATAATGTAATCAATTGAGCATTTGAATGAGCTGAGGACACTTTTTGCTTGTAGAAAATGGTAGAAGTGCTTTATTAGATGTACTACAATGGGGAGATATTGTTCTTAATTCTTTTGTTGAGAGGGGGCCACCATGGATGAATGTAAGTGAACCAAGAGGGTAGATTATAGATGGTAGAATAGATTGGTTAGGTGGTAAGATGGAAGCATGGAGCATAGGAGATGGTAGGATAGGATCTTGATTTAGCTGATGGGATGAAAAGATATCCTGCAGTAGAGGAGGTATGGCTTGAGGTTTTGGAGATGGAGGGGATGGTGATTGCACTATGGATGGAAGACATGATACGATGATATTTTTATTTATGCTTTGGGGGATGTCAACATACTTTTGGGCAGGATCTTGATAGGATTGGATTGGAGTGGATGGTGTAATAGAAGGTGAAGGGATGGATTCTTCAAAGGTAGTAGATGGATAGATGGGAGATTTGGTAGTGGAGATGGGTGAGTAGAGGATGGATTGATAAGGGTCATTATGAGAGATTTGGGAAATGCTTGGAGGTGATGTGGATAGGATTTGGAGGGATTTGATAGGTGGTGGGATTTTGATGCTTGTGAGAAGTGGAAGGATTTTAAACAATTTGATGGATGGTATGGGGATGATAGATATGGGAGATGGAGGTGATATTATAGATGGGGAAGCTTCATCACTGACTATTTCACATGGTTGGATTAGGTGACATGGCTTATCAATAGTTGGAGGTGGCTTTTCTTGTATTTCCTCTAGGAGATTCCTAGGAGACTCGTGTGTCAAAGGTGGAGGTGGTGGATTGATATTAATAGCTGGTGTGGTGGGGGTGGAAGATTAGAAGCTTGCTTGATTAGGTGATGAAGGAGAAGCTGGGATATGAGATGGCATGACTAGATAGTTTGGAGGAATGCTTGGATTTTGGGGGATGGTAGGTGGAAGGCATCTAAGGCTCTCAAGATATTTGTCATAGTCAACAAGATTTTCATCATCATTGGAATAGGATGTAGCAGGAGAAAGGACAATGCGACCAAACTCATCATGATAGGGTTGGGATTTCATGTTTTGATGATGAGTTGGATTTGGATGGGGTCTTGCATATGGATGAATATGGAAGCTCATGGTTGGATTTGGATTAAGCGTAGATTTTGGATTGGCTGATGAAATATTTCCTAGGGAGAGTCAAAGCTACATGACAGACCTAAGGAGGATTGGCTGGAGATTTTTGGCTTTCCTATGGATGGAATACTTCAAGGGTATGCTATTAAAAAGTGAGAGTTTTTCTTTCCTATGTGTAGGATTGGTGGCTTTTGGTGTCAACTTGAGAATAGACAAATGATCTTATGGGCATGAGATGAGATTGACCACTTGTGGATCCTGACCTTTAGCTTAAGGTGATGAGGGATGACAAGTGACAAGGCTAGATTACCCTAGACAAAGCTCTGTCAAAGGGATAACCTTGGGGAGATTGAGGGATTTGGATAGATTGATTGGATAGCAAACTCTGGTAGAGTAAGAACAATTCCTTAAAGGCTTGGGTGATTTTAGATTGGGTTGCTGGCTGGCTGGGGGGATGATTTGGATGGAATTTGGATTTGGGATTGTTCTAAAGCAAAGAACTAGATAGATTCGATTGTGGTGGAGGAGCTTGGATTATTTTTTGATGAGGTAGTGACTACGCTAAGTATGCCTTGAGCTAGGAGATTTCTGCTTTCTGGGATTTTTTACCAAAGTTGGCAAAACATTCATTCAAAAGCTATGAAAAAACAAGCAGACAAAAGTTTGGAGCAAGCACGTCAAACACACCAACGTCCTAAGAATCTTTCTACAAGGATGAAATTTGGTTTAGCTAGGGAGTCCTTGATATACACAAGGTACGTGAGGCTCAAATCCATAGATGAAACTGAAAAGATGTCACACAGTTGAGAAGAGCAGTAACCCACTTCTCCTTGAGGCTTAGCTTGAGTGATAGAATTTTGATCCCAAGAAAGGTGTCTTTGGATTCACCTCTCGATCTTTATACTTTGCCGAAACGCTAGAGTTGAGGTCATCCCAAGGGGTGATGAAATCTCTGAGTAGGCATCCTAAAACTTAAACAAGATTTTGGATCCTAATCTTATACACCAAAGATGGCCTCGAAAGACGAAAAGGGGAGAGAAGACTTGGATGGTCTTGGGCTAAAAGTCAAAGTTCTTTTCCAACTAACGCTTAAGTTTTTTGATCTAGACTTTTTGAAAATATGCATGATTAAGATGCAAAGGTTCAATTCCAATTTGAAATGTGCCAACAAAAGAGAAGTGATCAAAGAATGAATACACAAAGGTGAGTTAGGGTCAATAAGAAAGTAAACCCGCACACCCAGAGGCCCTCTATGTCAAGTATCGATTAATTTTATTTAAGGCATTCAAGAGTTGGTGTTTGTTCATTTTAAGACCAAAACAAATATGTGTGTAAAGCTCAATTTCAAGCATGCACCCAGAGGCCCTCCATGTCAAGATTTGTTCAATTTTTTATGCCCAAATGAAGTGTTAGCGAGACTAATGTGCATTCAAGAAATTTTCTATATTAGAAAAACCAAAAAAAATTCAAGTGAGTGGAGTTTGATTTTTGTGGAGCATTTAACACGTTCTTAGGTAGAAACATCCCCATATATGGCATTGATATTGCAACCAATAGTTAGAATGATGTGTGATTAAAGAGGGTGAGTCCAACAACAAGCTCACTCAAAGTGTCTTTATTTGTTTTTATAACTTAGAAAGTTTCTAAAATGTGGATTCTTTTCATGCCCCAAAAGATGAAGTGTGATGTATGATAATGATTATTTGATCTGTGGCATTCAAGATTGAATTTGTTATGCATTCCAACGAAAAAAAAACAAACTTGATTTTAATCCATGGCACTCAAGAGTGATTTTAGCAACATGAATTCAAAGATAGAGTGTTTAAACATTCAAGTTCTTTCCTTTGAGCATTCAAGATTGAGATTTTGCGTGTTGTTTTAAGAACTTTGAAGTGCTTTGTTTTAACTTTAGATCATTCAAGATTGAATTTGTTTGAACTAAAATTCAAAGAGGAAGGAATAGGGATGATTTTCTTTCTAATTTAGATCATTCAAGATTGTTTTTGACGAAAAACAAATGACTCTTTGGACTTTGGTTTTCATTCAAGATTTTGTGTTCTAGTTTGCATGTTTTAAGCCCAAAAAATGATATTCCTAGATTGTTTTGATGCATGAAAAACCTAGGAAACATTCAAGATTTTGCAACAAGACATTTGTTTGGAAAAAATAACAAAGCTTTTAAGATAATTTTGGCAACCATTTAGAACTCTTAGTTTTCATGAGATTTTAAAAGAACTAAAAAATATTTGCAAATGGAGTTCGTTTTATCCTTGATTGATGCTTTGAGTTTGATTTAGAATTTTGTGTGCACTTAGTGTTGATTTTGAACCTTTTGAAATGG
The DNA here is from genome assembly GCA_028749045.1 of Cupressus sempervirens. NCBI lineage: Eukaryota > Viridiplantae > Streptophyta > Pinopsida > Cupressales > Cupressaceae > Cupressus > Cupressus sempervirens. The sequence continues at coordinate 756,792,067 of CM053791.1, read as the reverse complement.
AAACTTGAAGTTCTTTTTGAGTTCCCAAAAATGAAGTGTTCATAACTTTGCATAAATGCATCTAAAACCTTGATGTTGCAAGGATGCAAATGATTGGATTGATTTAGTTTCACTTGTTAAAATATTTTTTTTTCTTTTTTTTTTTGGGCAAATTTTTAGTTTTTAATGGATTTAAGTATGATTTGGGGGTTCATTTTAAGCACTAAAACAAGGTGTGTATGATTTTGCTTCTTTAAAAAAAAAAAAAAAATGGCCAAGATCCCACAAGAAGAAGAAGAAGAAGTAGACAAAATAGAAGAAGAATATAGATGAGAAGAGGAAGAAGAATTTCAAGTGCTCTGTCCACCTATAAGCTTGAAAAATCTAAAACCATTATGAGATAGACTATGAGTTTCTTTTTCTTCTACATGCTTATGTGGACCTGCAAAACCAATTTATACAATCCTACCAATCACTAAATATAAGATATTAGCCAAATTAGCATAAAAACACATTAAAATGGCTATAAAACTAATGAGAATGACCCATGTGGGGTCCCACAGGGCATGCCAGAATGTATACAAAGATTAGTAATGCAAAGGACACTAAATATCAAATCAAAAGTATTCAAAAAATTAAATAAATGTAACTTCAAGATAGACTAAGATGAGCTCTCAATTGAGAATATGAGTCATTAATGGGCTCTCTCAATGAGAAGCTCTCTTGTTGAGTAGCTTTGTCTAATTAGATAGGATGTATGTTTGATTCTCCAAAGGCTTCAATGGTGTTCTTAATGGATTTTGGCTTGGGTGAATGGATTTGATGTAAAATGGCTTCTAAAAAATGCCATTATGGCTTTACTTCATGATCAAAATGGCATTACTTTGCTACTATGGGTGATTGTGTTAAATGGCTTGGGAGAGGATTCCTTAAATAGGCAAAGGGCTTGAGGGATCAAGGGCTAGGATGTAAGGATGGGAGAAAGTTTATGGAAGGTTTGAATTGAATAAGAGGAGAGCACATGGATTGTGCTTCCTTACAGCCAATCAGGGAGTGACACATGTCACAGGGTCATTGGTTAGAGCAAGAGGGATTGAGGGGTCAACAAAAGAGGCTCAAAGCTCATAAAGACCCTCATAATGGCTTGTAAGAGCAATAAATGGGCTTGTAAGAGTCATTTATGGCTTTGTGGGCTTCATAAAGTTTTATGGTTGGGATATTTGTGAGAGAGTTGAGATATTTTGACTTGGGTTGGATTAAGAAAGTCTTAAGCTTGACTTAGGAATGTGCAAATGATTAAGGCTTGGATTAGGCTTGGGTTAAGATTAGACTAGGCTTGTTAGAGATGGGCAAGTGGATGGCATTTAATGAGGGTGGGTAAAGGAGGAGATATTTGTTGGCTTTGGCTTGGGTTAGCAAGTCTTAACCCATGTTTAGGGAATGTGACAAGGTTAGGGGAGGATTAGGATTAGGGTCAAAGATAAGGACTGACATCTTCTACAAGAGTCTAGGCTTTGGATGAGGATGAAGACTTTCTAGAAGAGTCTATAACTTCCTAGGATGAGGATAAATAAGGTTTTTAGGAAATAAATAAAGTTTTATTTATTTCAAGGGTTTGGGTTGAGGAGATATTTATTAAAATATTTTTAATAAACATGAGGATTAATATTTAATCTTAATTAAATATTTTGATTTGGGATTAGGGGTAGGAAATGATGGGATTAGCATTTAATCAAAATTAAAGAAGAATTAGAAGATTTTGGAAGAGGTTAGTGGGCTTAAGGAAATTGGCCAAGTTTTGGGCAAAAAATAAATAAATAATTTATTTTGGGATTTTTGGTCAATTTATTAATTAAATAACTAATAAATAAGGAAATAATGTTTAAATAAGATTTAAACATTTTTGGGAGGGATTCCTTAATTAAATATTTTTAGTTAAGATAAAGGGATTTAATAGCATAAAAATAAATAAATTAATTAAATAAATAATTAATTAATAAATGATGATGTCATCAGGGACTTTTTCAAAAAATAAAAATACTTTATTTTCTAAAAGATTTTTAGGTGTCTACAATGAGGAATATATCAGAGTTAATGATGCATTTACAATGATGATTTGCAGGGAACACCAAGGATGCTTGGAGAGGAGATTCATCCTCGAATCAATGGTGGCCATAAGTCAATTTGGTAGCTATTCATTCAATTCTCATCCTTTTTATATTTCTATCTTGCAGCTTTCAATTGATTTCCCCTGAAGCTACCCTGATACCCTAATGACATGATGGTGCTCATTAAGATCGTGAGACAAGAAATTTAGGTGAATGTGTTGAGCACTAGTTTGAAGAAGAAGGGATATGAATTCCCCATGAAAGTTGGAGCCTACAGTTATGAGTCTTGATCAGATGCTAAAAACATGCTTAAGACATTCAAGAACAAGTATAAGTTAGAGGAGTATGAAGTGGTGAGGCCTATGTTTGATCCAAATGGGTATGCTAGAGATGTGCTTCAAATTGGAAGTGTAATCAAGCATGTCACTACTATGGAGAATTATTGGGTGGATTATAAAGATGAGTTGGAGAGCCAAGATCGGGATTTTGCTAGATTGGCAATGTATCAAATAAAGACATATGACATTAACTTGGATGTGGAATGGCTAGAAGATGATGGGAAAAATATGTATAGTAATACATATTTAACTAAACTAAGGAATACTCCTATCAGTTATGAACCTTATGTGGATATAGAAGAAGATTTTGATGTTATGATGGCTTAGATCATCAAGAGGACTAGCAAATGGGTTGAGTGGACAACAAGAAAGGGCTAGAGTAAGAGTAAGACTTCTCAACCTTCTCTAGCCATTGCTACTCCTACTTCTTCTCAGAGTACCATACCCATTGTTACAACTAAAGCTACTGAAGGACTTGCTCAATCTGTAGGAGGAGGTGATCAACCCCCAGACAAGAACATTTTAAGGGCTCCAAATTGCCAAGGCAGTCCTCTACCAGTTATTGGAGCCTAAGCTAGCACTGAAGAAAATAATACTAAAGAGCTAAAAGATGGTGTTACTTCTCCAATCTCATCTCCTCATGTTGCTCTAGTCTCATCTCCTCATGTTACTCCAACTCCATCTCCTCATCATAGCCCTGGTCCATCTACAAGTGCTCCTCTTTTGAAGCAAACTAGTTCCCCCATTCAGATAATAGAGATTAGTGATGAAAGATTACTAGCAGCAAGTCCACTAAATTTGATGAAGCTACAAAGAAAAATCAAGAGGAAGAGAAATCCCTGAGTTCATCTAGGCTTCTTTTTCAAGATGGAAAGAATACTTTCTCTACAACTATAGTAGCAATGACTCTAGTAAAGAAGAAAATGTTTAGCATAGAGTCACTTGGGACAACTTCTAACATGATTGGTATAGATTCTTGGTTAGAAGACACCTTAGAAAGGAAGAAGAAAAGAAAAGGTGAGAGTGTACCTATGAATGATATTGTGTCTCAAGCGGTTCACTCTAGGACTAAAATGTTGAAGGCTAAGAAGCAGAAGATCCTATCGATACTTGGAAAGGATCCAAAGACAGGGCACTTGACCATGGAGATAGCAAAGCCGAATAAAGTGGGAAGACTTGAAGATATGTCACCTGATGACTTCACTCTACACTCAATTGGTCTTGGAGAAGGTAGACATGATACAAAAGTGGGCTTGTGGAGATCAAGTAATGAGGTGATAGAAGAACAATTGGAAAGCCTAAAATTATCAAAAATTAAGTTGAAGGCCAAGATAGAAGAATTGAATAGGTTTATTAGGAAACTAGTTGTTCCATTAGTAACCATCACTAGTGTACCTACTACTCAAAATCCTACTACAGTAGAAGTACAAGATTTTATCTCGCAACTCTAGAAAGATAGACATTTTGGCTAGATTGAAAAGGAATGGACTGAGAAACTCAATTCAGATGGAATTGTTTTGATTGATCAAATTGGAAATGTTATTCTTAGATTAGAAATTGAGAAAGATAATATCATATCTAATTGCAACACTTTGGTCATAGAGAAGGCAAGATGAGATGAATGCATTTCCCTCCTAAAAATAATCTTTCAATTGAAGGCAAAAGAGGCAGTTGAAGCAAAGATTTTGAAGAAAGGGACTAAGTCTTTGTTTGAATGGCTTCAAAGTATGCAATTTAAGCTGGAGATGATCCAAGAAGCTAAAGAAGGTCTCAAAGAAATAGGGGAAAAAGTGAGGAAGACCCAAGATAGAGCATTCAAACTCATGCAAGGATTATACACTGAATCAAAAACCAGTGGGCAAGGGAAAGCTCTTATTCGGGTAGAAGTAATGAAGAAAAAATTCTCCACATACTTGAGTAATCTATCTGGAATGACTTCAAGCTATCAAAATAGAGTGGTGGAGTTATAAACACTAGATGGATGTGTACATGTGGCTATGGAAGAATTTACAAATTAGTTAAATTTTGTAAAGGAACTGGCTCAAGAGCATTCAAAGTGGCTCTTAAGATTCACTAATGTACATGTGCCTAGGCATGAGGAACTAGTTCTAGTTATAGTTGTTGCCAAAGCATATAGGGAAAAAGTTAAAAAGGGGAAGAAGTCCAACTGATTCAAATGATGCCTCTTTTTTGCTTTCTTTTGCAATTTCTATCAATTTTTGTAAATTTTGTAATGTGACAAACTAGCATCTTGCCAGTTGTCCTTCTCAGAAGATGAACTGATTAAGTTTCTATTGTAATGGTCATCTCTTAAACCCTATATGTACAAAGTTGAATGATGAATAGAGGGTTGGAATTTTTTTTTGTGTGAAATAATTCTTGTTGTAGAGACAATCAAGAGTATTTTATACTAATTATTTTCTATTCCAATTGGTTTAAGTTTGTATCTTTCTCTTATGGTTTGGATTGGAATGAGGAAGAATTAGAGTGTTGCATCCCACTATTTTTTATACAACAAATGAATGCAATAAGTATTGTCATTTTTTATTTTGAGAGGATTTTTAAATGTTATCAATTTATCAAATAAAGTATAGATTTAAGTTCTTGTAGTTTAGCTCATGGGAAGTTTTGTAAATTCATAAGATGTGTGGATGCATAAAACCAAATAGATTATTAAAAACTTCTATTTTCCTGAGTTAGATCTTGCCTAAATCTATCTTGGTTATACCTCTATTGTTCTCAATTCAAGAACACACCCCTGATTAGATGATAGGAATAAGCATAATTTACTGAAAATCTATCATAGGGAGCTGTACCTATTAATTCAAATAAAAGCCCATTCATCTATAGATGGCTTTTCAACTGTTGTAATCAGATATTGTTAAGAAACTTTGGTTATTCAAGAGTCAAATAAAAAAGAATAAATCTATTTACCAATAACTAGGAAAGTGGAATCAAGAGGTTGAATTTGAAGATCTTTTGAATGCCTATTTCTATTGCAAGAAAGTGCATCATTGGGCTAAAAACTATCCTAATTTTTTTAAAAAGACAAGCAAAGTGGTACAGAAAAATAAGAAACCCCAAAAATTTGTAGGGGAACCAAAAGGCAATGTTATCCCCTTGTTAATAACATTATTAGTTAGATTAGCATTGATGGTTCTAATAATAATGGGAAAGAGAAGGAAAAAAAAGAAAATATAGAGAAGGAAGATAAAGAATATATAACCTGAGGAATAGAGGAGTCATCTTTTCCTCCCCCCATCAAGAATGGTGTGGAGATAGAAACTAAGCAGGTTCAGCCAAACCACTTTCCCCAAATTTTTATTGAAGGCCAACAAGATATTGGATTGGAGGGTGAATGGGAGGAAGGGTAAATTCAGGAGGAGAATTATAATGAGATCTTGGGATATGACATAGATAACTTTCTTGAAGAAGGCAACCTTCCATTATTGAAATTTATTATTGAAGATTCTTTATTAAGTGAAATGGTTCCTAATACCAATCTTGAATTTTTCCTTAAGAAAGAGTATTAAATAATCATCAAAGATGATAAAAAAAAGGAAGTCAAGCATGAGGAAGAAAAATAAGAAGTAAGGATGCTCTTTAGTGTCATCATCTAGAGTTTCCACTAGGATGAATAAAATGAGGATGACCTCTCCTGAAGTGAAGGTGGGTGTCAAATCTCCAGGGAAAGTAGGAAGAAAGAGTTTCAAGGATAAGAGGGAAATGGAGAATTTGTAGAATATAATTGATGGAAAGAAAGATACTATTCTAGAATTTACCCCTGAGAAGAAATGAGGATCATCTCATGGAATACAACAGGGCTAAACAATCTTCATAAGATGGATACAGTTAGAAATCTAGTTAGCTATCATAACCCAATATTTTGGTTACTAAGAAGACCAAAATACATAAAGAAAAAGAAGAAAAGTTAAAGGTTTTAAAAAAGTTGTCATGTAATGGCTAGGATTTCTAAAGGAGCCTCCCAAGGTACTATGATTATGTGGAATCAATCTATTGTTTCTATCTAGCTCATTGATTCTAAGAAGAGTTTCATCTCAGTCAAGTTTTAGCACTTAAATTTGGGTATCTATAATAATTTGGTTAATATTTATGCTCCTAATAGTAAGAATGCGAGGAAAAAGTTATCAAACAAAATATCTAATCTTAAAAGTAAAGCTTATAATGGTAGCTCAATTTTGATGGGGGATTTCAATGTTCCTCTCTATAAGCATGATAGAATAGGGTGTAACTTGAGTCAATTGGAAGAAATATTGGATTTGGTGGACTTTATTAATGGGGAAGCCTTCATGGACCTTGATCTTGAATGTATTAGGTTCTCCTAAACAAATAAGAGGCTAGGGGAGAATTATATTCAAGCTCATTTGCATAGGCTCCTAATTTCCCTTGATTGGGCCTAGGATTTTATTTGCTCTCTTTTCTTTTATTTCTAAGATTTCCTCTAATCATTTTCCTATGCTCTTTTTGACTGATTTGCATAAAGCTAAAAAGAATTTTCACTTTAGATTTAGGAAAATGTGGACTCAACACCTAGGTTTTGTTTAGATTTGTAAAAGTTGATGGAATATTGAGGTGAATGGGACAACTCTCTTCCATATTTCCAAAACACTTAGGTATGTAAAATAAAATGTTAAGGATTGCAATAGGAGTAACTTTGGAGATATCTTCATGGAAAAATTCAAGTTTTTAAAGAAGCTAAAAGATATTCAGGATAGAATTCAGATGGAAGGATATTTAGAGGGATTCCTAGTGGAAGAAACTAAAAAGGTGATCAATTTTAACAACATTGTGTCAAAGGAACAGAGTTTTTGGAGGAAAAGGTCTAGGGCTACTTGGCTGCTAGTAGGGAATAGAAATTCCAAATTTTTCCACCTAACTACTATGAAGCATAGGGCAGCCAATCATATAACTAGGTTAAAGGTGGGTCTAAATGTATTGACTAATGAGAAGGATATTTTTGGTGAACTAGTATCCTTTTTATTTTCTCTTCTCTTTGATGATTAAAATATTGATAGGATTAAGAAGATTTTCTTGGATATATTCCTAATACCATCTCTAAAGAGTAGAATTCTAGATTGACTACAATTCCTTCTGAGAAAGAGATTCACAAAGTTTTTCAATATTTTTAAGGGGATAAATCCCATAGCTTAGATAGATTTCCCATGTTTTTCTTCCTTATTTTATGGTATGTTGTTGGAAAATATGTTTGTAATGTAGTAAAGGAGTTCTTTGGAGATATAAGAATGCTCTAGGAGATTAATTCTACCTTCTTATGTCTAATTCTCTAAAAGGTGAGAGTGGATGTCCTGGAGCACTATAGACCCATTAGCCTTTATAACTCAATATATAAAATTATTTCTAAAGTTTTGACTTTGCACATCTTGAAGATTCTTCTAAATCTCATATCTGAGAAACAAAATGGATTTGTCTTGGGAAGGAAAATCTTGAACTGTATTCTAGTGGTGCATGAAAAGATTCATTCTATTGCTTCCTACAATACCCAAGGTTTTGTGATGAAAGTGGATACTGTGAAATCTTATCACAAAGTGGAATCAAGATTCCTCTTGAGAGTTATGAAGGCTTTTGGATTTGGTGAAAAATGATTACAATTTATTTCACACCTAGTTACAATGGCCTTTGTGGCTATTTTAGTTAATGGACCTTCCTCTTGTTTTAAACCCTCTAGAGGGCTAAGGCAAGAGGATCCAATATATCTGATTTTGTTTACAATTATGGCTTAATGATTGGGAAAGTATTGTTAACAATCTAGTCATGTTTGTTATTAGTGACATACATTTATTTAGATTGTGATTTCAATTTGAACTGAGTAGTTACTACAAAGTTGATGAACAATAGTATAAATTAAGCATTTCAGTGTATGCTGAGTTTTCCAGTGGAAATTGAGTTGTGCAATGCTTATTGAGTTTGTAATTGATGTGATGTGAGTCTAGCATTGACCAATCTACTCATTGTTAACCAAGAGACTCATTTGATACTAAGCTCAAAGTGATAGTGTTTACCAAGCTATGCAGTGTGAATCAAGTGATTTAGTTTATATGTCAAGTTTAATAGTATTCACCAAGTTACCAGTATAGATAGAGTTTAAGACTACTTGTTGATTAGTATGGACTAAGCTTTGACATCTACCAAGCACATGATGATGTCAAGCATTCATAGTGGATGTCAAGTATTAGAACCTCACCAAGTCAATCTTTAGAGCCTAATTTTCTATAGCTTGGCTAACTTTGTAATATGTGTGTAAACTTGTATTGTGGCCGACTTTGTAATTATGTAGTTGGATTGATATATATATATATATATATATATATATATATATATATATATATATATATATATATATATCTATATATATATATATATATATATATATATATATAATGTATTGTATCACATCCAAATCCTCAAATGAAAGGAAGTAATTTAATCATAAATAAAGATTAGAAGAGAGAATTATAAAGGCTACAAGAATATAAGGAGCAGCAAAGATTCATCTATCACAAAAAGGTGATTTGTACACTCAAAGGAATCTCATTCAACAAACCAAGTTGCAGATATCAAAGATTAGCTACTATTTCATCCTAACTGGTGGATCAGTCAAATCCTTTAACAAGGTACACCTAATATTCTTATGTAAATCTCTTTACTGAGTGCATACTTCATTATATGTTTGTAAATCCTTTAGCAAGGTAGACCTAGCAGTACTTATTGCTCCTAACAGGGTAGATCATCAGAAGTGATCATTGTAAGCCTTAATAGGCCAACTTTATACTATAGTACTAAAGCTTCCAGGTATCATCCACACCCTAGTTTTACTTTCTATTTGGAAGGTTTTTGTGTCACAAAATCTTGTGTTAAAGTGTTGTGTACGCTTTCATGTTTTTCAATTTCTCATGCATGAAGTTAGATCATAATTCATTTAAAGGATTAATTGCTAATTGGGGATAAAACATTTAGAAGTTACTAACTCACCCCTCCTCTCTCAACAAATTATCTTCTCATAATATTTCCAACAATTAGTATCAGAGCATTCTAGTTCTCAATGAAAATTTTAATAGCTTGAGCAAAGATCAAAGGTAATGGAGGTATTTAGACTTAATAAGGCTATTGAAAATGAGAAGTTAGATTTGGAATTGGCCATTGAACAACTCAAGAAAGAAAAAGGGCAACTCTCTCAATCCCTAAAAAGAATAAAAGATCTTGCAAATCAGATGAATGATTCACTCTACATTAAAGAAAGAATTGAAGACATCTATTCAAGCAATTCAAATGAAGCTGATGAAGCAATCAAATAACTACTGAAAAAGAATAATACTCTTCAAGAAAAAGTAAGAAAACTAAGAAGAGAGCAAGAAATTCAATCAGTGAGATTGTGTGAAGTCATGGAAAAGAAAAAAAAGATAAGATAAGAGATAGAAGGAAAGAACAATGAAATTCAACACCTATCCCTTCAGCAAGTAGACTTCATTGATCAACTCACCGATGCAAATGAACAAATCATGAACCTAAGATCAAAGAATGAAAGATTTCAGAATGATCTAAACATTGAAAGGAAAACCAATGAAAGAATGTTGAAATCCCAAACATACATGAATCAGTTGAATGAACAAAGTCACTTTAGACAAAAAGAAAAAGCAGGAATTGGATAAATAGAAGGAGAATCATTCAAGCAAGGAGCTTAAAATAACCAAATTTGATGCAAGAGCATTCTGGGTTTCCTTGTTATCCTACTCATTTTTGTCCATTCTGTATGTTGACATCAAGTTACTATAGCTCTAATGGATGCTGAGTTACTATAGCTCTAGTGGATGCCTAGTTACTATAGCTCTAATGGATGTTGAGTTATTGTAGCTCTAATGGATGTTGAGTTACTGTAGTTCTAGTGGATGTTGAGTTATTGTAGCTCTAATAGATCCTGAGTTATTGCTCTAGTGGATGCTGAGTTATTGTAGCTCTAATAGATGTCAAGTTACTATAGCTTTAGTGGATGCCAAGTTACTGTAGCTCTAATGGATGTCAAGTTATTGTAGCTCTAGTGAATGTTAAGTTACTATAGCAATCTAGTGTTTGTCGAGTGTTCCTTCATGTGCCAAGTTACCTAGTGTATGCTAAGTGACTCTTCATGTGCTGATTTACCTAGTGTATTCTAAGTGACCCTTCATGTGCTGAATTTTCCTATTTATGTCAAGTATCAGTATTTGGATGTGTGTTTTACAAACTAACTTGCGAGATTTATTTCAATCATGACATTTATGTTAAGATATTTTCTTGGGATGTGTCTAGACTATTGTTGGGTCAACCTTCCTCTTATGTAATGTTCTAGAATGATTTGTAAGCCATTTTGGAAAGTACATATAGTGTTTAGGCTTAGAGTTATGACAATTTTTTTTGAGGTATTCTGGGGTAGAACGTGAAAGTTTGGAAAGTCTATTGCATATGTATCTAGAGCTATGAATTTCATGTTGGATCTTTGATCTAGAATATATTTTGTATCTGGCCACAACCCAGAAGGCCTTATAGTTGGGCATATATACTGATTGTTTGATGAATCGACAAGTGTTTTCTCTTCTTCCTCCTTTGGTTATTTTTTAGTGTGTTGTGTTTCCATTGTGTTAACTCTTGCAAGGGGGTTTGGATAGATGGATGTGCATTTGGCCTTAGTTATTCATCCCTCCTTGCATCAGGTGGTATTAGTGCTTGAGGTTCATCCTTGTGGTGATTGGATCATATAGAACCTTGAGTGAATTGGGTTGTAGGGTTGTAGATCTATGGATTTGACCTATAACTTGAAAAGGGTTACAATCTTGTAGTAACCTAATTTGTAAAGATGGTTTGAGGAAGAGGAAATGTTGATAATAAAATATTAGACACATTGAGACAAACTATATCTAGATTAGATGCCCTAGAGACAACCCAAAGGAGAGGAGCACATCTAGATGATGTAAGTGATGATGAAGTAGTAGCACCAAATCCTATTCTAGAACCTAAAAAATACCAAGATGAAGCAAGGTTGTTGAGAGTGTTGTCTAGGGTAAATTCAAAGCCTATAGAAGTTGTTCCTTATGATGGAAAATTGGATACCAATGTTGTGTTGGATTGGATAGGCAAAGGAGAGGAAAGGAAAAGATCAAAACTTGGGTGAAGATGGTGAGCAAGGTAAAGAAAAAATTCCTTCCTAATAATTACCAAGTTAGCTTGTTGAGAAAGATGCAAAATCTGAGGCAAGGTGACATGAGTGTGAAGGAGTATACTAAGGAATTCTATAGATTGGACATCAGATTTGGACATGTAGATGATGATGTTGAAAAAATTGCAAGGTATATAAATGGATTGAGATTTGGAATACAAGATGAAATAAGTTTTGTGAAGTTGGAAGGTGTGGAAGAAGCATACCAATATGCCTTGAAGGCTAAGGAGATCTTCAAAAAGAAGCATGAACAAAGAGAAAGGGGTAGAGGTCATAGATTCCAAAGAGGCAGAGGTAGATCTTATGGTGAAGGTGGTAGATCTAACAATTTTGTATAGGATAAATAAAAATCTGAGTGGAAGAATGATGACAAAGGCAAGACCAAATGGAAAAGTGGTAATTCTTACCAAGGAAGAGGTACTTCTTATTCTAGAGGTGGATTTCATGGTGATTATTTTAGATGTGGTAAAGATGGACATAGATCTTTTGAATGTAGATCCTCTAAAATTGGGAAAGGTAACAAAAATGTTGTGGTTCAAGGGGATGATGAGGGTTCACCAAGTGGACTTGAGGCTAGAGAAAATATAATGGTAAGAAGAATCTTATGTAATAAGGGGAGTGATGAAAAGGAGAAGTCTTTTCAAGACCAAATGTAAGATGGCTGGAAAATGTTGCAAAATGATTGTTGATAGTAGAAGTTCTACAAATTTGGCATCAAAAGAGTTGGTTAAAAAGTTGCAATTACATAGGCCAAAGCATCCTAAACCCTATCATGTTTGATGGATCAAAGATGAGCATAAGATATCAATAAGTGAGCAATGCCTTGTGAAGTTCAAGAATGGACATTACTTTAATGAAGTTTTGTGTGATATTATTCCTATGGATTGTTGTCATATTCTATTGGGTAGACCTTGGAAATATGATAGATATATTATTCATGATGGAAGATTGAATCAATATACTCTTTGGTGAATGGGAAGAAACAAATATTGTTGCCTTTGATTGAAAGTCCAGATTAGGTTAATTATATTGCTATAAAAATTTGCATGGTTAATGGAAAACAATTTGAAAAGGAAATGAAAAAGAATCAAGTTTAGTTTGCTATAATTCCAAAGAAACTAAGTTGTGTCAATAGTAACCAAGTGACAGAAAAAAGTGTTAATTGAGTGCCAGTCAATGGTGACTGAGTGACATCTGATAGTGTTGACTTAGTAGTAGAAGAAATTATAGAATTGTTGAATGAGTATAAATAGATTGTTGCATAGGATATATCTGATGGTTTACCTCCAATGAGAAGTATAACTCATTGTATTGATCTAATTCTTGGAGCTAGTTTTCCAAACAAAGCACCATATAGATTGACACCTATAGAGAATGAAGAACTTAATAGACAAGTGCATGAGTTTTTGTAGAAAGGTTTTATTAGAGAAATGTTAAGTCCATGTGTTGTACCTACTATATTAGCACCTAAAAAGAATGAAAAATGGATATTGTCTACTAATTCTAGAGCTATTAATAAAATCACAGTGAAATATAGATTCCCTATGCTAAGGATGGATGAAATAATGGATAGTTTGAGTGGAGTAAAGTATTTTACCAAGATTGATTTGAAGAGTGGCCATCATCGTATTAGAATCAGAGAAGGTGATGAATGGAAGACTACTTTCAAGACAAAAGATGGTTTATATGAATGGTTGATTATACCTTTTGGTTCAACTAATGAACCTAGTACTTTCATGAGGTTGATGAATGAAGTTCTGAAAAGATTCTTAGGTAATTTTGTGATTATTTATTTGGATGACATTTTGATATTTAGTAAGACTAAGGAAGAGCATCTTGAGCATAAGTATTGTAGAGGTTGAAAGAGGAAAAGTTTTTGATGAATTTGAAAAAGTGTTCTTTTATGCAAGAGGAGATCATGTATTTGGGATTTGTGATTTCAGTTGATGGATTGAAGATGGATCCTGAGAAAGTTAAAGCAATTTTTGAATAGCCTGCACCTAAGAATGTGGGTGAGGTAAGATCATTTCATGGTTTGGCTAGTTTTTTAAGAAAGTTTATAAAGAATTTTAGTGCTATTTGTAATGCTATGAATGAGACAATGAGGGGAGATAAAAAGAAATTCAAGTGGACACATGGAGCTGATAATAATTTTGAAACTTTCAAACAAAATATTGTTGAATTACTTGTATTGGCTTTTCCTAATTTCAACAAAGTATTTCAAGTTTTATGTGATGCAAGTGGTAATGCAATAGGATCTATATTAAGTCAAGAAGGTAAACTTGTTGCTTTCTTTAGTGAAAAGTTGAAAGATGCTAAAAGAAAGTATTTTGTGTATGATCAAGAATTTTATTCTATTATTCAAGCATTAAAGAAGTGGATACATTAATTTATTCCTAAGGAGTTTGTGTTGTATACTGATCATAAATCTTTACAATACTTGGGAAGTCAACGTAAATTGAATCAGAGACATATGAAGTGGGTTGAGTGCTTGCAAAGTTTCACATTTGTTACTAAGCATAAGAGTGGAGTTGCTAATAGAGTTGTTGATGCATTGAGTAGAAGATGTTCTTTGTTGACTGAAATGAAGGTTGAAGTTCTTAGTTTTCATGAAACAAAAGAGTTGTATAATGTTGATCATGATTTTTTTGAGGCTTGGAGAGAGTACAAAGAACCAAATCTAATAAATCACATAAGTAAGTATGATGAGTATTTCATTCAGGAATGTATGTTGTTCAAAGGTATTTAGTTGTGTATTCCTAGAACTTCTATAAGGTTGAATTTGATTAAGGAAAAGCATAGTGGTGGATTGGCTGGACATTTTGAAATTGATAAGATATTGAGTTTTCTAAAAGAGAAGTATTATTAGCCACAAATGTATAAGGATGTCCATAAATTTGTGAAGAGTTGTAGAGTTTGTCAAATTGAAAAAGGAGTGAATCAAAATACTAGTTTGTATACACCTATTACTATTCCTAAGAAACCTTGGAGTGACATCAATATGGATTTTTTTCTTGGATTACCTAAGAAAGTGAAAGAGTATGATTCCACATTTGTTGTTGTGGATAGATTTTCTAAGATGGCTTATTTCATACCATTTATGAAGACATCATGTGTTGAGAATGTTGTTGAAATTTTCTTTAAAGAGATTTTGAGATTGCATGGATTACCAAAAAGTATTATTTCTGATAGAGATAGTAAGTTTGTTGGTTATTTTCGGAAGACATTGTGGAAGAAGATGGGTACCGAGTTGAATTTTGGTCTACATTTCATCCATAGAGAGATGGATAGATAGAGGTTGTGAATAGAATCTTGGGTTATTTTTAAAGATGTTTAGTTGGGAATAAGCCAAGTAATTGGGAGATGGTATTGTCACAAGATGAATTTTCATATAACAATTCTATGAATAGGAGTATAGTGAAGACACCTTTTGAGATTGTTACTGAAATAAAGCCTAGAGGCATATTAGATTTGAGAGATATTGTTGGTGAAGAAAAGAAAAGCACTATAGGAGAAGAATTTGCTGATTTTATGGAGTCTTTGCATAAGGAAGTGAAGTTGAGGTTAGAACAAATTAATCAAAAATATAAGGAGAATGTTGATAAGTCTAGAAGATATCATGATTTTGAAGTTGGTGATGAGGTGATGTTTCATTTAAAGAAAGGAAGATTTCCTATTAGAACATACAGTAAGTTGAAGATGAAATTTGGACCTTATAAGATCTTGAAGAAGTTTGATAGTGATAATGCTTATGAAGTTGAGTTACTTGATGACATGGATATATCTTCTATATTTAATATTACTGATTTATATAAGTATCATGAGTCAAATGATGAAGTTATTATATTAGAAGATTGTCATAAGAAGAAAATTGAAGAAGTTGAATAGATATTGGATCAAAGAGTTGGCAAGAGCATAGAAGGAAATGATTAGTATGAATATTTGGTGAGGTGGAAGAACATGCCTATTGAAAATGCTTCATAGATTTCTTAATTTGAGTTAGATTCAACTCATATTGTAACATCTCAATGATTCAGGAGAATCATTTCTTTCAACCCCAGTTGTCTAATGTAGGAGCATCCTAGGTTGCCTTATTATCCTGATCATTTTGATTCATTCTATATGTTGATACCAAGTTACTATAGCTCTAATGGATGTCAAGTTATTGTAGCTATAGTGGATGCTGAGTTATTATAGCTCTAATGGATGTCAAGTTACTGTAGCTCTAATGAATGCCAAGTTATTGTAGCTCTAATGGATGCCAAGTTACTATAGCTCTAATGGATGCTAAGTTACTATAGCTCTAGTGAATGTTGAGTTACTATAGCTCTATTGGATGCTAAGTTACTATAGCTCTATTGGATGTTGAGTTAATGTAGCTCTAATGGATGCCAAGTTACTATAGCTCTACTGGATGTTGAGTTGCTATAGTAATCTAGTATTGGTTGAGTGTTCCTTCATGTGCTAAGTTACCTAGTGTATGTCGAGTGACCCTTCATGTGTTGAGTTACCTAGTGTATGCCTAGTGACCCTTTATGTGTCGAGTTTTCCTATTTATGCTGAGTGTCAGCATTTGGACATGATTTCTATGAGCTAACTTGTGAGATTTGTTTCAATCATGACTTTTATGTTAATATCTTTTCTTAGGATGTTTCCAAACTATTTTTGGGTTGGTCTTCCTCTTATGTAATGTTCTAGAATGATTTATAAACCATTTTGACAAGTATATATAGAGTGTTTAGGCCTAGAGTTAGCGTAATTTTTTTTGAGGGATTTTGGGGTAGAACGTGAAAGTTTGGAAATTTTTTTGCATATGTATCTAGAGCTATGAATTTTATGTTAGATCTTTGATCTAGAATATATTTTGTATCTAGCCATAACTAAGAATGCTTTACAGTTGGGCATGTATGTTGATTATTTGATGAATCAAAAAGTGTTTTCTCTTCTTCCTCCTTTGGTTGTTGTTTAGATGTGTTTCCATTGTGTTAACTCTTGCAAGGTGCTTTGGATAGCCAAATGTGCCATTGTCCTTAGTTATTCATCCCTCCTTGCATCAAAAAACTTACATGTAGTCACTATGTTAAGTTAGGTCATACTTCAAACAAATGTTGGAGCAATGGAAGGAAAATTCAATGGAAAATGCTACAATTGTAATCATCATTTTCATAGAGAAAATAAATGCAAAGAGAAACCAAGATTTGAAGGAAAATGTCACAAATATAAGAAGATTGGGCATAAGTTATCAAAATGCAAAACCAAGATATTGAATCCAACATAACAAATTGTGAAAGCTATAATTGGTTGGGACTATAACACTTGGTGTAGATGTCATTACTGTGGAGAATTTGGACACATTGGAATGAATTGTGTAAAACATCACATGAGGAAAAAAGATACTACCAAAAGATGTTTCATTTGCATAGAACTTGGTCATCTTGCCAAGTATTGTGTGAATACTAGAAGAATAGAAGATGAAAAGAAGGCAAAAGCTAATAACATTAGAAAAAAATGAGATAACAATGGGTTCCAAAGTCTATCAAGAATGCAAGTTCAAGCAATGATGATCAAGTCACTCAAGAATTGTGTGACTCCACTATTTCCACTTGATTTCTTAGAGGAGAACTAGAACTAGGCTAGCAAAGAAGACATCTAAATAAGTTCTAGTTGATAGGAAAAAATATCCATACTAGCATTCAAGATGTGAAAGGGATCATTGAGTAAAAGGCACTAGTTACTATCGAGTTACCTTCCTTATTGAGTGAGATGGGGTCACAAAGTCTATCGAGTGAGGTCAGGAGTAACTAAATCTTATGTGGCTACTGAATGATAACTCTACTAAGTAATCAATACAAGAAAAGTGGATGAAAATTTGTCAAATTCTTCTAACATTTGTATGAGACATCTATAGAAAAAAATTCTTCTAACATTTTTATGAGAGATTCTTCTAACATTTGTATGAGACATCTTCAAAGTCATTTTTACCATGAATTTTTGAGAGAAAATTGTGTAGAGCAATTTTCAAGAGCATTCAAGCGATTTGAGTGAATTGTTACCAAAATATTTCAAATTCTTTAAAACCCTACCAAGTGAAGATGGAAACTACCAATAGCAAAGAAAAACTAGGATGAAACATGTTGGTTCATGGTATAGAATGGGAGACACCATATTTTAAGCTTACTTCTGTAGTCACTAAAACCCTAGATCCAATAGGAGCATAGTCACAAATCCCTCCCAAGGTACTATTGATCAATGATATTTGCTCTCATTTTAAATGTGCGATTTAGGATATTGGTACTCTAAAAATGGATGAATATTTAAAGGAGTTATACATTGTTGGCATTTTGAAACTTGAGCATCAACATCTTGGGGCTAAAGTTTTAACCCATATTCCTCACATGCCCTATGGTTTCCAAGTGAAATGGATTAGGTATATCCTCAGTCATATACACAATGGATAGTTATGGTTGGAGAAACCAATTCTGATAACAAAGAGGATGATCTACATGATCATTGGTCTCCCAATATTGGCTAAGGCTAAAATCAAAAAAACTCTATGTCAGGTCGAACTGGAGAAGAAAACCCTAGCTGAGTGGGATGGTAGGGGAATAAAAATTAGTAGTGTCACTAACATGGAATTGAAGTTGGTATTCATGTCATTGCATAGAAAATATATAGTTCAAGTAGGTTGAATAGTGTGTCATGTGAAGCAGTAGACCTAGCATACAAGGTAGTCAAGAATAACCTATCTCTTAACCTTGTTGAGCTACTATTGAATCAATTCAACAAGAACATGGAGAGCATCAAGAAATCAAAGAGTAAACCATGTAAGTTTGGCTCACTTTTGACATGTTTATTCTTTTATGTTCAAAAATTCTTTCCATCAAAGGGCACTATTGTGTGGAGGAAAGATGTACCAATACTTTATTAGATAAATGAATAGATTGCTAAGATGGGAGAAAACTACACTAGTATTATGGATAATTATTTTGATGCATTCAAGGAGAAAATGAATAATAGATATCAAATCCCCAAGAAACTAGTTGAGAACTATAAGGATGATGCTTATTTATGGTGGATAGTGATAAGGTATACATTTAGGTAGTTAGGCCTAAAATTGCATGGGTGAAACCTCTAGGATATGAGGTAAACATTGATGAAACAAAAGATATAATTGACCACTGATAAATGAACCAGTTGACCCCAAGGCTATATATTTTGGCACATGTGATGAGGCTAAGGCTTGAATAGAATTAGAGATCAAGCTCCCTCATGCGGTTAGCAAAGGCAAGAAAAAGATTTCCAAGTTGAAAACAAGTTCTACTCTCCTATTAACCGAGGGAAAAGGTGAAGATGAAAAAGTAGAGGATGAAGAATTAGAGGAAGAGGAACCACTAAAGAAAAAGGGAAAGGTAATCATTACTAAGCTTGCTAAGACATCTACTACAGTATTTACTAGGAGATCCTCTAGAAAGAAAGAAGACAAAGAAGGGGGAGACATAATTTTCAAGAGGTTTCCACCCATATTTGAAGAGAGGATGAAGGAATTGGAATCAAGTACTAGGATAAAAAATTTCAAGGCATTAAAATATGAGACTAGAATAGCTAATGAGGAAAAGAAGATTGAAGATATTTTGATATCTAAAATGGGCAAATGGAAATACTCACCTGACCAACTCACTTAGAAAATTCTTGATGCATTGATGAACAAAATCAAGCCAAGTGGGGATCATGTAATGAAAACTATAAAGGATATCCATGAGTAGACCCTGAGGCAACTTATGCCAAACCAAAGTAACAAGGAAGTGAAAGAATATTTGAAGAAAAATGAAGAAAACTTAACTTTAAGATTCAATACTTGTCTAATTTTGTTAAAAGAAATAGAGCATGTTGTGAAGAATGCAACAAATATATGGAAAAATATCTATCTTCTTCACAAACCAATTGATTTTTTGGTAAGTATAAGTGACAAAGATGATGATGATGATCAAAAAAAGGATGAGGATAAAGATGATGAAGAATTAACACATTTTGATAATGAGGATGATGAAGAGGAACAAGAGCAAGAGGCTACTGAGGAAGGAACTAAAGATATTGAGGAAATCAACCCAGTCAAGATTATTGTAGTAGTTTTTGCCTCACTTCTTCACTCTACAAGAAAAACATTGACAACATCAAGCATGGAGTTAGCCTCACCAGGATTGATTGTGTCTAGCACTACAACCACAAGCATTCAATTAATCTTTGCACCAATCCAACTCAACACTTCATTGACTTAAGTACCAAGTACTTCATCTACCAAGCTACAAATTCTTCCCTCTGCAATAGTTTTAGATACATCAATTTTTTCTATAATAGGTATTTCTACTAGTATCTCTACAATAAGTGCAGTATCAATTTTTGCAGCAAGCCCTACTATTTCAACTATTATTTCCATTCCAAGTACACAAGAAATAAGTGCAAGGAAAGTTGAGACCAAGCCTCAACCGAGCACAAAAATTTTGGGTAAAGGTAAAGAAAAGGAGGAGGATGTAGATCTTGATGAGGAAATTGTTATTCCTAATTGGGATATTCCAAAACTCAATATTGATCAACTATAGACCTTCAAAGAATTACTCCAAAAGAAAGCCAAGTAGTAGAGGCTAAGAGAGGAAAGAGACAAAGAATTTAAATCAACGAGAATGCCAAGAATATTTTGGCAGAGGTTATACATATAAGGGTTAATTCTTCTCAAACAGTCTTCTATGAATTGGAAGAGGTAGTCCACAAATACAATGAAGATCTAAATGGACAAGATAAATTATTACAGAGAATAGAGAAAAGGTTTGAGAATAAGGTATTAGAACTTATTGTTCAAAAGATTGCCATTTACCAAGTAGAGTTATCTACTATTTTGGGTTCTCTTGAAACTTCTTGTACTAATGTAACTTTACTTTTTGGTAAATTATGTGATATTTCAAGTTTCAAAAAGGAAATAAAAGACAAATTGTCTAAAACTAATGAAGACCTTAAGGTGAGTGCTCAGCAATTGTAGCTTGACCCAAGTTCAAGCTCTACCCATTTCAAAATGATTAGATTTTTGATAGATATATAGGCAAAATTGCTCAGAGAAGAAACTAGAATCATATCTACATTGGTAGATATTCAAAATATGTGTCTCCCTAACATGGATGCATTGTAGAAGCATATTTTATATTCAAAAAACCTCATCCATGATAATAATTTATTTATTGTAGACCATATGAATTAGGGCAAGACCTTGGCACTCATACTAAATGTACATTCAAATTTCTTGTCTCATTTTGGCATTACTATGTAAATACATATAGTCTAAATCTTTGGCATTAATGTCAAAAAGCGGGAGAAGATATAAGATGATATAAAGGGGGAGAAACTGTAGAAGTCATGAGAAGAAAGATGTAAAAGGATAGGGGGTGAAGATTGTAAGAAGAATGCAAAGAAAATGTATATTATATGTATAGTATAATGTATATTATACTATGGAGGAAGCATTAACATGTACAAAAATGTATCCTTTACAAAACCAAATTTGAAAAATATCAAAAAAAGTATACTCTACCGAGTTGGAGATATAAGGTGATGGATAATTCTGTTTTGACTAATAAGTATTTTTGTCACTAATGCTAAAGGGGGAGATTGTTGACATTCTAGTCATGTTTGTTATTAGTGACATTCACTTATTTAGATTGTGATTTTAGTTTGAACCAAGTAGTTACTATAGAGTTGATGAACAACAGTATAAATTGAGCATTTCAGTGTATGCCAAGTTTACTAGTGCAAATTGAGTTGTGCAATCCTTAGCGAGTTTGCAATTGATGTGATGTGAGTCTAGTGTTGACTAAGCTACTTAGTGTTAACCAAGAGAGTCAGTTTATACTGAGCTTAAGGAGATAGTGTTTATCAAGCTATGCCGTGTAAATCAAGTGATTCAATTTATATGTTGAGTTTCATAGTATTCGCCAAGCCACCAGTGCAAATGAAGTTCAAGACTACTTGGAAGTGATTAGTATGTACTAAGCTTCTACATCTATAGAGTGCATGATGATGCTAAGCATTGAAAGTGGATGTCAACTATCAGAACCTCACCGAGTCAATCTTTAGAGCTCAAGTTTCTACACTTTGGCTGACTTTGTAATATGTGTTAAACTTGTATTGTGGCCAAATTTGTAATTATGTACTTGGATTCATATATATGTAATGTGTTGTATCACATCCAAATCATCAAATGAAAGGAAGTAATGTAATCATAAAAGAAGAGTAGAAAAGTGAATTATAAAGGCTACAATAATATAAGGAGTAGCAAAGATGCATCTATCAAAACAAGGTGATTTGTACACTCAAAGGAATCTAATTTAGTAAACCAAGTTGTAGATTAGAGACCAACTACTGCTTCATCCTAATATGTGGATCAATAAAATCCTTTAATAAGTTAGACCTAATAGTCTTATATAAATCTCTTTACTAAGTGCATACTTCATTTTATATTTGTAAATCCTTTCACAAGGTGGACCTAGTAGTACATATTGCTCCTAACAGGGAAAATCATCAGAAGTGATCATTGCAAGCCTTAATAGGCCAACTTTATACTGCAGTACTAAAGCTTTTGGGTATCATCCCCACCCTAGTTTTACTTTCTATTTGGAAGGTTTTTGGGTCACCAAATCTTGTGTTAAAGTGTTGTTTATGCTTTCATGTTTTTCAATTTCTCATGCATGAAGTTAGATCATAATTCATATAAAGGATTAATTGCTAATTAGGGATAAAAATTTTAGTAGTTACTGATTCACCCCTCACCTCTTAGTAACTTAGCTTTTCCTAATATTTCCAACAAGTATATTGGAGCTCTTGTGAAGACTAGGGATATTGATGATATAAATCCTTCCTCTCAGCATCTATCCTACTCCCCTGAACATTTTTTTGATGATAATATTTTTTTGGCTATGGCTTCTATTAAGGAGGCTAGAAGATTTAAAATGGCCCTTAACTTGTATATTGATGCTTCAAGGAAATTGGTCAATTGGGAGAAATGTTCTATTTCCTTCCTTAATACTCATATCCCAAGGCAAAGGAAGATTTCTAATAATTTTGGATGTTCTATTGGTGACTTTTTGAGAACATATCTTGATATTCTGCTAGTTCAAAAACCTACAGATTCCTTTGGGAGAAACTAGTTAATAATAAAGAAATAGTAGGTTGGAAAGGAAATAGGCTTAGTCAAGCTTTTAAAGTTACTCTTTTCAAGGCATCTCATCAAAGTCTTCCAACCTATTCCCTAAGCCTTTTTAAAATTTTAGGAAAATATATTGAGTCAATTGAAAAGATCCAAAAGAACTTTTATGGAGAGGTACTAAAGAAAGGAAAAGACTTTTAGAAATTTGTTAAGCACTCCCCTTTGGATTCATGAAAAGGGATTAACTACCTACTATGTACTATAAGTTGATTGGTTGTATTGGGCATTGATAGATCAGTCTTTTGATGCAACAACAACCCCACTCTAACAAGTGGTATCAGAGCTTGGTCACAAGTTCGAATCCTCAAACCCTCAGGTAAAGCTAAGGGGAGATTCTTAGAAATTTACTAAGCACTCCCCTTAGGATTCATGACAAGGGCTTAACCACCTCCTATGTACTATAAGTTGATTGTTTGTAATGGGAATTGATAGATTGGTCTTTTGGTGCAATGACAACCTGACTCTAACAAAGACTTCCATTAATTGTTTGGGATAATATCTACAAGCCAAAATGTGAAGGGGGACTTGGTATTAGGAACATAAAAAGTATGAGTAATTTTTTTCTAGTGAAACAAGGATGGATATTTTATCAAGAAGTAAGGAATGAAGTACCTTTATAAGGCCCCTAGCACATGTTCAAACAAACTTCCTTAACCTGATTTTAGCATTTTAACATTTTGTCAAGCACTTTTCTCTCTCCCTTGTTCTTCTAAATTTCCTAGAATGCCTCCATAGGATGACAAGACAACTAGGCTTTGATATCACTATAATGGACACCCTTACATGCCCAAAAACTAAAAAACTACTAATAAGATGTTATTTTAAAAATTTAATAAAATCAAATATGTTGGTGTTTTATTTTGATGTTAACAGTACTAAAACTACTAGGCGACAAAAGGCTTAGTACCTAGATATCAGTACATACACAACCTAAAGAATAGCCAATTCTCATTATCACTTGCATATGCAAAGTATTAGGACCCAACTTCAATAAAACCTTAGACAGTTTTCTACTCTTTTGGCTCTGTAAAACCAGGGCGGGTGCACCCGGGGATGGTTCAAAGATGGAATAATTGTATGAGAATTATCCTTAGTTTCATTTTGATTCTCATCTCTAAATCCTTAAACATATAGGTAAATAACTGATAAACACATCCCTTGAACAGATATGGCCAAGAAATCTTCTATAGCTCTGCAGATGTTTCCAACAACAATGGCTAAATGAAGCTAAAACAATCTAGGCAGGCAAGTGCTGGCCAACTTTGAAAATCTTACAGGAAAGATAAATGAAAATTGATTTTATGATGCATTTTGAAAAAGTTAGTTATAATATACTTCTCTTTTGGCTGAAATACTTTCGATCAGTTCCTAATCCATTGGAAATTCAGAGTCAAGTAAATTCTTAGATCTAATTTGTTGCCTTGCAACGAATTTTCATCAGCAATTCTTACCAGAATTTATCATTCAAAAATCCTTATTAACACCTGAGCAACCTCATCACATTCATCAAAGCCTTTACTTAATCCATTGAATTAACAGCAATAACAAATGGATGTACAGTCTTACTAAATTGCAATCAATTGCATAAGCTTTTGCTCACACAACATCAAGGTAGCTCAGTATTAAAAAGGAGACAAAATTCAGAGAAGAACAGATATGGGGACAGTTCATAACTTGTATTCATTTCCTTTGAAAATGATATATCCTTTACAAAAAACCCAGAAAAACCTTCAGAGAAGAAGCACAGTTCTTTCTACATTCATCCATATCTTAGAAATTTTGACAGAAAAAAGCATACTATAAATTTCTTTCCAAAAATGTTTGGACCAAAAAAGAACTAAGCACCACACTTAGTGAAAACCAAATTCAGACCCCTCTTTAGCCTTGGGATCTCACTTAAATAATGTGAGATGCAACAAGCTTCAGGCTACAGTAGGTGACAGGTGTCCTTCTTTTGAAAAACAAAAAACAAGAATAACAGAAAGGTTGATTACAACAGCACTTCTTGGCGGGTCCCTTTCTGTTATGCTTCTAGGTTGTTATGATCTGCTCTCGCAATCATTCCTCATCTTCAGAGTACATATCCATAAGGTCTGCAAGTGATGTATCATCTTCTATTACATGCAAAATCACTTTAACCTGGGGATTTTCTATGTCATCATTGCTGACTACAAGAGTAGCTATTACTCTTACATCTTCCTCGTCATCTTCTCCTAACATCTGTTCACTAAACTGATCTTTCCATCTGTTGAAAGTATCATCATCTGGCCAATCAAAACTTAGGGTTTCTCTTTGTATCTTTATTAAAGAATTGGCATTTTCTTCTAATTCATCGAATTCTTTTCTTATATCAGCATAATACAGTTGTATTTTTACCAGCTCTTCATTTGTCTTTGCCCAAAACCAACAGCCAGTCTCACTGATGATGTTTGTTATTCTGTTATCAAATAATTCATCCATTTCCTTTTTCCATTTGTCCTTTTCCTTTACTGTATCAACAGATTCTAAGGCACAAGGAAATAGGGTGAATTTTTTAGCAAGATATCTTGAAAAACAGAGTGTCAATTTCCTCTGTAAAGAATCTCTTTTATTTTCAAAATTATCTAATTGATTCAATAAATCAAAAATTCTTTCAACCTGATGATAAGGCATTTGAACTGCAGATATACAAACAATTGTAACATCATTATTCCTCTGTCTCCACTTCTGTGCAAGAGATTCTAGTCCATTCTTTCCTTTATTTAACTCATCTATGAGGGTTACAATCCTGGTCAGCTGGTCATAAAAATCTGACCATTGTATTTTATCCCTCAAGTATGTCACACCCTGCTTCCATTTCTCTTCTTGCTGATTTCTAAATTCTATCTGCCACTCATGTAATTTGGTTTTTTCTGCTTCAAACTCCTCTGCAGTATAGAATTGGGGTCTTTCAGGGGTGTCAGGTATCTCAATAATAGGGGTTAATCCCACAGATGACTGTGGGGGATATGCAATTCTTAATGTACTGGATTCTCCCACTTTTCTCTTTCCAAGTACCTTTTCCAATTGAGATATCCTATTTTCTAACTCAATTCTCCTCTTTACCTCTTGATTATAGGCTTCCACCACTACTTCATATTTATTATGCATATCCATCATTTCCCTCTCTTCTCTTTCCGCAGTAGCCAGGGCAAATTTAGAGTAATCCACATTCATGTGGGCTGCCTGTACATTTGAATTGTCAGCAACTCTTCTTACAATGATACTCCCTGTCAATCCTGAGTCATCAGGCTGTGATGAAGTAACTTTGGATCCTCTTCTCAGGGACCACATAACAAGGGCAGCTTGATCATTGCTGAATGCTGTACCCAAGAATTCCTCTTTATTCGGATCCTGGAGTCCTAAATTATTTGAAACAGAATTAAAAACTAATGCGTCAGCAATGTCCCAATTGGGCAATAATAAAACATTAGCATTTTTTACCATCTGTCTTCCCTCATCAGGGGTTATATTTTGGAACTCTTGAACCATTTGTTCCTTTATTAGATTTTGAATGGAGGTCTCATCCATTTCTGGATGTTCTGCTCTCATATTATTGCACCTTTGCTCAAAAAAGTGCATGTTTACTCTCCACGCAAACTGATGGAAAGCCCTAGATCTTACAAAATTGTTATCAGACAAAAAATGCTGACTGGCTTGTTCCAAAACAGGGTCCAATTCCCTTCCTCTGAAATCTGCTATAGTTAATTCAAAACTTGGTACAGGGGTTTCCTGAGGGTTCCCTTCATCAATCTCTGCTTGTGTAACAAAAATTTCTCCTTGTGACCCCATTTGTTCAAATTTCTCACTGGTGAGTTGTTCTTCCTCAACTCTTATTGGGGTTTGAGAAGGTGAGCCACTTTCATCAGGGGATTCTTCCTCCCTTATTATTCTCCTTCTTTTGGGGAAAGGTTCAGGGGGTCTTTCTTCTAGGACAGTGCTGGTGGATCCAACAATCTGTTTTTCTTTATGCACAACGGGCACCTGCTGTCGGACAATAGTATATCCTGTTTTCTTCTGTACCACCAGTGGACCTACTCCAATGTTGGGAGTGAAACCCAATTTTTTCATAATTTCTCTGGCTTTATCTGGAAAAGAATTAATAAAATGTTGTTTCTTCTCATTCATTACCTCCATTATCTCAGAGAAATTACACATGAGCTTATATACTTTATCTGCATTGTTTGCAGCATTACTAAGAGGACTGAAATTTTTATCAAAACAATTAATGAATTCCAAAACTTTTGAATAGACTCTTCATTTTTCTTTCTTTATTTCTTGCTCATGGAGAGAATATTCATTTCTTATTACATCTTCTGGAAAATAGAATTCATGCTGAACTAGACGCAGCTTGATTCTCAATCTAAGGGCAGAGTTAAAGAAACCTTCTGTATCATAAAAACGAGAGTGAGACACTGCCATTTTGTATTGATCCAAAAATTTATGGAGAAAGGCCCAACCTTCTTTAGTTATCACAAATTGGTGGGCTATAGTACAAGTAGGAAAAATTGATCCTGTTCCCCTTTTGTGCAAAAAGGCCTCCTCCACTCCTCCCAATTGCCACAAAAATTCAGCTATCCCTACCTTCAAGGGTACTTGATAGGGTAACACATGGGGTGTTCCTTTGAAACCATAGACCCTGATGACCGTTGAGACTGAATATGGGATAATATCTCCCCAATTATGTGACACTTTTAGATTATGGGTTTTGTCCATAGGCCTGACAAGGTGCATTAATGCCTTAGGGATTCTGGGATTGTCACTCAATAAGAGGCACCTTAGTTTGGAGGCAAAGTGCCTATCAAATCTAACAAAGCTAGCATTTTCTGCTTCCCAGGTCATGTCTGCACTCCACAATTGGACTGGTAGTGCTTCCCCTTCTTGTTCTCTATTTAAAACCATTTCTTTACCAAAATAAGTGGCCCCTTTAAAAAGAAACATATGCATCAGTAAGGAATACTGACCCCAAACCTTTTCCACCTTGCCCTGTGCAATCCCCACCAATCCATGATGGATCTCATTTGCCAAGTAAGATGCAAAATCAAAAATTATTTCCACACCAAAAGAAGAGATTTGGGTGATCATATACATGAAGCTCACCGGAATAAAGTCTTCTTCGCCCTCTCCGAAGACTCTGCACAAGGTCCTATATATCTCCACTGCCCTGGCATTAAAACATGATTTCTTAAAGGGCTCTTTAGAAGATGATGTTATGGTTGGGAGGCCTCCAATCCGGCCTATGTGGGCTTTCAGTGCACCCTGTCTAACTACATCCCTCTTGGCTATATATTCTTTTTCTAAATCTATCAGATTAATGGGCACATGATACATGGTGAGGGGTCCCAGACTGAATACCTTCCTAATCTCCTCGGGACTGATGGTAACTAAAGCCTCACCATCTATTCTCCTCACTACCTTAGTGTCTTGGTCATAGTTTTTTGCTATGGCTTCAAGCAGGTCAAAATCCATAAACACACTGGGAACAACAAGCTTCCCAAGATCAAAATTCCAAATGTTGGCATGAGGGGCATATAACTTTCTCTCTGCAAACCATTTCTTGAATAAACTCAAACCAGTTTGAGCAGTTTGAGCATCCCGGACCCAATTACCCTTATCATACAATCCATCAGCTACCCTAAGCTAAGGATTGAGTGAGGTTAACCTCTTAACTTGCACCATTTCTACAGTGGACTCAGGAAGTAACTCAAGCAAATCATCATGCACATTTCTATCCAGGTAGTTTACTGCTCCTGTAAATCCCTTCTTAGGAGGCATCTTGGGCTATCCTCTTTAAAACTTATAAGCTCACAAAGATGATGGTAGTTTTACTTACTTGAATTCTGTCTCAATTCTCCTTTGAATTCCTGCAAAATTTCAGCGAACAGATAACTTGACAATTTCTTATCAACCTTGGCACGCTTTTCTTTCAGTAATAGCTTCTGCACAAGAATGGCTTCAAATCTTTTCTCGCGTGAAATGAAACTGATGCAATCTCTCTGTATTATACTCTGTTTTTTCTCACGGACGAAGCTTTCTTGTCTAATTAATACAGAGAGTGGCACTACATTTTTTATTTAAAACTGCGCTGTTGATCTTCAAAGATCCTACGATCATGCGGTACAAAGAGAACAACTAGGAGTTATGTTTGCCATGTTAGTTATTTTACCCAATGAGAGCTTGCCACGTACATAATTCCTTCTTTTGATGGCGCTTACCTTTAGACCCACTGACGACGGAGAACACGTGTCAGCATGTCGCTACTTCGTTATGCATAAAGAACTAGCACCTTGTCATAACGAGGCGGCGACAACCGTTGATTGGATCAAGAAATGATCGAAAGATACGCTACAAGACTTCTTAAGAAAGAAGGCGGTGGGCCCATCTCACTATGTCGCTGTAATTATTGTCCTTGCAACTCTTCATAATGAGATAGCGAGCTCCGTTGATTCACTTCAAACTGACGTTCCAGATTTCTTGTACATTTAGTCAGGTAGGCATTAATGAGAATCGGATCTCTGCATAGCTAGCACATGTCAAAATTTATCGCAGTCACCTGTCATTACACGTCATCATAGATCTTTCCGATCTTTTACCATTTTACGGGGCCTCGCTAACTCGCTAACGGTGAGGCAATTCAATTTTTCGACAGCGAAGTAGCGAGCTTCGGCACTTTAAAGGATTTCATGCCGGAAAAAGCAAGGGGGTACCCAGTAATTACTTCTGTTAATTAAAACTGATTTTGACAACAGTATTCATGACAGGTCATGCCACCTGGTGTAATTATGATACAAGCAAGATGCAATGTCATCATTTTCAGATTTTCACGTGGCCTCGCTACTTCGCTAACGGTGAAGTGCCTGAATTTTTCGATAGCGAGGTGGCGAAACTTCCAAAAAAATCAACATTCTGGCTTTGATGTCAGATATTCTAGTGGGTCCTTCTCCCCCTTTTTATGGCGAATGGCTAAGTGTACCTACACAATAAAGCAATTAAATAGCAAATCTCCGATTGCCGCACGTTCACTTCATGGTCCCACTGCTTAAAAACTCGACACTCGCTATCTCGCTATACTTAATGAGCATGCAACTTTCAATAGCGAGGTAACACCAGTAGTAGATCTAATCGGATCTGACGGTTGGGACAAACAGGAAAAAGGTAACCCGGGAGAAAGGAAAAGGAAAACGGAAGCATATTCGCTTCTTTTGAATTTTGAAAATTTCGCGCCCGACCATTTATAAATAGAGATGAATGTAAGGCTTACATGGCGAATATTTCTTATAGATGGTTTATCCAAAACCTTATACTTCACTTAGACATAGAACATCTGACTTTTCTATGGTTTAACTGAAAAATTTTTACTGCAGAAAAAGTCAGACCAACAGTGGCTCTGTCTGGGGATGATAGACTACTTGAGTCTATGCAAGGATTCAGAATCTATGGGAGAGCAGACCACACATCCGGGAAATGAAAACTTATTCAAAGAGCACAGAGCAACACACAAAAACAAAAACTCAGACTGTACAAGGATTTACAGAAAACAGGACGCCAGGAAAACCTAAAACTAATGTTCATGGAAGAGACTAAGTATTTTTTCAAGAAAAATACCTCTTCAAGAACTGTCCATGA
Source organism: Cupressus sempervirens (assembly GCA_028749045.1). Taxonomy (NCBI): domain Eukaryota; kingdom Viridiplantae; phylum Streptophyta; class Pinopsida; order Cupressales; family Cupressaceae; genus Cupressus; species Cupressus sempervirens. The sequence goes on along the minus strand of CM053791.1, from coordinate 756,761,524 downwards.
ACTGGCAATTGAAGAATATTATCAAATACATCTTTGATTATGTATGAATCTTAACCCCAAGCATTCTCAATGAGATATGGGCCTAACCAAATGGGATCAAATTTGCCATGTTTTCCTTTATCTTCAATTCTGGCGTTCCACATTAAGACTAGGTCTCCATTTTCAAATTTCTTGTTTACAGTTCTTTTATCATAGAGTGTTTTGACTTGTAACTGCAATTTTTGATTTCTCAGAGATGCTTCTCTTCTGGCTTCGGTCAATCCTACCAGTTCATTCATTCTTTCTTTCATTTCATCAGTAGTATCTTCATCATATGACTGGATGTAATTGTATAATCCCATCAAATTGTTCTGGGGCATTCTAGCTTGAATTCCATACACTAAATCAAATGGAGCCACCCCAATTGCCTTCTTTACAGTTACTCTGTCAGCCCATATTGCCAACTGTAACTTGGAATCCCATGCCCTTTTATTATCGTCCAAAGTTCTCTGAATGATTTTCAACAGACTTTTATTTGTGGACTCAGCTTGTCCATTCCCTTGTGGATGATATGGGGCAGATGTTGTTCTTGTCATTCCATATTTATCACAAAAATTTATGAATTCCTCAGACCTAAAACACATAGCATTATCTGTGACAACTTTCTGTGGACATCCAAATCTGGAAATGATATTATTCAATAAGAAATTATTTACTACTTTACTCGTTGCATTTCTGGTAGGGATAGCCTCTACCCATTTTGTAAAGTAGTCAGTAGCAACCAGAATCCAAGAATAGCAAGTACTGGACTTGGGAAAAATTTCTCCTATGAAGTCCAGACCCCATTGTTGAAAAGGTGCTTTAGTTTCAACTGGCTTCAATGGAGTATTTCCTGAGAATTTCAGCTTCCCAGCAAATCTCTGACAAGGATCACATTTTTTAACCATAATTTGAGCATCTTTGAACAAAGTGGGCCACCAGAAACCAGCTCTCATTATATTATGCGCAGTAATTTTTGCCATGTAATGTCCTCCACATACTCCAGCATGCATTTCTTTCAAAATCTCTTTTGCCCTTTCTCTGTCAACACATTTCAACAGAATTCCTTCAAAGTTTCTCCACCATAAGTTATTTTGAACAATTACATACCTGATGGCTTGCAATTTAATATTCCTTTTTTCATTATCAGGCAGATGGGGAGGAACTTCCATGTGTTGCAAATAATGTATAACATTAATGTACCAGTCACACTGGTCCATGTTGCATAAATCAGTTCTGAAATCATCATTTACTAGGTTTATCTGAATAGCTTCCAGGTTAGTTTCGGCCATAAGTTTGGCCAAACCTTGACCTCTGACTAACTTAGTTATCTACATATCAATGTTAAATTCTTGGATTCTATTGATCCATCTGCATCTCCTTCCTGACACTTCCTGCTGAGAGAAAATATCTTTAACTGCAGCACTAGGTACAAAGGCAATAATAGTAGCACCTACCAAATAACTTCTGAATGCTTTTACAGCCTTTACCAAAGCATATGCTTGTTTTTCATTTATTTCATACTTCAGTTCAGCATGCTGCAGGGATTTGCTAAAAAAGGCAATAGGCTGTTCATACCCTTCTTGGTTTTTCTGTAATAAAACTGCAGCCACAGTATGGAATGATGCAAAAGAAAAGATATGCATGGGTTTTGTATAATCTGGGGTCCTCAAAAATGGAGCATTTTTTATCGCAGTTTTTATATCCTGGAATGCCTATGAAGGTTCACTATTCCAATCTATAATAGCTCCTTTCTTGAGCATTTTCGAAATGGGTCTACTGATTTCGGCAAAGTTGGTAACAAACCTTCTCAGAAAATTAACCTGGCCAAAAAAGGACTGTATACCTTTCACGTTTTTAGGTTTAGGGACTTTATCAATAGCCATTACCCTTTCTGGGTCTATTTTTACCCCATCCTTGGACACTATGTGTCCTAATAACTTTCCTTCTGTGACCCCAAACGAGCATTTCTTTGGGTTTAGGGATACCCCATATTCCAGGGCTTTTATAAAAAATTTGTTCAAGTGTTTGCAGTGATCTTCAGCCTTATTAGAATACGCTGTAAGATCATCTTGGTACACAACCATAAATTTGTCAATATATTCATGAAATGCTACATCCATGGCTCTTTGGAAAGTAGCTCCTGCATTAATCAAGCCAAAAGGCATCCTCACATACACATACGTTCCCCAAGGGGTTGTGAAGGCTGTTTTGAACTGTTCACTTTCTTTTATCAGAACTTGATTATATCCAGAAAAGCCATCCATCATTGACATTAATTCAGAGCCGGTCACTTGTTGCAACATGGCTTCCATATTAGGTAAGCCATAATTATCTTTTAGAGATGCAATGTTTAGATTCCTAGAATCCACACAAAGCCTAATATCTCCATTCTTTTTTCTTACAGGAACAAGGTTTGAAACCCAAGTGGAATGCCTAATTGGTTTGATTATTCCACCATCTCTCAGTTTTGTCAGTTCTTCCTGCATTTTTGGGGCAAGGGTGGGATTGATTGGCCTCTGCTTTTGCCTAAAGGGTTTTACATTTTCTTTCAACGGTATGACATGCTGGAAAAGGTCCTCCCTATAAGCTTTAAGGTCATCATATGACCAAGCAAAAACATGCTTGTACTTTCTAAGTAGGTCAATCAATGCTTTTCTGATTTGAACTGGCAGATCTTGGCCGATGTAAACCTTTTTAGGAATTTCATTCATTCCCAAATTCACTTCTTCTAGCTCCTGCGGTTTGGGGTCCTTTATTTCCGATCTTACTCTGTCTTGGTTATCAAAAATGTTCTCCAAGACTACCAACCCCTTAGGCATCTTATTTGTTTTTAATTGCATGATTTCTTGACCAAAAATGGTTTCCTTCCCATTTATGGTTTCAATTAGTCCATTGCAGTCCATCTCCTGCCCATGGTATTTGTCTTCATTTAGCAAAAAATTAGTGATATCTTTGTCATCTTCAAACACCTGCCAATTGTCAATGTTGTCAGGTATAGAAGGTCTGTTTTGAATCTCAATCTGAGAGATTCCTGCAAATGATATTTCTTTTGGTTTGATAGCTACATTGGCCAGAAGATCAGCCATTTTATTCTGGGTTCTATCTCTCCATGAGATCCCAAATGCATCAAAGAATTATATTTGATCCTAGACCGTGTTTCTATATTGTTTTAATCTCCTATTTTTTGAGGAGTATGTTCCTTTAATCTGAGAGATGATCAACTCAGAATCCCCTATGACACACAATTTCTTAATTTTGTGATGTGTGGCCACTTTGAGACCTAGCAGCAATGCTTCATATTCAGCAATGTTATTTGTGCAAGCAAACTTCAAGGTGAATGAATACCTGAAGGTGTTATTTTCAGGGGATACAAAGACTACACCTGCCCCTGCACCCTCTTTAGAACTAGCCCCATCAAAGAACATTGTCCACAGTTTTGGTGAATTCATGCAACATTCAACCTCATTTTCAATGATATCAGGTAAGTTTTCCATTTCCTGAATAATTAATTCAGCCCTGAAAGCATTAATCCCCGTGTCTAGGAAATAGGTGGTATCTTTGTCAATTTCTTCACCTAAGATGTGGTTAACCCTTGGTTCCCTATTTACCCTGACAGCTTTGTCCCCTATATGGAAAGTGGCATAAGTAAGGTCACATTGTAGGCTTCCCCCCATGGTGGCACTCCATTTTCTGGAAAGTAGCATCCCGTAATGTGGGGGTATATCCACTACAAGGATAGACATGGTTAATTCCACCTCAGAAAATGCAGCCAGTTTGAATGGTAAGGCATTTATAGTACCTATTACTAGGACCTCTCTAGCATCCATCCCTCAACATCTACCTTGCTTAGTATCCACCTTCAATCCTAGGGCTTCCATTACTTTAAAAGGCATTATAGTGTTGGAAGCTCCAGAATCTATCATACAATTTTTCAAGGTTTTCCCTTTTATGATTAAACTAAGGAAAAAAGGATCAATATCTTGTATGAACGCAACTGATGAATCATCTAAGAACATCTGAGGAATCTGGGATATAATACCATTGTCCTCTATTATTAATGGGGTCTGTTGGGCTACAGCTTGATTATCAATACTATTGTTGTTTGCTATTCCACCCAACCATGACAAAGCCTTATTTTTATGCTCTTCAATTCTAAAGAGCTCAGACAAGGGTACTTTCACAGTAATTTGAGATAACATGGCAATCATATCAACAAGTTCAACCATAGTAGGTTTTACAATAGTACTTGGGATTGGAGTCTTTTGAGTAGTGGGCACCACTTTTAGCTTGACAACATTCGGTTCTGATTTCTCTGGTTGCACTACGGTCTTTGTTGCTTCAACTTTCTGAAATTGAACCTTCTTTTTTGGTTCCCATTTCTGACCCTTGTTCTCCTTGATCTTAGACACATCTATACTAACTTTCTTGTGTTGATCATCTGTCTTATGAGTGGTGTCTTTGATGAACATACTAGATGGCCTTCCTGCCTCATTATTTATTGCTCTATTTCTCAAATTGTAATTACTGTGGACTTGTGAAATCATTTCGGCTATAATTCTATCAATTTCCTCCTTGGAGGGGATTCTTAGGTTTGTGAAACCTACTTCAGAAAATGTATTGCATACCTTATCTGTATCATTCTTTTCATCATCTGAAAATATTTGCTGATGATGTAACTGGTAAGCAATTCTCTGGCTGGTAACATCATTCTCAGGTTCTTCTGAATCAGAATCTATCAAATCATCAGATGTATTCGCCATATTGCAGCTTATATCATCATGGTTTTTTTCTTCTGTTTCTTCTTCTGCTTGCACTCCTTGAGCTTGGGCGAACGACTGGGCAACAGCACAATAATCAGTAGAATGAGGTGATTGGCATATAATGCACCAAGGCAAATCATCATTCATATTTATAGTATTCCTTTGCAGGGGGTCTGGGGTACCCTTATCTTTCATATTTTGGATCTGGTTAGGAACTGGTTTTCCATCTTTCCATTGGGTGGTGTAAGGGTAATTCTGCATCCTAGGCTGTCTATTGAAATTGCTGTTATTCACAGGGGCTCTCTCAGTAACATTTGCCTTATTGAAATTAGTGGGATTCATTTTCTTAAGCATTTCTAAAACATGGCCTATAGTAGGTTCTTCAGGCCTTTTTCCTATGGGAGTTTTGTCACCTTCCCTTTTATTATTACTCTTAGGGTTGAAAAGCTTAGGATCATCCCTCCTCCCTAATTTTCCAAAAGCCTTTCTATTATTTTCTATATTCACTGCAACTCTATAGGCATCTCTCAGAGTTTTAGGATCCTTATCTCTCAGTTGGTAGGCCATCTTGCTATCAAAGGCATTGAAGTAGGTTGTAAGACAGACGTCTTCATTTAACCGCATAAATTGGAATAGTTTGTACATCCCTTTCTGAAATCTCACATTGAAATCAAATGTGGATTCATTTGGATTCTTCTTGATATTGTTGAACTCATTCAACATGAATCCTGCATTGGTATTGTCCCCATATTGTTCCTTGAACAATTTCTCCAAATCACTCCATGAAGTAATACTATCATCAGGCAACCTCTTGAACCAATCCCTTGCATCCTCTGTGAGTGAATGCACAAATAATTTCATCACCATGTCCTCATGTTCAACTTCATAATTATTGAGCATGTCAATGAAAATTCTCAAATATTCTTCACCAGTGACAGCATTATTTCCAGAAAACTTCACCACTTTATCCCTTAAATCAAAAGATATGGGATGGGGGGCACCAGGAATACCGGAAAATGATATTTGCCTATATTTTTTGAGGTATATAGGTTTCTTCTGGAAACCGGGAGCGTTAGAGGTACTAGCTGCATTAGCTTGAGTTAGGAGAGCAGCTTGGGATAGCTGTGGTGGGACAAATGGGACTTGAGTGCCAATATTGGAAGATGAGGTAGGAGTAGATTGGGGTGCTTTCTGAGTCGGGATTATGGGAGCATTAACTAGTGCAGGATTTGTAGGTGGGATAGACAAACTAGGCCATGAATTCAATGCAGAATTAGACTTTATGAATTGGATTTTCCTTCTGGTTTCTGCGGCCTGAGCTTCATTTTCAACCTTCTCAAGTTCTTTTGCAAGGTCTTCCTTCTCCTTTCAAGCCTTCTCTAGTTCTAGATCTAATTTTGATATGGAGGGTTGTATAGGTTTGCTCGGTATAGCTTGAGGCTCATTTATTTGGATTCCTATAGCCTTGCCTTTCCCTTTATCTGGAACTGTTCCAGTGGGCTCTATTGGATTAACTTGAATGGGTTTATAAGCTTGAACTTGAGAAATAATTGGTTCTTGTCTTTGATTTAGGAGTTTTTCCTGTTGTTGAACTTTAGCTCTTAGATTATCAATATTTCCAAAGACGTCCTGATGGAGAGTGGGGGTATTCTCTTCTAATTTTTTATTTTGCTCTTTCAAAGCAACCATCCTTCTTAGCAAATTATCTCTTTCTATTATGTCATCCAAAGTGGCTCGCTCCCTTTCCTTTTCAAGACGGATGCACTTAGCTTCTTCCTCAGCAATCCATTTCTTCAAAAATCCTATTTTAGATTGCACTTCTTTAGAATCAGCAGAGGTTGCCTCGGAATCAGCAGGATCATCTAGATCTATAAGGTTCGGTTCCATATATGGGGCTACTCTGGGATTAAAAAGGTTATCAGATGAACTCCTGAATCCTAGCATACAATTTATATCTGCTACAGGCCCTGGTCTTGGTGAAGCAATTCCCATAGTAGATACGTCTTTATCTTGAAAAACTCTCTGATCTGGTAATGGGGTACTGAAAATACCTCCTAAAAGTCTTGTATTTTCGGATTCAGAACTAAGCGAAGATGATTCTCTTGCTATTATCGATTGATAATGGGAATTTATAGAGGCATTACGTCTAGGCTTCCAAGTAGGATTTGGATCTATTCTTTTCTTATTTTGGTTCTTCCTACCACCTTGGGGTAAATCAGTATACATTGATACATCGGGATTGGCCCTCATGTAAGCCCTTGTGTTTTTTCTCTTGTCAGCCATATTCTCCTTTTGTTACAATAAGCACTAGCTTCAAAACCTTGACTGAGTCGCCACCCTTTTTTGGGAAAATATAATAACAATCCTTACTGACAGAAAGAAAACAATACACGAGCGGGAACAAAAATATGGCACAAAGAGATCAATCACTGATGTTGTAAGACTGCAACTCTTGCTTGTTAGATAAGACACTCGGATAAGCTGGATGTGTCAGTGTGTAGCAATGGTACTTGGGTTTATATCTTCTTTAGATTCTCAAGTTTTGACACTAATGAATCCCCAGCAGAGTCGCCATTTTGTTGGTGTTTTATTTTGATGTTAACAGTACTAAAACTACTAGGCGACAAAAGGCTTAGTACCTAGATATCAGTACATACACAACCTAAAGAATAGCCAATTCTCATTATCACTTGCATATGCAAAGTATTAGGACCCAACTTCAATAAAAACTTAGACGGTTTTCTACTCTTTTGGCTCTGTAAAACCAGGGCGGGTGCACCCGGGGATGGTTCAAAGATGGAATAATTGTATGAGAATTATCCTTAGTTTCATTTTGATTCTCATCTCTAAATCCTTAAACATATAGGTAAATAACTGATAAACACATCCCTTGAACAGATATGGCCAAGAAATCTTCTATAGCTCTGCAGATGTTTCCAACAACAATGGCTAAATGAAGCTAAAACAATCTAGGCAGGCAAGTGCTGGCCAACTTTGAAAATCTTATAGGAAAGATAAATGAAAATTGATTTTATGATGCATTTGGAAAAAGTTAGTTATAATATACTTCTCTTTTGGCTGAAATACTTTCGATCAGTGCCTAATCCATTGGAAATTCAGAGTCAAGTAAATTCTTAGATCTAATTTGTTGCCTTGCAACGAATTTTCATCAGCAATTCTTACCAGAATTTATCATTCAAAAATCCTTATTAACACCTTAGCAACCTCATCACATTCATCAAAGCCTTTACTTAATCCATTGAATTAACAGCAATAACAAATGGATGTACAGTCTTACTAAATTGCAATCAATTGCATAAGCTTTTGCTCACACAACATCAAGGTAGCTCAGTATTAAAAAGGAGACAAAATTCAGAGAAGAACAGATATGGGGACAGTTCATAACTTGTATTCATTTCCTTTGAAAATGATATATCTTTTACAAAAGACGCAGAAAAACCTTCAGAGAAGAAGCACAGTTCTTTCTACATTCATCCATATCTCAAAAATTTTGACAGAAAAAAGAATACTATAAATTTCTTTCCAAAAATGTTTGGACCAAAAAAGAACTAAGCACCACACTTAGTGAAAACCAAATTCAGACCCCTCTTTAGCCTTGGGATCTCACTTAAATAATGTGAGATGCAACAAGCTTCAGGCTACAGTAGGTGACAGGTGTCCTTCTTTTGAAAAACAAAAAACAAGAATAACAGAAAGGTTGATTACAACAGCACTTCTTGGCGGGTCCCTTTCTGTTATGCTTCTAGGTTGTTATGATCTGCTCTCGCAATCATTCCTCATCTTCAGAGTACATATCCATAAGGTCTGCAAGTGATGTATCATCTTCTGTTACATGCAAAATCACTTTAACCTGGGGATTTTCTATGTCATCATTGCTGACTACAAGAGTAACTATTACTCTTACATCTTCCTCGTCATCTTCTCCTGACATCTGTTCACTAAACTGATCTTTCCATCTGTTGAAAGTATCATCATCTGGCCAATCAAAACTTAGGGTTTCTCTTTGTATCTTTATTAAAGAATTGGCATTTTCTTCTAATTCATCGAATTCTTTTCTTATATCAGCATAATACAGTTGTATTTTTACCAGCTCTTCATTTGTCTTTGCCCAAAACCAACAGCCAGTCTCACTGATGATGTTTGTTATTCTGTTATCAAATAATTCATCCATTTCCTTTTTCCATTTGTCCTTTTCCTTTACTGTATCAACAGATTCTAAGGTACAAGGAAATAGGGTGAATTTTTTAGCAAGATATCTTGAAAAACAGAGTGTCAATTTCCTCTGTAAAGAATCTCTTTTATTTTCAAAATTATCTAATTGATTCAATAAATCAAAAATTCTTTCAACCTGATGATAAGGCATTTGAACTGCAGATATACAAACAATTGTAACATCATTATTCCTCTGTCTCCACTTCTGTGCAAGAGAGTCTAGTCCATTCTTTCCTTTATTTAACTCATCTATGAGGGTTACAATCCTGGTCAGCTGGTCATAAAAATCTGACCATTGTATTTTATCCCTCAAGTATGTCACACCCTGCTTCCATTTCTCTTCTTGCTGATTTCTAAATTCTATCTGCCACTCATGTAATTTGGTTTTTTCTGCTTCAAACTCCTCTACAGTATAGAATTGGGGTCTTTCAGGGGTGTCAGGTATCTCAATAATAGGGGTTAATCCCACAGATGACTGTGGGGGATATGCAATTCTTAATGTACTGGATTCTCCCACTTTTCTCTTTCCAAGTACCTTTTCCAATTGAGATATCCTATTTTCTAACTCAATTCTCCTCTTTACCTCTTGATTATAGGCTTCCACCACTACTTCATATTTATTATGCATATCCATCATTTCCCTCTCTTCTCTTTCCGCAGTAGCCAGGGCAAATTTAGAGTAATCCACATTCATGTGGGCTGCCTGTACATTTGAAGTGTCAGCAACTCTTCTTACAATGATACTCCCTGTCAATCCTGAGTCATCAGGCTGTGATGAAGTAACTTTGGATCCTCTTCTCAGGGACCACATAACAAGGGCAGCTTGATCATTGCTGAATGCTGTACCCAAGAATTCCTCTTTATTCGGATCCTGGAGTCCTAAATTATTTGAAACAGAATTAAAAACTAATGCGTCAGCAATGTCCCAATTGGGCAATAATAAAACATTAGCATTTTTTACCATCTATCTTCCCTCATCAGGGGTTATATTTTGGAACTCTTGAACCATTTGTTCCTTTATTAGATTTTGAATGGAGGTCTCATCCATTTCTGGATGTTCTGCTCTCATATTATTGTACCTTTGCTCAAAAAAGTGCATGTTTACTCTCCACACAAACTGATGGAAAGCCCTAGATCTTACAAAATTGTTATCAGAGAAAAAATGCTGACTGGCTTGTTCCAAAATAGGGTCCAATTCCCTTCCTCTGAAATCTGCTATAGTTAATTCAAAACTTGGTACAGGGGTTTCCTGAGGGTTCCCTTCATCAATCTCTGCTTGTGTAACACAAATTTCTCCTTGTGACCCCATTTGTTCAAATTTCTCACTGGTGAGTTGTTCTTCCTCAACTCTTATTGGGGTTTGAGAAGGTGAGCCACTTTGATCAGGGGATTCTTCCTCCCTTATTATTCTCCTTCTTTTGGGGAAAGGTTCAGGGGGTCTTTCTTCTAGGACAGTGCTGGTGGATCCAACAATCTGTTTTTCTTTATGCACAACGGGCACCTGCTGTCGGACAATAGTATATCCTGTTTTCTTCTGTACCACCAGTGGACCTACTCCAATGTTGGGAGTGAAACCCAATTTTTTCATAATTTCTCTGGCTTTATCTGGAAAAGAATTAATAAAATGTTGTTTCTTCTCATTCATTACCTCCATTATCTCAGAGAAATTACTCATGAGCTTATATACTTTATCTGCATTGTTTGCAGCATTACTAAGAGGACTGAAATTTTTATCAAAACAATTAATGAATTCCAAAAATTTTGAATAGACTCTCCATTTTTCTTTCTTTATTTCTTGCTCATGGAGAGAATATTCATTTCTTATTACATCTTCTGGAAAATAGAATTCATGCTGAACTGGACGCAGCTTGATTCTCAATCTAAGGGCAGAGTTAAAGAAACCTTCTGTATCACAAAAACGAGAGTGAGACACTGCCATTTTGTATTGATCCAAAAATTTATGGAGAAAGGCCCAACCTTCTTTAGTTATCACAAATTGGTGGGCTATAGTACAAGTAGGAAAAATTGATCCTGTTCCCCTTTTGTGCAAAAAGGCCTCCTCCACTCCTCCCAATTGCCACAAAAATTCAGCTATCCCTACCTTCAAGGGTACCTGATAGGGTAACACATGGGGTGTTCCTTTGAAACCATAGACCCTGATGACCGTTGAGACTGAATATGGGATAATATCTCCCCAATTATGTGACACTTTTAGATTATGGGTTTTGTCCATAGGCCTGACAAGGTGCATTAATGCCTTAGGGATTCTGGGATTGTCACTCAATAAGAGGCACCTTAGTTTGGAGGCAAAGTGCCTATCAAGTCTAACGAAGCTAGCATTTTCTGCTTCCCAGGTCATGTCTGCACTCCACAATTGGACTGGTAGTGCTTCCCCTTCTTGTTCTCTATTTAAAACCATTTCTTTACCAAAATAAGTGGCCCCTTTAAAAAGAAACATATGCATCAGTAAGGAATACTGACCCCAAACCTTTTCCACCTTGCCCTGTGCAATCCCCACCAATCCATGATGGATCTCATTTTCCAAGTAAGATGCAAAATCAAAAATTATTTCCACACCAAAAGAAGAGATTTGGGTGATCATATACATGAAGCTCACCAGAATAAAGTCTTCTTCGCCCTCTCCGAAGACTCTGCACAGGGTCCTATATATCTCCACTGCCCTGGCATTAAAACATGATTTCTTAAAGGGCTCTTTAGAAGATGATGTTATGGTTGGGAGGCCTCCAATCTGGCCTATGTGGGCTTTCAGTGCACCCTGTCTAACTACATCCCTCTTGGATATATATTCTTTTTCTAAATCTATCAGATTAATGGGCACATGATACATGGTGAGGGGTCCCAGACTGAATACCTTCCTAATCTCCTCGGGACTGATGGTAACTAAAGCCTCACCATCTATTCTCCTCACTACCTTAGTGGCTTGGTCATAGTTTTTTGCTATGGCTTCAAGCAGGTCAAAATCCATAAACACACTGGGAACAACAAGCTTCCCAAGATCAAAATTCCAAATGTTGGCATGAGGGGCATATAACTTTCTCTCTGCAAACCATTTCTTGAATAAACTCAAACTAGTTTGAGCAGTTTGAGCATCCCGGACCCAATTACCCTTATCATACAATCCATCAGCTACCCTAAGCTGAGGATTGAGTGAGGTTAACCTCTTAACTTGCACCATTTCTACAGTGGACTCAGGAAGTAACTCAAGCAAATCATCATGCACATTTCTATCCAGGTAGTTTACTGCTCCTGTAAATCCCTTCTTAGGAGGCATCTTGGGCTATCCTCTTTAAAACTTATAAGCTCACAAAGATGATGGTAGTTTTACTTACTTGAATTCTGTCTCAATTCTCCTTTGAATTCCTGCAAAATTTCAGCGAACAGATAACTTGACAATTTCTTATCAACCTTGGCACGCTTTTCTTTCAGTAATAGCTTCTGCACAAGAATGGCTTCAAATCTTTTCTCGCGTGAAATGAAACTGATGCAATCTCTCTGTATTATACTCTGTTTTTTCTCACGGACAAAGCTTTCTTGTCTAATTAATACAGAGAGTGGCACTACATTTTTTATTTAAAACTGCGCCGTTGATCTTCAAAGATCCTACGATCATGCGGTACAAAGAGAACAACTAGGAGTTATGTTTGCCATGTTAGTTATTTTACCCAATGAGAGCTTGCCACGTACATAATTCCTTCTTTTGATGGCGCTTACCTTTAGACCCATTGACGACGGAGAACACGTGTCAGCATGTCGCTACTTCGTTATGCATAAAGAACTAGCACCTTGTCATAACGAGGCGGCGACAACCGTTGATTGGATCAAGAAATGATCGAAAGATACGCTACAAGACTTCTTAAGAAAGAAGGTGGTGGGCCCATCTCACTATGTCGCTGTAATTATTGTCCTTGCAACTCTTCATAATGAGATAGCGAGCTCCGTTGATTCACTTCAAACTGACGTTCCAGATTTCTTGTACATTTAGTCAGGTAGGCATTAATGAGAATCGGATCTTTGCATAGCTAGCACATGTCAAAATTTATCACAGTCACCTGTCATTACACGTCATCATAGATCTTGCCGATCTTTTACCATTTTACGGGGCCTCGCTAACTCGCTAACGGTGAGGCAATTCAATTTTTCGATAGCGAAGTAGCGAGCTTCGGCACTTTAAAGGATTTCATGCCGGAAAAAGCAAGGGGGTACCCAGTAATTACTTCTGTTAATTAAAACTGATTCTGACAACAGTATTCATGACAGGTCATGCCACCTGGTGTAATTATGATACAAGCAAGATGCAATGTCATCATTTTCAGATTTTCACGTGGCCTCGCTACTTCGCTAACGGTGAAGTGCTTGAATTTTTCGATAGCGAGGTGGCAGAACTTTCGGAAAAATCAACATTCCGGCTCTGATGTCAGATATTCTAGTGGGTCCTTCTCCCCCTTTTTATGGCGAATGACTAAGTGTACCTACACAATAAAGCAATTAAATAGCAAATCTCCGATTTCCGCACGTTCACTTCATGGTCCCACCGCTTAAAAACTCGACACTCGCTATCTCGCTATACTTAATGAGCATGCAACTTTCAATAGCGAGGTAACGCCAGTAGTAGATCTAATCGGATCTGACGGTTGGGACAAACAGGAAAAAGGTAACCCGGGAGAAAGGAAAAGGTAAACGGAAGCATATTCGCTTCTTTTGAATTTTGAAAATTTTGCGCCCGACCATTTATAAATAGAGATGAATGTAAGGCTTACATGGCGAATATTTCTTATAGATGGTTTATCCAAAACCTTATACTTCACTTAGACATAGAACATCTGACTTTTCTATGGTTTAACTGAAAAATTTTTACTGCAGAAAAAGTCAGACCAACAGTGGCTCTGTCTGGGGATGATAGACTACTTGAGTCTATGCAAGGATTCAGAATCTATGGGAGAGCAGACCACACATCCGGGAAATGACAACTTCTTCAAAGAGCACAGAGCAACACACAAAAACAAAAACTCAGACTGTACAAGGATTTACAGAAAACAGGACGCCAGGAAAACCTAAAACTAATGTTCATGGAAGAGACTAAGTATTTTTTCAAGAAAAATACCTCTTCAAGAACTGTCCATGAACTGGCAATTCAAGAATATTATCAAATACATCTTTGATTATGTATGAATCTTCACCCCAAGCATTCTCAATGAGATATGGGCCTAACCAAATGGGATCAAATTTTCCATGTTTTCCTTTATCTTCAATTCTGGCGTTCCACATTAAGACTAGGTCTCCATTTTCAAATTTCTTGTTTACAGTTCTTTTATCATAGAGCGTTTTGACTTGTAACTGCAATTTTTGATTTCTCAGAGATGCTTCTCTTCTGGCTTTGGTCAATCCTACCAGTTCATTCATTCTTTCTTTCATTTCATCAGTAGTATCTTCATCATATGATTGGATGTAATTGTATAATCCCATCAAATTGTTCTGGGGCATTCTAGCTTGAATTCCATACACTAAATCAAATGGAGCCACCCCAATTGCCTTCTTTATAGTTACTCTGTCAGCCCATATTGCCAACTGTAACTTGGAATTCCATGCCCTTTTATTATTGTCCAAGGTTCTCTTAATGATTTTCAACAGACTTTTATTTGTGGACTCAGCTTGTCCATTGCCTTGTGGATGATATGGGGCAGATGTTGTTCTTGTCATTCCATATTTATCACAAAAATTTATGAATTCCTCAGACCTAAAACACATAGCATTATCTGTGACAACTTTCTGTGGACATCCAAATATGAAAATGATATTATTCAATAAGAAATTATTTACTACTTTACTCGTTGCATTTCTGGTAGGGATAGCCTCTACCCATTTTGTAAAGTAGTCAGTAGCAACTAGAATCCAAGAATAGCAAGTACTGGACTTGGGAAAAATTTCTCCTATGAAGTCCAGACCCCATTGTTGAAAAGGTGCTTTAGTTTCAACTGGCTTCAATGGAGTATTTCCTGAGAATTTCAGCTTCCCAGCAAATCTCTGACAAGGATCACATTTTTTAACCATAATTTGAGCATCTTTGAACAAAGTGGGCCACCAGAAACCAGCTCTCATTATCTTATGCGCAGTAGTTTTGGCCATGTAATGTCCTCCACATACTCCAGCATGCATTTCTTTCAAAATCTCTTTTGCCCTTTCTCTATCAACACATTTCAACAGAATTCCTTCAAAGTTTCTCCACCATAAGTTATTTTGAACAATTACATACCTGATTGCTTGCAATTTAATATTCCTTTTTTCATTATCAGGCAGATGGGGAGGAACTTCCATGTGTTGCAAATAATGTATAACATTAATGTACCAGTCACACTGGTCCATGTCGCATAAATCAGTTCTGAAATCATCATTTACTAGGTTTATCTGAATAGCTTCCAGGTTAGTTTCGGCCATAAGTTTGGCCAAACCTTGACCTCTGACTAACTTAGTTATCTACATATCAATGTTAAATTCTTGGATTCTATTGATCCATCTGCATCTCCTTCCTGACACTTCCTGCTGAGAGAAAATATCTTTAACTGCAGCACTAGGTACAAAGGCAATAATAGTAGCACCTACCAAATAACTTCTGAATGCTTTTACAGCCTTTACCAAAGCATATGCTTGTTTTTCATTTATTTCATACTTCAGTTCAGCATGCTGCAGGGATTTGCTAAAAAAGGCAATAGGCTGTTCATACCCTTCTTGGTTTTTCTGTAATAAAACTGCAGCCACAGTATGGAATGATGCAAAAGAAAAGATATGCATGGGTTTTGTATAATCTGGGGTCCTCAAAAATGGAGCATTTTTTATCGCAGTTTTTATATCCTGGAATGCCTATGAAGGTTCACCATTCCAATCTATAATAGCTCCTTTCTTGAGCATTTTCGAAATGGGTCTACTGATTTCGGCAAAGTTGGTAACAAACCTTCTCAGAAAATTAACCTGGCCAAAAAAGGACTGTATACCTTTCACGTTTTTAGGTTTAGGGACTTTATCAATAGCCATTACCCTTTCTGGGTCTATTTTTACCCCATCCTTGGACACTATGTGTCCTAATAACTTTCCTTCTGTGACCCCAAACGAGCATTTCTTTGGGTTTAGGGATACCCCATATTCCAGGGCTTTTATAAAAAATTTGTTCAAGTGTTTGCAGTGATCTTCAGCCTTATTAGAATACGCTGTAAGATCATCTTGGTACACAACCATAAATTTGTCAATATATTCATGAAATGCTACATCCATGGCTCTTTGGAAAGTAGCTCCTGCATTAATCAAGCCAAAAGGCATCCTCACATACACATACGTTCCCCAAGGGGTTGTGAAGGCTGTTTTGAACTGTTCACTTTCTTTTACCAGAACTTGATTATATCCAGAAAAGCCATCCATCATTGACATTAATTCAGAGCCGGTCACTTGTTGCAACATGGCTTCCATATTAGGTAAGCCATAATTATCTTTTAGAGATGCAATGTTTAGATTCCTAGAATCCACACAAAGCCTAATATCTCCATTCTTTTTTCTTACAGGAACAAGGTTTGAAACCCAAGTGGAATGCCTAATTGGTTTGATTATTCCACCATCTCTCAGTTTTGTCAGTTCTTCCTGCATTTTTGGGGCAAGGGTGGGATTGATTGGCCTATGCTTTTGCCTAAAGGGTTTTACATTTTCTTTCAACGGTATGACATGCTGGAAAAGGTCCTCCCTATAAGCTTTAAGGTCATCATATGACCAAGCAAAAACATGCTTGTACTTTCTAAGTAGGTCAATCAATGCTTTTCTGATTTGAACTGGCAGATCTTGGCCGATGTAAACCTTTTTAGGAATTTCATTCATTCCCAAATTCACTTCTTCTAGCTCTTGCGGTTTGGGGTCCTTTATTTCCGATCTTACTCTGTCTTGGTTATCAAAAATGTTCTCCAAGACTACCAACCCCTTAGGCATCTTATTTGTTTTTAATTGCATGATTTCTTGACCAAAAATGGTTTCCTTCCCATTTATGGTTTCAATTAGTCCATTGCAGTCCATCTCCTGCCCATGGTATTTGTCTTCATTTAGCAAAAAATTAGTGATATCTTTGTCATCTTCAAACACCTGCCAATTGTCAATGTTGTCAGGTATAGAAGGTCTGTTTTGAATCTCAATCTGAGAGATTCCTGCAAATGATATTTCTTTTGGTTTGATAGCTACATTGGCCAGAAGATCAGCCATTTTATTCTGGGTTCTATCTCTCCATGAGATCCCAAATGCATCAAAGAATTATATTTGATCCCAGACCGTGTTTCTATATTGTTTTAATCTCCTATTTTTTGAGGAGTATGTTCCTTTAATCTGAGAGATGATCAACTCAGAATCCCCTATGACACACAATTTCTTAATTTTGTGATGTGTGGCCACTTTGAGACCTAGCAGCAATGCTTCATATTCAGCAATGTTATTTGTGCAAGCAAACTTCAAGGTGAATGAATACCTGAAGGTGTTATTTTCAGGGGATACAAAGACTACACCTGCCCCTGCACCCTCTTTAGAACTAGCCCCATCAAAGAACATTGTCCACAGTTTTGGTGAATTCATGCAACATTCAACCTCATTTTCAATGATATCAGGTAAGTTTTCCACTTCCTGAATAATTAATTCAGCCCTGAAAGCATTAATCCCCGTGTCTAGGAAATAGGTGGTATCTTTGTCAATTTCTTCACCTAAGATGTGGTTAACCCTTGGTTCCCTATTTACCCTGACAGCTTTGTCCCCTATATGGAAAGTGGCATAAGTAAGGTCACATTGTAGGCTTCCCCCCATGGTGGCACTCCATTTTCTGGAAAGTAGCATCCCGTAATGTGGGGGTATATCCACTACAAGGATAGACATGGTTAATTCCACCTCAGAAAATGCAGCCAGTTTGAATGGTAAGGCATTTATAGTACCTATTACTGGGACCTCTCTAGCATCCATCCCTCGGCATCTACCTTGCTTAGTATCCACCTTCAATCCTAGGGCTTCCATTACTTTAAAAGGCATTATAGTGTTGGAAGCTCCAGAATCTATCATACAATTTTTCAAGGTTTTCCCTTTTATGATTAAACTAAGGAAAAAAGGATCAATATCTTGTATGAACGCAACTGATGAATCATCTAAGAACATCTGAGGAATCTGGGATATAATACCATTGTCCTCTATTATTAATGCGGTCTGTTGGGCTACAGCTTGATTATCAATACTATTATTGTTTGCTATTCCACCCAACCATGACAAAGCCTTATTTTTATGCTCTTCAATTCTAAAGAGCTCAGACAAGGGTACTTTCACAGTAATTTGAGATAACATGGCAATCATATCAACAAGTTCAACCACAGTAGGTTTTACAATAGTACCTGGGATCGGAGTCTTTTGAGTAGTGGGCACCACTTTTAGCTTGACAACATTCGGTTCTGATTTCTCTGGTTGCACTACGGTCTTTGTTGCTTCAACTTTCTGAAATTGAACCTTCTTTTTTGGTTCCCATTTCTGACCCTTGTTCTCCTTGATCTTAGACACATCTATACTGACTTTCTTGTGTTGATCATCTATCTTATGAGTGGTGTCTTTGATGAACATACTAGATGGCCTTCCTGCCTCATTATTTATTGCTCTATTTCTCAAATTGTAATTACTGTGGACTTGTGAAATCATTTCGGCTGTAATTCTATCAATTTCCTCCTTGGAGGGGATTCTTAGGTTTGTGAAACCTACTTCAGAAAATGTATTGCATACCTTATCTGTATCATTCTTTTCATCATTTGAAAATATTTGCTGATGATGTAACTGGTAAGCAATTCTCTGGCTGGTAACATCGTTCTCAGGTTCTTCTGAATCAGAATCTATCAAATCATCAGATGTATTCACCATATTGCAGCTTATATCATCATGGTTTTTTTCTTCTGTTTCTTCTTCTGCTTGCACTCCTTGAGCTTGGGCGAACGACTGGGCAACAGAATAATAATCAGCAGAATGAGGTGATTGGCATATAATGCACCAAGGCAAATCATCATTCATATTTATAGTATTCCTTTGCAGGGGGTCTGGGGTACCCTTATCTTTCATATTTTGGATCTGGTTAGGAACTGGTTTTCCATCTTTCCATTGGGTGGTGTAAGGGTAATTCTGCATCCTAGGCTGTCTATTGAAATTGCTGTTATTCACAGGGGCTCTCTTAGTAACATTTGTCTTATTGAAATTAGTGGGATTCATTTTCTTAAGCATTTCTAAAACATGGCCTATAGTAGGTTCTTCAGGCCTTTTTCCTATGGGAGTTTTGTCATCTTCCCTTTTATTATTACTCTTAGGGTTGAAAAGCTTAGGATCATCCCTCCTCCCTAATTTTCCAAAAGCCTTTCTATTATTTTCTATATTCACTGCAACTCTATAGGCATCTCTCAGAGTTTTAGGATCCTTATCTCTCAGTTGGTAGGCCATCTTGCTATCAAAGGCATTGAAGTAGGTTGTAAGACAGACGTCTTCATTTAACCGCATAAATTGGAATAGTTTGTACATCCCTTTCTGAAATCTCACATTGAAATCAAATGTGGATTCATTTGGATTCTTCTTGATATTGTTGAACTCATTCAACATGAATCCTGCATTGGTATTGTCCCCATATTGTTCCTTGAACAATTTCTCCAAATAACTCCATGAAGTAATACTATCATCAGGCAATCTCCTGAACCAATCCCTTGCATCCTCTGTGAGTGAATGCACAAATAATTTCATCACCATGTCCTCATGTTCAACTTCATAATTATTGAGCATGTCAATGAAAATTCTCAAATGTTCTTCACCAGTGACAGCATTATTTCCAGAAAACTTCACCACTTTATCCCTTAAATCAAAATATATGGGATGGGGGGCACCAGGAATATCGGAAAATGATATTTGCCTATATTTTTTGAGGTATATAGGTTTCTTCTGGAAACCGGGAGCGTTAGAGGTACTAGCTGCATTAGCTTGAGTTAGGAGAGCAGCTTGGGATAGCTGTGGTGGGACAAATGGGACTTGAGTGCCAATATTGGAAGATGAGGTAGGAGCAGATTGGGGTGCTTTCTGAGTCAGGATTATGGGAGCATTAACTAGTGCAGGATTTGTAGGTGGGATAGACAAACTAGGCCATGAATTCAATGCAGAATTAGACTTTATGAATTGGATTTTCCTTCTGGTTTTTGCGGCCTGAGCTTCATTTTCAACCTTCTCAAGTTCTTTTGCAAGGTCTTCCTTCTCCTTTCGAGCCTTCTCTAGTTCTAGATCTAATTTTGATATGGAGGGTTGTATAGGTTTGCTCGGTATAGCTTGAGGCTCATTTATTTGGATTCCTATAGCCTTGCCTTTCCCTTTATCTGGAACTGTTCCAGTGGGCTTTATTGGATTAACTTGAATGGGTTTATAAGCTTGAACTTGAGAAATAATTGGTTCTTGTCTTTGATTTAGGAGTTTTTCCTGTTGTTGAACTTTAGCTCTTAGATTATCAATATTTCCAAAGACGTCCTGATGGAGAGTGGGGGTATTCTCTTCTAATTTTTTATTTTGCTCTTTCAAAGCAACCATCCTTCTTAGCAAATTATCTCTTTCAATTATTGCATCCAAAGTGGCTCGCTCCCTTTCCTTTTCAAGACGGATGCGCTTAGCTTCTTCCTCAGCAATCCATTTCTTCAAAAATCCTATTTTAGATTGCACTTCTTTAGAATCAGCAGAGGTTGCCTCGGAATCAACAGGATCATCTAGATCTATAAGGTTCGGTTCCATATATGGGGCTACTCTGGGATTAAAAAGGTTATCAGATGAACTCCTGAATCCTAGCCTACAATTTATATCTACTACAGGCCCTGGTCTGGGTGAAGCAATTCCCATAGCAGATACGTCTTTATCTTGAAAAACTCTCTGATCTGGTAATGGGGTACTGAAAATACCTCCTAAAAGTCTTGTATTTTCAGATTCAGAACTAAGCGAAGATGATTCTCTTGCTATTATCGGTTGATAATGGGAATTTATAGAGGCATTACGTCTAGGCTTCCAAGTAGGATTTGGATCTATTCTTTTCTTATTTTGGTTCTTCCTACCACCTTGGGGTAAATCAGTATACATTGATACATCGGGATTGGCCCTCATGTAAGCCCTTGTGTTTTTTCTCTTGTCAGCCATATTCTCCTTTTGTTACAATAAGCACTAGCTTCAAAACCTTGACTGAGTCACCACCCGTTTTCGGGAAAATATAATAATAATCCTTACTGACAGAAAGAAAACAATACACGAGCGGGAACAAAAATATGGCACAAAGAGATCAATCACTGATGTTGTAAGACTGCAACTCTTGCTTGTTAGATAAGACACTCGGATAAGCTGGATGTGTCAGTGTGTAGCAATGGTACTTGGGTTTATATCTTCTTTAGATTCTCAAGTTTTGACACTAATGAATCCCCAGCAGAGTCGCCATTTTGTTGGTGTTTTATTTTGATGTTAACAGTACTAAAACTACTAGGCGACAAAAGGCTTAGTACCTAGATATCAGTACATACACAACCTAAAGAATAGCCAATTCTCATTATCACTTGCATATGCAAAGTATTAGGACCCAACTTCAATAAAAACTTAGACGGTTTTCTACTCTTTTGGCTCTGTAAAACCAGGGCGGGTGCACCCAGGGATGGTTCAAAGATGGAATAATTGTATGAGAATTATCCTTAGTTTCATTTTGATTCTCATCTCTAAATCCTTAAACATATAGGTAAATAACTGATAAACACATCCCTTGAACAGATATGGCCAAGAAATCTTCTATAGCTCTGCAGATGTTTCCAACAACAATGGCTAAATGAAGCTAAAACAATCTAGGCAGGCAAGTGCTGGCCAACTTTGAAAATCTTACAGGAAAGATAAATGAAAATTGATTTTATGATGCATTTTGAAAAAGTTAGTTATAATATACTTCTCTTTTGGCTGAAATACTTTCGATCAGTGCCTAATCCATTGGAAATTCAGAGTCAAGTAAATTCTTAGATCTAATTTTGTTGCCTTGCAACAAATTTTCATCAGCAATTCTTACCAGAATTTATCATTCAAAAATCCTTATTAACACCCGAGCAACCTCATCACATTCATCAAAGCCTTTACTTAATCCATTGAATTAACAGCAATAACAAATGGATGTACAGTCTTACTAAATTGCAATCAATTGCATAAGCTTTTGCTCACACAACATCAAGGTAGCTCAGTATTAAAAAGGAGACAAAATTCAGAGAAGAACAGATATGGGGACAGTTCATAACTTGTATTCATTTACTTTGAAAATGATATATCCTTTACAAAAGACCCAGAAAAACCTTCAGAGAAGAAGCACAGTTCTTTCTACATTCATCCATATCTCAGAAATTTTGACAGAAAAAAGCATACTATAAATTTCTTTCCAAAAATGTTTGGACCAAAAAAGAACTAAGCACCACACTTAGTGAAAATCAAATTTGGACCCCTCTTTAGCCTTGGGATCTCACTTAAATAATGTGAGATGCAACAAGCTTCAGGCTACAGTAGGTGACAGGTGTCCTTATTTTGAAAAACAAAAAACAAGAATAACAGAAAGGTTGATTACAACAGCACTTCTTGGCGGGTCCCTTTCTGTTATGCTTCTAGGTTGTTATGATCTGCTCTCGCAATCATTCCTCATCTTCAGAGTACATATCCATAAGGTCTGCAAGTGATGTATCATCTTCTGTTACATGCAAAATCACTTTAACCTGGAGATTTTCTATGTCATCATTGCTGACTACAAGAGTAACTATTACTCTTACATCTTCCTCGTCATCTTCTCCTGACATCTGTTCACTAAACTGATCTTTCCATCTGTTGAAAGTATCATCATCTGGCCAATCAAAACTTAGGGTTTCTCTTTGTATCTTTATTAAAGAATTGGCATTTTCTTCTAATTCATCGAATTCTTTTCTTATATCAGCATAATATAGTTGTATTTTTACCAGCTCTTCATTTGTCTTTGCCCAAAACCAACAGCCAGTCTCACTGATGATGTTTGTTATTCTGTTATCAAATAATTCATCCATTTCCTTTTTCCATTTGTCCTTTTCTTTTACTGTATCAACAGATTCTAAGGCACAAGGAAATAGGGTGAATTTTTTAGCAAGATATCTTGAAAAACAGAGTGTCAATTTCCTCTGTAAAGAATCTCTTTTATTTTCAAAATTATCTAATTGATTCAATAAATCAAAAATTCTTTCAACCTGATGATAAGGCATTTGAACTGCAGATATACAAACAATTGTAACATCATTATTCCTCTGTCTCCACTTCTGTGCAAGAGAGTCTAGTCCATTCTTTCCTTTATTTAACTCATCTATGAGGGTTACAATCCTGGTCAGCTGGTCATAAAAATCTGACCATTGTATTTTATCCCTCAAGTATGTCACACCCTGCTTCCATTTCTCTTCTTGCTGATTTCTAAATTCTATCTACCACTCATGTAATTTGGTTTTTTCTGCTTCAAACTCCTCTGCAGTATAGAATTGGGGTCTTTCAGGGGTGTCAGGTATCTCAATAATAGGGGTTAATCCCACAGATGACTGTGGGGGATATGCAATTCTTAATGTACTGGATTCTCCCACTTTTCTCTTTCCAAGTACCTTTTCCAATTGAGATATCCTATTTTCTAACTCAATTCTCCTCTTTACCTCTTGATAATAGGCTTCCACCACTACTTCATATTTATTATGCATATCCATCATTTCCCTCTCTTCTCTTTCCGCAGTAGCCAGGGCAAATTTAGAGTAATCCACATTCATGTGGGCTGCCTGTACATTTGAAGTGTCAGCAACTCTTCTTACAATGATACTCCCTGTCAATCCTGAGTCATCAGGCTGTGATGAAGTAACTTTGGATCCTCTTCTCAGGGACCACATAACAAGGGCAGCTTGATCATTGCTGAATGTTGTACCCAAGAATTCCTCTTTATTCGGATCCTAGAGTCCTAAATTATTTGAAACAGAATTAAAAACTAATGCGTCAGCAATGTCCCAATTGGGCAATAATAAAACATTAGCATTTTTTACCATCTATCTTCCCTCATCAGGGGTTATATTTTGGAACTCTTGAACCATTTGTTCCTTTATTAGATTTTGAATGGAGGTCTCATCCATTTCTGGATGTTCTGCTCTCATATTATTGCACCTTTGCTCAAAAAAGTGCATGTTTACTCTCCACGCAAACTGATGGAAAGCCCTAGATCTTACAAAATTGTTATCAGACAAAAAATGCTGACTGGCTTGTTCCAAAACAGGGTCCAATTCCCTTCCTCTGAAATCTGCTATAGTTAATTCAAAACTTGGTACAGGGGTTTCCTGAGGGTTCCCTTCATCAATCTCTGCTTGTGTAACAAAAATTTCTCCTTGTGACCCCATTTGTTCAAATTGCTCACTGGTGAGTTGTTCTTCCTCAACTCTTATTGGGGTTTGAGAAGGTGAGCCACTTTCATCAGGGGATTCTTCCTCCCTTATTATTCTCCTTCTTTTGGGGAAAGGTTCAGGGGGTCTTTCTTCTAGGACAGTGCTGGTGGATCCAACAATCTGTTTTTCTTTATGCACAACGGGCACCTGCTGTCGGACAATAGTATATCCTGTTTTCTTCCGTACCACCAGTGGACCTACTCCAATGTTGGGAGTGAAACCCAATTTTCTCATAATTTCTCTGGCTTTATTTGGAAAAGAATTAATAAAATGCTGTTTCTTCTCATTCATTACCTCCATTATCTCAGAGAAATTACTCATGAGCTTATATACTTTATCTGCATTGTTTGCAGCATTACTAAGAGGACTGAAATTTTTATCAAAACAATTAATGAATTCCAAAACTTTTGAATAGACTCTCCATTTTTTTTTCTTTATTTCTTGCTCATGGAGAGAATATTCATTTCTTATTACATCTTCTGAAAAATAGAATTCATGCTGAACTGGACGCAGCTTGATTCTCAATCTAAGGGCAGAGTTAAAGAAACCTTCTGTATCACAAAAATGAGAGTGAGACACTGCCATTTTGTATTGATCCAAAAATTTATGGAGAAAGGCCCAACCTTCTTTAGTTATCACAAATTGGTGGGCTATAGTACAAGTAGGAAAAATTGATCCTGTTCCCCTTTTGTGCAAAAAGGCCTCCTCCACTCCTCCCAATTGCCACAAAAATTCAGCTATCCCTACCTTCAAGGGTACCTGATAGGGTAACACATGGGGTGTTCCTTTGAAACCATAGACCCTGATGACTGTTGAGACTGAATATGGGATAATATCTCCCCAATTATGTGACACTTTTAGATTATGAGTTTTGTCCATAGGCCTGACAAGGTGCATTAATGCCTTAGGGATTCTGGGATTGTCACTCAATAAGAGGCACCTTAGTTTGGAGGCAAAGTGCCTATCAAATCTAACGAAGCTAGCATTTTCTGCTTCCCAGGTCATGTCTGCACTCCACAATTGGACTGGTAGTGCTTCCCCTTCTTGTTCTCTATTTAAAACCATTTCTTTACCAAAATAAGTGGCCCCTGTAAAAAGAAATATATGCATCAGTAAGGAATACTGACCCCAAACCTTTTCCACCTTGCCCTGTGCAATCCCCACCAATCCATGATGGATCTCATTTTCCAAGTAAGATGCAAAATCATAAATTATTTCCACACCAAAAGAAGAGATTTGGGTGATCATATACATGAAGCTCACCGGAATAAAGTCTTCTTTGCCCTCTTCGAAGACTCTGCACAGGGTCCTATATATCTCCACTGCCCTGGCATTAAAACATGATTTCTTAAAGGGCTCTTTAGAAGATGATGTTATGGTTGGGAGGCCTCCAATCCGGCCTATGTGGGCTTTCAGTGCACCCTGTCTAACTACATCCCTCTTGGATATATATTCTTTTTCTAAATCTATCAGATTAATGGGCACATGATACATGGTGAGGAGTCCCAGACTGAATACCTTCCTAATCTCCTCGGGACTGATGGTAACTAAAGCCTCACCATCTATTCTCCTCACTACCTTAGTGGCTTGGTCATAGTTTTTTGCTATGGCTTCAAGCAGGTCAAAATCCATAAACACACTGGGAACAACAAGCTTCCCAAGATCAAAATTCCAAATGTTGGCATGAGGGGCATATAACTTTCTCTCTGCAAACCATTTCTTGAATAAACTCAAACCAGTTTGAGCAGTTTGAGCATCTCGGACCCAATTACCCTTATCATACAATCCATCAGCTACCCTAAGCCGAGGATTGAGTGAGGTTAACCTCTTAAGTTGCACCGTTTCTACAGTGGACTCAGGAAGTAACTCAAGCAAATCATCATGCACATTTCTATCCAGGTAGTTTACTGCTCCTGTAAATCCCTTCTTAGGAGGCATCTTGGGCTATCCTCTTTAAAACTTATAAGCTCACAAAGATGATGGTAGTTTTACTTACTTGAATTCTGTCTTAATTCTCCTTTGAATTCCTGCAAAATTTCAGCGAACAGATAACTTGACAATTTCTTATCAACCTTGGCACGCTTTTCTTTCAGTAATAGCTTCTGCACAAGAATGGCTTCAAATCTTTTCTCAAGTGAAATGAAACTGATGCAATCTCTCTGTATTATACTCTATTTTTTCTCATGGATGAAGCTTTCTTGTCTAATTAATACAGAGAGTGGCACTACATTTTTTATTTAAAACTGCGCCGTTGATCTTCAAAGATCCTACGATCATGCGGTACAAAGAGAACAACTAAGAGTTATGTTTGCCATGTCAGTTATTTTACCCAATGAGAGCTTGCCACGTACATAATTCCTTCTTTTGATGGCGCTTACCTTTAGACCCACTGACGACGGAGAACACGTGTCAGCATGTCGCTACTTCGTTATGCATAAAGAACTAGCACCTTGCCATAACGAGGCGGCGACAACCGTTGATTGGATCAAGAAATGATCGAAAGATACGCTACAGGACTTCTTAAGAAAGTAGGCGGTGGGCCCATCTCACTATGTCACTGTAATTATCATCCTTGCAACTCTTCATAACGAGATAGCGAGCTCCATTGATTCACTTCAAACTGACGTTCCAGATTTCTTGTACATTTAGTCAGGTAGGCATTAATGAGAATCGGATCTCTGCATAGCTAGCACATGTCAAAATTTATCACAGTCACCTATCATTACACATCATCATAGATCTTGCCGATCTTTTACCATTTTATGGGGCCTCGCTAACTCACTAATGGTGAGGCAATTCAATTTTTCGATAGCGAGGTAGCGAGCTTCGACACTTTAAAGGATTTCGTGCCGAAAAAAGCAAGGGGGTACCCAGTAATTACTTCTGTTAATTAAAACTGATTCTGACAACAATATTCATGATAGGTCATGCCACCTGGTGTAATTATGATACAAGCAAGATGCAATGTCATCATTTTCAGATTTTTACGTGGCCTCGCTACTTCGCTAACGGTGAAGTGCCTGAATTTTCTGATAGCGAGGTGGCGGAACTTTCGGAAAAATCAACATTCCGGCTCTGATGTCAAATATTCTAGTGGGTCCTTCTCCCCCTTTTTATGGCGAATGGCTAAGTGTACCTGCACAATAAAGCAATTAAATAGCAAATCTCCGATTGCCGCATGTTCACTTCATGGTCCCACCGCTTAAAAACTCGACACTCGCTATCTCTCTATACTTAATGAGCATGCAACTTTCAATAGCGAGGTAACACCAGTGGTAGATCTAATCGGATCTAACGTTTGGGACAAACAGGAAAAAGGTAACCCGGGAGAAAGGAAAAGGAAAACGGAAGCATATTCGCTTCTTTTGAATTTTGAAAATTTCGCACCCGACCATTTATAAATAGAGATGAATGTAAGGCTTACATGGCGAATATTTCTTATAGATGGTTTATCCAAAACCTTATACTTCACTTAGACATAGAACATCTGACTTTTCTATGGTTTAACTGAAAAATTTTTACTGCAGAAAAAGTCAGACCAACAAAATACATGGCAGATTTGTTAGCATATATAGTCCACTATTATCACCATTATCAACCTTAAACAAACTTAACCATATGAGCATTATAAACTAAAAGCACAACAATATACTCATACATAATAACACTAGATATGTTAACTAGGGAAACCCTTGATCAAATGGAAAACCCTAGTGGGGATGGTACCCACAAGATGATGTACTAATATAAATGTTCCTTGTTAGAGGTTGGACCTTGTTAGGAGTCTATAAACACATTCAATACCTATGAGTCCCTATTAAGAGACTTTGAATCCCTGTTAGGAGATTCCAAACCTATTAGGAGTTGTGGAAGACAACTAGACCCACTACCCAAATAGCTTCAAGTGAAAGACTAATGAACCTACTATTCAAATGATCTCTTTAATATTCCTTGTAAAATAATAGATTTGTATTGTATTGTTTGTTCCACTTTCTCTATCCTATCAACCAAACTTCTATTCCTTATGTTCTTCAAGGAAAAAATCTTTCCTTTATACTGTATCTTCATAATAATACCTTAATTTTTCCAATTAATTATAATACTATATTAATTAATTACAATTACAATAGCATTGTCAGCTCACAATCTATACAAAACTTCACATGTGTGATACTAGGGCTTGCACACTCACTAACATCACCAATAGGCTATCCTCTATCACTATCTCACTATACATCTTCTCATTGCATCTCAGATGTAAGATATCAATAAATCATCAAGAATTGCTTTCCCAATACTCTGTCTCTAAACTACTTTATGTAAATTAGGTACAACTTCTATATGAATTCAACTTAGACTCTATGTACTTGACCACATCATCAAGACACTATGTAGACCATGTCCATGACTACACATCACTAGAAAATCAAACCACTATCTATACCATCAAGATCTTTGTCTACTACTCAACCAATTTTTATAGAAACTATGCTATGTTGACATCAATGAAAAATACAATCATGAATTCAACATGTCAATACTCTCCAATACTTAGGACACTCCTATAAAGTAGTATCATTAACATTCACATTAACAAGATTATTAACATTCACAAATATTTTTAAGTTTTTTATTACACTAAGATGAATAATGTCACATGAATAGTAACCACATGAGTAGTGTTACATGAATAGTGTTGCTACAATATTTAGTCTTTCAACCAATCCAATATCTTTATATAATCATTCCCTCAAGGTATCATAAACGTCAGATGAGTAATGAAGAAGATATGAGAAAAACATAAAATCTCCCTCTAGTTGGAAATGCACCCAATCTACCTGATAATGAAGTTGATGACAATGTATTCCAAAGGCTAGGCCCCAAGGGAATAAAATCTAGAATATCAAAAGAGAGGATGGACATCTTCTAGTGCTAAGAATAGATTTGCAACTCACACATCAATTTTCTTCTCATAGTCTACTTGTTGAACAATGGCCACCAACTCTCCTTTTATTTCCTCTTCATAGTGTTGACCCACTTTTCACAAGCAGTGTGGGATAAAAGATATAGTTCCACTTTTCCTCCAATAGATGGACCTCCTTGTAGAAGAAATAAAATAATATTTAATTCCTTCTTCTAAAATATTCTTTTAATTTATTTATTAAACTTTAGTCAATTTTAATTAAATTAATTAAATATAAAATCATCTTTTAATTGTAATTTATTTAATGAATTTATAAGAAATTAATTTAATCAATTTCTCCTTATTCCTCCACTTAGCCTTTAGAGAATGTAAAGGCTAAGAACTTTGTTAAAAGGCTAAAATTTTGGGGACATTATATATACTCCATTTCAAGTGGTTCTTTCTACATCTAAAGGTCGTTTATACTTGATCTCTACATATTTAATTTTCTCTCTCCACCACTTATCACACTCCCTTAAACTTTGGAATTTTTTAAAAAGAAAATCAATGTTAGGGAAAGGTTTTCTAGGTCAACCTTGTCCTAGAGAATTTTTCTCTAGTGAGCTCTAGGCCCAATGCAATGTTTTCTTCTTCCTAATGTTTATTTGTGGTTGTTCTAAAAATATTGAATCTCTAAATGAATATAAAAGGACATTAAATCCTCTATGTGTGACATATACTTTAATGAAATTAATCCATCTATCATGTTTATGTTCCTACTATTGGTGATTTTAAGAGAAAGTACAAGCATTCAAGTTGTGCAACTGATGATTTGGATTTGATAGTTGAAAGAAAGAATCCAATACAAGGTCTCCAAGTCTCCATTTCTTCAAGATCTATTCAAAAAAATGAAATCTTATTTCATTTATGAAATTTTATCTATCATGATGGCTAAGTAGAGGAATTAACAAGAAAGAAAGAAGATCCAATCTTTTCTCCTCTTCTTCTTCATTGAAGACTATCAAGCATATCAATATTATAGATCTAGGATTGAAAAGTGTAGATAAATGTATTTTTAAGTCATTCTTAATTATACAATACATTTCAAGTATAAATTAAAGGATCTTTATTTTAACCTCAAAATGATTTTTGACACTTGAGTGCCAACACACTTAATCACACTTTACATTGAACTTGAGTACACCTTGTATGCCAAGCCACAACATGTGTTGAGTCAAGAAAATCAACAAGTGCTGAGTGATCTTTAGGTGTCGAGCAATCTTCAGGTGCCAAGTGAAGATCAAGTGTCATGTGAGTACAGGTGTCGAGCATGATCCAAGTACCGAGCATCATTTAGGTGCCAAATCTTTAATGATGTTGAGCAAGATAGGAGCATGTACAGAAGCTGAGTTACAGTAGGTGTTGAGCATCAGGAAGTAGTAAGTGCCAAGTAACTCAGAATCAACATATGAGTTTGAAACTTCACAAACTCAGATATAAATCATTTTCATAGCCAACATAATATGAATCTCAAAATATTTAAGTGATAAGATCAAATCATTTATATTTCCTATGCAATCTACATGCAGCCAATAAAAAAAATAGAGAAGTCATGCAACCAATAAGAGATGTGCAAGGAATAAGCAAAAATCAGAGATTAAATATGGATCGTAGATCCATACCTAACCCTATGTCTTCAAATGTCTTTATAAGGAAGACAAAATCTCATAGAGAGAGGTGAATGAAAAAAGGTGTGTAGGGAAAACTATTTTAGAGAAAAGAGTATTAGATCTCAAGAGGATCAAGATCACAAAGAGCAGATCAAGTGCCTGTATTCAACAATCAAAGGATTGTAAACCATCAGGTTTATCATACCTAATACTCTTTAGCCATTTTATTAGAAAGGAAATCCTATGATAATAGGTTAGCTTAGTAGCTATTTTGTAAATCCTTTCAATAGGTGATTAAATCCTTTAACAGGGTAACACTTTATGTAAAGTGCTTGAAATTCTTTAACCAGGTCACTATTGAAACAGTGTAAAGCCTTTGAAAAGGTAGGCATTTAACAAGGTAGACCATCAGAAGTGGTTAAACATTATTACTGCAATGATTTTGTGGGTGTCATCCCCACCCCAATTTTACCTTCTTATTTCTGGAGGGTTTCTGGGTTACCAAATCTTAAGTGTTATTTGATGATGTGTATTTGTTTCTTATGATTGCTTAATATGTATATGCATGCATGCTCATTTCAAAAATATGTTATTAAGGATTTGAAACAATTAAAAGGCTAGTACTTCTAATTCAGCAGCCCCCCCCCCTCAAAATCATTCTTTCCAATAAGATAATCCAACAATTGGTATTAGAGCCCAGTTTCTCTCAAAGAGAAGCCTAATAGCTTGGAGGAAAATATCTAAGGATGGAAGTCTTCAAACTTTGAAAGATCATTGAAAACTAGGTAATAGATGTGCATCTCACTCTACAAAAGGTAGAGGAAGCTAGAGTGGAATTAAGAAAATCTTTGAAAAGAAGAAAGGATATAGTCATAGCTGAAAATGACATACACTACAAGGAGATTGATACCACACAAGTGTTTGTCAATGGAGACAACAAAGAATTTGATGCTGTAGTAGCAGAACTGATGGAGAAAAACAAAGCTCAAACAAATGAGATAAGATCTCTCAAGATGGAACATGAATCATAGGCCATAATGTTATGTGAAATCACTAAACAAAAGAAAAGAGCAATTGAGGACAAAGTCATGATGGAAGATGACAAAAGAAATCTTGCAAAAAGAATAGAAGAAAAGAGTACTGAATTAACAAGGATCTCAAACATGCAGATGGATACACTTGCTCAAATGATGAACCTTCATCATGAACTTAATATGAAAGATATTGAGATCTCTACTCTGAGGATGCAGAATGAACAATTTCAGAATGAACTGAACGGAGAAAAGGAGATAGCAAAAAATCTCAACAAGTCAAGCAAAGCCATAAAGTACTTTGAAAAATTACTAAAATTCCCAAGATCAACCCATGATACATTAGGACTTGGATACAATAGTACTAAAGTTGGTGAATCATCAAAGAGTGTTGAGCAAAGAAGTAACAAAGGTAAGGATTCTAAACCCAGTTTTCATTACTGTAATAAAAAGGGACATACCACTAATATTTGCAGGAGAAGAATCAATCAGTCAAACACACATAAAAGCAAGAGTTACTATCAAAAGTACAAAATGCAAGGACGTATGACACAAGATTGTAGATCCAAAATCCCAAGAACACAAAGATTTGATGGACATTTCCATAACTACAAGAAATATGGACATAAGGCATTTGAATGCAGATCAAAGCCCATGTGGACGTCATATCAACCAACAAAAGGAAATGAAAGTCAGTACCATTGGGATTATAACACTAGGTACAGTTGTCATTATTGTCAGGAATATGGACATACACCTTAGAACTGCATAAGAACACATTTCAAGGGAAACTATAAAAGATGGTTGAGCCAAACTACATATTTTAGTTGTTTGAAGAATGGTCATACCAGCAAGAACTGTCCTACAAGGTCCAAAGCACCAAATATTGAAACCAACAAAGGAAAAGAAAAGATTGATGTCATAAGAGGACAAATGAATAAAACTTGGAAGAAGAAAGATGAGTGCAGTACATCAAGCAAAGGGATCACTTCACCTAACGGGTCAAGCAATCACAATTCATCAAACTAAGCATAAGGGAGATATATGGGATTGATATACAAAGTTATATCATACATCAGTTCCAAGAAAAAGAAGCACTAAAAAGAAGAATTAAGCATAAGATGCTAAGACTTAAATTCAAACAATGATGCCAAGTCGTCTTTGAATGCTGAGTAAAACTGCTTTGGATGCCTAGTTATCAGCAAAGTTAGTATATGTTGAGTAAGCATAGCTGCCGAATGGATGTCGAGTTGAAGAAAATTTGGAAGTTGAGTGATAGGTGTAGGTACTAAAATGCATTAAATGCAAAAGTTTCTTGTGTTGTTTAAAAGTAAAATTCGATTCATTCCTGAGTTATTCAAACAAAGAGCGATTATTTTGAGCATGTCTGAGCAATTTTCAAGCTTTCAACTAGTGATTTGCAGCAATTCAACATCCACCCAAGCGATCAAAGTATCTATTCAGGTATTTCCCACAAGTGACGAGTTTTACAGTTTGAAAAGTTTTTCTTTAAATTGTTAAAACCCTAGTTTGGATACAAATGGCGACAAGCTCAAAAATGACCCAAGAGAACATGAGTCATGAAATTCAACTTGTCAGTAATGAAGTTAAGAAACTTGAGTTTAGACCAATACCAGAGGTTGCATACAAAAATGATCCCGCTGGTGCCCTATCTGCCATCCCTAAAAAGGTTGTTATGGTTTAGGATGTGTGAAAATGCTATAATTGTAAGATAGGAGCCATAGGAGATTTGGAAATCTTTAATGCCTATGACAAACTCTATGATAATGGTATTCTAAAAAATGAGTTTTCTGTCATAGAAAAGAAAGGTTTAACCAAAGCCCTGGTTTTTCCAATCATATTAAAAAATGAGTGGATACGTATTATACTCAGTAGAATCCACGATGGATCATTCTGGCTAGAACAAGGGCAAGTCAAGATTACCAAGAAAATGGTTCATAGGGTTACTAGGGTTACAATTGAGAAGAACACTGGAGAAAAATGGAACAATAGAGGCATGAATATAGACACCATAACTGATCCCCTTTTAGATTTTTCTATAAGGGTCATATCACATAAGTTCTACCAATCTAGCAGGTTAAATAGTGTACCCTACATAGCAGTCAATGTGGCACACAAACTTGTAAAGAAAGACCACACTTATGATCTTTTAGAACTCTTGTTGCAATAGATTAATGAAAATCTTGGAGCTATTAGACAATCCAAGGGAGCACAGTGTAAATTTGGTTTAGTATTGGTTTACATGTTCTTTTATGTAATGAATGAATTCCCTTCATTTGGAAAAGTCAATTGGAGTCAAAATAAAACCATTGTTAATCAAATTAATGATTTCATTACACAAATGGGAGATAGCTTTGATGATTAAATGTCTATCTATTTTGAGGATTTCAAAAATGCAATGAAGAATAGAATGAGAATACCAGTCTCACTGGTAGAAAAGCATATAAATGACATATGTTTTCTTGTTGATATTGATTACACCTATATTCAAGCAGTCCTTCCAAGGACAAGATGGCTTAAACCATTAGGATATGAGCTTGATGTTGACCAAGCTTTTGTAGCCATCATAGCTTTACTTGCAGAGGAAATGGACAAATCTTGCAAGGCATTTGGAATGTATGACACTATAAAATCAAGAGTTGTAATAGAACTCAAGATAGCCTCAGTAGTAAAGAAAAAGGACAAGCTGGTAAAGAAAATAAAGAAGAAATTTGGTGTTAAAGAATCAAGTGCAGTAGGTGAAGAAGAAGAGATTAGTGAAGGAGAAGAAGAAGGTGAGCCAAAACAAGAGCCGCTTGAACTACCTCAAAGATAATGCGAAGAAAAAGATGAGAGTGCTGAGGAAACAAAAACCAAGGAAGCACCCATCAGAAGCAGAGTCATTAAAAGGAAAACAAAGACCTCTCTTGCCTCTCAATCCCCACCAAAGAAAGCTACCATGCAAACACCAAAGAAGCCAAAAATCAGAGCTACAACAAGGGCCTCTACCCAAAAGGTTAAAGAAGAATCCACAAAGAAGAAAAACACAAAGTCAGAGGAAGAGCCAAAGAAAAGGAAAAGATATGTGGCCCAACCTGATACTGATAAAGAAGATCAGACTGAAAAGGTAAGTTCTCCTAAATCTTCAATTGATATATTATGTAAGAATATAAGGAATGGAGACTTAAATGAAATGAAAAAGATTGATTTCAATAAGTTCAGTAAAGAGGAACAAAATAGAATAGAAGAATCAGTCTATGCATTTATGGCATAGTTCAAATATACACCTCTTGAACTAGATGGACAATTGCCAAAGGAATTGTCTAAAACTATAGAAGACAGATGGCATTTCTGCCTAAAGGTGGAGAAAGAGATGAGGGAATCAACCATAGCAAACTTACTGCCTGATTTGACAAAAGAACAGGTAACTCAAGTAGTCAAAAGGCATAATAAAAGGTTTACACCCAAATATAGGGCATTCTCCATCCTGCAAAAAAAAATTGAAGAAGTTGTGCAGAGAACAACAAGAGTATGGAAAAATTTATACAAAACATTTGAAGATGTTCTTGAAGAAATATACAAAGAAGAAGCTAGTGCTAAACCCAAAGAAAGGAGGAAGAGGAGAGAAGAGAAAATAGAAGAAGAGAAAAAGGTTGAAGAAGAGGAAAATAAGAAAGAAAGAGAGGAGGAAAGAAAAGATGAAGACAAAGGACTTGATGAATAGAAAAATGTGCAAGGCACACATCTTTCACCTCCTAGCTTGCCTCACTCACCTACCACACCTGCAAAAATCATAAAGATTAAGGATGATGTTGTTACTGCATGTCAAAACATCAATCCATTAACTGTAGCAGATCTTACTAAGATCCTTGACCAAACAAATCTACAAGCACAATTGTGTACAAATCCCATATTGGTCAGTGTGGATAGTCTTCAAAAGTTAGTAGATAAACTCAAAGAGGTCAAGGTGCCATCACAACTAC
Source organism: Cupressus sempervirens (assembly GCA_028749045.1). Lineage (NCBI taxonomy): Eukaryota > Viridiplantae > Streptophyta > Pinopsida > Cupressales > Cupressaceae > Cupressus > Cupressus sempervirens. The sequence continues at coordinate 756,725,411 of CM053791.1, read as the reverse complement.
CACCTCAAATCACTCAAACTATTGGGCTTACATTTCTACCACCTCCATCACCACCAAGATTAGGCACTCAAACTCATCAAGAGCTGAGTGCAACAATAGAGGTAATCACAGGGACAATAGTTCAGACAGTGAGCACACCTCCAGTAGCAGTAGTATAGCAAGAAGAAGACAAGAAAGAAGAAGAGGAGAAGGAAGAAACTCATAATAAAGAGGAGTCTACAATACAAGCTTTGGTTGAATTACCAAAAATAGCAACTTCCACCAAATCCAGTCATGAGCAGAGTACTAAAAAGAGAACTTTACATGATAGTACACCAAGTTCTAGTTCTACAAGGGTAGCTAGGACCATCCATTATGGTATTCTTGAGCTTGATGAAGAAATCAAAATACCCTATTATGATTCAAGCACTCTAAATGAGGAAAAGATGAATGAAATACGGAGTGCATTGGATAAGAGGAGGAGACAATAGGCAATGAGAAAAGAATACAAATACAAGTAGGAAATGAATTAAATATAAGATATATTCATGGATGCTTTTAGTCTTCAACCTCCAGATACAAACAGGCCAATACTTGAGCAATTATCTGATATAGTTGACCAAGTAAATAATGAAGACCATGATACTAATGCAAAACTATTGGAATGGTCAGAAAAGAAGTTTATAGGCAAAGCCAATAGAAAAATAGCTAATAATATAATTTTAAGATAGGTTGACCTAGCCAAGAAATTAGAAAGTGTAAAAAGTGTATTAGGGAACATATTTTTCCTTTATAGTAAATTGTGTGATTTTTCCAGGTTCAAACACAAAATAAATCAGAAAATTTTGAACCTTGAGAGTAAATTAAAACTCTCTAGCACACAACTACCCTCAGATCCTACATCGTGTGAAAAGAAATTCGCTCATACATTACACACTCAGAGGGAATTAGCTGCATTATTAGTAGAGGAGGCCACTATCAAAGAAAAACTGATTCAAATTCAAGCCTCCATTACTTCTCACTTAGAAATATTGCACAAGGAGCAAACATATACAAAAATAGTCCTGAAGAAGGATCTTAATATTTCTACACATGAAGGACTGGTTGATCTCATATCAGAGCTTGCAATCCAACAAAAGTCATTGGATATTGCCTTAAATAATTGGGATGCAGCTCTCCAAATACTCCTTGAGGTAAAGAAGACATTTTTGGCCAAACATGGCATTACTATTTAGGACCCTTTGACATAAGTGTCAAAAAGGGGGAGAAAAGATATTATACATAGGGGGAGATATTATGAGACTAGATAGCACAGATAAAGGAACAATCAACCTAGGGGGAGTTACATAAATTTTGAGGTATATATATATACAAAATTTTGAGTAAGGTTTTTTCAACCTCTATATATACCAAGTAGATTAGTGAATATACTCATAAGGTTAGTTAAGTATTTTTGTCACTCATGTCAAAAGGAGGAGATTGTTAACTTGAAAATGATTTTTGACACTTGAGTGCCAACACACTTAATCACACTTCACATTGAAGCCAAGTACACCTTGTATGTCGAGCCACAGCATGTGCCGAGTCAGGAAAATCAACAAGTGCCAAGTGATCTTCAGGTTTCGAGCAGTGCGGAGCAGTCTTCAGGTGCTAAGTGAAGATCAGCTGCCATGTGAGTATAGGTGTTGAGCATGATCCAAGTACTGAGCATCATTCAGGTGCCAAATCTTAAAGGATGTCGAGCAAGATAAGAGCATGTATAGAAGCCGAGTTACAGTAGGTGCCAAGCATGAGGAAGCAGTAAGTGTTGAGTAACTCAGAATCAACATATGAGTTTGAAACTTCACAAACTCAGATGTAAATCATTTTCATAGCTAACATAAGATGAATCTTGAAAGATTTAAGTGATAAGATCAAATCATTTATATTTCCTATGCAATCTACATGCAACCAATAAGAAAAATGGAGAAGGCATGCAACCAATAAGAGATGTGCAAGGAATAAGAAAAAAATAGAGATTAAATATGGATCATAGATCCATACCTAACTCTAAGTCTTTGAATGCCTTTATAAGGAAGAAGAAATCTCATAGAGAGAGGTGAATGAAAAAAGGTGTGTAGGGAAAACTATTTCAGAGAAAAGAGTATTAGATCTCAAGAGGATCAAGATCATAGAGAGCAGATCAAGTGCCTGTATTCAACAATCAAAGGATTGTAAGCCATTAGGTTTATCATACCTAATACTCTTTAGCCATTGTATTAGAAAGGAAATCCTATGATGATATGTTAGCTTAGCAACTATTTTGTAAATCCTTTCAATAGGTGATTAAATCCTTTAACAGGGTAACACTTCATGTAAAGTGTTTGAAATCCTTTAACCAAGTCACTATTAAAATAGTGTAAAGCCTTTGATAGGGCAGGCCTTTAATAGGGTAGACCATCAGAAGTGGTTAAACATTATTACTACAGTGATTTTGTGGGTATCATCCCCACCCCAATTTTACCTTCTTATTTTTGGAGGGTTACTGGGTTACCAGATCTTAAGTGTTGTGTGATGATGCATATTTGTTTCTTATGATTGCTTAATATTTATATGCATGCATGTTCATTTCAAAAAAATGTTATTAAGGATTTGAAATAGTTAAAAGACTAGTACTTCTGATTCACCCCCCCCCCCCCCCCCTCCTCCTAGAAGCATTCTTTCCAATAAGATAATCCAACACTTTGTGCTTTTATCAAATCCTAACATCCTACCATGAGGATTTTTCATGCAAGGTAAATTTGACATTTGTCTTTTAATGTTTATCATGTTTACGTTGCTTTCCTTATGCAATATATTTTTTATTCTAAGTTTGATTCCTATATAGGAGCTTGACTAAGACAAGATACTTTTTGCTATATTTTCACACCTTTTTTTTGTATAGGAACAAGTTGTAGAGTTTTAGATCCAAATTAAAGAATATCATAACTAGTTACAAGATGTCTTTGAGTTTTATTAATTTTGAAGTTGAAAGGATGCAATAAATTTTTTTGATCATAGTCCCAGAAATGGTCCTATAGGTTGGTATTTTCCTTTGCATTTGATATTTTCAAGTTTAAAATTCACAAACATTAGAGTTCCATATCTAGAACCTTTCATAATTCTAACACCTTTGTGACAATCAAGATTAGATCTAGAGGTCTCTTTGTTTCTTCCCTCTCTTTGCATACATATACTAATGTTTATCTGTCATATATGATATCATACTTATTATTTGACAATTCTATTACCATAATATTAATTCCTTCCATTTTACATAACCTAACCATATTTCTATCTTTAAAGACATCCATCCCCAAATCATCCATCCTTGAATCTACATCTTGCATTAGTAGTCATCTACATCATATTTGGGTTGCGGTAATCTAATTTTGGCTTGAGGGTGATCCTTTAGGTGTACTCCTAGTATTATCATACCTCATGATTTAGTTAGTGATCTACATTAATAATCCACTTTATATGATACATTTTGGTCAACCCAACTTATAATATTTCCATTCTAATTTTGGTGTTAAATTCCTTAGTTTGTATGCATTTACATCATATGTCTACAATATTTGCATCTAGAAATTTTATATTACATATCTATATCTTCTTTGTATTCATTGTGATAGTTACTATTTACATCACATCTTTGCTACATCATATGCATCCATCTCTGGTTTGAATTGGATAGTTAACATGCTTGTCTTAAAAATACCTTGTTTTTGCATGTTCCATTCAAATATCATAATTTAATTGAATTTATATCTCCATTTACCCAATTTTGCATGTTTTTTTACCACTTTGTGTCCAACCTATAAAATTTGTATTAGAAGAAGTTATTGGTTCCTTTGATCCTAAACCCTCTGTTAGAAAGGTTAATCTTTCCTTGGATATATTTTAATTGGGATATTCCAAGGGTCCCTACATGTAGTTTGTCCACTTGTACACATGTGGAGGACATGTCATTGTTTGTCCTTTATTCCACATGTAAGGACAACTCATGTTTATTTCTTTATTTAGTTTATCCTCCTTAAGAGGATTGTGACACTTTGCACACACCTATTATGAATGTGGCATTCATAGAAATGGGAGTTACAAATGCAACTCCTCTCTCATCTCTATATAAGAGATGCTCCTCCTTCCTTCTTCTACAACTAAACACCACTCTAAGCACTTGATGTTATTGTATTGAGCTACCTTTGCTCCAACACTCTCTCTCTCTCTTCTTTAGGCATTTGCCTTCATTCATAATAACTCACAAGGGGTTTTCTTTGCTTTCCCCTTATAAATCCTTGTCTCCATTGTTGAACCATCTTGGTGTATGCTCTTGGAGTTTCTTATCTTATGGTAACATTGTTTCACACTTAACTTACTTGGATTGTTTCTCGTTCCTTGCTCAACATTATTTATTTCTTACATGGTATCAGAGCTTGGTTATCTAATCCTTGTTTTAAGTTTTGTGGTGAAGGTTGCCATTCATTGGAGCACACCTTATTTGGAGACGTTATTGAGAGAAGAAGATTGTGTTGTGATCTTAGCTCGTTTTAACTAATCTTGTGCATGCAAGCTTCATATTTTTTACTAACCCTCTTTGGAAGGCTTGCCGCCAAAGGGTTTTCTTGCAAAGCTTCATATTTTTTACTAACCCTCTTTGGACGGCTTGCCACCAAAGGGTTTTTCTTGTAAAGCTTCATATTTTTCACTAACCCTCTTTGGACAGCTTGCCGCCTAAGGATTTTCTTAGTAAATTTCAATTTTTTTTTGGTTTGTTTTGGACGGCATGCCGCCAAAACAAAACATATTACAATAGTAAAGCTTTCTATCTCTCTATTTTTTTTTCTCTTACTTCATTTATCAAAAAAAAAAAAAAAATTTCTTTTAGGAAAAAATAATATATTTTACTACTTTGTGTTTTTAAAAAAAAAAAAAAAAAAAAAAAACATAGTGCAAAGTTTTTATATATATAAAATAAAATAAAAAAACATTCTTTTATAGGGCGGCCGCGCCACCCGCGCGCCACCCTGTGCCTCAGCGAAGCAACCACCGCCGAAGGCACTGTTTCAATATCTCTGCATTTTGGCCCGGGACCTTCCTCGGCAGCTTAACATTTAATCCGCCGAAGCATTTTGGCCACCATCTCTGCACCGCCAGTCCCGATTCGTGCCGCCACGCAAACCTCGCCGTTGCAGATTCACGCCGCCGCGCAAACATCCGCCGATTCAAACTTCCGCCGCCGCCGCTGGTGCAGCTCTGCACCTCTGCGACCCTTGCCGCGCGCAAACGCCACTCTGTGTGCTTTTTTAAAAAAACCCCCCACAACCACTTCCTCCGCTCCCACCACGCGGCGACCACCAACTTTGGCCGCTCCCACCACGCGGCGATCACCGACTTTGGCCGCCCCCGCCACGCGGCAACCATCGCCCGCGGATCGCCGCTCCCACCACACGGCGACCACCGATCGTGGCCCTTCTTTCACCACGCGGTAGCCACCACCCGCTCCCCTCCATCTTCCAATTTAAAAATAACGTTTCCCCCTCTTTCTTTTCCAATTTTGTTTTAACCAAAATTAATCCAACTTTAATTGTTTAAATTACTTTTTAATTTTCTCTATCACCATTAGTTAAAATTAAAAAAAAACCAAATATTCTTTAAAAAAATAATAACATAAAACAATAAAATATAAAATAAAAAAAAACAATTTTGTTCAATTCATAAAATTTTAAAAATCATCTGATTCTCAAATTAAGGGCTTTTTTTTTATTTTTTCCCAAAAAGCGAAGAATTTTTTCCTAATCATGTCAACATTAATTCCAAAAATCAAACTTAATTATTCAAATTATCATTCTTGGAAAACTTATATCTCATTTATTTTTCGTTTTAAACATCTCTTCGAAATAGCCATTGACCCTTCTCTTGAGCCCGGTTCAGCGGCTACTCAAGATGAGAAAGATACTTGGAAAGCTAAAAACGAAGAAGCTTTAGGGTTAATTGGTATTTCTATTATTCCAGATTTATATGTCTTAATTGCTCACTGTTCTAAAGCTCATGATGCATGGTCCATCTTGAAAACCAAGTATGACAGTGGCGATGAATATCGCAAAATACAATTACAAGATCAACTCGAAGATCTCAGGTATGCAGATTTTAAAGGTATGGATGAATTCCTCTTAAAATTTGATTCTCTTAAAAGTCAAATTATGGCTTTAGGTGTTCAATTAGAGGACATTCGTTTAATCCATCTTATTCTTAAAAAATGTCTTCCAAGATAGTTTCAACAGTTTATAACCAATATTCATGCACAACTTGCTATTCCTACTTTATCTTCTCAGTTAACTTATGTTATTTTTCAAACTTTATTGAGACAGGAAGAAGCTAAGCTAATTTAGTTTGGTACTCTCAAATCAACTGAACATGCATTTGTCTCTAGAAATTCAAATAATAATTTTCGTTCCAATAATCATAATTACAAGCAATCTAATTCAAATAACACCAACAATAAATTTCATCCCAAATATAATAATACCCATCATCCTAATAATACTCGTAATACTCAAAGGAACCATTCCAATTCCAAACCTCATTGTTCTTATTGTGGCAAAGATGGTCACCTTGTCAATAACTGCTTTAAAAAACAAAATGATAAAAAACCTATGAATCATAGTACCCATCATCAAACCTCAAACCATAGAAAAGGTAATTCAACTAGTTCTAATCCTCGTCATGCTTTTACTTGTAGCTTTAATCTTTGTAAACCTTTAGAATGGATTGTTGATAGTGGTGCATCACAACATGTCACCTCTCATAAAGAAATTTTTGATTCCTTACAACCTGATATTGCTAACATTCCTATTCAGTTAGCTAATAATCAGACTTGTAAAGTTGAAGGACTAGGTGATGTTACTATTCCTAATGGTAAATTGCATGATGTTTTATATGTACCTGACTTCAAAACTAATCTAATTTCTGTTTCACAGCTATGTCAGAACTATAAAGTTGAATTCTACAAAGATACATGTTATATTATAGATCCTCAAACTCTCAAAGTAATTGCTTGTGCTAAAATGGATAACGACAATTTGTTTAAATTCCATGAATTTGCTAGTTCACGATATTCTTTACATACTTCTATTGATTTCAATATATGGCATGAAAGACTTGGTCATTTAAATTCTGATTATATTACTTTCATGCAAAAGCATAATATGGTTGATGGCTTGCCTAACATTATTCCTTCCAAGATTACCTGTACAGGTTGTATGACTGGTAAGATGCATAGGGAGCCCTTTCCAAGTGGAAAATCATGGCGAGCAACTCATAAGTTGCATCTTGTCCATAGTGATCTTTTGGGTCCCATGGAGAATACCTCCATCCAAGGTTCTCGATATGCACTTACCTTTGTTGATGATTTTTCTAGACGAACTTGGATCTATTTTTTGCACAGCAAGGATCAAGTTCTTGATATATTTATTGAATTTTAGTTATATGTTGAAAGGCAATCTGGGTATAAACTTAAAATTCTTAGAACTAATAATGGGAAGGAATATGTGAATAATGCTTTTCATTCTTATTTGAAATCGTGTGGAATTAAGCACGAGCTTACTATTCCTTATACACCACAACAAAATGGTGTAGCAGAAAGAAAGCATCGGACCATTGTTGAAATGGCTCAAAGCATGTTGCATGCTAAGAATTTGCATTATAAATTTTGGGCTGAAGCCATGTTTTGTGCAACTTATATTCTTAATTGGACTCCTACCAAAGCTCTCAAAGCTATCACTCCAGAAGAGGCTTGGTCTGGTAGGAAACCAAATTTACATCATTTATGGATATTTGGTTCTATTGCTTATGTCCATACGCCTAAACAGAAAAGGCATAAATTAGATGCTAAGTCATCTCCTTATATGTTTGTTGGCTATGATGAACACACTAAGGGTTATCGTGTTTATGATTCCACTACTAACAAAGTTCAAGTTGCTAGAGATGTTTGTATTGCAGAAAATGGAGTTCATGATTGCTCTACTACAACGGATGAAAAATTCAGTGGCACTAAAATTGTGCTAGTGGAGGACCAACCTCCTTCTCTTAACCCTACTCTTTCTCTTAATCAAGTACCACCGGTTATTTCTACTCCTACATCTCATGATACTCAAATAGATACTAATGATACTTTTCTTACTTATGATTCTTCCTCTAGTGATAATTCCATTACAACTAAACGTAAACCTAAATGGGCTCAAAATCTCATCAATGAAGCTGATGATTATATTTCTAAATCTGGTGGAATTAAACATAGACGGATTAATTATTGTAATTATGCTTTGATGACTACTATTATGAATTCTAACGATCCTAAGTCTTTTGATCAAGCTAACTCTCAACCTCATTGGCAGACAGCCATGCAAGAGGAATATGATTCGTTACTTGCTAATCACACTTGGGACTTAGTCACATTACCTCCTGGCAAAAACCTAGTTTCATGTAAATGGTTATATAAAACAAAATTGAATACTAATAATGAAATTAGTAAATTTAAAGCTAGACTAGTTGCTAGAGGCTTTTCCCAAATTGAAGGCTTAGACTATAATGAAACCTTTGCACCTGTTGCTAAAATGCCTACTATCAAATTAGTTCTTGCTTTAGCATCTAAAATGAATTGGCCCATTCATCAAATGGATGTTAAAAGTGCCTTTTTAAATGGTGAGTTACATGAAGAAATCTATATGGCTCAACCTCCTGGATTTGTTAAGAAAGGTAGTGAACATCTAGTTTGCAAATTGAACAAATCTATTTATGGTCTTAAACAATCACCTAGAGAATGATATTCTCAAATTAATTCTTTCTTCATTTCTCAAGGTTTTACTAGAAGCAAAAATGATCCTAATTTGTTTATTAAACATACTACCGATGATATTATCATTGTTATTGTTTATGTAGATGATTTAATTCTCACTTCTAGTTTAGACATTTTGATTTCTGATATTAAATTCCAACTTAAACAAAAATTTCAAATGACCGACTTAGGTATCTTACATTACTTCTTAGGTATGCAAATTTTTCAAACTCCTAATGGTATTTTTGTTTCTCAAAGCAAGTATGCGTATGATCTTTTAGAAAAATTTAAGATGAATGAATCTAACCATGTTTCAATTCCCTGTGAATTAGGAACTAAATTAATGAATGATATCAATACTCCTTTTGTTGATGAAACTTTGTATAGACAGTTAGTAGGAAGTTTAAATTATTTAACTCTTACTAGACCTGATATTGCTTATAGTGTTGGTTTAGTGTCTCATTTTATGTCTAAACCTCAACAAACTCATTTTAAAGTTGCTAAACGCATCTTAAGGTATATTAAAGGAACTATTAATATAGGCTTATTTTATGATCCAAACTCTGAATTCATTTTACATGGCTATACTGATTCTGATCTAGGTGGAGATCCCAATGATGGGAAATCCACTTGTGGTTATTTTTTCTTTGTTGGTTCAGGTCCAATTTCCTGGAAAAGCAAAAGGAACACTCCATTTCCCTATGCTCAATAGAATCTGAATACAAAGGTTGTACCAATGCAGCTAAGGAAGCTTTGTGGATTCAAAGAATTCTTGATGATTTTGGTCTACCTCAATAATCACCTACACCTATACATTGTGACAATCAAAGTGCTATTGCCTTGGCAAAGAATCCAGTGTATCATGCCCGCACCAAACATATTTCACTTCAACATCACTTCATTCGAGAACAAGTTGAAGACAATCAAATTATTCTTCTTTATTGTAAAGGAGAAGATCAAGTGGCTGATATCTTAACCAAACCACTTTCTAAAGAGAGATTTCAGTTCCATTGTAAAAATTTGGGTTTACAACCCGTTGAAGTAAACTCCCCAAGTAAAGATTAAGGGGGGGTGTTAGAAAGGTTAATCTTTCCTTGGATATATTTTAATTGGGATATTCCAAGGGTCCCTACATGTAGTTTGTCCACTTGTACACATGTGGAGGACATGTCATTGTTTGTCCTTTATTCCACATGTAAGGACAACTCTTGTTTATTTCTTTATTTAGTTTATCCTCCTTAAGAGGATTGTGACACTTTGCACACACCTATTATGAATGTGGCATTCATAGAAATGGGAGTTACAAATGCAACTCCTCTCTCATATCTATATAAGAGATGCTCCTCCTTCCTTCTTCTACAACTACACACCACTCTAAGCACTTGATGTTATTGTATTGAGCTACCTTTTCTCCAACACACTCTCTCTCTCTCTTCTTTAGGCATTTGCCTTCATTAATAATAACTCACAAGGGGTTTTATTTGCTTTCCCCTTATAAATCCTTGTCTCCATTGTTGAACCATCTTGGTGTATGCTCTTGGAGTTGCTTATCTTATGGTAACATTGTTTCACACTTAACTTACTTGGATTGTTTCTCATTCCTTGCTCAAAATTATTTATTTCTTACACCCTCCTTTACTAGGGATCTTGATGACACTAACATACATCTTGATGATATTATTCCTATAATAGAGAATAAATCTTCTCATTCTTTTCATGATGAATATGAAGTTTTAAGGTTTCCTCCTCTCTAAGTCCACACACTTTACTCTGACTTTAGAAATTTTTGAACAATGGATAGGTCAAGAAAATAATCATCTCGAGGCTCTTTCCATTGTACAAGGCTTAATAAAACTTATTTAAAATAATGAACATGGTGTTTGTTGGAGTAAGTAAATGGAAATGAAGACATTTCTAGGATAATTTATGAAGATATTGTTGGAGTGCTGTTACATGACAAGTTGATGATGAGTTGGTACATATTTGATGATAGGGAAACCAATTATTGGTTGTCATTGATGTCAACTATTTAATTAAGTGTTTCTAGAATGTAAACATATATCAACTAAGTAAAATGATGTGTCAAGATGATGCAATTAAGATAATACCTTATAATGTGCATGGGTAAAGATAGTGTAATGATTGGGAAGTAATGTTGATGAACTAGTAAACTATAAAAATAGGTAAATAGGAACAAATAGGTGAACTAGACAAACAATAAAATGGGTTTAACTAGTAAAGGATGAAAATGTGAAGTTGAATAATTGGTGAGGATCTAGGGAGAGATCACAAGAATTGATTTTTTATTAGGATCAATGAATATTTTAAAAAGGTATGAAGGTAGTTGTATAATTTGTGGAAATATTTAACAAAACATTGATCAAGGTAATATGTTTGAGGGACATTCTTCAAGAATTTTTTGTTTGGTCAAACTAATTAATGAGTCAAATCAATTTCCAAGGTGAATTATAATTGTGAATCGACAAGGTCAAAGGAAAATAACATAAGGATGGCTAGATGTGTTTCACCTTATCAAACTCATTTTGGATCAATGGGTCTAGGGTTTACTTAGGTAGTGGAAATAAGTTATACTCAAAGAAAAAATATTGAAAGAGCAATTCAATGGTTGCGAGATTATAGAAGGTTTCGATCATAGAAAAAGTATTGGTACATAGTACAATCAAGCTAAAGAGTAGAGTATGGCATGTTGAGGACTTGTTGATCTTAATTAGGTCTGATCATGCAGAGGTAGTAAAAATCACAAATTATTTTAATTTTGTTACTTTCTAACAATTGTAATGATAAAATCCATGAATCGGGTGGATCTTAATAGGTCCCTTTTGTAAAATCCTCTAACTAGGTGGAATTTAAAAGAATATTCAAAATTCTCTAAGTAAGGTACTCCTAGTAGGATAAAGAATTTAATGTGTCTATAGGTAAATACCTTAACACAGTAGAACCTAACAATGCTTTTTGTAACCCTTAACTAGACAAGCTACTAATAGGCATATTTTAGAAGAGTAAACAAATTATGAGCATCATCTCACACCATAGTTTACACCAAAATTGGGTTTCCACGAGATACATCTAGTGCCTATACTATGTGGTTGATTTTTCTATGGCTAAATGTTGCTAAAAGTTGATTTTACCTATTTGCTTGATTGAGAGCTTTAAAAATTAAATTTTAGATTACTAAACTTGGTGAGATTTAGTTTGAATTGGTGATTGTTGATTCACCCCCCAATAATTGGGCCTCTAATAAAACTATCAACATCTTGCATAGAATTTATCATCTCATTAAAATTAATGTCAAACCTATTACAAATTATGCTCAAGATTTAGGTTTTATTTCATCCCCTACAAATGTTGAGATATTTTTTCTTGTCTTTGCATCCATTCCTAGTGTGTCCTCTTATGCTTCACTTATCATAATAACTTTAGTCCAAAATTCTAATCCTACACATGTGAGCCTTTATGATCCCATTCTCCCTTAAATTATTCCTTCAAGTGTTGTATGTTTTTCATTTCCTTCATCCATGTCCACTTACTATTTTTTTTCTATTTCATATTCAACCCTTCTTGCAATTTCCAACAATTCTGAATGAATGTTTCACATGTTTCTTCTCCTACCATCCTTTCTACTAATTCTACTATTAATAAGTTGTCTCAAACTCTTTCTTCTTTTCAATAGAAAATTACTTGGACCATGTCTCAATCCATGTCCAACATTCAACCTAGTTATGAAATTTCTATTCCCTTTTCTTTGGATATGTACAAGGTGCAATGTGAAACAATTAGAATGAGTCTCCACTAGTTCACATTTTGAGGGAGGGGGGGTTGATAACCTTGTTCCTTAAAGGGGAGTTAAGGGGATTGATCCTTTCAACAACAACTCTAAGGTAACTAGATCTAGGAAGATTAGTATCAACTAAATGATTAAGGAACAATAATGCAAAAAAATATCTAATGGTTATAGAATTAGAAAAATGATGTAAAAGTCCTTAAAACCCTAGTGTAGTAAGAGAAAGGAAATGAAATTAAGGAACTAGATGTAATAAGTAGATATAATAGAATAAATAATGAAATTAGAAGAATCAGCTTAGGACTGATTAGTCTAATTTTATGCTTGATGTGCCACTCAAAATCAACAAATTATTGATATCTTATTGAGAAGATCATTTGATTAGAAAGATTATTGAAGAAGACTATTGTTGAGATAATGGGTGTTGCACACATTGCATAATATTGTTATTTTATTATTTTATTTTTATTATGTAATGTTGTACCTAGATGGACGTGCAACATGTAAAGATTCCCATGGAATATTCTTGATGAGTTGTATTGCAACATCGTGAAAATATTTCATGTAATTATTTAATATTGGGGGAAAAGAATTAAATGCCCAATATTAAATGTGGGGTCAGTGGGTTAGGTAGCACATGGTTTTAGCACATGATTTATGTAATACCAATTGGTGGTTTTGTGAGACTTGCTACTATATAAGCAGCCACAAGGGTAGTTGTTGTAGAGTGAGAAAGAGTGACAAGGAGAAGACAAAAGGCAAGAGTCGAGTGGGACAAGGCTTGACAGGTTAGCCAAGGGAGCATTTGTGAACGTTGGAAGCATGGCATGGGATGTGTGGATTCATGCTTGTTCACATAGTTTGCTCGGTTGTGGCTATGGCCATGAAGGCTTCCATGGTTGTATGGCAATGGTATTTTTGCTGAATAATACATGATGATGGATGCTTTTGGAGGCTAGGTTTTTTCCCTCAATGAGGGTTTCCCAGGGTATATCTTGTGTCACATTTTGTAGGTATGTTGTCTATTCTCTTGCATGTGGATTTTAATTTTGTGTTTATTTCAGATCTATTATGGGTTATGTGGAAACAGTTATATTCTTTGTTGCCAAGTTTCCTTACAAGTGGTATCAGAGCTATGGTTTTATTATTGTAACCCTAGATTGAATCCATGGGAATGCATGAGAGGATAAAAGAAAGGGCAAGATATATGAATAATTATTGCAGATCTAAGGGTTTTGGATTTGTTGTTATGATGGGATGTTAAAATATTTGGGCATGTGAAATTGTTGGAGAAAAATATTTTCGGATGTTTCATTTAAATCAGGGTTTTTGGGGGGGTAGCTTGCATAAATGACCTCCTGGGTAAAAACAGACCTCACCATTAGATCCGGGTTGACATTTCCATAAATTTTGATAAATAATATGCCCTAGTTTGGCCATGTTAAGAGGAAATGAAAGAGTTTTTTGGTTTCAGCCCATGATGGCCGTCAAATTTAATCCTGTCGGAATTTTCGTCACTGAAAAAATAAAAAATGAAAAATCGTACTGAAAATGGTAAAAAGACTATCTTAGTAAAATGGCCATAACTTTCTCTCAGAATATCAGATTTCAGAGTTCTTATAAGCGTTGGAAAGCTAATTCAGAGCACTACAACTTGGTGTAGGTTTGGTTTTATGATTTTGAAATTTTGTTAGGTTTTAAGAGCCCTAAAATTAGATGTTATTTATTTTGAGCATGAATTAGGGCATAACTTGGGCATACGAAGTCAGATTTTGGACTTCAAGTAGTCAACGGAAAGCTCTTAGAGAGTTCTACAAATTGGTTTAGATTTGGTGTAGGTTTGGCATGATTTATTTTTTGATATATTGATCTGAACAGTTTATAGGTATATTTTGACTATGGTAACATTGTGAGTTTATGGCATTGGAGATTTAAGTTTTGATGTCATTGTATACTCAAGTTTGGTCTCATGATGATATGTATATCTATGTTTGGTTTAGATATGCATGATGACTTGTTGTGTCTACAAGTTGTGCAGTGTTGTAAGCGGTCTATACTTATAGGTTGCATTTATAGATTGGTTATGGGTTGTCTTTGCCCATTGATCTTTCATTATTGGTGCATATTCAGATTGGTGACTTGGATTTGGGTTGTCTATGCCCTAAGTCACATGATTTTATCTTCATGTAGAAGGGATGAGATGTTGTTACCAGGTACAGTCATGGCAAAGGATTGTGGTTGACTATGCTGACAGGTTGGACACTTTGAGAGCCAGATGCTCAGTTCAAGGATGTGATCATGGTGTCATGGATTTTGGCATGACATGATTGGTTATACAGGTACATCCTTGATGTTCATTAGCTTAGATTTTTTGATTTGGTTATGGTGGTATATCTTCTTGGTTGAGGATCATGGTTATTTGGTTTCTTTTAAGGCGCTCATGATGTGCACTTTGAGTTCTTTGATGGTTTGATGCCTTGATTGATTCTCATGGTTAGAGGATGGTTATTTTTCATCATGATGTCATGGATAGCTTGGATACACAGTTTAGTGGGAGCTTGTGACAGTGATGGGGTGATAGTGTAGGATTAGTTCCTGGTTTGGTTTATATCTTCTTGGTTTGGAGAGGATGGATTTTATGATGCCATAGGTGACTTGGTACCACGGTTGAGTGGGAGTTGTTGGCATTGATATATTTATTGAGTGTTTGCAGATGTTGGAAGTTTGTCTTAGATCCTGTTGCTGCAGAAGCATCTTTGACATTTGCATGGTGCACTTGTTATCTTCATAGTGTGTGAAGATGGTTAGATCTTGAGGACTCATGGAGTTCTTGGTTATCTTCATGGTATGTGGAGATGGTTCTTCCTAGTATGTGGAGATAGTTTTTTCTTCATGGTGTGTGGAGATGGTTGCATCTTGAGGACTCACGGGGTTCTTGGAAAAGGTGTGGTTTATGCTTTTATTTGGCATGTTATCCTTGGTGTGAGGATGGTTTCATTATTATGTCATGGTATACTCTTGATACATGTTTATAGTTGTGACATGTTATGCTATGTTCATATGGAGCATGTTATCTCTTTAGTTGAGATGGTAAGATCATGTTGTCATGTTTATGTTCCTGAGGCCATGGTTGGAACTTTGACATTGATCTTGGTTTAGTTTCTTGGTATTGAGTACACTGATCATAAGATGGATACTTCATGATATTTCTATGTTGCATTTGGAGTTGGAATGGATTGATTGGTTATAGGTGCTCATGGATACTTAGAGACGGTGGTGACGTTGATTTCTCTTGGATTAGAGAAGTATTTTTTGGGACAATTGATGGTTTCAACAGGAAGTCCGAGGGGCAGTCACCTAATATGGACTTGAGAGGAGATTGTTCTTAGATGAGTCTTGGTTGGAGACTTGGGTATCTTGATGAGCATTCTCATTCCCCACTCTTGGTCTACTCGGTGGTTTGCTACTTGAGAGGTATAGCCCATTCTTTCTCTCAGTTGCATTATATTTATGCTTGTCTTTCATGGATATGGATCTTGAGCTATGGTACATGAGTTAGTTCTGGAGAGTTTATTTGAGAGATGGTTTAGCATTGGTTATCTCCATGTGCATATGTTGTTATGCTGGTTGAGTTTGGGAGATGGTTTTATATTGGGCATATTCCTTGGATTAGGAATGGTTATTCCTTGGTTTAGGAATGGTTTTATTGAGTTTGATCTTCTTGTGAGAGGCTTACATCCATGATTAGTTATATGGTATGGTTTGGGTGTTGTTGAGGCTTCTTGTTGGGGTTTTATGGAGGAGATCATACTTGCACAGTTTACATCTAGAGGTGTGTGTAGAAGGACATGATACAGGTTATGATTTGCATGGTTTCTCTGGTCTTGGTTATCTTCTTGGATGTTCAATTTTGCCTACATTGGATTTGAGATTGGTTGGAGATTGTGATCACTGGTTTGTGCTCATGTATGTCATGTGAGAGATGACATGGTTATTACTTTATCTCTTTCCTCTGTTGGTTGTGGTGAACTTGGGAGAGCATTGGAGACTTGTTATGAGAGTTGTTCTTGCAGGATATCAGTTTATGTATTGTGGATGTCCTTGATACTACATGGATTCACTTCTTTGAGATGTGTTGAGTGGATTGGTTATAGATTTGACATTATCTTTTGCAGTGGGAGCTTCTTGGTATATATGTGGCAGGTATTGCTCTTGATACTTGTGATTGAAGGTTATAGATTGGATATGTTGGTGATATGAGATTCACTTGTTATACCTTTGAAGTATGGATAGTTGGATGGGTTTGGCACTTTGCTGTGGGTGCTATTTCAGCTATGGATATTTTGACAACTACGGATACATGTGATTACCTTTGGATCAGGTTTTTGTGCTTGGAATTTTTAGTTGGTACAAGATTTAATGATCTTCTAATGCGACAGGTTGGGTGGCTTTCTTTTTGGATGGCTTTTATGTATGTCCAGTGGGAGTGGCATAATAGGAGGTGAGATCATTCATGTTCGAGATGCTGGATACTTTGATTTTGTTGCGGGTACCAGGATGGAGCACTTGGTGTATTTTGATCCATGATGGTGGATGTGCTGGGAGGGATTGTTCCCTTGTTCATTTATGTGGCTACAAATTGACCCTATGCAATGTATACAACAAGTGGGAGATTGTTGAGATAATGGGTGTTGCACACATTGCATAATATTGTTATTTTATTATTTTATTTTTATTATGTAATGTTGTACCTAGATGGACGTGCAACATGTAAAGATTCCCATGGAATATTCTTGATGAGTTGTATTGTAACATCGTGAAAATATTTCATGTAATTATTTAATATTGGGGGAAAAGAATTAAATGCCCAATATTAAATGTGGGGTCAGTGGGTTAGGTAGCACATGGTTTTAGCATATGGTTTATGTAATACCAATTGGTGGTTTTGTGAGACTTGCTACTATATAAGCAGCCACAAGGGTAGTTGTTGTAGAGTGAGAAAGAGTGACAAGGAGAAGACAAAAGGCAAGAGTCGAGCGGGACAAGGCTTGACAGGTTAGCCAAGGGAGCATTTGTGAAGGTTGGAAGCATGGCATGGGATGTGTGGATTCATGCTTGTTCACATAGTTTTCTCGGTTGTGGCTATGGCCATGAAGGCTTCCATGGTTGTATGGCAATGGTATTTTTGCTGAATAATACATGATGATGGATGCTTTTGGAGGCTGGGTTTTTTCCCTCAATGAGGGTTTCCCAAGGTATATCTTGTGTCACATTTTGTGGGTATGTTGTCTATTCTCTTGCATGTGGATTTTAATTTCGTGTTTATTTCAGATCTATTATGGGTTATGTAGAAACGGTTATATTCTTTGTTGCCAAGTTTCCTTACAACTATGTGTTTCAATCATTGTTTTAACACTGATCTCAAGCCTACTATTTTCTAGTAAGACAATTTCTTATATGTTTCAAGTACTATCACTTAGTTGATTGATGAGGAGGATTTGATCAACAAGATGTAACAAAAATACCTAGAGGAAAGGATGAGTTATGATTATGTAATGAAATATAAGAATCAGTTAAGACAATGATAACATAATGTATTGATGATCTACTTGAGGTTACAAAATGACTAGCTACACTTTGAAAGTTCAAATTAATAAAGTTAAACAAAGCTCATTTTCCAAGCTTGAACAAGTGGATAGTAGGTGCCAACCAAAGTTAGTGCAAGCCAAGCAAAAAGTCAGCTGGAGTCGAGTGAAAAAAAGTTCCTATGGATGCTAAGCAAGTTAGTAGATGTCGAGTAATTTTTAGTTGATACTGAGCACCAGTAAAATCCATTTGATTCTGAGAGATTTTACAGTTGATGTTGAGTAATGCAATATGTGTCAAGCATCAAAAGATTGATAATGTTGAGCTGTTGCATTATGAAAAAGATCAAAGATTCACTAAATAAAACCTAACAAGTTTGTTTTCTTGGAACTTGTGAATCAAGAGGAAGACAAGATTGTTGAGTTGGTGGCACAAAATCTTATGTAAACCATTTTGAAGGAAAATTTGAATGGATTCTAAGAGAAGTTTCTAGAGATGACAAGATATGGGGTAGATACATTTTGTCCTACCTAATCCATTGAAAACCTTAATTTTGATGATTGATAAAGAGTAGGAATATGTTCTAATTCCCTATATATAGGAATGTCTAGTCATGAAGTAAAGAGTTAGAGAGTTTTATGTGAAAATTTGATAAGGAGAGGGAAAAGGGTTTTGCTTCATCAAGTGACCCAAGTGAAGAAGTCTGAAATGGTCTACTAAGCTAGAAGGCTTAAGAGGATGAATGCTTGAAGGGTGAACAAGTTGTCAGAGTTGCAAAGATTGGAAGCCAAACATAATTGAGGACTAAATAGAGGTCTGTAATCTGCAAGTAAGGTTGTAAGTTGTATTAGATCAAAGCTCTACTGTTACTTTCTAATAATTGTATCAGCCTAGGGTAAATCCTTTGGAGTAAGGTTGACTTTATAGTCATTGGAAAATCCTTTAACAGGGTGGCATTCCAAGTGAATGGCCTAAAGTCCTCTAACAACGCTCACTTTTAACAAGGTGATTGAAATCCCTTAATCAAGTGACATTTAACCTTTCACAAGGTTGGCCTTTAACAAGGCATCACTTTAGAAGAGTGAAAAAGGAGTAGCATGTTACTGGTGGTTTTTCTCAAATTTGGTTTCCATGTTAAATCATTGTGTCAAATGTATTGATGGATGTGTTGTGTTTCATACTTTACATTTCTACAAGTTGATTTGACAATAACATATAAGTTTTAGTTGACACACAATGAATGCATGCATAGTTAAGAATTTTTTATGGGTTCACTAAATTGTGAAAAGTTTTATTTGTACATCTGGACCTTGAATAACTTATTCACTCCCCCATCCTTCTCAGTTATTCTAAAATAATTCTAACACAAATAATGTTAGGTCTACACCTAAATTATGAAAGCTTCTAAACCCAAAAATCATTTGGTGATTTGGTAGGGGCGACTTTTGCACAAGGGTTATTTTCTCCTTGGGCAGGAGTGTAGTGTGTATCTAATCAACTATGTCTAAACTTGATTCAAATTTTAAAATTTTGTAGAATGATAAAAGGGGTATCCAAATATGCAACTTGTTTTCCTTTTTGAGATTAGCAACATGCATGAAAAAAAGGTTTTATTTAGTTATGGAGGGTTTTCCTCAGTCAAGCTCTGGTTTAGGATTAACCTTGATTTGAAATAACTAAATTGTAGAAATGTAAAGTAAATGTATGAATTCACTTTACAATAGTAGGATCTCTCAAATCAAATACAATGAGCTCTCCTTACCGATTGAATTGGATGAAGAAAGTAGATTAATAGATGTAGAGGATGCACCAAATGACCTTGAGTTACTTCAGGGAGATTTTGAAGATAAACTCCTTCAATTGATTTAATGCTTGAAGCCTTGACATTCGATGGTGGAATTTTCTTGAAGAATGTTTGAAAACTTGAATGCTTGAGAATTTGATTGCTTGTGTGGGAGGATGCCTAGATGTTATGTGAGATAAAAAAAAATGAGACAAATGGATGGGTTCAAAATAACTTTCTCTTGTAGGCTGACTATACTTCAAATTTTGCACCCTAGATTATCCATGACTTGGCATGTGAGAAAGAGACCAAAAATAAACTTCATCCCTGATTGGTCAAATATGGATAAACTACATCCCTCATTAAGCAGGGATGCAATATCCTACCAACCTAGCCCAAAAACCTTTTAGACTCCCTTGGGGTCCAAAAATAGGTCTTGGATGTCAGAAATCAGGTGTAGTTTATGAAGAAAGTCAATTTTAGTGTATAAGGTATATTTTAAGTGATTGGATGAAGGAAATGGAGGACCTAAATGGCTAGATCCTACCTCAAGCTTTGTGCCATGGAATAGGAATACTGCATAGGACCTAAACTGATTTTACCTAGAAGAAATGAAAATAATTGAGAAGAAAAGGGGAGAGCTAAAAATAAATAATGTATCTTCATTAAATGGGTGCTAAACCACCATTAAATTGAAGTGCTTTCAATTTAAGATTGTACATGATATTATTCATGTTTTTATTCTACAAAATATTGAGATTCCTCACTTTGAGACTTAATAAAAAGGTTGACCCTATGACTTATGTGAAACCTTTCAAAATTTTGAGTAGTGAATTATCTCATGACTGTATATTTTTGAAAAAAATAGTTACTAGAACCTTTTGAGATACACTCTTGCAATGACATTGTTCTTTGCCTCTTTATTCAATCTAGTCCTTCCAAAAGTTGCAAGGTAGAAGGGTAAGGGTGACTGCATGGAGAGATAAGTAAATTTATTTGGAGAGATAAGATGTTTTCATGAAGAGATAAGAATGAAAGTATATAAGGGGAATCTAGAGTGATAAAGATTCAAAGTGACAAGGAAGGGAGTTATATAAGAATTCAAGTTGGAGAAGAACATTAGGAAAATATAAGTAATGATGAAGAAATATGAGTGATGCCCCTCAAAAATATAATCTCACTGGGGCAAATCTCCAATCAAAATTAATTTAACTTCGACCTCTCATTGGATCATAGCTTTAGTCAAAAGTGATAGAGCTTTAATCCCTTATGACTTGTTAAATTACTCCATCTCATTACTTAAATATTGAATGAACTTGTGTTCATAAAAGGATACCAAATTATTGAGTAGTGTAAAGGCATAAATCCATTTGTGAATCCCAAGAACTTGGATCGTATACATACATTGTCTCAAGCAAGAGTTATTTGAACCATTTTAAGTATGTTCACATATATTTTATTTGTCTTCTTACTTGATGATGATGATACTATATGTTTTTGTAACTTATTATAGGTGCATTAATGAAAAAGTCATATAGTTTGACATGTAAAACTAAGTCATTCTTGTGGCTAGTGAAATTTTTCATCACACAAGTACCTATCCTTTCATGGTGAAAACTTTTATAGTGACACCAATTATGATGACAAATTGAAAAATTTCAAACATGATACATCTTCAAGTTATAAACTTTAAAAAATACAAAATTATCTAACTACAATAACAAAATATAATTCTAATTACTTTTCTAATGCATAATAAAAAGACCTTTTAGGAGAAGAGAATATGTGTTCCATTTATTGTTAATTGGATAATGCTAGTTAAAAGATCAATAAAAATCTCATCTAGTGAGTCCTCAATTTTTTGGAAAAATATAGATAGTAATTGGATCATTGTGTCCAACTTTATTAATATTAATAACACAACAAAATTATTGGCTCATGTGTATTGGATAAATTATGCAATTTTTGTTGTTAAAATGAATCAAGAATGGAGTAATAAAGAATATATTTTGGATAACAATTTATAAATTCTTTTGGGAATAATAGATCTCATAATATTAGACTCTACTTCCCTAGAGTAAAAAAAATAGCTAAAACAATTAATAATATTTTACTCCTTAACTATCTAGCATTCTCCAAATAGATCATAGACTATGCTCTAAAACATTAATGAAAAACTCAAATAAAATAAAATCCAATAAAACCAACTTATGATAGATAGTATAAATATGATATTATAAATACTCAAAAACAACTTAAAAACTAATCAAAATCTCATATATCCTTTAGGAATATGGGGTATACAAAATTAGCTTATTATGAGGCCCATAAGAAATCTTAGACATTTAGAAAATAATTCCACTTTCACCACAAATTTGTCAACATTCCATGGTTTAATTCAAAGTTAGTAGAAGATGTTCGAGAATTTTTGGGCATTGATTGGACTTAAATGACAATTCAAGGGAACGTGTTTCCTTTGTTTGAATGAAATGACCAATCAATAACAAAAAGTAGTATTCAATTCTACTTAACAATAATTTCTTTTTATCTCAGGTAGAGGATGATATGCCACGTCTAAGGCAAGGATCCTATGTGGGGGTGTGCGTTAGAGGATTATTTAAAATTGTTTCCTACAAAATAGGAGGAGCTCCTATTTTTAAGCTAGTGAAAAAGAGGTGGGGCTGGAAATAGCCCCAAGGAAAAAGTTATGCCACATGGCAAGTTGTGCTCATTCTTTCGTACAAAAAAAAAAAGTTTTTACTGCTTAAAATATTTTAAATCTTCAAAATATTCTCAACTTCTAAAAATTTAGTAGCTGAAATTTTTAAGTCGCACATGAGACTGCTCATCTCTAAACATTCCTAAAAACTCTCAGCTACCACCCACTCTATTTTGTAGGAAGCCCCCCTCCATGGGACCCAGCCTAATCATGCCAAAACCATCGAATCTAAAATATGGATTCCTCTTTTCAATTTGTCAATTGGATCATAATCTCATTCATAATTGGATCATAATCTCATTCACAATTTTATAGATTAGGTGTTCTAATCTTGAAATGTCAATATCCTTTCACCTTTCCTAATATAATATTTTTTTAATGTCTACATGAACATGTTTCTCTTCATTAAAACAAGACTTAAACATTGTGGCTTCCATCTTTCTATATATAGATGTGCGTCTGCCTTAGTTTTGCAAGTAGTTAAGCAAATTTGGGCAGAGTCGAAGGAGAAAAAAAGAAAGAAATTGTGGTCATGGCATCAACTAAAACTAATGTTGCAGAAGCAAGGACTTGGAAGTTAGTAATGGAAGATGGAGGACCTATAAAACCTCCAATTATAGTGAAATACACAAAGCTTTTCATTAATGGAGAATTTGTCGATTTAGTTTCAGGTAATCAACTATCTTAAGTGAAGAGTTTTTGCATTAACATTTTAGATCATATTTTATGATCTATCAGTTATGAATACCTTAATATTCATTAATGTCACTCAACTCTAAACATCACATACTATGAAAAATAATAAGCTCGGACAAAGTAAGGTTGCTTTGACTATTTTACACTTTAGCCTAAGAGCCCATCATTAGTGTGTGATGTTTACAACCAGAGATTAATGTTTTGTAATGAGCTTATGCACAAGAAAAACATTCAAAACATTTGATCCAAGAATAGAGGAAGTGATAACAAGTGCTTCCAAAGCTACCAAAGAAGATGTTGATTTGGCTGTTAAGGCAGCCAGGGTGGCCTTTGATCATGGTCCATGGCCTCACTTGCCTGGCGTTGTAAGTTCACTCACTCATCACTAGGAAAGTTGGTTTTAACTTCATTTTTCTTAATAAAAAATCATAATCCAATCAATGTTCTTGAGATTTCAGGAGAGGGGCCACATACTGAACAATTTTGCAGATCTAATTCAACAACATTCCAAACAACTTGCAATGTTGGAATCATGGGATGGAGGAAAACCTCTAGATCTTGTAAGAGTTCTATATATGTCAAAATTAATTGGTGTTCTCTAATACTGTGTAGGTATAGATACTCATTTTGGTTGTAGTTATGTTGGTTTGTACTTTGCAGTTTGGTTGCAGTTGAGCCTAGTAGTTGTATCAGATGGTCACCCTTAAACATCAAACACTAAGGAGAAAATTAAGCTTGGAAAAAATAAGTCAACTTTAACTATTTAACACTTTTAGTGTTTGAATGAAGCTTAGTGTGTGATGCTTAAGTAGTCCCGTATCTGACATTGACAACCAAACTTGTAACAATGTCTATAACCTTATATTTGACATTATTTACACACTTATTCAATTTTTTTGTAGGGTATGCTGATAAAATCCATGGGCTAAGTTTGAAGATGAATGGGCCATACCAAGGATATACTTTGCAGGAGCCCATTGGGG
This sequence comes from Cupressus sempervirens, assembly GCA_028749045.1. Classification (NCBI taxonomy): domain Eukaryota; kingdom Viridiplantae; phylum Streptophyta; class Pinopsida; order Cupressales; family Cupressaceae; genus Cupressus; species Cupressus sempervirens. Next base: position 756,701,009 of record CM053791.1, on the reverse strand, counting down.
TTTGTGGTCAGATCATACCATGGAATTTTCCACTATTAATGTTTTTTTTCTAAGATTGGTCCTACTCTGGCATGTGGATGCACAGTGATTGTGAAACCTTCAAAATTGACTCTCTTAACTACACTCTACTGTGCTCATTTGTCTCTAGAGGTATATCCTCAAATTTTCTTAAGAATTTATGTAGGAACGCAGTTATCCTCTAGATAAAATCCACCTTTAACCAAAATTCAAAAGATCAAAAACACAAGGGATACTTTTGAATATTCAACATTTGTTCTTCATGATCTACATGTTTTGTAATCAAAACACGAGCAATTATTTTTGAAAAATTATCAAGTATTTTCAAAGATCTGAAAAATTTGGTGCATTCTCTCTGGAAGATAGTGAATGCCCTTAAATAGTAGTACAACTTCCCATTTTCAATTTATGCTACGAAGTTGTTGGAATATTTAATGCAGTGTTGACATTTGCCCCTAGAGCCAAACACTCACCTACCCCTTGACGTCCAGAATAGATAGACAAATTAATATGGGTAGGTGAGGTTTTCAAATTCTAAAAAGAGGGGGAAAATGGAATGTGACAAAAGGAATGTTTATTCATTCATTCAATTAGTCAGATTATTTAGAGTTTCAGTTCAACAGAGCAGAGAAAAGGAAGAAGAAGAAAGTGGTTAGTAGATCCACTTGTTGTAGAGATAGAAGGAAGTATATTTAGTGTCTCTAGTTGCACGTGACTCCTCTGTTCATTTTATGAGTTTTTTGTTGTTTTTTTTTGTCCTATTGAAGTAGTGATTGCTCCAAGCACCTTTGTATGTAGCCATTAGAGTTGGAGGTTTAAAGGTTTTTTGAAGTATTAAAGTTGTTTGAAGTTTTACCAATTTAGGGTTATTTTAGGGTTTTCTGGTTGAAGCCAAATGCTCCTAGATTTTGTAATAGTTTAAATCTTATTTGAATAGAAAAGTAAGAAGGCATACTCAAATCTATTGTTCTTCCTCTTCTATTCATTGTATTTGAGAAACTTGGTTGAAAGGTTAAAGCTTGGCTCTCTAGTTTTAATGGTGAAAGCATTCATGTTGAAATATTATTTAAGTTATATTTATTTAGTTTGAAATAGAGCACTCAACATCCTCTTTCTCAATTGGAGCTGAGCTCACTTGGAATCCATTGGTGCCAAGCATTTTTCTTGTGTATCAAGTTCTTCTTGTGCCGAGCCAACTCAGCACCTATTGCCTGTCACTCGGCACCATCAAGTGCCGAGCAACCTGCCACTCGGTACCATCAAGTACCAAGCAATCTATCACTTGGCACCTTCAAGTACCAAGTAAAATTGGCACTCGACACCTTCATGTACCGAGCAACTTTTGAGTGCTGAGTAAGATTTTAGGTTTAGGGTTGTGAGTTTGAGTATTGATTTTAATTTATATTTCTAACATGGTATCAGAGCTTTGAGTCCCTACATCCACAGTGAGTTAGGGAATTTTTTTTCTTGGGATATTTGACATGGTAGGAGATGCAGGAAAGATATGGTAGTAGCTACCATCCTTTAATGGATAGAATTATGATACATGGGCAAAGAAGATGAAGATCATAATGGTTGCAAATGATTTGTGGAAGTTTGTGGTCAATGGATTCAATGATGTGACTAATCCAACTCAGTATATTGCCCTTAAAAATGCATAGAAGACTGATTTGAAAGAGTTAAGGAGGAAGGATGCTAAGGCATTAAGTTTGATTGAAGCAGTAATGAAAGAGACTACATTCCCTAAGATTGCAGCAGAAAATTATGCAAAAGAAGCACGGGATATCCTTAAGACAAACTTCAAGGGGACTGATTGATGGAGACACAAGCTACATAGAATGGACACAATAGAAAAAAGGGGAAATTATATTAAGTAAGAAAATAAGCTAAAACATTTAGTACAGAGAAAATTAACTTCAAAACATGCCCTAAGGGCTTACAATAGAATAAATGTGGAGATAATTTCTCCTTTCAGTACCTCCTCTCAACCTCCACTCCGAACTGCCTTTACAATGCTTGAAATCTCCTTAAATAGACCTTAGAGGGTTAAGGACTAGGAGTACATTCTAGAAAGTGCTAGTAGGCATCCACCAATCAAATAGAAGGTTCTAAAAGTTGCGTTAGAAGTCAATGCAAATCTAGAAGAATCCAAAAATGGTAACCGAACTTTCGAGAGGCATAACTTTTGAACCGTAGCTCCAATTGACGAACTGTTTACATTTTCAAAAAGCTCTCAAAGTTCTCTATAGCCCAATGGAAAAGCTTCATTTGTCCCCCATTTTTTGGCCCTTTTTGAGGTTATTTAATACCCCTATCCTGACTTTGAAGCATTCTTAGGAGGTCTCCACAACCCGAAAAATTGCAATAACTTTCAAACCGTGGGGCCTTTTGACCTGATTCTTTTTTTGGAATTCTCTAAATTAAAATTACATTCATCTAGCCAATTTACACCTCCTAGTTCACCAAAATGATGGCTCAATTACATACTCCTATTTTTTCAAGATTTACACGAACACTGGTAGTGGAACTGTGAGAGTTGGATCCTTTATTTGACCCAAATGGGTATCCAAAAATGAAAACACATGAAATAGAAACTAAGTCTAAGTATTTTTTTTTTTGGTGACATAGGATTGCCCTTATACCTCTGGATGCTCCTGTATCAGACACCCAGGGTAGATTGAAAAGTGACCCTATCACTTTATGAATGGTAGAGGAAATCCCAAATGAGAAACCTCAGCTGCTAAAATCCAAGTTGAGTCCTCGATCGGTCAATCTTTCCACTTGACCAAATACTCTTCATACTACCTATTTTTGGTACTTCTACCCACATAATGATCTTGAATGTCTTCTATCTCCTCCTTCTTAGAAGCAGGAATTGGACATGGCTCTAACACTAGCTCCTCATCTACACCATCATCATGATACTCTATTAAATCTACAATGTTGAAAATGGGAGAAATGTGAATACCATCTGGCAACTCCACCTCATATGCATTTCCTGAGTCATGTTTCTTCAAAATTTTGCAAGGGCCAAATTTCTTCATTTTCAACTTGTTGTAAGTATCGGCTGGAAATCTTTCTTTTTCGTAAGTGCACCATGACTAGATCCCCTACTTGGAATTCCTTATTTCTTCTCCTTTGATCAGCCCTAGCTTTATACTCTTAATTCATCTTATTAATGTGTGCCCAAACCTCCTCATGTAGATGCTTGATATGTTTAGCAAATTCTTCCGCTTCAACACTTGTCCTCTCCCCTTGCTCTATCTTCCTCAATTCTGGTGCAGTCCTTGGGCTATTCCCATATACAATTTGGAATGGTGATTTTCCAGTACTATTTATAGAGTTATTGTAAGAAAACTCTACCTGTGGTAGAGTAAAATCCCATCCCTTGGGCTTATCCCCAACTAAACATCTCAGCAAATTTCCTAGACTTCTGTTTACCACTTCTGTTTGGCCATCAGTCTGCGGGTGATGCATGGAACTGAATTTTAGGTCTATTCTCAACTTCTTCCACAATGTCCTCCAAAAATACCCCACAAATTTAGTATCTCTGTTAGAAACTATACTTCTTGGAAGTCCATGTAGTCTTACCACCTCTTTGAAAAACAAGTCTGCAATATGGATAGCATCATGAGTTTTGTGGCATGGAATGAAATGTGCCATTTTGGAGAACCTATCAACCACCACGAATACTGAGTCATTACCCCTTTGTGTCCTTGGCAATCCAAGAACAAAATCCATACTTATGTCCTCCCATGGCCTTGATGGAATAGGCAATGGCTGATATAGGCCAGTATTATGACTAAACCCCTTGGCAACTTGACAAACCTGGCAACTCTGTACAAACTTCTTCACATCCTATGAAATTTGAGGCCAAAAATAATGTTCTCTAAGAATGGAAATGGTCTTATCTTGACCAAAATGTCCTGCCATCCCTCCACTATATTTCTCCTTAATCAGATTTTCCCTTATGGAACTCCTTGGAATGCACAATTGACTATCTTTGAACAACATCCCATCTAACCACTTGGTTCTATCTATAGCAACAGGTTCTTTACAAGCTTTCCATGCTTTAGCAAAATCAGGATCCTCGGGGTACAAATTCTTGAGTTCATCAAACCTAACTACTTCAACCTACATTATTGTAAGCAACAACTGTCTCCTACTTAGTGCATTTGCAACCCTATTAGATTTTCCACTTCTATGCTTCAACACAAATGTATAACTCTACAAGAACTCTACCCACTTCATATGCCTCTAATTCAATTTACCTTGGCTATTTAGGTACTGTAATGCCTGATGATCAGTATACAAAACAAATTCCTTTGGCAATAAATAATGCCTCCATTTCTTTAAGACCTGAACTATTGCATAGAACTTTTGATCATAAATAGAATACTTCTTCTTTGCATCATTCAATTTTTCACTAAATTATGCAATAGGCTTACCTTCTTGGCTTAATACAGCCCCAATAGTGCTGCCACTAGCATCACAATCCACCTGGAACACTTTTCTAAAATTTGGAAGTGCCAACACAGGCTATTCTGTCACCTTCTTCTTCAGCAATTCAAAACTTCTCGTAGTTGCTGCAGTCCATTTGAACTCTTTTCTATCCCCTCTTATTGTATTAGTTAGGGGTGCACATATGCCACTAAAATTCTTAATAAACTTCTTGTAAAAACTAACTAGACCATGAAATGATCTTACCTCAGTATCAGACCTTGGAGTAGGCCATTCCAAGATGGCTTTTACCTTCTCCGGATCCATTTTGAGACCTTCGAGTGATATAACAAACCCCAAATAGACTAACTCCCTTTTTGTAAAGATACACTTCTTCATATTAATTAACAATTTCTCTTCCATTAGCCTTTCAAGGACACTATGAATATGCAGTAAATGTTCTTCCAAAGTCTTGCTGAAAATTAAAATATCATCCAAATAGACAATAACAAATTTTCCCAAGAACTCCTTAAGTATCTCATTCATGAGCCGCATGAAGGTGCTTGGGGCATTCGTCAATCCAAAGGGCATGACTAACCACTCATAAAGACCCTCCTTGGTCTTCAAGGCTATTTTCCACTCATCTCCTTCTCGAATTCATATCTGATGATAGCCACTCTTGAGATCTATCTTTGTGAAGTACTAAGCTCCACTCAAGCAGTCCATAAGATCATCCATCCTTGGCAAAGGAAATCGGTACTTGATGGTTATCCTATTTATAGCTCAAGAATCTATACACATCCTCCACTCTCCATCCTTCTTTGGTGTGAGTATTGCAGGTACTGCACATGGACTTAGGCTATCTCAAATCAAGCTCTTCCTCAACAGCTCTTGAACCTATCTATTTAGCTCGTTTGTTTTAGCAGGAGTCATCCTATGAGTAGCCTTGTTAGGAAAACTAGCTCCTAGAATCAAATCTATCTAATGACTAATTTTCCTTACTAGTGGCAATCCATCTAGAACATTATCAAAGATAATATCTCCAAACTCCCCTAATAAATCTAAAAATTCAAGTGGTACTTCACTACTACCTTCTTTATCTTTCCTAAGAATCAAAGCATAGCACATATGTTGATGTTTCATGCCATCTAAAAACTTCCCTCCATCAACAAGATGAATCCTAGCACTCCTACATACCTTTTCACCTTCCTTTTTCATGGGCTTCAATTTGTGGCAAAATCCATCCTTTGTCAGAGAGTATGTGTTTGCATGCCCATCATGTACTGCATGTCTATCAAACTGCCATGGTCTACCTAAGAATAGATGGCAAACATCCATCGGAATAACATCACAGAGAACTTCATCATGGTAACTCCCAATTTTGAATTTCACTAAACATTGTTCACTTACCAAGACCTTATGATCATCTTTTACCCAAGCAATCCGATAGGGCTGGGGATGTTTCTCCCTCCTTAGGTTCAGCTTAGAGACCATCTCTTCTGATACCAAGTTATCAGTGCTACCACCATCAATGATCATGTAACAATATTTATCCTCACACTTGCATCTGGTATAGAACAAACTCCTTCGTTGTCCTGGTTCAATCTCACCACTTAGTAGGACTCTTTCATTTACCAATGGATGAGTTGATGGGTACACTTCAAACCCATGAGCATAGGATCAATAGATCTACTTCTCCATCTTCCCAAGAGCAAGAATTCAAGGCTTAGACAAATCCAAGAGGAAGGGGAAGAGGAAGAAATGGTTCAAGAAGAAACTCTAGAGGTAGAGGCTGAGGTAATGGAGGACAAAGAAATGCTATAGCAGAAAGCTCAGGAAGAGCAGATGGAGCAAGTAGCTCTCAAAATACCTCAAGAGGAGGTAAGAAAAATTACAACTCAAATAAGAGTAATGTAGAATTATACTAATATCATAAATATGGGCATTATGCAAATGAATTCTGGAAGAAGAAAAATGATCAGTCAAGACAAGAAAATGTGGCTGATGTGAATATGGGAAGTGGAAATAATGCCACTGCCTTCATCATGTGTAATGTTGGTGAAGAAGGAAGCCCTGAGGTTTGGTACCTTGACAGTGGATGTAGCAACCACATGAGTGGTAATGAAACCTTGTTTTTATTCATTGACAAGAGTTTTAAATTAGAAATCAAGATGGGTAACAATGGAACCCTACAAGTTGTGGGCAAAGGATCTATTATGGTCTGCACCAAGAAAGGTGAGAAGGAGGAAATAAAAAATGTGTATTTTGCCCCTGGTATGAAGCACAATTTGATGAGCATTGGTCAGCTCATTCAAAATGGATACAAAGTTTTGATGGAGAATGACATGTGTGTCATTCATGAAAAAGATGAGAGCAAGAACTTACTTGTAGCAGTTCAAATGACAAAGAATAGAATGTTTCTCTTAAAGATTGAGACATATTTCTCATCTCAAGTTAGTACTACACCTCCCACACAATCAGCTCTAAAGAGTGTGATTGAAGAACCCTCATGGCTATGGCACCTCAGGTATGGTCATCTTGGCTATGTTGGTTTAAATTTGTTATCAAATAAAAGAATGGTAGATGGTTTGCCACGTATAGGAAATTCATGTGACAAGTGTGAGGCTTGTATATTGGGTAAGCAACATAGACTCCCCTTTAATTCTGGAAATTCTAGGAGGGCTAGATATCCATTAGAATTAGTGCATACCGACTTAGTTGGTCCTATGCAAGTTACTTCCATTGGGGGGAGTGCTTATTTTATGACATTTATAGATGATTTCAGTCGTAGGACATGGGTGTATTTCTTAAAGAATAAATCTGAAGTATTTGATAAATTTATAGAATTTAAAGCTCAGGTTGAAAGAGAATGTGGACACTATATCAAAGTCCTAAGATCAGATAGAGGAGGGGAGTATACTTCTAATTCTTTTGTAAATTTTTGCAAGAAACATGGCATAAAGAAAGAGCTCACAGCTAGCTATACACCACAGCAGAATGGAGTGGCTGAAAGAAAGAACAGGACCATTGTTGAAATGGCAAGGAGCATGATGAAAGAGAAAGGTCTCCCAACTAAATTTTGGGGAGAGGCTATGGTAACAATAGTTTACCTAATTAATAGGTGTCCTACAAAGGCAGTACGTGACAAAATTCCAATGGAAGCATGGTCACGGGGAAGATGGATAGTTGAACACCTAAGGGTGTTTGGATGTGTTGCATATGCACATGTACCTAAAGAGAAAAGGAAAAAATTGGATGAAAAATGTGTGAAGTGCATCTTCACATGGTATAGCTTAGAATCAAAGGCATACAGATTGTATGACCCATTGAACAACAAGATGACTCTTTCAAGATGTGTGGAATTTCTTGAAAATCAGTCTTGGTATGGTTCAATTAATGAGTCACCAAGAACTTCTAGTAAAGTGCTAATTATGAGTGAAGAATACACTGATGAACAATAACAAGAAGGAGTAAGTAGAAGAAAGGGCAAGCAGATTCAGACATTGCTAATCTCCTCTAAGCATGACCGAGTGTCAGTGCTGAGTACCAGTGAAGACCGAGCTAGTCGGCAATGTAGCAGTGATGAAGACTCTAATCCCACACTCTCCTCCTTATTACCAAGAAAGACTAAGAGTCTTATGGAGTTATACCAAGATGAAAGGTATGAAAATTATGATGAGAGTGTTAATTTTGCATTATTTTTTCATAGTGATCCAATATATTTTGAGGAAGCTATTAAGGAGAAGAAATGATGTAATGCCATAGATGAGGAAATAGATACTATAGAAAGAAATGAGACATGGGAGCTAACTGAATTGCCTCCAAAGAAGAATGTGATTGGTGTGAAATGGGTCTACAAGACCAAATGTAATGCTAAAGGCAAGATTGAATGGCATAAGGCAAGGCTGGTAATCAAGGGCTACAAACAATAGTATGGAAGAGACTATGATGAGACATATGCCCCTGTTGCAAGAATGGAAATTGTGTGTGCTATCATAGCAATTGTAGCTTAGCACAAATGGAAGGTATTTCAAATGGATGTGAAGTTTTCCTTCCTAAATGGTGTATTGAAAGAAGAAGTATATGTGGAGCAACCACCTGGTTATGAAGTTGCAGGTGAAGAGAATAAAGTATATAGATTGAAGAGAGGTCTTTATGGGCTCAAGAAAGCTCCAAGGGCATGGTATAGTAGGATTGACTCATATTTGATGAGAAATGGCTTTAGCAAAAGCAATGGCGAGCCTACTCTTTACATCAAGGAAACAGATGGTAATGTATTGGTTATTGTCTTGTATGTAGATGACTTAATTTTTACTGGAAATGACAAGGCTCTAATTGGTGAGTTTAAAGAGGCCATGAAAAGTGTCTCTTGAAATACTTTCTAGCCATAGAAGTAAAATAAATATATGATGGCATTTTCATCTCTCAAGAAAAATATGCAGGGCAGATCTTGGAGAGATTTAAAATACAGAATAGTAAGGCAGCCCCCACACCAATAGCAATAGGTCTAAAGTTGAGAAAGGAAGACTCTAGCAAGAGAGTGGACCCAACACTATACAAGAGTATGGTTGGAAGTCTAATGTATTTGACTGCAACTCAGCCAGACCTAATGCATGTAGTAAGTCTAATTTCCATATTTATGGAAGCACCAAAGGATTCCCATTGGCAAGTGAGAAAAAGGATCCTAAGGTATGGGAAAGGTAGCAAGGGATTTTGGATTTTGTATATTGTAAATGATGATTTCAAGTTGGTTGGTTACACGGATAGTGATTGGATTGGAAGTATAGATGATAGGAAGAGCACTTCTAGATATATTTTTCATATGGGATCGAGTGCAATTTCATGGGCATCCAAGAAGCAACCTATTGTTGCTCAATCTATAGCAGAGGCTGAATACATAGCAACAAATGTAGCAGCATGTCAAGCTATTTGGTTAAGGAGGATCTTGACAAATTTGAATGAAAGGCAAGAGGATGGAACCATAATTTATTGTGACAACATCTCATCAATTTCATTATCTAAGAATCCAGTCTTCCATGGGAGAAGCAAGCATATTGAGATCAGATATCACTTCATCAGAGAGTTGGTGGAGACCGGGGATATCAAAACAAATTTTTGCAAGTCTGAGCAGCAGCTAGAAGACATTTTCACAAAGCCATTAGGCATTGGATCTTTTGTACACCTAAGAGAGTGTCTCGGTGTAGTTGATTTGGATTAGTTGTGATCCTTGTTTGTTTGGCTCAGGACAAAGGGGGAGTGTTGGAATATTTAATGCAGCGTTGATGTTTGCCCCTAGAGCCAAATGCTCACCTACCCCCCTGACATCTAGAATAGACAAAAAAATTAATACGAGTAGGTGAGGTTTTCAAATTTTGAAAAGAGGAGGAAAATGGAATGTGACAAAAGGAATTTTTATTCATTCATTCATTTAGTTAGATTATTTAGAGTTTCAGTTTAGCAGAGCAGAGAAAAGGAAGAAGAAGAAAGTGGTCATCAAATCCACTTGTTGCAGAGACAAAAGGAAGTATGTTCAGTGTCTCCAGTTGCATGCAACTCCTCTGTTCATTCTGTGAGTTTTTTGTTGTTTTTTTTTGTCCTGTTGAAGTAGTGATTGCTCCAGGAACCTTTGTCTGTAGCCATTAGAGCTATAGGTTTAAAGGTTTTTTGAAGTATTAAATTTGTTTGAAGTTTTACCAATTTAGGGTTATTTTAGGGTTTTCTGGTTGAAGCCAAATGCTCCCAGATTTTGTAATAGTTTAAATATTATTTGAATAGAAAAGCAAGTAGGCATACTTGAATCTATTATTCTTCCTCTTCTATTCATTGTATTTGAGAAACTTGGTTGAAAGGTTAAAGCTTGGCTCTCTAGTTTTAATGGTGAAAGCATTCACATTGAAATATTCTTTAAGTTATATTTATTCAATTTGAAATAGAACACTCGGCATCCTCTTTCTCAGTTGGAGCCGAGCTCACTCAGCATCCATTGGTGCCGAGCATTTTTCTTGTGTATCGATCTCTTCTTGTGCCAAGCCAACTCAGCACCTATTGCCTATCACTTGGCACCATCAAGTGTCGAGCAACCTGCCATTCAGCACCTTCAAGTGTCGAGCAATCTGTCACTCGGCACCTTCAAGTGCTGAGTAAAACTGGCACTCGACACCTTCATGTGCCAAGAAAATTTTGAGTGTCGAGTAAGATTTTAGGTTTAGGGTTGTGAGTTTGAGTATTGATTTTAATTTATATTTCTCACAGAAATTGCATTGACTATGTTAATCTTTCTTGATTTGTTTCTGAATCTGAGGCGTTGTATCAATATAAACTTAAATTCTAACAAGCTAACAAAATAGATCATCTCAATCTCTATTTTCCATATGGAATCAATAATTTTAGTTTGTGGATCCTTATATCTAATATCACTTCTTTTAAATATTGCTGAGAACAACACTCATTTATGTTGGAATCTAGTTCAGAAGATTTATACTTGGCTATGTGCTCCATAAAATGAATTTAGAATAGTTTTTTCATATGATTCTAATCAATTTAGTTTGAACGATTTATGCATCAGTTATATGTTTCATAGGATGGATTCAGAATTGATTTTTAGTAATATTGAGTTGATTAATATAGGTTGGAATACCTCCTGGTGTCCTTAATGTACTCCCTGGTTTCGGTGGAACTACTGGTGCTGCCATAAGCAGTCATATGGATATTGACAAGGTAAGTATAAAAAATATTATCTTTTTAAAATATGATATATATATATGTCTAAGTTGGTCATTTATCTTGTTACTTATTTATTAATAATAATAGTAAATGCAGTTTACAAGGGAACCTATCTAATTCTTCAGTCTTTTAAAAAAAAAAGTCTTGTCAATAAATGATTGGAAGATTGGAAAAAGAAGTAATATTTGACTGTATTTAGGAAAGAATATATAATTAAAATAATTTAATAATATTTTTTTATTTTTTAAATTTAACTTATGTTGTTATATTTTATAAGTTTAAAATCAATATTGCTTGTATACTACTTAGGTTGCATTTACTAGGTCAACTCAAATAGGGAGGTGGATAATGGAAGCTACAGCTAAAAGTAATTTGAAGGATGTGGCATTAGAAGTTGGTGGAAAATCACCTTTAATTATCATGGATGATTATAATATTGAGGAAGCTATAGAAATTGCTACTATGACTACATTCACAAGCATGGTGTGTTCCCAAAGTTTAATGTTTGCATTACTAAATGGTAGAAAATAATATTTATCAATATCAATTTCTTAGCAAAGAAACCAATGCTTTGGATTATGTTCCAAGGACAAATGTGTGCAGCAGGGACATGGGTGTTTGTTCAAGAAAATATTTATGATAAATTTGTGAATAAGATAGCAGGCAGAGTAAAAAAGATTGTGGTAGGTGATCCATTTAAACAAGGAGTACAACATGGCCCTCAAGTAGTCCATCATTTAGTTCTTTTTTCTCTTTGAAACATGCATAATTATTTAAAATCTACATTCAAAACAAGCACTTTTGTCTTTTGTTAACAAATTTGGTAAAAATTGTAATTAAAATAATCATTAATACATAGTTTGCAAACTCTCCAAGTACTCCCTAAGTTGCGGAGTACTCTCTCTTTGTTTTGTTGGGCCAATACATTTTCCACATTTTTTCTATAAAATCATTCATTTTGTCTTTAAAGACATCAATTTTTAATTAAATACATTTTGTTATTGAATTTTTTTATTTTTATTTTTTAAAATTTTAAGAGATTTTAATTTTTTGTTCTTTCTAAGTTGCTGAGTTTTTCGCTAGTTTTTGTTGAGCTTTCTCTGAATTTTTTCCTAGTTGAAAATTTTAGGCTTCTTGAGAACTAAGTCTAAAAACTATATAACACATATCAAAAACTTACAACCATTATGTATGATTTATTTTAAGTATGTATTATTTTATTTCTCTTCTAATGATATAGTGGACAATGGATATATATATATATATATATATATATATATATATATATATATATATATATATATATATATATATATATATATATATATATATATATATATATATATATATATATATATATATATATATATATATATATATATATATATAATAATGAAAATATATTTCTTATATAAAATAGCATTATCCTTGAATTTGCATATGGACAAATTAAGTAATTTTTATGATCACATAATTCCATATAAAAAGTAAATGAATATATTATAGATATATAATTCGTATAATATTAATTAGTATTATACCTATTAAAAGTGATAAAGTAATAATAGTGTAATGACTATTTATTATTATAATTATGCACTTACTATGTGTGAAATGTTTATTGCAGATTAATAAAAGTTAGTTTGATAAAATATTGAAATATTTTCAATATGGTAAGCTAGATGGAGCTAAATTACTAATAGGTGGCCATTCCTTGGGTGAGAAAGGATTTTACATTGAACCTACAATATTTATTGACATTGAGGTAATTCTAATATTTAATGCAACATTAGTTATTTGAGTGTGTAGTGAGTTAATTGGGTTAATTGTTCAACTCTTTTATTATTATTTAATGTCGGATGATATGAGGATTACTAGAGAAGAAATATTTGGGCGGATCTTATCTATTTTGAAATTCAAGTAAGAATATTTACAAATATTTTATATTCATATTTTCTCAATATCAATAAGTAAAGATCTATCTATCTATCTATTATTGTTGTTGTTGATTTTATAATAGTACAAATACTTGATATTAACTTTAACATTGACACTTCATTTTTGTAGAACTATAGAAGAAGTAATAGAGAGAGGAAACAAGACAATCTATGGTCTTGCAGCTGGAATTTTAACTCAAAATATTAATTTAGCTAATAGAGTTACAAGATCTCTTCATGTTGGAATTATGTGGATTAATACTTTTCTTGTAGTTGATGATGATTCCTCATTTGGAGGATACAAGATGAGCGGACTTGGAAGAGAGTTTGGGCCTCAAGGCCTTCAAAGTTATCTCCAAGTCAAATCTATTATTACTCCTCTTCATGACTCTCCATGGATCTAAGAACCACCTTCTATCTAGCTTCATATTATGGTATTTTCATGACTCTTTGCATGTCTATCAACTCACAAAATAAAAACAAACCATGTATTAACATGCTTCTTAACAAAGATATATATATCAATGTTTAGATCAATAGATATTTTATCAAATTTAATTGTAGTATTCATTTTTATCAATGTAATATTTATTGTATATTATTATTATTTTGATTTTTTTTTAAATCAATTTTTAAAAAAAATATTTTCTATTCATAGATAACTAATATGAACATGTTTGCTTCCTTGCTTATAAGATTATGTTCCACTATTTCTTAAAAGGAGCCTTAAAAAAAGGATTCACTACCTGATGGCTTCCATCAACCCATTCATTGTTATCCCATTGAGGGATTATGTTCTTCCCCATTTAGTGCCAAGATTTCTTCATAACTTCTGACTTGTCCATACAACAAAAAATGGTTGAGCCATATATTGTGAGCTTGCATGAATCTCATAAGAGAGTTTCATCCATTCCTTTCACAATTGTTTCCAAAAATCCAAAAACATATTTTATTCATAGGAAATATTTTATTTCACACACACCACCCATGATTTCCCGATGATCATGGTGGTTTCTCCTCTTTTATGGGACTGGTAGAACCAGTGCCTGGACCTCACCATGGACAAACCCTTACATATTCTCTTCTAATAGGGTAGGTTAAAGATTTTATGTTGTTTCTTGAGATTAAATGATGTTTAATACTAAATATGACTAAAAATGATTGAAGATTTTCTTAGATTTATTATTTATAGTTGATAGACTATTTTACAAAGCAACGAAAATTGTTAAATTTAAATTTTGTAACAAATTTGTGAAAACACAATGATGTTTAAAGTGGTAAATTTTGTTGTTGTTTTTCTATTACAAAATATGTAGATCATGGAAAAAAGTCCATGTTACACAATTTTTCACTTGCTAATGCTCATCAACTGTATAATATAATGGTTTTCTAACTTTTACATGGTAGTTTGACCATTTGATATTTATTTGTCATGCTAAAAGCTACTCATCCATCAAAGACTTTTCTAATGTTAATTGATTATATAGACTCATATCTCACAACTAAATAAAATCTTGTCAAATTTATTTTTATAGCAATAAAACTATATCCAATCATATAGCCTTAAATCTAAAAGTCTCATATCTACCAAAAATAATGGAAACCTAATATTTAGCAAGAAATTAATTATGTTATGAGTGCATAAGTAAGAAATGAAATCTATGAGGACTAGGAATCCTAGTACCAAAAATGGTGGAAACTAAATATTTATCAAGAAATCAATTATGTTATGAGTGCATAAGTAAGAAATGAAATCTATAAGGACTAGGAATGCTAGTAGGAATTTGTATCTTGCACATTAGCGGTCTCCAAAGCTTATCAAATAATTCAATGAGGTTTCCATGCAATCCATCACTAGTAACATCATTAATAGCTCCTTCTTGGGGCAAAGGGACATCGTCATAGCCATAACTGCCTTTTTCTTCAAAAAATAATCGATTGTATCAGACAATTCCTTAGACTTTAAACCCCTTCCTTCATAAATTCAACTTAAATTCAAAATGATTATTTAACTATAAAGTCCAAATCACAAACTAAGAATGATTCAAACAACATATAAAACTCACTGATTTCTTAACAAAGGAAATCTTTGTGTTGCAATTTATTCTCATCCCCTCAATCACTTTGTAGGGAGATATATTGTACAACATGTATATAGTTAGAAGAAAAAATATGGTGTGAAAATTGGGAGACATGGCCTTAATTTCCTCAACCTACAAGTACTTTCTCATGTTTTTCTCCAAGCAAGAAACTTATTATTGTTAGAAATTTGGCTAAGGACATTTGTTGGGGTTGTCATTTATGATGACATATACCTCTTATGAAGAGGGTAAAACATACCAAGACTTATAAAATTGTCTAAGTACAGATTAAGAGAACAATACATAGTCATCTTATTTTGTTCAATGTGGTTCACTGGAAACACTTGAGCATGTGCACTCTTAGATGAAGATAGTACAAATATTGAATAACATGTGGGAAAAAATGCTTAAGTTTTGGATGTGTGCAGACATATTTATAGCCAATTTACCATGTATAGGATTGAACAGATAATATAGAGGTAAAGGAAAAGAGTGAAGGCATTTTTTTAAGGGATTATATTGGTTTACCAAAATAATGACTTAAAAATGTTGGGACAACATCCTAGATGTTAACCTCCATGTGTCAATAGATAATTCAAAAGATTTAGCAAAGTATTAAGCAACAAGGTTGACATGATGAATATTTTGGTATAAAGTCAAAAATTAGTGGAGTATGACATTGTAATATAATGTAATAATGTTTGAATGTGCACTGTATATGATCACTATTGATGTGAATTTGATGTTAGTGCATAATAGTATATATGGATGATCAGTTTTGAAGATAGAGCTACAAGGATAGATCACATATTGAAGATATCAACACGCTGTGAAATTTTTTGTATCTATCTTCTTGATGGCATTGTAAATATATTATTTCTTTTTTGAGTAGTGGGCTCTTCTAGCATACTTTTTAATTGTAATACCAACTCCTAACAAGACCTAATCCTCTAACAAGGAAATATACACCATATAGGTGTAATAGACTCTTAATAGTGTCAATAGATTTCACAAGATACTTTTGATTAGTGGATAATTTTGTGGGTACTATCCCTACTACGGTTTTCCCTTGGCTAGTGTTTCCCTAATTAACAAATAATGGTGTTATGTGTTGTATTGTGTTATGGTTATGTTTACCTTTGTTTAGTCATATATGCAAGTTTTAATTTTGTTAATGATATCGGTAGTTGGGCAAGAGTTTGTGGAACATGAGCTTGAGATTACAAACTTAAAGATAAGCATGATGGAAGATGAAAAGAAAAGTCAATTAGATTTAAGATTTGAGAATGCAGATTTGAAATCCAAACTTACCAAGGTGACATCTAGACTTGAGACTACACAATTATAGTACACAAAACTTGAAAAGTACAATTTACTATTGTGAAATGAGAACTCACACTTGAACAAAGAAAAATCTTGAGGAATTCTATTCAAGCACTAAGAAGATTGATGAGAAGACTATGGAACAAAGACCCGCTGGTGACAAAACATGAATTAGATATGCTAAAGGAGAATCATCTAAAGGATATGAAGCTACCGAGGAACAAGATCTAGTGAACCAACAACCTAATGAAAAGGAAGATCTAAACAAAGAATTTTCTAACCAACCTAAACATTTGAAGAAGTAAAAAAATAATTTAATGAAAGATGGTTTGCATGTAATCAATTTGGACACATGAAAAGGATTGTATAGGTAAGGATACTAAACCCTTTTTTGGTTATTTTTATAATTGATTTTCTTATGGACACAAATATAATGAATGTAGGAAATCTAGATATAATAATATGTAGGTATGTATGTATGATAGTACTAACCTTGTAGCCAGTAGACCACTGGGAGAAAATAATGTCATAAGAAGGTATGCGTAGGATCATGGTCAACCAAACTATGCCTTTAAGTGGTGATGAAAAATTAGCAAATCATGGTTACGTAAACTTGAATTGTAATTTTAAACTTTTTATGAACTTTAAATCAAAAATTTGTTAGAAAAGAATCTAAGAAAATTGAATTTGGTTTCTAAAATACTAGGCCTTATCTGAAGAAAGAAAAAATTGATTGGTCAAATTTTTGAATTTTAATGCAATAGTTAAAAAAATATAGGACAAAAAAAAGAAATAGGCGTATGTTTGACCACCTTAATCAAAATCAAATGATAAATTTTTTTAATAAGATTCTATATATAGAAAGTAGACTCATGCCTAGATGTGACACATATTTTTGAGTATGTTTTATTCCAAATAAATAATTAATTATAAATTTTCTCCTATAGTATTTTTAGAATAAAGAAATCCCATGTCTGGCCACTTTAACTAATTCAAAACTTTACAAAATTTAATTTTTATTTTATTTTCCTTATACTAGAGGAAGTATATAACATGATGTTAGAGTAAATAATAATTATTTACACTTTACTTAAGTTTACTTAGATAAATGGATTTACTTATTAGTTTTCATCTAGGAGTTTTTGACAACACGAGCGTTTGTTCCTACCTAGTCATACTTATCTTCTCACCTACATGGAGGATAATCCACCTTTTGTGGATGTATGCTTAGTTGTCACTCGTATCTCCTAGTGCTTTCTAGTTGTTCTATAAGCTTCCTAGAGGCCTTTATAAATAGGCTCTCCCATTGAATTTTTGTATAGTAATTTCATTTTTCATTGTTGCAATATAATTTCTCTCACACCATTGAAATTCTTCAAGCCCTACCTTTTCTTCTTTGGTCTCTCTTCAGTAGGTTATTTGCATGCAAGTGATCTTGGTGAGCTATGAAGTTGGCTTTCATCAACTTCTACATGGTATCAGAGCCTCCTTGTTGCTTCCTAGTTTGAAGGATTTTTGAAGCCATGATTCAGAGACACAAACCCTAGTTTGTTTGTGATTTTTTTTCAAATCAAGAGGAAGAGCATTTTTTCAAAGAACTTTGGGCCTAAATGAACATTTCCATTACACTCAGAAGGCCTATTACAATTAGAATTCATATAAAACTTTTGATTTTTAGCTATTTTAGTGTTAGGAAAAACAAATTTGCCCCCTTGCAGGTCATATAGACACATTTATTGTGAAAAAATAAAAAAAAATTAAAAACAAACATAGAGCGGCCCTCACCTAGTGGCCACTACTTCACCACTTTGACACCACCACCGCATAGCCAATTTGTAGCCCAGGCATCGCCTCTACAGGCAACACTGCCATAGAGTAGCCATAGCCCAACCATAGCTTTGTAGCCCTCACTGCACTGTCGGCCCACCACCCTCCACTACAGTGCTACCTCAGTCCGTCACCCAATAGCCGCCACCACTAGTGGCACAACCTCGCAGCCACCTTTGCGCTTGTGATGTTATATTATGGCTGGATTATGTTAGCATCATGACTACTCACATCAACATTTCAATGAGTGACATCATCTTTCAGCAAGCTTACATTGTCAACCCCAGCCCTCTTAGTAATGTCATTTTCTGGTAGGATGACATCATGATTTGGTGGCTTATGTTAGTAATTTGATAGCTTGATTTTTTTTGGTGACGTCCAGTTGATGACCATACAATCGTCAATTTTTTTACTGTGTTTGTAATTTTCTAGTGAGCTTGTCTTTTGGAGTAGCAGTTGGTTTTTTGGCCATAACTTGAGCATACAGAGGTCTTTTATTAATCTGAAAGAAGCACCAAAAAGCTAGTTTAGAGATGGAGATAATGATGCTAGTTTTATTTCATTCCAAGTTCATTTGAGCTCTCATTCTTGGCATTGAAGTTGAGACTTTAGTTTCCTCCTTCTCTACATCCAAAATCCAGGTTCTTTTCTCAATTTTTGTGCTTTCTATAGTTTTTTTCTTTGGTATTTGAGGGATATCTTTATTAGTTTTTTTTTGGGGGAGGGGGGGGATTTCTTTTCTATAATTTACCTCAAAATAAGACCCTTCTGCTTCTAACTTATTCTCTTAATGTTGAATCCTTCTGTAACCTGACTCATGTTGCACAACTATACCTAGAAAGTGCAAATGACTAGGCTTCTCATGTCAAGAGGCTTATGGTCATGTCTAGATGCAACCCAACCTATTCTATAGTGCCCTTTTGAAGTTCTTCAACAAAAGAACAAAATTAATGAAGCCATGGGATTGATTGTGCTAAACATCTCAGATAGTCTACTGTTTCACTTGGATGGTTTGACCAATCCATAGGCTATTTGGACCAAATTTCAAAGCTTGTTTAGCATAGTGAATGAGTTCCAAGCACTTCAGCTTGATGTAGAGTTGACCTCTTTAACACCAGCCAAATTTCTCACTATTGAAGACTTCTTGATGAATTTCAAATCTCTGTGTATAATTTTGTAGGGATGTGGGAAAACCAAAATAGATGATGAGTGTATCTTTTTTATACTCTCAAAGTTGTGAAGACAATATCAGATCTTCTCTTCCACTTTTTACTCCACTATGGATGCCTTGGGTGATAGATACCAAATGCCTTCAATTGAGACATTTTGTGATTGATTGACATGGGAATAGACAAAGATCCAATAGGTGGATGCCTCTAGCTCTTCCGACCAAGCATTGGTTACTTAATCTTCTAAAGGGAAATCAAAGAAGAAAGCCAAATTAAAGAAAGATACACCAAAAATTGATCCTCATCCTCCAAGTAACCCTCCAAAGGGTAAAAATCCTTTAAGTCTATTGAGTCTACCTCCAAGACCAAGAAGAAATCAAGTAAAACCTACAATTTTTGTGGAAAGGATGGATATCCCATTTCTAGGTGTTGGAAGCATTTGGAGGCTTTAGAGAAAGTCATGCAGGAGCATTATATTTCAACTCCTAAGTGTCCACCCCCCTATAGGGAAAGGTTATGCTCTTTCTGCTTGAGCTACAACTTTAGGGCCTACCTAGATTCTTGATTCTGACACTTCTCACCATATGAAAAATACTTTGATGTTTCACACTTCACTTGCTCCTTGTGCTACCTCACAAAATTCTATTGGGAACTCATCACAACTTTTAGTTATGGGTTCTAGTTCTATTACACTAGCTGGGGGCTTTAGGATATTCTTTGTATCCCTAAAATTTTGATGAACTTATTGTACATCGATCAAATTTTCCACTTTGGCTCTAGTGAGACAGTTGAGTTCTCACCACATGATGGGGTTATCTAAGACTTATATGATTCTGAGATGATTGTTTCTACTAGGAGTGTTGACTTTGCATCTCACCTCTATAGATTTGATGGATTTGAGTCTTTTAATGACATAGGTTCATGTCTTTTTGCACATGTAGATTCAGTAAGAAGACTTTGGCATGAGTTTTTTGGCCATGTTAATTATAGATATCTTCAGCAGATGAGCACATAGGCACTTGTTCTTGGACTTCCCTAGATTTCCTAAACAAATAGTGTTTGTTAGGGTTGTGCACTTAGCAAGCAACATAGGGATTCTTTTGCACATCGATGAGCCACTCGTGCTTTGGTGCCTTTGAAGTTGATTCATAGTGACCTCATGTCATTTCCTACTCCTTTTTCTAGTGCTAGATATGTGCTTACTTTCATTGATGACTTATCTAGATGTACATGGGTGTACTTTTTGAAGTACAAGTCTAATGTCTTTGATTCATTTCAAGTCTTTAAGACATTTCTAGAGTAGTGTGGTATTTCTATTTGGTGGATACACATGGATAATCAGGGGAGTATGTGAACCAAGCTTTTAGGAATTTTTTCTTTGAACATGATCTTCAGCATCAGTTTTCAGTGCCCTACACCCCTTAGCAGAATGGTGTGGCTGAGAGAAAGAAAAAAACACTTCAAGAGATGGCTAATTGTATGATTTAGTCTAGGTCCATGGATTCATGTTTTTGGGTAGAGGCAGTCAATTATGCCAATTATATTCAAAATTGGATGCCTCATAATATAGTTTGACATATGACTCCTAAGAAGGCTTGGTTATGTCAAGCCTAATGTATCATCATTCTAAGTTTTTGGAAGTGTAGCATGGGCATTTATACCTAATACTCAAAGGAAAGAAATGGATTAAAAGAGCCAACCACTCATTTTTGTTGGCTACTACAAGGATGTTAAGGCTAACAAGTTGTTTGATCTTGATTCTAGAGAGGTCATATTTTGATGGGATATCTAGTTTGATGAAAGCCTTCCTATAGTTCATACCTCACCTCCAACACCTGCTTCACTTCCCACTAATCCCTCCTCTCTTCTAGTTTGTTTCATGAATAATGAGGATGATGATCTTGGTGATCCCCATTTACCTCTACCACAGGATCCTCCCTAGATGCCTAAATGGGCTCGAGCTACAATTGAGGTTGCAGGATCTCTAGCTGGTGACCCTTCCACTTTCTCTCACACCCATTCTCATACTACTAGTTCCAATCTTCTCAATTATGCTATTTGTGATAATCCTTAGACATTTGTAGCAGTGATACGACATTCTGAGTGGGATAGTGCAATGGAGGAGGAGTATTCTTCTTTGATGAAGAATCATACTTGGGATCTTTTTACTCTTCCTAAGGGAAGAAAGCTAGTGAGATGCTAATTAGATATCATACTAAGTGTGTTGTTGATGGTTTGGTTGATAAGCACAAGGCTCATCTTGTTGTGAAGATTTTTTCTCAAGTTGAGGGTGTTGACTATACCAAGACATTTACCCCTATCACCAAGATGAATTTTATCCGCCTTGTCTTATCCCTTGCAACTTCACAAGGATGGCCTATTTTTCAGATGGATGTGAAGAGTGCCTTTCTACATAGTGATCTCACAGAGGAGATTTACATGGAACAACCTCCAGGATTTGTGCAGGATTCCTCCTTGGTTTATAGACCTTGATGCTCATTATATGGTCTCAAATAGGCCCATCAAGCTTGGTATGAGAAGATGGACTCTTTTATGCTTTCTATAGGATCCACCCACTGCCATTCTAATCCTATAGTGTACATTTAATGTTTTGGAGATGAGATTTTGATTCTTGTCCTATATGTTGATGATCTTATCCTCACAGGTAGCTCATCCTCTATGCTTTAGGATGTTAAGCATGCATTGATGGACCAATTTGAGATGACTGATCTTGGTTTGCTACACTATTTTCTTAGTCTCTAGATCATTTAGTCCTCTATTGGGATTTTTTTTATTAGTAGAAGCATGCTCTTGACATGCTTCGATGCTTTGACATGCTTGATTGTAAGCCTTCTCCAACTTCTTTTCAATCAAGTGTCACCTTGTCTACCACCTGCTCTTTGCCTTCAGTGGATGCTACTTTGTATTGGCAACTAGTTGGTAGCTTGTTGTACCTAACACACACTCATCCTAATCTCTCCTTTGTACTTGGCCTTGTCTCTCAATTTTCCCAAGACCCTCATATATGGAATTCATTACACAATGGGGACTCCTCACATTGTTGGCTACATTGACTTAGATTGGGCCATTGATGTTGATGATCAAAAGTCTACTTCTAGCTTTTTGTTTTGTCTTGGCTATGGTCCTATCACATGGTCATGACTTTCATCTATAGAGGCCAAGTACACGGAAATAGTACTTGCTAGTTAGGAGATTTTATGGCTTCGACAGTTGATGACTGAGTTTGGTTTTCCTCTAGATCATACCACTATTTTGTGGTGCAACAATTAGAGTGCAACTCACATTTCTCGCAACCCTATGTAGCATTAGCACACCAAACACATTGAGCTACAAATGCACTACATTTGTAAACTAATTCAAGATGGTGTTATCTCATTGGAGTACATTCCTACTAATACACAAGTTGCTAACATCTTCACCAAATCTTTTGCATCATCACACTATCTTTAGTTGTGATCTATGCTTGGGGTTATCAAAATTTTCCTTGGGGGGTCTTATTGAGCCCTTCCTTCCTTCATGTTTTCTAGCATGTTTGTACTTACCTCTTTTTGGGGGAGGGTTTTTCCCATGAGGTTTTCCCTCTTTCCCCATTTTTAGAGGTTGCATTTCTTTTCATTTGTACATGAGTACCTTTCTTAGTCTTGTTGTTGGGATCCATTCTGCATTTCATCTTAGCATTTTCGTAAGCTTAAGTGCATTCCCCTAAGTTGCACTTAAGGGGGGGTGTTACAATAAATAGTTATTATTTATGCTTTACTTAAGTTTACTTAGATAAATGCATTTAGTTATTAGTTTTCATCTAGGAGTTGTTAACAACATGGGATTTTGTTCCTACCTAGTCATACTTATCTTATCACCTACATGGAGGATAATCCACCTTTTGTGTATGTATGCTTAATTGTCACTCTTATCTCCTAGCACTTTCTAGCTTGTTCTACAAGCTTCCTAGAGATCTTTATAAATAGACTCTCCCATTGTATTTTTGTACTGCAATTTCATTTTTCATTGTTGCAATATAATTTCTCTCACACCATTGGGATTCTCCAAGCCTACCTTTCCTTCTTCAATTTGTCTTCAACAAATTATTTGCATGCGAGAGATCTTGGTGAGCTGTGAAGTTGGCTTTCATTAACTTCTACACATGACACATCTTTTGGATTTCAAAAATGTTATATTGTTTGAAAGTTATATTTGTTTCTCAATCAATGTGTTAATCAACACTTTATGTATAACTCCATTAAAAAATGAATAATAATTTCTTACTAAACTTGTAATTTGATAGACATTACATTTATGGAAAGATAAGACCATTCTTAAGAAACCCTTTGAGGTGAAAAAAATTCACTAGACACATTTTTTGAGGTAAAAAAAACATACAAGTATAGACCAAAAACATGTTTTTAGGACATTCTAAAAGTTAACCATGTAGGGTAGGTATCCAAAGCAATATTGGGCCTTATAAAGGTATTAATATTTTGGTTGGGTATGAGGATGGGTGGGAAAAAATTTAGAATAAATTTTGAAATTCATTGAGGCATTTCAGAACTAAATATTATTTAGATTGGCACTTTTTTGCATACCATGTTCTTACACATACCCAAGAAATGAAACTATTTGTTATAAATGCAAAAAAATTAGACATATTTCTTGGGATTGTAGATTATAGACTAATCAATTTGGACCTAAATATTGAAATAAATTTGTAGCCTGTCAGATTTACAACAATTTGGAACATACAAGGTTTTGTCAAATAAAACAACATGAGAACACTTAATAAGAGATCATTGAATATGAACTTTATAAGGATTTTCAATAATAATGTAAGAAAGAATGAGAATGTTAAAGGAAAGAAAGTTGAAAGTCTTGACAAAATATTTTTTAGAGAAAGAACATCCACAATCACTCAAATATGGGTAGAGAAGACAAATGATTCATCTAAGAAAAACTTGAAATCAATTGTAGTAGTTGAAAACCCCTTATCAACTTAAGAAACCATTTAAAAGAGGGACATATGTGATAATATACTAGAAATTCATCAAACCCCTAAAATGTTAACATAAAGTTTTGCATGCTCAGAAGAAGCTCGAAAATAGTGTCTAGAAGCTATGTTTAAGAGCACATAAAGAATTGATATCATATGTGAGCATGAGAATGAATTTAAATTACTAGATACAATATCAACTTTTCAAGTTATGTGTACATGGACAATTAATGTAGATGGGAATTTTTAAGGATTCAAGTGTTAAGATCAATTAATTTGCATACAATTTGATCCTTTAGAGCTAAAAAGGATTTGTGTGAGAAAATTAAAGGTGATTTAAGTTGCAGGTAACAAAAATGGAGACGTGTTGAGTAATCTCAAAGGAATCAATGAGGAAAAGGAGGATGATAATAAAAAAAAGTCAGAGGGATTTGCAAAAAGTGTACAAAGATGTTCTCTACAACCCCATTGAGAAAGGTTTTCTCAGGGCCCCACTTTAGTAACCTAGAAGAGAGGATCCTTTACATGTAACCAATAAGGAGATCGAGGTACCACATGATTCTAAGTTGAAGGATAATGTAGAATAGGGTTAGTGAATGATTTGGTCATCACTTTTTGGTAAAAACCTTTCCCTGCTGTTATTTTGAATTTTTACTAGGAGAAATGTGAGTTCCCAATATTTGTGGTAGACCCCATTATTGATTATTCTTTTTCAACTATGGACTTTACACTTGTTGGAAAATTCTTGGGGGCCTAACCAGATATTTGATTCTTTATGGAACATGGTAAAGAGGAAATGGGCCCTCTAGGGTCAAGTTTATATAGTGGCCATGCCTAAATCCTTCTTCTCCCTTTTCTTCACTTGTAAGGAGGACATGAATATGGTTCTACGAAGGAACCAAATCTAGATTTATCTAATGCTCTCTTCCTTACTACACCTATTTGGGTCTAGCTTCTAGGTCACCTGGTGGAGTTTTGGCATGAAGGTATTTTTAAAGGGATTGATGGGTTCTTTGGAGAGCTTATAGCCATTGATAATATGATAGCTACTAGAGCTACACTTCTTTATGTTAGAATCTATGTGAAAATTGTCTTAGCTTATGCACTTACCTCAAAAAGTAGATATTTTTTCTAAACTAGGAAAGTGGATTTGGGAGGTTGAATTTGAAGATCTTCCAAATTCCTATTTGTATTGCAAGAAAGTGGGTCATTGGGCTAAAAATTGTCCTAAAAAACCTAAAAAGTTCTAGAAAAAATAGTCCACCAAGATAATTGAGAGAGGCATGGGGGGGGTGGTGAATCAGTTATCCAACAATTGAAACATTTATCTTCTTTTAAAAAACTTAACAATTCAACCAAAGTAAACAATGACCATAATAAGATGCACATAAAAAATTATACCAAATATGTTAACTAAGGAATTGGTAAATAGTTTTTTCACTCCAGTTCTAACTCACAAGCACCCTAATTTGTGAACAAATTCTAATTACAACAGTTTAGAAAGTGGCTTCTTGAAAACTTACTTTCCTCTGAATTGTTAGGTACAACTCCCTATTGTGAATTTTGCAATGAATTTTGTTTATTCCTAAATCTAATTAGGGTATGTTCTTAACCAAAGAACAAGAGAGGTAAACTAAGCCAATCCTATAAGGGATTCAACTTAGGCAAGAAGTAACATTTTGAAGATTAGTTAAATCTATGAACTCACCCATCTTATGAATTCATTATTAATATGCACTAAGACTAATTGATCTATCTAGGATCTAAATTGTAGAGAAAAGGTTGTATTGAATGAAAACATCTAAAGGATCTCTTTGAGCTTAACATGACAATTCATATCATATTTATCTTGTTGTATTAAAAAAAAGGTAATAAAACTCTATTTATTCCTCATTTCAAATCAAGATAAAGAGAAACAACAAGAAAATAACAATTATTACAAATGGAATAGAAAATGATACAAAAATACCATTCAATTGACTCTACAACATCAAGTACTTCACACCAAAAATTTGTTCGTGCGTTATTAATCTTTCATTATCATACATATAGGATTCTAAGATGACCATTGCAAAGGAAGTTTAATCAGTTCATCTTCTCAAAAATGACAAATGACAAAGAGCTAGTTCATCTATTACAATGATTACATAACAAAAATGGAAAGGGCAAAAAATGAATCACTTCACCTTCTTCCCCTTTTCTACTTTTGCCCTATAGGCTTTAGTAGAAAAAATGATCAAAATCAGCTCTTCATGCTTATGGACATGCACATTTGTGTACCTCAAGAGCTACTTAGAATGCTCTCAGGTCAAATCTCTAATGACACCCGCTGGTCTTGTAGTTCTTCCATGGACACATGCACACATCTACCAAGCTTTTGAAGCTCAAAAATTCTATCTTGATGACTAGAAATTATTCTTGTTAGCTCATCTATGAAGTTTGTGAAGTTTTGTTACATTAAAATTACCCCAATTATTGTCTTCCCTTGTCCACTAGACTATAAATCAGTATGCAATCCTTTTAGTAGTTCATAGTATTTGTCCTTCTCTTTCTTCACTTTAGCTTTAGTTTCTTTAAGTCCTTCCACAACCATAATCATTTTAGATTTGAACTACATACTTTGGAACTACTCAACTATGGGCTTATCTCCTTTGGGTAAATTTTTTGCTTTAATGGCCTCCTTCACTTCAATGTGGATGATCATTTTTAATGAAGAAGTAGAATCATCACTCTTGACCTTTTCTGCAGCCATGGTGGCCCTATTTGATGATATATTATCTTTCTCTATTTCCAATCTTAAAATAACATTACTAATATAGTCTATAATAGAGAGTCCTTCTACCTTGATCTTCTCACTCCACTCTACTAATTTTCCCAAAATCCTTATCTTCTTGAAGTTGAGAGATAAGTGCCTAGACATTTGTAGTAGTGGGATTTCTCGTAATGGGCATCCCAGAAATGCTTGCCAATAGAGTGACAATTTGTTTAATATACCTATTCAATTATTGTATCTCTACTTTCATTCAAACCTTTGAAAACTTAAGACTTTCTAGTTGTCCTTTGATCACCTTTTTGGTGGACGTCAATAAGTTGACTTTGGTATTGTGTCTAGCTTCCTCAAGATCTACTAAATGCTTGGTGAAATCCTCTATAGTCATATCCTCAATCCTTCCTTCTTTGTTAGGTTTGGCTATCTCCATTGTTAAATACCCTATTTCAGGATCCTACCTAAGGATAGATAAGGTCTTCTATTTTTTCACTTTAGTCAATGCAGATCCAAAATGAACAACAAGGGATAAGGTATCCTTGCTAGGAGTACCTTCATCTTTCCTCTTTCTCTTCCTATCCAAAGTTTCTTCTAACCATGAATCCATGCCTATTACCTTTGAGGCTGTCCCAAGAGAATCTATGGTAAACATTTTCCTTTTGATTGGAGTGATTATTTTTGATATCAAAGGGAAGGAATTCATTTGAGCTAGAGAGACAAACTTTGAGGACTCTTGGCCTTTCTCTTTCTCTGCAATTTTCTTGGCTACTTCATCTAACTCAATGGACTCACTATCACTACTTCCTCCATCACCTAAGTCCATCATTTGCATAAGAGGACTACTTGGAAGAAAAAGTGTAGGACTTTTAGATGGGACTAGACTACTAGTAGGTGAAGGAACTAAAGTAGCAATACTATCTTTTGGCTCTAAATTCTTCTCAGCTTCTGGCTGGGCACGAATCACTAGAGAGGAGCCATCTTGAAAAGTCTTAGTTAAAGGAATATTTTTATCTAGAGGTTGGTCACCTCCACCCACTGATTGAGTTGGTCCTTGAGTTATGGCCAAGGACACACCTGATGTGTCATCTTGTGAGGAAGCAAGGGTAGACACTGAAGGAGCTTGAGTGGAGGTGGTTTTTCTTTGACTTTTTACCATGGTCCACTCGACCCACTTCCCAGTCCTTATAAAAATTTAGGCCATCATAACATCTAGATCATCCCTAGCATTATGATAAGGCTTTGAACTAATATGAGTATTTCTTAATTTTTTTAAATATGTATTATTATACATATTCTAACCATCATCTTCAATTCCTTCAAAATCAAGGTTAATTTTATACATTTTTACTTGATCTACTATGAGTGTGGTGAAAGCACGATCATGGCTCTCAAACTAATCTCTACAATCAACCCAGTAGTCTTCAATAGTGGTGACATGTTTGATCATGCTACCAATCTAGAGAACATTCCTTACATATCCATTTGGATAAAATATAGGTCTCAAGACCTCATACATATCCAATTGATACTTCATTTAGAACACTTTTAACATGTCTTTGCATCAAAATGGGACTCACAACTAAAAAGATCCCACCTTCATTGGAAACTCATAACCTTTCTTCTTCAGACTCTCACTTAGCACATTCACTTGGATTGCTTGCCTTGCAATCTCGATTAGCACAATCATATCACTTGGATACCTCAACAACTTTAGGGGGAACATGTCAAAAGTTACAAGATGCAAATATGAAAAAGATGAGAATTTGATGAAAAAGCTTCCAAATTGACTAATAGCTACCATTGCTTCTAGATTGAATCTCCTCTTAGGGCATCCTTGGAGCTCCCTACAAATTCTCATTATAAATGCATCATTAACTCTTATATATTCTACATAACTATTTTCCAATTACAAACATGGGTAGAATTCATAGGACTTCACATCATTAGGGAAATTTTCTACCCTTGGGAGGCCTGACCATAACTGTAGAGAAGCTAACATATAAATTAGAAACGAGGACATATAGAAGGTGTTGTAGAATTTTGCAGCACTAAGAGCATTGGATAGGTCCTCACTTACCTCATGAGCCTAGTCAATATATTTGGTATCTAAGCAAATGACTTGTACCAAAAAGAAATACTACTCAACAAAATTTAAAGCTTCTACCTCACCTTTCAATGTGTGTAGGAGAACTAGGATGTCTACAATCTCAGGTTTCAAATTAGTACCAAAAAGGGTCTTAGGGACCTTACTTTTGGTGCCATGTGGCTTTTGAAACCATGACTACATAATCTCCTTTCTCTAAACCATTTTCTTCATGAAAAACTCAGAGACAACTCTACCAATTGTCAAATTTGAAAAATCCTCTCATTTTTTAATTCATAGACAATTTACCACCATTTTTCTATTAATGGAAATCAATATAGTATCATCTAGCAATACAATTGTCTTGGTGTCCTAGTTGTAATGATTTATGCATTCGTAGGTCAATTTTGGAGCTTGGATCACCACTAGGAAACTAGTTGCCTCAACTAGCCTACATCATCAGTGATTCTCAATTGTGGGGTGAATTGGATCTAATCTCACCCTTTTCTAGAATTATTTCATATCATAGAAATGGATGGAAATTTTGGTGAATTTTTGTAGTTAAGATTTGATCCCATTTATTCCATCGAAAATGGAAAATCATGTGGCCATTCTATTCGTGGGTGAATTTCAAAATCTACAAAAGAAAACAATGGTAAATTCATAGATGCTAGCTTTTTGAATAGAAGTTGTGTAAATTAACAAAAAAATAGTTAGAGTAAGAGTGGTAATTTTTGCAACGATTCATATATCTCTATATAGAAGTTTCAATCCATCTGTTAATATTTAGGGTTTGCATGATATGCATGAATTAAAGGAGAGGTTTCTTGTAGTAGTAGATGCATATTTTCAATGGATAACTTGATGTCCTTTCATTTTTCCGTTGGGCCAATGGTAAGTTTCTATCCTTCGCATTTACTTTTCCATTTTCCACTAAGTTTCAAAAAATTATAAACAAAGTACTCTGTAAGGAAATATCTACCAAATCAAATTCTACTTAATAGATCTTTTCTACAATGATTAGATTGTTTCCATAATTATCTCAAGATGTTTCACATACAATTTTTTGGTTCCATCTACTTACATACTTGATTTTCATTAAAATCTAGAAAATTGTCTTCATGGGTTGAAAACTCGATGACGAGAAGACAATTAACAATTCTCTACCTAGGCTTTCCTTTTAACTTTTCTTTTTGACTTATTCCTTCCTTTGGGTTTGGATATGTCCATAAGGAGTGTGAAGATTCATTAGGGACCCACCTTTCATTTCCTTTCCTCTAGAATTACCTTTTGTGGAAAATAGACTTCATGGGTTGAAAACCCACTGATGAGAAATTAGTTTCCAGTTTCTTGCCTAAAGTTATTCTGAGAGTTTTGACTAATTCTAAATGCTTCCTAAAGTTGATAATTGTAAGAGGAACCTCAATTTGTCATAGGATACCTTTCTACCTTCTTACTTTGACCTATATGTATCATTTGGTGCTCTTCATGGGAAATCACCTTCATGGGTTGGAAACCCACTGAGGAGAAGGTGTATTCTAGATTTCCACAAGATTTTTTCATATGGAGAAAATTATAGGTCGCAAGTGGATATAACTCTTTTGAATGATCCTTGTGTGCTATGAGAATCTCCATTGGATTAGGTACTAAACTACACATAAAAAATCACAACACAAAAGAAAAAACATCTGGCTATGAAATGTAGGGAAGGGGAAGATGAAAAATCTAATGAAGAATCCTTCCACCTAAGGGGGCTTGAACTTAGACTTGGACAAACTTGGGACTTTACTAAACACAAAGTTTCTACTTTACAAATTTGTTAGAGAATGAAAAGTGGGGCAACAATTGGCTCTAACTGGGGACTTGAGTAAGCTATGCCCAAGCAAGGAATCGAAAATCTATGGTTTTGCAAAAATAAAAAGGAGCACACAACTAAAATAAATTGAGTGAAAACAAGGAAAAGAGGAAAACAAGGGAAACCTAACTAGGAAAACACAAATAGGAACAAAAATGTAGCTATAGTATAGTACAAGGGTTACCTATTTTCAATTTAAAATTTGATAAAGCTTCAAATCTTGACCGTTGTAGGTTAGAGGTAGCACCTCACCATCTAGATATGCCAATTTAAATGAATTGTTTTTGAATGACTAACAAATAGTGAAAGGGCCTTTCTACAAAGTATCAAATTTCTTATGCATACCTTTTGGAGCTCTTTTCTTATCCCATAGTAACACACTATCTCCTATCATGAATTTCTATGGCCTCACCTTTTTATCAAATAGGTTCTTCACACACATCTGATGTTGCATGATATGATCTATGATTACTTCCCTTTCTTCTTCGAGTTTTCTTAAGCATAGAATCCTCTTCTCTAAGCCATCCCTATAGATATCATCTTCAATTACTATTTTCATTTTATTTATAGCTAATTCCAAGGATAATGGGAGATTAGTTTTAGTCCCATCAACCACTTCAAAAGGAGATATGCCAATTTCCCTTTTAGGTGTCACCCTATCCACCTACAGTGCCTTGTGAATTTGCTTGGGCCAAGTCTTCTGATTATTTGGTACCAATTTCTTGACAATATTCATCAAAATTTTTTTAATGGACTTTGCTTGACCGTTTCCTTGTGGGAAATAGTTAGATGAATGATTGACTATGATTCCATGCTCAAAGAAAAATTTGGTGATCTCTACTAAGGAGAAATACACTGCATTGTCCATCACTAGTTTGATGGGGACACTGAATCTAACTAATATGTTTTCTTTAATGAATTCACATACTAATTTAGAAGTAGTTTTCTTGGTTGCTTTTTCTTCTACACACTTAGTGAAATAATCAATTGTAGTTATTGCATATTGGTGACCAGCACTGGATGCTGGGTTGATAGGCCCAATGAAATTGAGAGCCCATTATTGGAATTTACAAGTTGGGAAGATTTACTTCTGAAGGGGAGCGGGGGGGGTGGGTGAATTAAAAGTAACAAAATTTAACCTCTAAAACTTTTATTCTACTATCAATCACATGCATTTAACACATCTAATAAACATGAAAATAAAGACATGCACGAAAATAGATAACACAAGATTTTGGTCACCTAGAAACCCTCTAAAATGAGAAGGTAAAACTAGGGTGGGGATGACACCCACAAATTATCACTAGAGCAATATGTAACTATTTAAGGTTACAAAGTTTGACCACAATCAATGGTTTTCCCTATGAAAGGCCTACCTTGCTAAAGGCTTTACACCCTATTAAAAGTAGCCTAGTTAAAGGATTTACAAACATTCACTTGGAATGTTACCCTGTTAAAGGATTTACAACCCTGTTAAGGATTTACAATATAACTATTAAACCAACCTATCATCATATGATTTTCATTCTCCTAATATAATGGTTAGAAAGTATAGTAGAATGCCCTGACCTAATAACTTACAATCTTCAATTGCTAATTATGGATCCTTGTTTTTCCCAATCTGATCTAATCCTTCCTGATCTAATATAACTCTGTTTGTAGTGCTAATGCTCTATTTTGATCAACTTGATTCTACAATTTTGATCTTCCTCTAAGTCTTCTCACCCCTTTGAAAACTTTTCTACCATTCTCTTATGCATTCCCACACAACCTCTTACTCTTCCATTCAACACACACACACACACACACACACACACTCTCTCTCTCTCTCTCTCTCTCTCTCTCTCTCTCTCTCTCTCTCTCTCTCTAAATTATGGGGTATGAACCTCCTTTTAAAGGTTTTTGAGACTTAGGGTTAGGTATGAATCTATGATCAAAATTCATCCTTCTTTTCCTGCTCAAATCTTTCACTTTTCCAAATGGTTGCATGCTTTCTCCAATTTTCTAATTGGCAGCATGCTTATTACATAGTAAATGTAATAGACTTGATCTTATCTTTTAGATCCTTTGAGATTCATCTTGGGTTAGCTCAAAAATGGTTTACATCTAAGTTTGTGAAGGCATAAAATCATATGCTGATTCTATGTTACTTGGCACTTACTAATTACCAATGCTTAGTACATATAGGATTCTATCTTGCTCAGCTCCTATAGTAACTCTGTCTTATTGGCATCTATACTTTGCTCAACACCTATAGTGACTCGGCATTACTTGTCACTTAGCAATTGAAAATTTTTTGGCACCTAAAGTTTACTCGACACCTATTAGATTTTTGGCTTGGCATATACTATAGCTTGACATCTATATCATACTCATCATCAACTTAGAATTTACTTAAGAGTGTTGACACTCAATTTTCAAAAACAATCTAAGACCAACAATCTCCCCCTTTGCCATGAGTGTTAGAAACACTTAACTAAGCATTATGGATCTAATCTATATGAGTATGATACACATCTTGTTTGACATATGTACAAAACTTCAAAAACTTTGTTCAAAATTTTGTAGAAGACTATATACCTCAAAAACTTATAACTCCCCCTGAGCTAATGTGCCATTTCTATATCCAAAACTCCTTATTCTGGATTTTTCTCATGCTAATTAATCTGATACTCTTTATCTCTACCTTGTCATTCATTTCCTTTATCTACTCTATTTATACTCTATTGTTACTCCCCCTTTCACACATCTTTCCTTGTAGTTTTTGCATCCTTTTTTACTTTTTTTCCTTATCTCTCCTCAAAACTCAAATTTTATTATCTCCTCTGTTGGCTATTTTCTCCCCTTTGGGTATCTCCCCTTTTTTGGGTATCTATCTCCCCCTTTTGAGTATCTTCCCCTTTGGGTATCTCCCCTTTATTATCTACCTCAAAATGTATTTTACCCTCTTTTTGACACTTATGTCAAAGGGTTCTATGAATGAATTGAATACTTAGCCAAAAAGATTTATTTACCTCCATAATGATTTTTAGAGTAGCATCCCAATTGTCTAATGCAATTTCCAATGCTATAAGCTAGATGGTTGTCTCTACTGCAATGTGTACTAGGCCTTCTAATGTATAAGGATTGAGATCCTTCTTCAAAACATTATATTAATAGAACATTTCTTTATGCAAAACTTCAATGTGAGGGGATATGATAGATTGTATCTATATCAATTTGGCCTTGGTATTAGCCTCATCTACTATGAGTAAAACTAATTCCTTTTGAGTGTGAAGCATTGTAGAAAAATGCTTCTCACTTTGAGCTATATCCTTTGGTAGCTATGTGCTAGATACCTTGAGGTTCCTTTCCAAGCTTGATATCCTCTAGCTTGTTTCTTGTGTAAAGTATGAGGAATCACACAATTTGGAGTATAATGAGAATATGTTCTCAAGTACTACTTTCACCTTCTCAAAATTTTTAGCTAGTTCTACTTGTGACAATGCTATCTCACTGAATATTTTCTCACTTATGTTCATCTAGAATTTCTTCTCAGACCATTCAAGCAATTTATCATTGGTGTCTAGGTCTTCATTTTGTACCTAGTCCACTGTGTTGGACAATTTCTCCATGATGGGCTTTATCTCATTAGGTACTTGCAAGCTAAATGCATCAAGAAAGATGTCTTTGATTTCAATCAGTGCTTGCCTTTGCCTATACTCATTCCTAAGTATCTCCTACTTTTTCTTCTTCTCAAGTGCCTCTTGCACTTCATTGATCTATTCTATGTTCATTTCTTTTATAGTGAAAGCTTGGTACGACCATCTCCTCATCAAGTACAGGGTCTCTATAGTGAAGTACCCTTGCTACCTTGGTAGAACTCAAGTTTGGTGCTGATATTTTCAATGGTACTACATTAGTGCTCAGCCACTATGTTGTTCTAGTAGGAGTCCCTGTAGTAGGCAAGTTGACTAATGTTTGGATTGCCTCTTGTTCTTTTTCCTTAGGGGTCTTCTCCTCTTCCTTTTCTTCTTCAGTATGCCTTGGTCAATGATTGTAATCAGAGGAGGTGCACCTTGACTTTGTGTTGTATAAGAAGATGCATCCTTCTATCCTATTTTCTCCTTTCCTTTCTCCTCAATAGTTGAAGTTACTATAACTGTGGAATCAACCTTAGCAAATACATCTTGTGTTGGCTGCTCGTGTGGTTGTCCACTTGTAGTTGTTGGAGTTTGTGAAGGTGGTTCTTGTGGATTCACCTTATCCTTGGTTATCTTAGCTACTACCTTATGAAGTTCCTCTACACTCACCAAGATTGGATTAGTACAAAATTGTGCTTGTAAAGTAGTCTGGTGAAGGATCTTTCTGAGATCCTCTACATTCAATGGGTTAATGATCTAACTAGAGGTATCAGGAACATCCTTCACAATTATTGTCTTTGTAAGTGTAGGTGTTTCATGTGGAGGATAGGTGGTAATAGTTATGTGTCTTACACACTCTATTACCTATTGGTGCTCTTTAGCTATTTCCATATCACCTTTCTGTGTTTCCTTCTCCACTACAACTTCTTCCTTTTCTTTCTCTCCTTCTTCCTCTTTTTCATTTTCCTCTTCTTCCTCATCATTATTTCTTCCCTCAAAGGGATCTTCTTTTCCTTCCTTCATTTTATTCAGCCCATAAATCAATTTTCACATTTGTGTGGACTTCTTTACAACATCTTCAATTTTATTTTGTAAAATGTTGAAGGCTTTTTATTTGGGTGCAAATTTTCTCCCATGTTTCTTACTTGCATTGCTTATTTGACCTTTTGTGAGGTCAAGCATTACATGAGCCAATGTTGAATCTCTTATTTCCTTCTCCATATTTAGGCAATAATGCCATTATTTTTTACAATAGTGTTATCAAGTTCAAGTGGAGTATTCTTGAACTAGGCTATCATAGTGTAAATTTACTCTTCCACTATGTTCTACTCATCTCTACTTAACTTATTGAAATCAATAGTTTTCAATCTAGACAAGTCTGCACTATCCCTAATATTGTCACAAATATTTTCCAAGTTAGATTTAGTGGTGTGACTTACCAATTGTTCATTATCATTAGACTCTATCCTCTCTTCATCTATTTCTAGAGGTGCCACATATTTTCTCTTCTTTTTATCTACTAGCCCTCACTACTCTATAGCTTTCTTCTTTTCCTATTCCTTAGCTACCTTTTTTGTAGCCCTTGTATATACCCTTGTTGTAGGCTTTTCTTGGCTTGGCCTAGTTGTTTTATTCTTTCCTTTAGGCTATGTAGCAGGTTACTTTTGTGCTTTTCTCTTTTTGGGCTCTGCCTTAGGTGTTGCTCTTCTTGCTCAACACCTTCTTCTTCAGCATCTTCACTCATTCCTTGGGTATGTGCTAATGGTCCTTGTCCTTGTCCCTCTTCATATTCTTCTTCATTTCCCTTTATTGTGCCCTCTCCAAATTTTTCTTTTAGCTTTTTCACTAGTTTATCCTTTTTCTCCAATGTAGAACCAATCTTTTACTCTATATCCACTTTGAACTTGACTACATCATATGCGTCAAAATGTGGAGCACTCTTATCTACTTTGTCTACTAACAATACTATTATTTTTGCAGATGCCTCATCAATGTTTATTTCATATCCAAGTTGTCTAAGCCATCTTACCCTTGGTATGGCTACTTGAATGTAAGTGTAATCAATATCAACAAGAAAACATATATCATTTATGTGCTGCTCCACCAGTGAGACTAGAATCCTAAGTCTCTGTTTCATTGATTTTTTAAAATTTTCAAAATAACTAGTCATTAATGTCTCAAAATTTACCCCCATTTTCTCAATGTATTCATTCACCTAGGCTACTATAAAACTATTTATTTTCTAGCTAACCTTTCCAAAATATGGGAATTCATTTTGTACATAGAAGAACATACATATCAAAATTGCACTAAATTTACATTGGGCTCCCTTTGTTCTTCTTATAGCTCCCAAATTTTCATTGATTTTCTATAGTTGCAGTTCAGCTAGATCATAGGTATGATCCTTTTAAAGAAATTTGTAGCCAACATCTACTACAATGCATGGTACACTGTTGAGTCTGCTAGATTGGTAAAATTTGTGAGATATGACTCTAAAAATAAAATCAACAAGAGGATCCTTAATAGTATCTATGGTCATGCATGTCTTGTTCCATTTAGCTCATGTATTCTTCTCAATGGCTTCTTTGGAGTCACTCCTTAGGGTTTCAAGTCAATCTAGGGTTGGATACCCTATTATCCTATGAACAATCCTTTTTGATATCTTTATTGGGCCATCTTTTAACAGTAAATTGCCATCATGTATCCTACTCCACACAATTCTGATCCATTCAATCTTTAAAATAGTAGGGAACTCTAGGGAAGGGGTTAAGCCTTTCCTCTCAATGATTTGATATTCTTCCTTCAAGACTCCATTTCCACACAATCTATCATATGCTTTCCTGATCTCCATATCTCCTATAGCACCTATCTTGTAGTTATAGCATCTCCTAACATCTTGCACCATTACTACCTTAGGAATAATTATGGATAGGGCTTTAGATGGGTTGTTCTTGTAGGAAACTTTAGGGATAGGTCAAAAATTAGGTTGCTTAACTTTATCTGACACTAACTAAACTTTAAATGACTCTTTCTCCTAAGATTTCCTCTAACTGGAGACCATTTGTGCAATCTAGGGTTTTAACACAAAGAAATTTTAAAACTATGTAGCTCAACACAAGTATAAGTACCTTGAAATTGATGAAACTATGCTAAATCTTTGTTGAAATCTACTCAAATGCTTGGAACACTACTTGGAAAATCATTCATCTCTCTTCTTGTCTTTGCTCTTTTGTTTGTAATGGTGAAAAATCATTTAAAATGTGATCATATACCCTTATGTCATAGCATTTAATGCTTAGTGCATTTACAACTATCCACTTAGCTCCGTAAGCAATTCTACTTTACTTAGTTTCCATTGTCTTTCCACCACTCAACATATACTAGAGTTTCCCTTACTCAACTTCAACTAGAATTTCCCTTCATTTGACATCCACTACTAAATCGGTTGCAACTAACCACTCTACTTCTATTGATTTTGGCAAACAACTTGGCATATATTAGATCTTTACTCAACATTTGAGAGCAACTTGACAACACTTGAGATTTTAACTTTGCATATATGTTCATGTTGATCTCTCCTTTTCAATACTTACTTGTCTAGGAACTAATGTATGATAAAACTTTGTATATTAGTTCCACATACCATATTTTGCTTGGTTGGATGAAGTGTGACCACTTGACCTCTTAGGTGAAGTGATCCTTCCATTGGATGTGCTATCTCCATATTTATTCTCCCATGTCTTATTCATTTATCCTCTAATGTGTTCAACATCTACCTTCTCTTTTCCTTTGTTGAACTTTGAGTTGGGTGCCTCTAACCTTGTTGGACATTTTCTGCTAATATGACTAGTCTTCAAATAACTAAAGCATGAAGTTTGGCTCAACCATCTACTATAATTTCCACTAAAATGTGTTCTTATGTAGTTTTCAAGGATGTGTCCATATTCTTGATAGTAGTGACAACTATACCTAGTGTTGTGGTCCCAATTGTAGTGGTGTCCATGATTATTTCCCCTTATTAGTTGATTAGGTGTCCACATAGGCTTTGATCTACATTCAAAAGCTATATGTCCATACTTCTTACAATTTTAGTACTGACCTTCAAATCTTGGTGTCCTGATAGTTCTAGTACTGTAGTCATGTGCTTGATGTCTTTGCTTATTGCACTTGTGATAGTAACCCATGTTCTTAGGTTTTTCATGTTGATAGTCATTCTTGCTCCTACACACATTAGAGGTATGTCCTTTTTTACCACAAAAATGACAAGTAGGTTTAGTTTTCTTACCTTTGTCACTTCTTTCTTCTGCAGTCTTGGATGACTCTCCTTTTTTAGTGTTGGTGTACCCTAGTCCTGAAGTATCATTTTTGTCTTTTGGTGATTTTAGTAGCTATTCAAAGTACTTGATGGCTTCATTGGGTTGCTGAAGCTCTTTGAAATCTCCTTCTCTCTTTTTAGGTCATTTTGTAGTTGTTCATTTTGCATCTTCAGTGTGGATATCTCAATATCCTTGACATTCAGTTCATGATGTGCATTCATCATCTAGCTTAGGGTGTCTAGCTACATGTTGGAAATTCTTGCAAGTTCAATTCACTTTTCCTCCCATCTATTGACAAGGTTTCTTTTTTCTTCTTCTATCATAGCCTTATCTTCAATGGCTCTTTTCTTCTATTCAATCACTTTACAAAGCATCATGGCTTGTGATTCTTGTTCAAGCTTGAGAGTTCTGATCACTTCTACTTGGGCTCTATTCTTTTCCATCATGTCTACTATTGCTACATCAAAGTCCTTGGAATCTCCATGTGAAAATACATTTGAGGTGTCAATCTCCTTGTACTACGTATCATTCTTAGCTATGGTAATTTCTCTTCATCTTTTTAAGGATATCCTTAGTTCTTCCCTAGCTTCTTCCAGAGAATGCATAATGAGATGCATCTCAATTTTCTAGTTTTTTGTGATCTTCCCAAGTTTGTAGACTTCCATTTATAGATCTTTTTCTCCAAGCTATAAGGCTTCTCCTTATGAGAACTTGGCTTTGACACCAATTGTTGGAATTTACAAGTTGGGAAGATTTACTTCTAAGGGGTGGAGGGGTGAATCAGAAGTAACAAAATTTAACCTCTAAAACTTTTATTCTGATATCAATCACATGAATCTAACACATCTAATAATCATAAAAGTAAATACATGCATGAAAATAGATAACACAAGATTTTGGTTACCTAGAAACCCTCCAAAATGAGAACATAAAACTGGGGTGGGGATGACACCCACAAATTATCACTGTAGCAATATGCAATTGGTTAAAGTTACAAAGTTTGACCACCATTAATGGTCTACCTTGTGAAATGCCTACCCTATTAAAGCCTTTACACCCTATTAAAAGTGACCAAGTTAAAGGATTTACAAACATTCACTTGGAATATTACCCTATTAAAGGATTTACAACCCTAGTAAGGATTTACAATATAGGTATTAAACTAACCTATCATCATAGGATTTTCATTCTCCTAATACAATGGTTAGAAAGTATAGTAGAATTCCTTGACCTAATAACTTACAATCTTCAATTGCTAATTCCAAATCCTTGTTTTGCTCAATCTGATCTGATCCTTTCTAATCTCATATAACTATGTTTATAGTGTTGATGCTCTATTATGATCAACTTGATTCTGCAATGCTACTCTTCCTCTAAGTCATCTCAACCTTTTAAAACTTTCCTAGCATTCTCTTATGCATTCCCACATGACCTCTTACTCTTCCATTCAACACTCTCTCTCTAAATTATGGCATATTGACCTTCTTTTAAAGGTTTTTGAGACTTAGGGTTAGGTATGAATCTATGATTGAGATTTGTCTTTCTTTTCCCACTCAAATCTTTCACTTTTCCAATTGGTTGCATGCTTATTACATAGGAAATGTAATGGATTTGATCTTATCCTTTAAATCCTTCAAGATTTAGCTTAAGTAATCCTTTAAGATTTAGCTTAAGTCAACCCAAAAATGGTTTACATCTGAGTTTGTGAGCATCTGAGTTTGTGAAGGCACAAACTCATATGCTGATTTTGTGTTACTTGACACTTACTAATTATTGATGCTCAACACATATAGGATTCTATCTTTCTTGACTCTTATAGTAACCCTATCTCACTCAACAACTATACTTTTCTCAGCACCTAAAGTGACTCGGCACTACTTGTCACTCAACATTTGAAACTTTCTCAACACCTGAAGTTTAGCTGGCACCTATTGGATTTTTGGCTCCACACATACTATAGCTCAACATCTATATTATACTCAACATCAACTTAGAATTTACTTAAGTGTGTTGACACTCAATTGTCAAAACCAATCACAGACCAACATCCATTGTTAGAAAGGAGCTTTCATGATGACAGGCCTAAGAGGCAAAGCAACTAATTGAGGATGTCTAACAAACATCTTACATTTCTCACATTTTTTCAACCCAGAGTAGGAATCCTTAAACATTCCTATCCAATAGTAACATTGTCTTAGTATTTTGAAAGCTATGACTAAAGATGAGAAATGTCCTCCACAAGCTTCATCATGAAATGTTCTCAATAGCTTTTCTTGCTATTGTTTTTCTACACACCTAAGGTAAGTGCTATCTATAGCCCTTTTCAACAATTTGTCATCTCAAATTATGTATTTGGCTATTTTCAACTTGAGATCTCTTCTTTGTCTTGTCGTCATGCCTTCTAGACATTCTCTATAGGGTAATAAGTAGGTAGTATTCTCAAACCAAGAATCTTGCTTGCCTACTACTAATACTAGCTACTTTTCTCCTAGTTCCTCTTCTTCCTCAACAATTCTATTTTCTATAATTGCTTTGCACAAGGCATTGCCTCTCACTAACTTAGTAGGCTTGATTTCAATATTGTACTCTTGCATTGTCACTATCCATGTCCCTCTGGCATTACACCTTACATCTTGTTGTCTCACCACACTTTTTACTACTACATCTAGGACATAGATCATAGAATGTGAGTTTAAAATGTAGAATCAAATATTCTTAAGCACTTTGACTATTGAAAAGGCATGTTTTTCAATTTGTGAGTATTTTAACTCATGATTTTCTAGAGGTATGCTCATGAAAGCTATAGGGGCTTTTATTCCTTCTTTGTTATCTTGCATAAGTATTTTTGATAAAGTGTGCTCAGAAGCATAATAGTAAATGATGAAATCACATTTATAATTTGGATGACACAATACTAGAGCATTAGCAATGGTAGTCTTAATGTTCTAGAAAGCTTATTTTCTAGCTTCATTACATTTAAAACTTGAATTCGCTTTCATCATATCTACAATACATTTAGTAGTTTTTGCAAAATCCAGGATGAATCTTCTAAGGAAATTTACCTATTCAAAAAATGACTTAACTCCTATTTTTTTTACTAGCAGGCTTAACCTTTGAATGGCCTCCACTTGCTCTAGATCAATTCTGATACCTTCCTAGGAAACTATACAACCTAGAAGCTTTCCTTTTGTAACACAGAAAATGGACCTCTTGGGATTAAGTGAGATTCTATGTTCTTGACGCCTTTCTAAAACTTTCTTCAAATCTTTTATGTGATTTTTCCTTTTGTTTGAAAACACGGTGAGGTCATCCAAGTATATGACTATAATCCAATCCTTTAGATCTCAAAATGTTTCACTCATGGATCTTTGAAATTTAGTGCCAGCATTAATGAGTTCAAAAGGCATTCTATGGTATTTAAATGTACCCCATGGAGTAATGAAGGCCATTTTGTGTTGATCCTTTTCCTCTACTTCTATTTGGTTATACCTTGAGAAACCATTAAGCATGAACATCATTTTAGCTCTAGCTGTTGTTTGCAATAGGTAATCCATATTGGGAAGGGAAAAATTGTCTTTGAAAGATGCTTGGTTCAAATTTTAGAAATCAAAACAAATCCTTATTTCTCCATTATTCTTCCTAATTGGCACTATATTGGCTACCTAGGTGGAATGACGAATGGGATAGATAATCCTTGCTTTTAACATCTTGTCTACTTCCCAAAATATAGCATCAACTACTTTAGGATTATAATTCCTCTATTTTTGTCACAAAGGGACTGTGTACAACTTTAGGGGAATTTGATGTTTTACCTTCCCACCCCTATAACTCTTCAAGTCCTTGCAGCTCCAGGTGAATACATCTTGGCATTCTATGAAAAGCTATCTAGCAACTTCTTTCTCCTCTAATGAACAACACTTTCCAATATTGATCATTTTAGAATTATAAACATCTCCAATATTCACTC
This sequence comes from Cupressus sempervirens, assembly GCA_028749045.1. Taxonomy (NCBI): domain Eukaryota; kingdom Viridiplantae; phylum Streptophyta; class Pinopsida; order Cupressales; family Cupressaceae; genus Cupressus; species Cupressus sempervirens. Next base: position 756,657,878 of record CM053791.1, on the reverse strand, counting down.
CTTCATACTGACTAGTAGCAGGACCCTTTTTTGCCCTCTTTTTCTTTATGTAGACATGATGTTTATTAAACAGTTTTTTAAAAGATACAATGTATGGCATAATGATATTACCTCGTAATTGGACTTAACCAATTTGATCTTCTTTTGGCTCATGATTATAGTCTCCATTAGTGTCTTTGTTAGAATGATGTTTGCAAGTAGCCTTGCCATTTTCTAAGAATAATTAGAAGATCTTGTCATCTTCAAAGACTTGTCAAGATTCTATATTATCTAGAATAGAGGCTCGATACACAATCTCAACTTGGTATTTCTTATCTTTGAATTCAGAATGGGGTAGTAGTAGAGAAGTGGAAACAACTAAGGAGTCAACTTTGGTGTTCATCTCCCCTATTACTAATTCAATATAAAAAGCATCAAGGCCTTCTATTTCATCCCAAACTCTATTTTTGTAGTTTTTCAACTTATGGTTCTTTACAGGGTATTGGCCCTTAATTTGTCTCACAATAAGTTTCACATTACCTTGGGCTTTCGGGATCTTCAATCCCTTTTCCTTTGTGGATATTATCCCAAGGAGTAGGGCCTTGTATTCTATGGTGTTATTTGTGTTTACAAACTCTAGTTTAAAAGCCATGGGTTCAAGTTCTCCTTTGAGAGGTATTAACAATACACCTGCACCAGATCCTGAAGAGGAACATCTTCCATCAAACTCTAATGTCCAAATATTTCTTGACTCTTCTTTCTCACTAACAATTTCCTTTCTTAGGTATCCACTTCTTTGTTCATCTAGAGCCTCCTTAGTAAACAAAATATAATTACCAAACTCTGGCTCCTAGTAGAGGATCTAAGCTTTAAGATCATCTAACTTTAGCACAGTAAATTTTTCCTTTTCTTTAGGTTCCAATTTAACTTTCTTGTTTCATATGGCTATGACTCAGGACTATTCTAACTTTATTTCTCCTTGTAAATCTTGGCAAAAAATCGTTCTTAAGAGAAGCCCATAGCTTGTTGGAATATCTGCCTCTAGGATAGTCAGTAATAGTTTCTTTTCTAGATGAGAAGCTAAGGCTACTTGAGCATCTTTAATATATCTGAGCAAGGGACTTGTTTGGCATCCATAGAGTAACACCTTCCATGAAATTTAGTGAGATTGATACCTAGGGCTTTAGCTATAGAATACGGCATTACATTGTTTAACACACTTGAATCTATTATGTAATTACTCAATTTGCATCAATTAATATACAGTGAAAGATAGAATGGGTCAGGTTTTTTCCTAGGAGAGGTTGCTAGGGCAATAGAATCCTCTTGGTTAAATAGATTAGATTTCAAAGTTTCACCCCCTTCCTCAATGGTCACATTATGATTCAAATCTAAATAATTTCCTTTACAATGATCTACCAATATTTTCAACTCAAAGGGATGAGATTTCAAATAATCTATAGGAGAAATTTGGATGTTTGACTCTTCATAGAATTGGATGAAATCAAAATGGATTTTTTCCTTACTAGTTTGAGTCATTGATGCTCCTTGATCGATATGAATATTATTTGATGATGAATTGGGGTTGTTTCCTAGAGCATGATTGGAGGATTGATTCCTAAGCTTTTGACCTTGATTCAACACTATGTATGAAGTTTCGTGAATAGTTGCATAGCATTCACCCTTAGGTTCAAAATCTGACTCATACTCCAAAAATAAATTTCCACAGTCACCATTTGAGTACAAATTTCACTTTAAACAAGGAGTTGTATTATTCAATTCATTGGTGGATAACAACTGCATCATACAAGCAGTTTCCAAATAGCTCTCACTATCATGATCCATCATCAAATGAAACATGCACATGTTTCCTTTCTTTGGTGTGGCCTCAATTTCCAACCTTTGTTGTGAACCTTGTAGAAATTTTCCTTCATTATTCTTTCCTGGTGGATTTTGATAGTTCCATTGGTAAGATTGATTAAACCTAGGTAATCATCTCTTCACTGCTACCAACTTGTTTTATAGCTTCTAAATCATTTTATCAGATGATGTGATACTACTAGAACTTCCCTTAGTTTTAAGCTCTCGCCTTCATTTTCCCATGGAAATCAAGTCAACTTCAAATTCTACTACCTTCTTTTTTGGATCTACTAAATCTGTGGGATGTGCCTTTCTTAAGTCATAATTGATATCTGGAGGGATCATGCTTATGAAGAATATTTTTAAATTACCAGTAGTGCGTATGTCAATAGTGGGAATCCTACTAGTGATCTTATTGAAAGCTGCAACAAAATCCCTTATACTCATGGTGGGTTGTTTTTTAATGGATGTCAACTGTGTTAACAAGATGTGTTCATCTTCCATAGTTTTGAATCTTATCTCAAAGGATGTTCTCCTTTTATCCCAATTGGTGATTGAGCCATCATCTAGATGATAGAACTAGTCTACTACACTTTTTGTCAAGGTTTCTACAAATAATCTTATAGCAACATCTTCATGTGCAACCCCTAAGATGTGAGTAGCTACAAAGAAGGCCTTAATATGTTCATCTATGGTAACCTTCCCATCACCTAAAAATTTAGGAAAATTCTTCCTTGAACTAGCTAGGAGTGGGTGATAGGTTGCTAGTGCTAATGGACTTGTTGCTGCAGCCCAAGGAGCAACCATAATTTTTCTAGCAAGGTATGGTGGAAAATTGACAACTGGGGAAGTAGTAACTCCGTGCAAGGCCAATACTTGGTAGGTAGTATGTGAAGAGCTTTGATTTCTAATGGGTGAAGGTGGTTTTCTTTGGCTTTTCTTTTCACCTTTTCACTTAGGAATATCTAGGATGGGAAAACCAAGTTCTATGAGTTTCTCAAAAATAGGGTCTTTCCCACCCCGTTCTTTGGTACTTATGAGGAAACTTGTTTGTTCCAAGGTTCTAGGTTAATTTTATATTTGAGCTTCACATCTCAACTATATTTTTTCCCTTCAGATGCCTCTCCTTTGTGTTGGATACAATTGTTAATTGTGTATTGTCTTTGATGTTACAAAAATGTCATATCAATCATCAGACAGAGTCTACCAAGCTCAGATGATCAACAAAGCAATTTATAGTGTCTACTGAATGTTCCTAAACATTACTCAGTAAAGTTAGTTCTTACCAAGCCCACTCGAGCATCAAAGGATTTTGTAATAGAAAGTTAGTGTTAACTGAGCTCCCAAGGTTAATGAAGAAAAGTTAATGTTTATTGAGCTTACTTGGGCATCAAAGGATTTTGTAGTAGAAAGTTAGTGTTAACTGAGCTCCCAAGGCTAATGAAGAAAATTTAATGTTTACCAATCTCACTCAGGCATCAAAGGATTTTTGCAAGGTTTAAAGTGTTTACCAAGCCTCACTTGGTTAACACTAGAAACCATTCTAGAGTAGTGGTTACCGAGCTGGGTCAGCCAGCGAAGGATTTTATTGTTTTGATATTAAGTTAAATTTTTTCATGTTGCCGACTGATGTAATGATTTTTTCAGTTGTTGTAACCTATATTTGAGCTGACTTGATAATCTAAATGGTATATATATATGTGTGTGTGTGTTCAAGTTGTAAATTTAACTGTGAATGTGAATATATGGATGAGGATGGCATAAGCAAATATTGAGAAAATTCTGATAAAGGATTAGATATCTTGGAGGAGATGCAAAGTTTTATTTGATCAGTAAGGATCCAATGAAGCCAAGTAGAGATCTATAATCAGCAAAAGATAATTTGCATATCATTCAGGTCATCTCATTGTTTCTTTTTAATCATTGTAACAGTAAATCTAGAATCTCTTTATAGAGTTGGTTTAACAGCCATTTTATAAATCCTTTAACAAGGTGACAATTCAATTGAATTGTTCTAAAGACCTCTAACCAGGCCATGCCTAATAGGGTGATTAAATCCTCTAACAAGGTCACACCTAACAGTGTGTACTGTAACCTTTAACAGGGTTGGCTCCTAATAGGTCTCACTTTAGAAGAGTGAAAATTGGTAACTAGTTACTTGGTGGTTTTTCCCATATTGGGTTTCCACATTAAATTTGGTGTCTCTTATGTTCATTTATTTAACCTTTACATGCATATTCATAACTATGAATGCTAGATTATTAATAACTAGTTAACCAACCAAGTTATAGTATTTCTGCACTATTTACCATGTATCAGCAATAAGTAAAGACATCAAAGGGATTTTTGGAATATTTTTTATGGTAACTGATTCACCCCTCCCCTCTTAGTTACTTCATCTATATTTCCAACAATTGGTATCAGAGCTTTTGGTGCTTGCAGAATAAGATTTCAAGGATCTAGGCCAAAGATTAGGATGTCTTATAAGAGGGAAATTCCAAGAGTTAATAGAGACAACTTCTTAGCATGGCAAGCATTGATTAGACTTCATCTAGCTTCTATTGGAGATATAGGACTAAAATACCTTGATGAAAAATATGCAGAACCAGCTGGTACACTATCTGTCAATGATATTGCTGAAAAGAAAACCCACAATATTATGATGATAGATATAGCATCGGATCTAAGTTATGAAGAATTTGATGACATCAAGGACTGCAAATCTACTTTTGAAATATGGTAAAAGTTGAAAAAAATCTATGGAGGAGATGATGATGTAAGAAGAGCCAAAGCAGAAAGTTTGAGAGGACAATTTGATCAGATGAGGATAAGAGAGGATGAAAACATTACAAAATATGTTGAAAGAGTCAAAGCATGTATTAGTGCAATCAAAGCATCTGGAGGAGATATCAAGGAGGAAATAGCAATAAGTAAAGTTCTTAGAACTCTGCTTCCCATTCATGCAATCAGAGTTTCTGCAATTCAAGAAAGAAGTTGTGAAACAAATCACAAGATAAATCTAGAGGCCATAGTTGGAAGATTAACTGCATTTGAACAAGACAACTTTGATAACTATGTTCCAGCTTCCAAGAACATTAAATCAGCATTTGAATCCAAGCTTTCACTCAAGGAGAAAAGAAAAAAGAAAAAATCTCAGTCAGAAAGTGAAGATGAATCAGACCAAAGTTCAGACAGTGATCTTGAAGTGATTGAAGCTCTACTAGTAAGGAAATATTCTAGAGGCAGAGGAAAATATAAAGGTAAAGTTCCTCTAATCTTCTTTTCATGTGAAGAAGTTGGTCATATTGCTACTAGGTGCCCAAACAAGTAGAACAAAGACGAGAAGAAAGGTTACAAGTATAATGGTAAGAAAGACTTCAAATCATTCAAGGATAAAGGTAAGAAAACATGTTTTATGGCTAAAGATTCTAATGATTCTAATGATGAAGAAGAAGATGAAATTGTCTACATTGTTGTGAAAGATGAGTCTGATAATAATGAGGAAATGACACTCATTTCTGATATGAGTAAAAATGATACATGGATCATAGATAGTGGTTGTTCTCATCACATGACTGGTGATAAAACTAAGTTTGAGTACTTTGAAGACTATGATGGTGGCAATGTAAGATTTGGTAACAATGAACCTTTTTGTATAAAAGGAAGAGGAAGAATCTCTCTAACCAAGGAACTTATATGTGATAATGCCTATTGGGTAGAAGGATTAAAGAATAATCTATTGAGTGTAGCACAACTACTCAATAATGGATTCAAAGTAGAATTCATGCATGGAAAAGAAAGACGACTAGATGGAAAAGGAAAACTGATTGGCTTAGGCACTCAAAAAAAAGGTAACTTGTTCTATCTTGAACTAGGTGAATGTTCATGTTTCATTGCTCAAGTTGAAGAAAGTTGGTTGTGGCATAAAAGATTGTCTCATGTCAATTTTGATAACTTGGTGAAGATAAGAAAATTCAAGAAAGTAAGAGGCATTCCTAATATAAAGAAACCCGAGGTTGATCTATGCAAGAATTGTCAGATTTGTAAAATGGGAAAGATTAGTTTTAAAAGTAAAAACTATCAGTCTGAAAATATATTAGAAATTATGCATACTAATTTATGTGGACCCACTGGAATTGAAAGCTATACTGGAGAAAAGTTCTTCATTCTTTTTGTTGATGACTACTCAAGAATGATGACTTTCATGTATTTAAGGAACAAATCAAAAGCATTTGAGAAATTCAAATGGTATTTGGCCAGAGTAGAAAAGAAAACAGGGAAAAGATTGAAATGCCTGAGGTTAGACAGAGGTGGAGAATTCATTTCACATGAGTTCAATAACGTTTGCATTGAAAGAGGAATCAAAAGATAGGTATCAGCCCTTGGAACTCCTGAAAAAAATGGAATAGCTAAAAGGAGGAACATATCTATCATGGATTGTGCAAGAACTTTAATGATTGAAAAGAACATTGCTATCAAATACTAGAAAGAAGCTATCAACACTGCGGTTCATACCTTGAACTAAGTACAACTAAAAAAGGACTCATTCAAAACTCCCTATGAGCTATGATATGGCTACAACCCTAATGTAAGTTATCTAAAAATATTTGGAAGGAAATGTTACATTTTGAAAGAATCTAGGAAATGCAAATTTGATGTGAAAAGTGATGAAAGAATATTTTTGGGATACTCCTGCAAAAGTAAAACATATAGATGTTTGAACTTGTCTACTTACAAAGTCATAGAAAGTGCACATGTGAAAGTTGATGAGTTTGCAGAAAGGACTAAAGAAGAAAGAAAAAGGGAACCAAAAGATTATAGAAGATTTGTTTCCATTGAACCTGATATAGTACAAGTCAATTAGGAATCTTCTACTCCCAAGTCATTAGTAACCAAGTTACAGGAAGTTCAAACCGAGCTACAACAACCCGTGTTACATTTTGATGCTACCAAACAAGTGTCTACCGAGTCTGAAGGACCTGAGCCAATATCTACTAAGCCAGAATAGCCAGAACCTGAAGTTGAAGTGCAAGAGGATAAAATTGAAATTCATTCAAAAGGAAAGAAACCTATATTAGCAAAATATGTTAGGAGACATCATTCAACAGATCATATCATTGTGGACAAATCTGAAGGAACCATGACAAGAAGTATGTTGAAAGGTACTCATTTACTTGCTAATTTTGAACCTAAAAATATCAATGATGCATTGGAAAATGATAGTTGGATTGAGTCTATGAATGAAGAGATAGAAAAAATAGAAAAAAACAAGACATGGACTCTTGTACCCAGGCCTAAAGATAAAATTGTGATTGGAACTAAGTGGGTATTTAAAAACAAGTTGGATGAAAATGGTAAGTTATCAAGAAACAAAGCTAAACTAGTATGCAAAGGATATGTTCAAGAAGAAGGAATAGACTATGGAGAAACTTTTGGTCCTGTTGCAAGATTGGAAGGAGTCAGAACTTTACTAGCATATGTTGCTCACAAAGGATTCAAAGTTTATCAGATGGATGTCAAGTCAGCATTTCTCAACAATATACTGGATGAAGAGGTTTACATTGAACAACCTAAAGGTTTTGTTGATCCAGATAAGAAGAACACAGTCTACAAATTACACAAGTTATTGTATGGTCTAAAACAAGCCCCTAGAGCATGGTATGAAAGATTGCATAACTATCTTATTTAGATTAGTTTTCAAAGAACTAATGATATCAATAGCTTGTATATAAAGGAAAGACTAGATAATAAGATTGTGTTGGTAGAAATATTTGTAGATGATATTGTTTTCATAGGGACTGATGATTTTTGCAAAGAATTTTTAGAAAAAATGAACAAGAAATTTGAAATGTCTATGTTAAGAGAGATCAAATTCTTTGTCGGTCTTCAAATTTAGTAGAATAAAAATGGTATCTATATCACTCAATCAAAATACATCAAGAAGATATTGAAAAAGTTTGGTATGGAAGATTGTAAACCAGTTGGGACTCCTATGTGTACTAGATTAAAACTTACCAAGGAAGATGAATCAAAAGAATTAGATCAAACATTGTATAGATCTATGATTGGAAAGTTGTAGTATGTAGTTCATACTAGGCCAGATATTGCACTTACAATTGGTATTGTAGCAATATTTTCAGCAAAACCAAGAGAAAATCACATGATGGAAATCAAAAGAATAATGAGATATTTGAAAGGAACTAAAGATTATGGTTTATGGTACAAGTTTGGAGGTAATCTAGATTTGAAAGTGTTTACTGATGCTGATTGGGCAGGAAACCTTGATGATAGAAAAAGTACAAGTGGAGGAGCATTCTTTCTTAGAAAGATGTTGGTTTCTTGGACAAGCAAAAAGAAAAATTGTACATCTCAATCTACAACAGAGGCAGAGTATGTTGCTGTAGTAGTAAACTGTTCTAATATTGTTTGGTTTAAATAGTTGTTGGAAGGCATGAAGGTGGAAATCAAAGAATGATTTGTTATGTTATGTGATAATACAAGTGCAATCAACATATCTAAGAATCTAGTAATGCATTCCAAAAGCAAGCACATTGCAATAAAATATCATTTTGTCAGAGAATTGGTGCAAGATAAGGAGATTAGATTGAAATATGTTCATACAAAGGAAAAAATTGCTGACATATTCACAAAGCCATTACCTAAGGATGTATTCTTGTATCTAAGAAGTAAGTTAGGGGTCACTCCCCTATCTGAAATTCACTAAAATTAAGTTTTAGTTATGCTTTGATGCATACCAAGTTGAAGATCTATTAGTTGATGCAGCATAATCAAGTAATATTGCATATGTATCAGTACTAAAGGTACATTAAAATCCATTTGAGTTGTGTTGTCTTTGGCATATGTTGTCAAAGAGAGATAATTTTATTGTCATATCTTTCTGAAATTTTTTTGAGAAGAAGAGTTTGCTATAGAATTCCTTCACAGCGGACAATTACTGAAAGAGGGAGAGTTTGCTATCTAATAGAGAAAGTTGTTCTAATAAAAAAAGACTTGTTAAACTTGTTTTTAAATTTCATTCTGCTATGACATGCTGTGTTGCCATCAATGCCAAAGAGGGAGATTGTTGGATACAATTTTTAATTGTGTTTTTTTTTTATGTTACACAAATATCATATTAGTCATCAAACAGAGTCTACCAAGCTCAAATGATCAACAAAGCAATTTAAAGTGTGTACCAAATGTTCCTGAATATTACTCAGTAAAGTCAGTTCTTACTGAGCCCACTCGAGCATCAAAGGATTTTGTAATAGAAAGTTAGTGTTAACTGAGCTCCTAAGGTTAATGAAGAAAAGTTAATGTTTACCGAGCTCACTTGGGCATCAAAGGATTTTTTAGCAAAAAGTTAGTGTTAACCGAGCTCCCAAGGTTAATGAAGAAAAGTTAATGTTTACTAAGCTCACTCAGGCATCAAAGGATTTTTGTAGGGTTTGTAGTGTTTACTGAGCCTCACTTGGTTAACACTAAAAACCATTTTAGAGCAGTGGTTACCGAGCTAGGTTGGCCAATAAAGGATTTTATTGTTTTGATATTAAGTTCAATTGTTTCGTGTAGCCGACTAATGTAATAATTTTTTTAGTTGTTGTAACCTATATTTGAGTCGACTTGATAATCTAAAAGGTATATATGTAGATGTTCGAGTTGTGAATTTAAGTGTGAACATGAATATATGGATGATGATGGCATAAGCAAATATTGAGTGAATTCTGATGAAGGATTAGATATCCTAGAGGAGATGCAAAGTTGTATTTGATCAGTAAGGATCCAATGAAGCTGAGGAGAGATCTGTAATCAGCAAAAGATAAGTTGCAATATCATTTAGGTCATCTCATTGTTTCTTTCTAATCATTGTAACAGTGAATCCAAAATCTCTTTACAGAGTTGGTTTAAAAGCCATTTTGTAAATCCTTTAACAAGGTGATAGTTCAATTGAATTGTTCTAAAGACCTCTAACTAGGCCACTCCTAACAAGGTGATTAAATTCTCTAACAAGGTCACACCTAACAGTGTGTATTGTAACCTTTAATAGGGTTGGCTCCTAACAGGGCTCACTTTAGAAGAGTGAAAATTGGTAACTAGTTACTTGGTGGTTTTTCCCATATTGGGTTTCTACATTAAATCTAGTGCCTCTTGTGTTCATTTATTTAACCTTTACATGCATATTAATAACTCTGAATGCTAGATGATTAATAACTAGTTAACCTACTGAGTTACAGTATTTCTGCACTATTTACCATGTATCAGCAGTAAGTAAAGACATCAAAGGGATTTTTGGAATTTTTTTTGTCGTAACTGATTCACCCCTCCCCTCTTAGTTACTTCATCTATATTTCCAACACTTTGAACAATACTTTTTAATGCTTTTTATCTAGATTCTTCTTCTTCCAATACTTGACTAGCATTCCTGTAGTGTTTACCATTCCTCCTATTTCTCCAAAAATCAGTCCATCTTCTCAAAAATGACAAATGGCAAAGAGCTAGTTTGTCTATTATAATGATTACATAACAAAAATGGAAAGGGTGGAAAATGAATCACTTCAACTTCTTCCACTTTTCTACTTTTTCCCTATAGGCTTTAGTGGTAACAATGATCAGAATCAGCTCTTCATGCTTATGGACATGCACATTTGTGTACCTCAAGAGCCACTTAGAATGCTCTCAGGCCAGATCTTTGATGGTGCCCAACCAATCTTGTAGTTCTTCAATGGCCATGTGTACACATTCGCCAAGCTTTTGAAGCTCATAAATTCTATCTTGATGACTAGAAGTTATTCCTATTAGCTCATCTATGAAGTTTGTGACACTTATGTCAAAGGGTTCTATGAATGAATTGAATATTTAGCCAAAAATGATTTATTTACCTCCATAATGATCTTCAGAGCAACATCCCAATTATCTAATGCAATTTCCTGTGTCTTAAGTTGGATGGTTGTCTCTACTGCAAGGTGTACTAGGCCTTCCATTGTAGAAAGATTGGGATCTTTCTTCAAGACATTCTTTGCATAGGCCATCTCTTTGTGCAAAACTTCCATGTGAGGGGTTATTACAGATTGTATCTGTATCAACTTTGCCTTCATGTTAGCCTCATCTGCTAAGAGTACAACTAATTCCTTTTGAGTGTGAAGCATTGTAGCAAAATGATTCTCTTTTTGAGATGGACCCTTTGGTAGCTGTATGCTAGATACCTTGAGGTTCCTTTCCAAGCTTAATATCCTCTAGCCTTTTTCTTGTGTGAAGTATGAGGAATCACACAATTTTGAGTACAATTAGAATCTGTTCTCAAGTACTGCTTTCATCTTTTCAACCTTTTTAGCTAGTTCTATTTGAGAAAGAGTTATTTCACCAAATATTTTCTCATTTACCTTCATCTATAATTTCTTCTTAGACCATTCAATTAATTTAGCATTGGTATCTAGGTCTTTATTCTATACCTAGTCCACTATGTTGGATAGTTTCTCCATTATGGGCTTTGTCTCATCAAGTACTTGCAATTTGAATGCATCAAGAAAGATGTCTTTAATTTCAATCAGTTCTTTCCTTTTCATATACTCATTCCTGAGTGTCTCTTTCTTTTTCTTCTTCTTTAGTGCCTCTTTCACTTTATTGATCTACTCTATGTTCATTGTTTTATAATCATAGCTTGGTATGACTATCTCCTCACCAAGTGCAGGGTCTCCATAGTTGAGTACCCTTGCTACCTTGGTAGAGCTCAAGCTTGGTGCTGATATTTTTAGTGGTACTACATTAGTGCTCAGCTGCTATGTTGTTCTAGTAGGAGTCCCTATAATAGGAAAATTGATCAATGTTTGGATTGCCTCTTATTCCTTCTCCTTAGGGGTCTTCTCCTCTTCTTTGTTCTCTTCAATTCTACTTTGTTGAATGATTGTAATCTAAAGAGGTGGACCTTATCTTTGTGCTGTAGGATTAGAGGTATCCTTCTATCCTATTTTCTCCTTTTATTGCTCCTCAATAGTTGAAGTTAATGTGACTATGGAATCAACCCTAGCAAATGCATCTTGTGCTAGTTGATCTTGTGGTTGTCCACTTGTAGTTGTTGGAGTTTGTGAAGGTGGGTCTTGTGGATTCACCTTCTCCTTGGTTATCTTAGCTACTACCTTCTAAAGTTCCTCTACACTCACCAAGACTAGATTGGTATAGAATTGTGCTTGTAGTGTGGTTTAGTGAAGGATCCTTTTAAGATCCTTTGTAGCCAATGGGTTGATTTCCTAACTAGAGGTGTCAAGAAAATACTTCACAATTATTGTCTTTTTTGGTGTAGGTGTTGTATGTGGAGAACTAGGTGGTGGTAGTTGTGTGTCTTGCACACTCTATTCATATTGCTACTCTTTAGCTATTGCTATATCACCTTTTTGTGTTTGCTTCCTCATTGTAACTTCTTCCTTTTCTTTCTATTGTTCTTCATCCTTTTAATTTTTCTCTTCTTCCTCATAATTATTCCTTCCCTCAAAGGGATCTTCTTGTCCTTCTTTCACTATAGTCAACCCATAAATCAGTTTCCACATTTGTGTGGAATTTTTCACAACATCCTCTATTTTATTTTGCAATATGCTGAAGGCTCTATATTTGGGTGCAAATTTTCTACCATGTTTCTTACTTGCCTTGCTTATTTTACCTTTTGTGAGGTTAGGAATCACATAAGCCAATGTTCACTCTCTTATTTCTTTCTCCATATTTAGGCAATAATGCCATATATTGTCTACAATTGAATATAACTCCTTAGGCATAGTATTATATAGTTCAAGTGGAATATTTTTGAAATTGGCCATCATAGTGTAAATTGACTCTTCCACTATGTTTTTCTCTTCTCTTGTCAACTTATTAAAATTAATTCCTTTAAGCCCTGACAAGTCTGCATTGTCTCTAATATTATCACAAATGTTTTCAAAATCTGATTTTGTGGTGTGACTTACCACTCTAAATTGTTCATTATCATCAAACTCTATCCTCCCCTCATCTAATTCTAGGGGTGCCACATATTTTCTCCTCTCTTTTTTTAGTGGCCCTCCTTGCTCTATAGCTTTCTTCTTTTCTTGTTCCTTGGCTACCTTTGTTGTAGCCCTTGTATGTTCCCTTGTGGTGGGTTTTGCTAGGCTTGGCTTGGCTATCTTATTCTTGCCTTTGGGCTATGTAGTAAGCTACTTTTGTACTTTCCTATTTTTGGGCTCTACCTTAGGTACTTTTTCTTCTTACCTAACACCTTCTTCTTCTTCAACATCTTCACACATGCCTTGGGTTAATGCTAGTGGTCATTACCTCTCTTCTTCTTCTTCTTCTTCTTCTTCTTCTTCTTCTTATGCCTCTATTGTGCCTTCTCCAAACTTGGCCTTGAGCTTCTTTAGTAATTTATCCTTTTTCTTAAGTGTATAAGTAGTCTTTAACTCCATATCTACTTTGGATCTCACCACATGATATGTGCCAAAATGTTGGGCATCCTTATCTACTTCCTTTGCTAATAATGTTGTTATTGCTGCAAATGCTTCATTAATATTTATCTCATATGTAAGTGGTATAAGCCATCTCACCCTTGGTATGGTTGCTTTAATGTAAGTATAATCAATGTCAACAAGAAAACAAATATCATTTGTGTGTTGCTCCACAAGTGAGACTAGAATCCTAATTCTCTACTTCATTGAATTCTTGAAATCTTCTTAATAATTAGTCATTAATGTTGCAAAATTTGCCCCCATTTTTTCAATATATTCATTCACTTGGGACACAATGCACCTATTTTTTTTCCAACTAACCTTTCTAAAAGATGGGAATTCATTCTATACATATCAGAATTGCACCAAATTTACATTGGGCTCCCTTTTTTCTTCTTATAACTTCCAAATTTTCATTGATTTGTTATAATTGCAATTCTATTAGGTCATAAGTATGATCCTTTTTAACAAGTTTGTAGGCAACATCTACTACAACGCATGGAACATAGTTGAGTCTAATGGATTGATAAATTTTTTGGGAAATGACTCTAATAGCAAAATCAACAAGAGGATCCTTAATGGTATCTATGGTCATGCCTCTCTTGTTCTATTTGGCTCCAGTATTTTTCTCAATAGCTTCCTTGGAGTTACTTTGTAAGGTTTTAGGTTGATCTAGGGTTGGATATCTTATTACCCTATGAATAATCCTTTTTGATATCTTAACTGGGCCATCTTCTAACCACAAGCTACCATCATGTATCCTACTCAACACAATTTTGATCCATTTAGTCTTAAAGATAGTAGAAAACTCTAGGGCACAGGTTAAGCCCTTCCTCTCAATGATTCAGAATTCGTCCTTCAAGACTCCATTTTCACACAATCTATCATATGCTTCCCTAATTTCCATGTCTCTAATGACACCTATTTTGTAGTTATAGCATCTCCTAACATCTTGCACCATTACTACCTTAGGAAAAATTATAGATAGGGCTCTGACTGGGTCATTCTTATAGGCAACTTCAGGGATAGGTTGAAAATTAGGCTACTTAACTTCATTTGACACTAGCTGAACTTCAAATGGTTCTTTCTCCTAAGGTTTCCTAGAGCTAGAGGCCATTTGTGTAGTCTAGGGTTTCAACACAAACAAATTTTGAAATTGTATAGCTCGACACTAGTATAAATACCTTAAAATTGATGAAGCTATGTTGAATCTTTGTTGAAATTTGCTCAAATCCTTGGAACACTGCTTGGAAATCATTATGTGCTCTTCTCATCTTTTTCTCTTTGTTTGCAATGGTGAAAAATGATTCAAAATGTGATCACATACCCTTATTTCATAGCATTTAATGCTTAGTGCATTTACAACTATCCACTTAGCTCCTTAAGAAATTCTATTTAACTTGACTTCCATTTTCTTTCTACCACTTGGCATATATTGGAGTTTCCCTTACTCAACTTCAACTAGAATTTCCCTTCACTAAACATCCACTACTAACTCAGTTGCAACTAACCACTAAGCTACTACTGACTTTAATAAACAACTTGACATGTACTAGATCTTTGCTTGGCATCTGAAGGCAACTCGACAACACTTAAAATTTTAACTTTGTATCTCTACTCATGTTGATCTCTCCTTTTTAGTACTTGTCTTGGAATTGATTTATGATAAAACATTAAATATCAGTCCCGCATACCTTCTTTTGTTTAGTTGGATGAAGTGTGATCAATTGACCTTTTAGGTGAAGTGATCCCTCCATTGGATTTGCTACTTCTATCTTTCTTGTTTCATTTTTTATTCATTTCTCCTCTGATGTGTTCAACATCTACTTTCTCTTTTCCTTTGTTTAACTCTAAATTGGGTGCCTTTGATTTTGTTGGGAAATTCTTTCTTATATGACCAGTCTTGAAAAAACTAAAGCATGTAGTTTGACTCAATCATCTATTGTAGTTTCCACTAAAATGTGTTCTTATGTAGTTTTTAGGGACATGTCCATATTCTTGACAGTAGTGATAGCTATGCCTAGTGTTGTAGTCCTAATTGTAGTGGTATCCAAGATTTTTGGTTTCTTCTAATTGGTTTGGTGTCCACATAGGCTTTGATCTACATTCAAAAGCTCTATGCCCATACTTCTTGCAATTGTAGCAGTGACCTTCAAATCTTGGTGTTCTGATGGTTCTAGTCCTACAGTCATGTGCTTGATGTCCTTTCTTGTTACACTTGTGATAGTAACCCATGTTATTACATTTTTCATGCTAATGGTAATTCTTGCTCCTACACTAATTAGAGGTATGTTCTTTTTAACCACAAAAATGACAAGTAGGTTTAGTGTTCTTACCTTTGTCACTTCTTTCTTCTGTAGTCTTGGATGACTCTCCTTTTTAGTGTTGGTGTATCCTAGTCCTAAAGTGTCATTATAGCTCTTGGTGATTTTAGAAGCTGTTCAAAATACTTAATGGCTTTATTGGGTTTTTTGAAGCTCTCTACAATTTTCTTTTCAAATTTTAGTTCATTTACAGTTGTTCATTCTGCATCTTTAGTGTGGAGATCTCAATGTCCTTGACATTTAGTTCATGATGTGCATTCATCATCTGGCTTAGGGTGTCTAGCTACATATTGAAAATTCTTGCAAGCTCAATTGAATTTTCCTCTAACTTTTTGGTAAGGTTTCTCTTATCTTCTTCTATCATAGCCCTATCTTTGATGGCTCTTTTCTTCTATCCAGTCACTTCACAAAGCATCATGGCTTGAGATTCTTTTTCAATCTTGAGAGTTATGATCTCTTCTACTTGAGCTCTATTCTTTTCCATTAGGTCTACTATTGCTGCATCACACTCTTTGGAATCTCTATTTGCAAATACTTTTGAGGTGTCAATCTCCTTGTATTGTGTATCATTATCAGCTATGACAATCTCTCTTCTTCTCTTTAAGGATTTCCTCAATTCTTCCCTAGCTTCTTCTAGAGAATGTAGAATGAGGTGTATCTCAATTTCTTGGATCTCTATGATCTTCCCAAGTTTTTAGACTTTGATTTTCAGATCTGTTTCTTTAAGCTGTAAGGCTTCTCCTTATGAGAACTAGGCTCTGATGCCAATTGTTAAAATTTACAAGTGGAAAGATTTACTTCTAAGAGGGGCTTGGGGGTGAATCAAAAGTAAGAAACTTTAACCTCTAAAAAATTTTAACTGAGATCAATAACATGCATCTAATATCTCTAATAAACATGAAAGTAAAGACATACACAAAAATAGATAACATAAGATTTTGGTCACCTAGAAACCCCCCAAAATGAGAAACTAAAACTGGGGTGGGGATGACACCCACAAATTATCATTGGAGTAATATTTAAATAGTTAAGGTTACAAAGTTTGACCACCATCAATGGTCTACCTTGTTAAAGGCTTTACACCCTATTAAAAGTGACTTAGTTAGAGGATTTATAAACATTCACTAGGAATGTTACCCTATTATAGGATTTACAACCCTATTAAGGATCTACAATATAGCAATTAAGCCAACCTATCATTATAGATTTTTCATTCTCCTAATACAATGGTTAGAAAGTATAGTAGAATGTCTTGACCTGATGACTTACAATCTTCAATTGTTGATTCCAGATCCTTGTTCTGCTCAATCTAATCTAACCCTTCTTGATCTGATTTAACTTTTTTCATAGGGTTGATACTCTATTTTGATCAACTTGATTCTATAGTGCTAGTCTTCCTCTAAGTTCTTAAACCTCTTTTTCTTCCTTCAAAACTTTGCTAGCATTCTTTCATGCATTCCCACACAACTTCTTACACACTTCCACTTTTTGAATTATGGGGTTTCGACTTCCTTATAAAGGCTTCAAGACTTAGGGTTAGGTATAAATCTATGATCAAGATTCATCCATCTTTCCCACTCAATTTTCTCCATATTTCCTAATTGGTTGCATGCTTTGTCTATTTTTCTGATTGGTTGCATGCTGATTACATAGGAAATGTAATAGATTTGATCTTATCTTTTAGATCCTTCAAGATTCATTTTGAGTCATCTAAAAAATGGTTTACATTTGAGTTTGTGAAGGCACAAACTCATATGCTAATTTTGTGTTACTCAAAACTTACTAATTATTTATGCTTGACACATATAGGATTTGTGTCTTGCTCATCTCCTATAGTAACTCTATCTGGCTTAGGACCTATATTGACTCGACATCAATTTTAGCAAAACTTGTCACTCAACACTTGAAACTTTCTTGACACTTGAATAACTTGGCACCTGTTGAACTTCTATCTTAGCACATACTATAGCTCAACCTCTATATTATACTCAGCATCAACCTTAGAATTTTCTTAAGTGTGCTGATGCTTAATTGTCAAAAGCAATTTGAGACCAACATGTATCTCTAATTTCATCTGAACTTTTGACAACTTAAGACTTTCTAGTTGTCCTTCAATCACCTCATTTGTGGACTTCCATAAGCCAACTTTGATATCATGTCTAACTTCCCCAAGATCTATTGAATGCATGGTGAAATCATCTATAATCATACCATCAATCCTTCCTTCTTTGTTAGTTTTGGCTATCTCCATTGTTAAATGTCATATTTCAGGATCCTACCTAAGGATAGACAAGGTCTTCTATTTCTTCACTTTAGTCAATGCAGACCCAGAGCAAACATCAAGGGATAAGGTATCCTTGTTAGGAGCACCTTCATCTTTCCTCTTTCTCTTCCTATCCAAAGTGTCTTCTAACCATGAATCCATGCCTATTACCTTTGAGGCTATCCTAAGAGAATATATGCTAAACATTTTCCTTTTGGCTAGAGTGATTATTTTTGTGGTCAAAGAGAAGGGATTCTTTTGAGCTTGAGAGACAAGCTTTGAGGACTCTTGGGCTTTCTCTATCTCTATAGTTTTCTTGGCTACTTCATCTAACTCAGTGGACTCACTATCACTACTTCCTCCATCACCTAAGTCCACTACTTGCACATGGGGACTACTTGGAAGGAGAAGTGTAGGACTTGTAGATGGGAACAGACTACTAGTAGGTGAAGGAACCAAAGTAGCAGTATGATCTTTTGGTTCCTCTACTTTCTTCTTAGTTTATAGCTAGGCACCAATCATTAGAGAGGATCCATCTTCACAAGTCTTAGTCAAAGGAATGTTTTTATCTAGAGGTTGGTCAACTCCACCCACTAGTTGAGCTAGTCCTTGTGTTATGGCTAGGGTCACACCTAATGTGTCAGCTTGTAAGGAAGCAGGGGTAGATGTTGAAGGAGCTTGGGTAGGGGTGTTTTTATGCTGGCTTCTTCTTTCTATACTCCACTTGACCTGTTTCCAAGTCCTTTTAACAATTCAAGCCATCATAACATCTAGATCATCCCCAACATCTTGATAAGGCTCTAAACTAATAAGAGTATTTCTTAACTTTGTTAAATATGTATTTCTATACATATTCTATCCATCATCTTCAATTCCTTCAACATCAAGGTTGATTTTATACATTTTTGCTTAATCTACTATGAGCCTAGTGAAAGCATAGTCATGGCTCTCAAACTCATTTTTATAATTAGCCTAGTAGTCTTCAATAGTGGTGAAATTTTTTATCACACTACCATTTTGGAGAACATCCCTTGCATATCTATTTGGATCAAAGATAGGTCTTAAGATCTCATAGATCTCCAATTGATACTTCATTTTGAACACATTTTACATGTTCTTTGCATCTGAATGGGACTCATGCCTAAAAGCTCCAAACTTCATTAGAAACTTGTAACCTTTCTTCTTCAGACTCCCACTTAGCACACTCACTTGGATTGTTTGCCTCACAATCTCGATCAACACAATCATATTGTTTGGATACCTCAGTAGCTTCAAGGGGAACCTATCAAAAGCTACAAGATGGAAATATGAAAATGATGAGAATTGGATGAAAAAGCTTCCAAATTTATTGATAGCCACCATTGCTTCTAGACCCAATTGCCTCTTCGAGAATCCTTGGAGCTCCTTACAAATTCTCATTGTAAATGCATTATTAACTCTTATATATTCTACATAACTATTTTCCAGTTGCAAACATGGGTAGAATTCATAGGACTTCACATCATTAGGGAAATTTTCTACCCTCAGGAGGCCTAGTCATAATTGTAGAGAAGCTAACATATAAATCATAAAAGAGGACATATACAAGGTTTTATAGAATTTTGCAGCACTGAGAACATTGGGTAGGTTCTAACTTACCTCATGAGCTTGGTCAATAGATTAGGTTCCTAAGTAGATGAATTGTAGCAAAAAAAATATTGCTCAACAAAATTTGAAGCTTCTATCGCACCTTTCAATCTATGCAAGAGAACCAGGATGTCTACAATCTTGGGTTTGAGATTAGTATCAAACAGAGTCTTAGGGACCTTACTTTTGGTTCTATGTTCCTTCTGAAACCATGACTAGATAATCTCTTTTCTCCAGACCATTTTCTTCATGAAAAACTTAGAGGCAGCTCCACCAATTATCAAATCTAAAAGCTCCTCTCATTTTGGAATTCGTAAATAATTTACCACCATTTTTCTATTAATGGAAATCAATACCATATCATCCAATAATACAATCTTCCTACTACCTAGGTTTTAATGATTTGCATTTTCATAGATCAATTCTGGAGCATGGACCACCACTAGTAAACTAGTTGCCTCAACTAGCCTACATCCTCAGAGTTTATTAGTTATGGGGTGAATTGGCTTCGATCTCACCCTCTTCTAGAAATATTGCATATGATAGAAATGGAGGGAAGTGTTGATGAAATTTTGTAGCGAAGACTTGATCCCATTTAATCCATTGAGACTTGCAAATTTGGTTGCCATTCTATTCATGGGTGAATTTCAAAATCTAGAAAAGAAAGGAATGGTAAATGCATAGATGCTAGCTTATCAAACAAAAATTGTGCAAATTAACAGAATAACAGTTTGAGTAAGAGTGTTAATTTTTGCAACTATTCATATATCTCTAAATAGAAGTTTCAATCCATTCATTAATCTTTAGGGTTCGTGCCACATGCATGAATTAAAGGAGAGGTCTATTGTAGCAGTAAATGCCTATTTTCAATGGATAACTTGATGTGCTTTCATTTTTCCATTGAGCCAATGGTAATTTTCTATCCTTCACATTTACTTTCCCATTTTCTACTAAGTTTAAGAAAATTATAAACATAATACCCTATAAGGAAATATTTACCAAATTGGATTCTACTTAATAGATCTTTCCTGCAATGGTTAGATCGTGTCCATAATCATCTAAAGATGTTTTGTGTACAATTTTTGGTTCCATCTGCTTACATACTTGAATTTCTTTAAAATCCAAAAAAATGTCTTCATGGGTTGAAAACCCAATGAGGAGAAGATGATTTTCAATTCTCTGCCCAGACTTGCCTTTTAACTTTCCTTTTTGACTTATTCCTTCCTTTGGGTTTGGAGATGTCCATAAGGAGAGTGAAGCTTCATTAGGGACCCACCTTTCATTTCCTTTCCTTTAGAATTCCTTTTGCAAAAAAAAAAACTTCATGGGTTGAAAACTGGCCGAGGAGAAGTCAGTTTCTATTTTTCCACCCAGAGTGATTTTGAGAGTTGTGATGAATTCTAAATGCTTCCTAAAGTAGATAATTGTAAGAGGAACCTCAATTTGTCATAGGATACCTTTCTACCTTCTTACTTCAGCCCATATGTATCATTTGGTGCTCTTCATGGGAAATCACCTTCATGGGTTGAAAAATTTCCCATGAGAAGGTGAAGTCCAATTTTATGCAAGGTTTTTTTTGTATGGAGAAAATGATAGGCCATAAGTAGATATAACTCTTGTGAATGATCCTTTCATGTTATAGTAATCTCCATTAGATTAGGTACTAAAGTACCTACAAAAACTCACAACACAAAAGGAAAACCACTTGGCTATGAAATGTGGGGAAGAGGAAGATGAAAAATCTAATGAAGACTCCTTCCACCTAAGGGGGTTTGAACTTAGTCTTGGACATACCTAGGACTTTACTAGACACAAATTTTTTACTTTGAAAATTGGCTATAAAATGAAAGGTGGGGAAACATAGGGAAACCCTTTATCAAATGGAAAACCCCAATTAGAATGATGCCTAAAAGATGATGTACTATTATAAATATTCCTTATTAGAGGATGGACCTTGTTAGGAGTCTATTACAACATTCAGTACATATGAGTCCTTGTTAAGAAACTTTTAATCCCTATTAGTAGTTGTGCCAACCATATAAGGAGTTGTGCCAACCTTGTTAGGAGTTGTAGTAAAATGTATGCAAGATGAGCCCACTACCCAAACATGCAATTTCATCTACAAGAAGACCTCACTACTCAAAACATGAAATTTACTATTATGTTCCTCTTTCCTTTGTTCTATCAACTAAACCAACCACTATTAGACCTTGTAGACTAGGTCACAAACCTTGGATCCAAATATCAAACCTTGGATCACTCAACGAAACCTTAATAATTAAGTTTCCTTCACTTTTTCTATGCTCTGCTCAACTTCATATTCTGCTCTCTCTGCTTCTTACAATCACTTCTTCATCAATATAATTCCATTCTCCATGATAAAGGAAAATTCCCTTCCTTTATAATAAGTCCATAAAATAATTCCTTGAGTTAGCTGTTAGACCTTCTCAATTAATCATTATAGGACCACATTAAGAACATGTTACATGTAGTGATAACATTAATATTTTGCCTTGCAACTTAAACATATTTCCATACACGTAATATTATGATGAGAAAACTTAGCCATGTCATTGCTAAAATGTCTTCTTCACATTTCCAACCTTGGTTTTTAGAATAAAAATTCTACTAGGAGATATAACAAGTTATCATAACATTCCTCTATAGACTCTATCTTAGAACAAACATCACCAAAACTTACATAACTTCTTCAAAAATTATCATTTCTTCTTGCAACATTTACTACATATACTAGATACTCAAAAGTATCTCTTATAACCTTGGATCATTAGAATACTCAACTAGACATCCATACCAACTTGATCTTTCTATTGTTCTTATGTTAGATACCATAAAAGAGTGCTATGTTGACATCAATGAAAAAAATGTAGTCATAAATGTACCATATTTATGTATCATAGTAACATATGTACAATACTCCCCTATAGGAATATCATCAACATTCATGCTTCCAACAAAATGACCAGTAAAGTGGTACTAGAAAACAAGAAACCCCAAAAAATGGTATGGAAACCTAAGGAACCAAAAGGTAATAATATCCCCCTTGTTAAGAATACTATTAGTGAGAGAAGCATATATGGTTCCAATAATAATGGGAAAGAGAAGGAGAACAAAGAATATAGAGAAGGAAGATAGAAAAGACATGGCTTTAAGAATAGAGGAGTCTTCTCTTCGTCCTGTTACAAGCTAGAGTTGTTGTTGAACCAAAATATTGACATGTCAATGCCTGATATAACAATAGACTTATAGAACATAGGAGGTAGCTAATCCATGTCATGAATCTTGAAGGGGAATATTGGCAGTTAGTCCAACAATCCCCCCCTTAGTGTTACTTGAGGAGATTCAAAACTATGACCAAGCTTTGATGCCACTTATTACAAGCTAGAGTTGTCATTGCACTAAAAGATTGACCAATCAATGCCTAAAACAACCACTAGACTTATAGAAAATAGGATGTGATAAAACCATGTCATGAATCCTGAAGGGGAACTTTGGTAGTTAGTCCAACACCTTCGCCCACCAAGAATGGTGGTTAGAAAGAAAATGGATAGATTCAACCAGACCGCTTCTACAAAATTTTTATTAAATGACAAGAAGATAATGGATTGGAGGGTGAATGTGAGGAAGGGGAAATTAAAGAGGAGAATTATAATGAGATCTTGGGATATAATGTAGATAACTTTCTTGGAGAAGGTAACCTTCCATTATCAGAACCTCTTATTGAAGATTCTTTATTGGGTGAAATGGTTCCTAGTACAAATCTTGAAGTTCTGTTTAAGCAAGAGGATCAAATAATCATCAAACATGATAAAAAAAGAGAAATTAGGCATGAGGAAGAAAATTGAGAATGAAGGATGTTCTTTGGTGTCATAGTTTGGAGTTTCAACTAGGAGGAAGAAAATGGAGATGAACTCTCCTAAAGTGAAGGCAGATGTCAGATCTCCAAGGAAAGTGGGAAGAAAGAGTTTCAAGAATAAGAGGGAAATGAAGAGTTTGTAGAATATAGGTGATGGAAAGAAAGATACTATTTTTGAATTTACCCCTAAAAAGAAATGAAGATCATTTCATGAAATATAAGGGGGTTAAAAAGTCTCCATGAGATGGATGTGGTTAGAAATCTAGTTAGAGATCATAAATTTGATATTTTGGTTATTTAGGAGACGAAAATGGATAAAGAAAAAATAGGAAATTTAAGGTTTTTAAAAATTTGTGATATGCTAGCTAGTAGTCTTGAAGGAGCCTCAACAACTACTTTGATTATGTGGAATCAATCTTTTTTTTTTGGCAAGCTCATTCATTCTAACTAGAATTTCATTGTAGTCAAGTTTCAACATCTAAATTAGGGTATTTGCAAGAATTTTGTTAATATTTATGCTCCTAATAGTAAGAATATGAGGCAAAAGTTATGGAACAATTATCTAATCTTAAAAGTAAAGATTATAATGGTAGCTAGACTTTGATGGGGGATTTCAATGTTCCTCTCTATAAGCATGAAAAAATGGGGGGTAACCCAAGTCCATTGGAAGGAATATTAGAGTTGATGGAATTTATTAATGGGTAAGCCTTGATGGTCCTAGATCTTCAACATATTAGGGTTCACCTGGACAAATAAGAGGGCAGGGGAGAATTATATTCAAGCTTATTTGAATAGGCTCCTAATTTCCCCTGATTGGGCTTGGGATTTTACTTTCTCTCTATCTTTTATTTCTAAGGTTTCCTCTAATCATTTTCCTATGGTATTTGTGGCCGATTCACATAAAGCTAAAAATAATTTCCCCTTTAGATTTGAGAAAATCTAGACTCAGCACCCAAGTTTTGTTCAAATTTGCAAAAGTTGATGGAATATTAAGGTGGACGGGATGACTCTCTTCTGTATTGCCAAAAAATTTAGATATGTAAAAGATAAAGTTAAGGATTAGAATAGGAGTCATTTTGGAGATATCTTCATGGAAAAATTTAAGTTTTTAATGGAGCTAAAAGATAATTAGGATAGAATTCAATTGGAAGGATATTTAGAGGAATTCCTAGTGGAAGAAAATGAAAAGGTGGTGAATTTTCAAAACATTGTGTAAAAGGAAGAGAGTTTTTGGAAGAAAAGGTCTAGGGCTATTTGGCTATTATCAAGGGATAGAAATTCAAAAAATTTCCACCTGTCTAGTATGAAACATATGGCAACCAATTGTATAACTAGGTTGAAGGTGGGTCTGAATGTATCAACTGATGAAAATGAGATTCTTGGTGAATTGGTATCCTTTTTCTTTTCTCTTCTCTCCACTAATTAAAATTTTGATAGGATTAAGAAGGGGGAGTTGTTTGGATTCATTCCTAATACTATCTTTGAAGAGTATAATTCTAGACTCGTTACTATTACTTTTGAGAAGGAGATTCACAAAGTTGTTCAATATTTTGAAGGGGATAAATCCCCTAGCCTGAATGGATTCCCCATGTTTTTCTTCTATCTTTTATGGTATGTTTTTGGAAAAGATGTTTCTAATGAATTAAAGGAGTTCTTTAGAGCTAGAAGAATGCTTAAGGAGATTAATTCTACCTTCTTTTGCCTAGTTGCTAAAAAGGTGGGAGTGTATGCCCCGAAGCACTTTAGACCCATTAGCCTTTGTTACTCAATATATAAAATTATTTCAAAAGTTTTGACTTTACACAATATGAAGATTCTTTTGAATCTGATATCTAAGAAACAAAATATTATGGTCTTGGGAAGTCAAATCTTGAAATCTATCATTGTGGCATATGAAAAGATTCATTCTATGGCTTCCACTAATACCCAAAGTTTTGTGATGAAAGTAGATATTAAAAAAGCTTATGATAGAGTGGAATGGAGATTCCTCTTGATAGTTATGAAGGATTGTTAGAGTTTTAGGTGACTCAGCAACACCTCTATAAGGATCAAATCAAAGACCAAGAAAACTTCCACAAGAGATTGGCAAGACAATTGCATGAAGATGAAAAAATGCTATTATTGATAATGGACTTGATTGAAATCCATTGGATTGATTTGAAATGTACATAATAGATCTCCTTATATAGGAAAGGAAATAAGAGACAATGATAAGGAGAAGATAAGCTATCACCCACACATGGTGGAATCACATCTTCACCAAAGGTGTGTTGGTGTTTAAAACTAATGAACAACAAAATGCTCAATACCAAAGTAATAATATTCACATAATATAAGGGTTAGCCACTTTCTATTAAAAATTACATGTGAAAGCCACTTGTATCCCACTTCAGAAAAACCAAGAATCATTTTCTACTTTTCAGGCTCTGCAGAACCAAGGTGGGTATACCTAGGGGATGAGTCAAATGACTACTGTTGTATGACAATTATATTAGTTTCATGGTGATTCTCATCTCTTGTCCCTAACAAATACATAGTTTATCCAATTCTTGATATTTTAGATTTATATACATCCCTCATAAGTAGTTCTGGTCATAATCCTCCTAGGGTTCCCAAATATTTTTGGAAATAGTTGCTTCCTAAGACTCAAAAATTAGATATAAATGAGTGCTAACCAGAATTTATAACCTTGAAAAAAATAGAATGAAAATGATTTTGATTTTTATAATTGATTTGATATGTAGTGGTGGAAATTACTCTCATTCACTTCTAATTTATGTGACCAGTGCCTTATCCATTTGGCAAAAGGTTAACTATTGGTAGGAGATCTAGTTCAAATAACTTGTAAATGAATCTATCAATTGCAATCACCCATTTCCATTCTTATGAAATATCCCTTTCATAAAATCATAAACTCTACTGATTTACTAAATCATTTCCATAACTCCTTAAATTAAAAGCAACAATAAAACCAGTATACAACCCATCCAGATTGAATTTAGTCAACTCAACTTTATTGAAATGACCTCAAAGTGAAAAAAATCATAAAATGGAGATAGAAATTGGTGGCATAGATATATTGTAAGTACCCTTTTGTATTATCCTTTAGAAGATTGATACAATGACCAATAAAAACTCAATAAAAAGCATAGAATATTTTTTTTATTCTATCATTTCTATATATTATCAAAGAGTACACCATTGAAAGTAAACTTTTAATAATAACTACAAAAACATGGATCGACTGTACTTTTCTTTTATATTATACAAGTCTTCAAACCTGTCACAATGCCTTGAAAACTTATTTATATAAGCATGAGTTGCAGAAAACAAAGGGAAAAATGTCACTAATAGGTGTCCTTTTACAACAAGGAATACAACAAACTATCAAAATATCTTTGAACACTTAATCACAAAAATAAATAATAGAAACAGTTGCATATGATAGCTGAAGCATCAAATCTTCAAATCTTGCCCTCATCTTCAACTGCCCACTATAGGTAGAGCCTTTATTTTTGTGATTGTCTCCCATACAATAACTTCTCTTTTTTTTGGCCACTCGCATGCTTTGGTTGTTGTTAATTTACTAACAAACTTTTGCAACCTAGCATCTGTAACTGCTTTTGCCTCTATTATGCATTCATTCATTTCAATTTCAATCTTGAATAGAGTATCAACGAATTGATTCAAAGAAAACTCATCAATGTCACCTTCAAAAATGGATACCACTTATGGCAAGTTTGTAATATGGTCAAAAGAACTAGACCATTCATTCCAATCTTTTATTTGGCTATCAGAATTAAGGGTTGAAAGGATTAAGGAATAAAAACCATTGATCAACACTTTCATCTTATTTTGAATGATTGCCAATTTTCTTGTAAAGAATTGTAGAAAATCCTTTACTTTATCCATACCCTCTTTAATAGAAATGACCTTATTAGGAAGGTCTAGCTTCTTAGCTAATAGAGGTATCAATCTATCAAAAAACTACATGTAAGGTCCCCATTACTCGAAAATGGGGTCAAGCCAACCTACTACTTCTTTGCATAGTTTCTTAGTAGCTTGCAAGTTGGTGAATGCATTATATGCATCTCAAGAGATTCTCTTTTAGATGCCTAAATTGTAATTTAGCATATTCAACATTACAACCCTCTTTGGTGCACTATTAGATTAAGGAACCTCACCTTCCACATTTACCACTAGTACTGGCACTGACACTCTTACCCCTATGGGTATATCCTCTGTTTGGACTTCTGCTTCAACAGTGTTCCTAACCTCTTCCAAACTCCCTTGTGCATGTTCTACCTCTATTGTAGTTTTGAGCTTGACATAGTGTAATACAACCACATAGAAAAAACACAACAACAAGAAGTAAGAATACAAGATCTGATACCAAATCACAATAATATATTCATAAAATATGATTGATTACATGCAATGTGTCGGGCTGTAAGGCCTTCCTAGTTATTGCCAAATACAAAGCAAGTAATAGTTCTGCAAGATCCCTCAAGATCCAATCTCAAACCCTAGCTAGTCTAGATCCACACTCTGGTAGAAAACCACAAGGAAGATCTCAACTTGTGCTCACAAGCCCACCAAGCAATCTCCTTGTTTTCCAAGCCCCAGCTACTAGCTCTTCTCCAAATTTGCTCTTCTAGGCTCCTCTATGTATCCATGATGGATGAATAATTTAAGTATAGACTACCTCACTTTTGGTGCTCTATCCACACATTCACAACCTCATCACAATCTTGTTGTAAACTACCTTACATTCTGCACTTTGCTTACAGACTCAGGAAAACTTGCTCTTCAGCTACTTCCCACACCCACTCCTCTTTTGAGTGAATGAATAATCACTAAAGACTTCCTCACAGCCCCTAATTATATGAATCTAAGCCACAAGTCAGCCTAAAACACAAATTAAATGCAAATACATAAATTAAATGCCAAAGTCGGCCTCCTACAACAATTAAATTCCCAAAATCGATGTCTTATTAAAATTGTGATATCTCCTAGCTCCAAATGATTTAAAACTTGAGCTTCAAATTGTAGGTAGAAGTTCTTTAATGCATTGTGAAAAATTAGTTATATGGCCTAAAATAGACACCAAATTCTCATCCCATGCCAAGCAACCAAAGACCATGTTGAGCAACCAAGGACCATGCCAAGCTCTGTAGACCATGCCAAGCTCCATAGACCATGCCAAGCTCCCTAGACCATGCCAAGCTCCCAATACCATGCCAAGCTCCATAGACCATGCCAAGTTCCAAAGACCATGTCGAGCTCCACAGACCATGTTGAGCTCCCTAGACCATGCCGAGCTCCATGGACCATGCCGAGCTCCCTAGACCATGCCAAGCTCCAATCCTTCTTTGATCGAGTACCAGTCAAAACACCCTCCAAATAAACTACTGAGCCTCCTCCCATGAACTCCAAAGTAGTCACCAAGTAAATCCAAGATGCTTTTCCATCAAAGTTGGTCCTTCAGAGATGTAACTTCCTCTTCTAGGCTTTGAACTTTTCCCTCCAACTCTTCTATTCTTTATTTTTGCACCTAGCTTATTTTAAGCTCTTCTTCATACAACTTTCTAAAATCCAAGTATTTATTATAATTATCAGCAACCCTATCCTCAATCTATTCCATATTTACCTCATTCATGAATGAAAAGTGTTTAACCATGATGGAAATTTCTTTTCCTATAGTATTGTCCAATGTCTATACAATCATATTGCCCTGAGTAGTCTCCTCTACATTCATCATTTTAGGTATGTTAGTGTCAAGGGAAACACTCCATATAGCAAGGGTCTTAGTATCTATACTAAAACCTAAACTACTCTTTAAACCTTCACTACTATTGGCCTCATAACTGATTGCCTTGTCTTGCCTCCTAATCTAGTCAAGTACAAAGGCCCTTTCAATGTCCCAGCCTGGCACTAAAATCATGCCACTTCTATGTACCAACTCCCTAACTTTTGCAAGGGTCATTATTTTACTTTCTATATCATATGCTAGTAGTTTATCCACTAATTCTTTATTCTTTTTAGGATCTTCTCCTGGGATAAGGCTCAATGTGAGCTCATTCTGCTTAATTTTATATAATTTTTTTAAAATTTAGATGATTTAATGAAATCATCATCTTCCATGAATTTTTGAGATTAGATGAGTCTATCATCCAATCTAGAGGTTGCAATTTGTAAATTAGTTGAAGCTTTTCGTACCTTTGTTTCCCTATCATGCAAGTAGTTTTACCTAATATCAAAAAAATACTAATCATTGCCTGGTATGACTTGCAAGACTTTGCTCACCACCCTCTCTAGGATATGCATGGTTTTTTTTGTCTCTTGTTGCCTTTAGCCACCCATGTAGAAGATGATGGTTGTTCCTCCTCCTCAACATCAATTTCCAACTAGATATCAGCTTAGGAGATTCCCTATTCACTGTTGCCTCTTCTCCTACTAGGTCATTTGGCATTTGGGTCATAATATGATCAAAATTCTGAACCATTTTCCTCAAATTACTATGATAAGGGATATCTATGTAAAAACCCTTAAAGTCTAGTTAAGTCCTTTTCAAGGCATCCTCCACCTTTTTGATTTCAGCATACTTTCCTAGTAACTCATCAAACTACCCTATTGCTACTATATTAGCAATTAAATCTTCCATAGGGATATATTTGTTGGGAGGTAGAATATAACCCCTAATAGCCTTTACCTCATTTGTTACATAATTGTTTGGGTCATACATTCTGTAGGGTCTAGTGGAAAATTTATACTTGCTTAAATATTCACTAAGCTCCTCATAAGCATTCTTCCCAATTATAAAATCTCCTACTTTAAAAGACAAATGTAGGTTTATGTAGGGAAGGAGGAATCATCTCTTTGTTCATAAATAAGAATTTCCAATAGAATTCAATGATATCTAACTAAGGAGGTAGATATTTGGGTAATATATGATGTGGCTGTGGGCATGCATAAACTCTCTTCAAGGTACACTTCTTAAACAAAAATATATCACCCCAATCATGGTCTAGTTTTATTTTTTCATCCAAATAGGAAGGTCTAAGTAATGTTATCAAAACATTAGGGGCCCTAAAAAAGGTATGATGTACCATTCTCATGATCACAACACTAAACAAATTGAAAAACACAATTGGATTTGAATAATAAAAATTTCTATCCCAAATACAAGTCCATAATGACATAGGAAACTCGCCAAATTCATCAAACATTTAATCAATGAAATCTTGACTGACATAACCAATGTTCTTGTATAGGATCAAGTGCATTAGCAATGAGTAATGATGAAATTTGAAGTCCTTCATCTCTCCTTTCCTGGCATTCACAATCTAATGGTTCATGCTCTCAATAATGAATCCCACATAGTCATATTTGTTGTTGTGAAAAGGGTATTGTATGTCACATTCCATTAAAAATAATGATCCATATACACAATCATGTATCCCATCACTTCCTAGAACTTTATGTAATCGATACACTATTATTTTGAAGTAGTTTTTGAATGTACTTAGTGGCAACTGAACCTTTACTTTCTTTGGAATCTACCTTGCCTTTTTGACATTGTAGGGGATATGGGGTAGCATCATATTATTCAGATAATGAGTCTTATTTTTCCAAATTTTCCCTATAAGTCATCAATATCTATGGGCACATCCATTTGCCCCTCCAAAACAAAAGGTTCTATGAAAGAAGTCTTATCAAGTGTACATAAAATGCTCCCATTTTGTCTATGAAATGACCTCATGACTAGATTATATGATTTTATCAAAGCTTTCAACAAATCCACATCAACAAATACTTCAGGGAATATCAATTTTTCCATATTCCTATTTCATGGGTTACAAATTGGCACATTTTTAGTTTTGTTCTAATATAAATACATGAATAGATTGAACCCATCAATCTCGAGGCATTTTGCATCTCTACATAAGAAGTAAGGGTCTTTAAAAACATGGTCATTAGCTGAAATCACATTAGATGACCCTGGGAGTATCTTCATCCATTCTTTTGCATGTTTTTTTGGTTTTCTAACTCTAGAAATACAACTATCAAATCCTTACACTCATTTGATGATGCTTCAGAAAACTTCAAGGATAGAAGCATTAGGGTTCTTGAAGCATAGGCTTGCAATCCATTTTATGCTCCTACGTGGCCCCTTGTATCGTAAGATCTCAAACCCTCTCTATGTATCTTTATGTGTTTATTCTTTAACACATCTCATACTAGCATAAAGCATTCATTTCATTCCTCATTTTACCTTTTATGTTCATATGCTAAACCAATCTTGTATGCATAGAGAAAGACATGAAGCACCTTTTCATCCACATCTTATCCTTGCAAAAATAAGAGTGTAAGGGAAAACTTTTCTCTCAACAAATCAACGACCCATATCAGATCTTAGAAAAAACATCATTGTTGATTTAAGTACATGCAAATTGAATGACTTAAGTTAACTTCCACATGGGCCAGGTCCATATGATATATATGACATGTCGTAACCTTATTTTCTCTTCTCAAGGCCCAAATGGAAATTTTTCAAGTCCTAGATGACACATTCCTCCATATGACATCACTTTATGGTTGTCTACAAACCAAAACAACATAAGAACATAAATGAAATCAAACCCTACTTCACTCTTATGAGCTTCCCTTGCACATAGATCCATAAAACCCATTTGATATTTATGTGATACACCTTTTATGCCATGATGGGTCTTTATGTTCTTATGCCATTCAACAAAATGTAAGGGCATGAACCAAACCAATCCACCCTTCCGCTCATCTGCTCAACTTGTCACTCATACTCCCGTAAGTTAATAAACATGACCACTTTAAACCTTATTATACTCATACACCTAAAAGGAAAACATATAGCTAGAGGTACCTTAACAATAGCTTTCATTCATTTTGGCTAACTCATCACCATGGAACCATAAGTCAAAAGTTACAATATATGAAAACCTTTTACACACCTTCACCCAAGGATCAATCATATGAATGGAAAGTTCAAAAGTCCATCACTTTTTTGTTATGAGATACACAATTATATACCAATAAACCAAGAATTCCTTTTATATACCTATAAACCAAGAATTCCTTTATGCCCTTACACCATTCAGTGAAGCATGACCATAGAAATAAAAGAACGAGAATAGAACACTCCTACAGGTAGCCCAAAGACCATAAAATTGTAAAAGAGAACTTGTGAATCTTGCAAACCCTTACAAAAAATTCAAGATAAACCTAGTGTTTTAACATACTTAGGACATTCTAAAGACTATGTTGATGACAAACCTTTAGAATTTAATAAAATTCAAACAACATAGAAATCAGGGCATAGCTAGTGTAACACAAGGTTTTGAAAAATGATAAGAAGAGAAACCCTAATTTGCAGGACATAAGGATTACATAATTTTTCACACATATTTTGGAAATGTTCTGTACTATGAAAAATCAGACCACCAATGGCTCTATCTAGGGATGATAGACTACTTGAGTCTATGTAAGAATTCAAAATCTATAGTGAAGCAGACCACACACATGACACAAGAAATGATGACTTCCTTAGAGAGCATAGAAACAAAATAGAAGAAATAGGAAACTGCACTATACAAAGAAATTTATAGGGATTTACAGAATATACATAATGTACAAGGATAGAAGAACCCTAAAACTACTATTAATGGAACACAAATACTTTAGGAAAAGTACCTCTTCAAGAATTGTCCATGAACTGGAAATTCAAAAATGTCTCCAGTTAGATCCCTAAGAAAATATGAGTCTTCACCATTTGTATCACAAATGTTGTATGGGCCAAACTAAATGGGATCAAATTTACCATGCTTTCCTTTATCTTCCATCCTAGCATTCCATGTCAATACCATATCACCTAATTCAAATTTCCTTTTAATGGCCCTCTTGACATATAAATGCTTCATCTATGACTATAACTTGGCATTTTGAATAGAAGAATCTCTCCTTGTTTCTTCTAATTGCAAGATATCATCCATCCTAAGCTACATCTCATCAGTGATATCATCTTCATAAAGTTGGACAAATTTATACATTTCCTTTAAATTATTCTATGGAAGTCTAGCTTGTATGCCATAGACCAAATCAAAAGGAGCACATCCAATTTCCTTTTTCATAGTAACCCTATCAACCCACAGAGCTAATGGCAATTTTGAATCCCAGGCTTTCTTGTTCTCTCCTAAAATCCTTTTGATAATTTTCAATATACTTTTGTTTCTTGATTCTGCCTAACCATTTCCTTGGGGATGATAAGGTGATGATGTTTATTTTGTAATACTATAATTTTTATTTAAAAAAATATATTCCTGAGATCTGAAACACATAGCATTATCAATTACAATCTTCTGTGGGCATCCAAACCTGGTCACAATGTTATTTAGTACGAATTCCTTCAAACCACTTAGTGAAGTAATTAGTAGCTACCAAGATCCAAGAATGTCCACCACTGGACTTATTTGAAATATCACCAATGAAATCAATTCACCATTGTTGAAATGGTGCATGGACTCCAACAAGTTTTAATGGTAAATTCCCAAAAAAATTTAACTTTCCACTAAACCTTGGATAGGCATCACATGTTTTCACAAACTCATGAGCATCTCTGAAAAGTGTTGGCCACCAAAAGCCAGCCCTCAAAACTTTATGAGCAGTGGTTTTAGCCATATAATGACCACCACATACACCTTCATGCATATCTCTTTAAATTCTTTTAGACTCAATTTCATTGACACATTTCAAAAGGACCCATTCCATATTCATCAACCACAATTGCCCCTACACTATAACATACCTTATAGCCTACAACTTCATAGATCTTTTCTAGTTGTTTGTTAATCTTGGTGGGGATTTCATGTTCTACAAGTAATAAATCACATCTCTATACCAATTAGAAGTATCCATGTCACAAATTTTATCCCTGCAACTATCATTAAATTAATTTATTTGGTTTTCCTCTAGATTGGCTTCTATCATCAATTTGGCCAAACCTTGACCTCTAACTAGTTTAGTGATCTGAATATCAATGTTAAATTCTTGTATTATGTTAATCCACCTACATCTTCTACCAAATACTTCTTGTTGTGAAAAGATATCCTTTACAATAGTAGTAGGGACAAATGCAATGATAGTGGCTCCCATTAGGTAACACCTAAAAGATTTCACCCCTTTCACTAGTGCATATGCCTATTTTCCATTTATATCATACTTGAGTTCTGCTACCTATAATGATTTGCTAAATAATGCAATGGGTTGTTCATAACCTTCTTCATTTTTATATAATAGTATTAAAGTAATAGTGTGAAATGAAGAAAAAGAAAATATATGCATTGGCTTATCATAATTTAGTGCCCTAAGAATAGGAGCATCCTTAATAGCTTGCTTGATCTTCTGGAATGTAATGCTAGGCTCCCCATCCCATTTTGTCTTAGATCCTTTCTTTAGCATCCTTGAAATAGGCCTACTAATCTCTTCAAAATTAGTCACAAATCTTCTGAGAAAGTTAATCTATTCAAAAAATGACTAAATTCCCTTAACACTTTTAGGCTTCTAAATTTTTTCTATTGCTTCTACCCTTTCAGTGTCAATCCTCACTCCATGCTTACCAACTAGATGCCCTAAGAACTTTCCTTTAGTAATGTTGGTGTTTTGAAAAACTACTAAGCAACAAAATTCTTAATACCAAGATGACAATACTCACACAATCTAAAGACTAGCCAATTCTTATTATCAATTGTATGTGCAAACCATTTGGACCCAACTTCAACAAAACCAAGGGAGGTTTTCTACTCTTCTAGATCTGCAAAACTAGGGTGGGTATACACAGACATGATTTGAGACTAGGAAATACTGTATGAGGAATATTTTAGTTTCATTTTGATTCTCATCTCAAATCCTCAAATAGATGCATAATTCATGACAATTTTCTAAACACATTCCATATAATAGATCTGGCCAAAATTCTTCTATAGGTCTATAGATGTTCTCAGCAATAGTGGCTAACTGAAGCTAAAACATTCCATGTAGAAAAGTATAGGCCAACTCTGAAAATCTTCAGAGAATAAAAGTAAAATTGATTATAATTTTGCATTTGAAAACCATTTATGATAAATCTCTCTTTCAAGTGAGTCAATTTGACCAGTGCCTAATCCATTAGGGTTCAGAGTCTACAGAAAATTCTTAGATCTAATTTGTTGCCTTACAACAAATTTTATCAGCAATTCTTATCAGAATTCATCTTCAAAAATCCTTTCCCCTACTATAGCAATCTTATGAAATTCATTAAAGCTTTTACTTAATCCATTGAATTAATAGCAGTGATAAATAGATATACAACCTAACTGGATTGCATTCAATTACATAAGCCTCTACTTATACAATATCAAGATAACCAAGTAATCAGAACGAAACAAGATTTAGAAAGAACTGATATGGGGACAACTCATAATTTGTATTCATTTTCTTTGAAAATTGTATAAATTTATAGTAAACTTAGAATGACCTTAGGAAGAAACACATGGATCATTCTATTATTCATGTATTCTCAAGAACTAATAGAAAAAATACATCACAAACTTGTTTCAAAATAATGGACCAAAACAGACTAAGTATATCACTTAGAAAAATAGGATTTAGACCCTTTCTCTAGCCCTAGAATCTCACTTATATAGTGTGGGATGCAACAAGCTTCATGCTAAGGGAAATTGATAGGCTCCCTTTTACAAAAATGAGCATATTACCCCTTTATAAAAGGAACTGGACAACTTAACTAAAAAAGGAACAATAAAAACAATAGTAGATGACAGCTAGAGCATAAAATCTTTAACTTTGTCTTTTTCTCTAACTGCTCCCTGTTGGTAATGCTTTGATTTCTGTGATTGCTTCCCAGACAAATACTTCTCTTTTGGTGGGTCATTCACATTCCTTAACTATTATTAGTTCATCAATAGTCTTCTGCCACCTAACCTCAGTAATCACCCTTCCTTCTATGGTAAACCTATTCATTTCTATTTCAACCTTGAAAAGGGTATCAATTAGTTCATTGAAAATACATTCATCAATACCATCTTGGAAAATGGATACACTTGTGGCAAGTCTATAATGCGATCAAAAGAACAAGACCACTCATTAAAATCTATTAGCTTGTCATCAAAATTAATAATAGAAGGAATTAAAGAATAGAAACCATTTGTTAGCATTTTCATTTTGCTTTGAATTATTGCCAGCTTCCCTATGAAGATTTCTAATTAGTCATTCACTTTATTCATACCTTCCTTCATAGTAATAAATTTATCTTAGAGATCTGGCTTCTTGGCTAACAAGGGTATCAACTTGTCAAATAATTGCATATATGGCCCCCATTGTTGAAAAATAAGCTCAAGCCATCTAATTGCATCCCTACATACCTGTCCTACAGATTGTAGATTGATGAATGCATTATAAGCATCTTGAGATATTCTTTTTAGAATGCTTATTTTATGATTTAATACATTTATCAAGGCATTTTTCTTGATGTTATTGTCAAATTGGGAAACTTCTATTTCAACACTAATCACAGGCACTGGCACTATTACCCCTAAGGGTATTTCTTCTATTTGGGCCTTTGCTTCTACACTTTTCCTTCTTTCTTCCTCTTGCCTTGGTTCATGTTCTGCCTCTGCTACTACCTTGAGTTGTTCCTTGAGGGATCTTATTTCTATTTCTAGAATTTTAATTTTCTCCTCCAACTCTTCTATTCTCTGTTTCTGTACATGGCTCATTTTGAGCTCTTCTTCATATATTCTTCTAATGTCAAGGCATTCATCGCACATTGTAGCCAACTTATCCTCAATTTCATCAACCTTTTCCTCATTCATGAGAGAAAAGTGTTTAACCAAACTTGAAATTTCTTTCCCAATAGTGCTCTCCAATGTCCACACAATCATATTGCCTTGTGTGGTCTCTTATATATCCATCATTTTGGGCTTCTTAGTGTTAGGGGCTACACTCCATACTGCTAAGGTTATTGTGTCTACATTAAAACCTAATCCTCTTTTAAAACCTTCACTACTAGTGGCTTCATAACTGATGGCCTTGTCTTGTCTTCTCATTTGATCCAAAACAAAGGCCTTCTCAATATCCCAATGTGGTATTAGAATCATACCACTCCTATGTACCAACTCCATGGCTTTTGCAGTAGTCATTGTTTCACTCTCAGGATCATAAGCCAATAATTTTTCAACTAATTCCTTATTCTTCTCTAGGTCCTCTCCTGGCATGAGACTCAATGTGAGCTCATTTTATTTGATTTTATAAAAAAAACTTTTAAACTCTGATGATTTAATGAAATCATCATCTTTCGTGAACTTTTCAGATTAAATGAGCCTGTCATCCAATCTTGATGCTACAACTTGTAAATCAGTAGAGGCCTTCCTTGCTTCTATAGCCTTTTGGTGAAAATAATTTTGCCTAAAATATCAACAAAATAGTCACTATTCCCAGACATTACTTGTAGGGCTCTACTTACCACCTTTTTAGGGATGTGCATTGTCTTTTGTCTCTTATTTCCTTGTGGCACCCAAGTTGAAGTTGATGGTTTCTCCTCTTCTAACTCAATTTCCAATTGTGTATCTGGCTTAGGGGATTCTCTATTTACAATGGCTTCCTCTCCCTCTAGCTCATGAGGCATTTGTGACATAATGTGGTCAAAATTATCCACGATTCTTCTCAAATTATTAGGACATGGAATCTCTATATAGAAACCCTTAAAATTAGGGTTGGTCCTCTTCAAAGCCTCCTCCACTCTCCTTGTCTCCTCATATTTTCTCAATAACTCATTAGCCTCCCCTAGTGCTACTATGTTAGCAATTAAGTCCTCTACAGGGATAGGCTTTCTTGGAGGTAGAATGTATCCCCTAATGGCCTTAACCTCACTTGTAATGTAATTGTCAGTGTCATACCTCCTATAGGGCCCAGTAGCAAATTTGTACTAGCCTAAATATTCACTTAATTCCTCAAAGGAATTCTTGCCTATTTCAAAATCTCCTACTTTAAGGTTCTACAAAAAAAAGTAGGCTCATGTAGAGAGGGGGGAATCATTTCTTTATTCATCAATAAAAATTTCTAGAAGAATTCAATAATGGTCAATCTAGGGGGTAAATATTTAGGCAGAAGATGAGGAGGCTGTGGGCATGCAAACACTCTAATTAAAGTGCACTCCTTAAACAAAAAGATACTCCCCTAGTTATGATCTAATTTGGTTTTTTCATCTAAGAATGAGGGCCTAAGAAAATTCTTCAACCATTATGTGCCCTAAAGAAAGTATGATCTAATTGCCTCATGATAGCATAACTAAACAAATTAAAGAACACAAGGACATTTGAATAACAGAAATCCTTATGCCAAATAAGTGTCTAGAGTTTTATAGGTAACTCACCAAATTCATCAAAAGTTTGATCAACGAAGTCCCCACTAATGTATCCAATGTTGCCATATAGGATAAAGTGCATCAGTAATGAATAATGGTAGAAATTGAAGTCTTTCAACTCTCCCTTCTTTGCATCACAAATCTACATGTGTATACTATCAATGATGAAAGCCACATAATCATACTCCTAATGGTGGAAAGGGTCATGTATATCACATGCCATCAAAAAAAGAGAACCATACAAAAAATCCTCTGCACCATCACTTCCCCAATACTTTGTGCAACTCATACATTATATTTTTGAAATAATTCTTAAACCTACTCAAAGGTAGAAAATCTCCCACCTTTTTTGGAATTAACCCTGCCTTTTTTACCCTATAAGGAATATGTGGTAGCATAACATTGTTCACAAAATAGGTTTTATTCCTGTCAAACTTTCCCTGCAAATCTTCAATGTCAATAGGTACAT
This sequence comes from Cupressus sempervirens, assembly GCA_028749045.1. Classification (NCBI taxonomy): domain Eukaryota; kingdom Viridiplantae; phylum Streptophyta; class Pinopsida; order Cupressales; family Cupressaceae; genus Cupressus; species Cupressus sempervirens. The sequence continues at coordinate 756,618,567 of CM053791.1, read as the reverse complement.
CCATTTTTCCTATTAATCCAAAGGCTTCAACAAAAGAAGTTCTATCTAATGTGCATAATATACGCCCATTATGCCTATGGAATGTTCTGGTTATTGGATTATAGGAACTTATTAGGGCATTTAACAAATCAGCATCAATGAATACTTCTGGAAATATCAATTTTTCCATGTTTCTATTCCATGGGTTACACACAAGCACATTTTCTATTCAATTCTAATAAAAGTACATGAAAAGATTGTAGCTAGTCACTCTAGGGCATTCAACATCTCAAAAAAAAACATATGGGTCCAAAAAAATATGATAATTTGCCAAAATTGCATTTGACGACCACAAAAGGAGCTTTAGCTAATCTTCTGCATGCTTGTTTGGTTTCCTAATCCTTGTCTTCTTTTTAGTCTTAGCAACAGATTTTTCCCTTTTTCCTTCTGGTGTGACCTCTTCAACATCATCACCCTCATCTTTGACTTCAACTTTGACTTCTTCATGTATCTCTTCAACTTCTTTGTCAACCATGTTCTCTTCAAACTATATTTTGAATCTTTTTGCAGTAGCACAAAACACACAAAGCTTTATAACTATCAAATTTTAGAATGGAATAGAAAACAAGCTTCTTCACAATGGTAAATATGCTAACAATCAATCAAGTCTTTGATGTTTTAATCATACATCTACTAGCTTTTTCAATAAATTTAGCATGTACGAGCTTTAAAACTATTAATGCAAGTTTTCATCAAGGTATATCAACCACAAAATTTGATTTTGATGTACTTTTCAAAGCTTTATTTTACTTGGTTAAAGTGATTTTGTCTTTCCTAGTCACCTGGTGTGACACATTAGCTACTTTCTTTCAAAAGACTATCTTCCATTCTTATGCTGAATCAAACCTTCAATCTTCGTAATACCAAAAATGCCCTTGATGGGTCTCTATGTTCACTCAGAGATGCTTTAGCATATGCTAATCACAAGAACATAATGATGCCTTGGCATTGTATTGAAAATCCCTTTTATGTTCTTATGATGACCTTTATCCCATATGACCTCAAACATTTTCACTTGATACTTCCATTTTTATGATGTAAGCTTTTGTCGTATAAGCATAAAACCCTTATCTTAGCCTTCTTCACCTTTATGCCTATACGCAACCGTTCACACCGCAGCATCAAAAACCTTTCTACTGACATCTTTGTTCTCACGATTCAACCATTTCTCATATGAGCATAAAACCCTTGCCAAGTCGTTCCTTCTACCCTTTATGCTTGCACGTGCATGTGTTTGCAAAAACCTTGGAAATTTCTTCTACGTTACTCCACTTACTTCATTACCCAGGATACTATAAGGCTACAAAATTCATCTTTCACTCATACGCTCTTAGCTTCACTCGTAGCATTGAAAAGCCTTTTGGCTTTCTTCTATTAATCCCTTATGCCTTTACGGGTCACCTTTACCTCGTATGCTTGGAGAGCCTTCTCAACTGGCACCCTGCTCTTACATTTACCCTTTCTTGTAAAAGCATAAAGCCCTTTCCTTTATCTTCCTTTATTTACCATTTTACACTCATATGTAGAGACTAAACTTGTAACCATAGAGAAAGGATAAAAAACCCTTCATTCATATGCTTACCTTGCAAGCATATGGGCATAATGAAAAAACTTCCCTTTTCAAATATCAATGACCCAAATTTGATCTCAGAAAATTGAAAAATAAGATCACCATTGATTTTGTGCACATGAAAAAATCATACCTTAAGTTATATGCCACACAGGTTAGGCCCATTTTATGTGGATGTCATGTCTCCATTGGATTTTCTTGTACCAAGGCCCACTTGACACTTCAATAGGTCCCACTCGATGCTTTACTATTAGAATAGGGCTTTACGATTGTCTGTGAACTCAAAAATGTATGCATGTAATCACATTTGAACCCTACTTTCACTCTTATCAAATTCTTTTACCTGTAGAACCATAAAACCTTTCATGCACCCTTCAGATCAAGCTTTATGCCATGCTAGGGTATTATGCCTTTACGCTATCCATTGAAACATATATGCATAAATAATAACTCTATACCTCTCTTCCCTTTCACTGCAATTGATTACTCATAACCCCGTAGTAAGATTTTTCAAAGCACAATAGACCTTTATGCTTATTTTCTTATAAAACCATTCGTATGATCAAGAAGCCTCTGGCCAAACCATTTTGCTACTATGAAAAACAAATCGTATCCCCATAGAATATGAAATCCTTTATGCTTCTTCACTACATTATGAAATGTGACCATGTAAACAAAAAGAATAAGGTAATCTGTTCTTATGTGAAACCTTACATCATAAGACTGTAAAGGACAAACTTTAAGCACTTTACAAATCCTTTTCAAAGATTTGAAAGGAAACCTAGGGTTTTTAGATTTAGGGCATTTTCATGGCTGCGTTAAGAGACAAACCTTGAGAAGTTAATAGAATCTAATAGCACATGAAATAGGGCACAACTAGGGCAACCTACAACTTTGAGAAATATGAGAAAGAAAACCCTAATATACTTAAATAAAAAGACCTAAATGATTTTTCACCAAAATTTCAGAGTTTTTTTACATTGTGAAAAATCAAACCAACAAGTAACTCCAAAATTTCACTTCCTTGCATTTAAAGAGATACCATACTGAAGGGCTCTGAAAAATACCTTTTTTAGATGCATGCAATGATTATTCTTATCCTTGGAATAAGCAGTTAGATCATTCTGATATACAACCAAAAATTTATCAATAATATCAACAAAAGCCACATCCATTGCTTGTTAAAAAGTAGCCCTAGAATTAGTAAGCCCAAAAGGCATCCTAACATACACATAAGTACCCCATGGTGTAGTAAAAATAGTCTTAAACTATTCTAATTCCTTAACAACCACTTGATTATAACCTAAAAATCCATCCATCATAGACATAAGTTCAGAGCCAATGACCCTTTGCAATGTAGCTTCCATATTTGGAAATCCATAATTGTCCTTTAATGAAGATATATTAAGATTCCTAAAGTCAAAACACAATCTTATGTCTCTATTTTTCTTTCTAAGGGACTAAATTGGACACCCAAGAGGAGTGTCTAATAGGCTTTATGATCCTTGCATCTCTTAACCTGATTAGTTCCTCTTGCGTTTTAGGAGCCAAAGTTGGATTTATTAGCCTCTATTTTTGCCTAAAAGATTTATCATCTAGTTTTAAAGGGATTTCATCTTGAAAAAGATCTTCTCTATAAGCTTTTATGTCATCTTATGACCATGCAAACACATGTCTATATTTCCTTAACAGATCTATCAGGTCTTGCCTAATTTTAGGAGACAATTTATTACCAATATATACCTTCTTAGGTGTTTCCTCAACTCCTAAATTTACCTCCTCTAAATCTTTAGCATGATTTTTACTGGCATCAACTTGTGACTTGTCTTGGTTGTCAAAAATAGTTTCTAAAACAACTAAACCCTTTGGGATTTTGTTTGTCTTCAATTGCACAACTTCCAAAAAAAATAATATCATTCCCATTTATATTTTCTACATAGGTTGTTGTTGGTGAGCAAATTGTCCTTTCAACTATTTAACAAATTCACTCTATGCCCAAGGTACAAAAATTACAAAATGTCCACAATAGTTGAGAAAATCTCATGTTATTCGATTTTTTCTCTGAATTTTAAAGGTACAACTCCCTTATGAAATTTTCAATGAATTCATAATTATCTTTTCATTTTTACTAGAAAGCACATAAGGATCTCTCACTTACTCTTTGCTAGTGAGGTAAGAATCAATACAAGCAACAAAAAATAAACATTCATAGAACCATACTACCACAAAATATCTACTTCAAAGGAATGAATAACACCATAAACTAATATCAATCATTCGAACACCTTAATTGAAATGAACTTATAGTATGAATAGCAATCAAATGCCTCGAACCAATAAACTAGAGTTCACAAAGTAACAGTAGTTTAAATACTTCAAACACAAAGTTTCCAAGCTGAATTCTAGATCATATATATATATATATATATATATATATATATATATATATATACATATATATATATATATATATATATACATATATATATATATATATATATATATATGTATGTATGTATGTATGTATGTATATGTATGTGTATATATATATGTATATATGTATACATACATACATACATACATACATACATACATACATACATACATACATATATATATATATATATATATATATATGTATATATATATATATATATGTATATATATATATATATATATATATATATATATATATATATATATATATATATATATATATATATATATATATATATATATATATATATATATGTTGAACCTTCTTCATGTACATAGTCATTCGAAAAGAAAAACATCCATATACTATCTTTTGATTACTACATAAAGTATCTACTTATTTGAGTTTCTAACCATCTATTTCTAACCTTAATCAGTTCAATGCCCCAACATTTATTGTTCCATTACAGAATTTGAAAGGCCTCCATCAAAACCTAGCCATTTTGATTAAAACAAGAAATAGTTATGAACAAGAAAGCAATTATGAAACAGGTGTCAAAATTTAACTAAAGTAACTATCCTCTTCAAGTCTTGCTGCTAGTCTTCTCTTCTTTGCCCATGGTTTGATGCACTAGCTCCTAGCTCTAGAAAGTGTTCATGAACTCTAGCATCACATGGGAATGTGGATTTTTTAAACTTAGCAACCCTACCCCTATACATATCCTTTTTCCATTTGAACTCCTTTATCTCTAAGCTCTAACATGGAATGAGGTCCCTACTAAGATGCAACATCAACTCAATGTTTGCCAACACGGTGAAGTCATAAGCATTGGGAAATTCTTTATCCCTAATTTGTTCAATAGCTTTATTGAAGCTCTTGGTTAGTGTCTTAAAATCCATATTCTCATTGTCAAACTATAGGATTCCCCTTGGATTTTCTACTTTCATATCTTTAAGGAGTTCTTCGTGCATTTTAGTGACTTTGTTCTCAATGCTCTACACTTCTTTAATTGCCTCCTTGTAAACTGACCCCTTCCAACTAATTTTGTTCTTCATGATAAATAACATGTAGGGATCTACATTTTTCATAGGATTCTCATTTAGAAACTTGAGCAAGCCAAACCTCTCAAATTTAGTTACTTGAAAAACAATCGCCTGACACTAGCTTTGCTTTGCTTCCCACCTAGGGATCAAAGTTTGAATCTCTCCCAGTAGTGATTCCCCTTTAGCATATACATTCACAAATTCCAAAATAAACTTATTACCTTCTTTAATGATGACTTCCACCAAATTCTTCATGGCATCTACTAACAACTTTTCTCTTTGCATTTGTTTCATTAGTTGATGACTTCAAGTAGAATTTGGGACAAAAGCTTGTGGGGCTTGAATGATCAGCAATGCACTGAGATTCATCAAGGAATCAATATACATGGCCATAGTCATTACCATGCCCTTAAGCTCCCTTTTCTCATTGCTATCCTTATTACATTGAGTTAGCATGTGGTCAGCAGAGAATTTGAAGGAGTGGTTACTAGTGCTTCTATTAATGATCCCTAATTCAATCGAGGTAACCTTGAAAGCTTCATCATCAATATCTTTGAATTCTATTTTCTATTTGTATGTGGCTATTTTGGCAATTATCTTCCCAGTCATTAGGTCTTTGGTCAGGTTGGCATCCATCTTCAACTTCTTAACCTTTGAACCCCATGTAGCATATTTAGTTAGAATGTCCTTCACAGGTGATGTAATTGGTTGCAAACTTCTTTTCTTGTTGATTGTGTTGGATAACCAAGCAGGCATAGTAGGGCCTACAAAAATTTCTTGGGAATCCCTAATGGGAGTCATAAGCTATGGTTGATCCAACTTAGGAGCCTCAATGAATTGTACATCACCATCAACACCATCTGAGAAATTAAGACCATCAGTTGAATCTTGCCCCTAAGTTGACATTTTCTCTATTTGAGCCTTGTGTTTCTTAAGGGCCTTGGATTTAGCCTGGGACCTGGTCCTAGAAGCCATGTTTTATGTATGGATGGATGTCCTCCTCTATTTACCTTGAACCAACTAACTACCTAAAATAGGAGAGGAAAGTGGGATGTTAGAAGATGATGGTTTAGAAAAAGAAACCAACCCTGAAAAGGGCTCATTGACATCTTTCTTGTTCTACTACTTTAGCCAATCATCAATGTAAGTAAATATAAATTTAACTCTTGGATTTATATCCTCTTCCTCATCCTAGTTCCAATCTACTACCAGTGACTTCAATTCATGAGATTCATCCCAACCTAGTTTAATTATATTAGAACCATCCCCAATCACCCCCTCTATTTTGAACTTCAACCTCAGGGAACCAATTTTCTGTAATGCCAACCTTGTATGATCTCTCCTCAAAAACTCCTCCTCATCTTTATAATCTTGACAAAGATCTTCTAACTGTGGAGTTGCTAATGAGTAGCCTACAAACCCAAGAATCCAAATTGCATATCCCTTGCTGTCAAAGTTTCTTCTACTATGACAGGAACCAAAATTGAATCCAAGTAAATTGCTTCCAATAATAGAGGCATTAGTCATACTATTACACACCAAAGAACCCAAGTTAATCAAGAAGGCTATCTTTCAATCCTCTCGTGGTAGATTATCCTTAACAACAAAGAATAATTTCTTGCAAATCTTAGCCAAGACAAAGCAATCTAGAGCATATCGAGGAAGTTTTATAGGTTCCTCTTTGAATTTGCCTATTCTTAAGTAAGTGAACTTGGGAAATTGTATAAAATAACTTCCATATTGTTGAACTAACCTTTGAGCTTTGGGAGACAATCTAGGAATTGGTGTTTTCTTCAAAGCCATATACATATTTTCAATTAACACATCATGAATCTTCCTAAAGTTCTCTAGTGCTTTATCTTTTTGTAGCAGATGAAAATATTGGTACACCATTATTTCTTCACTCCAAACTTCTTGAGGAAGAGGGGTAAGGTCACAAACACAAGCAATACAATAAGTCAAGTAGGAAGCCATATAGAAAATTTCCCTGGACTCTTTGGCATGCTAAATCTATTTTCTTAGTGAACTAGTAATAATCTACACCCAATCTATCCATCATTCTCCCTTCAAGATAATTTCTATATATTTTTACATCCATTCCTCAAAGAGGAGAACATCAACAAAATGTTTGACTCTATGCAATAACACCATCAGTTTGTGGATATGAGATTTAAGGTGATCTTTAGTTATAACCTTGGGCTACCTAGAACCTGCACCATATGTGGTCTTAGTCTATTTTATAGCTAGGGTATTGCAAAATTAGTTTGGAGTTTCTTGGTATTTAGCTTGGGCTTGAATAGGGGAGAATGCGATAAAAGTACCCTTAGGAAAATGCAATATAGAAGTAATAATGTCTCTTGAAATTGAGATTACCATTTCACCATCTTTGTTTACAATACATTTTCTCCTAACATCATAGTGGCCAATACACATTTGAAGCAACTCAAGACTCAAAAGAGATGGGGAAAAAGTTGTAGCTTCAAGTCGTCCATTGGTTAGAACCTCCATGCACACTTTCAATTTATCAACATACTCAAGGAAATTTTCTTGCAAATTCTCTACCTTAACACCCTCTAAATTTGTATCACTTATGATAGGCTTTCTACATTCCAAACTTGAAACATTGCCAAAGAAATGTAAAACAGACTTCATCCTTAATCAAAATAGAAAGGCTTCAAACTAATTTTCTTGAAAAATAGAGAGATTGTAGAAAAAAAAACAAGGATTTCTATGTTTCTCACTTGTAATTTTCTGAAAATAAATGATTTTCCCTTCCTTCCTTACAATTTCTTCTCCAAACTTTCAACTCTTCACATGATAAATAGAAAAAGAAAGCCAAGCTCATTTTAAGAAGGAAAAGCATGTATGCTTAGAAGTATAGGCTCATTATAAGGAATTAATGACAAATCACTCCTTGTTAAGGATCACACATTTGAAAGCCTTGTGATATGATCATTTCATTTAATAATTCCACTTTTTGGCTATACCAATAATGATTAGCTTTATTGCAACATCCAATCTCTTTTTTGGCCACAAGTTTTCCACTTTTCCTCATAATGATGATTTTGCATTGGGAATAAAAACATCCTTTAAATCATCACTCTCTAACATAACTATAAATCCCTTCCAAAATGATAGCACATCATACATGATAATCTAATTTCATCAAGATGATTCTGCCATTAAACAACTTTGAACTACTTGGAACCAAGGTTTGAAGTGGTTAAAAGTGATTCAGAAGAACACTCTGTCAAATGGGTGTGCACTTCCTGCAAGGAAACTCATTAGCTTAAAACCTTTGCTTGAACTAATTTGAACTACTTTGAACCAAGGTTCAAAGTTGTTTGAAGTGGTTAAAAAGAAGGGACTATGATGGGAAGCTTTTGGGATTTACACAACACTTCCGACAATGATGATTACATGGAGTGATGAAGGAAAGATTTCAAAAATCCAAGCAAAAAATTTTAAAATATGCTGACTCATGGATAGTTAATAGGGGCTCTGACTAGGGACTGGGTACACAGAGTACATAGAGAACTTAGAAAACTTGAAACAAGAACTAACCTAACATGAAGAAAACAACAAGAAAGAAAGACAAGAAATTAAAACAAAACCAAAAAGATATGTACAGGGCCAAGGACTTCACAAGACTCAGAACTTGATTAACTTCAAGTCCTACCCATTATAGGTGAAAGGTAGAACTATTCCATCTAGATAACTCAAGAGAAAGGTATTAGGGCAAATGACTTCTGAAATGGTAAACAGATCTTTCCAAAGAGACTCAAATTTTCCATGTGCCCCCTTTGGTTCTCTCCTTATGTCCTAGAGAAGCATTTCATCATCTTTGAGGAAATTGCATGGTCTATCTCTCCTATCAAAAGTTTACTTTACCCTCATTTGATGCTCAATGATGTGATCAACTAGCTTATCCCTTTCATCTTCTAGCTTGTGTAGGTACATTCTCCAAAGAGTCTTTAAAGAATTAGTCTTCAATTACTGATTGTAGTTTAGTAGCAGACAACTCCAAAGGTAATGACACTTGAGCTCCAATTCCATACAGTAATTAAAATAGGGCCATGCCTATAGCTCTCTTAGGAGTAATATGGTCAGGCCATAATGCTTCATACAGTTTCTTGTGCCAATCTCAAGAATTATCAGACACTAATTTTTTGATGATAGCTACCAAATTCTTATTGTTGGACTTTGCCTATCCATTCCCTTGTAGGAAATAATCTAAGGAGTGGCTAGTGATATGCCATGTTCATAGCAAAAAAGGGAGATTTTCTTAGATGAAAAGTAAGTTGTATTATTAGAGACTATCTTTTGAGGAATTCTAAACCTGAAAAATATATATTCCATTAAGAAATCACACACTACCTAAGAATTGGCCTTTTTGGTTGCGATAGCTTCCACCCACTTGATGAAGTAATCAATAGCCATTAATATATATGCATGTCTAGCACTCGATGGAGGGTTTAAGGGTCCAATAAAATCAATACCCCACTGGTGGAAAGGTTCACTAATAACTATTGGCCTAGGAGGTAAAGCTGCTAACTAAGGATGATCAGTGAAGAGTTGACATTTCTCACAATTCTTAACAAATTTGTAGGCATATTTGGACATACTAGGCTAGTAGAAGTAGTTCCTAAGAATTTTGAAAGTAGTTACTATAGACAATAAGTTTCCCTCATAGACATCTAAATGATATGCTCTTAACAACCTTTTCTGCTATTCCACATCTACACACCTTAAAAAGGTTCCATCAACTCCCCTTTTAATATGGATACCATTTGAAATGACATACTTAGAAGCCTTCAATCTAAGGTTTCACTTTTCTTTGTAACTCATGTTTGGGGGACATTCACCATACGTTATAAATTATGCGATATTGGAGAACCAAGGGTTTGTAAGGCTAACTAATAAAATAGTAGGCATTTTTCCAACATTGTCAAGAGGTGGATCTTTTCTCTTAGCTATCAGTTTGCATAAATTGCACCCTCTCACCAAGGATGTAGGCTTAATAGTTAAGTCATATTCTTGAACTTTAGTTACCCATACAACTCTTTTATTCATTCCCACTTCTTGCTAAGTTAATATACTTTTAACTACTATCTCTAGCACATATACAACTGAATGGGAGTGTAGAATGTAATACCTAAATTGCTTCAATGATTTTGCCATAGAAAATTCATGTTTCTCTATTTGAGTATTTTTTAATTCATGCTTCTTTAATGGGACACTCATGAAGGCAATTGGGGCTTCGTTATCTTGATCATCCTTCTAAGTCAAAATGCTAGATAAGGAATGCTCTGAAGCATAGCAGTAAATGATGAAATCCTTTCCAAAATTTGGGCTCACTAGCATAGGAGCATTTGAAATAGCTATTTAATATCTTCAAAAGCATTCTTACCTTCTTCTTTCCATCTGAAGGGATGTTTCTCACTCATCATTTCTAAAATATGCATCACCTTTTTGGAGAATTCAGGAACAAAACTTCTTTAAAAAGTTGATTTGGCCAAAGAAGGACTTCAAATTGCTCTTGTTGGTGGGTAAAGTCAATTTCTAGATCACCTTCACTATTTTTGGATCAATCATTATGCCATTTCTTGAGATAATATGTTCAAGTAGTTTTCTTTCCTCCACAAAGAACATAGAGTTTTTAGGATTTAGAGATATACAATATTGTATGCACCTATCTAGCACCCTTTCTAGGTCCCTTAAACAATGTTTTCTTCTCTTAGAAGAAATGGTCAAATCATCAAAATATATCATGATTATCTAGTTCCTCAAATCCTTAAAGGAAGAATTCATTTCTCTTTGAAAGGTCACTACTGTATTAAACAAATTGAATGGCATCTGACTATAAGCAAAGGTGCCCCATGGAGTAATGAAGTCTATTTTATGTTGACCTTCTGCTACAACACTGACTTGGTTGTATCCTAAATAGCCATCAAGCATTGACATGACCTTAGATCTAGCAACCATCTTTAAAATATGATCCATAGTGGGAAGTGCATAGTTGTCTTTGAGGCTCGTTTGGTTCAAGTTCCTAAAATCTATACAAATCCTTATTTTGACATTTTTCTTTCACACAAGAATAAGGTTCACTATCCATATTGAATGGTGAATTGGATATATAATGCAAGCTTTTAACATTTTCTCGACTTCTCTGAAAATAGCTTCAAACACTTTAGAATTATAATTTTTGAGCTTTTCCCTAAAAATGGTTGCCTCTAGTTTCAAAGGTATATGATGGATGAACTCTCCATTTCTGAAGTTCTTTAAGTGTTCATGCCCCCAAGAAAAAATGTCCTAATACTAAGTAAGAAGCTTAGTCAGCTTATCTTTCTCCCTCTTGAAATAGGTCTTACCAATAGAAATCCATCTGAGATTTTCCTCAGTTTCGATATTAATTTTATCATCTTCTTCTACATTTCTATCAGAATTAACATCCCCTTTTAGGGAACTATCATCTTTCCTTCCAAATAGCTATTCTAGGGAGATCAATTCCCTAGGAATCTAATTACCCTTGAGTTGAATAACTTCCCTAGATTTAGCTGATTACTCTCCAATTGATTTACCCTCATGATCAAATCCTTCAAAGAAGGTATCAACAAAATTACCAGCACATTCAATGAATTCTCTCAATTGTGTATCATCATTGAAAACCTACCAATGATTAACATTGTCTAGAACTCTAGGCCTATAAATCATTTCAATCCTATAGGTATCATTTTTAAATTTTGGATGTGGCAACAACAATGATGTTGAAACAAAAATATAATCAGCTTTAGTGTTTTGGGAGTGAGGTATGAATTCAATAGAAAAAGCATTAAAGGACTCAATTTCATCCCAAACCAAGTTTCTATAATGCTTCAGCCTATCATTCTTAATAGAAAATTACTGTCTTACTTGTTTCACAATAATTTTAGCATCACCCTTCACCTTTAACTACTTCACTCCTTTCACTTTGGCTTCTTGGAGACCTAGAAGCAACACTTCATATTTTGCAGTGTTATTGATATTATGAAAATATAATTTAAAAGAGAAAGGAAAAATTTCCCTAGAAGGTGAATTGAGAACAACACCCATGCCTAAACCTAAATTTGAGTAGCTTCCATCAAATTCTAGAGTTCATAGGGCTTCTTCGCAACTTACTATCTCTTCTTCTTCGCATGGTTCTTCAAGTAGAATAATATAATTTCCAAACTAACATTCCTCATACAATATTTGTGCCTTGGGGTTATCTAAAGGCACTACTATATATTTATTTTTTGGCTTAGGCTTCAGCTTTATTTTCTTCTTCCCTACTGGAATATAGGCTTTAGACCAATCCATTTTAATTTCCCCAACCATATCCTTACAAAAAGTTCTACTAAGTAGCATTCCATGGCTAGCTAGTATATCAACTACAAGAATGGTCAACTTAACTCTTTTTTCTAGACAAGCATAAAGGATAGCTTGTACATCTTTCACTTGACCAACCAGGGGTACTTGTTTTGTGTCCATAGAATAGAAACATCCAAAGGTTTTGGTGAGCTCTAGACCAAGGGCCTTTGTAATAGGTCGGGGCATAATCTTTTTTGATGCTCCAAAGTCAATGATGCAATTATTAAGTTTATGGTCATTTAATAGCAATGATATGTAGAATGGATTGGGCTTTTTCTCTTTTGTTTCCTTTTGGATAGAGTTAGCAGCTGCTTCATGGTAAAGAGGCATTTTTTGTGCATCTTTTAGACACAAAAATAGGTTCATCATCAACCTCTGAGTTCTCAGAAACATCATCAGAAAAATGTGCATTAGTGGTAGAACCTCCATTTACATATTGAACTAACTTGTCCAACTCCTTAGGATTAAGTCTCAGATACTTGGCTGGAGAAATAGTTATAGAAGAAGATTTGCAGAATTCCACAATATCAAATCCTAATGTACTGGCCATTGATTATGTTCTTGACAAAAATTTTGGCTTTGTAACTTTTGTTGGATTAGCATGCATATGTTACTTTCCTTTAGAATTTGACACATTTGGGCTAGCTACTGGATAAGACTTTTGGTTTCTTTGACCTCTAGTCATCACTCTGCAAGTGGGGTCTTGAACTGTCATGAAAATTTTACCCCCTCTTTCTAAATTAGATTCATACTCAAGGAAATAAGTACCTAAATCTCCAACTTCTACATTCTCATTCTCAGGCATTTTTTTTTCTATAAGAGCATTTTTACTAATTGAACACAATTGAGCCAATCAAGACAATCTTGTTCATCATGTTTTGAAGTCATATGAAAAGAACATATTGCTTCCTTAGGAGCTTCTTCAATTTGTAGTCTTGTTTGAGGGGCAATCAATAGGGGAGTTTTACCAAAATTTTGAGGCTATTGTCGCCTATGAACATCCTAGTAAGGAGTCTGATAAGGACCATGCATTTTATTTTGTTGCCTCTTTTTCATTGCTATGCCATTCATCATTTTTTGCAAAATTGAGTCTATAGGGGTAGAAGATGAAATGGTTCCAAGTTTTTGTACTTCCCTTTTCCATTTACTAGCATTGATAAATGCATCTTCTAATTGAACAGCTAACCTCTAAGCAACAACCAAATCAGCACAGGCATCTTTAATGAGATGAAAACTTATATCTAGGGGAACAACATTAATAAAGAATGATTTTTGGTTTTCTGTGCTAGGTCTAGATGTTGTGGGAATTCTTTGAATCAACCTATTAAATTTAGAAATGAACTCTCTCATAGGTTCATGCATCTCCTTTTTCAACTAAGTTGAGAAAATAGAGAACATTCATTTTTAGGGGCCTTGAACCTACCTTTGAATGCATTTTTCATATCATCCTAGCTGGTGATGGAGTGATGGGGTAAGTGATTGAACCAATCAGTTTTAGCATCAGCTAATGTCCAAACAAACAATCTTATAATGACTTCTTGGGTAGGAACACTTATAATGGCACAAGTTGAATGAAAGGCACTTAAATAATCATTTGTTGAAACTTTAGCATTTCTACTAAACTTAGGTAATATTTTAGTAGCTCCTTTGGGTAATGCTATAGGGTTGACTTCTAGATTCAAAGGTCTTATAATTTTCCCCCAAGGTTGATTGACAACCATGCTAGGTGGTACAACTTGCAAAGGTTGGATGGTTATATAGGCTGGGACAAGAGTATTTAATGGAAGCAAAGATTGTACTAATGGTGAAAAAGAAGATTGTTTTGGTGGTGAACTAGGTCTACTTCGAGATTTGATTTTCTTCTTTTTAGGGTCATTGAAATCTGGCAAAAACTTCAAGTTCTTCAGTGGCTCAAATTCCTCTTCAAGGATTCCCTTTTCTCTTTCCCCCCTTTTATATCTATGAGTAGCCAACTATGTTCCTTAGTCTTATGTTCAAGGTCTTGTAGGCACTTGAAAAATTCTGTTAACCACCCCTTCTTCTTGAACTTTTGGTATTCCTCTTAATAACTCAACCCTTTCTTCTTCTCTTTCTAAAAATACTTGTTGATATTGTTGGGTACTTCGATGTAATGCCCAAGCAATTGAACTCTAGTATGAGATTATGTCTTCCTAGGAGTGCTCAAATTTGAGATTAGGTTGTAATATAGGGAAAATCTCATTAATAGGAAGAACCATTGTTACTCATAGTTTTTCAAAGACTAGGTTCTCTTAAAAGGGCCTCTCCCCAGCAGAGTCACCTAAAATTTGTTCGTGAATAGATTGTCCTTTCAACTATTTAACAAATTCACTCTATTCCCAAGGTACAAAAATTACAAAATGTCCACAATAGTTGAGAAAATATCATGTTATTCAATTTTTTGTCTAAATTTTAAAGGTATAGCTCCCTTATTAAATTTGTAATGAATTCAAAATTATCTTTGCACTTTTACTAGAAAGCGCATAAGTATCTCTCACTTACTCTTTTGTAGTGAGGTAAGAATCACTACAAGCAACAACAAAAAAAAATGATCATAGAACCATATTCCCAAAAAAATCTACTTCAAAGGAATGAATAACGCCATAAATTGATATCAATCATTCAAACACATTAATTGAAATGAACTTACAATATGAACAACAATCAAATATCTCGAACCAATAAACTAGAGTTCACAAAGTAATAGTAGTTTAAACACATCAAAGACCAAATTTCCAAGCCAAATTCAAGATGATATATA
Source organism: Cupressus sempervirens (assembly GCA_028749045.1). Taxonomy (NCBI): domain Eukaryota; kingdom Viridiplantae; phylum Streptophyta; class Pinopsida; order Cupressales; family Cupressaceae; genus Cupressus; species Cupressus sempervirens. The sequence goes on along the minus strand of CM053791.1, from coordinate 756,603,310 downwards.
TATATATATATATATATATATATATATATATATATATATATATCAAACCTTCTTCATGCACATAGTCATTCAAAAAGTAAAACATCCATATACTATCTTTTGATTACTACATACAATGTCTACTTATCCGAGTTTCCAACTATCTATTTCTAACCTTAATTAGTTCAATGCCCTAACATTTATAGTTCTATTATAGAATCTAAAAGGCCTCCATCAAAACCTAGCCATTTGGGTTAAAATAAGAAACAATTATGAAAAAGAAAGTAGTTATGAAATAGGTGTCAAAATGTAACTAAAGTAACTATCCTCTTCAAGCCTCACTTCCATTCTTCTCTTCTTTAGCCACAGTCTGACACACTAGCTTCTAGCTCTAGAAAGTGTTCATAAACTCTTGCATCATGTGGGAATGTGGATTTTTTAGACTCAACACCCTAGCCCTACACGCATCCTTCTACCATTTGAAATCCTTTATCTTCAAGCTTTGACATGACATGAGGTCCTTGCTGAGATGTAACATTGACTCAATGTTCACCAACATAGTAAAGTCATTAGCACTGGGCAATTCATTATCCCTAATCTATTCAATAGCTTCATTAAAGCTCTTGGTTAGTGTCTCAAAATCCATATTCCCATCTTTGAATTGTAGGATTGCCATTAGATTTACTACTTTCATATCTTTAAGGAGTTCTCTGTGCATTCCAGTGATTTTTTTCTCAATGCTCTACACTTCTTTAATTGCCTACTTGTAAACTGACTTATTCCAACTCATGTTGTTATTCATGATAAACAACATGCAAGGATTTAAATTTTTCATAGGATTCTCATTTAGAAACTTGAGCACCCCAAAGCTTTTGACTTCAATTACTTGAAAAAAAATCACCTGACATGAGCTTTGCTCTACTTCCCACCCAAGGATAAAAGTTTGAATATCTCCCAGTAGTCATTCCCCTTCAACATATACATTCATGAATTCCTAAATAAACTTATTACCTTCTTTAATGATGACTTCCACCCAATCCTTCATGGCATCTACTAGAAAATTTCCTCTTAATTTGCATTTGTTTCATCATCTGTTGACTTCTAGCAGAATTATAGTCAAAATCTTGGTGGGCTTAAATGACCACCAATCCATTGAGACTCATCAAGGAATCAATATACATGGCCATATTAATTACCATTCCCTTAAGCTCCTTTTTCTCTTTGTTATCCTTCTTAGATTGAGTTACCATGTGGTCATTAGAGAATTTGAAGAAGTGGTTACCAGTGCTTCTATTAATGGTCCCTAATTCAACCGAGGTAACCTTGAAACCTTCATCATCAATATCTCTAGACTCTTTTTTCTATTTGTATGTGACTATTTCAAAAGTTATCTTCCTAGTCACTTGGTCTTTGGTCAAGTGGGCATCCATTTTCAACTTCTTAATCTTTGAAACTCATGCAACATATTTAGTTACAATGTCCTTCATAGGTGATGTAACTGGTTGTAGACTTCTTTTCTTGTTGATTGTATTGGATAACCAAGTAGGGATAGCAAGGCCTACAAAAATTGCTTGGGGATCCCTAGTGGGAGTTATAAACTTTGGTTGATCCACCTTAGGAACCTCAATGAATTGTACATTGCCATCAGTGCCATTTGATAAATTAAGATTTTTGGTTGAATCCTACCCTTGATTTGACATTTTCTCTATTTGAGCCTTGTGTTGCTTAAGGGCCTGAGATTTAGCTTGGGACTTGATCCTAGGAGCTATTTTTTGTGTATGGATGGGCATCTTACTCTATTTACCTTTAACCAACACACTACCTACAATAGGAGAGGAAAGTGGGATGTCAAAAGATGATGGTTCAAAAAAAGAAACCACCCTTGAAAAGGGCTCATTAACATCTTTCTTGTTCTACTACTTTAGCTAGTCGTCAGTGTAAGTAAATATAAATCTAGCTCTTATATTTGTATCCTCTTCCTTATCCTGGTTCCAATCTACTACCAATGACTTCGATTCATGAGATTCATCCTGTTGGCGCTCAAAAATTACAGCCCTATTTTTTAGCACTGTTGAGAAATTAAGCCCTATGAAAGCTTTTTGGTGCCTATGTATCCGACTGTCGGTCTGAAGCCCAAAAGGTATTTAATGTTTCTAACACCTTATATTCATCATTTTTATGCATTTCATGAAGTTAAATTGAGTTCCTGAGTCATTCGACGAAGTCCTATTTCAAGCATTTTCAAATTTGCATTTTTACCCCAAGTGTCAAACAGCGACAAGAGGCTATGTTTGCATCTGAATATTTCGCACCTAGAAGTGTGTCATGACTTGCCACTTTGAGATTATCTAGTGTCCATACCTGAGAACCTATGTTTCAGATTTTGAGTCATTTTGACTCTGTTTATCTAGGTTTTGAATCCCTCAAAGTTGGCGATTTAATATTTTTATGTTGATGCACATTGCGCATAATCTTGGGAAGCCCTGTTTGACATGCAATAACTATTGACTAGTTGACCCAAATGTTGAAATTCCTTTTGTGTTGCATTATAGACATCAGAGACTTGTCATGTTTCAAGTTTCAGCTCTTGACAAATCTGTTTGATCAGTTTTCAAACGTGATTCAAAATGAAATTTCTGACTTTTTGCTGGTGTCAGTATTTGTAGATTGATTAGTAGCCCTGTTTGTGGTGTCATAACTCCTAACTCGTGATTGGTCAAGTCAAATGGTTTGTTCCCTTATATATTCCATTGAAAATGTTACAAGTGTGTTAGTTTTTAGAAATTGACGAATCCGTTTGCACACTTTTCCAAGGTCATTCCATTTGTAGAAATTGTTATGTTGTCATTGTTCCCTGTCCTACAAATCCAGGTAGCCAATTTTAGACGCTTGCCAAATTTTCCCAGTTATTCATCATAAGCCTAATTCATAGATCCATAATGTCCTCATGATAGAGAACTAGTGTTTTAGTTTTCATTTCCCCATGTGCTCATTTACCTAGTTTTCCATGGCGATTCCAAACCCAGTTTGTTGTTTTCTGACATGTTTTCTTACAGGTAAATCTGAGAAGGCAACTTTGACGGTCAATATCTTTTGAGCTAAAATTTTTCATGAGAAGAGATTCGACAGGGTATAAGTGCAAGGAAGAAAGAATCAGCCTGCCGATTTCTAGAGCCCGATCAGGTGATTTGGTCAGTTTTTAAAGGCAGTCAACAGACCTCCTGACATTAAATTGGCAGTTTGCAGATCAATGGTAAATTGGTTTCCAGTTGATTAATTGGTGATCAAACTCATTTATAATCAGTGCCAAATGGTTAATAGATCATTTTGAGGATTCGGTCTTTCAGAAATAAATTTTTTTAACCAGGCCACTTTAGGGCCCGACTAATTTCATCTGATTGCAATGAGTTAAACTTGGAATTAGCAAAGTTTTTAAAGGGGTACTTATCTCCCGCCACAATGTGTTCAGGATCACTTCCAAGATAGTTTGTCACTAAAGAAGTTAACAATATTTGTGAGTGGTCACTTCATTTCCAGCCACATGTAGATCATGCCAAGATAGTAACTGTGGTTGGTATTGAAAAACCTTTTTTCAAAAGTCATGTGAAAATGTTATTGAGTCGAATCCCATGATAGAGGGAAGTACTGTGGGAAGTAGTGGGCTAGGCGATCTACTTGATTCTCATATTAGGCATCTTAGTAATGCTGATTGTAAATTCCTTTGTCATTAGGACCAATTGATTGATTTGAAGCTCAGGATTCTCAGTGAAATATGGAGAAAGCCTAGTATGCAACATGAGGAAGATGGTGGTTGTCTTGCTTCCATGGTTCTTGATAGTTCATCTAACTGCATATGAGAGAGACATAGAAAAATGATCAATACATTTACCGTTTCTACTGAGAGGATTCAAATGGTTGTAAGTGAATTTATTCAGGATTACAAAAGACTGATGATGTTATACCCTATACTCTTCCAGCGAGTCTTCTTGGGCGAGCCTTTAAATGTGCTAATCATGTGGATACTATGGAACATCGTGCACAAGTGATCTTGTATCCCCTTCTCTTGTCTGATAGAGGAATGACCATGCATCCAATTTATTAGTAGCATTATCAGCACAGTTGTTGTCTCAAATGACACGCACCAGTGAAGAGTGACCCTGTGAAAAGGAAAGCCACCAGTTGAAAATGCCTCCAATGCAAAGATACCAGTCCACACGCAATTACAAGGAGGATGTGATTAAAATGGAAGACACAATCAGAAAAGAGGGAGAATATTTTTTAAAAAAAGGTTTGATTCCACATCCATTGGGAGTATGTTCTTTTAAAAGTTTAAATATGATTATACATGCCATGTTAGTTGTCTCAAAGCTGTTGGCTTTTGAAGCCATGGTTAGGTGGAAGGGCCCATCAGCTCACGAGTCATAGTTTTGACTTAGTCCACTTGCTCACGTGGGAGCGTAAGGAAAAATACAAGGGTCTACGGGAATACACTCAAGCGCATGAGCGTAAGATGATTTTAAAGCATGCCCAGTCTTACACTCAACTCGTATGAGTGGAGGATAATATGTGAAGGCTTCCCGATGCTACGAGAAAGCAAGCGTCCCATATGGACGTAAACAAAAATTTTGAGATCTTCGGTAATACGAGTGCTCGTATGGGCGTAAAGGAAATTTGCCCCGTGTGAGCGTGAAGGTAAAATGATAAGGTCCTGATGCTACGAAAAATGATGAAAACGTATACGTGTAAAGAAAATTCTCAGGGTGCACGGTAATACGGGGAAGCTGATGATATGAATTTAAAAAAAAAGGATTAATTAATATATTAATATATTAATTATAAATTTCCAGATGGGTTCGAGCAAATAGGAATCTGCCACGTGGTGTCATAGGAATGGAGGAATAAAAAGAGTTGAATATAACATCAAATTCAAAAGTTTTCAACACATGATTTGTTCATGTGAAAAATTTGAATAAATTTAAAAAGTTTATATGGTTCCACTATGTAAACTTTTTAATTTTTTAATTTTAATGTCTGATCATGTCTCAGAACCCTTTTTTTCAAAGTGCCATAATGGGGGCATTTTTCATCCGAAAGGTGGAGTGTAATATACCATTGGAACTGGGAGAATGTAAATTTTCCAAATTCAGGGTTAGATTATGCACAAGTCTTCACTGGTTCAATGTATAAGCAGATTTTCAATTTTCAGAGGCATTGATAGTGGAATGATCAAAATTCAGTGTGCAGCCTTAAGATCAGATATAAAGTAGATATAAAGGTTTTCTGAAGTCTGGGTCTGAAGAAAATTGATTTTAGATGGTTTTCTTGGCTTTTACAAGCAAAATTTTAACTGATTTTCAGTTTTGACCATGGGTAAAGATGAAGAATCAAATCAGTTATTTGTTCAATCATGTGTTTTCAGATATTTTATGCTGGAAAAAGCTAGATGATTGAAGATTTGATATGCAAAGTTGAGGTAAAAGATTAAGAAGATTGTTTTAACCTGTTGAGAAGGTTTTCCAAGTGGACATTTGTCAGTTACAGATCAGATCTAGGAATCAACTCTTCTCCTATATCTTTCTTTTCTTTCTCTTTTGAAAGGGTTCCAGTTTTTGGGAGGTTCCAATCTTTGGCAAAAAACCAGTCACTACTGAGATACCAGATTTTGGATCCAGTTTTGATATGTTCCCATACTATGATACCACATATTTCTTCAACAATTTCTCTCATGTGAACAACAGTAGGAAGATAAATACAGATAGTTCAGATCTTTTAGGTTGTTTCATGTCTTTCATTTCATGCATATGATTGTATATTTTCAAGGAAATAATGCAAAGAGTAGCAGATAATTAAGTTTCAGTTGAATCTTGTCTCCATTCTCATTGAATTTCAATGTTTCACGATCTCTGAACAAAGAGTTTAGGTCATAGTTGCAGTCCCCTAAGACTGTATGTTGTTTCATTTTTGTTGATAGTTCAAGGAATTCTACAAATGCTTCATAGAAATTAGTAGGGTTGTAGATTTATTGAGGAGGATATCAGGTAAGAACGAGATTTTAAACTGAACATAGATGTCTATTTACAAGTTAAATAGATAGATCTATATCTGAAGATACACACATGTCTTAGATATTCATATGTATGTTTGTGATCCATGAATTTGCCCAATGGACTAGGCACTGATCAGCTAAAGGGTCATTACTTTCTCACTGCTACATATTTGAGGGTTGTTGAAATCAACATCAAAAATCAAATGCTTTTCCCCTTTCATGTTGAAGAGTTATCATAGAATGCCCTCACTCAGCTTATGAGATTCATAGATTTGCATCTAGCTATCGTAGGTTTGTGTTATTTCATGAGTTCTTAGGAGAAATAAGGGTTTTATCTACTTTGAATAGATTCAGTGTATGCTTTGACAACTGGTACCATATAAAGAATCTATAGGTTCACCCGCCTAGGTTTTGCAGAGCCTGAAGAAGAAGAAGGGTCATGTCTTATAGTTGGCCTGGTGTCTGAATGGATGTGTTGATAATGGGAGTTAGCTGCCCCTAGATGCATCTTGTTCTCATCAGGGTAATTGGAAACGGGTAACATTTTCAAACAACAACACATCCTAGCCTAGTTCAATCATATTAGAACAATCCTTAATCACCCGCTCTATTTTGAACTTCAACCTTAGGGAACCAATTTTCTATAATGTCAAACTTGTATGATCTCTCCTCAAAACCTCATCTTCATCTTTGCAATCTTTCTAGAGATCTTCTAACTATGGAGTTGCTTTTGAGTAGCCTACAAGCCCAAGAATCTGAACTACATGTCCCTTACTCTCAAAGTTTCTTCTCTTATGACAGGAACCAAAATTGAAGCCAAGTAAATTGCTTCTAGTAATAGAGGTGTTAGTCATACTATTATAGACTAGAGAACCCAACTTAATCAGGAAGGCTATCTCCCAATCCTCCTGTGGTAGATTATACTTAATAATAGAGAATAGTTGTCTACAAATCTTAGCCAAGACAAAGCAATGTAGAGCATATCAAGGAAGTTTTACAAGTTCCTCTTCAAATATACCTATTCTTAAGTATGTGAACTTGGGAAATTGTATAAAATAAATTCCATATTGTTGAACTAACCTTTGAACTTTGGGAGACAACCTAGGAATTGGTGTTTTCTTCAAAGCCATATGCATATTTTTAATTAGCACATTATGAATCTTCCTAAAGTTCTCCAGTGCTTTATCTTTTTGTAGCAAAGGGCAATATTGGTACACCATTATTTCTTCACTCCAAACTCTATGAGGAAGAGAGGTAAGGTCACAAACACAAGAAATACAATAAGTCAAGTAGGAAGCCATATAGAAATTTTCCCTAGACTCTTTGGCATGCTTAAGCTATGTCCTTAGTGGACTAGTGATAAATTTTTCCCAGTCCATCCATTGTTCTCCCTTCAAGATAATTTCTATATATCTGTACATCCATTCCTCAAAGAGGAGAACATCAACAAAACCTTTGACTCTATGCAATAACACCACAAGGTCATGGATATGAGGTTTAAGGTGATCTTTAGTGATAACCTTGTGCAACCTAGAACCTTCGCCATACATGGTCTTAGTCCATTTCCTAGCTAGGGTATTGTGAAATTAGTTTGGAGTTTCTTGGTATTTGGCCTGGGCTTGAATAGGGGAGAATGCAATAAAATTACCCTCATGCATACACAATACAAAAGCAATAGTGTCTCTTGAAATTGAGATTACCATTTCACCATCTTTGTTTACAATACATTTGCTCCAACATCATAGTGGTCAATACACATTTGGAGCAACTCAGGACTCAAAAAAGATGGGGGGAAAGTCACAGCTTCAAGTAGTCCACTAGTTAGAAGTTCCATGCACCCTTTCAATTTATTAGCATACTCAAGGAAATTTTCTTGCAAATTCTCCACCTTAACACCCTCTAAATTTGTATCACTTATGATAGGCTTTCTACATTCTAGACTTGAAACATTGGCAAAGAAATGCAAAATAGACTTCATCCTTAATCAAAATAGCAAGGCTTCAAACTAATTTTCTTGAAAAACACATAGATTATAGAACAAAAACAAGGATTTCTATGTTTCTCACCTATAATTTTCTTTAAAAAAATGATTTTCCCTTCCTTCCTTATCGTTTCTTCTCCAAACTTTCAGCTCTTTGTATGATAAACAAAATAAGAAAGCCAAGCTCATTTTAAAAATGAAAAGCACTTACATGTGGAAGTATAGGCTTATTATAAGGCATTAATGACAAATAACTCCTTGTTAAAGATCACACATTTGAAAGCCTTGTGATATGACCATTTCATTTAATAATTCCCTTTTTTGGCTATACCAATAATGATTAGTTTCATTCCAACATCCAATCTCTCTTTCGGCCGCAAATTTTCCACTTTTCCTCATAATGATGATTTTGCATTGGGAATAAAAATGTCCTTTAAATCATCACTCTCTGATATAACCATAAATGCCTTGTAAAATGAAAGCACATCGTACACCATAATCTAATTTCATCAAAATGACTCTATCATTGAATGACTTTGAACTCCTTTGAACAAAGGTTCAAAGTGGTTCAAAGTGATTCAGAAGAACACTCCATTGGATGGTCGTGCACTTCCTGCAAGTAAACTCATTAGCATAAAACCTTTGTTTGAACTACTTTGAATTACTTTGAATTGAGGTTGAAAGTGGTTCGATGTGGTTCAAAAGAAGGGATTGTGATGGAAAGCTTTTGGGATTCACACAACACTCCAAATGATGAAGGATATGTGGAGTGATGAAGGAAAGACTTATAAAATCCAAGGAATAAGTTTTAAAATATGGCAACTCATGGACAACTAACAACTGCATAATTAATTTCTTGTCTTGACAACAAATTTTCACAATTTAAGAATATCAGAATATCTTTATCATCCTCAAATACTTGCCAATTCTGGATATTATCAGGAATAGAAGGCATAGTTTGAATCTCAGCTTTTGATATACCAGAAAATGTAATATCATTAGGGTTTATTGCTATATTTTCTAACAAGTTTTTAATGTTTTTATTAGTCTTATCTTTCCAAATTATCTCAGATGCATAAAAAAATTTAATCATATCCCATAAAACATTCTTGTATTGTTTTAATCTTTTGTTTTTTTGACACAAGCATTTCTTACTTTGGATACAACCAATTTAGAATCTCCTATAACATGCAAACATTTTGCCCATGCTTGTGAGCTAATCTAAGTCCTAATAGCAAAGCCTCATATTCTCCTATATTGTTGTTATAAGGGAAACTTAATGTAAAAGAGAATTTTTATGTTACCCCTATAGGAGATATCAAAAAAATACCTACACTAGATCCATCCTTGTAGCAAGCACCATCAAAAACCATAGCCCATAGATCACCTTTGTCTATCTTTTTGTCAACATCTATTTCCATCTGAGATTTATGCTTAGCTTTCTTCAAAGTTAGAACCTTAGCTCAAAATGCATTGATATCTATATCCACAAAGTTTTTCATATCATCCTCTATCTCCTCTTCTATCATATATATACTTTTAGGCTCTCTATTTATTTTTACCAAATTCCCCTCAATGTTGAAAGTAGAAAATGATAAATCACATTGTAGACTCCCTCCCATGGAAATACTCCACTTTCTAGACAACAACATGCCATACTAAGGTGGAATGTCAACAACTAATACACTCATAGTAAGCTCTTTGTTAGGATAAGCTATCAATTTATATGGTAAAGCATTAATAGTGCCTATGACTGTCACATCTCTTTTATCCATAGCACAACATCTTCCCTAAGTAGTATCAACCTTCAGGCCTAATTCTTTCATTATTTCAAAAGACATCACAATATTGGAAGCACCAAAGTCAATCATACAATTTTTTTAATGTTTTACCATTCACTAAAATACTCAAGAAAAATGGCTCAACCTTTCCCAAACATTGATTTATAGAGCTATTCAAAAACATCTGAAGAATTTGAGACATAACTACTTTAGCTTCTTTGTCTTTCACTTATTCTTTATTGCTTTCCTTGGGATTATGATTTTCATTAAAATCATGTCTTACCTTTATATTAGTATCTCCTAACCGTGCTATGGATTTATTTTGATGTTCAGGGATTCTTAATAATTTAGACAAAAGGACATTGATAGTGATTTGTGATAACACAATAGTCATATCTATAGAAGAATCATATGGGCTATCAATAACCATACTCCTTTCTCATGATGATTACCCAAAATATTTATAGTATCTTGTTGATTCTTATCAAGTATAGTGATTACTTTTGGTATCTTCTCATCTAACTTCTTGGGAGCATTATTTGGGGGCTCAAAAACCTTGGGACTATCCACCTTCTTTGTTTCCCATTTTTCACTAGTAACTTTAACCTTCACAGTAGAAATTTCTTTAGGCTTCACAACTTCCCCTTTTTTAAGGTTAACTCCCTTTATAAACATACCAGCCACCTTGTCATTATCCTCTTTCTGAGCCATGTTTCTATTCTGCACTTGAGCTATCATGTTGGTAGTAATTTGATCAATCTCTTCCCTAGAAGGCTTCCTTAATGTCACTTCTTCTTTGGAATTTACCATATTACACACATTGTCTTCAACATCACTCTCATCAAAAAATACTTGTTTTTGCATTTCATTCTAAAATTACCTTTGCTCATTTACATCTCTATCATAATCTTCATAGACATAATAATAATAATGTGACTCAAACATATTACATCCTACATCATCATTGTTTTCTTCATGTTCTTGAAATTCTTCTACTATAGTCTAATTTCTTGGGAAGGAGAAGGCTACTACACAAGATTTAGGAGCATGAGGTAATTGACACAAAAAGCACCATGTAGGCTCAGCAGTGGATTAGGGGTCACCTTGTTGTTGGTGTTCTTGGGAGGCTAGACCCTAGACTAACCATCCTTCCAAGTGGTATTATAAGGGAAATTTTGCAACCTATTCTATCTATTAAATTTTGATTGGTAAGGGACCCTATTTTTAGTGGGATTTTTATCATTCTTAATCTAAGAAAAGTTTAGATCCTTTATAGCATTTAAAACTTGACTTATCTCACTAGGCTCTTACATTTTTCCACCTACAAATTTGTGATCCTCCTTTCTATTTCCTTTGTTTCCAAACAACCTAGGTTCATCTCTCTTACTTTCTAATCTTCCTAAAATTCTCAAATTATTCTCTACATTTATAGCAATTTTTAAAGCATCTCTTAAAGTCCTAGGTTCTTTATCCCTAAGCTAGTATACCATTTTACCATCAAAAGCATTCAAGTAGGTAATCAGACATATCTTGGCATCAACTTGCATGGCTTTCATGATGTTATACATACTTTTTTGAAATCTATTATCGAATTTAGTGACAGACACATTAAGTAACCTCTTAATCTTACTAAATTCACTTAGGATATAACTTTGATTCTACTTGTCACCATATTGCTCTTTGAAATAGTACTCAATATCCTTCTAACTAACAATGGATAATTCAAGAAGTCTCTTGAACCATTCTCTAGCATCTTTAGTTAATGACTAAACAAATAATTTCATGATAACATCTTCAGTCTCAACCTCATAATCACTCATCATATCAAAAAAACTCCTCAAATGGTCCTCACAAGTGATAGCATTGTTTCCAACAAATTTACACAACCTTTTCCTCATTTCTTGTGGGATGGGGTTAGGGAAACTAGGGATTCCATTGGAACATATTTTCCTATGACTCTCTAACAAGATAGGTTTCCTTTGTAAATTAATCTTAGGATGATGGGCAATATATCTCTTAGTATTATCCATAGTATTACTAGTGCTAGCATCACCAAAAAAATTGTTAAAATCTACTTTTGGTGAAAATGAAGATAAGAAAGAAGTAGGTACCATAGTAATCTTTTGATTTACATCATTAGATCCACCATCATCTTTAGGCATAACTACAAACTACTTCCTAGCACTTTCCAAGAATTTAATCTTGTTGTTCGTCTCTGTTGGAATTATGATATATTTGTCATCAGTCACAACACTTATTCGATTGCGAATGTTTAGCGAGCTACTCACCTAATCTATAGTTGATACCGAGGATTCCTTTGGAAACTAAGCACAACAGTGTTCTCCAAGTAGTTAGTGATTACCGAGCTTCATAGTTTTTACCGAGCAGACAGTGCTCACTGAGTCATCAAAAATCTTAGTGTTTACCGAGTAAACAAGGTAAATGAAAGAATCAGTTTTTACCGAGTAAACAAGGTAAATGAAGGAATTAGTGTTTACCGAGTAAACAAGGTAAATGAAGGAATCATTGTTTACTGAGTAAACAAGGTAAATGAAGGAATCTGTGTTTATCAAGTAAAACAAGGTAAATGAAGGAGTTAGTGTTTACTGAGTAAACAAGGTAAATGAAGGAATCAATGTTAGACAAGGGAATTATTATTTACCAAGTAAAGAAGGTTATCAATGGATTTAGTTTCTACCAAGTGACACAACATTCACTGAGTCAGCAATGGTTATCGAGTTCTAAGCTACTCAAAATAATTAGTATGGACCGTGCCTCTACTCTTACCGAGTGCATGACAATGCAGAGTATTGAAGTGGATGCCGAGTATCAGAAGGTCACCGAGTCAGTTTGTGGAACCCAAGTTTTCTACCACCTAGCCGACTCAGTAATGTTTTTTCACTTATGTTTTGGCTGACCTTACCAGTGTAAATATTGGAATGGTATATATCATTTGAAACAATGAGATGCTAAGAACAATTAGAGTAGATAGTGATGTGTTGCAATAATTTAAGAAGAATAAAAGTGAATCACTAGCAGAACAGAGGAATATAGCAAGGTCAACATTGATGCAAAAAAGATATATTTGTCACATCAGGTGATCAGAGCACAAGGATCTTATCAGCAATTAGTTGCAATCAGATTCACTGCTTCATTCTAATAGGTGAATCAGTTTTCTAAATTGTTTAACCAGGTAGACTTAACAGTCTTTTGTAAATCTCCTAACAGAGTGCATACTTCATTGTATGTTTGTAAATATTTTAACAAGGTGGATCTAGCAATCCTATTTTCTCCCAACAAGGCAGATCATTAGAAGTGATCATTGTAAGCCTTAACCGGCCAACTTTATACTGCAGTATTGAATTTTTATGGGTATCATCCCCACCCCAGTTTTACTTTCTAATTGGAAGGTTTTTGGGTCACCAAATCTTTGTGTTCATGTGTTACAAATGTTTATCTTTTCATGCATACAATAGTTTAGATGGATGAATGGTAAAAATATTATTATACAGAATAGAGTTAAAGTTTTAGAGTTACTGATTCACCCCTCCCCTCTCAGTAACCTTGTTAGTCTTGATTATTTCCAACAATTGGTATCAGAGCATTGTGGTTCTTAGGATAAAGTTTGACAACTTGAGCAAAGATCAAGGACAATGGAGATATTCTGACTTGACAAATCTATTGAGAATGAAAAGCTAGATCTAGAAATGGCCATGACTCAACTCAATGAAGCAAAAGAGCATCTTTCCCAATATCTGAAAAGAAGAAAGGAACTTGCAAGACAAATGAATGATCATCAGTATATTGAAGACCTTTTACCATCAAGTAGTTCAAATGAAGCTAATGAAGCAATCAAGGAACTCCTAGCAAAGAATGTTTCTCTGCAGGAAGAAGTAAGAAAACTCAAAAGAGAACAAGAAATCCAATCCATCTGGCTATGTGAAGTTTTGGAACAGAGAAACAAAGAAAATGAAGACTTAGAGGTAAGAAATAATCTATCCCTTCAGCATGAAGATCTTGTAGGACAACTATCTAATGAAAATGAGGAAATTATGAATCTAAGATCTAAGAATGAAAGTTTGAGAAATGATTTAATTACTGAAAGACAAATCAATGCAAGTTTGCAAAGTGATCTGAGATCTGAAAGACAAATCAATGAAAGTTTGAAAAATGACTTAAATGTTGAAAAACAAGTCAATGAAAGGATGATAAAATCTCAAGCAGATATGGATCAATTGAATTTGCAAAATGAGTAGAATCTTCATAGACAAAAAGGTAAAGCAGGCCTTGGATACAATGAAGAAGGTGAATCTTCCAAACAAGGTACCCAAAAGAATAAAAAGCCTACTTGCAATCATTGTGGAAAGTTAGGTCATACATCCAATAGATGTTGGAGCAATGGTAAAAGAAAATTCAATGGTAAATGCTACAATTGCAATCAACATGGTCACAAAGCAAATGAATGCAAGGAAAAACCAAAGTTTGAGGGCAAATGTCACAAATGCAAGAAACAAGGTCACAAGGCATTTGAATGTAGATCAAAATCATTCAATCCAATAGAATAGGTTATCAAAGCATTATTTGGTTGGGACTACAATACTTGGTGCAGATGTCACTATTGTGGAGAATATGGACACATTGGAATAAACTGTGCAAGGCATGACCTAAGGAAGAAAGATACTACTATAAGATGTTATACATGTACTGAACTTGGTCATATATCCAAGAATTGCATGAATATAGGAAGAATTGAAGATGAAAAGAAAGTCAGAGCTGACAACATTCAAAAGCAAATGAGACAACAGTGGATTCCAAAATCTACTAAGCCAAAAAATTCAAATAATGGCTCTGTCACTCAAGAAGTGGGTGACTCCACCATTTCTAATTAGACTTATCAAAAAATCAAGGACTACATCTTCAAGCAATATCCTAAGTAGTTCCAGAATATAGAAGTGCAAAAGACAAATTAGTATTTCAGATATTAGACATATTTCACTATGATGCATCTACTGAGTAAGGTTGATTTCAAACTTAACTGAGCTAGGTCGGTAATGTGAAAGGTTTTTGTTTGTTTACCAAGTAAGTCAGTGACTATCTAACAAACCCTAGGTCATCTCAGCTACCTTCATACCTGAGCATTAATGGCAGATTTTTCATCAAAAAGGTAGAATTTGTTCTCATTTTTCACCACAAATTCAGAATATATAGAGCGAAGAGTTTCCAAGAGTGTGAAAGAGAGCTCAAGCAATTTGAAGTGATTTTCCAGCGACAAATTTGTTTAATGAAATCATTCACTTACCAAGTAGCAATGGCATCTGCAAGCACCAGTAGCAGCAAGGAAAAAAGAGGCTCTGAAATGCTTGTGAAGGGAGTAGAATGGAAAGCACCCAGCTTCAAGCTCGTTCCTGCCATAGCTGAATCGCTTGACCCTCATGGAGCTCAATCAAAAATTCCACCAAAGGTACTTCTTATAAATGACATTTGTACTCATTTCAAATGCACTGTTCAAGAAATAGGGACACTAGACATGGATAATGCCCTAGCCGAGTTGTGTGTGAACGGAACCCTAAAACCTGACCACAAACATCTGAAAACCAAAGGTTTGACCCATATCTCGCATCTGCCATGGAACTTTCAAATGAAATGTATAAGATACATTTTAAGCCATGTGCATAATGGACAGTTATGGTTAGAGCAACCCATCCTGATAACAAAGAAGATGATTCATAAGATCACGAGTTTGCCAATGTTAAGCAAATAAAAAACAACTAAAACCCTAAGTTGGGATGAACTTCAGAGGTTAACCCTAGCCAAATGGGATGGAAGAGGATTGAAACCTAACAATGTATCTGATGTAGAGTTAAGATTCAGAATCTATTTGATTGCATATAAGATGTATAGTTCCAGCAGATTGAATAGCGTGACCTGTGAGGCTGTAGATTTAGCTTATAAGGTTGTCAAGAAAAACATGGAGTTTGACCTAGCAGATTTGCTGCTCAAACAACTTAATAAAAACATGAATAGTATAAGGACCTCTAAAACCAACTCCTATAAATTTGGTTCTTTGTTAATTTGTTTATTTTTCTTTGTACAAAAGTTTTTCCCTTCAAAAGGTACAATAGTATGGAGGAAAGACATTCTTGTTTTGTATCAAATAAACGAATTTGTAGCAAAAATGGGCAAAAAATTTGATAGTATTATGGAAAATTATTTTGAAGACTTCAAGGAGAGGATGAATAATAGGTTCAGGATTCCTCCTAAGCTTGTTGAGGATTACAGAGATGATGTATGTTTCATGGTGGACTGTGACAAGGTGTACATCCAGGTAGTCAGACCCTGAGTTGCATGGGTAAAACCTCTTCCTTATGAGATAAATATTGATGAAGCCAGAGACATAAAAGAGGCATTGGTAAATGAGCCAGTAGACCCAAGGCAACAAATTTTTGGAACCTATGAAGAAGCTAAGGCCAGAATTGAGCTTGAAATCAAGCTACCACAGGCCATAAGCAAGGGCAAGAGGAAAATAGCCAAATTGAAAACCTCTACTGGTCCTCTTATGCTCACTGAGGGAAAAGGTGAAGATGAAGAAGGTAAAGAAGAAGAAGGAGGATAAGAAGAAGAAGGTGAAGAAGAATGAGAAAAAGAATCCGCAGAGGAATAGCCAAAGAAGAAAGGTAAGGTAATCATTACCAAACCCAAAAAGAAGCCTACTGCAGTATTCACCAGAAGAACCAGGAAAGGTAAGCAAGAACCTATACTAGTTATGCCTACACCCTCATTCGAGAAAAGGCTCAAATAATTGGAGGAAGGAGTTGGCATCACAAATTTCAAAGCATTGAAATTTGAAACTAGAACTAATGCGGAGAAAATGCAGATTGAGGAATTGGTACTTAGCAAGATGGGTAAATGGAAATACTCCCCAGACCAGATTGCCACTCAAATCTCAAAAGGAATATTGGAGAGATTGCAACTTAGATGGGAGTTAGCCACCCAAATGGTATAATATATTTATGAACAATCTCTAAGGTATCTTCGACCAAGTCTCACTGGAGCAGAAGTAAAAATTGAAATGAAAAACCATGAAGGTAAAATGATGATCAAATTTTGCACTTGTTTGATTTTGATCAAAGACATTGAACATGTTGTAAATGATGCTACAAACATGTGGAAAAATATCTATCATCTACATAAGCCCAGTGAAGATCCAATAGAAATCAAAGATGATGACAACAGCAATGATGATGAGCTTGATAACACTCCATCTGTCACAGTCTCACCAGGAGAGCTGCATGCACTGATGGAAGATAAAGAGGAAGAAGACAAGGAAGAAGAAGCTAAAGAGGCAGATAAGGAGGAAGACGATCCAGTAAAAATTGCTGCAATAGTTATTGCATCACTTCCTCACTCTCCACCTAAAACTATAGCATCATCAAGGTTGGAGTCAGCTTTAGCAGGTTTGGTCACATCTACATTAGATATATCATCAGCACCTACCACATCTTAGCTCTAGGTATCATCAATGGAAGTGTCTACCACTTCATCTATCGAGTTGCATTCCTTTTCTTCAGTTACCAAGAAAGCCTTCTCAATTCCATCATCACCAACCGTAATAATAGTAAGTTCCACAATTTTGTCAATTCCAATTTGTTCTACAATTTTCTCAGCAATATCTGTATCTACTTCAAACCCAATTAGTTTAGATACTGCATCACTGAGTGTATCACCATTTGTAGCAAGCACTTCAGTTTTTCACCCTGCATATACTCCTATTAGCACTCCACCCTCAAGTATCTCAGTTTTTGCTGCTAGTCCTTCCATCTCTACCATTGTGTCTATTCCCAAGGTCAAACCAGTCATCACAGAAGTCAAACAAAAGCAACCATTAAGACTTATGATCACTGGAAAGGAAATCCCTAAAAACATTGAGCTAGACACTGAGATAGTAATTCCAAAGATTGACTATGAAAATGCTACCATTGAAGAAATGAGGCATGCTAGTCAACTAATTGAGATGAAGGCTACGTAGAAGCAGCTAAGGTTTGAAAGGGATAAGGAATATAAAATAATTGAGAATGCTCAAAATATAATTACAGAGGCTATAGGTGTTGATGTAGATTCTACTCAACAAATTTTGATCCAGTTAGAAGAGGCAATCAATAAATTCAATGAGGATACCTCCGATCAAGAAAAGTTGATGGAGAAGGCAGAAAAGAAATTTGATAATAAGGTGCTTGAGCACATTGCTTAGCACATAGCAATGAAACATGTTGAATTAACCTCCGTTTTGGCTAATATTGGAAATTCTTTTAATAATGTAACATCTCTTTTTGCTAAGCTTTGTGATGTTACCGAATATACCAAGGAAATAAGAGAACAATTGAATAAAATAGATGAGGATCTGAAGGCAAGCGCACAAAACCTGAAGCTTGACCCCAGTTCAACCTCATCTCATCACCTCAGAATCAAATTTTTGTCAGAAAAACAAGTAGAATTACTGATAGAAGAGTCAAGGATCATATCTACATTGATAGATATTCAAATACAATCCTTCCCATCATGGACATAATGAAAAAGCACATTGCCCACTCAAAAACATTGATCCATGACAACAATTTCTCCATTACAGACCATGTAATTGAACTCTCTGTAGAAGTTCAAATTGCTCTATCCACATGTAGAATCCTACAAGAGAATTGGGATAAGAATCTACAACTCATTCTTCAGGTACATTCAGAGTTTATCTCACATTTTGGTGTTTCTATGTAAATATATATATATATATATATATTGGCATTATTGTCAAAAAGGGGGAGAAAGAGATACTCAGATAGAGTTATTGGTGAGATAAATGTACAAAAAGGGACAAAGAGATACTGTAAATAAAAGTCATATAACTCATGTAAATACCTTGTGTATATTGTATGGGGGAGTCATATGTAAGAAAGCCATAAATATTCAACAAAATCAATTGTCAATATATCAGGTATTGTATATAAATGTTTGCTCATAAGTGTTTTTGTCACTAATGCCAAAGGGGGAGATTTTTGGAATTATGATATAGTTGTCATTAGTCACAACACTTATTTGATTGTGAATGTTTACCAAGCTACTCACCTAATCTATAGTTGATACCGAGCATTCTTTTGGAAATTGAGCATATGGGAAGATCAGCAGTATTTACTGAGTTCACAGTAGTTACCGAGAACAGTGTTCTCCAAGCAGTTAGTGATTACCAAGCTTCGCAGTGTTTACCAAGCAGATAATGCTCACTAAGTCATCAAAAATCTTAGTGTTTACTCAGTAAACAAGTTAAATGAAGGAATTAGTGTTCATTGAGTAAACAAGGTAAATGAAGGAATCAGTGTTTACCGAGTAAACAAGGTAAATGAAGGAATCAATGTTTACCGAGTAAAAAAAGGTAAATTAAGGAGTCATTGTTTATTGAGTAAACAAGGTAAATGAAGGAATTAGTGTTTACCGAGTAAACAAGGGAATCAGTATTTACCAAGTAAAGAAGGTTATCAATGGATTCAATTTCTATCGAGTGACACAACATTCACCGAGTCACCAATGGTTACTAAGTTTTGAGCTACTTAGAATGATTAGTATGGACCATGCCTCTACTCTTATCGAGTGTATGACAATGCAAAGTATTGAAGTGGATGCCGAGTATCAGAAGGTCACCGAGTCAGTTTGTGGAACCCAAGTTTTCTACCACCTAACCGACTCAGTAATGTTTGTTCACTTATGTTTTGGCCAACCTTGCTAGTGTAAATATTGGAATGGTATACATCATTTGAAACAATGAGATGCTAAGAAAAATAAGAGTAGATAGTGATGTGTTGCAATAATTTGAGAAGAAGAAAAGTGAATCACTAGCAGAATAGAGGAATACAACAAGGTCAACATTGATGCATAAAAGATATATTTGTCACATCAGGTGATCAAAGCACAAGGATCTTATCAGCAATCAGTTGCAATTAGATTCACTACTTCATTCTAACATGTGAATCAATTTTCTAAATCCTTTAACTAGGTAGACTTAACAGTCTTTTGTAAATCTCCTAACAGAGTGCATACTTCATTGTATGTTTGTAAATCTTTTAACAAGGTGGATCTAGCAATCCTATTTTCTCCCAATAGGGAAGATCATCAAAAGTAATCATTGTAAGCCTTAACTAGCCAACTTTATACTACAATATTAAAGTTTTGAGGGTATCATCCCCACCCTAATTTTACTTTCTAATTGGAAGGTTTCTAGGTCACCAAATCTGTGTGTTCATGTGTTACAAATGTTTATCTTTTCATGCATACAATAGTTTAGATGGATTAATGGTAAAAATATTATTATGTAGAATAGAGTTAAATTTTTAGAGTTACTGATTCACCCCTCCCCTCTCAGTAACCTTGTTAGTCTTGATTATTTCCAATAGTCTCAACTATAGCTGCTTTATTTTTTGCAATTTCCAATCTCTTAACCAAAGCATCCCTTTCTTTCCTTTTCTTTTCCAACTCAATATTAGAAGGTGACATGGAACCATGAATTTGAATAATCTTTGTTGGTTCCTTAATCTTAACACAAATCTTCTTCTATTTTCCTTTATCCTTAGCATCAACAACACATTCTATATCTTTTGTTTTATTGTTATTAACTTCTAGAGCACTATATTTCTTAATCTATTGTATTCCAGGTCCTTCTAGATTCATATTTTAAGTTTCCAACAACTTTTTCTCTTGTGTCTTAAGTTGTTCAACTTGACCTATAATTTCTAGTTGCCAAGCACTAGTTGCTATCTCATTTTTCTTCTTTAGGGTAGAAATTTGCCTAAGTATTGTCTACTTTTCTTCAAATGATTTCATAATCCTTTCTTCCCTCTCCTTTTTCAATTTCTTATTTATGGCTTCTTGATCAACAAGTTGCATTCTCAAGATCTCAATCTTATCAGGATCAAGGATAGTAAACTCAGAACTAGCAATTTTTTCATCATTAAAATCCTTAGGATCTAAGTGTTTTGGTCCTATTTCTTCTTGAGAACAATCAGATAGGAAAGGGTTTGTACTTCATTGAAAAATACTATTACTATTTCTTTTGTCTAAACTTGGTGCATTTTATTGCCTAATAGTCTCCTGACATATTACTTTGGGAGTGCTAAAAAAGTCATTACTAGATAGTTTGAGATGAGATCTAGAACTTTGGCAAGATGATTCCCTTTCCATAGCAGAAAAATGAACATTCTCCTCCCTTATTACTTGCTCTTGGGAGTGATCTTCTTTATGAATCTAAGGCCTTTTCACAATTCAATTTTTTTTCCCCTAGGAGGGAGATTAGTTTTAATTTAATTCTTGGGTTTTTCTTCACATTTTCCCATGTGTCCTTCTTATTCTCCATAATTTGAAGGCAACAAATTTCTAAATATTAACACTGGTTAAAACCTTCTGAGTCACCACCCACCCTATCAAAATGGGAAAAATTGTTGAATAAATCACAATTACTTCTCTAATAATCTCAGATAAAATGCAAATTACCCTCAAAACAACAGAAAACTTCATGTGAAATGCCTACCTTAGACTCTACCCAAGGGAAACATAGATCTTAAATGATATACTAGGTTGTTGACAACATAAAGTGTTATATCCCTAGTAGATTCACCATTTTCTTGGTGCTTACAACTACTAAATAACAAAATTCTCAATACCAAAGTGATAATACTCACATAATCTAAGGGTTATATACTTCCTATTAACAATTACATGTGCAAACCACTAGGATTCAACTTCAACAAAACCAAGGATGGTTTTCTACTCTTTAGGCTCTGCAGAACCAAGGTGGGTATACCTAGGGGATGATTCAAATGATTACTATTGTATGAGAATTATATTAGTTTCATTATGATTCTCATCTCTTGTCCTTAACACATACATAGTTTATCCAATTCTTGATATTTTAGATTTATATACATCCCTCATAAGCAGATCTAGTCATAATCCTCCTAGGGTTCACAAATATTTTTGGAAATAATAGCTACCTAAGACTCATAAATTAGATATAAATGAGTGGTAACCAGCATTTATAACCTTGAAAAAAATGGAATGAAAATGATACTAATTTTTATAATTGATTTGATATGTAGTGGTGGAAATTACTCTCACTCACTTCTGATTTATGTGACCAGTGCCTTATCCATTGGGAAAAAGGTTAACTATTGGCAGGAGATCTATTTCAAATAATTTGTAAATGAATCTATCAATTGTAATCACCCATTTCCATTTTTATGAAGTATACCTTTCATAAACTCATAAACTCTACTAATTTACTAAAGCATTTCCATAACTCCTTGAATTAAAAGCAACAATAAAACTAGCATACAACCCATCTAGATTGAATTTAGTCAATTAAACTTTATTGAAATGACCTCAAAGTGAACAAACTCATAAAATGGAGATAGAAATTGGTGATATAGATATATTGTAAGTGCCTTTTTGTATTATCCTTTAGAAGATTGATACGATGACCAATAAAAACTCAACGAAAAACCTAGAATATCTTGTTGATTCTATCATTTCTATATAATATCATAGAGTACACCATTGAAAGTAAACTTTTAATAACAACTACAAAAACATGGACTAACTATACTTTTCTTTATAAAAGGAAAAAGTTATACAAGTCTTCGAACCTGTCATAATTCCTTGAAAACTCATTTATATAAGCATGAGTTGCAACAACAAAAGGGAAAAATGTGACTCAAAGGTGTCCTTTTATAGCAAGGAATACAAAAAACTATCAAAATATCTTTGAACCCTTAATCACAAAAGGAAACAACAAAAATGGTTGCATATGATAGTTGGAGCATCAAATCTTCAAATTGTGTCCTCTTCTTCAACTGCCCCTTGTTGGTAGAGCCTTTATTTCAGCAATTGCCTCCCATAAAATAGATTCTCTTTCTGTTGACCACTCTCATGATTTGATTGTTGTTAACTCACTGAAAAAATTTTGCCACTTGGCATATGTAGCTACTTTCCCCTCTATTATGAATTTATTCATTTTAGTTTTAATCTTGAATAGAGTATCAATGAGTTCATTGAATGAAAACTCATCAATGTCACCTTCAAAAATGGATACCACCTATGGAAATTTTGCAATATGGTCAAAACAACTAGACCATTCATTCCAATCTTTTATTTGGCTATGAGAATTAAGGATTGAAAGGATTAAGGAATAAAAACCATTGATCAACACTTTTATCTTATTTTGAATGATTGTCAATTTTCCTATAAAGAATTATAGAAAATCCTTTACCTTATCCACACCCTCTTTAATAGAAATGATCTTATCAGGAAACTCTAGCTTCTTATCTAACATAGGTATTAATCTATCAAAAAACTACATGTAAGGTCCCCTTTGCTAGAAAATGGGGTCAAGCCAACCTACTACTTCTTTGCATAGTTGCTCAATAGCTTGCAAGTTTGTGAATGCATTATATGCATCTTGAGAGATTCTCTTCAAGATGCTTACCCTATGATTTAGCATATTCAACATTAAACCCCTCTTTGGTACACTATCAGATTGAGGAACCTCACATTCCACATTTATCACTGGTACTGGCATTAGCACTGTTACCCCTATGGGTATATCCTCTATTTGGACTTCTGCTTCAATAGTGTGCCTAACCTCTTCCACATGCCCTTGTGCACATTTTGCCTCTGCTACAGTTTTGAGTTGGTCCTTTAGAGATGTAACTTCCTCTTCTAGGCTCTAAAATTTTCACTCCAACTCTTCTATTCTTTTTTTTTGCACATAGCTTATTTTAAGCTCTTCTTCATACAACTTTCTAACATCCAGTCATTCATTATAAGTAGCAACAAGCCTATCCTTAATCTATTCCATCTTTTCCTCATTCATGAATGCAAAGTGTTTAACCATGCTACAAATTTATTTGCTTGTAGTATTTTCCAATGTCCACATAATCATATTTCCCTGAGCAGTCTCCTCTACATTCATCATTTTAGGTTTGTTAGTGTCAGGGGCAACACTCCATACAACTGTGGTCTTAGTATCTACACTAAAACCTAACCCTCTCTCCAAACCTTCACTGCTATTGGCCTCATAACTAATTGCCTAGTCTTGCCTCCTAATTTGGTCAAGTACAAAGGCCCTTTGAATGTTCCATCCTAGCACTAAAATCGGGCCACTTCTATGTACCAACTCCCTAGCTTCTACAAAGGTCATTGCTTCACTGTCTGGATCATATGCTAGTAGTTTAGCCACTAATTCTTTATTCTTCTTAGGATCTTCTCCTGGTATAAGGCTCAATGTGAGCTCATTTTGCTTAATTTTATATTTAAAAAATTTAAATTTAGATGATTTAATGAAATCATCATCCTCCATGAATTTCTCAAATTGGATGAGTCTATCATCCAATCTAGAGGCTGCAATTTGTAAATCAATTGAAGCTTTTCTTGCCTCTATTTCCCTCTCATGCAATTAGTTCTACCTAATATCAGAAAATACTAATAATTTTCTAGTATGACTTCCAGGGCTTTGCCAACCACCCTCTCTAGGATATGCATGGTTTTTTGTCTCTTGTTTCTTGTAGCCACCCATGTAGAAGATGATGGTTGTTCCTCCTCAACATCAATTTCCAACTAGACATCAGGCTCAGGGGATTCCCTATTCACTATTTCCTCTTCTCCTACTAGCTCATTTGGCATTTGGATCATAATATGATCAAAATTCTCAACCATTTTCCTCAAATTGCCAGGATAAGGGATATTTGTGTAAAAATCCTTAAAGTCTAGGTTAGTCCTTTTCAAAGCATCCTCCACCTCTCTAATTTCAGCATATTTTCCTAGTAACTCTTTAGACTCCCCTATTGCTACTATATTAGCAATTAAATCTTCCACAAGGATAGGTTTTCTAGGAGGTAAAATATAACCCCTAATAGCCTTTACCTCATTTGTTACATAATTATCTAGGTCATACATTCTGTAAGGTCTAGTGGAAAATTTATACTGGCTTAAATATTCACTAAGCTCCTCATAAGAATTCTTCTCAATTATAAAATCTTCTACTTTAAAACATCTATAGAAAAATGTGGGTTTGTGTAGGGAAGGAGGAATCATCTCTTTGTTCATCAATATGAATTGCGAAAGGAATTCAATGATAGCTAACCTAGGAGGAAGATATTTGGGTAATATATGAGGTGGCTATGGGCATGCATAAAATCTCATCAAGGTACACTGAAACAAAATAATTTCACCCCAATTATGGTCTAGTTTTTATTTTTCATCCAAATAGGAAGGTCTAAGTAATGTTCTCAAAACATTACAAGCCCTAAAAAGGGTATGATCTACCATTCTTGTGATGAAAACACTAAACGAATTAGAAAACATAATTGTATTTGAATAATGAAAATTTCTATTCCAAATATGATTCCATAACTACATAGGCAACTCACCAAATTCATCAGACATTTGGTCAATGAAATCCTGACTGACATAACCAATGTTCTTGTACAAGATTAGGTGCATTAGCAATGAGTAATGATGAAATTTGAAGTTCTTCATCTCTCCTTTCTTAGCATTCACAATTTGATGGTGCATGCTCTCAATAATGAATCCCACATAGTCATATTCCCTATTATGAAAAGGGTCTTGTATGTCACATGCCATTGAAAACAATGAGCCATATAAAAAATCCTATACCCCATCACTTCCCAGAAATTCATGTAATCCATACACTATATTTTTGAAATAGTTTTTGAATCTACTTAGTGGCAATTCATCCTCTACTTTCTTTGGTATATGCCTTGCCTTTTTGATATTGTAGGGGATGTGGGGTAGCATCACATCATTTAGTTAATGAGTCTTATTTATCCCAAATTTTCCATGTAAGTCATCAATATCTATGGGAACATCCATTTTCCCCTCCTAACCAAAAGCTTCTATGAAAGCAGTCCTATGAAGTGTACATAAAATGCTCCCATTGTGTCTATGAAATCACCTTGTGACTGGATTATACGAGTTTATCAAAGCCTTCAAAAAATACTTTAGGGAATATCAATTTTTCCATATTTCTATTCCATGGGTTACAAACTGGCACATGTTTAGTTCTGTTCTGATAGAAATACATGAATAGATTAAACCCATTGATCTTGGGGCATTTTGCATCTCTGCATAAGAAGTAAGGGTCTTTTAAAAAATGGTCATTAGCCAAAATCACATAGGATGACCTTAGGAGTATCTTCATCCATTCTTTTGCATGTATATTTGGCTTTTTAACTTGTGTTTTATTTTTAGTTTTTATTGTTCCCTTCTTCTTTCCTTCTATTGTCACTTCAACAACATCATCACCTTCCTCTTCCACTTCCACTTCATCAATAGGGAGCTCCTCAACATCCATATCAACCATTATTTTTTGCAAACTTATAACTTAGAGTCCTACAACAATGGCACTAAAAATTACATAGCTATGGATGCCTAAAGAATTTTTAGAATAGGAAATAGAAGATCTTCAAAAGTGGCAAATTCTCTAAACTTTCAATCAGATCTTTATACTTTAATCATGCAATCTACCAACTTTAATAAATTCTGCATGCACAAGCTTTAAAACCATAATTGTAGGGTGTCAGCAAAGAATATCAACCATGTAATTTGATCCTGAAGTACCTTTTTTTTTTTTTTTTTTTACTTGGCTATGGTAAATTTTTCCTTTTTCTTAATTGGCATGACACCTTAGCTAGCCTCCTTTTTCAAATTTGGCCTTCCATTTATATGTTGAGTCCAAACCCTTCAATCCTCATAACTCTAGAAATACAACTATCAAACCCTTACACTCATCTGATGATGCTTCAAAAAACTTCAAGCATAGAAGTGTTAGGGTTCTTTAAGCAAGGCCTTGCAATCCATTTTACACTCCTACACAACCCCTTTTATCATAAGATCTCAAACCCTCTCAACATATCTTTATGTGTTTACACTTCAACACATCTTGTACCAGCATAAAGCATTCATTTCATTCCTCATTTTACCTTGTACACTCATATGCTAAACCAATCTCATATCCATGAAGAAAGACATGAAGTACCTTTTCATCCACACAATATCCTTGGAAACATAAGAGCATAAGGGAAAATTTTTCTCTCAACAAATCAATGGCTTAGATCAGATCTTAGAAAAAACATCACGATTGATTTAAGCACATGCAAAATGAATGACTTAAGTTACCTTCCATGTGAGCTAGGCCCATATGATATATGTGATGTATAGCAACTTGATTCACTCTTCTCAGGGCCCAAGTGGTAATTTTTTAGGTCCCACTCGATACATTCCTCTGTATGAGATCACTTTATGATTGTTTGCAAACCAAAACAATGGAAGCATGCAAAAAAAATCAAACCTTGATTCACTGTTACAAGCTTCCCTTGTGCATAGAACCTTAAAACCCATTTTATATTTTCATGATACACCTTTTGTGCCATGACAGGTCTTTACATTCTTACTCCATTTAGAAAAATTTAAGGGTGTGAACCAAACCAATCCACCCTTTCACTCATCTACTCAACTTGTAACTCGTACCCCCGTAAGTCAATAAACATGACCACTTTAAACCTTATTATGCTCATACACCGAAAAGGAAAATGTATAGCTAGAGCTACCTTAATAAAAGCTTCTGTTCATTTGGGCTAACTTGTCACTATGGAACTGTCAGTCAAAACTTACAATATATGAAAACCTTTTACACACCTTCTCCCAAGGATCAATCATATGATCATAAAGTTCCAAAGTTCATCACTTCATTGTTACAAGATACACAGCCATATACTTGTAAACCAAGAATTCCTTTATGCCCTTATGCCATTCAGTGAAGCATGACCATAGAAACAAAAGAAAGAGAACACAACACTCCTATGGGTAGCCAAAACATAGTAAAACCATAAAAGAGAAGAACTTATGAATCTTTCAAACCCTTTTAAAAAATTCAAGATAAACATAGGGTTTTAACATACTTAAAACATTTTGAAGACTATGTTGATGAAAAACCTTGAGAATTTAATAAAATTCAAACAACATAGAAATTAGGGCATAGCTAGGGTAATACAAGATTTTGAAAAATGATAACAAGAGAAACCCTAATCTGTAGGACATAAGGATTACATAATTTTTTAGACATATTTTAGAAATGTACTATACTATGAAAAATAAAACCACCAAGGTAGACCATCCTCCATTATGCAATTAAGTATGTGTGATGATGAGGATGATAATGTGATAAGTACACTAAAGGTGGGTTGAGATTGTAAGGAAACTCGGGTGTGGAAACAGCTTCCTACACTAATCTCTTAAGAGAAGTATGGTGCAAATCCTATTAAAATCTTTTGCACTTACAGATTCAATATCATGTAAACACCAATATTTCAGCCAAGCAAGCATAAAGAAAATAGATAGAGAAAGAAACACATAACACAATGATTTTCTGGTGGGGAAAAACCTTTCGATAAAACAACCCCACCCCTTCAAATGCTGCACAATGTATTATCTTCAACAAAAGGTTACAATACACTTGCAGTGCAAGCTCAACAGTGACAACAGAAGACTCTAATAGCAACTCATAGTACCAACAATACACTCTCATGCATCACTTCTCTTTGTAACCCTAAAAATTCTTATAACATGCGCTTCACTTTAGGGCTACTCCCAAAGATAAACTGTATTAGGGTTTTACCATTCTCCAAGAAAATAGGAACCCTAAAATTAGGGTAGTGTGTACAGTACTCCAATTTATTAATTGTCACATGTCTTCACCTATCATTTAATCTTCCTAACATAGCTCTTACATGTCATAGGAATCTATAATAGCCATTTTAGCCATGATCTCCTTACACACAATTCAAGATGTTGACACACCAACATTATTTGCAAGAAATACATTTTACAAAACAAATAATAAGAATAGGAATTATACAAGGTTGAGACACCTTATTCCTAACATTCTCCCACTTGTCAAACACCTTGTAATAGCAATAGGAACATAATAGGAACTAACCGCTATAGGCCAAAAGGCCCATAGACTCCGAACACCATCTAAACTTCTCAATGCCCACTAGTTTCATTAATGCATTTACAAAATTCTTCATAGTACCTACCTTTTCCAAATTTACCTTTCCATATTCCACCATATCTCTCACAAAGTGATACTGCACATCAATGTGCTTCATTCTGGCATGGAAAGTTGGATTCTTCGCAAGGCAAATAGCACTTTGACTATCACACCAAATAGTAATCTATTCTGCATCAACACCAACATCAGAACACAATCTCTTAAGCCAAATGGCTTCCTTACAAGCATGAGTAGCAGCCATGTACTCAGCTTTTGTAGTAGACAAAGCAACCATAGGTTGTCGCTTGCTCATCCAACTAATGGCACCACCAAACATAGTGAACACATAAGCATTGATGGATCTCCTGCGGTCAATATCACCTACCCAATCTGAATCCACAAACCCATGAATACAAACTAAATGTGGAGATCTAGAAGAGTTACCATGATAACATATGGAGTAATCTAATGTACCCCTCAAATATTTGAATACTCACTTTACTGCATCCCAATGTATTCGTCCAGGATTAGCGATAAATCAACTTAGGACTCCCACTGCTTGGGCAATGTCTAGTCTAGTATAGACCATAGCATACATAAGACTACCAACTGCACTAGCATAAGGTACTCTACTCATGTCCTCCACCTCACTAGGATATTTTGGACAATCATCTACAGATAACTTTATTCCCACAGGAATAGGAACACATAGTGGTCTATAATCTACCATGCTAAACTTGTCCAACATAGACTTCACATACTTACTCTGACTCAACCAAAGTTTTCTGTTAGACCTGTCTCTACTAATTTCCATACCCAAGATGTACCTAGTTTCCCACAGATCTTTCATCTCAAACTGTGCTGACAACTAAGATTTAAAATCAAAAATCATGCCCTTACCCTTCCCAAACAACAACATATCATCATCATATAATGCAATAATAAGAAGGTGATCATTTTCAATTCTAAAATAAACACAATGATCTGATTTCGATCTTACAAATCCAATTGACAACACAAAGGCATCAAACTTAAGGTACCACATCCTAGGAGATTGCTTCAACCCATATAGAGATTTCTTTAATCTGCAAACTAAGGATTCTTTACCTTTAACAATGTAGTGCTCAGGCTGTGACATATAAATCTCTTCCTCCAAATCACCATGAAGGAAAGTTGTCTTCGCATCCATTTGTTCTATCTCTAAATCATATGATGCAATAAGAGATAACAAAAATCTAATGGATGTCAACTTTGCAACAGGAGAGAATATTTCACCATAATCTATTCCCTCTACCTATGAATACCCCTTTGCAACCAATCTAGCTTTGTAGCTTTCAACATTGCCATTTGCACAGAATTTCTTCTTGAACACCCATTTACAGCCAATAGATTTTCTCCCTTTAGGAAAAGGTACAAGGTCCCATGTTTTATTTTTCTCTAATGAAGCCATCTCATCATCCATTTCCTTAATCTAGGAAGCTACATCTTCCATGCCCAAAGCCTCTTTCACAGATCTAGGCTCATCAGTGTTAGTAATCAAAGCAAAAGCACATGTAGAATCTAACATAGAATAACCAAACCTTTTTGGGTTCTTTCTTTCTCTCATGGATCTACTCAAGGGCTGAGGTTGAGGTTGTTCTTCCTCTTCTTCTAAACTATCAGAGCTGCTAGAGCTCTCCTCATCATTAGACCCAACATGGTCTCTCTTTTCAGTCTTCTTAGGGGTAGGAGGCAACTGAACAACATCTTTTTCCTTTTCTTTTTTATTTGGTTGTAGCACAATAGGAGAAGATGTTAGCTCTCTAAAAATAACATTTCTACTATTCAACACCTTACTATTCATAGGATCCCAAAGCTTGTATCCTTTCACACCAGCACTATACCCGATGAAAATACATTTAACGACTTTGTTTTCCAACTTAGATCTTTTCTCCTTTGGAACATGTGCATAAGCTTCACAACCAAAAATATGAAGATGTCTAATTGAAGGCTTCTTACTAGACCACACCTCCATGGGTGTCTTACCAACAAGGGCTGATGTAGGAGATCTGTTAGCTAGATAGCAAGCAGTGGCCATAGCTTTGGCCCAAAACCCTTGTTCTAAACCAGCTCCACTAAGCATACTCCTAGCCTTCTCCATTAGTGTCCTATTCATTCTCTCTGTAACTCTATTTTTCTGTGGGTTATAAGGAGTTGTCTTATGCCTCTCGATACCTTGTTCTTTATAGAACTATTCAAACTCTATTGAGCAAAACTCACCACCATTGTCAGTTCTCACACACTTAATCTTCTTACTAGTCTGATTCTCTACAAGGGCTTTAAATTCCTTGAATTGACTAAATACTTGTGTCTTAATTTTAAGGAAATAAATCCATGTCCTTCTACTGTAATCATCTATGAAAGATACAAAAAATATAGACTTGGAGATTGAAGGAACTTTTACAGGACCAAATACATTAGAATGAATAAGATCCAAAATATCAGAAGATTTGTGAGAACTAGAGTAAAACTGAACATGATTTTGTTTACCGTAGACATAGTGTTCATAGAAGTCAAACTCGAGATTGTAATCATTTAACCTCTCAAAAAGATTTTTTATTTTTCAGGGTTCTAAGACCCTTTTCACCAATGTGACCAAATCTCTAATGCTATAACATTGTCTTTTCTGCAGGAAGCTTACCTTCCAAAGTGTTTGCATTGCCATTAGAACCAATAACCATAGTATTCTTCACTGCTCATTCAAATGGTGAGGATGAAGAACTATTACATAGAGGAATACATGCATCTAGCTGAAATAAGGTACCTCTCCTAGTACCCCTTGCAAGCACTATCGATCCTCTCATCATCTTGCATCCTTCTTTCGAAAAAACAACTTGCACACCTATATCGTTTAGCATACTTATAGATAATAGGTTTTGTGCCAAACCTAGAATGTGCATAACTCCATTGATTCCCTTTACTTGTTCATCAGGAAATTTGATAGTGACCTTTCCATGTCCAACTATCTTTAGGTGAGAATCATCACCCAAGTACACCTTTCTACCATCAAATTCTTCATATCTTGAGAACTAGTTTTGATGAGAGGTCATGTGAAAAGATGCACCCGAGTCAACAAACCACACATCATTAGATGCATGGGCTACCAAAGCTATGATGAATGCATCACCATCTTCTTGAGATTTTTCAAAACCAGAATCTGAGGCTTTCTTCTTCTTCTTAGGCTCTTTACAATCTTTACGAAAGTTCCCAGTCTTATCACAATTCCAACATTTTGCCTTGGACTTATTGGAAGTCTTTGACTTCCCACAAGATTTGGATCTACCCTTATTGTCAGACTTATTGTCATTTTTCTTCACTCTTTTCGTGGATCTCCCACAAATAGAAAGGGCTTCTTTTTCTAAAAAAGAAGCCTTTCTTTGCATCTCCTCTGATAGCAACGAAGACACCACATCATCCATTTTGAAGGTGACTAATGTGCTTTTGAGATCCATCACAAGATGGTCCCATGAATTTGGTAAAGAACACAAAAGTGTGTAGCAATGATCCTCCTCTAACTTGACACCAGCTGATGTCAACTATGTAGCCAGTAGATTAAATGCATTTAAATAATCTATTAAGGATCCACCTTCCTCCATTCATAGAGAATAAAACTTCTTCCTCAGGAACAACTTGTTCACCAAAGATTTGGCTTCATACATGGCTCCAAGTCTCTCCCACAAACTATATGTGATTTTCTCATCTAGAACATTCAGAAGAATTGCATCAGTTAAACAGAGTCTTATGAGACCCTTAGCTTTATGGTCTTTGATATCCCAATCTGCTTGAGCTATAGTTGCTAGTCTTGTGGCACTTGTAGTCTCTTCCCATAGGTCACGATCTTCCAACATGTCTTCCATCTTGAGTTTCCACAACTCGAAATTAGTGTCATTAAATTTCTCCACCTCCATTCTTCCATATGATCAACTCGCCATCTCAATCTACAAATAAGATTCAGGATGCTCTACACAAGACTCCCACTCAACTTGATATTAGCTCAAAAAACCCTACCCAAAAACTAGGATCAAAAGTTGATCAAGCTTTGATACCGCTTGTAAGGAAACTCAGGTGCGAAAATAGCTTCCTACACTAATCTCTTAAGAGAAGTATGGTGCAAATCCTATTAAAATCTTTTGTACTTACAGATTCAATATCATGTAAACAACAATATTTCAGCCAAGCAAGCATGAAGAAAATAGACAGAGAAAGAAACACATAACACAATGATTTACCGGTGGAGAAAAACCTTTTGGTAAAACAACCCCACCCCTTTAAAACCCGCACAATTTATTATCTTCAACAAAAGGTTACAATACACTTATAGTGCAAGCTCAACAATGACAATAGAAGACTCCAATAGCAACTCACAGCACCAACAATACACTCTCACACATCACTTCTCTTCGTAACCCTAAAAATGTTATAACATGTGCTTC
Organism: Cupressus sempervirens; assembly: GCA_028749045.1. Classification (NCBI taxonomy): domain Eukaryota; kingdom Viridiplantae; phylum Streptophyta; class Pinopsida; order Cupressales; family Cupressaceae; genus Cupressus; species Cupressus sempervirens. Next base: position 756,569,952 of record CM053791.1, on the reverse strand, counting down.
ACTTTAGGGCTAATCCCAAAGATAAACCATATTAGGGTTTTACCATTTTTTGAGAAAATAGGAACCCTAAAATTGGGGTAGATTGTACAGTACTCCAATTTATCAATTGCCACATATCTTCACCTATCATTTAATCTTCCTAACATAGTTCTTACGTGTCATAGGAATCTGTCATATTCATTTTAGCCATGATCTCCTTACACACAATTCAAGATGTCGACACATCAACATTATTTGCAAGAAATACATTTTACAAAACAAATAATAAGAATAGGAATTATACAAGGTTGAGACACCTTATTCCTAATAGAGATAAAAACTATGACCACCTAGAGTGGAATTCTCCTACACCATGTGTTTAATTGAGGTGCAAACTCCTAAGTGTCCCAATCACAAACTACTATGCAATGCATTATCCTAAGTAAGCTTAAGTAAGTGTAATTAGTGAATATTTAATTACACCAACAGCCCCCCTTAAGTGCAACTTAGGGGAATTCCTTTAAACTCATAATGCAAGATGGGTCCTATCTACTAGGCCAAATATGGTACCCATGTACAATATGTAAAGAAATACATGAAATGAAATCTCTCAAAAAGTGGAAAAAGAGAGAAAACCTCATGGGAAAAACTCTCCTCCAAAAAGAGATATGAAAACAAGATGCATGTATGGATAGAGTACTCAAGACCCCCCCCCCCCCCCCTCCCCAAAAAAAAAAAAATTGCATACATCATGTATATACAAAGAATGGTCGACCCATAGGAAAGAAATACGGAGACATGATATCCCCCCTATAATGAAGAAGCTACAATGTAGATGAAGAGTAACTACAAACAAAATATAATCCAATGCCTACAAGAAACATGTCTCTCCTTAGAAAGAGATAAATACATCAAATGATGAAGAAGTCAATCTATGTAAAAAGTGAGGAAGGAGGAAGAAGGCCTCCATGTATGAAATTGTAAAGATTGAATAGGTGTCTCCCAGCTCAAAGATTCTGTCACACCATCAAGTTGACTATGAGATGTGAGAAAACAAGAGAATATGAAGAGTTGGGAATTCCAATCTCCAAAGAAGGTGAAGAATAATATCAAAGAGAAACCTCCTCAGATGTAAAAATCAAATCTATATTATGAGACTCATCTAAAAGAGCATCTAGGAATTCATCCCACACTACAAGATCTAAAGCACAAAGATCATCCTATTGAATAGTAGAACTCATGTTTGAAGAAGCAAGAGGTGGAGGAGTAGGAAGTTCAACACTTTTCTCAAGAACAAAATGATTCAAGTGCCCAATGTTCTCCTCACATGAATTATTCACCCTTTATAAAGGGTTAGGTACAACATGAATATCATCATCATTATCAACAAAATGTGAAAAATAATAAAAACATGATCTATAATTAACAACTTCCATAGCTATGACATCTCTAGTTTCCATGTCCCTAATATAAACATAATCATGAGTGAACTCAACAATTTTACCTTGTGCCCCATGAGTAATTTGGTAAATGGAAAGGAGATTAGTGGTCAAGGATGGTACACAAATAACATCATTAAATGTACCCTCTCCCATAGGAATAGAACCTTTCCCACAAATTTTCATGCATGTATTATTATCCATCAAAAATATAGGTGGAGAAGTACAAGGCTCTATAGAAGAAACAATATCTATAGAATATGTCATGTGATGTGATGCACCTGAATCAAGAAGCCATTTACCTTACTCAAGATGTGTTGAAGCAATGCATGCTTTTCCTTTACCTTTGGATGATGATGTCGATGTAGAAGCTACCCAATATTGAGAAGAAGGACAAGAGACTGATGAGGGAAACTAGATATTGTTCTTTTGAAGAATGTGAGTGAGTTCATCAATCTTCTTATGGAAACATTTATTCTCATCATGTCCTAACTTTTTGCAATAAGCACATTTATCTCTCTTTCTTCTACATGTTTACTCTCTTGAAGAGGACTTGGATTCAATATTATGTTGTGAAGGAGAGTAATCACCTTTGTCATGTTGCTTAGGATCCTTGTGTTTTTTGCTTCCCTTTCCTTTAAGAGCCTTTGGAGAGGAGTCATTTGCAACCAACACTTGATACTTGAAAGGCTTCAATTGACCCATATGTGCTAACTTTTCTTGTTCACTTGTGAGCTGAGCTACAAATTCATCAAGAGAAGGCATGTTTTATACATTACCAAGAGCATCCATAGTAGCATAGAATGTGGAAACAAAGATTAAATATTTTGAACCTAGCTTGGAAAGAATAGATAATATCAATTGCTCATCATATTTAGTAATACTACAATTAGAAAGCTCCAATCTAATGGAATTGACCTTAGAGAAAAAGTCTGTAATATTGTCAAAATCACATGGACTTAGACCTATAAGCTTATTCTACAATTTTAATTTTCTTATTCTATGAGTTTTACCAATTATCCTTTCAAATGTAATCTAGGCGTCATGAGGATATGTGGAGGATGCAATATGATATAGAAAATCATGAGATGTGGTGGACCTAAGAGATCCAAGTGCTTTATCCCTTCGATCAAACTATTTTCTTCTTTTTGAAACACCTATAATTTGTTCTAGATCCTATCCAAGAATCATTCTAAGAAATCCAATACTCATCAACTAATTAGAAACTACTTGTTTCCATTCATGATAGTTATAGGGAGTGAGTAATGGAACTTCTAAAAAATCCATAATTAACCCAAAGTATAACTAAAATCAACCAATAACTCCTTCAAATTATTGATTTAATTAAGAAAATTGAAATCCAAGTACTCACCAAGTGCAAATATAACAAAAAAGACCTATTTCTAAAAGTGATTTATCCACTCCAAATTATTGAACTTTGATTATGGATCTAGAAAGTAGAGAAAAATCATGTACTTTCAAAAAAAATGCACCTACAAATGTTATTGATGTGCCCAAACAAAGCCTTAAAAGTTGAAAAAAATGGGATTTGTAATTTAAAAAAAAAAATAGAGACAGAGATCCAAAATCACCTGCACCACTAAGTAGATTGTGAAATTGTACCCCAAAACAAAAACAATTGGTTCGAAAAAGGAGTTTGTATGAGGGAGATATCATTGTTTGAAAATTGTCTCTCAAATCATTTTTTTCTAAATTGCCACTATCACACCTTCAAAAATCAAATGGCTCTGGATTTGGCCTTAGATATCTGATTTGGATGAAATAAAATTCAATTTAGGGGTTTTTGGACCTCCTCTATATGATGCCAACCTATAATTTGTACTAGAAAGCTCTAATTTTCACCTGTAATAGAAGGTCACAAAATATTACTCCCAAAATTTCCTCCAAATTGTGATGTTGAAATTGCCAATGTTGCACCAACAATAAGTCAAGCCAAGATTGCACTTCTTGAGAAGAGGTCTTGAGACCACAAGAGATCTGATACCATGTTGGAGTTATAAGTGACTCTACAACACCCATAGGATCAAATGAAAGACCAAGAAAACTTCCACAAGAGATTAGCAAGACAATTGCATGAAGATGGAAGAATTCTATTATTGATAATGGACTTTATTGACACCCAATGGATTGATTTAAAATGTACACAATATGCCTCCTTATTTAGGAGAGGTGATGAGAGACAATGATAAGGAGAAGATAAGCTATCACCCACACAAGGTGGAATCACATGTCCACCAAAGGTGGAACATCCTCCATTATGCAATAAAGTATGTGCGGTGATGAGGATGATAATGTGATAAGTGCACTAAAGGTGGATTGAGATAACAACTATGACCACATAGAGTGGAATTATCCTACACCATGTGTTTAATCAAGGTGCAAACTCCTAAGATTCTCAATCACAAACTAAAATGCAATGCATTATCTTAAGTAAGCTTAAGTAAGTGTAATTAGTGAATATTTAATTACACCAACAAGGATTTTGGATTTGGTGAATGATGCTTACAATTAATTTCACACTTCATTACATCAGCCTCTATGAATATTTTGGTTAATGGATCTTCCTCCATATTTTTTAAACCCTCTAGAGGGATGAGACAAGAGGATCCCATATCTCTAATTTTGTTTACTATTATGGCTAGATGTTTTGGAAAGTATATCAAAGCTCTTGTGGAGACTAGGGATATTCTATTGGAAATATAAGAGCAGTAATTAAGAGGGGAGGGGTGAATTATTTACCACTAAAATAATTCCAAATCCCTTATATGTCAATACATACTTCTTATTAACTCAAATTCTTGCAAAACTTGGTTAAAACTGGATATTCACTATAACTTGGTTAACAAAGCAATCTTGAGATATTAATGTGTATTAACCTTTAGTAACTTAGTTGTAGAAACATAAAGCAATAAGAAAATAGCATGAACAAATGAGACACCAAAATTTAATGTGGAAATCCAATTTGGACAAACTTCCAATGCAACTAGTTATAACTTTTCACTCTTCTGAAGTGAGCCCGATTAGGAGCCAACCCTGTTAAAGGTTACAAAACACACTGTTAGATGTGAGTCTGTTAACAGATTTGAATCACCTTGTTAGGAGTAGCCTTGTTAGAGATCTTAAGACACTTAAATCTAGAAATGCCACCTTGTTAGAGGATTTACAAAATGACTGTTATGTCAACTCTATTAAGATATTTCTTCACTGCTACAATTTTTAAAGAGGAACAATGATTGCCCTGATTATTAAAGAAACTAATTGATATATTTAGATCATTGTTCTAGCTTAGCCTCTAGATCCTTCTTGGTCAAATTATTCTTTGTAGCTCCTTCGAAATTCTTCCCTTAATCAGATATACTTCTTTATTCACATCTTATCTTCTTCCATAACTTCATATTTAATGCACAACTTGACCTTTCATATATATGCAATCCAATGTCAAATTGGCTTGAATAAAATTACAAATAAACAATTAACATCCACTAAGTTGGCTTAAAAAATTAAAAACAAACCTTTTTGTTGTAGGTCAACTAATATTGAAACCAAGTCAATTGATTAACACTGAGTTCCTTGGTAACCAAACTAACTTGATTTACACAAGAATCCTTCAATGACCGACCTAGCTTAGTTTACACTTAATCATTGAACTTGGCTTATTCTAAACTTCTTCTCAACTAATACTAGAGTCTTATAAGCTTGGTTAGTACTAGTAGTGCTCTATTAGAATGTAACATTTGTGTAATATCAATGACACTATATAATTAAATAATTATTTTCAATAATCTTCCTCTTAGGTATTGATGGCAACACAACATGTCATAAGCAAAGGAAAACTTAGAGAAATTAGAATGATTTATAATATTTTATAATACCCCTTGTTTCATTCTAATTATATTTGTGTATGAGAACTCCCTCTAAGATTCTCTTTTTGACACCTTATCTTCAGACTCCATCTGGTCAAGTTCTCCCTCTTGCTGATATAAAAGTTTCTTCCTTTGATTCATGAAATCAATCAAACTCTCCCACAATTCTTTTGATATAAACATGACATATTCAATCTCTCCCTCTTTAACATCAAATGTAAAAGACTTTATATAGTGAATTTATAACAACCTAATATACTAATTCATATGCAATGAGCTCTTAGTTCTTTGCATCAACTTGATAGATCTTCAATGTAGCTAGGTTGATGCATCACTAATCGACACTCTAGTGAGCATTAGATAGGGGAATGATCCTTGGATTTTCTCTAAGATACAAAAATGCATTCTTACATAATGGTTTGGTAAATATGTCAACAAGCTAGTCCTTTATGTTGACATATTCCAATCTAACCTCTTTATATTGAAATAATTCTCTCAGAAAATGATACTTGATTGAAATGTATTTTTTCTTAGAGTGCATCACTAGATTCTTGGCTATGTTGATTGCAATTATGTTATAATAGTAAATAACCACTGGGTCTTTGATTTCTTCCTTTATTCTTGACAACAGTTGCTTGATCTAGACTAGGTTGGAATAATTAATTGTTTTAGTAACATATTCTTCCTCTACTATAGACTAAGAGATGCAATTTTGCTTCTTACTAGTCCATGACACTAGCTTCTTTCCAAGAAAGAATGCTTCTCCACCAATTTTTTTTTTTGTCGTCAATGCTTCCACCCCAATTTGCATCAGTAAAGACTTTCAAATCAAGGTTTCCTCCTTCCTCATACCATAGACCATAGTCTTGAGTTCCTTTTAGATATCTCATAATTCTTTTGACTTCCATCATATAATTTTCTATTGAATTTGTAGAAAACCTTGCAACTATACCAATTGCGAATGCAATATCAAGCCTTTTGTGAAAAAAATGTTGAAGTTTCCCAATCATAGATCTATAGCTAGTCTAATTTACCTCTTTTGAATCATCATTCTTAGACAATTTGTGTCTAGTATGCATAGGTGTTACAATTGGTTCGAAATGTTCCATTCAAAAATTCTTCAATAACTCCTTCATATATTTTGATTGAGTAAGGTAAATGCCATCCTTCATTTGATGAACTTGTAAACCAATTTTTTTTAATCTCTCCGAACATTGATATTTCAAATTCCTTCCTCATCTCTTTAGAGAATGATTTGCATAAGTCACTACAACATTTGGGGTCAAATTGCAACGACAATGTAATTTTTGATGATTTTTATTTTATTTTTTACAATTATCCTTGATGCCATCACAATACCAAAGTTAGCATCATAATTTTGATGCCCACATGAGTATAAAAAAATAAAAAAAATAAAACATGACATAAATCATTCCCCATTTGTTTTGATTGTGGAAAAATTTACAAGAAATAATGTGGAGAGGTATGGACAAGAGTAGAGATCTTTGAATATCATTGTGCCCTTGTGATTAGTGCATTTTTTTAATGTACCTTTTCTCTACAATTTGGTTGTCATTCCATCATGATCTTTGAAATTTTGTTGCCATGCCCTTGCTCTTCGATTTCATTACCGTGCCCTTGCTCTACAATTTTTTTGCCATGCAGTTCCCTTTCTCTATGATTTCATTGACTTTTCATGCCCTTGCTCTGTGATTTCAATGTTGTGCCTTACCTCTATGATTTTCTTCAAGGTCTATGCAAATATTCATTTCTTTTCCTTCTAAACATGTATATTTAGAGATATTTTTTAAGGTGCTTATTACAACTTAGGACAATAGAAAATTTGATCTAGTTTCATACATTTTCCAAAATCCAAATAATAAAAAAATAAAACTCACTCAACCCATGCTAAGTGACTTACCTCAAGATCCTCCACAAAAATAATGTAGACTAGGACAAATGGGCAGAGTTTGCAAGAAATTTTCCAAAAACTTATAATTTTAATATGAAGTTATTTCCCTCTTTTTTAGGGTAATGTTGTCCAATTACTTATAATTGGACATTGTATCATTCTATTTTATTGTAGTATTCTATACAGAGTAATTTCCCTTAACAATTTATAGTTTTTGACAAACAACTTAAATTAATGATATTACTCAAATTGGAGTAAAAGTTTCCTTCACAATTGGTGTCCAATTCCTACCATGACTTAGAACACTGGGCATAGCTACTATCACAATAAAATCAATTAAAAAATGGAAATTTAGCTTCTTTTTAGTGATACTACAACCAAAGGTAAGGGACAAATCTATGCATTTAGTCTATATTAATTTCTTTCTCTTTTTATTCTTGAAACTCTAAATTGTTTTCTTTTATTTTGTGAAACAAGGTGTTTGGGCTTTTATGTGTTCAAACCTTATATTTGGATCATTTTTGTATTCATTTCAATACTAGTGAATTCAATGAATTCATTTCATTTTATTTTTGGATAGAATTCAGCAAATGTGTTAATTTTATTACTAGCCAGAATTGGAGTTAGTGAATTGTTAATGCCCTTTTATTCAAAGATTTTAATGCCTTGTAGTTTATAAATATTGTTCTCTATAGTTTATGAATTTCTTTGGTTCACTTTTTATGTTTAATCATTTTCAATGTATCTTTACATTGTATCAGGTAGGAAAAGTGTGATTCTAATGACATTATGCATTGCTTTTGGAATCAAGGAAAAAAGTACTCAAAAGGGAAACTTCTTTGAAGGAACTTATCAAGAATGGGTGCAGGTAACTTTGGTTATGTAGTAGCTATTCTTTTTCAAGATTCAGTTCAATTCAATACATAAGCAGAAAATAGCACTCTCTAGAAGTATTTTGAAAATTCATTGCTATGGAAAGCATAGATTTAAAAGTTGTATTCAAAATTACTTTTAAGATTGTGCAACCTTTATGCTTGTGAATCTGGGTATGAAAAATTAGTTTGATTTTTTCTTTTTTATTATAAAATAATCTCTTACAAAATAAAAACTTTAAATGTTAATAGAAGATTCAAATAAATAAATCAACAAAAAAACATAAAAGAATAAAATAACTTGTAAATGAAAAAGCATAGAAGTGGTAATCTATTTTTTATTTTCTACCAAATTAACTTATTAAATGATGTTGTTGATAGCTGTTAGATTTTTTAAAACAAAAATCAACACTTCTCTTCATTTTTTTTATTAGTAATATATTTGTATTAATATTGTATTAGAAGTTCAAAATTATATTACTTTTTCCACTATTTCTCTTGACTTCTTCTTTCCATTACACCAATCTCCAACATTTATCTCCTATATGTAGTATAGTAAACTTTATAGTCTACCTCGTAGTCTACCATACTTTTCTATCTACCCTAGGTAACCATTACAAGTACATTTCTAAGCCCACAGTATTGCCAAAATTGAGCAACACTTGACTTGAAAAATATTAACCACTAAAAAAAACACACATTTGATGACACCTAGATGTTGACTATCCCATCATTTCTTATACATCTCCTCCCTATTCTCATTTGGAATGAACATTCCTCCAATGGTATCAATTCACCCTTTCTTCTTCTTCCTTGTCTATCTCACTCCATTCTCATCACCTTTCACTCTTTAGCTTGGCATTGTTGTTTCCATTATGATCTCTATATATGTATGTTTTTATGTATGCATATACATATGGATATGTATATATATGTGTATATATACATACACACATATGTGTGTCTATGTATGTATGTATATACACACACACACACATATACATAAAGAGAATCTTCTCTAATCACATGTAGGGGAAATATAAATAGATACATGTTTAGAAGGAAAATAAAATAATATTTACATAGGTATCTCTTCTCCCCTTGAAGAAAATCATAGAGCAAGCACTACTACATTTGGTCTCGAATATAGCACAAATTATGCTGCCATCACAATTTGACCCCAAATGTTTTAGTGAAAAGGGAATGAAGATCACAAGGGAATGACACAAAAATGAAATCATAGAGCAAGGACATGAAGATCACTAGGGAACAACAATGAAATTTAGAGATCAAAAGGGCACAAAAATGAAATCCTAGATCTCTAGTGATCTCCACCAAAGAGAAAGACAAAAAAATGCAGAGATCATAAGTGCACGATAACAAAATGTAGTGATCAAAAGGGAATGATAATGAAATCTCCACCAACATTTAGAGTTCTCCACACTCATTCGGAGCTCTTCACCCTCGTTCGCATGCATCTCTCCACAATCAAAATAAATGGGGAATGATTAATGTTTTATTTTTTTAATATCTAAAATCAACTTAACATTGTGTTATATATCTATCATAGGTGTTTGATCCTTGATAGCTTTCACTTTAGCATTCCAACATTAAAATTTTCAATTTTCCTCTTCATTATATAGTCCTTTATACCCTAAAAATGTATTTTTTACTTCACTAAAATTAGGACTTGAAAAAAGGAAATGATTAAAAAAATCCCATATTGTAGAATCCAAATAATAAAACAATAAAAATCACTCAACCAATACTTAGTGACTTAACTCAAGATCCTACAAAAAAATAATGCAGACTAGGAAAATGTTGGAATCAAAATAGGAAAGATAAAATCTGAGAGGTGGGGTGAATCAATGCTTAAAAATTTTACCAAAAAAAAAGAGAGTCATCACACATCCATCTCATAATTCAATAAGTAAACTAAAATACCATGTAAAGAATATATATATATATATATATATATATATATATATATATATATATATATAAAGTATGTAAACAAGAATTCACACATGTATGACACAACATATAGTTACCTATAAACCCTCCAATTAGAAGGTAAAACTAGGGTGGGGATGACACCCACAAATCTTCATTGTTGTAGTAATAAAGTGTATCCAATGAAGGTTATGATATTTGATCATGAAACATGATCTACCCTATAAAAGGTCTATTCTATTGAAATATTACAAATACTATTAGGTCTTACCCTATTAAAGGATCTTAACACCTTGTTAGAAGTGTCCCTGATTAAAGGACTTCAACTCACAATTAAGTAAGCACCTTGTTAGATGATTTCAATATAGCCTATTAGGACTATGTTGTTAAGAGATTTAACTAATTCACCTATTAGAATGTCTCAGCAATGATCCCATGATTAGCACTCTATTGCTTAACATTAGATCACGTCTATATTGGTGTGCACTTGATCCTTCTTGATTAGATGTATCTTTGTTGTTCACTATTTCCTTCCTCTAATCTCCTTTAACTAATTCTACAATGTAATTTAGATCATAATACCTTGGTCACTATGAATGTCTTGTTTGTACATGTAAATTCTCCTTATCTCTCTAATCATTCATAAAAAATTTAGGGTTTGTCCCTGATAAGAAAACCTAGGTGACTTAGGGTTAGGTATAAATCAATGACTATGATTCACCCATATTGCCACTTAAACCTTCCCTTTATCTGATTGGATGCATGTAATAAATAGGGATTCCCACTTAAGATTCATTCTTATCAACAAAAGATTGTAATTCAATTCTTAAGTCAACCCAAAAATGGTTTAAATCATAGTTTGTGCCAATGCAAAAAACTATGTCAAAAATGTATTACTTGACATCTATAGTCCCTAGTGCTCGACACTAACTATAAATTCAATGTTTTCATACAACAACTAAATGACTCAACATGCACTACTTGCTCTACTCTTGAATCACTTGGCACATACTATTTTCTTGGGACTTGAGTGACTTGTCATATGAGTGACTTGACACTCACTATTTACTCAGATACTCTAACTAATATGTTGTTCTTAACATATTTTACTTGTTTAGCATGAACTAAGTAAATGACTTAACTATATAGACACTCACTTGTCAAAAACAATTTGAGATTAACAATCTCTCCCTTTGACATGAGTGTCAAAAACACTTGGTCGTACACTAATAATCTTATTTTTACGAGCATAACATAGATGTCTATTTAGCTTCTATACAAAATTTTACAATACATGACTTATACCTCAAAATTATTTAACCCCCCCTAAGTTGTTTGATCTATTCTATACTTTACTCTGTATCAAAATCTTTCTCCTACTGAGTAGATTTGCATCAACTAATACATTTTCTCTATACCTGTCTAAACTAATGTTTGCATTTTGTTGTTCACTTACTCTCCCTTTGTTCTTACTCCCTCTTTGGATAGATTATCTCTTTATTCTACTTTCTTACTCATATCTTCTTGCTCTTATTGCTTTCTCCCCCATTGCTCTTACTCCCCCTTTTTGATACTGATGTCAATGGGTTATACGTCAAAAGTGTATTTGTCCAAAAAATATTTATGGACCTCAAGTATAATTTTAGGAGTTGCATCCCAATTATCACAAGATACCTCCAAATACTTAAGTTGGATGGCCAGCTTGGTAGCAAGGTGGAATAAGCCATCTAATATAGAAAGATTGGGTTCTTTATTCATAAGTGTTTCTTCATAGCCTAGCTCCTTGTGTAAAATCTCCATGTGAGGAGTCAATTTTGATTGGATGGTAATTAGTTTAGCCCTTATGTTGGTTGCATCTACTTGTAATGATGCTAACTAACTCTGGGATGGTGATAAGTTCCTAAAGTGTTTCTCACTTTGAGTTGGAGACTTGGGCAATGTTGCACCAAATGACTACATTTGGCTCTCCAAACTTAGGATGTGATTCCTTACCTCTTGTATGAAAAGTGTAGGATTACATAATTTGGTGTACATAGAGAAAATGTTCTCTAGTACCTTCTTCACAATTTCTATCTTGGTTGCTAGCTCAACCTATGTTAGTGCAATACCACTAGATATCTTCTCATTTACCTTGTTTTGAAAATTCTTTTCAAACCATTCTAATAGTTTGACATTAGTAGCCAGATTTGTGTCACTAACTCTTTCCACTATATTGGTCAATTGTTTAATGATGGGCTTGGTTTCATCAAGAGTAGGAAAACTGAATGCATCTAGGACAATCCCTTTGATTTTAATCAAAACTTACTTCTTCCTATGCTCCCTTCTAAGAATTTCTTGATTTTTCTTCTTTGTTAGGGCTTTTTGTAGTATGCCTATCTACTCAATCCATAAGAAATTACCTCTTCTTCCTTAGATGAGCTAGGAATCAACACTAAAAATTTTAATGGAGTTGCCTCTGTGGTCGGTCTTTGAAGAGCTTGACTAGAGGGAGTATTAGATTTTGGTAATGTCACTAGTGCTTGGATTGCTACTAGCTCCTTCAACTTGGGTGTCAAACTTGTTCCTTAAGAATTTTCCTTTTCCAGCATCTATGGTTTTAGTTGCACCTTGATCTTGTGCTAGAGGTGCAGGTGTATCTACATGACCTATTAGACTTTGAGTCCCATTATTTTTTGGTGTTTCCACCTTGTCTTCTCTAACTATCTCAACCTTATCTTTTTCAGTTTCTTGTTCATTTCCTAAGAGTGGAGTGTCTTGCATAAGTTTACTAATAATGAAACCTATTGTCTCCTTCCTTTGATATATAACTATGGGTTGTAAAGGTTGTAAACTTGTGACTTGAGGAGTGATTCTAGGTGTTTCTTGTGTTTTCATTTCCTCCCCTACTATTATACTCTCTTTCTTCTAAATTTCATCTACACTCACTAGTAAAAGGTTATCACATAATTTGGCCTAGAGAGTGGACTAGATAAGTATCCATTTAAAGTCCTCCTCTATAAGGGGATTGATGTTCTAATCAATAGTATCAAAAACATCCTTTACTTTGATAGTTTCAATATTTACACTTGTCACCTATGGAGGGTTAGCACTCAAAATTTGTGTATCTTGTACACTCTATTCTATTTTCTACTCTTCCTTAGTCAATGCCTAGTTATCAATATTCATATCAATGCCTCTCTCAACTATGCCTTGTTCATTATTATCTTCTTCATCTTTTCCTACCTCAATAGGTGTTTGGTCTTCTTCTTTTGATGTTGATAGTTCATATGTTAATTTCCACATTTTTTAAGAATTCTTTACAACATCCTCTATATTATTTTGTAATATGCTAAATGCCCTATACTTTGGTACAAATCTTACAACATATTCCTTAATCTATTTAGAAATTTTATCCTTACTATGTTTTGGAATAACTTGAGCATGGGATGTCACCCTAATTTGTCTTTTAGTGTTTAAACAATACTGCCATTTTTACTCAACTCTATCAAATAAACTTTTAGGTGTGGAGTTAGAAACTTTTAGAGAAGCCTTTTTAAATGTAGCCATCATGGCATATACTACCCCTTCTACTTGTTTCTTCTCAATCTTTCCAAGATTATCAAACTCAATGTGGGAGAAACTTGATAAATCAACATTGTTCCTAACATTCTCACATAGATTGTCTAGATCTAAGGAGGGACTATGACTCATGACTTGGAATTGGTTGTTGTCATCTAATTTAGTCTTCTCCTCATCATATTTAGCTTGGGTAGCATACTTTCTCCTTAATCTCTTTAGTGTTCTAGATTCCTTCTCTTTTGGCTTGGCTACTTCTTTAACCTTCTGTGCAATAAATCTTGTACTAGCTCTTGTGGTAGGTGTTGTAGGTTTGGGTTGATTAGGTTTTGCAACTTTCTTTGTTTTTTCTCACTACTTTAGTCTTTTCCTTTATTTTCTTCTTATTAGTAGTTATACTTAATTTATCAACTATATTTTCCTTGACACCTTTTGTAGATTCTACTTCCTTCTCTTTTTTATCTTTCTCTAACCCTGTGTCAATGCCAATGGTGCTTGAACCTATGTTTCCTCTTCTTCTTCATCATCTTCATCTTCTTCACCCTCAAATCATTTACCAAATTTTTCTTTAAAATTATTCACCAATTTTCTCTTCTTTCTCATCATTGAAGCAATCTTCAATTCCATAGTGATCTTTGATTTGGCCAAGTCATAATTACCAAATGCTTTTCCTTCCTTATCCACTTCTTTTGCAAGTAATGTTGTGATTAATATAGAGGCCTCATCAACATTGATTTCATAACCCAATGACCATTTCCACCTCACCCTGGGGATTTTTTCTTGTACATATGTGAAATCAATATCAACTAGGAAGCAAACATCATTAAAATGATTTTCCACTAGTAAGACTAGTATCCTTAGTCTTTTTTTCATCATTTTCTTAAAATCTTCAAAATAACTAATCATCACTGACTCAAAGTTATCACCTCATTTCTCAATAAATTCTCCTAATTGAACTACAATAAATCTATTCACCTTCCATGCAACCTTACCAAATGTAGGAAATGTATTCTACACATAAAAGAAAATGCATACCAGAATAGATCCAAATTTACACTATGCACTCTTGGTTTTCCTTATGTCTCCCCAATTCTCAATCAATGTTTGCAATTGTAACTTGGAAAGATCATAGGTATGGTCCTTCTTCACAATTTTATATTCCATATCCACTACAATGCAAGGTACACTATTTAATCTGCTAGACTGATAAAGCTTGTGTACTATTACCCTCACTACAAAAACTATTAGGGGATTTTTGATAGTATCATTAGTCATTCCCCTTCTATTCCATACATTCCCTTTGTTCTTTTCAATAATTTCCTTTGATTCACTTCTCATGGTCTTTGGCTGATCTAGGGATGGATACCTTGGTACCCTATGAACAATCTTCTTTGAAATTTTTACTGGCCAATTTCCTAACCATATAGAGCTATCATGAATTCTACATAAAAGAATCTTAATCCACTATATTTTGAAGATATTGGGGAAATCTAGGGCATGAGTCAACCATTTCTTCTTAAAAATATTGAATTCTTCCTTCAATTCTTTATTTTTGCATAGTTTCTAATATACTTTTCTGATTTCCATGTATGCTTCCAATATTGCATGTGTAACAATTCCTAACATCTTGAATCATCAAGACTTGTAGTGTTATCATAAAGAACATACCAAAGGGATCCTTCTTATTATCTATATCTAGGATAGCCTTGAAAATAGGTTGTTTTATTTCATTCCTAATCAATTGAACATTTAAAACCTCTTTTCCCTCCACACCTTTTTCTTTAGAAGAACTAGACACCATTTCATGTATCTAGGGTTTGTGAAATTTGAAACTTCATAGCTTGACACATGGTAAATACCTTATAAATCTTATTGAAATGGTGTCAAACAACTATTTAAATCTCCTACAAATGATCAGATCAAATTTTCTAGATCAACTCTATATTTTTGTGTTCTTCTTTGAATTTGAATGATGTCAAATGAACAAGAAATTGATCAAATAGCCATTAAAACATTGCATTTAATGCTAAGTTCTTACATAGCTATAAGCTCGACATAAATTAAATTTCTAGCTCACTCAGTATTCACATGCCTTTCCATATCCTCAGCAACCATTAAAAGCTTGGCCTCAACTAACAAATTTCATTTAGCTTGGCATCAACTAACATTTCACTCAATAGTTATATGAAAATTTTCACACTCAGTAGTAACATGAAAAAATGACAAAACTTAAAGATTTATCCTTGATTTCTAATAACACTTTGCATCTTTATTCATACATATGTGATCTTTTCAAAACTAAATCCTTGGAACTGATGTATGGTATATCTTTTTAAATATTAGTCCCACATACCTCTTGATTTCCTAATTTGATGAGGTGTGATCACCTAACCCATTGGGTGAAGTGATCCCATCTACACTTGATGCACTGCAATATTCCTTTCCCTTCTATGTCTTGTTAATCTCATCTTAAATATTTTAATATTTGTCTTTGCTTTTTCTTTTATTGAACTCACAAGTTGGTGTCTTTGACCTTATTGGACAATATTTGTTGATGTGACCAGTCTTCAAATAACTAAAACATGTAGTTTGACACAACCAGTAATCACTTTTGAAATGTTTTTTAATGCAATTTTTAGGAAAATGTTCATAATCTTGATAGCAGTGACAACTATACCTTGTATTATAATCCTAATTATAAGATTTTTCATTGTTCTTTACCTTTGTTTACTTATTTGATGATCACTTGGGTTTGGATCTGCATTCAAAAGTTATATTCCATACTTCTAATAGTTATAATAGTATCCTTCAAATCTTTGAGTGTGCATGGTCTTGGTTCTGCATTCATGTGCCTAATGACTTTGTTTATTGCACTTGTGGTAGTGACCCATGCTCTTTTGCTTAATATTTTGAATTATAGTCTTTCTCATGTGCACATTAGCAGTATGTCTTTTCTTACCACAAATATGACAAGTAGGTTTGGAGTTCTTATCTTTTTTACTTCTTTCTTTAGCACTTTTGGATGATTCTTCTTCTTTAGCACTAGTGTATCCCATTTCAAATGTAACATTGTTAGATCTAGGGGATCTCATTAATTTTTCAAATTGTTTGATGGCTTCACTAGGTTTATTGAAACTTTCAACAAACTCCTTTTCCCTTTTTAGATCATTGCTCAACTATTCATTCTATAACTTTAGTGTTGTGATCTCAATTTCTTTACTATTTATTTCATGATTAGAAATTATGAATTGATTCATTATTTCTAATTGCATGTGAGAAATCCTATTTACTTCTGATGATCTCTCTTCTAGTCTACTAGTGAAAACCTTTTTGTCATCTTCAACCATGACTTTATCTTCCATAGCTTTCTTTTTCTATTGGGTCACCTCACATAGTAATATGGCTTTTGATTCTTACTCTATCTTAAGATTTTTTTATCTCTCAACTAGGGTTCTATTCTTTTCAATTAAATTTGCAATTTCTGTAATAAATTCATTGGAGTTTCCATTTGCAAATACTTTAGTAGTGTCCATCTCTTGGAAGTGTGTGTCATTCTAAAATGTACCTTTTTTTATTTTACATGATAATTCAAGCCTCAAATCAGATTTTTAAAACCAAACAACCAATATTACAAAGATCCACCAATTTCTCAAATAAACCCAAATCGGGTATGTCCGAAATAGTGCCAAAAAACTTCACAACTTCACAAATTATTAATAAATCTGAAAATGGATATTTTTATAGAAATTTCAGCAGCATAACAGCCTAAAAAATAAATTTTTTAGATCTGTATAGCCTTTACACAACAGCTCACAAATGTAGGACAAAAACTATGCTCATCGGGCTCCCGAAATTAACACAAAAATGCCCGAAAACACCACAAAAACACTAATAATCTATCTCAAAAGTTTAATCACATCCCAATAAATATATTCAGCTCTATTTTAACATCTTAAAGTCTTAAATAAAGCATCAACCCAAACTGATATGAAATACTCAACTGAAAACACCAAACTCATACAAAAAAACACACCCGAAAACCCACAAATCTGCACTATTCAGCACAAAGGCAAACTCTGTATGAGCATGCACATGGAATGGCTTCAAACTCCCATTCTTAGCCTTTCTAGAAACCTGAAAAATCCCATTCTTGGGTCTCCCTAGAAACTTGCAAACTCCCGTTCTTGGGTCTCCTTCTCCACAGGTTTGGCAGCCTCTGAAGAATAACAAAGAAATGAGCAAAAATCAAGTTCTGGAATCAGCCCAAAATGCCTCCAAACCCCTTAAAAGAGGGCATAACCCTAACTCACATCCAAGAGGGGTTAATAAAACATATTTTAATAATAATTTTCATTTATTAGTCCATTAGCTTCCAAAGATTATCCCCTTTTTCCAAAACTTCACCTTTTTGGGCCTGCTTGCCTTAGCAAAGATTATTATTTTTAATTATTTGAAAAGGGGACATGACAAGTCCTCCCCTCCCAAAAATTGCTTGTCCTCAAGAAATGGCTGAACAATAAACCAATCAATCCACCTGGATCCCAAATGTAGTCATGAACTATACTACTACCAATTAACACAGGCTCCTGCAATATCCTCTGCAATATGACCAAGAGGAATCCATAATCAAACTGACAATTATAGCTCAACCAAACTCCAAAATCACAACTTCCATAGTCAAAAACCCATGAGACACAAACTCTTAGAACATCAAAATTCAAGTAAAGTGGACAAATCAAATTTCCAACATAGTAAATACCATCAACACATCCCACTGGCCTATACGGAACATACAATCCAACTCTGCAACAATGGTGAATGCTCCCGAATGAAATTGTACCAAGTATGGAGAATGCACACATTGTACAACTCCTATAGTCAACACAACTCTGTAGATCACCAACCACTATCTCATAACCATAACTCCCATGCACCCTTGATGGTGAAAAGCCATCACAAGATAAACAACAAGAAATGGAACCCAAATAAAATTTTCCTGCCATCAACTCCTCAACACAAGGATCAAATGCTAACTGATGTACATACCCTACAATATAATGTTGATAAAGAAAACCAACCTTAGTCAATAGCTTACCATGAACAAGTGATACAACCCACTATGACTGATCACCAGCTAAGTTAGGAGATGTCATAGCCAAAGGAGTAGAAACAATAACAACAGCCATTGAAGCATGACTCCAAAACTCCTGCTCTAAGTCATATATTATCAAGCTGTAAACTGTAGAACCTATCACCATGTTGTGCCCATCATGACTCTCATCTTGAGGCATCAAACTATCCCATAACTGATGATAAGCACTAGGAACCAAAGTACATCTCTATATCATCATCTCATCAACATGGTCATCAAAGGTAAACTGATGAGCATACCTCACAATGTAATGCTGATAGAATGCACCAATCTCAGTCAATGGCTCAGACTACAATCCAGATGTAACTAACTGCAATCAATCACTAACCAAGTTGGAACTGACTACTACCTTTGAAGTCATCACTAAGGTAGTAGTATTACTAGCAAGAACCATGCCAACTATCGGCTCACCAACATCACACATGGTCTTTGATACAGCATCTCTAGTCTTCGTGCCATTTGTGCTAGAGGTCACCACCATGTTAGGCATACCACAACAATCTACTGCAGCACCCAACTCAACTGAACCTAACTCTAATGGGGAAGAACCTGATATTCCAATGTTAGTATCAAGGATGGATGCATCCCAATCTCCACTATCTTTGACAATCTCGACCATGGACATCCTCAGATCATCAGACACCACAGCTTGTGACTATAAATAATCTAGTAAAGACTGTAGTTGCTCTAACTCCATGGTCACCTTAGCCAAATAAAACTGTGACTCCTTGAAAGCCAACTATGTACTCTCAAGAATCTCAGAAGTCACCTCAAGCTGCTCAGTAAGCTCACTCACCTCATCTTCCTTGGCCAACAATGCATCATATGTTGTACTACCCCACTCCATAAGATAATCTCTGTCTGCTACCAAATGCATATAATCCTATCTCAAAATCTGGATATCCTCCCATAAAGAGTGGAACTCTATCAAGGAAAGATAATTGCCTCCCTGCTCATCACTAGTAGGAGAACCCCATCCATAAATTGCTAACAATTGAAGAAAAACATCAAAATGTTGGCAAGCGATAGAAATGTCTCGCTCACTAACTCTCAACTGATTAGACACATGATGGCACTGGCTTGACTGTCTCCTACAAACCTCCTCTGATGCACTATCTAAAGGAGTATCCTCAAAGTTACTATTCTCTAGATTATTACCATCCATATCCTGTGAATCAACTCTAAAGCTCATATCAACAAACAGAGTATCAAAAACTATAGCACTTCTGTCCAACTCCTTTATACCAAAAGAAACTAATTCTTCAAAACTTCCCACTGCATCCTCTTGGATGTCATCAATGCCAATATGATCCTAGGACTCATCTGTACACACTGCCAAATATGAAAGATCATGAACACATTCCAGCAAGTATGGTTGACAGGATATATGAACAAAGCCCAACACCAATGTATAAAAACTAATACCAACATTGAACAAGCTACTAGCACAAGAAAAGACAACATCATGCAATCTGATAATCAAATCCATGATAGCACCCAGACAAACACTGCTACCAAAAAGTGTTAAAGATCTCTACTAAATTGAATCCTAAATGCCAATATAACAATCTTGAGTCCAATTCTGTAAACTAGAATGAGCTAGTAACTCAAGCAAAATCCTCACTTGAGTAATATGACCAATAGCAACTAACTCCACATACCTGTCATGATGAGATAATGAAGTCACAATACTATCTTTGTTCACTTTTAGCTCATTGGACAAATCGTGTGAAGTACTACCAGCCTCAACCTCATGTGACGAAGCATCTAACTGTGCCTGGTACTCTTTCTCAACAAAGTCATGAATGCTCAATGTCTGCTCATCTCTACCAGGTATCTCACCATCATCTACAACAACATCCTCATAATCATCATCTAAACCCACTACGTTGTAGTCACTACTTGTTGTAACTATACCATCCTGAATACCTGTGATATCACCCTTTAATGACATGTATACAATTGTCTCAATTTTAGTATCAAGTTGACCATTACTATCAATCTGCATAATATCCTTTCTCACTACCTCCTATGGTGGAGTAGAATCTGAGACCTTAGCTTGGCTATAAGCTAGTTTCTCAAACTCCTCATGCAAGTTCTTGGTAATTGTGTCATTTGCCCTGTGAAAAAATTTTCCAAATAGAAATCCAGTCAACTTATCCACCTTAGCCAGGTCGAACAACATGTCATTCATTATACGGTGGTGCTCAACCAACTGTTCAGACATGTCATGGCTTATTTTCTTAAGTTTATCTCGAATGTCTAAATAACCATCCTTTCTACTATTCTGACTCTAGGTATCAATTGTCCAAGATCATGTCCTCTGAGACTCTGTACTACACCTATCCATTTTGGATAAAGTAGAGTGTAACCCCAATAGGTTTTAACTTCTTCAAACACCAAGAACTAACATTCAATTGATTAGAAGTAGCATGCAACCATAGATTTTGACATGCAGCTGATTAGAAGCAACATGCAACCAGAAAATTCACCAAGAACTGACATGAAAATGATTAGAAGTAGCATGCAATCATATATTTTGACATGCAACTGATTAGAAGCAACATGCAACCATAAATTATGACATGCAAGATCTGGGTAGTTGTCAAAACTGACATGCAAACTTCTACAAACCCTCAGGCTGGCAAGATCATGGCTCTGATACCACTGAAATGTCCCTTTTCTAATTTTACATGATATTTCAAGCCTCAAATCATATTTTTAAAACCAAACAACCAATATTACAAAGATCCACCAATTTCTCAAATAAACCCAAATCGGGTATGTCCGAAATAGTGCCAAGAAACTTCACAACTTCACAAATTATTAATAAATCTGAAAATGGACATTTTTACAAAAATTTCAGCAGCATAATGGCCTAAAAAATGACATTTCTAGATCTATATAGCCTTTACACAACAGCTCACAAATGTCGGACAAAAACTATGCTCATCGGGCTCCCAAAATTAACACAAAAATGCCTGAAAACACCACAAAAAAACTAATAATCTATCTTAGAAGTTTAATCATGCCCCAATACATATATTCAGATCTATTTTAACATCTTAAATTCTGAAATACAGAAGCAACCCAAACTGATATGAAATACTCAACTGAAAACACCAAACTCATACCAAAAAACACACCCGAAAACCCACAAATCTGCACTGTTTAGCACAAAGGTAAACTCTGTATGAGCATGCACATGGAATGGCTTCAAACTCCCATCCTTAGCCTTCCTAGAAACCTGCAAACTCTCATTCTTGGGTCTCCTTGGAAACCTGCAAACTCCCGTTCTTGGGTCTGCTTCTCCACAGGTTTGGCAGCCTCTGAAGAATAATAAAGAAATGAGCAAAAATCAAGTTTTGGAATCAGCCCAAAATGCCTCCAAACCCCTTAAAAGAGGGCATAACCCTAACTCACATCCAAGAGGGGTTAATAAAACATATTTTAATAATAATCTTCATTTATTAGTCCATTAGCTTCCAAAGATTATCCCCTTTTTCCAAAACTTCACCATTTTGGGCCTGCCTGCCTTAGCAAAGATTATTATTTTTAATTATTTAAAAAGGGGAGATGACACATTCTCTGCAATAGCAATTTCCTTCTTTCTTCTTAATGATTTCTTTAGATCTTCTCTTACTTCATTTAATTTTTGTAGAATGAGTTGTATTTCAAACTTCTAATTTTCAATAATCTTTCCCAACTTGTAGACTTCCATTTCCAAGACTTTTCCTCAAAGCTGCAAAGCTTTACTTTTATAGAACAAAGCTCTGATACCAATTTTTGGAATTATAATATGAAAAGTAAACTCTAAGGGTGGGGGGTAATGGGTGGTTAAAAATTTTACCCAAAAAAACATTCACAACATATCCATTTCACAATTCAATAAGTAAACTAAAATACCATATACAAAATATACATCTAAATTATGTAAACAAGTAAGAATTCACACATGTATGACACAAGATATGATTACCCATAAACCCTCCAATGAGAAGGTAAAAATGGGGTGGGGATGACACCCACAAATCTTTACTACTACAGTAATAAAGTGTAACTAGTGAAGGTTATAATGTTTGATTATTAAACATGATCTACCTTGAGAAAGATCTACCTTGTTAAAAGCTTACAAAGATGGTTAAGTCTTACCCTGTTAAAGGATTTCAATGCCTTGTTAGAAGATTTTTTTATTAAAGGACTTTAACTCACAATTAAGTAAGCACCTTGTTAAAGGATTTCAATACAACCTATTAGGACTACTCTATTAAGAGATTTATCTAGTTCACCTATTAGAATGTCTCAACAATGATCCTACAATTAGCACTCTATTGTCTGATGCTAGATCACCTCTATACTGATGTGTACTTGATCCTTCTTGATGAAATGTCTCTCTATTATTCATTGTTTCCTTCCTCTATTCTCCTTTAACTAATTATACAATGTAATTCAGATTATAATACCTTGGTCACCATGAATATCTTTTTTTCACATGAAAACTCTCCTTCTTTCTTTGATCATTCATAAAAAGTTTAGGGTTTGTCCTCCTTAAGAAGACCTAGGTGACTTAGGGTTAGGTATGAATCAATGGCTATGATTCACCTATATCATAGCTTAAACCTTCCCTATATCTAATTAGATGCATGTAATGCATAGGGATTCACACTTAATATTCATCCTTATCAACAAAAGATAATAATTTAATCCTTAATCAGCTAAAAAATAGTTTACATAGTAGTTTGTGCGAATAGAAACAACTATGTCAAAACTATGTTACTCAGCACCTGAAGTCCCTCTTGCTCAACACTAACTATGACTTCAATGCTATCACTCACCAGCTAAATGACTTGGCATGCACTACTTGCTCAACTCCTAAACCACTCGGCACATACTATCTTCTTGGCACTTGAGTGACTCAGCATATGGGTAAATTAGCACTCACTATTTACTTGGCATGCTCTAAGTTGTATGGTGTGCTTGGCATATGTTACTTGTTTGGCATGAATTAAGTAAATGAATTACATGTATATACACTCACTTGTCTAAACCAATTTGAGATTAATAGAAAAATGGGCTGAGTTTGCAAGAAATTTTAGAAAAACATATCATAGAAGATATTTTAGAAAGAAACAAGCCATAACCTAGTTAAATTAGTCTAGTTGTTTATTAGTTGGGTTGATTACAAATTCCTATAGAACTGTCATTAGATTAGGTACAATAAAATGAACAATCAACTGTATGTATGTATGTCTATATATATATATATATATATATATATATATATATATAGAAAAATCATTTGTGAATTGTGGAGATCACTAGAGACATAGGATTTCTTTGCCATGTCCTTCTAATTGTTGTATATGTATGTATGTAGATACATGTGTGTATGTGTGTGTGCATGCATGTATGTATATAAATAGAGAGATCTTGGGACAATAGAAAAACAATAAAACTCACTCAACTGGTAGCATGGCCATGGGTATTGTTACAAGTTTTTAAACATAACTATACAAGGAGTGAGTTAGGACCTATATAGATTAACCTTACATTAACTATAAACTACAATGCAAAGGTTGTACCAAGGTATTACAGTATTGTAATTGTCAATCTTAGATTGGTTTTGACAAGTCAGTGTATGCCGAGTCACTCAAGTGCTGAGTAGACAGTATATGTTGAGTGACACAGGAGTTGAGTAAATAGTGGACATTGAGAAATGTAGGTACCAAGTCATAGCAAAAATATTAACTTACATGTTGAGCATCAGAGACTTTAGATGCTAAGTGGCATAGTTTTGACATATTTGTTTTTAATGGCACAAATAACTATGTGAACCATTTTTGAGCCAACTTAAGATTGAATTTGAATATTTTGGAGATAAGCAAAAATCTCAAGTTGGATTCCCTATGCAAGTACATGCAAACAATTAGAAAATGAGAAGGATTAAGCAACAAAATGGATGAATCTCAATCATATATTCATACCTAACCCTAAGTCACTAAGTCTTCTTAAGGAGGACAAAACTATAAACTCTTTATCAATGAGTGTGTAAGGAATTAAAGGAGTGAAAAGAGAAGTTTGCATGCACAAATAAAGCATTCTTGGTGGCTTGAAAGTTATGAAGTGAGATTAAATTGCAAAAATCAAGTGCTAACCATAGGGTTAATGTTGAGACATTCTAATAGATGATTTTAGTCAAAATCTCTTAACAGTATATTCCTAATAGACTGTATGAAATCCTTTAATAGGGTGCTTACTTAATTGTAAGTTAAAGTTATTTAACAAGGCATGCTTCTAACAGGGTGTTGAAATCATCTAACAAGGTGAGACTTAATTATCTTTGTAAGCCCTTAACAAGGTAGATCATGACTCATGATCAAAACATTTTAACCTTCATTAGATGTACTTTATTATTGTAGTAGTGAATATTTAAGGATGTCATCCCCACCCTAGTTTTACCTTCTCACTTGGAGAGTTTTTGGGTAATCATAACTAGTGTTATTTCTATGAATGCTTACATGTTTACATGATTTAGAAGTCTATGTTTTACATGTGATTTTAGTTTACTCATTGATTGAATGAGATAGATGTGTAGAGAAATTTTTTTGGGTCCAAGTTTAAACTACTAATTCACCCCTACCTCTCAAAATTTTACCTTTCCTATTGTATTTCCAACAATTGGTATCAGAGCCTTGTTCTCTAAAAGAAATACTTTATAGCTTAGAGGAAAGATCTTGAAATGGAATTCTACAAGTTGGGAGAAACTATTGAGAACTAGGAGATTGAAATATATCTCATACTACATCAACTAAATGAAGCAAGAGAGGAACTAAAGAAATCTTTTATGAGAAGGAAAGAAATTTCCATTTAGAGACACACAATACAAAGAGATAGACACTGCTAAGCTATTTATAGATGGAGACTCAACTAAATTTGATGCAATAGTTTTAGATGTAATAGAAAATAATAGAGCCCAAGCTGAGGAAATCAAAAACCTCAAATTAGAGTGAGAATCACAACCTATACTACTATGTCAAGTGGTTGAACAAAAGAAGAAAGCCATGGAAGACAAAGCCATGATTGAAGAAGACAAAAAGGTTTTGGACAATAGACTAGAAGAGAAATCATCAAAACTAACCAAGATTTCCAACATGCAATTGGATACTCTAAGTCAAATGATGAATGCCAACTATGAATTGAATGTCAAGGACATTGAGATAACTACATTAAAGTTGCAGAATGAACAATTATGGAGAGACCTAAAGAGAGAAAAGGAATTTTTTGAAAGCTTCAACAAACCAAATGAAGACATCAAATACTTTGAGCAATTATTGGGCTCCTATAGATCCAATAATGATACATCAGGACTAGGTTACACAAGTATTAAATAAGCAGAATCATCCAAAAATGTAGAAGAAAAGAACAACAAAGATAAGAACTCCAAACTTACTTGTCATAATTATGGTAAGAAAGGACATACTACTAATGTGTGTAGGAATAAGACTACAAATTAAAATGTCAAGCCCAACAACATGATTCACTTCCATAAGTGCAACAAGTAAGGTCATCAGGCACATGGATGCAGAACCAAGACCATGCATATACGAAGATTTGAAGGATATTGCTACAACCGTTAGAAGTATAGACATAGAGCTTTTGAATGTAGATCAAAACCCATGTGGTCATAAAACAAGAAAACAAAGGTAAGAAACAATGAAAACTCTTATAACTAAGATTATAATATGTAAGATATAACTATCATTATTGTCAAGAATATGGACATATTCTTAAGAATTGTATTAGGACACACTTTAGTGGTATCTATCAAAGGTGGTTAAGTCAAACAACATGTTTTAAGCTTTTTGAAGACTGATCACATTAGTAGACATTGTTCGACTAAGTCAAAGGCACCAAGTTGTGAATTTGATAAAGGCAAAGGTAAGACAGATGTTGAACACATCAGAAATGAGATGAATAAGACATGGAAAAAGAAGGATGATTGCAACACATCAAATGGAGAAGGGACCACTTCACCCAATGGGTCAAGTGATCACACCTCATCAAACTAGGAAATCAAATGGTATGTGGGACTAATATTTAAAAGTTATATCATACATCAATTCCAAAAGAAGTAGTACTAAAAGGACTACATTAGCATGAATAAAGATGCAAGATGTTGTTAGAAATTCAAGATAAATATGAGTTTTTCATGTTGTTTTTGAGTATGAAATAATTCCTATGTGCACTGAGTGATGTTAGAAGATACCAAGCTAGCAATCTAGTTAGTTGATACTGAGTTCATAGTGGTTGTTGAGTGATGGAAATGTCAATGGATTCTGAGTGAGCTTGAAATTGGTTAATGATGAGCTTATAGCTGTACAAGCACTCAACATTTATTGCAGGGTTTTCAAAGAGTATTTTATCAATTTTAGCTCATTTTTCATCATTTCAATTTTGAGAAAGAATAAGTAGAGTAGAAGGTGATCTATAAATAAATCCAAGTAGTTGCAAAAAGATCTAAGTAGAAATTATATGTCAATTTGTCATATTTCACAAGGTATTTATCAAGAGCTGAGCTATGCAATTTAAAATTTTGTAAACCCTAGTTTCTCATTATGGCATCTAGTTCAAGGAATGTAAAAGGGGAGGAAGTTTTGAATGTTCATTTAATAAGTAATGGGGTCAAGCAACTTATTTTCAAAGCCATTCCTGATATTACATATAAGCAAGATCCTTCTAGTGCATTATTGATGATTCCACCAAATGTAATAATGGTGCAAGATGTAAGAAAATGCTATAACTCTAAGATTTGTATCATTGGTGACATGGATATTGGGGAGGAATATAAAAACCTTTGTGATAATGGTATCTTTAAGGAAGAATTCAAAATCATTGAAAGAAACGGATTAACACGAGTCCTAGATTTTCCAAATGTATTCAAGACAAAGTGGATTTGGATAGTGCTTAGCTGAATCTATGATGGTTCATTATGGCTGGACAATGGACCTATTAAAATAACTAAGAGAATAATCCATAGGGTTACTGGTTACCCAACCCTAGATTGGCCTAAGTCATTGAGAAGTGATTCTAAATAAGTGATTGAGAAGAACAATGGAGTTGTCTAGAATAAAAGATGTACAACAATAGATACAATCACTAATCCTCTTATTAATTTTTTTGTAAGGGTAATATTACAAAAGTTCTTTCAATCCAATAGATTAAATAGTGTGCCCTGTATAGTTGTGGATGTGGGATGTAAGATTGTAAAGAAATATCGTACATATGATCTAGCAGAACTACAAATGTAACAATTGATGGAGAACCTTGGAGCAATCAGGAAAACTAAGAACACACTGTGAAAATTTGGTTCAATTTTGATTTGTATATTCTTTTATGCACAAAATGCATTCCTCTCATTTGGTACTATGGGATGGAAAACCAATAGATCAGTAGCAATGTAGATTGGTGAGTATATTGAGCAGCTAGGAGAGAATTTTGAATCTCTAATGACAAGCTATTTTGAATACTTCAAGAAGTCAATGAAGGAAAGATTAAGAATACTAGTATCCTTAGTTGAGAAACACTATAATGATGTATGTTTTCTTGTGGATTTTGACTATACATTTGTTCAAGATGCTACACCAAGAGTAATATTTTTGAGGCCACTTGGTTATGAAATAAATGTCGATGAGGCCTCTATAGCCATCACAATTTTACTATTAGAAGAGGTATATAAAAGTGCAAAGATATTTGGAAACTATGAGATGGTAAAGTCCAAAATTGCCATGGAATTGAAGATTGCTTCAACTTTGAAGATAAAGGAGAAGATAGTAAAGAAGTTGAAAGCTATGTTAAGAGAGGGTGTTGTTGAGGAAGAAGAAGAAGAAGAAGAAGAAGAAGAAGAATAGGAAGAGGAAGAAGAAACTCAAGCATAAGCACCTCTAGCTTTGACACAAGGCATGGGAGAAGATCAAGAAGAGGAGGATACTGAAGGTGCCAAGGGAGAAGAAACCAAGGAAGCACATACTCCTATCGAGCTAAAGAAGAGAAGGCCAAGGCATAACTTGTGGCAAGAGCTAAGATGCTTATTAAACCAAACCAAGCTAAGCCCACTACACCTACTACAAAAGCTACAACACACACAAATACAAAAAAGGCCAAGGAAAAGATAAAACAAACCAAACAAGGAGGTCAAGAGAAAAAGAGACCAAGAAGAAAGTATGTGGAAATAGCAGAGACTAATGATTAGAAAATAAAATCAAATGACAATAGCTAATTTAAGGTGGCGAGCTATAATTCTCTATCAGATCTTGATAATTTATGTGAAAATGTTAGAAATAGTATAGACCTATCAAGCTTTGGTCATATTTATTTTGATAAATTGGGTAAAGTAGAGAAAAAATCAAGTAGAGGAGGCCATATGTGCCATGATGGAAAAAATTAAGACAACTCTACAAGAGATTGTCAACTCAATGTCTAAGAGTCTATATGATAAAGTTGAGAAAAAATGACACTATTATCTAAACTTGGAGAAACAAATAAGAGAAATATCTCTAGCCCAAGTGATGCCAGAATTAACAAAGGCACAAATTGCTAAGGCTATGAAGAAGTATATAGTTAGGCTTGTACCTAAATATAGAGCCTTCAACATTTTGCAAAACAACATTGAGGATGTTGTCAAGAAGACCACTCAGATCTGGAAACTTACTTATGGGTTGACAACAATAAAGGAAGGAGAAGAAGAACTCATTGAAGTAAAGGATGATGAAGGAGATGATGGCAAAGGTGATACAATTGGAGGGGGAACATAAATGCAAAAAGATGACAAGGAAACAACTTAGCCTAAGAAGCCAAAAGAACAAAGTGTGCAAAACACACAAATGTTGAGTGTCAATACTCCAAATGTCACAAGTGAGACTATTGAGACAATAATTGTCAAAGATGTTTCTAATCTATTAGCTTTGAACATCAATCCCCTTACTAAAGATGATTTAAAGAAGATCTTAGATTAGTCTACACTAGAGGCCAAACTTTGTGACAATCCTATTTTGGTCAGTGTGGATGAGCTACATATATTAATGACTAATGTTACAAGGAAAAAAGTGAATCCATAAGAACACCTTCTATCATCCCTCCAATCACTAATGTGCAACCTTTTGTAAATATACTAGAAGCCATATCAAATAAGGTACATACAATTTCCAAATTTGATATTATAGAAAAGAACATAGTGGAAGTACAAGTTGATACTATAGAAATAGGTAAGATAGACTTATCTATAGCTACTACAAAAGGACAAGGTGTAAGTTAGGTCATTGTGCCAAAATAGAAGAAGGCTAAAGAGAGTGAGATGACACCACAACTAAAGGAACAAACTACCATCCAAGCCCTAGTAACCTTACCAGTATCTGGCACTCCATCAAGTCATACTCTTCAAAAGCCAAGCACATAAGCTACTCCATTATAGATCTCAGTGTTGAGCCCTAGTTCATCAAAGGCTAAAGAAATAATTCAATATGGAGATGTGAATCTTGATGAATAACAAATTTTATTAAATTTTGATTTTGATACCATGACAATAGAAAAATGGGCATATTACAATAAGCTCTAGCAAGGAAAAAACATCAAGAAATGCATAGAAGGGAGCACAAGAAGAAGTAGGAACTTCAAGACATCTTTTTAGATGCATTTAGTCTACCAAATCTAGATGAGATCAAGCCATTAATCGATCAACTAATAGATATAGCAGAGAAGGTTAGTAATGAAGACATGGATACAAATGCCAAATTACTTGAATGGTCAGAAAAGAAGTTCCAAAACAAAATAAATGAGAAAATATCTAGTGATATAGCACTAACTCAAGTTGCATTAGCAACTAATTTTTAGGATGTGAAGAATGTACTTGAGAACATATTCTCATTGTACACAAAATTATGCAATCCAACACTATTCACCCAAGAGAGCATAAGTCATATTTTGAGTCTAGAGAGCCAAATTTTTGCATCAAGTGCAAGACTACCAACAAATCCAGCTCAAAGTGAGAAGCAATTTAGGACATTTCTTCAAACATAGATTTAGTTAGTTGTATTGATAGTATATAAGGCCAACATAAGGGCCAAACTAACCTGCATCCAAGAAACCCTCACCCCCATATGGAAATAATGCACAAGGAGCTATGCTATGTTGAAACCCTACTCAAGAAAGACCCTAATCTTTCTACTTGAGATGGTCTACTTCACCTTGCTGCCAAGCTTGCAATCCAAATCAAGTTATTAGATGTAGCATGTTAGAATTGGTATGTAGCTCTTAAAATGATATTAGGTGTCCATAAATATTTTTTGGACAAACACACAATTAGTGTACGGCCCATTGCCATAAGTATCAAAAAGGTGGAGATACATATTTTTGGGGAAGAGAAAGAAAGAATAAGATAAAGAGGGAGACATATTTTTGAGAATGAAATAGGAGAATGGGGGAGATATTACTTTAGGGAGAATGAAAATCAGATGAGGGAGAACAAGAAAATAGAGAGAAACATCATAACATAATAGAAATATCAAATGAAAGAGTATCAACAAAAAACACATTGAAGTCAAAGTGTATCAACATAGACACATTTACTCAATAGAAGTACCCAATTTTGGATACAAAATAGACATATCAACTCATGGGTAGTTATCAAATTTTAAGGTATCTAAGTTATTGCAAAAATTTGAAAATTTGAAGTTTTGTATATAAGCCAAGTTGAGATATGTTATGCTTGTAAGATTAAGGATGATAATGTATAATCAAGTGTTTTTCACACTCATGTCAAAGGGGCAGATTGTTGATCTCAAATTGGTTTTGACAAGTGAATGTCAACACAATTAAGTTACTTACTTAGTTAATGCCAAACAAGTAACATATGTCAAGAAAATCATAGACCAAGCAAAGGCATAGTGAGTGTCGAGCCACTCATGTGCCAAGTCACTAAAGAGATGAGAAAAAAAATATAACAAGTGACATAGGAGCTGAGTAAATAGTCAATGTTGAGCATTGTAGGTGCTAAGTTATAGTAGAAATATTAGTGCATGCCAAGCATCAAAGACATTAGATGCCGAGTGACACAGTTTTGACATATTTTTTTGTAATGGCACAAACTATATAAACCATTTTTGAGCCAGCTCAAGATTGAATATCAATATTTTGGAGATAAGGATGAATATCAAGTTGGACTCCATATGAAATTACATGCAACTAATTAGAAAATGGGAAGGATTAAGAAACAAAATATATGAATCTCATCCATAGATTCATACCTAACCCTAAGTCACTAAGTCTTCTTAAGGAGGATGAAACCCTAAACTCTCTATCAATGAGTGTGTAAGGAATTGAAGGAGTGAAGAGAGAATTTTACATGTGAAAATAGAGCATTCATGGTGGCTTAGAAGTTATGAAGTGAGATTGAATTGCAAAAACTAGTTAGAGCAAAAAGGAGGATAGAGAAGAGCATACAACATAGAGACATTTGATCAAGAAGGATCAAGAAGATAAGTGTTTAGAGGTGATCTATTATTGGGAAATCAAGTGCTAATCATAGGATCAATGTTGAGACATTATAACAAGTGATTTTAGTCAACATCTCTTAACAGAGTAGTCCTAACTGACTATATGAAATCCTTTAATAGAGTGCTCACTTAATTGTGAGTTAAAGTCGTTTAACAAGGCACACTTCTAATAGGGTGTTGAAATCCTCTAACAAGGTGAGACCTAACAGTCTTTGTAAGATTTTAATAGGGTAGACCTTTCATAGGTTAGATCATGACTCATGATCAAAATATTGTAACCTTCATTGGATACAATTATTACTACAGTAGTGAAGATTTTTGGGTCTCGTCCCCACCCCTATTTTACCTTCTCACTTGGAGGGTTTCTGGGTGATCATATCTGGTGTTATTTGTGTGAATGCTTACATGTTTACATAGTTTAGAAGTATATACTTTACATATTTCAATTTACTCATTGAATGTATGAGATAGATGTGTGGTGAAAGTTTTATGGGTCCAAGTTTAAACTACTGATTCACCCCCCTCTCAAAAGTTTACCTTTCCTATTGTATTTCCAATAGTAATTATATAAGACCATCTAATTTTCTCAAGTGGGTACATGATGGTGAAGAGCTATATTAGGTGAGTAAAGCTCATTAGTAGTTATAGGAATAAAACTACATCAAAACAATTAGAAACTAGAACTACATATTTGTTAGATTGAGTAGCTCAAGGGTCTTGATCCAATGGATATGTGTATGTAGGCAGCCGAGTAGGTAGAGTATGCCTCTAGTGTGTAAATGTTTGGGACACAGTTAGGTAGCATTTAACTATTTTAAGACATTATATGTTAATTCACTAGGCTCGTTCTCCTGCAAAATTCTCTTCCACAATGAAATTAACTCTAAACCATACAAAGGATGTTGAAGTGGTTTCCAACCTTGAAACACTCAATACATATATTACTATTATTTATGTATATGTATGTATATACATATGTGTGTGTGTGTGTGTGTGTGTGTGTGTGTGTGTGTGTGTGTGTGTGTGTGTGTGTGTACATACATACATACACACACATCTATGTGTGTCTATATATGTATATATAGAGAGAGATCTTGGCTAGAATATCACCCAAGATGGCTAAAATATTTGGCAAAGAACCTATTTCAATAGCATACTATCTCATCCATGGGAACTATTTCATTTTTAGTTCTACAATTTTCATTTCTTATGTTGGTGTTTTGAAACAACATGGTTTTAGATTACCTCAATGAGAATAAGATACATCTAGGGGTAGCTACTTCCCATCCTCAACATACCCTTTCAGACATTGTGCCAACTATAAAGCTAGACCCTTCTTCTACTTTAAGATTTGCAAAACCTAGGTGGGTGTACCTATTAGATTCTTCATATGGTACCAGTTGTCAAAGCATACACTAAATCTAAGCAAAAATATAAAACCCTTAATCTTCTAACACTTATGCAAAGATCTCAAACATGAAATAACTAGTAACATGACCAAATAAAGTGATAAGATAAGTGAAGGCATCCTTTTTAGTTCTTCAACATTAAAGGGAAATATATTGTATTAATGATGTTCATTTTCAACAAAACCTCAAATATGCAGTAGTAAGAAATAGTTGATCATGTAGCTAATTAGTGCCTTATCTATTGGAAAATTCCACAAATGATTCACATACATCTCTGATACCAATAACATATTCCATACATCGCAATATGAGACCTATCTTATCACTTTGTGAATCAAACATTGGTGTTCATAATAACCTCATTCTCATGAAATATCCTTCTCAAAATAACTAGCAACCCTATCAAATACATCAATCTTTTACTTGGCTCTTTGTTCCAACAGAAAAAATATATTAGACATACAACCTTAAGGGGATGTAAATTGTTCTTAGTTCTTTGTCTCTAAACCACATAAGATTGCAGATTACAAAGATAGGAGATGAGAATTAGAATGAAACTAAGAGTTTCCTACTCATTTGTATTCATTTCTTTGAAACTATACATTCAAATACATCTAAAAAAACTCACAAAAGCACTAAATAGATTAGAACTAGCTATATTATCTTCATTACTACTATTCATACAAGATAAATATACTAAAGAATGTGGTGGAATCATAGTTCAAGATCCAATAGTGTGGTCTCACAAGCAAAACTAGAACCAACAATGTGGTATCACATTGAAAATTTCCAACCTTCTAATCTTATAGTAAAAAATTGGAACCCTCACATTGAAAATATCTCTTCCTCAATGATGAAAACCCTTCTGTTATGAAAATATCTAAAAAGCATCATGAAATGTAGATGATACCTTGGTTCAGCTGATTTAGAGATGACAAAACTCACCATATATATATCTTACTACCTTTTACATTTAAATCATCCTTAAAGCTATCAATGAAATCAAATATGATGCAAATCTAATCAAAATATAACATTATTCCATTCTAAAAACATCAAATCAACATTTTCACTAAGGAGCCCCCATATTCACAAATATACCTATAGCTACTTCTAGTAAATACCTGTATAAAAACTAATTGCAGAAATGGATAGTTCATCTCTTGCCAATTTCAACAATATATTACACTATGCATTTTGGATAAAAATGATGCCTTTGTGGTCCATTTGAAATTCTAGCCCTAGGCTATAAACAATCATAAAATGAAAAATTTAAAATGTTACATAGTATAAACCATATAATATCATAAATCTTTCAACATTAAAAATCTAAGCATTGAGAATATCTGAACTTTTATTTTTTATTAATTTTCCTTATTTCACCAATCCACCTATGCCATGTATCATATTTCCATTTTCCATTTGACCTAAGTGGGCCCCACATTTTCTCATGCCATATTTGAACATTTTGATTTTGTGATCTTACAATGATATAATGAAATCATAATATCTTAAGCATTACGCTTCTCATTCCCAATCTTACAAACAAGGCAATTTTTGTAATGTCATAGCTCTTTATCCTTACCTCCCCAATCACACAATTTGGCATATGGTTAGGCCTCTTCATTTGCACACCAATGATCTCCCAATGCCATCACAACATCATAGACCTTTGTAATCTGGCTCCTAACCATATGACAAATTCACCATTCTTGTAATATCTTACTTTGGGAAATTTCAAACTACAATCTTACGCTGACCTTATCATCATAATACCATCTCCCTTCCTTCATGATCTCTCAACAAAAAGCTTCATTGAACTAGTATAGCATCTTACCTTAACCTTTTTCATGATACAATCCTATGATCATGGTTACCTTTATTATTTCATAACATCTCTTATTACCCTTCAGACTTCTATGATATTATTGTAAACTACTAACTCTTTCTACCATAGCATCATAAGCTTTATAATTTTCAAATATGATCCTATGATCATGGCTTGCTCGTAACATTGGAACACATCCTTTATCTATTGAGTTACTATGATGAGCCATTTTTTGTAAGGTCAAAGACTACCACATGCCACTCAAAATAGTATAAAATTCTTTTTTGGTCCTACTAATCAGACTAAGCATATATCTGGTATTCATATCATAGTCTGGCCATTCAGGAAAAGGACACCTATCTCATAGCACACCATCACTATTTACCTATATTTAATCTCCTTACAATATTATGACCATAAATATCCCATAGCATCATAGCAACCAAATATTTTCTTTACAATTTTAAGATGTCCACTACTTCGTAACATCATAACACCTCCTTTCATTGTTCTTGATGCCACAATGACCTCCTTTATCGTAATATTGGAGATCATCAAAAAGAAAGCCAATCAAACTATGATACAATAATATAAAAAAAAAGAAATCGTATGATCAAAAAGACAAATTTTGTCATCTAGGATACCACGACAAAACATTTATCTTAAGATTGGGAAATTGAAAACTCCTCCTTATGATACTCTACTATCCTTTAATCATAACATCGTAGAAGACAATGTAAAGCACAAAATGAAATCATGCTCAATTATAAAACCTAGGGTAGGGACCTAAGCTCAAATTTTATGAAGGTTTTACAATGTGGGATAAATTTGAAACCCTAGGGCACTAAACTTTACACTTGGGACAATAACAAAATATAATTGGATCAAGGAAAAACATGCTAGGATTTCCTCTACAAATAAAAACAAAATATATAACCCTAAAAATTACAACATTAATTTATTATTTTCACCATAAATTTTGAAAATTGAGATTAGTGAAAATAGGATCTATTATCTTACACATCATTCCAGAGACTTTACACCAAATGTGTATTGGACAACATCTTCAAAAATAATGCAATGCATTACAAACTCTAAATCTTGAAAAAAATGCAATTAACTATAAACCTAAATTTTACTAACATAGAATATGCTCCATGTCTAAAGTACATCTCTATGGCTCCATTATAGTGTCATCTTACTGGTAAAGTAGTATTAATTTCATGTAGTCCACAAGTTTGAATATCTCTCCTAGTATGAGCTTTCTTTATGAGTATAAATTTTGGTTTAGATAAATCTTTGGAACTGCTATGTAGTTTGATAAAATGATAATGATGGACAGAGTGTGGTAATTGAAAGGTCAAATTTGGATTACTCAATTGGTCAATTTATTGAGTTCATCTCTAACATAATTCTAAT
Source organism: Cupressus sempervirens (assembly GCA_028749045.1). Classification (NCBI taxonomy): domain Eukaryota; kingdom Viridiplantae; phylum Streptophyta; class Pinopsida; order Cupressales; family Cupressaceae; genus Cupressus; species Cupressus sempervirens. The sequence goes on along the minus strand of CM053791.1, from coordinate 756,533,003 downwards.
TATGTATAATAGGATTATATATTTATTCATTTTTTTCCAATAACTATGTTCATTCTAAATATGTACTTTTTCTTGTTTTCAACACATTCTTTGACAACAAGTTACCTTTCAATTGTTGTTATGGCCTAAGATTTGGAATCAATATAAGTTAATTTGCATGGTAGTAAAATTTATTGAATTTATTGATACAATACTAAGTGGAATCCCAAAAAATTGCATTTCAATTCTTTGTTGGGGACATAATAGTATTTTATTCCTTAATTTTGGATGCAATAATGAGGGTTTTAGCTCAGACCATAGGAGAGCATTTGAGTTGTGAACATAAAATTGGGAATGATTTATGTTGTGTTTTATTTTTTATTATCTATATCCAAAATCAACTTCACATTGTGTTATAACTCTAGCATAAGTGTTTGATCCTTGATAGCTTTCATTTTAGCATTTGAACATTCAATTTTTCAAGTTTTCTCTTCATTATATGTTTTTTTTATCAATGATTTCCTCCAAATTGATTACAATGCATCTAAACTAGTCACTCTAATGATGCAATCACCCATATATCTCTAGATTATTCAAGCACTTGTTGGTTAACAAAATCTAGATAGATACTTAGAGTTTGAAAGCCATAAACCTAAAGACCATCATGTGCGCATCCCAATTTAGGGAAAAATTGGATGTCATATTCTTGTGCATATATTTCAATCACTTCCTTCAAACTCAATAGAGGTCAACCCATAGAATTATTTAGGTGAATCCCACTACCCATGTAAGATGAGGCTTGTTGTTGAGCATATGTTGTTGTTGCTTGTTGCTACCAAAGTACCTCAAATTGGTGTTGCTCCATTACCCTAAGGTATCTTACATTCTCTCTAGCCCTAGTTTGTTCGACAATCATACCCTTTATGGATTGATTTATCATTTCAAGGGCTACATTTAGTTGACTTCTTATCCTCACATTAGCAAGAAGATTAGGGTGAAATAGTCCATTCCACCCTAAAAACCACTTCACTACTTCATTAAAATTAGGACTTGAACAAAGCCAATTATTCAAAACCTACTGCCACTTTGGAAAAGATGTTGCCTCCAACATTATAGCCATATGATAAATGGGAATAGCACATACCTAAGCCATTGTTGGCATTTTAGTCATGTTTGTTATTAGTGATATACAATTATTCAGATTGTGAGTTTAAACTAAGCATATTGTATAGTTAATAGTGTTAACCAAGAATTTTAGTTGCTACCAAGTTTTATAGATATATTTTAGTTTAAATTGAGTAGTTACTACATAATTGAAGATCAGTAGTGTAAATTGAGCATCATAGTGTATGCCAAGTTTACCAATGTAAACCAAGCAATGCAGTGTTTATCGAGTTCATAGTTGATGAAATGTGAGTCCAGTGTTGACCGAGCTACTCAATATTAACCAAGAGACTTAGTTTATACCAAGCTCAAGGTAACAGTTTTTACTAAGCTATATAGTGTGAACAAAGTGATTTAGTTTATATGTCAATTTTCATAGTATTCACCAAGTCACCAATGTAGACTGAGTTCAAGATTACTTGGAAGTGATTAGTATGGACTGAGCTTCTATGTCTACCGAGTGCATGATGGTGTTGAGTAGTGACAATGGATGCCAAGTATCAAAACCTCACTGAGTCAGTCTTCAGAGCCCAAGTTTTTACACTTTGGTTGACTTTGGCATATTTTGTGTAAACTTGTATTATGGCCAACTTTGTAATTGTGTAATTGGATTGATCTATATCTAATGTATTATATCACATCCAATCAATGTATGGAATTAAAGAGGAAGTAATGTAATCATCAACTTTGTCATATTTTGTGTAAACTTGTATTATGGCTGACTTCATAATTGTGTAATTGGATTGATCTATATCTAATGTATTATATCACATCCAATCAATGTATGGAATTAAAGAGGAAGTAATGTAATCATCAAAGAATAGTAGAAGAGAAAATTAAAAATGTTACAATAGTATAAGGAGTATCAAAGATTCATCCATCACAACAAGGTGATTTGTACACTATGAGGAATATCACTCAGCAAACAAAGTTGTAAATTAGAGGTCAGCTATTGTTTCATCCTAATAGGTGGATTAGTCAAATCCTTTAACAAGTTTGACCTAGTAGTATTATTTAAATCTCTTTACTAAGTTCATACTTCATTGTATGTTTGTAAATCCTTTTACAAGGTGGACCTAACAATCCTTATTGCTCCTAATAGGGTAGATCATCAAAAGTGATCAATGCAAGCTTTAATGGGCGAATTTTATACTGTCATACTAAAGCTTGTGGGTATTATCCCTACCCCAATTTTATTTTCTATTTGGAAGGTTTATAGGTCAAAAAATCTATGTGCCAAAGTGTTATGTATGCTTTCATGTTTTTTAGTTTCTCATACATAAAGTTAGATCAGAATTCATATAAAGGATTAATTGCTAATTGGGATAAAAGTTTTAGAAGTTACTAATTTAGCCCTCCCCTCTCAATAACTTAGCTTGTCATAATATTTTCAAAAATTGGTATCAAAGCATTGTGGTTCTCAAATAAAAATTTAACAGGTTGAGCAAAGATCAAAGGCCATCAAGATATTCAAACTTGACAAGGCTAGTGACAATGAGAAGCTAGATTTGGAAATGGCTATTGCCTAACTCAAGAAAGAAAAGGAGCAACTCTCTCAATCCTAAAAAGAAGAAAAGGTCTTGCAATTCAAATGAATGATCATCTCTACATTAGAGAAAGAATTGAAAACCTTCATTCAAGTAGCCTAGATGAAACCAATGAAGCAATCAAGGAACTCTTAGAAAGGAATGGTTCACTATAAGAAGAAGTAAGAAAACTAAGAAGAGAATAAGAAATTTAATCAGTAAGACTATGTAAAGTTATGGAAGAGAAAAACAAGGTAAAAGAAGAAATAGAAGGAAAAGACAATGAGATTCAACATTTATCCCTTCAACAAGCTGACTTCATAAATCAAATCACCAATGCAAATGAAGAAATCTTACATCTAAGGTCAGAAAATGAAAGATTGCAAAATGATCTAAACTCTAAAAGGCAAACCAATGAAAGAATGATGAAATACCAAGAAGACATGAATCACTTGAATGAGAAAATTTTCTATAGATAAAAAGGAAAAGTAGGAATTCAATATACATAAGAAGGTGAAATATCCAAGCAAGGAGCTAAAAAGAAGAAAAGACCTACTTGCAATCACTATGGCAAGATGGGTCATACATCAAACAAATGTTGGAGCAATGGAAAGACAAAATTCAATGGAATGTGCTACAATTGCATTCAACATGGCCATAAGGCTAATTAATGAAAAGTAAAACCAAGATTTGAAGGCAATTGTTAGAAATGTAAGAAATATGAACATAAGTCATCAGAATACAAAACCAAGGTATTGAATCTAGTAGAATAGATTGTAAAAGCTATATTTGGTTGGGACTACAACACCTAGTGTAGATGTCATTACTATAAGAATTTGGACACATTGGAATGAATTGTGTAAAGGATCATTTGAGGAAAAGAGATACTACCAAAAGATGTTTCATCTATATAGAACTTGGTCACCTTTCCAAGAACTATATGAATACTAGAAGAATAGAAGATGAAAAAAAGGAAAAAACTAACAACATCAAAAAACAAATGAGACAAAAATGGATTCCAAAGTCTATTGAGAATGCAAGTCCAAGCAATGATTATCAAGTTACTCAAGAATTGGGTGACTCCACCATTTCTACTTAATCTCTCAAAGGAGTGTTGGAATTGTGATACTAAATGAGACATCAAATATCAATTCTAGACAATAGGACAAAATATCCAAACTAGCATTCAAGTTGCAAAAGAGATCACCGAGAAACAAATGACAGTTATCATTGAGCAAGGTTGGGTTACTATCTTACCAAGCAAGGATGGGTTATAGACTCTACTAAGCAAGGTCAAGAGTAATCAAGATGCATATGGTTACCAAGTCATGAAGACATTCCTGAGTGTTCAATAAAAGGAAGTGGATGATAGTCTATCAATTTGATCTAACATTCATAGCAAGCATTTATGATGAAATTTGATAAAGGAATGAAATCAAAGTCATTTTTACCATGAAATTTCAAGAGCTATTGTGTAGTGTGAACTTCAAGAGAATTCAAGTGATTTGAGCAAATTGTTACCAAAATTTTTGAATTCTCTCAAACCCTATCAAATGAAGGTGGCATCTAGTAGTAGCAAGGTGAAACAAGGTTCAAATATGCTAGTTAATGGTGTATAATGGAAGGAACCAAACTTTAAACTAACTCTTACAATTGTTGAAACCCTAGACCCAAGTGGAGAAAAATCTCAAATCCCTTCCAAGGTACTATTAATCAATGACATCCATTCTCATTTTAAATGTGCAATTCAAGAAATTGGAACAATAGAAATAGACAAAACCCTAGAAAGGTTATGTGTGAATGGCATTTTGAAACCCCAACATCAACATCTTGAGGGTAAAGGATTAACCCATATTCCTCACATGCCCCATGAATTCCAAGTGAAATGGATTAGGTTTATTTTTAGTTAGATGCACAATGGACAGCTATGGTTAGAGCAAGAAATTTTGATCATAAAGAAGATGATTCATAGGATCACCAGTCTCCCCATTTTGGTAAAAGCTAAGATGACCAAAACTCCTGGTCAGAATGAACTAGAGAGGAAAACCCTAGTAGATTAGGATGGAAGAGGTATGAAAATAAGCAATGCAACTGATATGGAATTGAAGTTTGGCATTCACATCATTGCACACACGATCTATAGTTCAAGCAAGTTGCATAGTGTACTATGTGAGGCAATAGAATTGGCATACAAGATAGTAAAAAAAAACCTTTCTTTTGACCTTGCTAAGCTACTAGTGAAACAATTCAACAAGAACATGGGGAGCATCAGAACATCAAAGAACAATCCATGTAAGTTTGGCTCTCTATTGGCATGCTTATTCTTTTATGTTCAGAAATTATTTCCTTCAAAAGGAATTATTGGATGGAGAAAAGATGTGCCTATACTTTATCAAATTAATGAGTACATTGCTAAGATGGGTGAAAATTATAATAGTATTATGGATAATTATTTTAATTCATTCAAGGAGAAAATGAAGAATAGATTACGAATCCCCAAGAAACTAGTTGAGGATTAAAAGGATGATATATGTTTTATGGTAGATAGTGATAAAGTATACATTTAGGTAGTTAGGCCTAGAATTGCATGGGTGAAACCTCTTGGATATGAGGTTAATATTGATGAAACAAAAGATATTATTGAGGCATTGATTAATGAACTAGTTGGTCCTAAGGCAACCTATTTTGGTACATATGATGAAGCCAATATGAGAATTTGCAAAGTAAACTACTAAATATATATATGGGAAAGCCCTAAGGTAGCTTACGCCAAGCCTAACTAACAAGGAGATGAAGGAATCTATGAAGGAGAATGAAGAAAAACTAACCTTGAAAGACATAGAGCATGTTGTGAAGAATGCAACAAATACATGGAAGAATGTATATCTTCTTCATAAATAGAGTGATTTTCCATTCAACATAAGTGAAAAAGATGATGATGATAAAGAAGAAAAAGATGAAGAGAATTTTTTTTGATAACATTGATTTATGAAGAGGAACAGGAGCAAGAGGCTACTGAGGAAGAAACTCAGGATATAGAGGAAACTGACCCAGTTAAGATTGTTGTAGTGATTATAGCCTTACTTCCTCATTCTCCAAGAAAAGTATTGACAACATCAAGCAGGAAGACATCCTCTATAGGATTGATTATGTCTAGCACTCTAAGCACAACCATCTAGTCAATCTTTACACCAATTCATCTCAGCACATCATTGACTGAAGTACCAAGTACTTCATCTATCAAGCTCCAAACTCTCCCCTCTTCAACAATTTTGGATACATCAATTTTTCCTTTAACAGGTACTTCTACTAGTATTTCTACAATAAGTGCAATATCAATTTTTGCAACAATCCCCACTATTTCTACTATTGTTTCCATTCCAAGTACACAAGCAATAAGTAAAAGCAAAGTTGAGACCAAGCCTCAACTGAGCAGAAAATTTTTGAGCAAAGGTAAAGAAAAGGAGGAGGATGTTGATCTTGATGAGGAAATTGTAATTCCAAATTGGGATATTTGTAAACCTACTCCTAATCAAATGCAAACCTTTGGAGAATTACTCCAAAAGAAAGCCAAGCAACAGAGACTATGAGAAGAAAGAGATAAAGAATTTAAAATCATTAAGGATGTCAAGAATATTTTGGCATAGGCTATATGTATAGAAATTGATTGTTCTTAGCTAGTTTTGTATCAGTTGGTAGAAGCAATCCAAAAGTATAATGAAGATCTAGATATACAAGATAAATTATTATAGAAAGTAGAGAAAAAGTTTGAAAATAAAGTGTTAGAGAACATTGCTCAACAAATTTCCATTTACCAAGTAGAATTATGTACTATTCTAGGTTCTATGGAAACTTCTTGGACAAATGTAACTTTACTTTTTGCTAAACTATGTGATATTCCAAGATTTACTATGGAAATAAAGGACACATTATCCAAGATCGATGAAGATATCAAAGTGAGTGTTCAACAATTATTCCTTGACCCAAGTTCAAGCTCTACCCATTTCAAAAGGATCAATTTTTTGATAGACATGCAGGCAAAATTGCTTAAAGAAGAAGCTAAAATTAAATCTACATTGGTAGATATTCAGAATTCAATACTCTCTAACATGGATGCACTATAGAAGCATATTGCTTATTCAAAAACTCTCATCCATGATAATAATTTCTCTATTGCAGACCATATGGTTGAATTTCAATAGAAGCGTAGGTGGCATCGCGCACAAGTAGGGTCTTGCAAGAGAACTAGGACAAGACTTTGGCAATCATACTAAAGGTACATTTAGATTTCTTGTCTCATTTTGGAATTTCTATGTAAATACATGTAATATAATTCTTTGGCATTAATGTCAAAAAGGGGGAGAAGTTATAAGGAGATTAAAAGGGGGGAGAAGATATAAGATGATATAAAGAGGTGAAAGATGTAAAAAGATAGGGGGAGAAAATTGTAAGAAAGTGTAACGAAATATTGTATGTATAGTATATTGTATAGCATTAGCATGTATAGAAATACAAAATAAATTTTGAAAAATCTCAAAAATAATATACTCTACTAAGTTGGAGATATAAGGTGATGGATAATTCAATTTTGACTGATAAGCATTTTATAACTAATGCCAAAGGGGGAGATTGTTGACATTCTAGTCATGTTTGTTATTAGTGACATACACATATTTAGATTGTGACTTGAAACTAAGCATATTGTACTGTTAACTATGTTAACCAAGCATTTCTAGTTACTACCAAGTCCTACAATTACTTCTGAGTTCTAAGGAGCTTTTAGTTCAAACTAAATAGTTACTACAAAATTGAAGATCAACAGTGTAAATCAAGCTTTACAATGTATGCCATGTTTACTAGTGTAAACCAAGTTGTGCAATTTTTACTGAGTTCATACTTGACGTGATGCAAGTCCAGTGTTGTCTGAGCTACTCAATGTTAACCAAGAGACTTAGTTTATACTAATTTCGAGGTGATATTATTTATCAAGCTACATAATGTGAACCAAGTGATTCAGTTTATATGTCGAGTTTCATAGTATTCATCAAGTCACCAGTGCAGACTAAGTTCAAGACTATCTGGAAGTGATCAGCATGGACTGAGCTTCTACATCTACTGAGTTCATGATGATACCAAGTAGTGACAGTGGATGTTGAGTATTAGAACCTCACTAAGTTAGTCTTTAGAGCCTAAGTTTCTACACTTTGGCCAACTTTGTAATTTTTTTGTAAACTTGTATTGTGGCTGACTTTGTAATTATGTAATTGGATTATTACACATGTAATGTATTGTATCACATCCAATAAATATATGGAATTGAAGAGGAAGTAATGTAATCATCGAAGAAGAGTAGAAGAGTGAATTACAAAGGCTATAGTAGTATAAGGAGCCTCAAAGATTCATCTATCATAGCAAGGTGATTTGTACACTTGGAGGAATCTCATTCAACAAACTAAGTTACAAATCAGAGATCAGCTATTGTTTCATCCTAATAGGTGGATCAGTCAAATCCTTTAACAAAGTAGACCTAATAGTCTTATTTAAATCTCTTTACTGAGTGCATACTTCATTATATGTTTGTAAATCCTATTTTAAGGTGTATCTAGCAGTCCTTATTGCTCCTAATAGGGTAGATCATCAGAAGTGTTCAATGTAAGCCTTAACAAGCCAAATTTATACTATAGTAATAAAGCTTGTGGGTATCATCGCCACCCCAAGTTTACTTTTTATTTGGAAGGTTTTTGGGTCACCAAATCTATGTGTCAAAGTGTTATGTATGCTTTCATGTTTTTAGTTTCTCATGCATGAAGTTAGATCAAAATTCATATAAAGGATTAATTGTTAACTGGGATAAAAGTTTTAGAAGTTACTAGTTCACCCCTCCCCTCTCAATAACTTAGCTTGTCATAATATTTCCAATAGCCACAATCCAATTAAATTGGTCTAGTTGTTGATTAGATGGGTTGATTACAAATTCGTGTAGAATTTTTATCAGATTAGGTACAATAAAATAAAAAAATTAGTGTTTGCCAGCTAGCAAGGTCAAATACAATTTTCCAAGGTAATAAAATTGCATATTTAGATGCATCACTTGCATGATAGGCATGAAGTGCATTCCCCAATTTATAAAAAATGGTTGGATATAAAGGCTCCATGTGATATCTCAAAAACTGGAAGCCAAGGAGGCAACCATGCATGTACTGAAGTTAATTTGGGCATCACTATATAATCTAGAATATTATGAAGGACTAAAGCTAGTAGTAACTTCTCTAATGTTTCCAAAAAATGTAGCATAGGTTTAGGGTCCCTTGGCTCCCATGAATTTATAGAATAGGTTAAGGGTAGTAACTCGTTACACTCAACTCTTCACTAAAGTTATTCTCATTTCCACAATGACATTACCTCTAAACCATGCAAAGGATATTGAAGTGGTTCCCAACCTTGAAACACTCTTATAAGAAATGGAAAAGAAAATGCATATGCAATACATGACAAATTGCACAACTTGTAGTCTTTATATATACAAAAAGATCTTTTTTAAGGTGCTTATTGCATCTTAGGTAAATAGAAAAAATGATCTAGCTGCATACATATTCTATAATATAAATAATAAAACAATAAAACTCACTCAACCCATGCTAGATGACTTACCTCAATATCCTCCACAAAAATAATGAAGACCAAGAAAAATTGGCAGAGCTCTCATGAAATTTTACAAAAAAGTATCATAGCATATATTTTTAGAAAGAAACAATCCATAACCAAGTTGAATTGGCCTTGTTGTTGATTACCTAGGTTGATTACACATTCTTATAGAACTGTCATCAAATTAGGTACAATAAAATGAGCAATCAGTTGTTCCCAGCTAGTAGGAGAAAATATAGTTTTCTAAGGTGATAAAATTGCATATGCAAATGCATCACTTGAATTCTAGGCATGAAGCACATTCCCCAATTTATAATGAATGGTTGGATATAAACACTCCATACACTAGCTCAATACTGGAAGCCAAGAATGTAGCCATGCATGTATTGGCACACTCTCCCTGTGAGGATCCCAAGTATCTATTGATGCTATTAATTTGGGCATCACAAGGCTTGTTCCCTTACAGAAGCCTCTGCCTGAATGACATTACCTCTAAACCATGTAAAGGAGGTATATATGTGTATGTATGTATGTATTTAGGTATGTATGCATGTACATGTGTATGTGTGTATGTATGTATGTATGTCTAAATTCATATAGAGAGATCTTCTAGATTGTTGAGATTAGTGGAGATCTAGGAGTTTGTTGTCATGCCCCTGTGATCTTTATAGATGTATGTATGTATGTATGTATGTATATATATAGATATATATACATATGTATATGTATATGTGCATGTGTGTGTGTGTGTGTGTATAAATAGAGAGATCTTGGCACAACAAAAAATAATAAAACTCACTCAATAGGTAGCATGGCCACAAAAGCAATGGCAACACCTATTGGTAAGTAGATTACTCTTTTTCACTCTCATTTTTCATGTGCTTATTTCACTTGAACTATTATTTCTTAGGGGTAATTGTAATATTAGATTCATTTTATGTAGGAGGCAATCAAGACATAGCTAGATGTACCTATGTGATGAATTTCTTGTGAGCAATGAAGATGGACTTCCCTAAGAGTATACTATATGAGGCAATAAGGACATTCTAGGTACTTTAAAGATTGATCCTTTCTTAAAGATTTTAAATGTTAATGAGGAATTTAGATTTTGGGGGAGTTGGGGGGAGGGGGGCAAATGACCTTCCACCATCACATGGTTGGCCCTGATGATTAGATAATATTGAGCTATTCTTGAAACCAAGTGAAGCTCAACATTAACCTATGATTGCATGAAAACTAAAAATGTTAATCTCTTGGTTTTAGGCATTGTAGAAGGACACCATGTTGATATATGATTGAAAAGATCATTTTTGTTAGAAAATTGTTGTAAGAAGTGTTTTCAATCATTTTTTTTCACTGATGTCAAACCTGCTATATGTTGGTAAGAAAATTTCTTATATGTTTCAAGCACTATAACTTAGTTGATTGATGAAAAGGATTTGATCAACAAGATGTAAAAAAAGTACCTAGAGGAAAGGTTGAGTTATGATTATGTATTTAAGTGCAAGAATCAGTTAAGATAGTGATAACACAATGTATTGATGATCTACTTGGGGTTACAAAATGTTTGGCTATACTTAGAAAGTTTAGATGAAAAAGGTTTAACAAAGTTCATTTGCTAAGCTTGACCAAGTTGATAGAAGGTGCCAACTAAAGATAGTGCAAGCCTAACAAAAAGTCAGTTGGAGCCAAGTAAAAGCATTTTATAGTGGGTGTTGATCAAACTAATAGGTGCTGAGCAAGTTAGTAGATGTTGAGTAATTTAAACTATGTGCCAACCACCAGTAAAATCTAGTTGATGCCAAGTGATTTTACAATAGATGCCGAGTAACACATTATGTGCCAAGCATTAGTAAATTGATAATGTCGAGCTGTTGCATTATGAAAAGGATTGAAGATTCACCAAACAAAAGCCAACAAGTTTTCTTTCTTGGAACTTGTGAATTGGGCAAAAGATAAGATTGTTGAGCTGGAGGCACAAAATCTTATGTAAACCATTTTGGAGGTGAATTCAAATGGATTCTAGGAGAAGTTTCTAGAGAAGACAAGATATGGGTAGATACATTATATCGTACCTAATCCATCAAAAACCTTAAATACTAAGATGGATAATGAGCTCAAAAGGAGTTCTAATTCCCTATATCTAGGGATACCTAGTCATGAAGCAAAGGTGGAAAAAGAGGTCAAAAAGTTATTTGGATGTGGAAAAATATGACAAGGAGAAGGAAGAAGAGTTTGCTTCATCAAGTGATCTAAGTAAAGAATTCTATAATGGAAAACTAAGAAAGAAGGTTTAATGAAGATGAATGCTTAAAGGGTGAACAAGCTATCAGAACTAAAAGGATTGGAAGCCAAGAAGAATTGAGGATTGAATAGTGATCTATAATTTGCAAGTAAGGTTTTAAGTTGTATCAGATCAAACTCTATTGTTACTCTCTAACAATTGTATCAGATTAGGGTAAATCCTTTGGTGAAAGGTTGACTTAATAGCCATTGAAAAATAATTTAATAGGGTTGCATTCCAAGTGAATGGCCTAAAGTCCTCTAAAAAGGTTCACTTTTAATAGGGTGATTGAAATCTCTTAACCAGGTCACATTTAATAGTGTGTGTTGTAATGTTTAACAAGGTTGGCCTTTAACACAACATCACCTCAAAAGAGTGAGAAAGGAGTAGCATGTTACTGGTGGTTTTTTCCAAATTTAGTTTCCATGTTAAATCATTGTGTCATGTCTATTGATGAATGTGTTATGTTTTATGCTTTACATTTTTGCATGATAATTTAACAGTAACATATCAATTTTGGTTAACTCACAATGATTTCATGCATGGTTAAGAAAGTTCTATGGGTTCACTAAATTATAAAAGTTTTATTTAGACATCTAGACCTTGAATAACTGATTCACCCTCCCCCCCCATAATTATTCTAAAGAATTCCAACAATTGGTATTAGAGCCTAGTTTCTTAAGAGGATTAGTTTCAAGGTACTAGAAGGATAAAGATCAAGATGTCAAAGATAGAGGTACCCAAGCTAAACAAAGGTAACATTCCTACATAGAAATTTTTCATGAAGCTTCACCTTAGAGGACTTGGAGACTATGCAAAAACTTGCATTACAATAGAACATGTTGATCCAATAGGAGCCCTATCTACTAAAGATTTTAAGAAAAAGGAAGAGCACAATCAAGTAATGTTGGAGATTGCCTCTGCCCTAAACTATGTTGAGTTTGATGATATCAAAGACCTCAAAAGTGCAAAGAAGATGTGGAATTCCCTAAACACCATCTATGGAGGAGACAAAAATGTTCAAATAGCTAAGTCAGAGAGCCTCAAAGGTAAGTTTGATGACATAAGAATGGAAGAAGGTGAAAACATTGCTCAATATGTTACTAGAATAAAATAAGTTGTTAGTGCTATAAAAGGTGCAACTAGTAAAATAGATGTTGAAATTATGATGAGTAAAGTCTTGAGAACATTATTGCCTATATATGCCATTAGAGTGTCTACAATTCAAGAGTTAAGATGTATGCCAGGAAATGATCTAACCCTTGAAGGAATAGTAGGTAGACTCACTACATTTGAGCTATCTAATTTTGACAACTATAGATAAGAGAGTATTGAATCAACTTTCAAAGCCAAATTTTTATTGAAGGATTCTAAGGAAGTAAATTCCAAGAAGAAGAAAACAAAGATAAAGTATGTATCTTGTGATAGCAGTATAGATGAGGAAGACATTGAACAATTGGAAACATTGCTGGCAAGAAAATTCCATAAAGGAAAAAGTAAATTCAAAGGTAAGTTGCCTATCATTTGTTTTTATTGCAATGAAGTTGGTCATATTAAAAAAAGATGTACAAAGAAGAAGAACTATAGAGAAGGAACCAAGTACAAAAACATAAGAGAAGATGGTGGAAGAGACTATAGAGATAAAGGCAAGAAGTCATGTTATATTGTTGATGAAAACAATTCTAATGAAAATGATGATAAAGTGGTATATGTTGCAATGAAGGATGAATTAGATGAGGATGAGGTTACTACATTTATGACTTGTGTGAATAGGAATAAAAAATGGATCATTGATAGTGGATGCTCACATCACATGACTAGAGACAAAAGTAAGTTCATTACCTTAACTAGTTATGATGGAAATACTATAAGATTTGGTAATGATGCACCATGTTCAATAAAAGGAAAAGGGTTTATTAAGCTTACAAATAAGATTTCATGTGACAATGCTTATTATGTTGAAGGATTGAATTATAATTTATTAAGTGTATCACAAGTGAACAATTTGGGGTGCAAAGTTGAATTTGAAAACAAATCAGCCAACATATATGACATAAATGGAAATCTTATTGGAAAAGGTGATTAAACTAGAAATAATCTATTCTATTTGGATATAGAAGATGCTATTTGTCTTATTACAAAATTTTATGATGTATGGCTTTGGCACAAGAGATTATGTCATGTTAACTTTGATAATCTAATTAGTATAAGTAACATGAAAAGAGTTAGAGGTTTTTCTAAGTTGAAGAAACTAGAAAACATAATGTGCAAACAATGTCAGCTAGGCAAGATGACAAAGTCAAGCTTTAAAAATAAAGCTTATACCTCTAAGAAAATGCTTGAAATTGTTCATACTGACTTGTGTGGACCTATTTAAGTGAAAATCTATAAAGGAGATAGGTATATAATGCTACTTGTTGATGATTACTCTAAAATGATGACTCATATTTCTAAGATAAAAATAGATGCTTTTTAAATGTTTAAATGGTACTTGGAAAGAGTTGAGAAAGAAACAGGTAAGAGCTTGAAATGCTTGAGGTAAGACAAAGGAGGTGAGTTCACTTCACATGAATTTGAAGTGTTCTACAATGAAAAGGGAATTAAAAGTTAGACATTAGTGCCAAGGTCTCCCCCACAAAATAGAATTGCTGAAAGAAGAAATAGATCTATAATGGATTTTCCTAGAACACTAATGATGGAGAAAAATATTTCCTTGAAATATTGGAGAGAAGCTGTAAGTACTACAGTATATAGTCTAAACCATGTGCAAGTAAAGAAAGGTACTCACTAAACACCTTTTGAACTATGGTATGGTCATCCACCTAATGTGAAATATTTTTAGGTATTTGGAAGCAAATTCTATATTCTCGAAAAAATTATAAGTGGAAAGTTTGATGCAAAAAGAGAAGAAGGTATATTCCTTGGTTACTCTACAAGAAGTAAAGCTTATAAGTATTTAATTACTAACACTAACAAAATTGTGGAAAGTGCAGATGTGAATTTTGATGAGTTTACGAAAGCACATGAAGCTAAATCTAGTAAAGAACTAGAAGATTACAAGACATTTGCATAAAGGAATGCCTACTAAAGAAGATGTCACAAATCATGCAGCAAATCAATAGCAAGTTTTAAAAATTGCCAAGTCACATCTTGTGAATGTTGAATTGCATTTAGATGCCAAGTTGTAGAATGAGGAGAATGCACAATCTGAATCTAAGATTAGCACACATGGAAGAGATGCTAAAATACCTAATAGACATGCACATAGAAATATCAAAGTTGAGAGACAAAATGTAGCCACAAGAACTAAGCCTAGACTATCCAAATATGTCAAAAGACACCATCCTATAGATCAAAACATTGGAGATAAAGATACAAGACCAGTGACAAGAAATAGATTGAGAGGTGAATCATATTTGCCGAGCATGAAGGAACCTAAGAGAGTAAAAGATGTATTGGAAGATGATGATTGGTACAAGGCTATGGAAGAAGAAATCTAGTAGATATAAAAGAACAAGACTTGGAGCCTAGTTCCTAGACCAGAGGACAAGAATATGATTGGCACAAAATGGGTATTTAGGAATAAGCTAGATGAGAATGATGAAGTAACAAGAAATAAAGCAAGACTAGTTTGCAAAAGGTATGCACAAGAAGAAGGAATTGACTATGGTGAAACATTTGTCCCTATCACAAGAATGGAAGGAGTAAGAATTCTACTTGCTTATGCTTCTTACAAAGGATTCTAAGTTTACCAAATGGATGTTAAGTCTATATTTTTGAATGGAATATAAGAAGAATACATCTAGATAGAATAACCAGAAGGATTTGTGGGAAAAAACAATAAAAATATGGTATGCAAACTGCACAAATCTCTGTATGGATTGAAACAATCACTAAGAGCATGGTATGAGAGACTTCATACTTATCTTGTTAAAGATTGGATTTGAAAGAAAATATGATAACAACAATTTATACATGAAGAAAGATGAAGAAAAAGGTATACTATTATCTAAAATTTTTGTTGATGACATTATATTTGGAGCACAAGATGCTTTGTGTAAAGATTTTGTAAATGAAATCAAGCAAGAGTTTGAGATGTCAATGTTTGGAGAGATCAAATTCTTTGTGGGACTACAAGTATATCAAATGAAGTATGGTGTAAACATTACTCAATCAAAATATGTCAAGAAAATTTTGAAGACATTTGGACTTGAGGACTCAAAACAAGTAAGTACACCTATGGTAACAACACTCAAGCTATTAAAGAATGATGAATCATCTCAAGTCAATCAAACATTATATAGATCCATGATTGGAAAATTGCAATATATAGTACATAGTAGACCTGATATTGCATTAGTTGTGGGAATAGTTCCTAGATTCTCTACTAATACAAGAGAAAATCACCTGATGGTTGTGAAAAGGATAATGAGATACCTAAAGGGAATAGAAGAATATGGCTTATGCTATAAGAAGAATGAAAAGTTTGAGTTGAAAGCCTCCAATGATGCTAATTGGGCTAGAAATATTGATGAAAAGAAGAGCACCAGTGGAGAAGCATTTTTATTAGGTAGAAGACTTGTTACATGGACAAGTAAGAAGCAAAGTTGTACTTCACAATCTACTACTGAAGCAAAATATGTTGGTGCTACTATCAATTGTACAAACATTGTATGGATCAAATAGCTACTAAAAGGAATGAAGGAAGAAATCACTGAACCAATGACACTTTATTGTGATAATACAATTGCTATAAATATATCAAAGAATCATGTTATGCATACAAAGACAAAGCACATTGCAATAAAGTATCATTATGTAAGGGAGTTGGTTCAAGAAAAAAAGGTGAAGATGGAATCTATCAACACAAAAGAGAAAATTGTTGATATTTTCATCAAAGCATTACCTAAGGATGATTATGAGTATTTGAGAGGTAAATTGGGAGTGACACCCCTATCAAAGGCTATGTAAAAGATAGGAGTACCCTACATAAAACAAGCTAATATGCACTAAATAAAAATTGATGCAGTGGATCTTACTTTAGGAAGTTTCTTAAAGTAACAATAGAGCTAGAAATTTAAATTAATCACAAGCAAGGTGACAGAGGGAGAAAATTAAAGAGCTTGCAAAATTTTATATCTGCATATTCATCAAGATGACAAGTGTTGAGTACATGTCTTTGGCATTGTTATTGAAGAGGGAGAATGTTCAGTAAACTAATCAAGTGCATATTGATCATGATGAAGATGATCAAAGCAAAAAATCAAGTCAGAAGGAGAGTAAAAGAAGAACAATGAAAGGAGAATACATCATTAGAAGATCAGAAGACTGAAAGGAAGAAAGAGGGAGATATTTTGATCCATTACAAAAGAGAATTAGATAAGTGAGATTTTGTAACCTAAGAAGGAGTTGCTGATAAAGGGAAAAGTGTTATTCACAAAATTTCTTTTGGTATTGCCTCACTATTTAACCTAGTTAGTTTGATATTTGACTGGTTGATCAGTTTGGTTTGCCATCAATGCCAAAGAGAGAAATTGTTGATATATGATTGAAAAGATCATTTTAGTTAGAAAATTATTGTAAGAAGTGTTTTTAGTCATTATTTTTTCACTGATGTCAAACCTTCTATATGTTGGTAAGATAATTTCTTATATGTTTCAAGCACTATCACGTAGTTGATTGATGGAGAGGATTTGATCAACAAGATGTAACAAAAATACCTAGAGGAAAGGTTGAGTTATGATTATGTATTGAAGTGCAAGAATCAGTAAAGATAGTGATAACATAATGTATTGATGATCTACTTGAGGTTACAAAATGTTTGGCTACACTAAGAAAATTCAGATGAAAAAAGGTTGATCAAAGTTCATTTGCTAAGCTTGACCAAGTTGATAGAAGGTGTTGAGTAAAGATAGTGAAAGCCAAGCAAAAAGTTAGTTGGAGCCAAGTAAAAGCATGTTCTACTGGATTTCGAGCAAAATAATAGGTGCCAAGAAAGTTAGTAGATGCCGAGTAATTTTAAGTATGTGCGAAGGACTAGTAAAATCTAGTTTATGCCGAGTGATTTTACAATAGATGCCAAGTAACACAATATGTGTTGACCAATAGTAAATTGATAATGCCAAGCTACTGCATTATGTAAAAGATCAAAGATTCACCAAATAAAAGCTAACAAGTTTGTTTTCTTGGAACTTGTGAATCAGGAGGAAGATAAAATTGATGAGCTGGAGGCACAAAATCTTATGTAAACCATTTTGGAGGCAAATTCAAATGGATTCTAGGAGAAGTTTCTAGAGAAGACAAGATAAGGGGTAGATACATTATATCCTACCTAATCCATTGAACACCCTAATTGTTGAGATGGATAATGGGTGGAAAAAGGAGATCTAATTCCCTATATCTAGGGATACTTGGTCATGAAGAAAAGGTGGAAAAAGACATCAAAAATTTATTTGGATGTGAAAAAATATGACAAGGAGAAGGAAGAAGGGTTTTCTTCATCAAGTGATCTAAGTAAAGAAGTCTGCAATGGTAAACTAGGCAAGAAGGTTTAATGAAGATGAATGCTAGAAGGGTGAACAAGCTATTAGAACTAAAATGATTGGAACCCAAATAGAATTGAGGACTAAATAGTGATCTATAATCTACAAGTAAGGTTGTAAGTTGTATCAGATCAAACTCTACTATTCTAACAATTGTAGTAGACTAGGGTAAATCCTTTGGTGAAAGGTTGACTTAATAGTCATTGAAAAATCCTTTAACTAGGTGGCATTCCAAGTGAATGGCCTAAAGTCCTCTAACAAGGCTCAATTTTAACAAGGTGATTGAAATCCCTTAACTGGGTCATGTTTAATAGTGTGTGTTGTAACCTTTAATAGGGTTGGCCTTTATCACCCTTGGAAATGGTGGGCCCATTTTGTTAGACTGTGCTATGTGTCTTGTTTATGCTTCCTCGCATTATTTAATTCTTGAGCACCTCCTTCTTGTGGGAAAGTGCTAGCCCTTGATTTAAATGAAATCAATGGTTGACGAATCTTGGTGATAAAGGAATATCTCTATTAATAAATCAACCAATGACATTGTAGTAATTCCAGAATATGCACAAAAAGTACTGACAAGTCTGCAAAAGGTTTTGACAACTTATGACTCATCACAAATTTTGTAGCTCAGAAAGATTTTAAAAAGGTAAGGGCTATGTATCAACAAAGTGCATGCCCACATTACTTAAATACCTTGCATCTCAACATTGCAGGAATGCAATACTCGTTGATCTGAACAAGATCAATAGTCACATAAAACTTGCATCACATAAGATATTTCTAAATAAAAAATTGAGCAAATTGCAAGCAAATCATGGCCAAAAAAGGTTTAAATAGGATTTTTAATGAAGTCATGCTTGTGTAAGCTCATCCTTAGGGTAAAATTATTATGCCTTAAAATCATTTTTTGAAATATTATTTTTGAGGGTTTTTAAAACTAAGGTAAAATGAAATAAGCCATTAGGGTTTTCACAGTTAAGGTTTTTCAACTGATTGCTCTAATGACAAACCTTGAGAATTTGATAGAATTCTGACAACATAGAGACAAGGACATGAACTAGGGAAATCTAAGAATATTTGAGAAATACAATGGACAAACCTTAAATTGCATGATGTCTTAAGTGATTTTCAATAAAAGTTTCAAAAAAATTCAGCACTATGAAAAATCAGACAAAGAGTGGCTCTGTCTGGGGATGATAGACTATTTAAGTCTATGCAAGAATTCAAAATCTTTGGAAGAGCACACCACATACTTGATTTTAAATGACAACTTCTTTAGAGAGCATAGAGCAACACATAGAAATAAGAAATCAAACTATACATGGATATTTACATGTATTTACAATATATACACAATGTATAGGAACACAAGGAAAGCTAAAATTAACATTCATGGAAAAATAGATACCTAAAGAAAAGTATCTCTTCAAGAACTATCCATGAATTGGCAGTTATAGAATATTTTCTGATAAATCCTTGATGATATAAGAATCTTCTCGCCATGAGCTTTCAATTAAATAAGGACCTAGCCAGATAGGATCAAACTTACCATGTTTTCCTTTATCCTCAATTCTAGCATTCCACATAAGAACTAAATCTCCATTTTCAAACTTTTTACTAACTACCCTTTTATCATATAATGTCTTCACTTATAGTTGTAGCTTTTGATTCCTAAGAGATGCTTCTTTTCTAGTTTCTAATAACCCTACAAACTCATCTAGTCTTTCTTGCATATCATTTGTAATATCTTCATCATACAACTAGATGTAACTATAAAGTCCTACTAGGTTATTCTGAGGCATCCTTGCCTAAATTCCATATACTAGATCAAATGCGGCTACTCCAATGGATTTCTTCATAGTCTCTCTGACAGCCCATATTGCAAGTTGCAACTTACAATCACATGCCTTCTTGTTATCATCTAAGGTCCTCTTAATGACCTTTAAAAAGCTCTTATTTCTGGATTCAACCTATCCATTCCCTTGTGGATGATATGGGGAGGATGTTGATCTAGTTATTCCATATTTGTCACAGAACTTTATAAATTCCTCATACCTAAAACACATGGCATTATTTGTCACAATTCTCTACGGGCAACCAAAACTAGAAATAACATTACTAAGAAAGAAATTATTAACAACTTTACTTGTTTCATTTCTTGTGGGGATAGCTTCTACCCATTTTGTAAAGTAGTCAGTAGCAACTAGAATCCAAGAATAGCTAGTACTAGATTTAGGAGAGATCTCACCTATAAAATCCATACTCGAGTGTTGAAAAGGTGCTTGAACCTAACCTGGTTTTGAAGGAGTATTACCTAAAATTTTTAGTATTCCAGCAAACCTTTGACAAGAATCACACTTCCTAACCATGATTTGAGCATCCTTGAAAAGGGATGGCCACTAGAATCTAGCTCTCATTACCTTGTTTGCTATGGTTTTAGCCATATAATGTCCCCCACACACTCTAGTATGCATCTCATTCAAAATTTCTTTGGCCCTCCCTTGATCAACACATTTTAGTAGCATTCCCTCAAAATTTCTCCACCACAAACTACCTTGGATAATTATGTACCTGATGGCTTGTAATTTAGTGCTTCTCTTCTCATATTCAGTCAAATAAGATGGAGCTTCCATATGTTGTAGGTAGTGGATAATATTTGCATACCGGTCATAATGATTCATGTCACATAAATCAAATTTAAGGTCATTTTTCACCAAGTTTATTTGATTAACATCTAAGTTAGATTGAGCCATGAGTTTAGCTAATCCTTGACCCCTTACCAACTTTGTTATCTATATCTCAATGTTGAACTCTTGGATCCTATTGATCCACCTACATCTTCTTCGTGATACCTCTTGCTGACAAAAAACATCCTTCACAGTAGCACTGGGCACAAATGCAATGACAATAGCTCCTATCAAATAGCATATGAATGCCTTAATAGCCTTTACTAAAGAATATGCTTTTTTTTCATTTATCTCATATTTTAGTTCAACAGGTTGTAGTAATTTACTGAAAAAAGCAATGGGTTATTCATATCCCTCATTTTTTTGCAACAACACTATAGCTATAGAGTAGAAAGATGCAAAAGAAAATATGTGCATTGGCTTAGTGTAATCAAGAGTCCTCAGGACTGGGGCATTCTTTATAGAAATCTTACTATCTTGAAATGCATTTCAAGGCTCACCATTCCAATTTATAATGTCTCCTTTCTTAAGAATTTTAGAAATAGGTCTACTAATTTTAGCAAAGTTAGTAACAAACCTTCCTAAGAAGTTGACTTTCCCAAAGAAATATTGAATTCCTTTTACATTCATTGGCTTAGGGGCTTTATCAATGGTTGCTACTCTTTTAGGATCTATCTCTACCCCGTCCTTTGATACTATGTGTCCCAATAACTTACCTTCAGTTACCCCAAAAGCACATTTCTTATAGTTTAATGACACTCCATATTCTAATGTTTTGATAAAAATCTTCTCCAAATGCCTATAGTGGTCTTTAGCCTTCTTGGAATAAGTTGTGAGGTCATCTTGATATACCACCATAAACTTATTTATATATTCATGAAAAGCCACATCCATGGCTCTTTGGAATGTGGCACCTACATTAATCAACCCAAATGGAATTCTTACATACACATAGGTTCCCCAAGGAGTTGTAAATGCTATTTTGAATTTCTCTTCTTCCTTTACTAGGACCTAGTTATATCCTAAAAATTCATCTATCATTGACATAAGTTCAAACCCTGTTACCTACTACAACATAGCTTCCATATTGGGTAACCCATAATTATCTTTCACGGAAGCAATGTTTAAATTTTTGAAATCTAAATAGAGTTTGATGTCCCCATTCTTTTTCCTAATAGGTACTAAATTAGAGACCCAAGTGGAATTTCTAATAGGTTTAATTATTCTTCCATCTCTTAACTTAATTAGTTCCTCTTGCATTTTAGGGGCCAGAGTAGGATTCACTAGTCTTTTTTTCTACCCAAAGGGTTTGATATTATCCTTTAGAGGTATGATATGCTGAAACAAGTCTTCTCTATAGGCCTTTAAATCATTATATGACCAAGCAAAGACATTTCTATACTTTCTCAATAGGTCAATCAGAGGCTTTCTAATTCTAGCGGACAATTTCTAACCAATATAAACTTTCTCATGGGCCTCATTAGTACCCAAATTTATCTCTTCTAGCTCTTGAGTTTTACAGTCTTTAGCACTAGGCTTTATCCTATCTTGGTTATCAAACATATACTCCAAAACAACCAAACCTTTAGTTACTTTATTAATTTTTAACTATATAACCTCTTGACCAAAAATTGTTTCCCTCCCATCTATGGTCTCAACCAAGTCACTGTAATCTAATTCTTGTCCATGGTATTTATTCTCATTTAGCAAGAAATTCTCAATGTCTTTGTCATCTTCAAAGACTTGCCAATACTCAATGTTGTCAGGTATTGATGGCCTATTTTGAACTTCAATTTGTGATATCCCTAGAAATGATACTTCCTATGGCTTAGTTGTTACGTTTTCCAATAGGTCAAACATCTTATTCTGATTCCTATCCCTCCATGAGATACCAAATGCATCAAAGAATTCTATCTGATCCTAAATAGCATTTTCGTACTGCTTTAATCTTCTATTTTTGGATGCATAGGTTTCTTTTATCTGAGAGATAATCAATTTAGAATCCCCTATGACATGCAATTTCTTAATTCCATGGTGGGTAGAAACTTTCAACCCTAACAATAAGGCTTCATACTCAGCTATATTATTAGTACATGAAAAATTCAAGGTAAAAGAATATCTAAAACTATTCTTTTCTGGAGAAACAAAAACTACCCCTACCCTTGCACCTTCTTTAGAACTAGCCTTATCAAAGAAAATTGTCCATAATATTTGTGAGTCCATACAACACTCAACTTCATGTTCAATAATAGCAGGCAAATTCTCAACTTCTTGGATAATCAGTTCAGCTTTGAATGCATTCACACCAGTATCTAAGAAGCAAGTGACATCTTTGTCAATTTCTTCCCCTAAAATGTGACTGGCCCTTAGCTCTCTATTTACCTTGATAGCTTTATCTCCAATGTAAAAAGTAGCATAGGTTAATTCACATTGCAGACTAACTCCCATAGCAACACTTCATTTTCTAGAAAGCAACATTCCATAGTGTGGAGGTATATCCACTACAAGGACTAACATGGTTAACTCTACCTCAGGATATGCAACTAGTTTAAATGGTAAAGCATTTATGGTACCTATGATTGGGACATCCCTAGCATACACCTCTACATCTACCTTGTGTAGTGTCTACTTTCAATCCTAAGGCTTCCATTACTTTGAAAGGCATTATGGTGTTAGAGGCTCCTGAGTCTATCATGCAATTTTTTAGGGTCTTCCCTTTTATAATTAGACTAAGAAAGTATGGGTCAATATCTTCTATGTATGCTACTGATGAATCATCCAAGAATATTTGGGGAATTTGGGACATGATACCACTATCTTCTATTACTAATGGGATCTGTTGGGTAACAATTTGTTCTATATTGTTATTGTTATTTCCTATCTCTCCCAACCATGACAAGGCTTTACTCTTATGCTCTTCAATTCTAAAGAGTTTAGATAGAGGTACCTTAATAGTGATTTGGGACAACATGGATATCATATCAATTAGCTCAGACATAGTGGGTTTAATAATTATACCTGGAGTAGGAGCCTTCTAAGCAGCAAGGATTACTATTTTCTTGCAATTAACTGATCTTGATCCCTTCTCTTGCACAATTGCTTTTCTTGTCTCATTATCTTGGAATTGCACTTTCTTCTTAGGTTCCCACTTCTTAGTATTAATGTCTTTAAACTTGACTGTCTCCATACTATCCTTCTTATCTCCATCTTTCATCTTATGTCTGATATCTTTTATGAATATACTAGAAGGCTTCCCAACTTCATTGTTAACTATTATGTTCCTCAAATTATAATTTCTATGTAGATCATTTCTATAGTGATTCTATCGATTTCTTCTTTAGAAGGCATTCTTAAATTTACATGACCAACTTTAGATGATGTAGCACACACCTGATCTTCGTCACAACCTTCATTGTCTAAAAAAACTTGTTGATGATGTAATTGATAGCAATTTTCTTATTCTCCAAGTCACTTTCTACTTCTTCTAAATTAGAATCAACACAGTTATTGTACATGCTTACCATATTACAACTTACATCATCATGACTCTTCTCTTCTTCATCCTCCTTAGTTTCTAAACTATGATTAGAAACAAATGACTAAGCAACTACACAATACTCTGCTAAGTGGGGTGATTCACAAATAATGTACCATGGCACATTATCATTCATATTTACTAAACTTCTTTGCAGGGGATCTGGTGTACCCTTATCTTTTACATTTTGAGTCTAGTTAAGGATTGGCTTACCATCCTTCCATTGGGTAGTATAAGGGTAATTTTTACAAGGGTAATTTTACAATCTAGGTTGTCTATTGAAATTGCTATTATTCACAGGGGTTTTCTCAGCAACATTTGGCTTATTGAAACTAGTGGGATTCATCTTTATAAGCAATTTCAACACTTAGCCTATTGTGGGTTCTTCTAGCTATTTTCCTACAGGAGTTTTATCACCCTCCCTTTTGTTGTTATTCTTGGGATTAAAAAGCTTTGGGTCATCTCTCCTACACAATTTTCTAGATGCTTTCTTATTATTCTCAATATTTACTACAACTTTATAGGCATCCCTTAACACTTTAGGATCCTTATCCCTCAACTTATAAGCCATTTTTCTATCAAAAGCATTAAAATATGTTGTGAGACAAACATCCTCTTTCAACCTCATAACTTGAGATAGTTTGTACATACCTTTCTAGAATCTTACATTGAAGTCAAATTTTGACTCATTAGGATTCTTCTTGATGTTATTGAATTCATTTAGCATGAATCTTGCATTGGTGTTGTCTCCATACTGCTCCTTGAACAATTTTTCCAAGTCACTCCAAGAGGTAATACTATCATCAGGTAACCTTCTGAACCAATCTCTTGCATCCTCAATTAGTGAATGAACAATCAACTTCATAATCACATCCTCATGTTCCACTTCATAATCATTTAATATGTCTATGAAAACTCTCAAATGTTCTTCACCAGTAACAACATTATTTTAAAAAAACTTAACCACTTTATCTCTTAAATCAAAAGATATGGGATGTGGAGCACTAGGATTACTTGCAAATGATATTTTTCTATAATTTTCCATGTATATAGGTTTCTTCTAGAAACCAAGAACACTTGAGGTACTTGCTATGTTGCCTTGGTTAAGAGGAACATTTTGGGATTATTGGGGTTGAACAACAAGGGCTTGAGTATAGGTGGTGGATGATGAGGGAGGAGCAGACTAAGATACCCCCTAAATTGGAAATATTGGTCCATAAGGAGGTATAGAAATTGAGGATAGGGTGGATAAATTTGGCCATGAGGCTAATGCAGAATTAGACTTGGTGAACTAGATTTTTCTCCTAGTTTCTACGGCTTGAGCTTCATTTTCCACCTTCTCAAACTCTTTTGCAAGATCTTCCTTCTCTTTTCTAGCCTTCTCCAGATCTAGATCTAATTTTGACATGGAAGGTTTTTATGGGTTTTCTTGGTTGAGCTTGAGGTTCATTTATTTGGACTCCTATAGCTTTAGCCTTTCCTTTGCCTACAACTTTCACAATGGGTTCTACAGGATTTACTTGGATAGGTTTATAATCTTGGACTTGAGCAATAACTGGTTCTTGCTTTTGATTTAGGCATTTTTCTTGGTCTTGAACTTTAGCTCTTAGACTATCTATGTCTCCAAATACATTAGTGTGGAGAGTTGTGGTTTTCTCTTCTAACTTTTTATTATGTTCTTTCAAGGTAGCCATCCTTCTTAGTAGAGCATCTCTTTCTATTATAGCATCTAAGGTGGCCTGCTCCTTTTCTTTCTCCAAACAGATACACTTAGCTTCTTCCTCAGCAACCCATTTCTTCAAAAATCCTATTTTTTATTACAAATCTTTAGGATCTATAGCAGTAGCTTTAGAATTAGTAGGGTCATCTAGATCTATTAGGTTAGGTTCCATGTATGAGGCCATCTTGGGGTTAAAAGGATCTCCAAATGAGTTGTTGAGTTCTAATCTTTGATTCATGTTAGCTATCAAACTTAGTCTATGGAATATATATTCCCTACTAGTGACATATTCTTGTCTTGATTTGTTCTTTCATCTTGTACTGGGGTACTAAAAATGCCTCCTTAGAGTCTTGTGGTTTCTGATTTAGAACTGAGTGAAGAAGACTCTCCCCCTAGCACTGGTTGATACTAGGAATTGACAGATACGCTACCTTTGGGTTTCCAGGTAGGATTTGGATCTATTCTTTTCTTATTTAGGTTCTTCCTACATCCTTTTGGTAAATTAGTATACATTGGTTCATCAAGATGGGCTCTCATGTAAGCCCTTGTGTTTCTCCTTTTGTCAGCCATACTCACTATTTATAAGATTAGCACTAGCTCCAAAACCTTGACTGATTTGCCACCCTATTCTAGGGATATATAACAATTACAATCCTTTACTTCAAGGAAAAAACACAAATAAAGATAGAAATATCTAATATAGATGGACTAATCACTGAAATTATAAGAGTGCAACTCTTGCTTTGTAGATAAGACACTTGAAAAGGTTAGATACGTCAGTGTATCTTTGTGGAATTTGGGTTTACTTTCTTTGTTTTAAAATTCTCAAGGTTTGTCACTAAAACATCCCCTTAAAATCATGGGAAAATATTAAACCATCTGACACACACGTAGATAGGAAGACCAAAGAAACTATAGTACTTTTCTCAGATGTGTTGGACAACTCCCCAGTAGAGTCACCATTTTGTTGGAGTTTTTTAAAAAAAATTATTGAGCAATAAAGAGCCTCAATGCCAAATTGGTAACACTTATACAACCTAAGGATTAGCCGTTTCCTATTTTCAATTACACATGCAAACCATTTGGATCCATCATTAACAAAACCAAGAATGATTTCCTTCTCTTTAGGCTCTGCAAAATGAAGGTGGGTATACCTAAGGGATGACTCAATCTAACTTGTGGAATTTTAAATAGAATACATCCCATATAATAGATTTGGTCATAAAGTCTTCTACAGATCTACAAGTATACTTTGCAGTAGTGGCTAACTAAGGGTAGAATATTTCATGCAAACAAGTATTGACCAAATTTGAAGATCTTTAGGAAATAAAAGTTAAATTGATTATAATTTTTCATTTGATGTTCACCTATGATCTATTTCTCTTCTAGCTGAATTAATTTGACCTATGCCTAATCCATTGGGGTTCAAAGTCTACTACAAATCTATAGACTTGATTTTTTGCCTTACAACAAATATCATCAGCAATTCTTACTAAAATTTATCATTCAAAATAAATCCTTCCTATTACTGTAGCAATCATATCAAATTCATCAAAGCCTTCACTTAATCCATTGAACTAATAGAAGTGCTAAATAGATATACAACCTAAAGGATTGCATTCAATTGCACAAGCTTTTACTTATACAACATCAAGATAACTAAGTAACCAAACGGAGGCAAAATTTAGAAAGAACTAATATGGGGACAACTCATAATTTGTATTCATTTTCTTTGAAAATTGTATACATTTTCACTAAACTCAGAATGACATTAGGAAGAAACATAGAGATCATTATGTATCAATGTATTCCCAGAAACTTATAGAGAAAATACATCATAAAACTTGCTCAAATTAGTAGACCAAAAAACAAACTAATTATGACTAAAAGTATTAGAAATTGGACCATCACATTGCCTTGAAAACTCATTTATATAGGTATGAGTTGCAACAACCAAAGGACAAATATGATTGATAGGTGTCCTTCAAAAGGATTCTTACATACACTTATCACAAGAAAACAAAATTGTGAATTACAAAAAGATTGATACATTGAAAATTCTTTTGTGGGTCTCTTTCTATTATTCCACTTGGAAAGACAAACACACTATGATCAGATTCTTTTATCATTCTGATTCCTTAGAGTAAGTGGCCATCAAGCTTGAAAGTGTCGAGTCATCTCTAGTTACCAGAGGATTCTCTTTGTCTTTATCATCAACTATATGGGTGACTTCTATTTTTGCACCTTCTTCCTCATCATCATCTTCTACCTTGTCATCTCCCACCATCTACTTTATAGACATAAATTTATCTTTGCACTCATTGTAGGCAGTGTCATCAAGCTAATCAAAACTCAGGACCTCTCTTTGCAGAGTTATTAAGGAATTTTCAATTTCCTTTAAATCCACAAGATCTTTTCTGATGATGTTTTAGAACAACTGTACCTTTACCATCTCTTCATTTGTCACTCCCCATAATAGATGGCCTATTTCATTTATAACTTTTTTCATTCTTTCACAAAATATCTCATCCAGCTCCTTCTTCCATTCTAACTTTTCCTTCACTTTCTCAATTGTCTTTAAAGCACAAGGGAATAAATCAAAATTTTCAACAAAATACTTGGAAAAAAAAATATTTAATCTTCTTTGGAAGGAATCTTTTTATCATGAAAAGCTTGTAATTTATTTTAAAAATCAAAGATCTTTTCTATCTGATGATAACTTAGATGGATAACAAATATACACATAGCAGTGATATCTTCATTTCTTTTTGTCCACTTTTGCACAATGGGTTTGAAAGAAACTTCATTTCCTTTTAACTCCTCCCTGATAGGTGCAATCCTTGCTAGCAAATCAAAAAATTATGTCCATTCAATTCTATCTACTAAATACATAATACCCTTCCTCAATTTTTCTTCATATTGATTATTAAGTTCTACATGCAATGCATATAACTTATTTTTCTCCTCTTCGAAACCCTTTGTAGTATAGAATCGAGGCCTTTTTGGGGTATCTAGTATCTCAATAATTGGTTTTGACTTAAAAGGCTCAACAAGCAGTAGTGGGGGTAATGCAATCCTAGGTTTACTAGATTCTCCTAGTTTTCTTTTCCCAAGAATCTTCTCCATTTGTGTCACTTTATTTTCCAATGACTGTATTTGCATACCCATCTCCTCATATGCCTTTAGAACTTCTTCAAACCTAGCATTGAGTTGGTAAAATCTATCTTCTTCTTGGCCAAACACCACACTACCAAATTTTAGCATTTCTAAAGCCATTCCCATTATTTGTTTACTGTCTAGCTCACTAGCCCTAAATACTGTCAATGCACCAGTGTGTTTTGTAGTAGAAATTTTATGCATTCTAGTATTGTTCCTTTTTTCCATAGACCAAATAAAAAGGGCTTGGTGGTCATCACTAAACTTGACTCCTCTATGAGCCTGTAATATCTCTTCCTCAATCCTTAATTGAACATCCTTTTGTTTTCTTACTGAATCAAAAATAATGGCATTCACTATATCCCATTATGGAAAAAGGAGGACTCCTTACTATTTAACTATCCGCCTCGTAGCTTTCGGTGTAAATTGAGCAAAGTCATTCAAAAATTTAGACTTTACCTCTTCCTTAATAGAAAAGTCAGGTTTGTTTGGTTGTTCTACTTTCATCTTCTCACAAGTTTTCTCAAAATTTATCATGTTTAATCTCCACAAAAATTGAGCAAAAGCCCTAGATTTTAGCAAATTCTCTTCATTAATAAATTTTTTTGAGGCTTGGGAAACTATGGGATCAATCTCCTTACCTTGATAATCAGCCACAATGAGATCCGAGGAAGGTGCAGGTGGTTCTCAAGGCTCCACAATCTCCAAATTTGTGGAAGTAACAATTACATCTCCCTCTCCACCAATTTGTCTAAGCTTCTCCCTTAGAGATGTGTCATCATCAATTCTGGTTCAAGATTGGCTTGGGGAATATTGCTCCACTTGGGAAGAAGACCCTTGCTCTATTTTTTGTCTTTTTGGAGCACTGGTTGCAAATGGGCTTCCTAGGCTTGGTCTCTGTTGTAGAGGAACCTGTTGCACATTCTGGATCATTATATATCCTGCCCATTTCAGCAAGGTGTATTGGATAGGGGCCACTACACTTTTGTTATTGATCCTCCTTTGCACCTCTACAACCTTGTCAAGATATGTCTCAACATATATCACCTTCTTCTCATTCATAGTTTGTATAATCACAACAAAATTATTCATTAATGCTTGCATCTTGGCTCCCTAATATTTTTTACCTTTCAATGGGTCATAATGGGAGTCAAAAGCATTAATAAATTATATGGTCTTTCTAAATACTATCCATTTCTCCTTTCTCAATTCTTTCTCTTGCAAAGGAAAAACATTCCTTATCACATCCTCTAAATAGTAAACTTGTTGCACCATGAAGGAAGCTTTCACCCTCTCTCTTAAGAGGTCATAGAATTCTTCACTATCAATAAATCTGGCATGAGATTTTGCCATGTTATATCTATCTAAGAACGAATTCAGGTGCTTCCACCCTTTCCTCACAAATAGAAAATCATGTACCAAAATAATGATTAGAAAAAAGGTACCCTTCTTACGCAACTCCCTCTCATCTATAGTGCCTATTTTCCATAATAGCTGAGCTATTACTATCTTCAAGGGCACATGAAATGGTAGCACATGTGGTTTCCCAAAAAAACCATATAGTCTTATTACTATTGAAATATTATAAGGGATTATATCCCCCCAATTATGACTAACTAATAGCCCTTGTGCATGGTCCTTAGGTCTGACCAACTCTAGTAATGCTTGTGGAATTCTAGGGCTGTCCCCTCTCAAAAGTAATCTAAGATTTGATGCAAAGTATCTGTCAAACCTCACATAACTAGCATCTATAGCCTCTGAAGTCATATCCACACTCCATAACTACACTGGATTCCTTTCTCCATCCCTAGTTGTTTCCAGCTCCATACCCTTGGAGAAAAAGGTAAATCCCTTGTACAAGCATACATACATAAGCAATGAATACCAATAGAATGGTTTGTCCACTTTTCCCCATGCTATCCCCACCAAACCATTGTGAATTTCCTTCACAAGAAAAGTACCAAAATCTAGAATAGTGTTCATCCCAAATTTAAGAGATTAAGCCATAACAAGGACAATTGAGCCTAGGATTTGATCATCTTCATCCATCCCAAAAATTTTGCAAAGAGAAAAATATAATGCCTAAGCCCTAAGGTTAAAATGTCTTCTCAGTAATGGCTTTGGGTTGCTAGCAGTAATCATAGACAAAGTACCAAATTTAGTAGCATGTTCTTGTAGTGGCTCTATCCTTAAGTAAATCCTTTGTGCATCATACCTTGCTTGAAGGTCATCTATATCAACGATTTCATGCACGATGTTGTTAGGGTTGAGGTTGAAAACCTCACTAATCAATTCAGGGAAAACCTGAAAAAGATTCACTCCAGCATGATTCTTTACCCACCCTATAATTGGATCATATTTTCTGGCTACATCCATCAATAAATCACTATCAAAGAAAACTGTGGGGACTGTTAATTTCCAAATATCTGTTGAGATAATGGGTGTTGCACACATTGCATAATATTGTTATTTTATTATTTTATTTTATTATGTAATGTTGTACCTAGATGGACGTGCAACATGTAAAGATTCTCATGGAATATTCTTGATGAGTTGTATTGTAACATTGTGATAATATTTGATGTAATTATTTAATATTGGGGAAAAGAATTAAATGCCCAATATTAAATGTGGGGTTAGTGGGTTAGGTAGCACATGGTTTTAGCACATTGTTTATGTAATACCACTTAGTGGTTTTGTGGGACTTGCTACTATATAAGTAGCCACAGTGGGTAGTTGTTGTAGAGAGGGAGAGTGACAAGGAGAAGAAAAAAGGCAAGAGTCGAGCAGGACAAGGCTTGACAGGTTAGCCAAGGGAGCATTTGTGAAGGTTGAAAGCATGGCATGGGATGTGTGGATTCATGCTTGTTCACATAGTTTGCTCGGTTGTGGCTATGGCTATGAAGGCTTCCATGGTTGTATGGCAATGGTTTTTTTGCTAAATAATACAGGGTGATGGATTCTTTTGGAGGCTGGGTTTTTTTCCTCAATGAGGGTTTCCTAGAGTATATCTTGTGTCAAAATTTTGTGGGTATGTTGTCTATTCTCTTGCATGTGGATTTTAATTCTGTGTTTATTTTAGATTTATTATGGGTTATGTGGAAACGGTTATATTCTTTATTGCCAAGTTTCCTTACAAGTGGTATCAGAGCTATGGTTTTATTATTGTAACCCTAGATTGAATCCATGGGAATGCATGAGAGGATAAAAGAAAAGGGCAAGATATATGAATGATTTATTGCAAATCTAAGGGTTTTGGATTTGCTGTTATGATGGGATGTTAAAAGATTTGGGCATGTGAAATTGTTGGACAAAAAGATTTTTTTTGGATGTTTCATTTAAATGAGGGTTTTGGGGGGTAGCTTGCAAAAATGACCTCTTGGGTAAAAACAAACCTCACCATTGGATCCGGGTCGATATTTCCATAAAATTTGATATATAATATGCCCTAGTTTGGCCATGTTCAGAAGAAATGAAAGAGTTTTTTGGTTTCAGCCCATGATGGTCGTCAAATTTAATCCCGTCGGAATTTTCGTCACTGAAAAAATAAAAAATGAAAAATCGTACTGAAAATGGTAAAAAGACTGTCTTAGTAAAACGGCCATAACTTTCTCTCAGAATATCGGGTTTCAGAGTTCTTATAGGCGTTGGAAAGCTAATTCAGAGCACTACAAATGGTGTAGGTTTGGTTCTATGATTTTGAGATTTTGTCAAGTTTTCAGAGCCCTAAAGTTAGATTTTATTTATTTTGAGCACAAATTGGGGCATAACTTGAGCATACAAAGTCAGATTTTGGACTTCGAGTAGTCAACGAAAAGCTCTTGGAGAGATCTACACATTGGTTTAGATTTGGTGTAGGTTTGACATGATTTATTTGTTGATATATTTATCTGAACAGTTTATAGGTATATTTTGACTATGGTAACATTGTGAGTTTATGGCATTGGAGATTTAAGTTTTGATGTCATTGTGTACTCAGTTCATATTTTAGATTGGTCTCATGATGATATGGTTATCAGTGTTTGGTTTTGGATATGCATGATGACTTGTTGGGTCTACAAGTTGTGTAGTGTTGTAAGCGGTCTATACTTACAGGTTGCATTTATAGCTTGGTTATGGGTTGTCTTTGCCCATTGATATTTCATTATTGATGCATATTCAGATTGGTGGCTTGGATTTGGGTTGTCTATGCCCTGAGTCACATGATTTGCTGATTTTATTCTTCATGTAGAAGGGATGAGATGTTGTTACCAGGGACAATCATGGTGGAGGATTATGGTTGACTATTTTATGCTAATAGGTTGGACATATTGAGAGACAGATGCTCGGTTCATGGATGTGATCATGGTGTCATGGATTTTTGGCATGGCATGATTAGTTATATAGGTACATCCTTGATGTTCATTAGCTTGGATTTTTTGATTTGGTTATGGTGGTATATCTTCTTGGTTGAGGATCATGGTTATTTGGTTTCTTTTGAGGAGCTCATGATGTGCACTTTGAGTTCTTTAATGGTTTGATGCCTTGGTTGGTTCTCATGGTTAGAAGATGGTTTTTTCATCATGATGTCATGGATAGCTTGGATACACGGTTTAGTGGGAGCTTATGACAGTAATGGGGTGACAGTACAGAATTAGTTCCTGGTTTGGTTTATATCTTCTTGGTTTGGAGAGGATGGATTTTATGATGCCATAGGTAACTTGGTACCATGGTTGAGTGGGAGTTGTTGGCATTGATATATTTATTGAGTGTTTGCAGATGTTGGAGGTTTGTCTTAGATCCTATTGTTGCAGAAGCATCTTTGACATTTGCATGGTGCACTCATTATCTTCATGGTGTGTGAAGATGGTTAGATCTTGAGGACTCATGGAGTTCTTGGTTATCTTCATGGTATGTGGAGATGGTTTTTTCTTCATGGTGTGTGGAGATGGTTGCATCTTGAGGACTCAAAGGGTTCTTGGCAAAGGTTTGGTTTATATTTTTATTTGGCATGTTATCCTTGGTATGAGGATGGTTTCATTATTATGTCACGGTATACTCTTGATACGCGTTTAGAGTTGTGATATGTTATGGTGTGTTCATATGGAGCATGTTATCTCTTTAGTTGAGATGGTAAGATCATGTTGTCATGTTTATGTTCCTGAGGCCATGGTTGGAACTTTGACATTGATCTTGGTTTAGTTTCTTGGTATTGAGTACGCTGATCATAAGCTGGATACTTCATGATATTGCTATGTTGCATTTGGAGTTGGCATGGATTGATTGGTTACAGGTGCTCATGGATACTTAGAGACGGTGGTGACACTGATTTCTCTTGGATTAGAGAAGTATTTGTTGGGACGGTTGATGGTTTCAGCAGGAAGTCTGAGGGGCAGTCACCTGATATGGACTTGAGAGGAGATTGTTCTTAGATGAGTCTTGGTTGGAGACTTGGGTATCTTGATGAGCATTCTCATTCCCCACTCTTGGTCTACTCGGCAGTTTGCTACTTGAGAGGTATAGCCCATTGTTTTCTCTCAGTTGCATTATATTTATGCTTGTCTTTCATGGATATGGATCTTGAGCTATGGTACATGAGTTAGTTCTGGAGGGTTCATTTGAGAGATGGTTTTATATTGGGCATATTCCTTGGTTTAGGAATGGTTTTATGAGTTTGATCTTCTTGTGAGAGGCTTACATCCATGATGAGTTATATGGTATGGTTTGGGTGTTGTTGAGGCTTCTTGTTGGGGTTTTATGGAGGAGATCATACTTGCACAGTCTACATCTAGAGGTGTGTGTAGAAAGACATGATATAGGTTATAATTTGCATGGTTTCTCTGGTCTTGGTTATCTTCCTGGATGTTCAGTTTTTCCTACATTGGATTTGAGATTGGTTAGAGATTGTGATCATTGGTTTGTGCTCATGTATGTCATGTGAGAGATGACATGGTTATTTCTTTCTCTTTCCTCTGTTGGTTGTGGAGAACTTGGGAGAGCATTGGAGACTTGTTATGAGAGTTGTTCTTGCAGGATATTAGTTTATGTATTGTGGATGTCCTTGATACTACATGGATTCACTTCTTTGAGATGTGTTGAGTGGATTGGTTATAGATTTGACATTATCTTTTGCAGTGGGAGCTTCTTGGTATATATGTGGCAGGTATTGCTCTTGAGGCTTGTGATTCCAGGTTGCAGATTGGATATTTCAGTGATATAAGATTCACTTGTTATACCTTTTGAGGTATGGATAGTTGGATGGGTTTGGCACTTTGCTGTGGGTGCTATTTCAGCTATGGATATTTTGACAACTACGGATACATGTGGTTACCTTTGGATCAGGTTTTTGTGCTTGGAATTTCAGTTGGTACAGGATTTTATGATCTTCTAATGCGACAAGTTGGGTGTTTTTCTCTTTGGATGGCTTCTATGTATGTCCAGTGGGAGTGGCATAATAGGAGGCGAGATCATTCATGTTCGAGATGCTAGATACTTTGATTTTGTTGCGAGTACCAGGATGGAGCACTTGGTGTATTTTTTGATCCATGATGGTGGATGTGCTAGGAGGGATTGTTCCCTTGTTCATTTATGTGGCTACAGATTGACCCTATGCAATGTATACAACAAGTGGGAGATTGTTGAGATAATGGGTGTTGCACACATTGCATAATATTGTTATTTTATTGTTTTATTTTATTATGTAATGTTGTACCTAGATGGACGTGCAACATGTAAAAATTCTCGTGGAATATTCTTGATGAGTTGTATTGTAACATTGTGATAATATTTGATGTAATTATTTAATATTGGGGAAAAGAATTAAATGCCCAATATTAAATGTGGGGTCAGTGGGTTAGGTAGCACATGGTTTTAGCACATGGTTTATGTAATACCACTTAGTGGTTTTGTGGGACTTGCTACTATATAAGCAACCACAAGGGTAGTTGTTGTAGAGAGGGAGAGTGGCAAGGAGAAGAAAAAAGGAAAGAGTCGAGCGGGACAAGGCTTGACAGGTTAGCCAAGGGAGCATTTGTGAAGGTTGAAAGCATGGCATGGGATGTGTGGATTCATTCTTGTTCACATAGTTTGCTCGATTGTGGCTATGGCCATGAAGGCTTCCATGGTTGTATGGCAATGGTTTTTTTGCTAAATAATACAGGGTGATGGATGCTTTTGGAGGCTGGGTTTTTTCCCTCAATGAGGGTTTCCCAAAGTATATCTTGTGTCACAATTTTGTGGGTATGTTGTCTATTCTCTTGCATGTGGATTTTAATTCCGTGTTTATTTTAGATTTATTATGGGTTATGTGGAAATGGTTATATTCTTTATTGCCAAGTTTCCTTACAATATCAAATTCCCAGACATTTCTCATAGGGTTATCCAGTTTTCATTTTGAAAACCATTTGTTGAACAACTCCAAACCCCCCATGGAAACCTGGGTATCTCTTATCCAATTTGCTTTGTCATAAAAACCTTCTACTATAGCTACCCTAGGGTGTTTTGGAGTGAGTTCCCTCCACTTAGTTATTTTATGTACTAATAAAGGGAATTGTTCAAGAAAATCATTATGTGCAAAATGTTTCAGATAATCGGTTTGTCTAGTGAATTCTTTCTGCAGAGGCATTTTGAATGAACCCTAGAAATTTTATAACAATAGATACTTGATTTTCAAGGAATCATAGAGTACTTACCCACTAAATTTTGCACTTTTTCACTGTGTGATTTCCTCTACAACTTACTAGATCACTAGATAAAGTTTATCTGTCGTGGCTTTGAAGGTTTTGTATGCTCTAATATTGTTTCTACACTTTGGTGATTCATTAATGGTGAGATCGTGAGTTTTATTCATGCATTGAAATCGCACAAATGAGCTCTGCAGCATATTTACTCTCAGCAACTGTTATCTCCAAATTGCACCTAGATTTGAATCCTATCTATAGACTTCCACTAGATTACACTACTTTAATTTAAAAAGAAACAAGATTTATGGCTTTTAAAACATGGCCACATGTTGCATTACTGCTTACTCGCATTCCTTAAATTTCTTGCACCTTAGAATTGTGGGTAAGTGCCACTCATTGATCAAGGGAAGATCAATGATCAAATAAGTTTACAATTTAATAAAGTCTAGTCAACTACACTAACCAATAGGAAGCCTTTATATCAGTTTGTGCCTCCTAACAACTTCCATGCAAGTGGGTCCCATATCATCTTCTGAGCGAGTGAGCATTTGTCGTCGTTCTTTCCATGTGTCATGTTGGTGCATTCCCACTTTCCTTATTTAATGAGCACCTCCTTATTACAGGTTTGTGCTAGTTGTTGATCTTGTAGAGATCAATGGTGACATTTCTCAAATCCTACAAACCTTCTAAAATGGGGATAGTGACATCATGATGGACATGTTCTTGCATGGCGCACACCTACATTCCTTAAATTTCTTTCAAGTTCCTAATGTGGGCCTACAACCATTGTTGATAAAGGCAAGATCAATGATGTGAAAAACTTTGTACTTTATAGTTACATCATCCACTTGGACCAATGAGGTGACTCTTCTCAACCCTTGTGTTTTGACCAACCTGACTACTACATTAATTGTTGGAAATTCAATGCTTGTAGCATAAGTACTTCCAACTAAGCACATGTGGCATACAACAAGGCGTGACTCAGCATTCTTCCCTAATTTTGGCCCCACTATGACATATGATGCAAAGGTTCATACCTACATTCCTTATTGAACGAGTAGCTTCATAATATGGGCTTCCGCCAGCCCTCGATCTTTGAAATATCTATGGTTGATAAAATATCGATCCTATCTGGTAGACAAACTTCTTCACTAGCAAAACTGGTACTACATATCAGTAATCACCTTACAGCTCGATACACTATATAGCACACACTAGAGATTCTTGACCCCACCTTGCTACATGTCAAAAAATTGCTTGTTTTCTTTATTTATGTCTTGTTCGGCTTGAAAATGTGGGCATGTGCTAGCCTTTGATCTCACATAGATCAATGGTTATAGAATCATGAGTCTGAAATACCACACCAGCTGAATTGATGAATAAAATATTACCCTCCAGTCCAACTCATCTGACATTTCCATGGAAGACATCTTAACATCACCCTTGGAAATGGTGGGCCCATGTTGTCAAACTGTGCTACGTGTCTTATTTACACTTACCCACATTATTTAATTCTCAAGCACCTCCTTCTTGCAGGAAAGTGCTAGCCCTTTATTGAAATGAAATCAATGGTTGATGAATCTTGGTGATAAAGGAATATCTTTGTTAATAAATCAACCAATGACATTGTAATAATTCCAGAATATGCACAAAATGTTTTGACAAGTCTACAAAAGGTTTTGACAACTTATGACTCATCACAAATTTTGTGGCTCACTGAGATTTTAAAAAGGTAAGGGCTACATGTCAACAAAGCACATGCCTACATTACTTAAATACCTCGCATCTCAACATTGTAAGAATGTCATACTCATTGATCGAAACAAGATCAATGGTCACATAAAACTTACATCACATAAGATATTTCTAAATAAAAATTTGAGCAAATTGCAAGCAAACCATGGCCAATAAAGGTTTAAATAGGATTTTTAATGAATTCATGCTTGCATAAGCCCATCCTTAGGATAAAAGTATTATGCCTTAAAATAATTTTTTGATATATTATTTTCAAGGGCTTTCAATACTAAGATAAAATGAAATAAGGCATTAGGTTTTTCATAGTTAGGGTTTTTCAACTGATTTCTCTGATGAAAAACCTTGAGAATTTGATAGAATTCCAACAACATAGAGACCAGGACATGAACTACAAAAATCTAAGAATTTTGAGAAATACAATGGACAACCCCTAAATTGCATGATATAATGTCTTAAGAGATTTTTCAATAAAACTTTCAAAAAAATTTAGCACTGTAAAAAATTAGACCAATAGAATGCTGATAGAAGTATTTACAATAGGAGCACTTACTTGAGCATCCAAAACTAAAGTAGACAAAACTATAGAACTAGATGCTACACTTATTGCTAATGTCCCAAACTCGGGCATTAAAGAAGAGGGAGGCAGCAACTCGATGGATGAAGTGATAGAGACTTCCATTAATGATACTTGGAGCCGAGAGGGAGCAAAGAGTGATTGGATAGATAATGCATCTATTGTGGTCACAATCACAATTGCTAAAGTTGCCTCCATCCCGATGATATTGTTGCTTTTACTAGAGAGTGAGGAAGGGAGGCTAGGATAGCCACTACTATCCTAATTGGATCACTCCCTTCTTCTTCTTCTTCTTGTCTATCTTCCTCTTTAGCTTCATCCTCTTTCTCTTCTTCACCGGCCTTGATCAACTCTTGATAATCTTCAACATCAATGGTGACACAAGGAGTATTGTCTTCCTCATTATCCTCATCCTTGTCACTATCATCATGATCATCATCATTGATTTCAACAGGATCCTCACTTGGCTTGTGAAGATGGAACACATTCTTCCATAATTTTGTTTCATTCTCCAAAACATACTCAACATCTTTCATTAGAACAAGATGAATATTGAATTTTAGAGTCATTTTTCTTTCACTATCTTTTAATGCTTTCTTCATCTCTACATCTGTCGAGTTGGGCACCAACTGCTTCAGAGTTTGAGCAAAAATATCCTTGACAATCTGAATGGTGTTATCCCATCTAACCTTGACCTTATCTAACAAAACTACAAGAACTTGTGAAGCAAACTGATCAAGAGAGAATTTCCATCTACCTAACTTATCCATGATTAGATCTTCAACCTCTTTTTGTTCTGCTAGTTTCCTAGTTTCATATTTGAGTGCCTTAAAGTTATTTATTATAGTACCTTCTCTCAATTGTTCAATCTTTCCTAGAATGTGGGAGGAGGCTTATTAAACAAAACTTCACTACCTCCTTTCTTCTTGGATCTCCTTGTGAACACAACTATAGATGGCTTGGGTGGCTTGGTGATAATCACCTTGCCTTTCTTTCTTGCAAGCTCTTATTATTTTTCTAATTCCTCTTCTTCATTCTTAGATTCTTCTTCATCTTCACCTTTGCCCTCGATAAGCATAAGAGGGGCACTTTTTTTTCTATTTAGATATCCTGCTCTTACCTTTATTCACTGCCTGTGGAAGTTTCTTTTCAAGTTCTATTCTGGCTTTTGCTTCATCATATGTTCCAAAGATAGGTACCTTTGGATCTACAAGCTCATTTACGAGGGCTTCAATTATCTCCTTTTTCTCATCAATATTAACCTCATAAGGAAGAGGTTTCACCCACACTATTCTAGGCCTTACTGCCTAGATATACACTCTATCACAATCAAACATAAAATAGACATCATCCTTGTAATCTTCAACCAATTTTGGTGGGATCTAGAACTTGTTATTCATCTTTTCCTTAAAAACTTCAAAATAATTGTCCATTATGCTGTCAAAATTCTCGCCCATTTCAGCTATGAACTCATTAATCTAATATAACATGAGTGTGTCATTTTTCCATACCACTATGCCTTTTGAAGGGAAAAACTTTTGAACATAAAAGAACAAACAAGTCAACAGAGAACCAAATTTGCATAGATTATTTTTTTAGGTTCTTATGCTTTCCATGTTCTTATTCAACTATTTCAACATTAAATCTGTTAAGTCATATTCCATATTCTTCTTAACAACCTTATATACTAGGTCAACAGCTTCACATAGCACATTATTCAGTTAGCTAGAGCTGTACATCTTATGAGCAATAATATGAATGCAAAATCTCAAGTTTTGCATTAGATACATTGCTAATTTTCAATCCTCTATTGTCTCACTCAACTAGGGTTTTCTTTTGAAGCTCATTTCAACCTAGGTTTTTTGTGACTTTGACCTTGGTAAACATAGGGAGACCAGTAATGCAATGAATCATTTTCTTCATAATCAGAACTAGTTGTTCTAACCATAATTGACTATTATGGACTCAACTAAAGATATACCTAATCCATTTAATCTGAAAGTTTCATGGCAGGTGCGAAATATGGGTTAAGCCTTTTTCCTCTAGGTGTTTATGCTCAGGCTTAAGAGTTCCATCCATACAGAGTTCACCTAGGGCACTATCCATTACTAGGGTTCCTATCTCTTGTACAACACATTTGAAATGAGTTCAAATATTATTGATAAGGATTACCTTTGGTAAAATTTTTGACTAAGCTCCATTTGGGTCGAGGGATTCTGCAATTACTGGCACCAATTTGAAATTTGGAGCTTTCCATTCAACACCTCACACCAACATCTTTGATCCTTTCTTTGCCTTGTTGTTGCTACTACTAGATGCCATGATCACTTGGTAGACTGAGGAAATTCTTCAAAAAACTTTGCTACAAATTATGCTCTAGATAGCTAGAATGCTCTGTACTGAATATACGAAATTCATAGTGGAAATGAAGTCAAAATTCTACCTTTTGATGAAAATTTCCCATTAATGCTTAGTATGATGAGAGCCATAATGAGATAGTGTGTGACAGATTTTCATCCACTATCTGTGGAGATTACTTGGTAGAAGCTTGTAACTCAGTGACCAAACAAAACTTCGTTACTCCTAACCTCGCTCGATAGAGCCTATGACCCAACCTTGCTCAGCCATTACTGATGCTAAACTTTTGTGATCCCTTTGTGTCTAGAATATTGATTTGGATCTTTTCTTCCTTTCAATTGGAACTATTTAAGATGTGACCTTGAGAATACAGTTCTAGTTCTTCCATAAGAACTTAATTGGAAATGGTGGAGTCACCCACTTCTTGAGTGACATGACCATCATCACTTGAACTAGCTTGCTTGGTAGATTTGAGAATCCATTGCTATCTCATCTACTTCCTGATGTTATCAGTTTTTTCTTTCTTTTCATCTTCAACTCTACCTATGTTCATGCAACTCTTAGCTATATGACCAAGTGTAATACATGTGTAACATCTTATTGTAGTATCCTTTCTTCTCAAGTGATGCCTAGCACAGTTTATGCCAATGTGTCCATATTCTCCATAATAATGACATCTACACCAAGTATTGTAGTCCCAACCAAATATTTCCTTTACAAATTCTTTAGCTAGATTAAATGGTTTAGATCTGCATTTAGATGCCTTGTGACCTTGTTTCTTGCATTTGTGACATTTGCCTTCAAAATTTGGTTTCTCCTCGCATTCATTAGCTTTACGACCTTGTTGATTGCAATTGTAGCATTTT
Organism: Cupressus sempervirens; assembly: GCA_028749045.1. NCBI lineage: Eukaryota > Viridiplantae > Streptophyta > Pinopsida > Cupressales > Cupressaceae > Cupressus > Cupressus sempervirens. The sequence goes on along the minus strand of CM053791.1, from coordinate 756,490,554 downwards.
TTAATGAATTTTCCCTTTCCATTAAACCAACATTTGTTTGATGTATGACCTATCTTACCACAGTAATTGCAAGTAGGTCTTTGATTCCTTTGAGCACCTTGTTTGAAGGATTCACCTTCTTCTTTTTATCCAAGTCTTGCTTTGCCCTTTTGCCTATAAAGATTCTACTCATTTTTCTGATTCAATTGATCCATGTTTGCTTGGGATTTCATTATTCTCTCACTGAGTTGCTTCTCAGAATTTAGATCAACTTTCAACCTTTCATTGATTTTTCTTTCAGGGTTTAAGTCATTCCTTAACCTTTCACTTTCAGATCTCAAACTCATGATTTCCTCATTTGCATTGGAGATTTGATTGATAAAATTTTCTTGCTAAAGGGATTGATTTTGAGTTTCATTATTCCTTACCTCCAAGTCTTCATTTGCCTTATTTCTCTATTCCAAAATTTCACACAATCTTATTGTCTGAATTTTGTGTTCTCTTTTCAATTTTCTTACCTCTTCTTGTAGAGAGCCATTCTTTTCTAGAAGTTATTTGATTGTGTCATTTGAATGCTTGAAGGGAAAAAGTCTTCAATCTTCTCTTCAACATACTGGTGGTCATTCATCTATTTTCCAAGTTCCTTCTTTTTAGGGATTGGAAAAGATGCTCTTTTTCCTCCTTGAGTTGAGCTATGGCCATCTCCAGATCTAGCTTTTCATTATCAATAGCTTCGTCAAGTTTGAATATCTCCATTATCCTTGATCTTTTCTCAAGCTATCAAACTTTATCCTAAGAACCACAATGCTCTGATATCAATTTTTGGAAATAATCAAGACTAGCTAGGTCACTGAGAGGGGGGGGGTGAATCAGTAACCTCAAAACTTTTGAACAAATTCAACACTTAATAACATAGTCCATTCACCATTAATAGATCTAATCTACTGCATGCATGAGAAACTTAAAGCACAAAACTCTTTGAACACAATATTTGGTTACCTAGAAACCTTCCATATAGAAAGTAAAATTGGGGTGGGGATGATACCCACAAAACTTCAATACTATAGTATAAAGTTGGTCTATTAAGGCTTACGATGATCACTTTTGATGATCTGCCCTATTAGGAGCAATTAGGACTACTAGGTCCACCTTGTTAGAGGTTTTACAAACATACAATGAAGTATGCACTCAGTAAAGAGATTTAAGAAAAGATTATTAAGTCTACCCTATTAAAGGATTTGAAGTTGATTAACCTATTAGAATGAAACAGTAGATCTGACTTACAACTAAATTGTTGATTAAAATATTTGAAGTACTGATCACCTCTTTGTGATAGATGTAACTTGATTGCTTATGATTTGACCTTGCTATACACTTTACTTTGCTATTGATTCACATTCGCATGTTGATCATCACATTCTCTTTCACTCTTCTCAAAACAACTACTTCATCATGCTTGGGTATGATACAATACATTACATATATACCAACCCAATTCTCATAATTACAAGGTCAGCCAAAACACAAGATAACACCAATATTACTGAGTCAGCCCAAATGTAGAAACTCAGATTTTGAAAGTTAACTGGGTGAATTTCTGATACTCAGTGTCCACTACATTACTCGGCATTGTCATGCATTCTATATAAGGAGAGGCTCACTCCATACTAATCACTCAATGTATCTTCAAAATCAGTGAACATTGGAGACTTGATAGATATAGTGTCACTTGGTAGAAACTAAATTCCATGTTTACCATGCCTGCACTCGGTAAACACTATTCATCCCATCACTTGGTTAACATTGGCTTCACATCAAAAGAACTAATGACTCGGTAGACACTGCGAAGCTTAGTAACCATTGAACTACTCGATAAGAATTGTGAAACTTAGTAACCACTAAATTGCTCAGCAAACACTAAAGACTAAACAAAGAGCTCAGTAACCATACACAATCTAAATAAGTGTTGTCAATAATAAAAAACATGACTTAATGCCAACAGCATCATCCAAAAGTATTTCAATTTAGTTGTTTGAATAAGGGTTGTCTTAATCTAGAGTTGTGTTTTGTGGAGGCTTGCTACTTAGTAAGTCAGTCATACAAGCTTAGAATGTCCCAATTTCAGAGGTGGAGGTTCATCTTAGTCATATTAGCCTTTCAATTGAGGCTCAATGCTATATCATAAGTATTGGTGAAGTTATTATGGATTTTTTGTACAAAAAATTTGTGCTTAGTTTTGAAGGCCTAAACTTTCCTGGATGAGGCTCAACAACTCGACAGACAGGTATGTGGATCCCAGCCTGTAGATTAGATGTCGAGGATTTTGAAGAGGGCTTATAGTAGAAAATCAAAGCAACAATTTAGAAGTTATGGCCTTCTGAAGTTGGGCTGACCATAACTTCCAAAATAAATGTCAAAGGTGTATTTGGTCAACTCTATAAGTATTTTTAGGGTCTATCAGCCTTAGGTATTAAGTTTGAGTGTCTAGAACCTTCCCGGATGGCATAAAATTACCTATTTAAGAAATGCTCAAAAATTGTCGAGGATAGCTTTGGGTGATAGTTCACAACTTTGTCTTGTATATTATTCTAATAAAGGTAGCCATGTAGGTTAGCATATTGCAATTCTAAATTCTATAATTTTGCATTTGTGGCAATAATAAGAAGCCCATATTTTGTTCTCACAAATTGTTGTTATTTCTTTGTTTCTATTATGTGTTTATGGTATTAAGGGGAGCACCCTTCATCAACGTAGGTTATTTTTGGAGCATGAGTGGGTGGTCAAAATCAAGCTTCTAGCCACACAAAGTAAACTTTTTTTTCCATTAGTAATGGAGTGCCATTTAAAATATCTTATTTTCTCACTTAAGTTACATTGTGCCAGGAATAAACCTTTTGGAATGCATTTTATTCAATTACATACGCACCCCACTATTCTTTATATCAAGTTACAAATTATTTTTATCCACCAAATGAAGAAAGTATTGAGTCTCCATGACATAGTTTGAGAATATGGTTTATAACTTTCAATGATATTACCTCTTTTTATTTGAAGACCCTTGGAATAACAATGATTTTACTTATTTGGAATTTTAAACATCTATAGCTTATTTGAGTCTGATCAAGAGTTCACCTTTTACGATTAGACATATACAATTAATGAAAGACCAAGAGTCACAACTTAGAATTCCGCAAAGATGTGCCTCTTGAGATTTTATGAGAACTCATTGCCTCAACTAGTTAAGCTAGGATAATTGTTGCTACATCTTGCTAAGAATGCCCTCAGATATATTTTTCTAGACCACTTCTTTGCTTTCCTAGGTTTCTTGCCTATCTTAAGAATTCTCTTTCTCTACACTACTTAATCTAGATTTTTTTTCTTCCTATCTTTTCTGTTTATTCTCCTACCTTTTTTATCTTCTACCGATTGTCTCTCCTCTATACTCACATCCATTATTTAAAAATAATAATAACTTTATAAAATTAGTTTTCTATACAAAATGTTTTAATTTTGTATTGGACTACTTAAACATCATACAATAAGGCTTGATTCTTAGGCTAAAAGTGTTAAATAGTCAAAGTTGACTTATTTTTGTAATCTAAATTTCTTCCTTAGTGTGCAATATAAGTTTGATTCCTAGACCAAAATGTGTTAAAGATCAAAGTTGACTTTTTTTTTTAATCTTAATTTCTTCCTTAATGTATAATGTTTAAACATGACTAATTTTTATAAACTAATTGTTATTGATTTATATCTTATAATTATTGTATATACTATCTAAATTTAATTTAATTTCAAAACATATTGAAATAATCACCAATACAACTCAAGTAACCAAAAAAAAAAAAAAAGGAAATGAGAATACAACCGTTGTTCTTGTTCTTTGAAATACTACTGAGGGTAACTAAGTTGCCTTTGAAATTTTTAATTAGAAATTAATCTCTATTTAATTCACTACTTTGTCAAATTTGGTACACATTTATTCGGACACCAAAGTCTGCAGCGTGTTTTTTTCCTCCTTTGATCTAAAATGAATTGCCAATAATAAAAAGTAATATTATATAAATTTAATAATAATAATGTCTTGAGATCCGAGATAAAAGATGATGTTTAGTTCCTGCCATGCAAAATAATACACCAAATCAAGTTGAATGAATCAAAATTTATATTTTCCTTCTTTCGGAGCTTCTATTATTTACAGTTTTATATTGTTAGTTTTTTTCATTGCAAAGTTGTCATCTATGTCATAGATCCCAAATATATGAATTTAATCCATTTTATCAGATGACCCTTTCGAAGTTATTATCGTACATGAAAAGTCAGATGTTTTAAATATACAATCTTTGTGTTCTTATATTTTATAACTTGAGATGATCACTCTGTCCAATATATGAATTTTCTCACAATATTATATTTGATAACTCCATTTGACTTCTAAACGCCATGTTCATAGAATACATTTTTGACATTTTCAATTCTCTGAGCTTCATCTTTATCTAATCATAGTTGACTTTATAATTAAAAACATTTCATTTTTTTTTTGATCCCTGTTGCCTCCGTCTTCTAATTTCTAGATGTGCATTTGCTTTAGTTTTACAAGTTGTTCAACGAATTTGAGCTGATTACAAAAAGAAAGAGAAAGAAAATGTTTTTCATGGCCTCTACAAATTCTAATGGTTCAGTAGCAGGGCCTTGGAAGTTGGTAATGGAAGATGATGGGCCTCTCCAATCTCTCTGAAATACACAAAGCTTTCCATTAATGGGGATTTTGTGGATTCAGTTTCATGAAGGTAATTATCTTAAAAAGGACAGATCAATTTATTATTTATTTAACATTTATTAATGTTAAAAAGAAGACATTTTTCAAAATCTATTATAATCATTAAAAAATTCTGGATTTCATTGTGTTGAAATGTTTTCATTGCATTCAAATCACATTTTTTGATTCATCATCACGATGAGAAGAAGAGAACATAATTTTCAACATGATCAAATGCAAAACAAATTGACGTGTTTTATTAAAAGAGGGGTAAAATTTTATTGAAATAAAATGAGATACAAGAGGGAGAGCTTAGCTAGGAGCTCTATCCCTACCAACAAGATCATTGAATTCAGTAGCTAATTAAGGGGGTAATTGCCCTGTATCCATATTGTTCCAATCTTGCACATGATCGTAAGCCCATTTAGCAAAACAGTCAACAACTCCATTCCATTCCCGAGGAATGTAAGTAAAATGAACAGACTGCAGAGATCTACACAAGAGCACAAGAGGAGAATCTAATTTAGAATTGAAGCCAAGTGCCAATTAACATCTGCAAGTGCCTTATGCACTAGAAAAAGAAATTGGACTTCACTAGAGCTACAATGAGCCTCTCCCCCAATACAAACAGGGCTAGGATTCCCTTGGGAAGAACCATCAGTGTTGACTTTTAGACCTCCATGAAGAGGAGGAGACAATGCCCCTCATGATTCACTGACTGCTTCACCTACTGCTTGGTCTGTCTAGTCAAATTGTGGAACCATTGGCCCCACCATTCCCTAAAGAAAAAAATTGAGGTAATTTCTAATGGCAAGGTCACCAAGAGCCATACCCCTAGCTAACATACACTTACCTGAGTTGTATCCTACAATCTTCCACCAAAGTTGCATGACTCCAGTTTGGACTCTTGAAATATTTTCTAGTTCCTCCCTAACCAAATGTGCCAAAGAATAAATGAAGGACTAGTAACCCACATAACATGAAGAGGTGATATAGTAGAGGAGGCACTCCCCAAGTGAACCTAGAAAGAAGATAAGGAAGGAACATGCTTACAAGGTCTGCCCCAAGCATTCCACCAAAGGTGACAAAGTGGATAGAATAAGAGCATTGGAAGAAGAGATGGAAGATAGACTCCCCTCCATTTCTGGACAACACACAAACTGAGGGCCAATGGAACCCATTCTTATCAAGATTATCCCATGTAAGACACTGATTATGTACCACCAACCACATGAAAAGATTACATTTGGACCAAGAAAAAATATTCTATAGTTCTTTCATCTATAGCCAACAACAAAACCCAAGTGATCAGGAGTCTTATAATGAGCCACCTTATCCTATCCAACATTAAGAAAATAATCATAGAGGGTATAAAAATGATGTAACATGGATAAGATTGGAGGGTTTCCATCCCAATTATTAGTCCAGGCCTCAGAGTCTCCCTTAATTATCCATAAAATGCTTTTCTTAACCAGTTGAGAACCCTTCTTGAGAGTATGCCACACCATAAAGCCTCTACCTTCTAGAGGAAGTGACGAAATAGAGTGAGGATCAGCACCTATAAAAAAATTGCAAGTGATTATGTGGGCCCAAAGTTGACTTTTTCCAGAGCTCCATCACTTATAAATCTTAGGAGCAAAATCTTGGCTACTCAAGATAGCATATTGTAGACCAAGACCACCCTCCTTCTTAGGCCTACAAATAGTATCCCAACTAATTAATCTCTATTTTGAACTATGAAAACTACCTCTCCATAGGAATTATCAAGAAATAGCTTCAAACACATTGAGAAAGTAGACAAGAGTTCCCTAAACCATGCTTCTATATATAGGTAAAGCCTAAAAAAAAGATTGAAGAAAAGTGACTCAAGCCATAGTAGAAAGTCATCCATGAGTCAAATGATTTACCTTCTCCTAAAGCTTGATGAGAAAATTATGCCAGAAGATTGTGGCTGCCTAGAAACAACTATAAGAATGCCAAGATATGTCAATGGAAATAACCCAATCTTGAACCACAAAATATTAGCAATCCTCTTTTGAATAGGTTCCAATGTATTAAAAAATTATATTGAGGATCTATGTTCATGAACTTTATGTCTTGATGCCACCAAGTATATATCTAGAGTAAATGTCAAAAGCCCATAGCCTCATGGGCCTAAGCAATTCTTGCAAGTGCAGTGTCATCAACAAATTGAAGAAGAGAAAGAGAACGTAACCCATTATCCCAATGACATCCATGAATTAATTTCTAAGATACCTATAACTTGATGAATCTACCAAACCCTCAACCATAATAATAAAAAGAGAGGGGGAGAGAGGAACACTCTACTGAAGACCCCTAGAGGCCCCAAATAACTAGAATGGTTGGCCATTAAGAAGAATAGAGAATAAAGCTGAAGTAACACAACTCTTGGTCCAACTCACCGATTCTAAGCTAAAGCCAAAGGCAAGAAAAACATTCTAAAGGAAACTCCATTTGACTCTATCATAGGCCTTAGCCATATCCAACTTAATAAACATAGACTACTCCCTGGTAGTAGCCATAGAGTGGATAGCCTCAGTACCAATAACCATCCCATCCAAAATTTCTATTCTTGCAACAAAGCCTCCTTGTTCTTCTAAGACAATAATGGGGAGCCACCATTTAAGCCTCTTAGTAATAACTTTGTAGACCACATTATACAAACCAATAGGCCTGAACAAATCTAGCTTATTAGCCCCATCTTTTTTTGAAATAAGAACCAAGAAAGTGGAGTTCAAGGCCTGAAGCATCTTCTTACTAGAGTGTGATTCTTGAACCACCTCCAACAAATTTTGATTAATAAAGTCCCAAAATTTGTGAACGAATTCAGTAGGAAATCCATCAGGGCTAGGTGTTTTTCCCATATGATCATAGGCAAGGGCACCATCTCTTCACCATCATACCATAAGATCATAAAGAGAAGAATCCTGAAGCTACATCAACTAAAGCTTGAATGGAAAATTTTTGGGATTAAACACCTCAATAGAAGAAAAATTAATTGGCTGATGATTAGAACCTCTCCAATCCATAATTTTTGAAGAGGCGTGAGGGAGCCACTAATCTAGAAGAAGGAAACCAAGAATCTATCCAAATATTTAGAAATAGCTTCAACTCTAGACCTTCTATTATTTTAAGTAAAGATCCTATTAGCTGGCTTAATATTATACATATGCAAATGATCAATATTTTGGTGAAGAAGATTAGATGGCAGCCCCAACTGAGCCAACCCACCCCTCTTCTCCTCAAGACTTAAAACTGAATTAAAATCTCCTTCTAAAATCTAAGGATGGAGAGGATGAAAATTTCTAACATACTAGATGTGAGACCAAATTCCCACCTTGCTCACAAAATCCATAAGTATTTAGACATTAGTAATTAGGAATATCTCCCTAGAAACCAAAGATGTAGCCATCATAGTAAGGGCTGAGCAAGAAGACACCAAACCAAGAGGAGAAATTTTTTGTTGATCCCAAAAAATAGCCAAATCACTAGCGCTCCCCATAGCCCCAATACATAGGCATTTTCCATGAGACCAAATACTAGAAGCACTCCATACCATAGAATCCACTCAAGGCTTGGTATCCTAGATACAAAGATATATGGATAATTTTTAGTCATCAGCTTGTGAATAGATTTTTGTCTAGGGATGCTATTCAACCCCCTAACATTCCATGAGAGAATAATGATCATTGAGTAGAGTGGGGGAAATGACCATCCACAAATTGAATAGCTCCAAACTCTACCAACACATCTCCTATCATTTTGATCTTCTCCTAGTCCTTCTTATGCCCACTCTTCAAAGGAGGAGAAAAAGAATCCCTCTTAAAATGTCTTTGTAGAAAACTCAAAGGTAGGGGAGACCCCTTTGTCTTGCTAGAAGCCAACATATCCTTAACCTAGTCTATCAAAACTATGTCAATATCTTGAGGCTCCCTAGTAGTCACCATAGCTCTAGACTCAGAAGTAGTAGGGCCCTCACACTATCGATGAGCCACAACCTAGGTAGCCATACATGATTCATTAGGTGAAGCACCCCCATTTGAGATAACCAAGTTAGAAGATAGGTTAGGAGGAATACTCTCCTCCAAGGCCATAATATCTAGCACCTTAAATCAGTTAAAACCATAATCAAATTGTCTATCTTTAAAAGGCCTCTTATGTCCTTGCCCCTTACCTCATGAGCAAGCAACAATAAATCAATCTTTATCAGGACCAACATCATGCATATGTGCCTTTCCTTTGCCTACATTTCCTACTTGACTATTTCCCTTAGTTGTATTATCTATTGTAGCTTTCCTTTTCCTACAATATTTGTCTAGATATTGCCATTTGAAGTAGTAGAATTTTCATCCCCCTTAGAAGTTTAAGTCCAAGGGCATTGGCACTGTAAATGTCCATACTCATGAGATATTTGACATCACAAAGGGAGGGATTCATAATCTAATTGTTGCACCCATGAGAAAGACCCAAGAAAAATTTCCAAAGAGTCTGGTAATAGATTATTCAAATCAACTTTAACATAAATTTGGGCAAAGAAAGAACCTTTTATGCAACTTGGATTGATGAGCAATCCCAGCCGACTTTCCAAACAAAGAAACAATTCGAAGAAGAATTTCTTTTTGCCAAAATTAAAGAGGAAGATGTGGTAGGAAAACCCACACCAACACCCTTGAGGGGGGATCCTCTAGAGAATTAAATCTTGAGTGCAAAGGTTTAATGAATAACCCTACTTGGTTATAAAAATAAGGGCCCCCTTCAAAAACATGATCTTAATTAGACATGTAAGAGAAGACAACAAACAAATAGCTATTCTCATCTAGCATAATCTTCATATCACCATCCACCTGCCATGACTAATAGATCCATGACTCAAGAGGAAATAAAGATATTGGGTACCAAGAAATTTTCAAATTAGAGTATGATTGGTCCAATACTCAATGTCCTCCATCAAAGCCTTAGGTGGAATAATTAGAATAGGTTGATCCTGACTCCATGAAAAACATCCATTAACTCTTTTTTTCTTGGAGACTTCCCACACATAAAATGATTCAGATCTTATTGCATGCATTTCTAGAGTCAAACCATCTATCACTACCAATTCCAAAGAATCCCCAGGTCCTACCATACAAAGAAAACAAATCCTCAATCCAACAATGGATGCACCAGTTCCTCCACCTTGTAGACAATCTAGAAATAGAAAAAAGAAAAAAAATTCAACATAGGTGACTCAGGATTGGGCCCTATTCCAAAAAGATTTTTCTATTGCTCTACATGATCTATTTATGTCTCTTTAATGAATTTATGTGTAGGGAAAACATTTGAGATGATTGATCCAATAAAAGAGGAAGTGATAATAAGTGTATCAAAAGCCACTAAAGAAGCTATTGATTGGGTTGTCAAAGTAGTCAAGGTTGCCTTTGATCATGGCCCATGGCCTTGTGTCTAGATATGTGATCTCTCTTTCTTAATTGTTATTTTTATCTAAGAAATCACAAACATGTAACAAGACACACACACACACACACACACACACACACACACACACATATGTATATCTATATATAAATATATGTATATATATATATATATATATATACGTATATATATATACATATGTATATGTATATATATATACATATGTATATGTATATATATATACATATGTATATGTATATATATATACATATACATATGTATATGTATGTATACATATACATATGTATATGTATGTATACATATACATATGTATATGTATGTATACATATACATATGTATATGTATGTATACATATACATATGTATATGTATGTATACATATACATATGTATATGTATGTATACATATACATATGTATATGTATGTATACATATACATATGTATATGTATACATACATATACATATGTATATGTATACATACATATACATATGTATATACATGTATATATATACATATATATATATACATATACATATGTATATGTATGTATACATATACATATGTATATGTATGTATACATATACATATGTATATGTATACATACATATACATATGTATATACATGTATATATATATATATATGTATATATATGTATGTATGTAAACATATATATATATATATACACACACACACACACACACACACATATATATATATATACATACATATTTATTTATATTAATATATATAAATATATGTATGTATGTATATATATGTATATAAGAGAGAGAGATATCTTGTTTGTCTATTAGATTCTATTTTTAAAATGCTTAAATAAATCATTTCCAATTGTATTTCATTATTCATCATTAGAATAAAATAAGTATTTTAAATCGATGTTTCCTTACATGCTCTATGATCCATCATTATATAAAGAGAGTTTAAGAATAAGAACAAGAAATGATACCCAATAATTATTCTTGTGATTACAATAGAGGGGTTGTATATTGAACAAATATATAGATCTAATTCAACAACATTCAAAAGAACTTGAGATGTTGGAAACATGGAATGTCAAAAAACCTCTAGATATTGTTAAAGTACTAGATGTGCCAAGCACAATCAATATTCTCTAATATTATGTAGGTTTGTATAGATGCATATTTCAATTGTAATTGTTTTGGTTTGTATTTGTTATTTTCATTGCACTTGTTTTATAACTATCCTATAATAGATTATATTTTCATCTATCTACATATTTTGTAATGATGTTGAGATCCTTATTTTTAACATTTTATAGAATAGAAAACTATGAATGTATAGAGAATATTTTTAAAAATATTTGTGTTGGTCATTGTTATGTCTCATTTCCATCTCCTAAGTTGTATTTATTTCTATTTAAAACTTTTTTTTAATGGAGTTAAGACTTTTATTTCTCATTTTATACAATAAAAAGTTATGCAAGTCAAGAGATGTATTTTTGTTATAATTTTGCTAATTTGTATTTTACAAGTCTCTGACACTTGTATAAAAAGACAATATATTTCTCTTTGTCTATGATTTTATTTTGCTAATAGTGTTTGGATTCTTATTTTTCATGTGTTATAATAATAATAACAAATTAATATTTTCTATGAGTATCATTTTAACTTTTTTTAATGATTATTTTCAAAGAATTGTCTACATAATTAAGCCAATAGGCTTATTCTTTATAGAGTTGCCACTAGGATGTTTTGACATGCCAGCCTATCTCATGCCTAAAAAAGATTTATCAGGGTTAGGTTTTTCCTTACATAGTCAAACTTTATTTGTATTTAGATTCATTCAAATATCATTAAGGACACAAAATTTGATTGGTCAAAAAATCATAATTTATTGATGATCGATATTTATTAGGAATTTAGAATGCTTTGAAAATATGTTAGAAAAAACATAAATGTGGAAGCATAACACAATTTAGAGACATAAGACACTTTCTCCTAAAACAAAGACTATGTCATTAAAATAGAGAAATAAAAAAACATATTCAAGCTGTTCATTATATGTTTCAAAAAAATAACTATATGATTTCATAAGATTCAACTCTACATAACTATCTATCTATTCCACTATATGCTTCCACTTCATGCTTTACAATAGATACATTTGATATAAGTTGAGTGCCAAAACTTTATTTCAAATTACAAAAATGAGCACCTAAATCTAGAATGCTTTTTTTCCTTAATGTTCAAAATTCTCACGTGTTAACACACAGGCTAACACACATGACCGTTATTGTTGGAGTCGTAATTACTTCTAACACACCCCCTTAATTTTGACTCTGTGAATGCTGCTATATTTTCAAATTTTTTTCTTCTTTGAAGCTTTTTCAATCTATATTGCTACTTTTTTTTGTTGACAAAGATTTTCCTCCATTTGAAGGTTTCTACTATAGTATTCTTTTTGAATCTATAGGGTAAACATGACTTGTTTACCATATCCCTTCTTTGCAATTTTGTTCTATCGATGCAAGGGAGAATGCAACTAATTCTCCTTCTATATCTACAGGGTTGAACATGATAGGTTCTCCCAAATCTACTTTCTTCCTTTTTTGTAGGGTGGAATGTGACCAATTCACCCAAAAATCTCTTTCTTTTGTCTTTAGAGGGAGCAAACACAACTAGTTTTCCCTTTATTAGTATTTTCTTTCTCTCAGCCATTCAAAAAACATATTTTTGATTCCCTTTTCTTGTCATCTTCAAAAATAGCATCTTCTACACTCTTTCAATTTCTCTCATCCATTCAACACACTTGTCATTAGATTCTTTAAATCATTTCCTCAAAATTGCTTCTTTTCCTTCATTTCATTTCTTCTTCTTTCTTTCTTCTTGTTTGTTTCTATCATATTCTACTACTGTACATTTTATTTTTCCATATTTTTTGTCTTTCATTCTTTTTATCCATGCTCTTTTACTCATCATTATTTTCTCCATATTTTGTTTTCTTATTTTTCTTATCTGCAATCCCTTAGCACACATTTGTACAACTTTTCACACTTTGACTTGCACTTCTCAAACACAACAACAAATTTTCTACTTCTCCTTTTTGGACAAGCATAATGGTGCCTTCACATTCTTCATTGCTCTCTTTACTTGTCATCACATCTTGTTGCATTGTCTCTTTCACTCTCACTCATCATTTTTCTTCATCATTCTCACTCATCATTTTTCTTCATCATCTTTTGCACTACACTTTTATTTCTTTTTCTTCACCTTCATTTTTATATCATCCACATGCAACTTATCATTTCTATGACTTTACTTTCAGCTTATAATTTTTATGACTTTACTTTCACAAAGATTTTTGCAACCATTTACTATTTTCTTATAAACAATATACATTCTAAACTTACAATTCCTTCATCTCTCACTCATCCATTTAAATAAAGGAGGGGTGAAAATTTATTCAAGTTGAAAGAGAAACAAGAACAAATAGAGAAAGGGCATCAGACAACCCTATCAATATCAATGAAGTGATCAAGTTGATGGGACAAACCCAACAGAGAAGTTGAGTCTTATCAATAATGTTCCAATTACACATATGGTCAAAAGCCCACTTCGCCAAACAATTAGCAACACCATTCCATTCCCTAGGAATATGAGTGAAAGTAACAAACTCCAAAGAAGTGCACAAGTTATGAATCTAGTCTGAAATCAAGGCTAACTTCCAAGTAACAAATTTAGATTTTTTTTGATTCAATAGATGTATCACCACTTGTGAGTTAGATTCATAGATAAGCCTTCTCCAACCAAAGTCACAAGCATTCTTCACAGCATACAAAATAGCTATAACCTCCATTAGGTTGTTAGTGTGATGAACTTTATAAATAGAAAACAAAAACTAGACATCCCCTTACTATCTCTACCAACACCACCAATGCCAGCAAGGCCTAGATTCCCCTTGGAAGACCCATCTATGTTTCTTTTGAGAATACCTTGTGGATGGGCACTCCACTTCACCGCCCTATTTTTCTTTCGCAAGGGATGTCTACACATCTTTCTTAGCAGTTTTCCATGTGAGAGGGGAATATTCAAACAATTATTGAAAATATCCTCCCCTAGTTCCATGACCTCAGAAGTGTCACATTTTGCAAAAATAGTTTCCCCCAAAGAATAGAGAATATTCCACCATAAGTGAGGAAACTCTAAAAATTCATCCTTAAAAATACAATTGTTCCTTTCCAACTAGATATGCCAAATAATAAAGGAGGGTCCAAGAGTCCAAGAAACTTGAAGAAATGAAGTCTTGATAGGAGCCTTACCCTAATGATCAAATAATTTTGCTAGTGAGGAAACATGCCAATAGGATTGGTTCCACACATTCCACCAAGAGAGCCAAATATGTCTAGTTGAAGAGGATTGGAAAAAGAGATGAGAGATATTTTCTTCACTACTCCAACATAGAAAACACATTGAGGGTCCTTGGAAGCCATGTTTGCATAAATTATCCCACATAATACATTGGCTATGGACCACCAACCACATTAAAAAAATACATTTGGGCCAAGAAAACCTGTACTAGACTTGCTTCCACTAAGGCATCTATATGTCCCCTAGCGTCTGCCCAAGAAGTTCAACATATCCTGTAGACATTGAAAATTTTCTAGACAAATCTTCACTATCCCAAGCAAGAACATCATTACCAACCAAATTAGTACACTCATGAGACTAAAAAATCTAAAACAACTCCTTCCTTTCCTCCTCAGATCTCTTGGAGGCCATTCAGAAGGTTGTTTCCAGTGAAAGAAAGGAGTCAAACCTCCAACACACCCTATCTTATGAAAATCAACTATGTCCCAACCAGAAACACTAAAATTTTGATAGAGGGCATGTAGCTGAGGATGAGTGGTAAGAATAGGAGGGTGCCCATCCCAAGACTCAAGCCAAAATAAAGCTTGTGATCTTTAATGATAAATCCAAAAGAGACTATCTTTAACAAACTGAACTCCAAATTTTAGCATATTCCAAATCATGGATCCTCTCCCTTCTAGAGGAAAGCAATGAACTTCAACCACACCAATATCTGGAAAGTACTTATGGGTGGGAATGTAAGCCCAAAGTTGATGTTGGTTAGTGCACTAATGCCAATAAATTTTTGCAATGAGAACCTATCCATTTAAAATAGCTGATCATAAGCCAAGTTCACCCTCCTTTTGAGGTCTACACACTATTTCCCATTTAACTAGAATCCATTTAGAAGTTGAAAGGTTCTCACTCCAAAGTAATTAATGGGATAGAGCATCAAATTCTTGAAGAAAAAACATAGGAGCAACTTGAACAATACACTTGTAAATAAGAAGGGCTTGAATAATCAATTTTAAAATAGTCAAGTGAGCAGTAGTTGATGGCCATCAAGGAGTCTAGTGATTAACCTTTTTCCATAGTTTATCAAGAAAAACTTGCCAAGAAGATCTAGGATGTCTACCAATAGTAATAAAAATACCCAAATAAATAAAGGGACGAGATCCAATCTAAAACCTCAAAAGAGAAGCAATTTTCCTTTGAATAGCCTAGGGAGTATTGAGGGAAAAAATGGAGGATTTTTTCTCATTAACTTTCAATCCCAAAGTTGTAAGATACACATCCAAAGCATGCCTAGAAGAAGTAGCTTCATGAAGATGGGCCTATCCCATAAATGAAGTATCATCCACAAACTAAAGATGTTAAATAGGAGGGAAGCCAACACCCCATTTCCACCCATGAATCAAACCCTAGTGAGCACAAAGCTTAAGAAAGAAACCCAAATCCTCAACTAGAATGATAAAGAGATAAGGTGAAATAAGATCCCCTTGGAAAAGTCCTCTAGAGGCACCAAAGGTCTCTAAAGGAACACCATTCACTTGAACAGAAAAAGAAGCTAAAGTAACACAACTCATAATCTAGTTCACCCACTATTGGTAGAAACCAAAGGCTAAGAGGATCTTTTGGAGAAAACTCCATTTGACTTTGTCATAAGCCTTAGCCATATCCAACTTAATGAACGTAGCTCACTCTTTTGATGTATGCATAAAGTGAATAACTTCAAAAGCAATAACAATTCTATCAAGAATTTTCTTACCAGCCACAAAACCACCTTGTTCATTTGAAATCACAACTAGAAGACATATCTTGAGTCTGTTAGCAATCAATTTGGTGATAATTTTGTACACAACATTACAAAGACCAATGGGTTGAAAGGATCAAGATTGTCAGCACCTTCTTTCTTAGGGATAAGAGTTAGTAAAATATAGTTCAATGTATGAAGCTTTTTCTTATTTTGAAGGAATTCCTTAACCACCTCCAAGAGATCTATATTAATAATTTCTCAAAATTCCTTAAAGAATTCCACAGGGAAGCCATCTGGGCCTAGAGCTTTACCTTTATTCATCCCAAACACAACCTCTTAAAGTTTAGATATCAAAATAGGATGAAGAAGAGAATCATTCATATCATGATAAGAGAAGGAATGCATGAAAGAATTAAGTTCTCCTCCTTAGCTACAAGTTGAGAATCCTCAATAAAAAGGTTAGAATAAAATTGAAGGGCTTCATTGGTCATAGAAAACTAAGAAGAAATCTTAAGTCCTTTAGTAGTAACAAGAGAAGAAATATACCCTTTATTAAAATGAGCCTAAACAAAATGATGTGAAAAAGTAGTATTTCTATCCCCTTCATGCAGCTAATCAATGAAAGCCTTTTGTTTCTAGTAAATCTCTTCCCAAAGTTCCCATTCTTTCACATCTTGCATAGCCTAGGATTCAGCCCTACTAAGAGCCTTTGTAAGCCTAGAGTCCCTAATTTTGTGAGTGATCATCGCAAAATGATCTAGAGCATTCCTCTTTCATGATTGAAGATTCTTGAAGAAAGAAGTATTTCATCTCTTAAGATGATATTTGACATGTAATTTTATGCTCAAAGAAAAACATAGTCATGCCATAATCTGGGCCACCCTCTCTCTCCACTAGTTAGCTACTAGATCATAAAGGGATGAGTCTCAAAGCTACATAAGCTAGAATCTAAAAGAAGGGTTCTTGTGGAGTTCAATAGGAGAAGAAGAGAAATTAATAAACTAATATTTAGAACCTCTCTAATCAAGAATTACAAAACTCATAATTAGGCCACCACCAACCCAATAACATGAAACAAGAAACCTATACAAACATTATGAGATAGCTTCATGACCACTCTGTCTATTGTTCCAAAGTGAAAACCCCATTTGAAGGCTTAACATCAATAACAAAAAGAGCATCCACTTGGGCTTGAAAAGGATCAGAAATAGGGCCAAGCCTAGGCCAACCTCTTTTCTTTCAAGACTTAAAATAAAATTAAAATTACCTCCTTAAATCCAAGGAAAATAAGGAGCACAACAACACACATGCCTAATGTGATCCTAGAGATCAATCTTCCCACCAATGTTAGTGGGGGTATAAACATTTGTCACAAGAATAGTCTCACCATAGTCCAAGGTAGAAGCCACCATAGAGATTGAGTAACGACTAGAAATCCACCAAAGAGGAGAAATCTTTCAAGGGTCCTAGAACAAAACCAAACCTCCAAAATTCCCTTGTGAACCAATACTTTGATAGAGACAAGCATACAAAATGCATGGAGCATGCTAATGCATAACCTCAATAGAAACCTTAGTCTCTTGAACACAAAAGACATTTTGAGAATGAATTGCAATCAAATCATCAATAGCTTTTTGATGATAGGTGTTATTCAAACCCCTCACATTCCAAGAGAGAATGATCACTAAGGGTTTTGAGAAAAGTGAGCATCAATAGGTATAACAAAACAAGATTCCACTAATAGATCTCCAATTATTTTTATCTTTTCAAGGTCTATATTTTTCTTAGTAGGACCTTTCTTAAGGGGTTTTTGTTGCACTCCTAATCTATGAGATGAACCCTTATTCTTAGATAAAACTAGAACATATCTAGCTAAATTTTCCAAAATATTGTCATCCTCTATAGAATTATTGAAAGTCACCTAAACCACTTGTTGTCCTTGAATAGCTTGAACGAGTTCTAGTTCAAGAGCTAGTACAACCTTCATACTAACCCCAACACTATTAGAGGCGACCACATGTGAGACCCCTTCTTCCAAAGCTAAATTATTTAGCACGTCAAACCTATATACGATTCCATCTATCTATCTATCCTTGAATCACCTCTTCTGACCTCTTCCTAAGTTAACCTTAGTTTTAATAGGTACAAATCCTTGTCCTTTCCGTATGGGTCAACCATCATGGGAGCTTTTCCTTTTTCCTCTTTACCCAAAGGATGAGGTACCAAAGAGGGGGAATGATCTTCCTTACAAACTTTAGGTCAATGTCATAGGAGATGGCCATGCTCATGACAAAACAAACATTGAAAAGGTAGAGATTCATAATCTAACTACTGAATCCATGATGAAGAACCCAAAAAAATTTCCATCAAATCTAGTAAGGGATTATTTAGATCTATCTCAACACAAATTTGGGAAAAATAAATTACCTTTTTATCAAGGGTTTGTGTAGCAATTTTCATAGGCTTTCCCAAGAGACTAGCAATTTTATGTAAAATGTCTTCTTGCCAAAACTCCAGGGGGAGCCAAGGTAGACAAACACAAACAAGAACTCAAGAAGGGATCTCTTTAGCTGAATTAAAACCTACATGCCATGGTTTAATAAATAATCCAACCTGGTTATTAAAATATGGGCCACCTTAAAAAACTCTATTGCGATCTGCAATATTTTAGAAAATAACCATAAAATAGCTATTTTCCACAAGCATAATGTCCATATCTCCTTCAATCTACTAGAAGTGTCAAATCCAAGCCTCAAGAGTGGACAAAGGAATATGAATATGAAGAAACTTATAGATTAGAGCATGTCTACTCTAATATGAGACATCTTCTTCCACCATATTAGGAGGAATGACCAAACCTAGGCGATCTTGGGTTTTAGGAAGACACCCATTGACCTGCTTCATATTAGGGCTGATAGCTCCTATTTTCACTAAGCGTAATTTTTTAAATTTAAGGTGAAAATACTGAACTGTTGTTTTAATTGTTAGGTTTTATATGTATTTCTCATTTTCATCTATAGAGGAAACTCTAGCATGCTTTGCCCTCATATAATTTTCTCATTGTTATTTTAAGTATGAAATTTAGTGCCCTAGGATTTTGATTTTATCGCATATTAGAAGAAATTTTCATAAAATCATAGTCTAAGCTCTAACCCTAGGTTTTGAAACTAATCAGGTTTACATTTTATCTTTTACATTGTCTTCTATGATGTTACAATAAGAGGGTTAGCAGAGCATCGCGATGAGGAATTTTAAAATGTCTCAATCCTAAGACAAAGTGTTGTGTTGTAATATTGTGGATGAGAAATATGGTCCTCCCAATCTTAAGATTGCCTTTATATTGTATGATTGTGCGGTAGTTTGACTGGTTCACATTTTAGTGATCTTTGATGTTATGACAAGGGAGGTCATCATAGCATCGAGAACAATCAAAGGAGGTAACTGACATCTAAAGGTCATAGAGGAAATATTTGGTTACTACAATGTTATAGGATATTTATGATCGTAAGATCATAAAGATATTAAAGACAAGAAAAGGTGATTATGCATTGTTAGACAGCAAAATTGAGGTGCAAATACTAGATATAGGCTTAGCTAGATTAGTGGGACTAGAAATAATTTTATAATAAGTTTTGAATGGCATTCGGCAGTCTCTAATCTTATGATGCATTGCACATTGTAGGATCTTAGGATGATAAAGCAAAGACCTCTGATGTTACACTATTATGATGCTATGACTACTATGTGAAATTATAATGCTAAGATTGGAGGCACACAATATTATGACAATGTCATAGGATCAAGAGGTAGAAGATGAAGGTCTATGATGTTACAATAGTGTAAAGGTAAGTTATTGTTGGGAGATTGTAGGAAGAAACAAGAAAAGCTTGTGATGCTACGATGTGGTCGAAACATTAAAAAAATTAGCATTGAAGTGTAAGATGCTATGATGTGGCCTCTTGTCATATAATCATAAGCTTGTAGCATTGGGTGATGAAATTTCAAATGTTGAGAGGAAGATGTGGGACTTGACTAAATGGTGATGATCAAATTAGAACTCAACACTTGGCACATGTGGATTGGATGAAAAGGAAAAATGAATAAAAATTAAAGGTTTAGAGACATTCAATGCTCAAAATTCAAAATTTGAAAATATTTAAATAAATTTAATGTATTATATAGTTTATACTATATGGAAATTTAAATTTTTCATTTTGAACTCTATTCATGACCCAAGGACTGGAAATACATATCAACATCAGAGGCACAATTTTCATCCAAAATATGTAGTATAATATATTGTCAAAACTAAGAGAAGATGAACTATCCATTTTTGCAATTAGTTTTTGCATAGGAGGTCACTGGTTAGAGTTATGCAAGGATTTGTCTTAGGTACCCATTTTTTAGTTTGATTTAGTTGGGGTAGTTCAGATCCAATTTCTAGTGACATGGTGAGATGAGTAAATGTAAAAGGTAATGAAAATGCAGTTATGGGCAAGTTTTATCACCTCCTAGTCAACTGAATCAAAGTATTATCAGCATTTCATGATGCATTTTAGATATTTTAGTAATAGAAGGATTTTCATCATTGAGGAAGAGATATTTCAAGTTTGTTAAAAAATAATGATAAAAATCAAATCAAATTTCATGGATAGAAGGATGAGAGAGGTTTTACAACAGCAAATAATGGAGTTTCAAGTGGACACATTTCACTTCTAGATCAAATCTAGGACTCCATTCTTGTTCTATATCTTTCTCTTTCCATTGTAAAGGTTTGAGAATTTTGTAATTTTGTTTTGTTCAAAAGTGTAGTCTATCCATTTTATGCATAGTTTTTCTGAGTTTACTTTCAAGCTTTGTAATTTTCTAATGTTTTCATATCAATGATAGAATCAACAAGATATTCTAAGTTTCATTCAGTTTCTATTAGTTATTGTATCAGTCTTTTGAAAGGACAATACAAAAGGGCACTTACACTACATCTATGTTATCAATCTCTATCTCCAGTTTATGAGTTCGTTTACTTTGAAATTAGTTAAATAAGATTTGATTGATTGAATGTAATTTGGATAGGTTGTATATTGGTTCTATTTTTTCTTTTAATTCAAGGAGTTAAGGAAGTGCTTCAATGAATCAATAGGATCTATGAGTTAATAAAAGGATATTTCATAAGAATGGGAATTGATAATTATAGTTGATAAAATTCATTTACAAGTTATTTGAATTAGATCCCCTACTAATAGTTGACTATCTATAGCAATGGATAAGGCACTGGTCATATAAATCAGAGACAAGTTGAGGTAAATTCTGCTACATGTATCAAATTTATACTCAAATCTAAATGAATAAAATACTATATCAAGTGTATAAGGGTGATCATTATCTATCTATGGAAATTTATGAGTTATTATTAGCTATTATAGCTCATCTTTGTTTCACATTGTTGGTACACATATGGACCCATAACTTTAAACTTTTAGTTTCAAGTCTTGAACCTTTTAGTTTTAGGTTTTGAACCTCTTTGAACTACTTCAAACTTGGTTCGAAGTGGTTTGAAGTGGTTCAATTTGTTCAAAGAAGGCTTCAATGTGGCTTCTTCTAGGTTTAGAAAAGTTCATGTGGAGTATCAAACCCCTTTGAACTAAGATTCAAATCATATTGAAGCAGTTCAAGGTGCTTCAAAACAATTCAAAGTTTAGATGCAGATCCGAATCAAATTCTAAAATACAGTCTCAATTTCTCAAATTTAAAATGATAACTCCAAATGCATATTTTGAGGTATATGTCCTTTAGTGCAGCTTCTAAAAAGTATAGTTGATGGGTTAGTGCTTAGTGATTTGATAGTATGTTGTCAAGTCCCATCATTTCTAATCAGTTGATCATCATGAGCAAATTGTCCAAAGTCTTCATGGTTTTTAATTTGGAAGCTTGATAGGTTTCCCTCTATTCTTGATTCAGAATTTATGTTTGACTTTGCAACTAAGCCATTGATGAAGTTGAGAATGGGATGAGAAGCTTAGGTTGACATCTCCAAAGTTACCTCACTGGAACTATTTAATGTGTAAGAATTTTTTTTATCATAATGCCTCTCACAAGCCGATACATTGGGATAAATTAATTGAGGTCAATTATTTGAAGTAAAGTATCCAATTCTATCAATATTTGATTATGCCTAGCTCAGTTTTGAACATAAATCTATCTCAAGTGTAATCAAAGTGAGATAGTATTCATAAAACCACATATTTAATTCAGGATTCTTTGAGCTTACAATGAATCTTAATAGTTTATCATAAATTCCTATGCAAACATATTGAAATTGACTTGAGCCCCACCTAGTATTGATAGGAAGAGAGGAACATGATTCAACATCAAATATCAGCTTTGGAGTAGAAGGTCAAACTTTATTATTTAAGTATGAAAATGCTCATGGGAATGATATGTAGTTCATTTTCTCGACAGTAGAGTCTAATCTCTGTAGAAGGAAAGCTATCTACTGCTAAGAAGGAAGGAAGCTCTTCAGTCAGGTTTGAAACAACACTAGCCATGTGTTAGTAAGTTTAGAAGGCAAATGTTTGATGAAAAGCCAAATTGAGATTAGTATTAGCATTACAGAGATTCCTATTTCAAAATGCGACAAAAATTACAAAGGCTCCATCACCCACCATGGCTTCTACTTATCTCCAAATATATTCTCTTTTGTCATGGTCATATAAACTCATGTTGATAATAGGGAGGCACAAAACTTTCAGAGAAACTGCCACTAGTGTTGATTCAAAGCACAAATGGGAAAATGCAACTGAGGCTTGCATAGGTGTAATGAAGATTTTAAATTAATGTTGGTGTAGGACCAAAAAATGGGTTAAATGCATAACATACTATGAGCAAATCACAAAACTCAATAATCATATATTAGCACCCACTAGTCTACCATGAAAGCCAAACTAATAAAGAAAGAAATAAAAACCCCCTCTTTCGTTTGTAGCTCCCATGTCCTTCTTTCTTCTCCAAATGATTGTAGCTCCAATTTGCCTATAGTGCACACAAGATTGAAGCAAAAGCCTATGATATGGATAATGCCATGAGAATACTAGAAGTTTGATTTTAGTTTGAGAGCAAGAAGTGTAAATGCAAAGAAGTGGGGACTCAAAGACTCAAGAATTTTGATTTTCAAGACTTAAGCATTAAGATTGAAATGAGAGAAAGAGTGTCCTTTTTATAATCAACACTCAAAGTGAGAGCATTGGATTTTTCACCCATAGCTATGCAATGTGGCAAGAGATTCCTTTGAGAATCCATGACACATATGATAGAATATGCCAATTGTAAGATTCTATGACACATGAAAGTCAAACTTGGCTAAATGTGGAAGAGAATCTATGATGCGTCATAAGACACCTCAATCCACTTAAAGCCAAGAATCTATGACAAATAAGCCAAATAGGGACATGCGTAAGAGATAAGAATATTTGATTATGACAAGTCCTAGCCAAGTGTTGAAGGAGAATCCACGAGGTGTCATATCCAAGTGTCATGATGGTGCAATATTTTATGGAATATTCGAATTAAAAATCCTCTTATCCCACAAAATAAGAATTAGTAGAAAATGGAATTAATGATGGAAAATGGAACTTAGGAAATTAAGAATTTCCATGGTTTGTAGATAGTGAATCAATTAATTAATAAAATTAATTAATTTAGGATGATAATTAGGAAGAATAATTAGAAAGAATAGGATTAAATTATGGGTTATTTAATCCTATAGAGAAAATTAGCAGATGATTGGTCAAATTGATTAAATGAATGCGATTGTACCCTTTGATAAAAATGTAACGATGATGGATATGGAATAAGATGATGAAAAGGTAGACCAAAGCCATGGTCAAATTGATTGATATATCAAAATTGATAACATGCCAAGGACACATGACATGAATTGGTTGATATGTAACATTTAACTGGCATTACAAATGCTACAGGATTGAAATTGATTGATAAGGTTTGATCATAATAACATCGACAAACATTGTCAATGTTATTAAAATGGTTGATGATGTTGTGATCTGACATTGAAAGCCTCAACAATGTCAAAGATTGAATGACATGAATGATAGTTTGACCTAGCACTGAGAGCCATGACAGTACTAAGGTTAGATTCATAAGATTGATAGGTTGATAGGTTTCCAAGGCACTGAAAGACACAACAGTACCTAGGATAAGATAAATGATGATTGATTTGGGATGTTTGATATGTTTTGGGTTCATTAGGATTGATTCTGAGTGGTTCTAAGTTGATTTTTGGTGATTTCAAGTTGATTTGAAATGGTTTTGGGTTGATTTGATATGATTTTGAGTTGACATGAAATTGATGTGAAAGAGGATACAAATGACAAAATATGGTCAATCTAGCCAAAAGATCAAAGTTAGTAAAATGAGAAAATGGGAAAAGTTAGTATGAAGAAGTGATGAAACTGTAGATGTGAACCATTTTTGAGCATCTACAGTTGGGTAATTCTCAAAACCCATGCCTTCTTCATCATTCAATGTGGCTTCATGATAAACACAAGTTCAAAAATAAAGTCGATAACCAAGCACACCTATCCTGGAGAAGTGTGTGAAAAGTTACCGATGAAAATAGATCATGTCAGAAAATTAATATTCATGAAAAGCCACAAGGATAGGTTAAGTTACCCACAGAGATCGGGTAATGATTTGAAAATTTCATATGCATTCAAAATTTGATGGGAGTGAAAGTGAAGTTGTATGTTCTACTTAGACTACAAGGCATCAAAATTGTCCCCATGTTATATAAAATTAATGTATTGAGAAGAATTGAAAAGGTATCTAACATTCAAGTCAAGGCTTTTGAATGTAGTTGGTGTGTATGCTCGAACTTCACTGTGCATGAATTAAAGTTATGTCCCATATCTTAGCTTTGTAGTTTATTGCAAAACTTGTATGCATGGTGGTAGATCATCAAGAAAATACATAGGCTAGTGACAATAATGGTGAATTAAGATCTTTGCAAAGCTTTCCAAAAGCTTCATGTCTTGATTGGGAAGGTTTTGACATTCAAATTGAAGGGTGAATGACTTGTCACCAAATGGAATGCCACGTATCAAGGATGCCCAAGCCATAATGAATACTTAAGTAGCTGTCACAAGTTTGTGTTATGATGGCCATCACCTATATATTCCTTTGGAAGATTTTTTCTCCTTGTCGTACTACTCCATGAACTTGTGTATATAATGAAACATTTTCTTGTCATGAACCAAAACATAGAAGTACATCTGCAGATTTGAGAAATCATAAGTGAGATTATCACTAATGGGTCAGAGGTAGTAACTTTATCAGTGTTAAAGTTTTGCTTTAAGAACGCAATTTGAGCAAAGACCACCAAGTGTTTGACATAACATTTATGGATGTGGCACCACCATACTACAACAATAAAACATATGAAGATGCCAACAAGTGAGAACTCATGCCCAAGTGATGAAACAAAACCTAGTTAAAATCATGTGCCAACTATCTTCATTATAGTTTTTATAGAAATAATGTTTATAAACTTAAGATCATATAAATGGGAAGAACATGTAATTAAAGAGGTAAGCATAACTTTTCAAAAATTAGTTACGGTAAGAATCAGTTATATTCTAGAAATGGAAAGTTACGAGAAAAAGAGAAGTATAAAGATACAACAAAGAGCATATGAGGGGGTTCCACTTTCTCTTTTCCTAATGACAGACTTGGTGCTATAGTAGGAAGGGGGAATTTTTCAAACTCTTTAGTCCTTCCGAAGGAGAAAGAGTAGAGTTTTATTTATTTTTCTAAGCTGTGTTTTGGAAAAGAGGGGATATTTTGATTTTGAATGTAATGCAGAGGGAGGAATTTTTGTTACTTTTTTAGATAGTGATTTTGATGCATAATTTAATGATATCTTTTTTTTCTTTTCATTTTTAGAGAAGGGAGAATCAGGAGACAATTGCATACCAAGATTTTGAATTTGGGCAATTTTCTTTCCACTTATCGTTACCTTTGTGTAACTTTTAGTTTTCTCTAAGTGCATTCAATGTCATGGTTTTTTTGAATATATTTAGTTTCAAAGTGTCTTTAAAGCTCCAATTCTTCACTTTCTCAAGCTTTCTTTCTCTTTGTAATACAGCAAGCAAATAGACCTTGTGCTATTTGTTGTTCTTTTATTTTCAGTCATTAAGCATTTTGCATCTACATTGTGTTTACAGTTAGATGTTTGTAATCCTTTTGTGCTTTCTAGTTAAAAGCATCCATATTCAAATTTATTGTAAATCATATACTGGGAGTTGTACCCAAATAAATTTAGATGGTGCTTACACTCTTTCAATAGTGAAGTGACCCAACTATTAGTGCTGATTAGTCTTTTTATACTTGAGCATTTAGAGTTATATTTGCATGTATTTTCTTGCTGAACAATCTATTCACTAACACACATATATTGGAGAAATTGGACCATATCTATTGTTTCTAGGGATTAAGGGTAAGAGGCAAGAAGTTAATTTAATCCCTAAGGTACTCCCACCTTGGTTTTGCAGAGCTAAAAGTGTAGGAAGCATTGTTCTTTGTGTAGTTGGCTAGGGACATAGTTTATTATACTAATCATGAGCAATGGCTACCTCTATGTATAATAAAAGTTTTTTCTACTGGTAGTAATAATCACTATTAAATTAGGAGCCACCAAAATTGGCAAATCTACTGGGGAATGCTTAGTGTTATTATAAACTTGCATTATTTCAAGATCTATTTTCTTCACTTGGTAGAGATTGAGAAAGGATTTTCATGTGGAGTTTTCCAAGGTTTTGTGGTTTTTTGCATTTTTTCCTGGAAGTGTTATTAAAGTGATTGTGGTCTATTCAGAAAAAACTCCCATTTTGATAAGGTGGGTGGTGAATCAAAAAGGTTTTAACCAGTGTCAATTTTTAAAAAAAAAAAAATTATGGAAAGTATGAAAAACATGCAGGCAAATGTAAAGAAAAACCTAGGAATTAAATTACAAACCGATCTTCCTCCTAAGGGAAGACAAAATTTTCCTATGAAGAGAGCTTAGATGCAAAGACAAAACCATTCCCAAGAGAAAGTAATAGGGGAAGAGAATGTTCACCTTTCTACTAATGAAAGGGAATCCTCTTGCAGATGTTCTAGATCTCATGTAGAATTATCTAATGATGATTTCATTAGCACTTCTAAAGTAGTATATCAATAGAAGGTTGTGTAGCCACATGTGCCTAATTTGGATGCTCAAAATAGTAATGATCTTTTCCAAAAAATTAGGAATCCTTCCATGTTAGACCATTCTCTTGAAAGAGTAAGACCATGATACTTGGAGCCTAAGAGTTTTAATGATGAGAAAATTGCTAGTTCTAAGTTTATAATTCCTAAACCTGACTAATATTTTGAGGATGCAACTTTTTGAGCAAGAGGCCATAGATAGGAAAGTTCAAAAGGAAAGGGAAGAAAGGATTATGAAAGAATTTGAATAAAAGTAGACAATACTTAGGCGAATTGCTACCCTAAAAAAGAAAAAAGAAATAGCCGCCAATGCTTGGTAGCCTAAAATTATAGATCAAATTGAACAACTTAGTATATAAGAGAAAAATTTGTTAGAAAGTCAAGATGTAATCCCAGAAGGTACTATAGTATAAAAAATTTAAAGTTATAAGACTCTAGACACTGAAAATGACAAAGCAAGAGATGTAGAGCATGTTGTTGATGCTAAGGATAAGGGAAAACAAAAGGAGGTTGGTATTAAGATCAAGGAACCAATAAAGATCATTCAGATCCATGATTCTATGTCACCTTTTGATATTGAGTTGGAGAGGAAGAGGAAGGAGAGGAATGGTTTAGCTAAGAGATTAGAAATTGAAAAGAATGAGGCAATCATAATTGAGATGAATAATAAGATTTGGTTCCTAGAAAATGCTAGAAAGGAATTTTCAATTATGCCTAAAGATAATGTAAAGGATATATCAAATGGTGCAAATTAGAATACTACTAAGTTGGCTGCTTCTTTCTTGTCTTCTTCTTCATAGAAAATAGTTCTTAATCAATATGTTGCTATTGCTAGTACCAGTAATACTTTGAATAATAGTGAAACAAATGTTGCAAATAACCCTAAGATTGACCTACAAAGGAGACCTATTTAATTAGAAGGTTAAAGGCAGATATGTTTTGATGGAATCCCTAGATTCCCTAACTCCATTCTACAAGAAATGAGAAAAAGGTTGCCTAAGTTTGTTGGGAACAATGTTATTACTTGTGAGGATCATTTAAGTAGTTTTCTTGATATGATGAGTGACTATAAAGTTGAGGCTAAAGATGTTATCATGAAGTTATTTGTTTAGTCATTAACTAAGGATGTTAGAGAATGGTTCAAGAGGCTTCTAAATTATCCATTGTAGAGTAGAAGGATATTGAGTATTGTCTTAAGGAGCAATATGGTGACAAATAGAACCCAAGCTATATCTTCAATAACATTAAGAGGTTACCTAATGAGTTTGTCACTAATTTCAATACTAGACTTCAGAGAGGATTTACAAATTGATGCATGCCATGCAAGTTCATGACAAGATATGTATGATAACATACTTAAATTCTTTTGATCATAAAATGACATACCAGCTTAGGGATGAAGAACCTAGGACTTTAAGAGATGCTTTTAGAAATGTTGTAAATATAGAAAATAATTTTAGAATCTTAGGAAAGCTAGAAAGAAAAATAAATGATCCTAGATTTTTTGGGAACCAAGGAAGTAGAAAGGAAGAATACAAGCCTATAAAAGGTAGAAAGCAAGAACCTAGTAAGATGTGTCGAATTTTAAATACCATAAAAGGTTTAAATCTTCCTCAGGCAAAGACTAATAGAAATCCTATTGAAAATAAGACCCCTTATCTATCTGATTTTAGTAGACATAATAGATTACATAACTTCCCATATAATACTACTTGGAAAGATGGCTAGCCTAGTGTTTCCCTTGCAAAGAATATCAATAATAAGGTCACCCTTGATCCCTTATCTAGAAATTCTATAAATATGGTAGATGATCCTGAGTTCACTACTAAACCTACATGGTGTGTTTCTTGTCAATTGCCCCATGCTCTTGAATATTGTGTGGTAGCCTTATCATTTTTTGGAAATCATGCTAAGGTAGAAGAGAAAAAGGAGCATGAAGAAAATAGTGATGATGTAGGATGTAATATGTTTGAGTCACATTATGATTATTCTGACTATGAGGATTTTGACAAAGGTGTTAATGAGAAAAGGCAATTTTTGAATGATATGCAACAATAGGTATTTTCTAATGAAAGTGATGTTGAAGATAATGTATGTAACATGACAACTATTGAAGAAGAAGTTATATTAAGGAAGCCTTCTAGAGAAGAGGTTGATCAAATTACTACTAGCATGGTAGCTCAAGTACAAACTAGAAATATGATTTAGAAAGCTAATGGTGGTAAGGTTGCTAGTATGTTTATTAAAAGGGTTGATCTTAAGAAAAAGGAAATTGTGAAGCCTAAAGAGATTCCTGCTTTGAAGGTCAAAATTACTAGCAAGAAATGAGAACCAAAGAATATGGACAATCCCAAGTTTCCTGAGCTTCAAAATAATCTTCCTAAGAAGTTAGAGGGGAAGATATCAAAGGTGCTTACTACAAATGACAAGAATCATCTAGGTGTTGTAAGTACTTTTGATAAAGATAAGGAGAAATAGGGTATGATTATTGATGTCCCCTCTGATTCTTTTATATATGTGCTTGTTGTTTCATCATAGATCACTATCAAGGTCCCTTTGTTTGAATTATTAAGAATCCCTAGACACCGAAACAAAGCCATAGCATGAGTAGAAGGTTTTGTGAAAAACTAAAATATGATTGTAATGAGAGTCATACTCCTAAGGAAAGTAGTAAAGGAAAGGTAAAAGGCAAAGAAACTAAAGTAGTTGTCTCAAATTCCACAAATTTTTTTGGATAGTTTTGTGAATTAGTGTTTAGGAAGTGTTAAACCATTTTTCTTTAGTATCCTTGTGAATGGTAAAACATTAAAAAATTGCATGATTGATTCTAGTTCTTCCAATACTATCAATCCAATTGAAATTATGAGGGATTGGACCTAAATGTTGATACTACTTAGGGAAGATGTTGTGATATGGACAAAAGAGAAGTAACTATCATAGGTACTATTAATTCTTTGCCATATAATTTGACAACTTATCCTAACAAACAACTCACTATGAGTGTGTTGGTTGTTGATATTCCACCTCAATATGGCATGTTGTTATCTAGAAAATGGAGTGCCACCATGGGTGGGAGTTTACAATGTGACTTGTCATTTTCCACTTTCCAAATTGATGGGAATTTAGTGAAAGTAAATGGAGAATCTAAGAGTGTATAGATGATTGAAGAAGAGATAGAGGATGACATGAAAAACTTTGTTGATACAAATGTTAATGCATTCTGAGTTGAGGTTCTAATTTTGAAGAAAGATAAGTGTAAATCACAGATAAAAGTAGAAGTTGATACAAAGGTAGAAAAAGGTGATTTATAGACTTTTTTTTATGGTGCCTACTGCAAAGATGGATCTAGTGCAGGTATTTTATTAACTTCTCATGTAGGGATAACATACAAATTCTCTTTTACATTGAGTTTCTCTTGTACTAATAATATAGTGGAGCATGAGGCCTTGCTATTAGGACTCAGATTAACCCACAAGCATGGAATAAAATGCTTACATGTCCTAGGGGATTTTGAGTTAGTTGTGTCCCAAGTGAGAAATGTTTATGTGTCAGAAACTAAAAGATTGAAACAATATAGAAATGTTGTGTGGGATACGATTGAATATTTTGATGCATTTGGGATAGTTTGGAAAGATAGGACTAACAATAAGATGGTAGATTTGCTAGAAAATATAGTAATAAAGTTTGATGACATTACATTTGCTGATATATCCAAAGTTGAAGTGCAAACTAGGCCCTTTATTCCTGACAATGTCCAGAATTGAGTACAAGTCTTTAAAGATGATATAGACATTTTGAGATTTTTAAATTGTGAGAATATGTTGTTAGGTTAGGAAGTTGATTGTGTAGCCTATGTAGAAAACACAGATGGAAAAGATATTGTTTTTGGATAGGAAGTTGTATAATTGAAAAGAAAACCAAAAATCCCAAGGGTATTAGTTGTCTTAGAAATTGTTTTTGATAATCAAGACAGGTCCAAAATGGATGCTAAGGAATATAATACTAATGATCTGGATGAGATAAATTTAGGAACTAAAGTGACTCCTAAGAAGGTGTATGTTGGTAAGATATTGTCTCCTAAAATAAGACATGGTTTGATTGGTCTGTTAAGAAAATACAGACATGTGTTTGCATGGTCATATGATGACCTTGAGGCTTATAGAGAAGACTTATTTTAGCATGAAATCTCACTGAAACCAAATGCTAAGCCTCTCAGATAGAAACAAAGGCAATTTAATCTAACTCTTGCCCCAGAATGCAAGAGGAAGTTATGAAGTTAAGAGATGCAGGGATCATAAAACCTATTAGACATTCATCTTGGGTGTCAAACTTAGTCCCTGTTAGGAAGAATAATGGAGATATAAGGTTGTGTGTTGACTTTAGGAATCTCAAATATCTTCATTAAAGGATAATTATGGTTTGCTAAGTATGGATGCTATGCTACAAAAGGTCACTGGTTCTAAACTTATGTCCATGATGAATGGATTTTCAAGATACAATCAAGTAGTTGTTAAAGAATTAGAATAGTTTAAAACTACTTTTACTACTCCATGGGGTACTGATATGTATGTCAGGATGCCTTCTGGACTTACTAATGTTGGGGCTACTTTTCAATGTGCAATGGATGTAGCTTTTGCTAATATTATTGATAAATTTTCATCTATGTATCGGGATGATTTAACTGCCTATTCCAATTATGAGAATGATCATTGCATGCATTTAGAAAGCTATTTATTAGAGCCATTAAATATGGTATTTCTTTGAACCCTAGAAAATGCAACTTTGGTGTTTCTGAGGATAAGCTACTAGGACATCTAGTTGGTAAACATGGAGTGAGGATTGACCTTGAAAGGCTAGAAGCAATAGATAAAATTTAGAAGCCCAAAAGTGTTAAAGGAATTTAGTCATTTATTGGGAAAATCAACTTTCCTAGAAGGTTTGTGACTAATTTTGCAGAAATTAGCAAACCAATATCCAAAATGTTAAAGAAGGGATCTAAGATAAAATGGGATGGAGAGCCTCACTTTGTATTCTAGAAGATTAAGCAAGCTATTAATGATGCACATCTTCTTAGGTCTGCTAATTATGATAAACCAATGTATAGATTTTCTTTTGCTTCATTTCACATAATTGTTGCAGTGTTGTTATAGAAAAATGAAGAAGGCTATGAACAACCCATTGCATTTTTTAGCAAATCATTATAGGTAGTAGAACTGAAATATGATATTAATGAGAAATATGCTTATGCACTAGTGAAAGGAGTGAAGGCCTTCAGGTGTTATCTAATGGGAGAAATTTTTATTGCATTTTTCCCTATTGCTATAGTTAAGGACATCTTCTCACAACAAGAGGTATCTAGTAGGAGGTGTAGGTGGATTAATAGAATATGAGAAATTAATATTGATTTTTAGACCACCAAACTAGTTAGAGGTCAAGGCTTGGCCAAACTAATGATAGAAGCTAATTTAGAAGTAAATCAAATGAACTAGTTTGATGATAATTGTAGGGATTATCTCTCTGACATGGACACTTCTAATTGGTATAGAGGTGTAATTTAATATTTACAAAATATGAAGTCCCCACCAAGATTAATAGATAACCAAATAATATTCTTAAAATTGTAGGCTATAATGTATGTTATAGTGCAAGGGTAGTTATGGTGGAGGGATATGGAGGGGGTACTTTTGAAGTGTGTAGATGAAATTGAGTTTGAGAAAATCTTATGAGATATGCATGAGGGTGTGTGTGGAGGTTATTACATGGCTAAGAACATAGCTCACAAAATTCTCAAAGATAATTTTTGGTGGCCAACACTCTTCAAATATGACCATGAATTTGTCAAAACATGTGATGCTTGCCAAAAATTTGGTGGAAAGCTAAAGTTCTTTGGAAATTTACCATTAAGACTTGTGGAAGTACATGCACCATTTCAATAGTAGGGAATTGATTTCATTGGTGAGATTCCAAACAAGTCCAATGGTGGACATTCCTAGATTTTGGTAGCTACTGATTATTTTACTAAGTGGGTTGAAGCAATTCCTACTAAAAATTGAACAAGTAGTGACTAATTTCATTTTGAATAACATTATAACTAGTCTTGGATGCCCATATAAGATTGTAATAGATAATGCTATGTATTTTAGATCTGAAGAATATAAAGAATTTTGTAGGAAGTATGGCATTACAGAGTACACATCCTCACCTTACCATCCCTAAGGGAATGGTCAAGTAGAATCAAGCAATAAGAGCATATTAAAAATTATTAAAAGGATTCTAGGAGAAAACAAGAAGGCTTGGGATTCAAAACTACCATTAGCTTTGTGGTTTGATAGGGTTACTATGAAAAAGGCCATTGCATGTGCTCCTTTTGATTTAGTTCAAGGCATACATGCTAGACTTCCACAAAATAATTTAAAGGAGATGTATAAGTTTGTTCAAATTTATGAAAATGATATTATTGATGAAATGCAACTTAGGATGGATGATATCCTACAACTAGAAGAAACAAGAAGAGATTCCTCTATTTAAAATGCAAAGCTATAGTCATAGATGAAACATCTATATGACAAGAGGGCTACTAAGAAGAAACTTGAAATAGGTGATATGGTGCTGATGTGGAATGCTAGAATAGAAGATAAAGGTAGACATGGTAAGTTTGACCCCATCTGGCTTGGCCCATATAATATTCATAATAAAAATGGTGAAGAATCATATTTTCTAAAGGACTTAACTAGAGGTATTCTTGAATTGCTAGTTCATGGACAATTCCTGAAGAGATATTTTTCTTAAGATATCTTTGTTTCCATGAACAGTAGTCTTATGGATTCTTGTATATCCTTGTATATTCTATACATTTGTGTAAATTCCTATAAATTTCTCTATATAGTGTTGTTTTTTAGTTCTATTATCTTATTTGTGTGCTCTTAGAAGGAGTTTTCATTATGTATCACATATGTGGTCTACTCTACCAAAGATTATATATTCTTGCTCGGATACAAGTTATCCATCATCCCTAGACAAAGCCACTGATAGCTCCTATTTTCACTAAGATTAATTTTCAAAATTTATGGTGATAGTATTGAATTGATGTTTTAATTGTTAGGGTTTATATGTATTTATTGTTTTTATCTATAGAGGAAACCCTGGCATGTTTTACCATCATCTAATTTTCTCATTGTTATCCCAAGTGTGAAATTTAGTGCCCTAGGGTTTTGATTGTATCTCATATTACAATAAATCTTCATAAAATCATAGTCTAAGCCCTAACCCTAGGTCTTGAAACTAAATGGGTTTCCATTTTATCTTCTATATTCTCTCCTATGATATTATGATAAGAAGGTTAGTAGAGCATCGTGATGAAGAATTTTCAAATGTCCTAATCCTAAGATAAAGTGTTGTATCATAGTATCATGGATGAGAAAGATGGTCTACCCCATCTTATGATTACCTTTATATCATATGATCATGTGGTAATTTGACTAGTTTTCTTTTTGTTGATCTCCAATGTTACAACAAGGGAGGTCATCGTAGCATCAAAAAAAATGAAAGGAGGCATTTTGATGTTATGAAGTAGTTGACATCTAAAGATCATAGAGGAAATATTTAGTTGTTGCAATGTTATAGGATATTTATGATTGTAAGATTGTAAATATATTAAAGACAAGAAAAGGTGATGGTGCATTGTTAGACAGGTGTCTAGCTTCTAATATTGGCCAAAAATGAGGTATGAATACTAGATATATGCTTAGCTAGATTAATGGGACCATAAAAGATATTATAATAAGTTTTGAGTGTCATTCGATTATCTTGGATCTTATGATGTATAGCTCATTGTAGGATCTCAAGATGATAAAGGAAAGACCTATAATGTTATGCTAGTACAATACTACAACCACTCCATGAGATTGTAATGCTAAGAACAGAGGTGTGTGATATTACGAAAAATGTTGTAGGATCGAGATGTAGAAGATGGAGGTCTATGATGTTGCACAAGTGTAAAGGTAAGTTATTGTTAAGAGATCATAGGAAGAAAGAGGAAAAGATTGTGATGCTATGATATGGTCAGAACACTAGAGAACTCAACATTGATGTGTAAGATGCTATGATGGGGCCTCTTTTTGTATAGTAGTAAGCTCATAGCATCGGGTGGTGAAATTTCAAATGTTGAGAGGAAGACGTGGCATTCAAATAATTGGTGATGGTCAAATCAGAACTCAACACTTGGCACATGTGGATTGGATAGAAAGGGAAAATGAATAAAAATTAAAAGTTTAGAGATATTCAACACTCAAAATTCAAAAGTTGAAAAGCCTTAAATAAATTTAATGTTTTATATAGTTTATAATATATGGACATTTAAAGTTTTCATTTTGAACTCTTTTCATGAACCAAGGCTTGGAAATTCAAATTAGCATTAGAGGCACCATTTTCATCCAAAATATGTAGTATAATGTATCATTAGAATTGGGAGAAGATGAACTATCCATTTCAACAATATTTTTTTGCACAGGAGGTCACTAGTTAGAGTTATGCAAGGATTTGTCTCTGTTAACCATTCTTTAGTTTAATTTAGTTGAGGTAGTTTAGATCTAATTTCTAGGGACATGGTGAGCTGAGTAAATGTAAAAGGTAATGAAAATTTAGTTATGGGCAAGTTTTGTCACCTCATAGTTAGTTGAATCAAAGCATTATCAGCATTTTATGATGCATTTCAGATATTTTAGTAATAGAAAGGTTTTCATCATTGAGGAAGACATATTTCAAGTTTGTTACAGAATAATGATAAAAATTAAATCAGATTTCATGGGTAGAAAGATGAGAGAGGTTTTACAACAGCAAGGAATGGAGATTCAAGTCAACACATGTCACTTCTACATCAGATATGCAACTCCATTCTTCTTCTATATCTTTCTCTTTCTCATCCATTTATAGGTCCAAGAATTTTGTAACTTTGCTTTGTTTGAAAGTGCAGTCAGTCCATTTTATGTGTAGTTTTTCTAATTTTACTTTTAAGCTTTGTAATTTTATAATGTTTCAAACCAATGATAGAATCAGTAAGATATTCTAAGTTTCGCTGAGTTTCTATTAGTTATTGTATCAGTCTTTTCAGAGGATAATACAAAAGGGTACTTACACTACATCTAGGTTATCAATCTCTATCTCTAGTTTATGAGTTTGTTTACTTTCAGATCAGTTAAATAAAGTTTAATTGATTGAATGAAATCTAGATAGGTTGTATATTGGTTTTATCATTTCTTTTAATTCAAGGAGTTAAGGATGTGCTTCAATGAATCAATAGGGTCTATGAGTTTATAAAAGGATATTTCATAAGAATGGGAATTAATGATTACAATTGATAAAATTTATTTACAAGTTATTTGAATTAGATCCCCTACTAATACTTGACTCTGTGTAGCAATTGATAAGGCACTAGTCATATAAATCAGAGATAAGTTAAGGTAAATTCTGATATGTATATCAAATTGATACTCAAATCTAAATGAATCAAATATTATATCAAGTGTATAAGGGTGGTCATTATCTATCTATGGAAATTTATGAGTTATTGTTAGTTGTTATAGCTCATCTTTGTTTCACATATATTAGAGAAATTGGACCATATCTATTGTTTTTAGGGATTAAGGGTAAGATTCAAGAAGTTAATTGAATACCTATGGTACTCTAACCTTGGTTTTGTAGAGCTAGAAGCATAGGAAGCATTGTGCTTTGTGCAGTTGGCATAGGGACATAGTTTATTATACTAATCATGAGCATTAGCTACCTCTAGGTATAATGAATTTTGTTTTTTGTTGGTAGTAATAATCACTACTAAATTAGGATCCAACAAGGGCTAGCACTCATATAAAATGTATATTCTTGTTGTGCATGCATGTTTGACGATTACCCATTATGAGCCTTTTCCATGTGAGAAAGATCCACAACTAATGCCATAAAAATATTTTCCATGCAAAGATTAAAACTAGAAAACAAAAATAAAACTAGAATAGTTTCTAGCAAACTAAAAAAGTCCCCGCAGATGCCAAATAAAAACAAAACCGATTGCAATAAACCAAAAACTACTTGTTGCTATTGAAACACTTCCATAGAATCCCCACATGAAAACTTGCAACCAAGCTAGGGTGCCTCCATCTCTCCTTTACCACAAAATTTTCACCATCATTTCTCACTCATCCATTGACACATTCAAACAAATGTATTTATTTGCTGCCACCATATCTTCTCTTGCTGATATCTTTTCTCCTTTTAAAAAATCTTATCTTCCAGTAGTTGTGGCAATCCTTCATCCTTTCTATAACTGATAATATTTTTCACAAATTAAAACTTATATGATCTTTTGAACTTTCTATAATCTTTTTCTAGCTATATCCATAAATCCATCTACAATCCATTCTTACACACTCTTCCATTGATTCTTTCTTCCATTCTCTATTTAAACACATCTTTTTTTAATGGCTTCTCAATCCAAAAATATTGCATGGATGCAAGTCCCAACACACATCTTTTTTGTGACCTTCTCTATCACAATGAGCACATTTATTATCTTCCTTTGTTTGTGCTTATTTCTTCACACACACACACAAACATCATACTGAACATTATTATCATAATTATCGTATTTCAGACTTACATTCTTTGGTCTCCAAATGGCATAAATTGGCTCTTTCATTCATGTTCATTCTTTCTTAATCATCTTCCTTCATAACCCATTCTCTTCATTATTTTCATACCAACACTATTATTATCATAACAAACAAAATGTGCACAATTTTTGTCATTTTCTTGCTTATACTCTTTATCATAAACACTTTTAGCTTCAACATAATCACATTTTCCATTCACATAATCACATAGTTTATTTGTGTCATATGATACATCACATAAAGATGGATTAGACTTCAAATTTCTACTCTCTTGTTTCAGATTAAACAATTCCATCTTCAGCATACTATTTTCATCTTCCAATTTCTTCGTCTTTTCTTCTAAAACTTTGTTCTTTTTCTCAACATCATCAAACACTTTTAACTTTTCCTCTAATTTTTCATTATTCCTTTTGACATCATCACATAGCTTTAACATTTCTTCTGATTTTTCATTTTTCTCTTCAATTTTAATCAATTCCTTTTCTAAGTTTTCAATTTGACACAAATACTCATAATTTTGTTTTCCAACTTCTTTGAAACTTTTTATCAATTTTGAATTTGACTCTTTAACACTCATCAATTCTTCTTCTAAACTATCTTTTCCCTTCTTTACTCTTTTTTTAGCTTTCCCCATTGAAACACAAGAACTTAGACTTACTTTTTTTTCTATCAATTTTTTAGAACAACTCCCTTCTCTTCTTTTCTACAATATCTCAAATCTCTTAAAAGAAAGAAATTAATCAAAGAAAACTAGAACTCTCTGTTTTTCATAATACAAATTTTTCAAATCTTCCAAATTAACAAAATAGGGAAAATGATTATCTCACCTTTTAAAATCAGTAAATAACATTATAGAGTGTCAGGACACTTGATTTTTCTGCACTTATAGATTTATCTCTATTTCTCTTCTCTAACTTTCTCACACACTTTTTGTTTCTATTTACATATATCTCAAAATTCCTTTGGACAACAACACTTTTTCAATGTGCTCCATGGATTTGCATTCTTGTTTACAACAATCTTTAGTTCTTATAAACATTCTTCACACTTAATACACTTATTTAAAGGGAATTGGAACTCTCAACTATTCACAAAAGAACATTTTCCATTTTCTTTTTTAACCACTCAACATAGAATATTAATAAATAGTTACCTTACTAGTATTTTTCAGCTTCACACAAGCTCAAATCTCTTAGCAGCTTACCTCTCTTAGAAATAAGAAAGACTGACTCAATTGGTCAACACAATAACAAAGAAATGACCGAACAAATGTTAACCATCATAAATCCAATGTGTTAACCCAACACAGAGATGCACAGATCACTAAAAACAAGTTTTGTTGCTATTGCTGAATGCATACAACTTTCTTCTTTGTTGAACTCTTCTCTTCTCTCAACCATCACTTTTCACCCATCAACTTTCATATCTTTAGCCCTCCTTTTAAACCTTGAGTTCTACCTCTTCCTCTATAGATATATTTAAAAATCTCCAACCATTAATCATCAAATATCTTTTATCATTGGTCCAGATCCACCATCAACACTAAACTCTCCATCTCTCCCAGATTCTTAACCATGGGTTCTAACTCTTCTTCTATTGGTTTCTTCAATATTCTCCAACTATTAACTTTGTAGTCTTCAACTCTCTAGGAGTTTGATCCTTATATTCTGATACCATATTAGGAATTTATAATGCTTTGAAACTATGTTAGAAAAAACATAAATATTGAAGAATAACACAATTTGAAGACATAAAACACTTTTTGATAAAACAGAGACTAATCCATTGAAACAGGGGGACAGAGAAAAGTATTCAAGCTATTCATTATATGATTCGACAACATAACTATATGATTACATATGATTCAAATCTACATAACTATCTATCTATTCAACTTCATGCTTTACAATAGATGCATTTGATATAGATAAAATAGGTTATTTAAGTTGAGTGCCAAAACTCTATTTCAAATTACAAAAATGGGCACCTAAATCTGGGATGTTCTTTTTCCTTAACATTCAAAATTCGTATGTGGTTAACATACAAATTAACATGCATGACATTTGTTGTTGGATTCATAATTACTTTTGACAATATTTACACTTAAATAAAAGAACAAATGTAGTTCTTGATTGTTTCTCAATTGTGTAATGCATTCTTGTAAATGTTTTCTTCTCTAAACCATCTTTGTGTCATTTTTGTATATTTCTTCATGGAAAATAATAGCATGTTCCTCTCAACGTTAAATGTACAAATACTTGCATATGTAAACATCATGTAGAAAATGTAGACAACTATCAAATTTTAAATTATTTAAAATTCATACAAAAAAATGAAAGGAAATTAATCATTTTATATTTTTTTGTAAAAAATATGTACACATTTCATAGATTGGCTTGCACCAAGAGGAAATGCCAAAAGCAGTGTTTATCCAAAATTTTGTGTGTATTCTGCAATACATAATGCATATTGTAACCATTTGTTTCTCATTCCTTTTACTTATTTTTTGCATGAATTAGTATTGCATCCCATGGTTAATGTATAAGAATTTTTTAATGCTAAATTTGAGAACATATAATCCTATCAAAAATAGTTCTCTGTATAATCATATAAGAAAGAATTATCTATATGACTAACATAATACTTTTAATGATATCAAGGAGTTCTTAAAACCATGAACCAAATTCAAATTGGAACTATTTGGGAGTTTCATATTTAATATTACACATTTCCATATTGAGAGAAAATAATGCATAAGATATGATGTTTCCAGCTCATTACAATTAATTAAGGATATGAAAATTGCAAGTAACTTGGTGTTGTCTTCAATGATGTTCATATTTTTTCTATCCAAAAAATATTTGAGACAAGCGATTATTTTGTATATATTATCTCTTGATTTTTAAAAATAAGAATTTTAAAATTAATAGCATGGATTCAATTTTATAATTAATTTATAGTTTAGATTAAATATTTTTGTTAACCCCTAAGTCATGTTGTCTATTACTATCAAACACTTAGTCATTCATAAGGCAAGATTATTCAATCATCATTGGGACTGAGTCATCCTATATAGGCTGTGCTAACTATTGAAGACTTATATGAGTATTCTAAGTCATGTACTAAGTAGTCGTTACTGTTAAGCAAGTTAATATCACCAAGTACTCCAGTGATTGTCATGATTGTCAGGGATAGTAGGTGATGTCAAGTGATACAAAGGTTGAGTTATTTAGTTCATGCTAAGCACAGTTAAGGCCGAGGGACAACATGATGAAATAGTTTATGTTGAGCATTAGTGTGATGTAAGTGATAAGTAACACAATTTCTAATTTTTGTTTAGAATGACACAAAATCTTATGTTAATCATTTTTTTGAGCTAGAAGTGTATTTTGAAGATCTAAGAGGTAATCAAGGAGGTTATTACACATTCAAAGAAAGACTAAGTGACAAAAGGATTAATTCTAGATCATTGATTTGGATTTAGAAGGTTCACCTAAACATCTCTTTAAGGATGATCTATGACCTAGTTTGTATGTGAGAGTATGTATGAGTGCACATATGAGTAAATGTGAAGTTTTGGAGGTGAATTAGAGAGTTAAGACCTAGCAATGTAGTGAAGAATTTTAAGTAGAGACATAGAAGGTCTATCACAGTAAGGTGATATTATATTACATAGAGGAGATCTATTACTAAGCATTGAAGTTCTAACAAAAGGTTCAGGTATTAAACATTCTAACATGTGTTTTAGGGTTTCAATAGCTCAATATATTATTTTAATAATACTAATTAAACTAAAATTTTAAAAAGACAAAATTAAAATAACAAAAGAATTAAATAAGACAGAAAAATATTATATAAATGGAAATGTTCATATCTAGCAAGAAAAGATGGTAACTTATTTAGAAAACATTACCAATACAAAATAAGAAACTAATTCTAAGTGTTTTAAAAAGTATGAAAGGATAAGATAAGAAACTAATTCTAAGTGTGTAAAAAAGTATGAAAGAATAAGATTAAGGTGATGGTGACACAAAAGACAAATATATTTTGTCTTATTCAAAGACAACATCAATAATGTGAATAACTGATATTTAGTGTAAAGGAAATTCTAAAATTAGTAATTAAAGTCAAAGTGGTGTAATCTAAATAGAAATCAAATCCAAAGAGGTGTGGTCTTTTTTAATATGAATAATTATGAGCTTTTAATGTAAACAAATATGTTTCCAAAGTGAATCGACCAACTTTGAATATATAAAGAGAACTTAGGAATATAATTGAAAGTTTTGTAGAGTGTGTATGAAATATATAATAGAAATTAAATAAGGCAATATATAAGAAGATTTTCTTACATTTGGTAAGAAGAATATGCAAAGACAATAAGAATCTTTTTAAACAAGAAATTTAGATCATTTGCAAATTATTTATGATTAGACTTTAAAAAAAATTGAGAGGGAAATGATTGTAAAGACTATAGAAGATTTGAGGAAGAAAATTTAAGATATTATTTAAGAATTGAGAATATTATGAAGAGTTAATATAAATACAAGGATTTTACTATCTCGATTACATAAGACCTAACAATTTTAATAAAAAGAATATAATATAAAACTCATGAAGGATGTTTAGTGACAATTTTGTGATAAATTTGAGGAGATAATTGATGCAGAGGTATCCAACCTTTATAGTTTTCACAAAAAATATTACTAGTTTCCACAACTATGTACTCAAAATCGAAGGGTAAAAGCATAGATCTATGCCAGCTTTTAGGACCTCTAAATCCGTTTGGGTCAAATTTTATTTCTTTATTAAAACTCAATTTTTTTCAAAAGTTAAAAATACCCTTATACATATCTTGAATTCAATATCATCATAATATAAATTTCACAGTACTTTGATTAGTTATAATATGTTTAAAATATTAAAATATTATAAGTAGATATTTTAACATTCAAGAAGACACTACCTCAAAAAATGAAAGAAGTAGTAAATCATATCAAAAAAATATAAAAATTATATTTATCATTATAGGAGAGAGTCCTCTTCAAGAGAATGTAATTTTTTTTCAAAAAATTCTAGATTTGATAGGGAAGTTTTGATGAGAGGACAAAATCATGAATTTTTTTATAGGTTACTCTTGAGTACTTATAAAAATTAACATATACATCAAAAATCAATATATTTTTTCTACCAGTTATACATGTCATCTATAACATATTTTAAAATTAGGGGAAAAAAATTATCTGCATATATTTGTTTGACAAGAACTACACTCTATACTTTCCCTATTAGGAAAAGGAATTCAAAACTGTAAACAAATGAATAAATTCTTTCTCAAAATAAAATAAAATTTATAGGCATAAATTTCAGCCAATTTTAGACATTTTGTTAATTTACATCATCATCTAATTCTAAACACAAATGACACTTTTATGTTACTTATGTTGAACAATATGCATTCTGTGGTCCTTTTTCTTTATAAAAGGTGGCACAAGTTTGTGCTTTTACCCCAAGGTTTCCATCTTTACCCTCCTTTAGATTGCCTCAAACCATACAAATATGGTTACCACTTCAAGTAACTTGTCCCAACTCTTCTAAGGACCTAGAAAAACCCTAAAGTCCTTGTCCCAAAGGCTTATACTCACCCCTTGTAGAGTTATAACTTCTGGTTCAAAATAAGGCAATCTAGATCTAAAGTCTACTAGATAAAAACTTATGTTTTTCAATATGGTAATAGAGATGCAATACAAAAGAAGAAAGCAGATAAGAGAAGAGGAACTAGAAACTTTATTTTATTGAATAATGGAAGACTATTTGTACATCTAAATGAATAACCTACATTCCTAAAATATTGCAAAGGAGATTGGCAACAAATTGTTAAGAGTTTGAAAACACACTAAGAGAATTTGACAACACAATAAGAGTAATAGACAAGTGGTCTACTCTAGAAAATTAACTAGATCTAAGAGACACATGTACAATTAGTTATTCATTCAAATTAGAGCTCTATGACACAACTACAATTAAACTAAACTCATGTTGCCAACTCAAACTTGATTTGCCGCATGTGTACCTAGATATTCATTACTCTAACACTCCCCCTTAAGGAATAATCAACACCAATTTTACCCCTCATATCTCTCTAAATATTAAAAACTTTATTTTTCCCAAGGACTTAGTAAATATATCAGCTACATTGTCATTAGTATTACAATAGTTCAGTTCTATCTCTTGAGACTAAGTTTTCTCTCTTACAAAATGATGTTGTGTTTGAATATGCTTTGATCTTACATGATAAATAGGATTTATTTCAAGTTTTATTGTACATTGACAGACACACTTGATTAAATTAGGCCCCTCTTTCTTTTGTCTCATAACTTCAAGAATTATCCTTAGCCAAATTGCTTCATAGGTAGTACCACATAATGCTCTGTACTCAACTTCAGTAGATCAAATAGAAATAGTTGGTTTCTTCTTTCTTCTCCAAGAGACAACACTTCATCCTATGTTTAATTCATAACCATTTTTTTATTTATGATCATCTGGATCTCTTGCCTAAACAAAATCATAATAACATGTCAACTCAACATTTAAATGGTTAGTATATTCAATGCCAAAAGATATGCTACATTGTAGGTATTGAAAGACTCTTTTTGTTGCATTCAAATAAATCTTAACAAGATTAGC
This sequence comes from Cupressus sempervirens, assembly GCA_028749045.1. NCBI lineage: Eukaryota > Viridiplantae > Streptophyta > Pinopsida > Cupressales > Cupressaceae > Cupressus > Cupressus sempervirens. Next base: position 756,445,669 of record CM053791.1, on the reverse strand, counting down.
CATAAATTATTTAAGTATTCTAATAGAATATGAACTATCATGTCTTCTAGTGGTCAAGTAGTTTATACTTCCCACCATTTTCCTATACAATGTCCCATTGACTTCCGAAGTGTCACTATTATAGGAAAACTTGAAATTTTGGTCCAATGGAGTAATTTTTCTTTAAAATCTTGCATATTAATCTTTTGGATTAAATTTTTTGCATACTTACTTTCACTAATCAAAGTCAAACCATTTTTTACTACACTTCAATTCGTAAACAATAATTTATTTTTCCAAGAGACTTCATTTTAAATACCTGTGTAAGAGTTGTGTTGATATCATCAATCAAATCTATAGAACTTCTTGTTATGATTAAGTCATCCACATACAAAGAAAAAAAAATCATCCCCATCTTTATTATTCTTCTTGTACAAATTTGGATCTTTTTTACTCTTGACATATCAATTTTCTCATAGCATGATCTTCGTGCTTGTTTGAGACCATATAATGCCTTTTAACTTACATACCAAATGTTATTTTCCTTGTTATACAAAACCTTTAGGTTGAAAAAGATATTTTTCTTCTTGTAAATCACCATTAATTAAAAATGTTTATTTAACATCCATTTAATGAAGAACCAAATATAATTTAACAAAAAGTGCAATCATTAGACTAATAGTATTCATTTTAGCCATTCATACAAAAGTATCTTCATAATCAATTATTTTCTTTTGTGAGTAACCTTTGGAAACTAACCTAGCATTAAACTTTATTTTGACAAACTATCTACAACAAACAGGAATAATACATGCTAGTAGTTCAGTTATTTTCCAAGTGTTATTATTCATAATTGAACCTTATTATTCATACATTGTATTCATACATTCTTTATGAATGCTAGCTTCCTCAAAATTTTGATGTTCATCTACACTCATTACTTGAGTTATTAAACAATAATCATTATACTTGATTGGTTCCTTGATTTTCCTTGTAGATATTCTTACTACTTCATTATTGGATGGAGTGGTGTCATCTTGATTTGTCTCACCCCTCTTTGATAATGATTTTCTTGATCTACAATAACTAAACTTTCATTATCGTCTTCAACTAGTTGCAATGAAATGGCTTTTCCACCTTTTATTCTTTCTAAGCATCATCTAAAAATTCATGAAATATAACATCTCTACTAGAAAATACCTTATGATTAGGAGGATTATACATTTTGTTGGCCTTGTGATTAATACAATATACATTTGCATGACTTTGTATGAAGTTTTCTTCTCTTGTCTTCTAGAATATGACAATACACCTTACTTCCAAAATTTCTCAAATGGCTTTATTCCAAGAAGACCTTCATAAGGAGTTTTGTTTGCAATATTCTTGGTAGGTCTTCTATTTAACAAATACACAACTTTATTAACTACTTCAACACACACATTATTAGAGAAATTCTTTTCTTTCAATGTACTCCTAACACATTCAACAATTGTTCTATTTTTTCTTTCAGCTACACCATTTTGTTCAGGACTATGGGAGACTATATATTGCTTAAGAATGTTATTATCTTTGCAATATTTCAAAAAAAATCATAAGTATATTCCCCCCCCTTGATCTCATATGAGAATATTAACATTATAAGATGTTTTTTTCCTACTATTATTTTGAATTCTTTGAAGTATTCAAAAACTTCACTCTTATTCCTTAAGATATACACCCAAGTGTATTTGGTGCAATCATCAAAAAATATAAGGAAGTAAGATGCTCCCCCAATTTATTGAGTTTGCACAGCACCATACACATCTCAATGCACTAATTCAAGAATAGTTCTTTCCTTCACGTTGGTTCTTATTGGAAATTCATTTCTATGTTATTTTCCTAATGCACATCAATCACAACTAATTTTCTTATCCTTAATTATTAGAAGACCTATTGTGGCTTCACAAGACATGCCCCATTTTCAACTAAAAAATGGCAACCCCCTTTTTTTCTTTTAGGGAAAGGGATTCCACTCTTCATAATAAGGAATCTAGCTATTTTCCTTAGTAGGTGGGTCCCCCTCTAGGTCTAGGTTAGTCTAGGATCTCCAATTAGTTAGTGCCAGATGAGGTCAAGAAGCTAGAAAATCAACTTTTTCTAAGTCAAAAGAACATGTGCACATGTGTAGCTATTAGAGGTGCACTTAGTATTCTTAGGATCACAAGCTTGAATTGTGCATATATGCACTATGCACACCTTCAAATTTTCACTAAGTGTACACCTTGACACCCTAGATTCCTATAAATATGGGACTCATCCCCCCTCATTATGTTCATTCTACATTTTAGATTCTCTAGCACCGCATCTTCACACCTGTCAATGTGCACTTTCCTTTGAGCTCCCAAGGAAAACTTGGGGTACACATGTGCAACCCTACAAGCGTGCATGGTGTGAAATGTTTGCAATATCAACATAACTTAGGAACACACTTTCTTGAGCACACCCCCAAAAGAAAGTGCACATGCTCTACTATGCATGTGTGCACATCAATATGTCATAGAGTCATGATACACACTAGGAACACGTGTATGTGTATAAGGTGTTCATGGTGCATGTCATGACTATATGACATTTTGATGTGTGCTCATTCACTTTCCTTTGAGCTCTCAAGGTAAACTTGGGGTGCACATGTGCACATGCACATCTTTGTAAGTGGAGATGGTGCAAAATATGCACAATATGCACATAACTGAAGCACTAATTTTCTTATGTGCTCAAAAGTATGCATACATGTACTACTACACATGTGTGTACATCAATATGGCATAGGGTCATCATTCACACCATGCACATGTTGCATAGGTGCACTTGTGGTGCATGATGCACACCTTTTTGGGAGTTTTTTCCTTGTTCATTAGTTTTCATCAATTTTTGCTAGTTTGGTTACATCTTGGTATCTTTTCAATCTTCTAACAAGGTCACACTAAAATATACCTTGTATGCAAATTAAAATGGAATCATCATCATCATCCATAATAATAAAGATAACACCCATACCAGTGGCCTTAAGGTTTTGAGGTATGCCAAAGAAGTCTATGTTTTTAAATAAACATTTAGGGGTATGGGACAGAAAGGTGGGACATAGAGATGAGACACATAGATTGGATTGCATTCCTATTCTATTTCAACAGACTGAGGGAGAGATCAAAGATGATCTTGTCATTGATCTTGAGAAGATTAGTGAATACAACTTCTCATCTGGTATCTATACAATCCTTGGAATTGATCATGCCATTGGCTCACCATTACATAATAGAGGAGAAAGTTGTGAAAAGAATCACTAGAGAGATGGTCTTGGATATATGCCCAAACAATATTTTTGGGAACTACAATTAGAACAATTGTTATGTTTTCACTGATGTCTATAGTATTGATAAGATAGTTTTCTTTTTTATCTAAGTTTCATATATATCTTATTGTTGAAGAGGATTTCAGATGTTTATAAAAAAAAGAATCTAGAGGGTAGGTTGAGTTATGAAAAGGAAACTACAAATGGACACTTGATTAGTTGGACTTTTACAAGATAAATTTATTTTTTATATCATGTTTCAAGAGGAGAAGATAGTAATTTTCAAGTCTTGAAAGTGCAAATAAATATAGATCAAATGTATATGTTTGACCAAGAAATAGAGTAGAAGACTAAAGAATTTTGTAGTACATGTTGAGTGATGCTATTTTCAATTGAGCCACTATAAGTGCCAAGAAAATTTAGTGTTGATAAAAAATTAGTATTAACTGAGTGACAATGTATATCCCAAGAAAGAAGCTTAATAGTGACTAAGTAAAATAGTGGTGATCGAGTGACAGAACACAATTTTGGCCAAGGAACAACATTTTAACTATTTGCGAGGAATCATAATTCCCAACTAACAAAGTTGATTTCTTGGGATATGGAAAGCATGTTGAAGATAAGGATCAATGAATTGGATCATTTAATTCCAAGAGGGGATTAGGTAAATGACCTAAGAGTTGGATTCCAAGAGAAGTTTCTAGAAAATAAGAGATAACAAAACGGCGATAAGATATATTGTATTTAATGGATCAAATCATAAATCGTAAGATCTATAGTGGTGTTTAAGAGGAAAACGATAAGAATTACCTATTTAAGGAGGTACAAGTGAGAAATTTGTAGATGACCAAGGAGTTCTAGAGGAGATATTCTAGAGAGTTGGAGATGTTTTTGATGTTATTGACTAGTGAATCTCAATAGATATTCTAGAGAGTTGGAAAAAAAACTAATGATCCTATATCTAATCAGTGCCTCATACATTGGGCAATTCATAAATCTCTCTCATGTATTTTGGATATGTAAGACACATATCCTATGCCAAGACTCCAGATCTATCCATTTACTTTGTAAATTGGATATCAACGTTCAATCTAAATCTAATTTTTAATTGATATCCTCCTTGATAAACCTGCATGCCCTATTGATTTCCCTGAAGTATTTACATAAGTCCTTGAATTATAAGCAACAATGAAACAACATACAACCTTAGGGGACTACAACTATAATCTAGGCCCTTGTTCAAAGATCATAAGATATTACAAGTCATTGAGAAAGAAGATAGGATTTAAAATGAGACTCAACACCTACTATTCTTTGTATTGTTTTCCTTCAAATAATACATGAAAATGCATGAAATTGACCCATAAAATACCAAATAAACCAAACCATATAATATACATATGTTGTCATACAAGAGAGAAAATGATGGGAATGAGAAACTGATAGGATGGGAAGGGCATATCATATCCAAAGCATAGCTTCATGGTCTAGAACCATCACATCCCAAAGACTTTCCATTTAGACTTCATCCATTCCATAAACCATTTCTACTTCAATTTCCAACTCAATATTTTTTCCCCAACATTTTTCAACCTCCAAAATGAAAGAGAGAAATTATATATATAGGATGAAAGAATTCAATCCTCTCCAAGGGATATTCTCCATTTCCCCTTTCATTCCAAAAAGATCTGATTCTTCAATCATGACTCCAACTACAATCCTAAAATTCAACACAGCTTGAAAACAAAAATTCATCATAACTGAAGATTGGAGCCAAATTATACTAGAATGGCATAATATTCTTAGAACTAACCCAATAGACCTTTTACCATGTATTTTTACCAAGCTTGTAACTGTGTTTTCAATGTTCACCAATTTCACTGAGAAGGCCAAAATTTTGCATTTCCACCTATAACTTGAACCACTGACTTCTTACTCAAAATCTAATTTCATATCTAGATTCTTCATCTTCTCATAGTTTCAATGATATATAATATGCCTATATTCTCTTATCGAGAACTCCTAGAATCTTAATTTGAAAAATTAGCTCCTACTATGCCTTGGACTACATTTCATTTTAAATTTTATGCAAGAAATTTCTATATTTTCCTAAAGTCAAAACTTTAGGATTAAATCAAAATTTATTTCAAATTCTTTCACAGGGAGAAAAATAAAAAATTAATTTTCTTATCCATGTCTAATTTTTTCACTCTATTTTTCATCCAGGTCAAATCTGGTTTGACCAGCTTGACACATGTAGATTTTTAATTGGCTGATTTTTGCTTCATCATTTGACCCCTACCACCTAGGCACCATGTGGCATCATCTCATTGGCCACCTTCTTTGCCACATCATCATGCCTCATCATCGTGTCATGTCACTAGTTGCTATGTCACATGATGAGTCAACATCATGGCATGTCATCATGACATAGCGATCACATGACACATGTCACCTTTTCCACTTTAGCATCCAATTACTAGTCCACCCCATCTTGTCACGTCATCAATCTATGTCACTGCCAACTCAACCAGTTGCTATGTCGCATACTTAAGGTTTGAGCATCTTTCCTTTGGTGACATGGCAACCACTGTTGGATCCTGCCATGTGTCACCATCTTGTGCCTCCATCTTGAGCTTGCCACATCAACATATTTGACTTGCATGCTTGGTCAAAATTAACACTATGGTCACCTCTATTTGTCTTAATCATGTAGGCCCCTCCACGCATGAGCTCAACCTTATAAAAGGCACTATCTTTTAAGACAACATACAATGCATATGCTTTAATATTTTTAAATATAGAATATGTCCCCCACTTTTGCAATGTGGGATAAACATTTTTCATGGTTTATTGCCCCTACTCATCTCTTTCTTCCATGGTTTCTTCTTTCTATTTGCTAAACATTCCCCCTTTATAACACAGACAAGTATCCAGAGTATAGAATTACCTCCATTCTTTATGTTGGAAATGCTCCAAAGAATGCGACTTCTTCCTCTATTGTGGATTATGTTTTACTTTCACTCACACCATTAGTTGTGGGCTTTCCTTTCATGCTGTGGGTATCCTATTTTGATCCCTTACTATCTGCTTGAGGCTTTGCCCCTACTGCTTTACAAACTATGACTTTGCTCTTCTTCTAATCTGCAAAAAGGCTCTCAAGGTTCTCTTCTATGTGATGGGTTATGACGACGCTCTTCTGGGGACGGCACATCTTTTCATCTAAAATACTATATTGACAAAATTTCTATTGGAATTCAATCACAGTTGGATTTATGCCTGCAAGTTCTTGACATGCAAATTCCTTGTCACTTGTCCATGTGCACTCATCAACTATACAAATTTGTGGGTAGGTTGAAAGTTATGAGAGGTATGTCATTCCCCATGTCATTGAACTATGGTATATAATAGGTGTTTTTTAGTCCCTTCTTATATAGCTCACTAATCTTGTCAAAGGATTTGAAGGCATCATGGAGTTTGGTAATAACTGATGCAGCGGCATTCTTAATGAGGCAAGCTCCTAATTCAAAAGAGTGGTGACAATTTTTGTCTAGAGGAATAAAGATCAAATTTGTCTAGGTCCCAAATTTGGGAACATTTTCCATTGTTGGATGACTTGTTCTACATCTCCTCTGATATGTAGAAATGCATGGTAAGTAGTAACTCTTTCTTTTGCATTTTGAACAATGAATTTCCCTTCCTCTTTCAATCCTCTAGCATTGATGACACATTGCACTTTCTGCCTTAGCTAGTGTACCGACACTCTTACTAGAAAATTCCAAGAGAATCCTGTGAACAAAATCTTTCATAGTCTTTATTTTTTATGGATATCACACATTTCATAAGCATATAAACTTTCTTAAACAGCTAGCTTGTAATCCCTCCAAATGCACCACATGGAGCTGAGGTTGCCATCAAAGAGATAACCATGAGTAGTGAAGGTAAATATAATGTGCAATTCTATGTTTTGTTCAAGCCTACTATGGCTTTGTCCTTTTCCATGAAGCTCCCTACCTTCGTTAAATTCTTCAACTAAGTAAAGAGTACCTTCTTGAAATTCACCTACAAATGAGACTAATATTTCTCTTCTATGACCTTTGTAATTGCCTGTTTTGTATACTGTAGATGCCTCTACTACTGATGACTACACCTTAGATTGGCTTCATCCCTGGTAGACTACTCTTTTCAACAAAACTTGACAATCCAAACTTCAAAAATATGAAGAGTTTCACCTCAATGATGGAGAAAACCACAAATTAAAGAGAAATATGGAGGCCCTAGGGAATTAAGCAAGAATGCAAGAAAAGTTAAGTAGTCACAACACAAATATAATGAGTTGACACCACAAAATTATGCTAATCAGTTCAAACCTAAGAAGGAAAAGATTAAAATCTCTACAGAGGTGTTGGAGAAAAATCTAACTCATAAAGTTCACAAGTTTGAAAATGAAAATGAAAAGTTAAACAACATTTTTCTTTTACTTCTCCCTTTTATATTTGTAGCATATGTTATTGAATAAAAATACCTTGTTATAGTTGCAACAACATATTGATTGGCATTAGTAGGAATCCCTCAAAGTGTAAACTGAAACATAATAGCAATATTAAATAATGCCCATTTATGCCATGCCTTTGAGGAATTTTTGGCACATTATGTGGCATTCTTGAATGCAACAAAAATATCGTGCATGGATTCCTTATCCAATCTAGGATATAGTGCCAATTTCTAGTGTATAATCTGTCTATGCTTTATATTCTATTAACGGATTGGTAAGTCCATTTCCATTGGAAAACCCCTTTAAATTTATGGAAAGACCCTCACTTTCTTTATTTCCATGATCAACGACTTTTCTTTCATCTCTAGTGTGTATGTGATCCAATATGCCATTTAATCTTGAGGAAAATACATGCTCACACAAAACACATAATGATGACAACCATTATAATTCTCTCATGGAAATTTTTTAAACCCCAATGTCTTATTAGTCTAATACTAGTAGGGCCCCAAAGCAGGTTTGACTAAACAAATTTTCATTTTCAAACACTTGAACTTTCAAACTAATCTACTGAACACCAGACTTTGACTAAAAAAAATTTGGTCATTGGTCCAATTTTTAAAACTCATTTTCACTTCTTTCTACAAATTGTTAGTTTCATGCCAAAAGGTACTTTGACTGGCTTCAAAAACTGATCCAAACACTCGATCGAGCTCTGAAATGAATCATACTAATTCTCTATTCTGCACACTCTTACCTTGTCAAATCTTGTCTCATGAAAAATTCTTAGTCAAAAGACATTGACTATCAAAGTTTCCTACTTAGAACTACCTACAAGAAAACATGTTAAAAAACTATAAACGTATTTAGATTTGGCTTTGAACTGGGTAAATTAACACTTGGGAAAATCAAAACTAGGGCATTGGTTCATTGTCATGAGGAAAGTGTAAATATGCAATTGGGGATCATGATGAATAATGGGACACATTTTGTAAATGGTTAAAGTAAGCTACTCAAATTTGCAGGACTGGAAGCACTGGTAGAAAAGTGATTTTTGGAAACAGAATGGACCTAAAAATGTTTGCAGATGGATTCATCAAGACTTGAAAATTGGCACACTTAAAATATTTTCAAAGGAGAACATAGTGGTATAGTCTATTTTATCTCACCTATCATGAATTTTGAGTTATGACATCATGAACAAGGGTTCTAACCAAATTTCATTTCTCGACACCAATAAAAAGTTACAAATTGCATTTAGAATCACATTCGAAAACTAATCAAACGGATTTGTCACAAGCTCAAAATTGAAAAATAATATGTCTCTAACCCATAGAATGCAATGTAAAGGTAATTTTATCATTTGGGTCAACTAGGTCAAAATTATAACAAGTCAAACAGGGCCTCCCAAAAATCTGAATAATTTGCATCAACATGACAAAAGTAAATGACCAACTTTGGGGGATTCAAAACCTAGTCAAACAAATTCAAAATGACTCAAAATTTGAAATATAGGCTCTTTGGTATGGACACTAAACACTCCCAAAGTAGTGAGTTATGAAACATTACTAGGTGCAAGATATTCAATTGCAAACAAGGCCTCTTGTCACTGTTTGACATGGGAAAAAATGCAGAATTTGGCATTGCTCAAAACGAGACTTCATGGGATGGCTCAGAATGGAAATTTATCATCATGGAACACATAGACACACTGAATGCAAGGTTTTAGAAACATACATTAAATATCTCTTAGGTTTCACAAGTACAACTAGGTATGTTGGCATTAAAAAGTGCTTATATGGCTTGATAGCTTGGAATGGTGCTCAAATTAGGAAGGTGATTTTGAGTCCCAACTATGGCTCTTTCTAGGGATGCATGTTCCTTGTAGGAATGGTAAGAATTTAGATCTCTAGAAGAAGCAGACCACACACTTGACAACAAAAAATTCTCTCTTCAAAAACATTATTGAAAATAGAGAAACTACTCCTACTATGTAGAAACGATGGCCTCGAGCCACCGAACTTCAACAAAAGCTTTTACCTCTATCATAAATCTGATTTTCATCTAAACTCTCATGAGGTAAGATGAAGCTATCATTCATATTAGTTTCACCAATTAGATTAGCATCTTGAAACAACTTACTTGGCAGAACTAAATCTACACCTTCACTTTCATAATGCATATAAAAACTAGATTTATTCTCAACTTTCTCATTATGAAAGTACTAACCAACATGCTCAAAAATATTAGATGCAAATTGAAACTCTTCTTCATTTAATGAATCATGCATGCTATCAGTCCTGAATACGAAAGCTTCATACTCAACTTGGGGAAAAATGTCACATACACCTTGAAATTTTGTATCCTCATGTATAACCGGTGTAGACACCTAAAAACCTTTAGAAAATAAAGTATTTTTATTTTCTGAAAAAGTACTGATGACATCATAATTTATTAATTAATTACTAGAAACCACTTATTAGGTACATTGTCTACAAACTGTCTTCTATAAATCACAAATAACTCTCACCAATCTTTGATTTTCTGTATGCACACTTGAACACTGAATTAGAACATACTATAGAACATGTCCACAACTTCTCTTGACCTCATCTTCAATACTCGATCCATATAAACTCAATCTCTAACTGCTACTCTGCCAATATTCTTAGTATGTTGACATCAATGACAAACATAGTCATGAATGCAACACATAGTCATGCTAACTTTCTCTCCACTACTCCAACAATGCTAGAATACTCCCCATAGGAATATCACCATCATTCATGCTAACAATTTCCCCTCTTTGGCATTTATGGCTGTAGACACCTAAAAACCTTTAGAAAATAAAGTATTTTTATTTTCTGAAAAAGTCCTGATGACATCATCATTTATTAATTAATTAATTAATTAATTAATTAATTAATTTTTATGCCATTAAATCCCTTTATCTTAATTAAAAATATTTAATTAAGGAATCCCTCCCAAAAATGTTTAAATCTTATTTAAACATTATTTCCTTATTTATTAATTATTTAATTAATAAATTGACCAAAAATTCTAAAATAAATAAAATATTTATTTTTTGCCCAAAACTGGGCCAATTTCCTTATGACCAATAACCTCTTCCAAAATCTTCTAATCCTTCTTTAATTTTGATTAAAGGTTAATCCCATCATTTCCTACCCCTAATCCCAACTCAAAATATTTAATTAAGATTAAATATTAATCCTCATGTTTATTAAAAAAGTTTTAATAAATATCTCCTCAACCCAAACCCTTGAAATAAATAAAACTTTATTTATTTCCTAAAAATCTAATTTATCCTCATCCTAAGAAGTTCTAGACTCTTCTAGAAAGTTTTCATCCTCATCCTAGGAAATTCTAGACTATTCTAAAAAGTCTTTATCCTCATCCAAAGTCTAGACTCTTCTAGAAGATGTCTTTAAACCTAATCCTAATCCCTCCTAACCTTGTCACATTCCCTAAACATGGGTTAAAACTTACTAACCCAAGACAAAGTTAACAAATATCTCCTCCTTCACCCACCCTCATTAAATGCCATCCACTTGCCTATCCCTAAGCTAATCCTAAACCATCCTAATCCATCCTCTAATCATTTGCACAAGCCTAAACAAGCTTAAAACCTTCCTAATCAAGTCCAAGTCAAAATTGCTCTCATCACCCTCAAAATATCTCAACCATAAAACTTTATGAAGTCCACTAGGTCATAAATGACTCTTACAAGCCCTTTTATTGCTCTTACAAGTCATTATGAGGGTCTTTATGAAGATTTTATCCCTTGAGCCTCCTCTGTTGACTCATCCTTCCCCTTTCCTCCATCCTCTCACCATGTGACATGTGTCACTCCTTGATTGGCTATAAGGAAGCACAATCCATGTGCTCTCCTCTCATGCAATCTGAGCCCTCCATAAGCTTTTTCCCATCCTTGCATCTTAGCCCTCAAACCCTCAAGCCTCTTGCCTATAAATTGGATCCTTCCCCTTTATAAAATAACACAATCTATGAAGTAAAGTCATAATGCCATTTTGAGAAGCCATTTTACATCCAAACCATACATTCACATCCAAATTCAAACTCCATTTGAAGCCCTTTTTGAAGAATAAGCTTGAGCATACATCCTATCTATTTAGACAAAGCTACTCAACAAGAGAGCTTCTCATTGAGAGAGCCCATTAATGGCTCATATTCTCAATTGAGAGTTCATCTTAGTCTATCTTGAAGTTTATGAATTTTGTTTAGTTTGTAGAAGCTTTATTTAAATTTGGTTTCTATTAGCATACTAACATTGCTCATATACATTTTGGCACGCTCAGTGGGACCCCGCATGGTTCATCTTCATTAGCTTTTTTAGTCAAGTTTTGTATGTCATTTGCTGATTTTGGCTAATTTTTCTTATTTTTGTGATTGGTAGGATTGTATAAATTGGTTTTGTAGGTCCACATGAGCATGAAGAAGACAAAGGAACTCATAGTATATCTCATAGTGTTTGCAGATTTTTCAAGCTTATAGGTGGACAAAGCACTTGAAATTCTTCTTTCTCTTCTTGTCTATATTCTTCTTATTCCATCTACTTCTTCTTCTTCTTGTGGGAGATCTTGGCCATTTTTTTTTTAAGGAAGCAAAATCATACACACTTCTTTTTAGTTCTTAAAATGAACCCCCAAATCATACTTAAATCCATTAAAAACTAAAAAAATTGCAAAAAAAAATAAAAAAATCTTTTAACAAGTGAAACTAAACCAATCCAATCATTTGCATCCTTGCAACATCAAAGTTTTAGATGCATTCATGCAAAGTTAGGAACACTTCATTTTTGGGAATTTAAAAAGAACTTCAAGTTTCCATTTCAAAAGGTTCAAAATCAACACTAAGTGCACACTAAAATAAAAATCAAACTCAAAGCATCAATCAAGGATAAAATGAACCTCATTTGAAAACATTTTAAAGTTCTTTTAAAAATCTCATGAAAACTAAGATTCCTAAAAGTTTTGTTATTTGTTCCAAACAAATGTCTTGTTGCAAAATTTTGAATGTTTCTTAGGTTTTTCATGCATCAAAACAATCTAGGAATATCATTTTTGGGCTTAAAACATGCAAACTAAAACACAAAATCTTGAATGAAAAGCAAAGTCCAAAAACAATCTTGAATGATCTAAGGTTAAAACAAAGCACTTCAAAGTTCTTAAAACAACACATAAAATCTCAATCTTGAATGCTCAAAGGAAAAAAACTTGAATGTTTAATCACTTGTCTTTGAATGCATGTTGCTAAAATCACTCTTGAGTGTCATGGATTAAAATCAAGTTTTATTTTTTATTTTTATGAATGCATGATTAAAACAACAAATCCAATCTTGAATGACATAGATCAAATAATCATCTTTTGGGGCATAAAAAGAATCCACATTTTTGAAATCTTCTAAGTTATAAAAACTAATAAAGATGCTTTGAGTAAGTTTGTAGTTGGACTCACCCTCTTTAATCACCCATCAGTTTAACCATTGGTTGCAATCTCAGCGCCATCTATGGGGATGGATCTACCTAAGAGGGTGTTAAGTGCTCCACAAAGATCAAACTCCACTCACTTGGGTCTTTAGTGGTTTTTCTAAGTTAGAAAATTCCTTGAATGTGCATTAATCTCGCTCACACTTCATTTGGGCATAAAAATTGGACAAATCTTGGAGTGGAGGGTCTCCGAGTGCGTGCTTGGCAATCAAGTGTCACACATCCTTATTTTGGGCTTAAAACCAACTCACACTCAATCTTGAATGCCTAACAATCAATGAACATCGCATGGTTTTGATGCATTTTCAATGACGCTCGCATTTCTTATGTTGACGATCTTTCAAATTCCATTATGCTAACGACGCTGTCAAATTGGAATGAACATTGTATGCCATAATCAAAAGTGTCTTCAATCATAGCTTACAAAATCTAAATCATCAATTGGAATAAACGCGTGTCTTTTAAAGCCCAAGATCATGTATGTGGTCTTGTTTTACACTTTTTAGGAGGCCTGCTTGGGGATTTCATCACCCCTTAGGACGACCTCAACTCCAGCATTTCGGTGGAGTATAAGAACTGAGAGGTGAATCGAAAGACACCTCTCTTGGAATCAAGATTTTGTCACTCGAGCTAAGCCTCAAGGAACTTTATACCCTTGAGAAGTGAAAGAGGAGAAGTGGGTTACCGCTCCTCTTGGCTGTGTGACATATTTTTGGTTTCATCTATGAATTTGGGCCTCACGTACCTTGCATATATCGAGGACTCCCTAGCTAAACCAAATTTCATCCTTATAGAAAGCTTCCTAGGATGTTGGTGTGTTTAACGTGCTTGCTCCAAAATTTTGTCTGCTTGTTTATTCATAGCTTTTGAATGAATGTTTGCCAACTTTGGTCAAAATCCCAAAAAAGTAGAAATCTCCCAGCTCAAGGCATACTTAGCGTAGTCACTGCCTTATCAAAAAATCATCCAAGCTCCCCCATTGCAACTGAATCTATCTGGTTCTTTGCCTTAGAACAATCCCAAATCCAAAGTCCATCCAAATCATCCCCCCAGCCAGCTAGCAACCCAATCCAAAATCACCCAAGCCTTTAAAGAGTTGTGGTTACTCTGCCAGAGTTTGCTATCCAATCAATCCTACCAATCAACCAATCTCACCAAGGTTATCCCTCTGACAGAGCATTGTCTAGGGTAATCTAGCTTTGTCACTTGCATCCCTCATCACCTTGAGCTAAAGGTTGGGATCCACAAGTGATCAATCTCGTGTCATGTCCATAGGATCATTAGTCTATCCTCAAGTTGACACAACCACCACCAAATCCAGCACATAGGAAAGCAAAACTCTCACTTTTTGACAGCATACCCTTGAAGTCTTCCACCCACAAGACAGCCAAAAATCTCTAGCCAATCCTCCTTAGGTCTGTCATGCAACTTTGATTCTCCCTAGGAAATCTTTCATCAGCCAATCCAAAATCTGTGCTTAACCCAAATCCAACCATGAGCTTCTGTGTTCATCCATACGCAAGACCCCATCCCCATCAAACTCATCATCAAAGCATGAAGTACCAATCCTATCATGATGTGTTTGGTCGCATTGTCCTTGCTCCCGCCACCTCCTATTCCAATGATGATGAAAATCTTGTTGACTATGACGGGTATATTGAAAGCCTTAGAAACATTCCCCCAAGCATCCCCCAAAATCCAAGAGTTATTCCAAACTATCTAGTCATGCCATCTGATATTCCAGCTTCCCCTCCATTACCCCATCAACCAAGCTTCAAATCTTCCACCCCCATCACACTAGCTATTCCTGTCAATCCACCTCCACCTTCGACACATGAGTCTCCAAGGAATCTCCTAGAGGAAATACAAGAAAAGTTGCCTCCAACAGTCGATAAGCCATGTCATCTAATCCAACCATGTGAAGTAGTCAGTGATGAAGCTTCCCCATCTATAATATCACCTCCATCTCCCATAGCTATCATCCTCATACCATCCATCAAATTGCTTAAAATCATTCCACTTCTCGCAAGCATCAAAATCCCACCACCTATCAAATCCCTCCAAATCCTATCCACATCACCTCCAAGCATTTCTCAAATCTCTCGTAATGACCCTTATGCATCCATCTTCTACTCACCCATCTCCACTACTGAATCTCCCATCTATCCATCTGTTGCCTTTGAAGAATCCATCCCTTCACCTCATATCGCACCATCCACTCCAAACCAATCCTATCAAGATCCTGCCCAAAAGCATGTTGACATCCCCCAAAGCATAAATGAAGATATCATCGTACCATGTCTTCCATCCATAGTGTAGTCACCATCTCCTCCATCTCCAAAACCTCAAGCCATATCTCCTCCACTACAAGATATCTTGTCATCCCACCAGCTACATCAAGATCCTATCCTTCCATCTCCCCCACTCCATGCTTCCATCTTACCACCTATCCAAGCTATTCCACCATCTATAATCTACCCTCTTGGTTCACTTACATTCATCCACAGTGGCCCTCTCTCAACAGAAGAATTAAGAACAGTATCTCCCCATTGCAATACACCTAATAAATCACTTCTACCATTTTCTGCAAGCAAAAAGTTTCCTCAACTTGTTCAAATGCTCAATCGATGGCATTATCAAGGTCAAGGTTTAGGACCACAAGAGCAAGGAATCAGAGAGCCTATTATTGCACAAAAAAATCTAGGATTTCATGGTCTTGGATATGTATCCAAAGGCTCACCATCTAAAGGTGTTGGTACACCACACCCCCAAACCAAGCCTATCTCCAAGCCCACCATGCCAGCCTCATATAACTCCTTCAAGAAATCTTATGTCATCCCCCCTCCACCATCTTTGCAACCCAAAACAACCTACCATATCCCCCCTTCATCCGCTAAATCCATTTTGGGTCCCTATGTCCCAAAATCTACCATCCTCCATCCTCCTATTAGCCATCATAAAAATCCTATTCCATCCATTCCTATGCAAGATCAACAAAGGCACATATCAGGGCACATCATCCATCATTATCCCCCTACATGCTCTTTCATATCCTCTCCATCTCACAAAGCTTCTCCTAACCATCTTCCCAAAGCTTACCACAGCAATGTGAATGCCAACTTCAAAATGCATAAAGCTAAAAATCCACATCCTAGGCAATCATATGTCTATTCTAAAAGACATACTCCAAAAAGGCAAAATCCAATGAAAGAATGCAAAACAATGCAAAAGCCTGTGAAAAGAAAATCGAAAACCATGTGGATCCCCAAGAAAAAAGTTGAAACCCAATGCATAATGGCATCCACCATTGCTAATCCCCCATCTAGTGACTCATGTCCCCCATCTCCTAACTCCATCTTGGGTGCCTATATCCCCAAGCACGCTTCCACAAATCCTCCATCACGCTCGCATCTACCATCTATCCCCCATATGCTCTTTTCACACCCGTTCCAACATGTGCCAATGTTGCTCTTGCAAGCATCCCCATCTCATGCTCCTTTCCAACATTTTCATCCCTCCATCTCCTACCATCAATCCCATCTAATCCGATCTATTGCATAAATCACACATCCGGTGTACCAACAGCTAGCAACAAAATTGAACATTCCAACAGCCAGTGAAAAATCCCAAAAAAGCCAAAATAGCTGAAGAAAGCCAAAATCATTCCAGCTAAGTCCAAAGTCAAAAAGTCAAAAAAAGAAAAGAAAAATAAAGCGTCCACTGGTGAAAACTTGGCAATTCAAGCACCTTGGACAAGTACCATGATGAAAACTTGGCAAACAAGCGTCATGCATAATCCTGCCATCCCCAGCTTAGCCTATCACCCTCATGCTTTTGGTCATCTCTTGACATCCACCTCCATCTTCCAATCTATCCACCTATCCTCCATCCTCCAGCTTCCATCTCACACCATCCACTAATCTTATGCAGCTTCAACCAATCATCTCAGCTATCATCCATCTCCCTAGCCCCTGAAGCTTTTTCCATCCTAGCTTCAATCCTATCACATCCATCATAAGACCTCCTTATGGATGTTATCTTCTAATTGGGGGCACTATATTCCTTGGAGATCTTGTCTTATCCATCCTCCCTTGTCATTGGTATCTAGCTCTAGGCTATCCTCATGCAAACCCAATGTCATCTCTTTATATCCATCATAATCCTAGCTATCTACCATCCTATCCAGCCATCTCATCTTGCTCCTCTAGCTATCCTTGGTCACAAAATCTCTCATCATCATTGGACGCATCCTGCCAAATCCATATCTTTCACTATCACCCCACCCTTAGCTTTCGCATCTTGCACAACATCGAACCATCTCGCTATCCTATCATCCTGAGCTTTTGTTTGCTTGTAACTATCTTGGTCCGTTAGCTTGTACCATATCTTGATTAGCTCACTTGTAAATATCTTGGTCTGTCAGCTTGTACATCCTCTTTAGCTTAGTACCATTGTATCTATCTGGCATTCATTTCAGTTCATCCTTGATCAGCATCTTGCACCCATCACACATCTTGGTTAGCTATTCCAACGCATCCTTTAGCTAGAATTCCTGTCACCAAAGTGTTATCTTTCTTAGTTCAGCTTGCCAGACGCATCACTCATCCAAATCCACCAGCTTTGGTGCTCTCCGATAGGTCCTTGCAGGATATAGCTTTCCTCATGTCTGATCTTGGTCTGTTAGTAGCTTGTCCTACCCATCTCATTCGCAAACGACTCTCTTTTGGATTTTCACTTTCTTTTGATTTGGGATCTTCCCTTTTGGGTCTTGAAGTATCTTTTCCAAGCAATCTCCTTGTTCCCTCCTAAAGGTTGCCACGATCTTCCATATCATGGTATGCTGCAAATGGGGCAATTAGAGCGTAAGGTCTTGATCAAGTCTTTCGTTTGTTTTTTTTTTTTGCTTGTGGGTTCTCCAGTGTCGTTTCCACGCTGCTTCCTCTAGGATTCATGTGTGATGCTGGGGCAATCCTTGTGTGTTTGTTTTGGGTTAGTTTGTCAGTCCTTTGGACGGTTGGTGAAAAGGCCTTGATGTTCTTGGTAACCTTGGCAATTAACCAATAGTCCTATAGCAAATCTAGTGCTCAACTACATGGTGGTACTTCTCTTTGAAGTATCCCCCCGTTCAAAAAGCTTTAATGGTTTTCCTTCATCTCCATTATCCCCCATCCATATCCAGCATCCGTCTCTCCTACCCCAGCTGATGCATTAGTATCTCTTTGAATCACTCATCACTCTTAGCTTTAGGGATCCACAATCCTAGTCGTAGGGATCCACCAATCCAAATCAACCCACCAAGCCTCATCTTTCGAGATCCACAATCCTAGTCCTAGGGATCTCCGAAACCCATCTTCCGCCAATCTAACTCTTTGAAATCCTGTTGCATCAGCTTTATAATCCCCTCATCCATCTCCCTATCCTGGATTCTTTTTTATAGCGCTCTGCTCCTTCATCGTTTGCAATCCCTGAGATCTTAAGCTTGCTTCCTCTTGTGCCTCTGATTCTCCCTTTATCATTCTCCCATAGTGAGAGTTTGAGCTAATTCAGCCCCTTCTCTTTGCCAAACCTGTGTCTTAGCTCATCTCAATTTCTTGTAGTTTTCAAGAAGTCGTCGAGCCTCACTTTCTCTCCCCGCCGCCTTCTTGAGGGGGCACCTTGCAGTCCATTCTCTCCTTTTCTGCTCTAGCCTTTGGCATCTTTTTTTTTATCTTTGATGTCATGCCACTTGCGGCATCACATCAAAGAGGGGCAAAATGTAGACACCTAAAAACCTTTAGAAAATAAAGTATTTTTATTTTCTGAAAAAGTCCTGATGACATCATCATTTATTAATTAATTAAATAATTAATTAATTAATTAATTATTTAATTAATTAATTAATTAATTTTTATGTCATTAAATCCCTTTATCTTAATTAAAAATATTTAATTAAGGAATCCCTCCCAAAAATGTTTAAATCTTATTTAAACATTATTTTCTTATTTATTAATTATTTAATTAATAAATTGACCAAAAATCTTAAAATAAATAAAAATTTTATTTTTTGCCCAAAACTTGGCCAATTTCCTTATGACCAATAACCTCTTCCAAAATCTTCTAATCCTTCTTTAATTTTGATTAAAGGTTAATCCCATCATTTCCTACCCCTAATCCCAACTCAAAATATTTAATTAAGATTAAATATTAATCCTCATGTTTATTAAAAAAGTTTTAATAAATATCTCCTCAACCCAAACCCTTGAAATAAATAAAACTTTATTTATTTCCTAAAAATCTAATTTATCCTCATCCTAAGAAGTTCGAGACTCTTCTAGAAAGTCTTCATCCTCATCTTAGAAAATTTTAGACTATTCTAGAAAGTCTTTATCCTCATCCAAAGTCTAGACTCTTCTAGAAGATGTCTTTAAACCTAATCCTAATCCCCTCCTAACCTTGTCACATTCCCTAAACATGGGTTAAAACTTACTAACCCAAGCCAAAGTTAACAAATATCTCCTCCTTCACCCACCCTCATTAAATGCCATCCACTTGCCTATCCCTAAGCTAATCCTAAACCATCCTAATCCATCCTCTAATCATTTTCACAAGCCTAAACAAGCTTAAAACCTTCCTAATCAAGTCCAAGTCAAAATTGCTCTCATCACCCTCAAAATATCTCAACCATAAAACTTTATGAAGTCCACTAGGTCATAAATGACTCTTACAAGCCCTTTTATTGCTCTTACAAGTCATTATGAGGGTCTTTATGAAGATTTTATCCCTTGAGCCTCCTTTGTTGACTCATCCTCCCCCTTTCCTCCATCCTCTCACCATGTGACATGTGTCACTCCTTGATTGGCTATAAGGAAGCACAATCCATGTGCTCTCCTCTCATGCAATCTGAGCCCTCCATAAGCTTTTTCCCATCCTTGCATCTTAGCCCTCAAACCCTCAAGCCTCTTGCCTATAAACTGGATCCTTCCCCTTTGCAAAATAACACAATCCATGAAGTAAAGTCATAATGCCATTTTGAGAAGCCATTTTACATCCAAACCATACACTCACATCCAAATTCCAACTCCATTTGAAGCCCTTTTTGAAGAATAAGCTTGAGCATACATCCTATCTATTTAGACAAAGCTACTCAACAAGAGAGCTTCTCGTTGAGAGAGCCCATTAATGGCTCATATTCTCAATTGAGAGTTCATCTTAGTCTATCTTGAAGTTTATGAATTTTGTTTAGTTTGTATAAGCTTTATTTAAATTTGGTTTCTATTAGCATACTAACATTTCTCATATACATTTTTCGCATATCTTTTCAAGGGAAAATATCAGATGAAGAATATAGAGTAGCTCGACTCACCCAACTAGATCTCTTAGACGAAAAGCGACAACAAGCCTATGATCATCTCATAGTCTATCAAACTCGTCTCAAAAGGAATTTCAACAAGAAGGTGCTTCCACGACACTTTCAGCCAGGTGACATGGTCCTCAAAGAGAACATGAAAGTCCAAGTAGATCGAGAAAAGAAAGGCAAGTTTGAACCTACATGGCTTGGTCCTTATGTTGTCACTGCTTCCTTTGGCTCCAGAGCTTATCAGCTATCTACATCAAAAGGAGAACTCTTGAATGATCCTACTAACATCATTCATCTCAAGAAGTTCTATGCTTGAAGATCCTTGGTATACCCAACTTTTGAAAAATACAAAAGAAAAAATAGTAAAGAGAAATAAGCGTCCAATGGTGAAAACTTGGCAATTCAAGCACCTTGAATAGGTACCTTGGTGAAAACTTGGTAATTCAGGCGCCTTGTGTATTAAAGACTAATCCATTATCTATCACTGTCATATCCCTCATCCATTCACCCACCATCCCATAAGACACACTTGCTTGTTCCCTTGGTGTTCCAACCAAATATCTAAAATCTGATGAAGCTTGTAAATACCTCCTGTATAGCTTGTAAATCTTGTACCAAAGCTTGTATTATACCTTGTAAATCTTGTACCATACCTTGTCTATCCGAATCTTGTCCAAGGTTTGTACCATATTCCAGCCTATAAATAATCTTGTATCCTAGCTTGTATACTATCACGTGCACACACAAAACCCCATTTTCACTTAATCTTTTCGCAAACCATCTACCTATCCACCTATCACCTATTATAGACATCCCATCCTTCACAAACATTTCGATCTCACAAAAACCAAAACATGAACAAACTTGTACATTTGTAACATATCTTGGTCCATCAGCTTGTACATCCTCTTTAGCTTAGTACCATTGTATCTATCCAGCGTTCGTGTCAGTTCGTCCTTGATCAGCATCTTGCACCCATCACACATCTTGGTTAGCTATTCCAACGTATCCTTTAGCTAGATTTCCTGTCACCAAAGTGTTATCTTTCTTAGTTCAGCTTGCCAGATGCATCACTCATCCAAATCCACCAGCTTCGGTGCTCTCCGATAGGTCCTTATAGGATATAGCTTTCCTCATGTCTGATCTTGGTCCGTTAGTACCTTTTCCTACCCATCTTATTGGCAAACGACTCTCTTTTGAATTTTTACTTTCTTTTGATTTGGGATCTTCCCTTTTGGGTCTTGAAGTATCTTTTCCAAGCAATCTCCTTGTTCCCTCCTCAAGGTTTCCACGATCTTCCATATCATGGTATTCTGCGAATGGGGCAATTAGAGTGTAAGGTCTTGATCAAGTCTTTCGTTTGTTTTTCTTTTTTGCTTGTGGGTTCTCCAGTGTCGTTTCCACGCTACTTCCTCTAGGATTCATGTGTGATGCTGGGGCAATCCTTGTGTGTTTGTTTTGGGTCAGTTTGTCAGTCCTTTGGACGGTTGGTGAAAAGGCCTTGATATTCTTGGTAACCTTGGCAATTAACCAATAGTCCTATAGCAAATCTAGTGCTCAACTACATGGTGGTACTTCTCTTTGAAGTATCCCCCCACTCAAAAAGCTTCAATGGTTTTCCTTCATCTCCATTATCCCCCATCCATATCCAGCATCCGTCTCTCCTACCCCAGCTAATGCATTAGTATCTCTTTGAATCACTCATCACTCTTAGCTTTAGGGATCCACAATCCTAGTCTTAGGGATCCACCAATCCAAATCAACCCACCAAGTCTCATCTTTCGAGATCCACAATCTTAGTCCTAGGGATCTCCGAAACCCATCTTCTACCAATCTAACTCTTTGAAATCCTGTTGCATCAGCTTTATAATCCCCTCATCCATCTCCCTATCCTGGATTCTTTTTTATAGCGCTCCGCTCCTTCATCCTCTGCAATCCCTGAGATCTTAAGCTTGCTTCCTCTTGTGCCTCTGATTCTCCCTTTATCATTCTCCCATAGTGAGAGTTTAAGCTAATTCAGCCCCTTCTCTTTGCCAAACCTGTGTCTTAGCTCATCTCAATTTCTTGTAGTTTTCAAGAAGTCGTCGAGCCTCACTTTCTCTCCCCGCCGCCTTCTTGAGGGGGCATCTTGCAGTCCATTCTCTCCTTTTCTGCTCTAGCCTTGGGCATCTTATTTTCTTATCTTTGATGCCATGCCACTTGCGGCATCACATCAAAGAGGGGCAAAATGTAGACACCTAAAAACCTTTAGAAAATAAAGTATTTTTATTTTCTGAAAAAGTCCTGATGACATCATCATTTATTAATTAATTATTTAATTAATTAATTAATTAATTTTTATGCCATTAAATCCCTTTATCTTAATTAAAAATATTTAATTAAGGAATCCCTCCCAAAAATGTTTAAATCTTATTTAAACATTATTTCCTTATTTATTAATTATTTAATTAATAAATTGACCAAAAATCTTAAAATAAATAAAATATTTATTTTTTGCCCAAAACTTGGCCAATTTCCTTATGACCAATAACCTCTTCCAAAATCTTCTAATCCTTCTTTAATTTTGATTAAAGGTTAATCCCATCATTTCCTACCCCTAATCCCAACTCAAAATATTTAATTAAGATTAAATATTAATCCTCATGTTTATTAAAAAAGTTTTAATAAATATCTCCTCAACCCAAACCCTTGAAATAAATAAAACTTTATTTATTTCCTAAAAATCTAATTTATCCTCATCCTAAGAAGTTTGAGACTCTTCTAGAAAGTCTTCATCCTCATCCTAGGAAATTCTAGACTATTCTAGAAAGTCTTTATCCTCATCCAAAGTCTAGACTCTTCTAGAAGATGTCTTTAAACCTAATCCTAATCCCCTCCTAACCTTGTCACATTCCCTAAACATGGGTTAAAACTTACTAACCCAAGCCAAAGTTAACAAATATCTCCTCCTTCACCCACCCTCATTAAATGCCATCCACTTGCCTATCCCTAAGCTAATCCTAAACCATCCTAATCCATCCTCTAATCATTTGCACAAGCCTAAACAAGCTTAAAACCTTCCTAATCAAGTCCAAGTCAAAATTGCTCTCATCACCCTCAAAATATCTCAACCATAAAACTTTATGAAGTCCACTAGGTCATAAATGACTCTTACAAGCCCTTTTATTACTCTTACAAGTCATTATGAGGGTCTTTATGAAGATTTTATCCCTTGAGCCTCCTTTGTTGACTCATCCTTCCCCTTTCTTCCATCCTCTCACCATGTGACATGTGTCACTCCTTGATTGGCTATAAGGAAGCACAATCCATGTGCTCTCCTCTCATGCAATCTGAGCCCTCCATAAGCTTTTTCCCATCCTTGCATCTTAGCCCTCAAACCCTCAAGCCTCTTGCCTATAAATTGGATCCTTCCCCTTTGCAAAATAACACAATCCATGAATTAAAGTCATAATGCCATTTTGAGAAGCCATTTTACATCCAAACCATACACTCACATCCAAATTCCAACTCCATTTGAAGCCCTTTTTGAAGAATAAGCTTGAGCATACATCCTATCTATTTAGACAAAGCTACTCAACAAGAGAGCTTCTCATTGAGAGAGCCCATTAATGGCTCATATTCTCAATTGAGAGTTCATCTTAGTCTATCTTGAAGTTTATGAATTTTGTTTAGTTTGTATAAGCTTTATTTAAATTTGGTTTCTATTAGCATACTAACATTGCTCATATACAACCGGATGGTCCTTAAATGAGAAATCAAATTTGTACTCACAAATGTCATCAATGTCAAAATATAAAACTAATCTAGATACCTCCAACGGTTCTTTGAAATCAAAAAATGGAGTAGTTGTCACTTTAAAGTATTCGTCATAAAACTCATTACAAGGTGCGTGCTAATTTTCAATAACAATTTTTGCAAACACCTTGTTATCAACATTATAAGATACAACATCATCATAATGATTACTATCACATCTAGAAGAAGATGAATCTGATCTCTTACAATAGTAAGATAGTATATCATAATTGAACTCATCCTCAACTAAATATGAACATTTCATGTGCTCATCAAAAAAAGAGTTGATAACTCCATGCAAAGCTCCTTTGTAGACATTATGACAAGTGATGTGTTGATAAACATCAAAATCCTCATTACATAATGGATTTTTAAAAGCATTGAAATCATTTCTAACATCACTTTCATGGACACTTTTAGCATGTGAAGAAGAAAAATCAGAATCGGCACAAGAAGACACACCATTAATTCCACCAATGAAACATGTAGAATATGAGTCAATATTACTTGTATTGTCTTCATTAAGGTGATTCAAATTTTTTCAAACCAATCATCTTTCATTTTATCCATAGGCACGGATTCATTAATCTTAGGATCATTTATATACTATTGGTTACTACTACATATATCTTCAAGACATTCATCTATACAATTAGGTAATCCATCCTTATAAATAATCTCTTTGTCTTCACATTGTGTGAAAAACTCTTCTTCACAAATTTCAATCTCAAGCTGATTTACATAACTCTAAAATGGAACTTTACTTTTAGATTTAGAAAAAGAACTCATACCTTTACTTGCATAAGAGCACTCAGTTTCATTATTGCTTTCTTCTTCCCAATTTGCATTAGATTCACATGAAGATGAACATGTACTATCATTGTCTTCTTCTTGACTCAAGAAAAAACTCTCATGATTGTCTTCACATGATGCTTCTTCATAATATGTCAGATCAACAACTTTACTTTCATCACTTAAAAACATAACTTTCAACTTCTTCATCCTCACACTAAGATGAACATCTTTCAACTTAAAAGTTAACCACATTCTCAATACAATAAGATCCATCAATAGGAGAAGGAATGACTAATTTTATATCTTGTATGTATAACTCATCAAGTGAACTTTGTCTTCTACTATTGTGACATCACAAACATGTGCACTATATTCAACAAGAACAGACTCAACTACTCCTTTCAATAAAAAGACTTCATGTTCACATGTTTTTACTTTTGAATTTTCAACAAAATTATTTACAACAGTAGTGGTAGCTATTTTCTGATCTAAAATCAAACTCTTTATGACATTAATTTTTCCTTTGAACCTCATCTTGTCAACAAACATTCCTAGAGAAGTGACTCCTAGTTAAGCCATACTTTTATGTTATTTTCAATCTCTATTATTGTCATGAGTGCCTGATGCAAAGTCTTAGGTTCTTTATCTCTTAATAGATAACTCATCTTTTTATCAAATGCATCAAGATAAACTACTAAACACACTTGATCATCCAGTTTGCAATTTTTAGGAAATTCATTCAAAACTTTTGCAAATTTGATAATAAATTTAGGAATTAATTCATCATTCCTGATTTGGATGTTCAAGAACTTATCAAAATAATCAGAGATGCTTACTCTTTCCATGAACTACTTGATGAAGGCTGAAATTAATTCATCCCAAGATGAAATAGAACATGCCGGTAGAAAGCAAAACCAATCTCTAGAATTACCTTCTAAATTTTGAATGAACAACTTCATATGAATGTCTTCATGAGTAATTTCAAAATCTCCAATCAAATCACTAAACATCTAAACATGATGACTAGCTGAAATTTCATGGTTCCCATGAAATTCAGGCAAATACTTTTTGAGATCATATGGCATAGGGTTTGGGAAACCATTAATACCGTCAAAAACTAATGGCATGCATCTCTTGGTAGAAATAGATCTAGAATTCTTATCCATGGACTAATACCAGGTCAAAAGAAATTTGCCATTTCTAACAAACTTAAAACTCAATCACCAAGATTACATTCAAAATTTGTAGCTTGTGGAAAATCTTAAATTCTTTCTACCAATTCAAAACTTCGAACATACTTCAAAATGCAAAAACACTTTTGCTAAATCTATCTCTCACAAAGTATGTTGAAATGTGCCAAACAAATCTCCTACTTAGTGCTGAAAATACCACTTGATGGAGAAACTTTTGTAAAGCTTACTTTCATATAAATGAAATCACATGAAAGTGGAAAATACCTTTTAATTTTGATGCTTGCATACTACTTCAATGCCACAAATAACAACAAATTCAAATTTCATCTAGATTTAGTAACTTTTGCACCACATTCCACGTAACTCTTTCACCCACTGTCAAGAATCTTGAGATAAATTCTTCAAATCTGCATTCCAACTGTTGTTTCCTTCAAAATACCTTCACATTCATGATGCATTGGTACAAAGATATAACTTTGAGTTTCCACTCACTTAGTGAGAAAAGAAATGCCTAACTTGCAAAACATAACAAGCTGGTCCAGAATTTACAAAAGGTATTTAAAATATTTAATACAACAACTTGGGAATTTCACAATCTTGATGAAGTGAAAGAGCCTGACATTAACTCTAAATTCTAATAGCAACTTATCAAAACTTATAAATGACCTCAATGTAACAATCATTTTAGATCTTTCAAAACTATTTTAGCCAGGAATAAGGCATAATTGGGAGACATGAATCTTTAGCAAAGAAATAGAAAACACCTCATAAACCTATTGTTGTAGCAAATTCTTCCTATGGTATTGAATCTTTTTCAAAATTCTCAAGGTTTTTCTATCATATAGATTCTAAAAATGCTATTTATACCAAAGATTCTAGTACTTTTAACAATGAATTTCTTCATAGATCCCCAACAAAGTTGCCATTTTGTTCACATTTTGAAATGCTATAGGTTTCAAATTACCCTAAGGAGAACAAGATACATCAAGGGGTAGCTAATTCCCATCTTCAACATACCCTTTCAGACACTAGGCCAACTATAAGGCTAGACCCTTCTTCTACTTCAGGCTCTGCAAAACTTAGGTGGGTGTACCTTAGATTCACTTAAATGGTACCAGTGCTAAACATATTCTTAAATATATTAATAGCAAATGAAAATATTATTTCTCCTATCAATTCATGCAATAACATAGATCTACAATAGCTAAATGCAAGACAGTGCAATTCATAAGCTAAGTGAGGGCATTCTTTTCTAGCACTTCAAACATAAAATATAGAGATGATTTGAATTTGATTTGATTTTATGTGGGTGGGGAAAGTGGATGAAAAACAAAGTATGGACAAAAAACTAATGATCATGTAGCTAATCAGTGCCTCATCCATTGGGTAACTCACAAATCTCTCTCATGCATTTTGGATATCTAAAACACATATCCTATGTCAAGACTCCAAATCTATCCATTTACCTTATAAATTGGATATCAATGTTCAATCTAAATCTCATTCTTACTTGATATCCTCCTCAATAAACCTACAACCCTATTGATTTCCCTGAAGCATTTACATAAGTCCTTGAGTTATAAGCAACAATGAAACAACATACAGCCTTAAGGGACTGCAACTATGATCTAAGCCCTTTGTTCAAAGATCATAAAACATTACAAGTCATTGAGAAAGGAGACAAGATTTAAAATGAAACTCAACACCTTCTATTCTTTGTATTGATTTCCTTGAAATAATACATGAAAATGCATGAAATTGACTCACAAAATACCAAATAAACTAGACTGTACAATATACATATGTTGTTATACAAGAGAGAAAATGATGGGAATGAGAAATTGATGGGATGGGAAGGGGGTATCATAGCTAAAGCATAGCTTCATGGTCTGGAACCAACACATCCCAAATACTTTCCATTCATACTTCATCCATTCCATAAACCATTTTTGCTTCAATTTCCAACTCAACCTATTTTCCCCAACTTTTTCCAACCTAAAAAATGAAAGAGATAAATTACATTTATAGGATGAAAGAATTCAATTCTCCCCAAGAGATATTTTCCATTTCTCCTTTCATTCCAAAAAGATTTAATTCTTCAATCATGAATCCAACTTCAATCCAAAAATTCATCACAACTAGGAAATAAAAACTCATCATAACTGAAGATTGGAGCCAAATTATCCCAGAATGGCATAATATTCTCAGAACTAACCAAACAGACCTTTTACCATGTGTTTTTACCAGGCCTGTAACTGTGTTTTCAATTTTCACCTATTTTACTAAGAAGGCCCAAATTTTACATTTTTGTCTATAACTTGAACCAATGACTTCTTGCTCAAAATCTAATTCCATATCTAGATTCTTCATCTTCTCTCAGATCTAGTGATATATAATATGCCTATATTCACTTATCAAGAACTCCTAGAATCTTAATTTGAAAAATTAGCTCCTGTTATGCCTTGGACTACATTTCATTTTAAATTTTATTCAAGAAATTTCTACATTTTCCTAAAGTCAAAAATTTAGGATTAAATAAAAATTTATTTCAAATTCTTACATGGGGAGAAAACTAAAAATTAATTTTCTTATCCATGTCTAATTTTTTCACTCTATTTTTCATCTAAGTCAAACCTAGTTTGACTGCCTTGACGCGTGTCAATTTTTAATTGGTTGGATTTTTGCTTCGTCGTCTGACCCCTACCACCTAGGTGCCACATAGCATCATCTCATTTTCCACCTACTTTGCCAAATCATCATGCCTCATCATCATGCCATGTCATCGGTCGCTATGTCACTTGATGAATCAACATCGTGCCACATCATTGCAACATAGCAATCACGTGACATGTGTCACATTTTCCACCTCACCATCCATTCATCGGTCCACCTCAAATTACCATGTCATCAGTCCATGTCATTGCCAGCTTAGTCAGTTTCTATGTCACATACTTAATGTTCGAGCATCTTTCCTTTGGTAACATGGTGAACACAATCAGATCTTGCCATGTGTTGCCATCTTGCGCCTCCGTCTTGAGTTCGCTATGTTAGCATCTTTCACTTGCATGCTTGGTCAAAATTAACACTATGGTTGC
The DNA here is from genome assembly GCA_028749045.1 of Cupressus sempervirens. NCBI lineage: Eukaryota > Viridiplantae > Streptophyta > Pinopsida > Cupressales > Cupressaceae > Cupressus > Cupressus sempervirens. The sequence continues at coordinate 756,416,125 of CM053791.1, read as the reverse complement.
CTCCAGCTATCTTAATCATGTCGGCCCCTTAGAAAATGGGTTCTACCTTATAAAAGGCATTATCTTTTAAGATAGCATACAATGCATATGCTTTAGTATTTAAAAATAGAAAATGTCCCCCCACTTTGGCAATGTGGGATAAATATTTTTCATGGTTTTTTTCCCCTACTCATCTGTTTCTTCCATGGCATCTACTTTCTAATTTCTAAAATTTTCCCCCATATAACTCAGATAGGTATCCAAAATATAGAATTACCTTCATTCCTTATGTTGGAAATGCTCCAAAGAATGCAGCTTCTTCCTCTATTGTGGATTTTGTTTTGCTTTCATGCCATGGGTATTTAGTTTTGATCCCCTGTTGTCTGCTTGAGGCTTTTCCCCTGATACTTTACAAACTGTGGCTTCCCTCTTCTTCTGATCTATGGAAAGGCTCTCAAGGTTCTCTTCTATGTGCAAGGCTATGACGACACTCTTCTAGGGACCATACATCTTTTGATCTAAAGTACTAGATGAAGGAAATTTTGGTAGGCACTCAATCACAATTGGATTTACACCTACAAGTACTTGATGTGAAAATTCATGTTCACTTCTCCATGCATGCTCATCAACTACACAAATTTTTGGGCGGCTGAAAGTTATGAGAGATATGGAATTCCCCATGTCATCAAACTATGGTATATAATAGGTGCTTTTCAGTCCCTACTCATATAGCTCACTGATCTCATCAAAGGATTTGAAGGCATCATGGAGTTCGATAATAATTGATCCAATGAAATTCTTAATGAGGTGAGCTCCAAAGTCGAAAGAGTGGCAAGGATTTTTAGCTAGAGGAATAGAGATCGGGTTTCTCAGGGTCTCAAATTTGGGAGAATTTTTTGTTATTGGACGACATGTTCTACATCTCCTCGAATATGTAGAAATGCATGGTAGGCAGTAACACTTTATTTTTCATTTTAAACAATGGACCACCCTTCCTCTATCAATCCTCTGCAATTGATGATACATTGCACTTTCTACCTCAGCTAGCGTACCAATGCTCTTACTAGAACAATCCAAGAGAAGTCTATGAAAAAAATCATTCGTAGTCTTTATTTTTGATGGAGATCACACATTTCATAAGAATATAAAATTTCTTAAACTATTGGCTTGTAATACCTCCAAAGGCATTGTAGGGAGCTGAGGTTTCCATGAAAGAGATAAGCATGAGTAGTGAAGGTAAATATGATGTGCAATTCTCTATTTTGTTCAATCCTATTGTGGCTTTGTCCTTTTGCGTGAACTTCCCTACCTTTGTTAAATTCTTCAACTAAGTAAAGAGCACCCTCTTGAAATTTTCCTACAAATGAGACTTGTATTTCTCTTCCATGACCTTTGTAATTGCCTCTTTTATATACTACAAATGCCTCTACTACAGGAAACTACACCTGAAATTGGCTTCATCCATGATGACTGCTCCTTTCAACAAAACTTGATAATCCAAACTTTAGAAATACAAAGAGTTTCACCTCAATGATGGAGAAAACCACAAATGAAAGAGAAATCTTGAGGCCCCAAGGAATTAAGCAAGAATGCAAGAAAATTCAAGTAGTCGCAACACAAATTCAATGAGCTGACACCATAAAATTCTAGTGATTATTTCAAACCTAACAAGGAAAAGATTAAAATATCTAAGGATGTGTTGGAGAAAAATCCAACTCGTAAAGTTCACAAGTTTGAAAATGAAAATGAAAAGTTAAACAAAGAATTTTCTTTTACTTCTCCCTTTTCTATTTGTGGCATATGCTATTGAACAAAAATACCCTGTTATAGCCACAACAACATATTGACTAGCCACAACAAGAATGTCTCAAAGTGTAAAATGAGACATAATAGCAATATTAAACAATGCCCATTTATGTCATGCCTTTGACAAATTTCTGGCACATTCTTTGGCAATCTTGAATGCAACAAGAATATTGTGCATGGATTCCTTATCCAATCTAGGGTATAGGTCCCATTGCTAGTGCATAATCTGTGTATGCTTTACATTGGATTAATGGATTGGTATGTCCATTGCCATTGGCAAACCCCTTTAAATTTATAGGAAGACCCTCACTTGCTTTGTTTCCATGATCAATAGCTTTTTCTTTCATCTCTGGTGTGTGTGTGATCCAACATGCCATTTAATCTTAAGAAAAATACATGTTCACATAAAACATATAATGATGACAACCATTATAATCCTCTCATGGAAAATTTTAAAACCCCAATGTCTTATCAGTTTGATACTAGTTGGGCCCCAAAGTGGGTTGGACTAAAAAAAATTCTTTTTTGAACAACTAAACTTTCAAACTAATCTATTGAACATGTAATTGCGACTAAAAACAATCTGGTCATTGGTCCAATTTTTAAAACTCATTTTCACTTCTTTCTACAAATTGTTAGTTTCATGTCAAAAGGTACTTTGACTAACTTCAAAAACTGATCCAAACACCTGACTAGGCTCTAAAATCAATCATATTAATTCTTTGTTCCACACACTCTTACCCTATCGAATCTCATCTCATGATGAATTCTCAGTTAAAATATATTGACTATAAAATTTGTCTACTTAGAACTACCTCCAAGAAGACATGTTAGAAAACCATAAAACATGTTCAGATTTTGCTTTGAAAATTGGGTAAACTGGCACTTGGGAAAATGAAAAGTGGGGCATTGGTTTAGTATTACAAGGAGAGTATAAAGATGTGACTAGGGCTCATGATGAATAATGGGATGCATTTGGTGAATAGTCAAAGTAAGCTACTTAGATTTGTAGGACTAGAAGCATTGGTAGAAAAGTGGATTTTGCAAATGAAATGGAACTAGAAAAATGTGTAGACAAATTCATCAAGACTTGAAAATTGGCACACTTAAAGTATTTTCAAAGGAGAACAGAGTGATATAATCGATTTGATTCACCTATCATAGATTTTGAGTTATGACATCATGAATAGGGGTTTTGACCAATTTGCATTTCTCGACACCAATAAAAAGTTACAAATTGCATTTGGAATCACATTCAAAAACTAATCAAATGGATTCATAACAAGCTCAAAATTGAAAAATAACATGTCTCTAACCTTTAGAATGCAATGCAAAAGGAATTTTCTCATTTTAGTCAACTAGGTCAAAATTATAACAAGTCAAATAGGGCCTCCCAAAATTCAGAATAATTTGCATTAGCATGACAAGAGTAAATGACCAACTTTGGGGGATTCAAAACCTAGTCAAAAAAATTCAAAATGAATCAAAATCTAAAACATAGGTGCTCTAGTATGGACACTAAACACTCTGAAAGTGGTGAGTTATGAAACATTACTAGGTATAAGATATTCAATTGCAAACAAGGCCTCCTATCACTATTTGACACTTGGTAAAAATGCATAATTGGACATTGCTCAAAATGAGACTTCACGATTGGTGCAAACGGGAGAACTGTGAAATATGTTCTACTAGGGTTTGCATAGTTTGAGTCTAAGCCCTTTCTGCCTTACTATTTGTCATTCCACATTTAGTGTAGGATTTTACTTTAGGATATAATGGCCTCGGCCCTCTTCGGCCCAGTAGTTGCTATTGGTGCTAGAGTTGTTGTTGCATACGAAAATGGCCTTGCTGAGAAAATGCTCACAAAAATTTTTTCCCAAGGTATTTCATGAGGTAATTCATCTCTCAACCTAGTTTTGAATATTTCTACTTTTGAATCTTCTTATCAATGGCTAGAAACACAAACCCTTATTGGGTATTTTGTGGGTCGCACTCCATTTGAAAGCACATTGTGTGAATGGGTAACCAAGGCCTGGACCCCCCAGGGGATTCACCTTGAAGGGATTCAGAGCCTCACTAAGGAATTTTCTTATTTCATTTTGGTAACCCCTCCTAGTTTGAGAGCATTTTCAACCATGGGTTGTGGACAATTTGCTCATCTCTGCTTGTTTTTTAGAGATGATCTCAAGACTTTTACATCTCAAAATGACCACAAACTTAGGGTTATAGTTTGGGTAGAGTTCCCTCGGTTGCCCATCCCTTGTTGGTCTTTCCACCAAGAAATTGCCCAAATTGTGGGCAAAGTAATTTGTGTGGAATCGGACAAATTTTTCAATGCTTGCCCTTAGTGGAGGGTCTATGTTGAGGTCAACCTCTCTAGGAACCTTAAAGAATTGATGGAAATTCAAATTGGTGCTACCACCTTTACCCAAAAGGTTCTTTACTTGAATCTCCTGAATACTTTCTTTCACTATCAATCTACTAACCATAAGATAAAGGATTGTCCTCTTCTTGAGCACAATCACTCTTTAGTGCAAGAACCCAAGCTAGCTCCAGTTGTTAAAAAAGATGAGTGGACAATGGTTGTTAGTAAAGGCAAGGGCACTGCTAAGCCAAGCCTCATTTCTCAAGAACCCAACTATCCCAAATTCAATGTGGCTCCTTTTGTGCCCACAGCACTTGAGGTTCCCATGGTTGTGCTATCACCTATTTCAAACCCTCCATTGCAGGGGAAAAAATAGACAGAGGTCCAATCTACTTGGGTTCATGTGCCTCAAGTAGCTTCTATGATTTCCTCTTTATCTCTCCTTCATTCTTGTAGCCTTGAGGGATGAAATGTAGTTTCTATCACTGGGGATAAATGAAGAGTCATCACTTTGGGTGACCCCTCCTTTGAATCCTCCATTTTCTTGCATAACAACTTTTCCTCGCTTGGGAATGAGGAGAATATGCAAGTTAGTTTATAATGAATTTTCTCTCCTAGAATGTGTGGGGGGTAACAAACCTCCCTAAAAAATATTTTGTTCATGATACCAATCATAGGCTTGTCAATATTTATGTGTTGTGCCTACAAGAAGTCAAAGTCTCTGGGTTTCTTCTCAACTTAGCTTGTCATGTGATATGGTTGGATGGTGTTATTTTTCCTTCTTAGCATGACACTGGTTGAGGTGGTGTAGTCGCTCTCCTCTCCCCTCAACTTTTCCCTTTTGTTATTTCCCATGGTTTTGACCCCATGTAGAGAATTGTTTGGATTTTGTTGTCCTTTCAAAATCATTCTTTTGGCATTGTCAATGTCTATGCCCATAATGATGTCATCCTTTACCCCCTACCACCTAGATATTCTGCAAAGATTTCAATATGGTTGAGTTAGCTATTGATAAAGTGGGCCTTCCACCTTTTCGATGGTTAGCTAGAGAGCAAGAAGCCTAGTTTTACATGTGAAAAAAGCTGGGTCTTTTTTATCCCAATGTTCATAACTACCAAACTGATGGAGTCTAGTACACATGGTCCAACTTTTGAGAGGGATGTAATAGGGTTCTTTAAAGGTTGGACCGTGCTATGATTTTTTCTGAATCCTTTTTTCCCTTTTCTCACACAAGTCTACTACTTGTAACTCCACTCCCTAACATGACTCTTTCTGACCATTTTCCCATCCACTTCTCCATTAGCTATCATTCTACCCCTCCCCATCATTGTAAAACTTAGTTTACCTCAATACTTTAGTGTTGTCCCATCTTCCCATCACCGCTCATATTTTAAAAACTCAGAATCTTGAACCGAGTCACCACTCTTCCTCTGGGTGGATTCAGTGGTGGAATGATGCCATCACCCATAGTGCAAGGTGTCTTCCATTTATGGGAGGCAGCTAGCCACTTATCACAAGAGATCCTATGAGGCCACTACCAAAGATTTTTGTACAACCATTGAAGCTCTAGCCATGAATTTGTTTGACACAAATATCTAGGTTTGGTTTACCAACCTTTGCCACCAAAAGTAGGTTGCAGACAATTATACTGCCCGGGGAGCTCAACTCAAGGACTGCCTTCACTGGCTAGAGGTTGGTGATCAAGGTTCCAAGGAATTTTTTAATGGATTGAGGGTTTTCCATTCTATAGTGGGGATCAAACCCATTCGAGAGGGTCAACACTTCTTCTGTGAGCTTTTCGACATTCTCCAAGCTTTCATTTGCCACTATGAAAATGTTTTCACAGTGCATGGTCCCTCAAAAGCCTAGAATCAAGCCTTGTAGGCTTGTTTGGATGTCACTCCTAAAAGACTCACTCCAGAACAATTGCATTTTGTGAGTAGAAGCTCACTTTATCAGACCTCAAGGAAGTTATCTTCTCCATGGCAGATGATAAGACCCCTGGTTGTGATGGTTTCCCTTGTGAATTTTACAAAAAATTTTGGGATGAGATTGAACCAGACCTACATAAGGTTTACTTTGAGGCCTATAATTCTCACTCTCTAGGCCATATTATTAATAAGGGGAATATCAAATTCATACCTAAGGTAGGTGACCCTAAATATATATGCAATTGGAGGCCCATCACTTTGTTGAATGTCTCTTACAAGAACATTGCCAAGGCTCTCTCTCTCTCTCTCTCTCTCTCTCTCTCTCTCTCTCTCTCTCTCTCTCTCTCTCTCTCTCTCTCTCTCTCTCTCTTTCTCTCTCTCTCTCTCTCTTAAAATCCATCTTCTTCTTCCTTAGATCATTCACCCTAAGTAGATGGGTTTTATCAAATCATTTTATATCTTGGACAATATAATTGTTGTGTGGGAAGGCATGGAATGGGCTCGACATTTCAAGCAATAGGCCATCTTTCTCAAGATTTATTTTGCCAAAGCTTATGATCGAATTAAGTGGCCTTTCATCCTTGCAATGCTTTAGGTGCTTGGGTTTGGCCCTACTTTTCTCTAGTTAGTCTAGATGCTTATTAGGGATGCCTCTTCTTGCATCTCCATTAATGGCCACTAGTCTCAAGCCTTTGGGCTTTATCATTCAATTCCACAAGGCTTCTTGATGGCACCCTCTTTATATGTGTTGGTAGCTGAAGGTTTTGGGTATTTTCTCGCAAATGCCATCTCACAAGGGAGGGTCCATGGTGTTTCCCTCCTAGATTCTCCTTATCATCTTGTGAATGGCCATTTCACAGATGACTCTTTCCTCACTCTCATTGAGGATGAAGAGAATGTTGCCTCTACTTTGCAATGTCTTAACACATTCTATCTTGCTTCAAGGTCTATTATTCAATGGCACAAAACGCTTTGCTACAGATAGTCTTCCTTTCCCTATTTTGCTTGGCTTGGGAAATATCAATAGAAATGGATTTAGTATGGGGAAGTCTTTCATTTTGTAGGCATCCCTTTTTCCTTCCAAGTCTCAGCCATCGAGCTCTGGAATGTGGTTCTTTCCAGAATAGAGAAGAAGTTGAAGTATTGGATCACCAAATCTCTCTCCCTTGTAGGAAAATTCCAAATTTGTTCCAAAGTGTTGGCCACCACCCATGTGTACTATTCCTCTTTTTGGGCTCCTTCAAAGGCCTCTTATCTTAAACTTGTGTGCCTATCTTTGGGTGTTAGATGATTCTCACCAGGGCTTTCATAGAGTTGTTTGGGATTTTTTTTGTCTTCCCAAAGAGTCTAGTGGCCTAGGCTTGTTGTCCACCTAGAAGCAAGGTACTACTTTATGTTCCAAATGGGTGATTCAAGCTCTTTCTAACAATGAAGCCTGGAAGATTTTGTTAAGACATTGCATTTCTTCAGGCTTTTTGGTTCACCAGCAATCTTGGAAGGGGATTGGTTTTCAAACCCTTCTTGTCACCACTGAACCTATCCAGATTCAGGGCACTTTTGTTGCCAAGAGTATTTGGAAAACCTAGGAAGTAGTTAAGCCCTAGCTTCATTGGGTTGGCAATGGTTTTAGAGATGGGATCTCCATGAACCAACACAATCTCTGGTGGTCACCATTATTTGTTATCCAAGATGTTCCCCTAGCTAAGGTGCATGAGGCTAGTGCTCTACATTTTTTTAAAATGTGGCATAAGAACCCCTAAAGATATTTTCTCTAGAGTTACTATGAGCTTACGGTCATGGGAGCATATGAAAGTGCAATTTTGGCTCACTCATCTAGATAGACAAACTTTTGATCTTCTAGTTTTTGTGGTACCTCCATATTTGTTACATAAAGTGGACATTCATTCCTCTCACCCTTGGTGGAAAGATTGAAAGTGGTATCTAGACACCTCGGTAACCAGCTATAAGCCTAGGCTAGGCTACCGATGGCTAGTTCCTCACCTACCCATAATTGAAGATCTCAACCAACAATGGCATTTTCAATCTTCTCACTGTACTTGGAGTCATAGGTTCTCCACTATGTGGCAAGCCATAACTAAGCCTAAAATTGCGCATTTCACCTAGTGCATTCTTTTCCAAGGCTTGCCTTTGGGCCCTCGACTATGGCACCTAGGTGTTCCTAACCCTCATTTCCCTTTTTATGGTCAACCAAAGACTTTTTTGCACTTTTTTGGTTCTATAGATGGGCTTAGTGTTACTAGCGATGGATCCATGATCTTTTTTGCCCCTTCCACCTAAAACCTTTCTCTTAGCATATGGTTGTTCTAGGTGACAATGCTTTCAAATAGGAGATCTTATTTACCATTTGGAAAGATTGCAATGCAGTTATTTATGCTAACAACACACTCGACATTAATGTTGCTATGTACATTAAAGCATGTATTTATAAAAAGGTCATGTTACAAATTCAAGTACAAATAGATAAAGTGGCTTTGGAGGTGGCTCACTTACAGGAGCTTTTGGCTCATTAGGGAAATGCCCCCTATACAGTAGCTCATGTTCCATCAGATTTTGCCTCCAATGATCATACTCCTCCTCATAGTCACTATCAAGGACATAGTAGTTATGCTTGCTGCTCTCACACACCTTGCTCTTAGCCACACCACTCTCCCAGCAGTGGTACTTTTGGTCGGCATCGCTCTTCTGGAGGATCTAGTGTTCGACACTAATCTACCTTGCCTCCTCAAAGGTCTCACTTGGGGTGGTCCCCAATGACTCCTCCTGCTGCTCCTGCTACTGGTTGGACTTCTGGGCACTTAGAACCCAAGTGGGTGTTTCCCCGATTGGACTTATCCATTTCTCCTCCTAGGCCTATGGGAGAGAAAGATGAAGATAATGTTGCTATTCATGATGATGGATGGGCTCCCCTTGAGTCATCTACTCACCCCACAATTGGGTGGAGCTCTAATGATAAGGATCCTCCTTCAGCTAGCGTTGCCCTAGCAACTTGAGGTTTTTTTATGTTTTCTGAAGTTTTTTTATTTTTTATGAATAGTTGACATCTGGCCTTTGGCCATATGAACTCGTGAGGTGATCATGTTTCCCCTGGCCCCTTTTTTTGTGAATATGTAATTTTATTATATTTTTTTAATATAAGGAAGGGACTATTCATCAAAAAAAAATTGACATTTTTTTGAGTGTTAAAATACATACTTGTAGAATTTTTCAATTACAATATACTATATCTAATTAGAACACTATAAACTCTATATGACAATATTCTTGAGTCTGAGTTCTTTAAAATGGTGTTTATAGGTTATTAAAAAAAATCATAAAAAATAGTAAGTTATTGAAACGCCACTTTTTTGAAATAATTGCATTGTTTTAGTAATTGGATACAAACTAGTATAAAACATGCATTTAATAAAAAAAATTAATTGGGAAAGTGTGAGACCATACATGACAGCTAAAATGAATTTATCTAGATCATATGTTTGGAAAAAATTGATTTTTAGATAGATATACTCAAATTTAGTCATTTTGATAAGTTACCCTAAAAGGTGACACAACTTTGTACTTTTACCCTCTAGAATTCTTTTATTACTTCCACCGTAAGCTTCTAGAGGGCTCCATAAACATTATAAATAGAGTTCTTCTCTTAAAGTTGAATGTAATTTTAAAAAAAAAAGATATTATACTAATCTATTTTTTAATTTCAATATTTTTCTTATTGATGCATCTCTCTATTTTGTTGTTATTCTTTGTATTCTAATTTTTTTTAACAAATCATTAAGGGGTCTTAATATTCCTAATCATATTCTTAATATTCTTAGCCTAATTGTGTAATTAAGTAGGTATTAATTGTTTGATTCAGTAAGAGAGTTTATGAGATAAGGATAACTTAATAATAATTATACATTTTATAATTAGAGGTGAGGGAAAAAAGATGCAAGGTAAATTAAATAAATAGTAAATATTTATTTAATTGATTGTGATGGGTAAGGTGAAGTGCAATGGGGTATGAAAAAATTTAGGTGTCTATAAGGACATTAAATAAAACATCTAAGAAAATAGTTGAAACTTGTGAGGATGCCTAAGTATCATTACATGACGAATCCAAAAAAATGGTTAGTATTTTAGAGGATGCCTAAAATATCAATACACTAATAGTAAATTGTACAGTTTTAAATGCATAGAGATTAGTTTTGGAGTATGAGTGGGTGGTCAAAATCAAGCTTCTAATTAGTAATGGAGTTAAATTATTATTTTTGAAATGGATTTTATTTTGTGAGGATGCCTAAGTATCAATTCATGCCGAATCCACAAAAAAACATACATTTTGCCTAGAAGATAGGGCATCCATTCAAGTATTCTTCTTATAGAACTAATAAAATATGGCTATAATATTGAAATGTTACCACTCCTAATGGTTGATAAGTAGTACAATGTAGCTTTCCCTATGTATATTGTAAGTATAGTGAAATACCACTTTTCTAAAATAATTGTATTGCTTTAGTAATTGGATACAAACTAGCATACAACATGAATTTAATAAAATTTTCTAATTGGAAAAGTGTGAGACCATACAAAACTTAGCTAGAATGAATTTATCTAGATCATATGTTTGGACAAAATTGATTTTTAGATAAAAATACTCAAATTTAGTCGTTTTGATAAGTTAGCCTAAAAGGTGACACAACTTTGTACTTTTACCCTCCAGAATTATTTTATTACTTCCATCGTAAGCTTCTAGAGGGCTCCATAAACATTATAAATATAGCTGCTCTCTTAATGTTGAACGCAATAAAAAAAGGTTGTTGTATTCTACTAATAAAGATATTGTACTAATCTATTTTTAAATTTCAATATTGTTCTTATAGATGCATCTCTCTATTTTGTTGTTATTCTTTCTGTTCTAATCTTATTTAACGGGTCATTAAGAGGTCTTAATATTCCTAGTCATATTCTTAATATTCTTAGACTAATCATGTAGTTAAGTAGGTATTAATTGTTTGATTCAATAAGAGAGTTTATGAGATAAGGGCAACTTAATAATAATTGTACATTTTATAATTGGATGTGAGGGAAAAAAGGTGAAGGGTAAATTAAATAAATAGTAAATATTTATTTAATTGATTGTGATGGGTAAGGTGAAGTGCAATGGGGTATGAGAATATTTAGGTGTCTATAAGGACATTAAATAAAACATCTGAGAAAATAGTTGAAACTTGTGAGGATGTCTAAGTATCATTACATGACAAATCCAAAAAAATGGTTAGTATTTTAGATGATGCCTAAAATATCAATACACTAATAGTAAATTGTACAATTTTAAATGGATAGAGATTATTTTTGGAGTATGAGTGGATGGTCAAAATCAAGCTTCTAATTAGTAATGGATTTAAATATCTTTGTTTCCTACTCAAGTTACATTGTGCTAGGAAGAAGCTTTTTGAAATGGATTTTATTTTGTGATGATGCCTAAGTATCAATTCATGTCGAATCCACGAAAAAGGTTAATACTTGTGAACATGCCTAAATATTGATACACTATTAGTAAATTATATAGTTTTAGATAGATGGAGGTTGTTGTTAGAGCATGAATGGGTGGTCAAAATCAAGTTTCTAATTACATACAAAAGAAGCCGTTGTTTTCCATTAGTAATGGAATGTGTCATTTAAACTATCATTTTTTCCCACTCAAGTTACTTTGTGCTAGGAAGAAATCTTTTGGAATGGGTTTCATTTTTCACATACATAGCCTAGTATTATTTGCATCAAATTGTTCTATTTGCATTTTGCTAGGAATGTCTTTCTAGTCTCATCTCTTGTGGTGTAGTAGCCATATTGATCCCTAATACTCATTCAAAATTATTCAACTTCACTAAAAACCCAAGAACCTATTGGCATATATGTTATTTCAATTAAATTAAATTAAATTGAAGAAATTTAATTTCATATATATCAAAATAATCAACCCATACAACTTAACTTTAAAAACCATATAACTAAGGAAAAGACTAGATAAAATGTACCAAAAGTATTTTAAAAAAATCTTCGAATTTTTGCCAACTATTTTGTTGTTTTCCATTACAAAACATACAGATTATGTAGAACAAATGCGAAAAAATTCAGCAAAATCTATTGTACTTTGACTTTTTTAATTTTAATATAAAAACATACATTTTATCTAGAAGATAGGACGTCCATTAAAGGTGCCCTTACAATTTTTAATTAGAAATTAATTTCACTTTGATTAACAACTTTGTCAAAATTGGCACATATTCATTTGGACGGCAAAGTCTGCAACGTGTTTTTTATCCTGTTTTAGTCTATGATGAGTTGTCAATAATAAAAAGTAATATTATACATATTTAAAAATAATAATGTCTTGAGATCTAGGATAAAAGATGGTGGTTATTTCCTGGCGTGCAAAATAATACACCAAATCGAGATGAATGCATCAAAATTTACATTTTCTTCTTTGGGAGCTTCTGTTCATTAAGATTTTATATTGTTAATTATTTGTCTTCAGTTCAAAGTTACCATCTACGTCATAGATCTTAAATATATGGAATTTAATCCATTTTATCAGATGACCCTTTCAATGTCATTTTCGTACTTGAAAAGTCGGATGTTTTAAATATATAATCTTTGTGTTCTTATATTTTATAACTTGAGATGATCACTCTGTCCAGTATATGATTTTTCTCACAATATTATATTTGATAACTCCATTTGTTTCCTAAACGGCATGTTCAGAGAATACTTTTTGACATTTTCAATTCTCCGAGCTTCATCTTTATGTAATCATAGTTGACTTTATAATTAAAAACATTTCAGTTTTTTTTTTTCCAGTTTTGCCGCCTCCATCTTCCTATATATAGATGTGCATTTGCTTTAGTCTTACAAGTTGTGCAACAAATTTGAGCTGATTTGAAAAAGAAAGAGAAAGCAATTGTTTTTTTAATGGCTTCTCCAAACTCTAATGGATCAGAAGCTGGGCCCTGGAAGTTAGTAATGGAAGATGATGGACCTATCAAATCTCCAATCACAGTAAAATACACCAAGCTCTTCATCAATGGAGAGTTTGTGGATTCAGTTTCAGGTAATTATCTTTAATGGGCAGATCATTTCATTAATTTTTTAACATTTAATAGTGTTTCATTGTGTTGAAAGTTTTTCATGGTCATATGAATCTAATTCTGTGATTCATCATCGAGATGAGAATAAAAAATGATCTATTTATGTCTTTTTAATGAATGTATATGTAGGAAAAACATTTGAGACATTTGATCCAAGAACAGAGGAAGTGATAACAAGTGTATCGGAAGCAACCAAAGAAGATGTTGATTTGGCTGTCGAAGCAGCTCGGGCTGCCTTTGACGGCGGCCCATGGCCTCGCATGTCTGGATATGTGAGCTCTCTTTCTTAATTGTTATTTTTATGTAAGAAATCACAAGTATGTAACAAGATATTTATACAATCTATAATATAGAGATATCTTGTTTGTGGATTAGATTGTATTAAAAAAATACTTAAACCAACTGTTTCCAATCATATTCTATGATTCATCATCAGCATAAAATAAGTATCGTAAGTGGACATTCTCTTGCATATTCTATGATCCATCATTGTATAAAGAGAGTCCAAGAGGGAAAAAAAATGATACCCAATAATTACTCTTTGATTATAGGAGAGGGGCCGTATATTGAACAAATATGCAGATCTAATTCGACAACATTCAGAAGAACTTGCAATATTGGAAACATGGGATGCTGGAAAACCTCTGGATATTGTTAAAGTACTAGATATACCAAGCTCTATCAATATTCTCCAATACTATGCAGGTTGGTACAATGTACATTTAGATTGTAAAATTGTTTTGATTTTAATTTGTCATTTTCATTGGAGTTGGATTATCCTATAAAACGTTATATTTGCCTTTATCTACATATTTCTTTTGTAATGGTGTTGAGATCTTTATTTTCTCCATTTTATACAATATAAAACTATGAAGGCGGAGAGATGCATTTTGTTATAATTGTGCTGGTTTGCTTTTATTTCTATTTGGAACTATTTTGTAATGGTGTTGAACTCTTTACAATAAAAAGTTATGCAAGTAAACAGATGTATTTTTGTTATAATTGTGTTAGTTTGTATTTCACAGGTCTCCTGCAATTGTATCTAAAAGACAATATAGTTGTCTTTATCTAATAGAGTTTGACCCTTACTTTCCATATTATATAATAACAAAATAATCTTTTCTATGAATACCATTTTGACCATTTAAAAAAATTGAGTATTCTCAAAGAATTGTCTACATGATGTGTGATATTTGCAGGGTATGCTGATAAAATTCATGGACTAAGTTTGAAGATGAATGGGCCATTTCAAGGATATACATTACAAGAGCCCATTGGAGTGTGTGGTCAGATCATACCATGGAACTTTCCTCTCATAATGTTTTTCACTAAGATCTCCCCTGCTCTTGCCTGTGGATGCACACTAATTGTGAAACCTGCAGAGCTTACTCCCTTAACTGCACTCTACTGTGCCCATTTGTCTGTAGAGGTAGATAAATCTACATCTTTTTGTATTATAGATTTTTTTTTTCTATTTTATTGGTTGATCTGCAGATTTAGATTGATTTGGAAGCTCTGCAGATTTAGTTTAATAACATATAATTGGTTTGTGATTAAAATAGGCTGGAATACCTCCTGGTGTTCTCAATGTGCTTCCTGGTTTTGGAGCAATCACTGGTGCTGCCATAAGCAGTCATATGGATATTGACAAGGTAGGAGTATAAATATATTACAATGTTCTGTTTTGTCGTAATATGAGATGATTTTTAAATATGATATATAGATTTAGAGTTTAGTCGGATTTTATCTATATTGTCTATTTAGTAATTCGAATGTACATTTAATCATATTTATTATTACTTTAAAATTTGAAAATATATTATAGTGGTAAAGAGGATGTAGATTTGACCATATATTTTGATTACCAATTTGAATATTTGGCATTTCTATTGGTAATTAGGATGTACATTTGACCATTGACCATATTTTTATTTATTCTGATTTTCAAAATGTAATATTGTGTAATTAAAAGTTTAAAATGTGTTATATTCTAATTTTTTTTAATAAATAAATAAATAAAATCAATGCCATTTTAATTTTTCTTATAGACATTAAAATTAAGATATTAAAAACGGTTTTTTTGTTTTTTGGTTTAGATAATGGACCAAAGTCTAAATTAATTATATGCTAAGTTCAGGTACACTCAACTCAAGACCTCCCCTCCCATATAAAAGGCTTACAAGTTACCATTATGCATAGGCTCTTGCCTTTTATTGATTTTGTTTATTATTATATAATTTCTTTATTTTATTTATTTATTTTATTTTGTAAAATTTGATTAATGATATTTTAAAATATTTATTTTCTTTCAACCTTATATAATTGAAATAAACTAGTAATAATAATTTACTTTTTAACAATTGTTTATTTATATTATTATTTTTCATTAAAGTTATACAAATTATTTGAGAAACCTACAAGGTTTTATTTCAAGAAAAAATAAAATAAAACAAATAAACTAGTAATGATATTTGTCTTAATATCTTTTTCTTCTTAATGTTTCAATTTACTTAAAATATTCAAACAAATGTAGTTAACAAATTATCTTATAATTTTAAAGTTAATATTATATGCATGTTGTTCAGATTGCATTTACAGGGTCAACTCAAGTGGGTAGGTTGATAATGGAAGCTGCAGCAAAGAGTAATTTGAAGGATGTGACATTAGAACTTGGTGGGAAGTCGCCTTTAATTATCATGGATGATTTTAATATGGATGAAGCTGTAGAACTTGCTATTAGAGCTACATTCACAAACATGGTGTGTTTCAATACTTAGTCTTTATTTTGTTATGTTATCGTATATATTACGAATAAATATGAATTTTGGAAAGAAAAGATTAAAACATTTTGGATAATATTATAGGGCCAACTATGCATAGCTGGTACACGCGTGTTTGTTCAAGAAGGTGTTTATGATAAATTTGTGAAGAAAATAGGAGAAAGAGTAAAAGACATTGTGATAGGTGACCCATTTAAAGGAGGAGTACAACATGGCCCTCAGGTATTCCACAATTTGATTTTATCATAAAATTTTGTATGATTATATCATGATTGTTTATTAATAGAATTTATATGATATTTATATATTTTATACCTATTAAAATTGATAAAGTATTATATATTTTTCTATGCAGATTAATAAAATTCAATATGATAAAATATTGAAATACATTCAATATGGTGTGATAGATGGAGCCAATTTATTAATAGGTGGTCATTCCTTAGGTGAAAAGGGGTTTTACATTGAACCTACAATTTTTATTGATGTTGAGGTAATGTTAAAAATTTTAATTTATAATTAGCTAATTGACATGTAATGGGTTGATTATCTAACATTATTTCATTGTACTTTAATGTAGGATAACATGAGGATTTCCCAAGAAGAGATATTTGGGCCAGTCATGTCTATTCTGAAGTTCAAGTAAGGATGTTTATAAATAGATTGTTTTGATATATTTAGAACATAAAAAATTCTATATAAATTTATTTTCTAATATATGTTAAATTTGTGGTAAACAAGTAAACATCATTCATTATGATCTTATTCATTTTATAATAATGAAGTCACTTTGAAATTTACTTTAACCTTTGAAATGTGATTTTGCAGAACTATAGAAGAAGTAATAGAGAGAGGAAACAAGACAATATATGGTCTTGGAGCTGGAGTTTTGACTAATAATATTAATGTGGCTTATAGAGTTGCAAGATCTCTCCATGCAGGAACTATGTGGATTAATACTTATCTCGTTATTGATAATGGTTCCCCATTTGGAGGGTACAAGATGAGTGGAATTGGAAGAGAGTATGGAGCTTATGGCCTTCAAAATTATCTACAAGTGAAGTCAGTTATCACTCCTCTTCATGAGTCACCGTGGCTTTAATAACCATCTAGAATCTAGTTTCCATGTTATCTTATTTAACATGACTTTCTATGTCATTATGGAATTCACTATATAAAATTCCATGATGTAATAATACCCTTCTAAATAATGAAATATTTATTTCCTTATGATCAAATTTTTCAGATGAAGTTATTAATGTTATAATCATTATTAATATAAAATTTATAGCACAATTGTTTGAATGAAGAGTGAACATTTATTCAACTCAAATAAAGAATATAAAGAAAAAGCCGCCATGCCCACCAAAAATCAACATAAAAATTGTCCCACAGAAGAATTAGTTTCATATTCTTTAACTCCATAGTTAACCTTTCCAAAGCTTTAAAATAATTTGAGGAGAAGAGTTCCTAGTCATGAACATTTCATCTATTTGAATCATCAAAAGCACTTTTAGCTACATAATTTATCACTTTATTCTACTCTTTAGGAATTGTATGTGTGAAAACTTAACCTATTGAGACCACACATAAACAAGAAAATATTAGTTGTACATGTATATCAACATTTAAATAAAATTGAAATACGACTAATCTACTTGAGTTTTAAAACTATACAACCGAAAGACAAGAGTCCTCATGCAACCTCAAAGTAGCTCAACAAGGGTGCTCATAAGAGGCCTTGTTGGTGTGCTCAATAAAGAGGGATGTGGATGTGCTCTCCTTAAACACAACTATGATTGAATCTCACGATGATGGAAGTATGAAAATGAGGTATGAACCTATGTTAGATGAGTGAGAAATGCTTCAAGAGGCTGCTATGGAAGAAGCTATTCTTAAAACATTCTAGGAAATGGAGATGAATGCAAGAAATGAAATCTAAAAAAACTATTAAAGAATTAGCAACAATGCATGAAAATCTTTAAGAAGCTCTAACCATAAACTAAATTATCAATGCAAGAAATGAAATCTAAAACAACTACCAAAGAGTTAGAAACAATACATGAAAATCTCTAAGAAGCTCCAAGCATAAACTAACATGATAAAAATGCATATGGAGGATATGAAAAATGCTTGAGACAAGGGCTCTATTTATAGGCATGAGAGAGGCCTTAAGGGGATGGCGTCTATGTGACATCCAAATAGGTTCCACAAGGGAGACACATGGGCTAAAGGGACAAGCCATGCAAAGGTCAACATAAGTCCTTTTGTGATTAAGATGGCTCAAGGTATGCTCACACATGTGTGAGCAACCTTGGAGAAAGGAAAGGGGAACAAGTGTGTGAGAGTGTAAGAGGTTGTTGGAGGAATTATGAAGGGGGAGGCTTTCTTGGTCTTTGAATTTCTCAAACATGTGTGAGAAAACACTGGGGCTAAAACGTGTTTAGGAGAGTATTTAGGATAATTAAGTGGGATTAACTAGTGGGTAGACTTAGAAGGATGAGAGTGATGGGTGGTAGGCTATGTTTTAGGTGGGATTAGGATTAAATTAAATAAAATTTAATTTAATCATAGGATTATAAAATCTAATAAAGTGGAGGGAATTAAATAAATTAGAATTTATTTAAAAGGGGATTTATAGAGCACTATGCTTTAAATAAATTTAACACATTAGAGGGGATGCATTTAAATTAAATTTAAATACTTTAAGGGGGTGAAACTAATTAATTAATTTAATTTAATTAAATAAGTAGAAGAAAATGACAAATATAATTAATTAATTAATAATCAATTATAATGTCAAGGGAAATATTAAATAAATTAATATAATGTTTGGAATGATTTTAAGCATCTACAAGAATATGATAGAAAAAAAACCCAAAGCACAAAACATGCTAAGAAATTTCTTAACCACAAATGAAAATTGCCAATTAAATCCATCAAACTTTTGATGTTGAACATATCTATCACAATTTGTGAATCAAATTCACTACTTATTTTTTTCTATCCCAAGAAACATCATCTTTCGCCTACATAAAGAATAGCTAGGGTCTCTATTAGTTCATTTATAGAAAGAGAATAAAATACAATGCCACCTATGCAATCCCTTCTAATGCTAACAAACCTTGAATGTCCATGTTATTCCCCTTATAAGAACTTTTTGAAAATATAAGAGGAGTAACTAAGAGAGGAGGGGTGAATTACTTACCACTAAAACAATTCTAGATCCCTTAGATGTCAATACAAAACTTCCTTTTAACTCATAACTCTGTTAGAACTAGATATTCACTATAATTCGATTGATAAAGAAATTTGATATATTAATGTGTCTTAACCTTTAGTAACTTAGTTGTGGGAAAAAAAAAGCCATAAGAAAATAGCATGAACATATGAGATACCAAGATCTAATGTAGAAACTCAATTTGGGAAAACCATCAATGTAGCTAGTTACAACTTTTCACTATTCTAGAGTGAGCCCTATTAAGAGCCAACCCTATTAAAGGTTACAAACACACTATTAGGTGTGACCCTATTAAAGGATTTAAATCACCCTATTAGGAGTGGCCTTGTTAGAGGTCTTAAGATACTTCAATCTAGAAATTTCACCTGGTTAGAGGATTTACAAAATGACTATTAAGTCAACTCATTTAAGAGATTTCTTCACTGCTACAATTGTTAGAGAGTAAGAATGATTAACCTGATTTATGAAGCAACTAGATTGCAGATTCATATCACTATTCTATCTTATCCTCTTTGATAAAAATGTTGTTTGCAACTCCTTAGATACTCTGCTCTTAATCAGATTTCTTTATTCACATTTTATCTTCTTCACTTCTTACACACTATTCAATCCACATCTTGACCTTTCATATATATGAAAGCTAATGTCAAGTCATCTTGAATACCCTTACAATATATATATATATATATATATATATATATATATATATATATATATATATATATATATATATATATATATATATATATATTTATATTGAATCAACTTGCATAAACCAACAAATGGATAAAAATAATCTGTTGGACATCGGCTATAACTAGGTCACTTGGGGCGATTGCACCGAGTTGTTGTGCCAAAAAGATGACACAAATAAAATTTTCAAAATTCTAAAAGCATGCACACTTTTTAAAAATTCTATATATGGGCTGCAAACCTGTAGCCCATTCCATTTTCTCTTTTTCCTTTTTGTTGATGCCTTATTTCCCCTCAATAGTGTGCACATGATTTGTAGAAGTTGAAGAATTTTCTCGCTATCCTCCTCAAAATGTCTCCTTGTCATTGGAGATTAAGATCAAGATTAGAAAGTATATTTTCTACTGTTATTTTTGCATTGTTTAAATTATATTTTAGCATTATTTTGAATTTTTTTTAGTTTTTCTTTAAAATTGTGTGTTTTTTTTAAATTTAATTGGTTTCTTAACAGGAAATGTGAATAATAAACAACCAAATTCTCAACCTAATCAACAAAATTGAAATAAAAACCTTCCACAAGATCAAAATAAAAACCCTCCACATGAAGAGCAAGAACTTCTACAACCTCCACTGATTGAAAGACCTCATCCTAGCATTGAAGACAATATAATGAATAAAATTGAAAGAGGGAAAATTGAATTAGAAGCAATCATTGGTAGATTGAAAGCTTGTGAGAAAACTAATCCCATGAGAGCACAATTTTCATCCTTCCTTAAGTCCATTATGAGCCATGTAGCTTATGTTAGTGGTTAGTTGAATATTTGGCATGATAAGAGAGAAGAATAAAGAAGATATTATGCAAACAAATTATCCTATAAAGATGTAAGAAAAAAGGACTTAGTGAAGGTAGCATATGTGGATTGTTAAAAAAGCCAGGAGAACAAGACATTGTTAAACATACAACAAAAAGGTTCCCCATCCACTGGTGCATACATGATGATATTAGACCTTTTGGGATAGATGGTGGATGGTCTTTGATGCCCCTCCCTACAATGATCAACAGGTTCCAATATATTTCTTGAAGAAATTGTATTGTGAATTTGTCTTTGGGGAGATCCTCAATTATTTTGACATGTTATATTCTTAAGGTAGAGGTGGGGGGTTATCATTTGAGAGGTTAGGGGCACATTATGACCCTAATGCAGTTAGGGTACCTATTGTCAAGCCACAAGGTGAGCATGTCATTATTCCTTTAATTGTGAAGGAACATGTAGAGACTAGTACTCTAGGGACCATTAATTCTTTGACACAAACCCTCATTCATTGTGCTAGTTCATTATTTGAGGAGGAGCCTTCTTTCCATCACGGTCACATGTGCATGTCATATGGATACTTATGCCCATTTGGAGATCATGTTGGAGACACTATGGATGATGGGCTAGCCATTGATGAGTTCTTGAGTGACTCATTTGGCATTGAAACATGGGTAAATTACAATTATCATAAACTAATTTGATCATATTTCATATGTATAGTGAATGACTTATTAATTAGCATGTCTTGACTTTGTTCAAAATTCAAGGTTAGAGTATTGATGGCCTTAGTATAGATTCCCTGACCCTATTTTACATCTTGTCGATGAGTTGAGAGGTATGTATCAATTTAATCATTTAAATTAATACATATATTTATTAAGTAACCATATGAAGGATTAACAAAACAAATTTATCCATGTGCATTAGTTCTCTACTAGACCATCGACATTCACAAGGGACTTTGATCTTAGGCATGATATGAGCTTCATACAAGTAAATTTGTTTCATGTTAATTTACTTCATTTGATTATATTATATTCTATAAAAAAAAACATGTAAATTGTATTATATGATTTGTAGTTGTTGATGTCTAAGACGACTCCTCATCTTTGCCAGTCCATCAATCATGGAGTTGCTATTGTGATGGCTAGTTAAGAGCCATTGATTGAGGTATCAAAGAGTTTTCATATTTTTAATTGTTATTTATAATATCTATTATTTAAATTTCAAATGGTATTTATAATTATGATCAAGTGATTATATTGATTGAATTGTTGTAGGGTCTTTTTACTCCTAATCATCCATGAGCC
The DNA here is from genome assembly GCA_028749045.1 of Cupressus sempervirens. NCBI lineage: Eukaryota > Viridiplantae > Streptophyta > Pinopsida > Cupressales > Cupressaceae > Cupressus > Cupressus sempervirens. The sequence continues at coordinate 756,394,060 of CM053791.1, read as the reverse complement.
TTTGAGGTGGATGTATAGAGTGACTATTTGATGGTGGTAAGAAAATAATTAATTTTTTGTGTACATATATTTGACTTAAATATATAATAATTATTGATTCATATATACTTTATTTGTATTAGCTCAAGTTAGAGAGGAACCTAAACAAGAGGATGAGTGAGTGTGTGAGGAAGACCCCATCATCCCCATCATCTTCCTCTGTGCAATGACCAAAGACCTCTAGGAATATTATTCCTTCCCCTCATGGGAAGGAGAAGATATAGGGATGGACATGCATATATAGGCATTAGTGGACATATATCTTGGATTCTATGTTAGAGGACATATTTGACATACATTTGATGTCTATATGACATTTTATATTTGATGTATGACATTATTAGACTTACAATTTTGATGCATCGGTTTGTTCATGTATGACAATATTGGTTATCATAATATATATCTTGTTTTTCTTGTTTACATTTTAAGTATTTCATTTTAATGTAATTTACATCCAAAATAATAGTAGGAATAACTATAATAAGCTTTGCTAGTATCTTTTGACATGTGAATAATGCTATGATATTAATTTGTATTTCAATTGTATAAGTTATGAGTACTTTTGATTATGAGTAACTTATTTTGAGTTTTGGTTGGGATGAGAATAGTGAAACTTGAATTCTTATTATTGTTATACAATTAAAATTGAAGTTTGAGTCTTGAGTTTGCTACATTATGTAAATTTCTAAGCTTGAATCTTATTGTCTCATAAACATTTGAAGATTTTATATATGCTTTATCTTCAGAACACAAGAAGACTTGAAATAAAGTTTTTAATTTATTCATAGAATTTTCTATCAATATTTCTTTCTTATCCATCTCTTTGAGAGCTCCATTCATGGAAACACATTATATATGCTCTTTTTATGAATTCTATAGCTATAGTTGTTGCATTTTTTTTTGGATATCTTCTGTCTGTCATTATCCTAGTGTAGGGTACCTAACAACCCTTGTTTTGGCTTTGTTTGTGTTGTTGTTTCTTTGAGGCTTTCTATGACTCTATCCAAGTCAGGGTGGTGTGTTGATGTGCTCAAATCAATTTGGTTTGACTAAGCCTTGTTTAGGTATGTGCAAGCCAATAAACGCTAGGAGGGATACTGTGTGGTCAAAGTGGGTCAAAGTCTATGCAATGATTTTGTGGAGGAGGACCCTTCAAACCTTGCTACTCATGAAGAGGGAAAACCAAAAAATTGGGTAGACAATTAGATGGTTCCACTATTCTTCCACTACTAAAGGGAGTCTTTAAAGGAGGAAAAGGAATCAAACAACCCATGAGAGGAAAACTTGGTGGAGAGATTTTTGGAATATAATTCATGATGTGTGGAACATAATTTATATGCAGTTGAAATGGAGCTAGAACAATATTATATGATATTAGTGAGGTTGCATTCACTCTTGGAGGGGCAATTGCGAAAGTGGATGGGCATTGAAGGAGAGTTATGTATTATACTACAGGAGGAATAAATTCTTACACACATGGATTCAAATTGGTAGTCATAGCTTTCTACAATTTTTGTGCCTCCTATATTCCTTAGAATATATCTTTGTAAGGGTAATTATAGAATGGGCAATCTAATTTTGAAAGTCGTGGCAAGGAAAAATGTTTCCAAGTGGCCTTTTGGTGTTTGCCCACCTATTTTCATGTCAAGTCCTCAATAAACTAATGTTGCACACAAAATATATGTTGAATCCATGGCCTCCTGTATGGAGAAATAATCACAACATTGGGTGTCTTATCTATAGTAATATAAAATGGAAATGGAAATGCAACACTATCTATAAAGTACTTGAGTAGAAGTAGTATCAATCAGATAACTTAGAAGAATGCCAAACACAATATTTGTGAGAGGGGCCAACGAGGAAACTGCATTAAACATTGAAGTTTTACTTTGAATTAAGTTAGTTCATGTTCAAGTACAGTACATTTTTCTTCATTAGACTTTCCTTTAAGTGTTCAACTTCTTGTATCTTTTTTATTCTTCCTTGCCACACAATATTTAGTGACTCTTAGAGTCAATTCCATTTGGTGTGCCCAAGAATGTTTGAGTGGCCAATGGGATGGGATGAGCTTGGCACTAGGGTTTACCTAGCCACTTAGAGCTAATGGAGTAGATAGTTTGATCCCATGAAAAATGGTTAGAGAGATTCACTAGTTGGTGACTTTGTACTGACCAACACTACAAGTTTTAGCATTACCTGAGATGGGACCATAAAATCAAAACAAAATCTAATCTCCAAAAAGTGAGAGAGGTCATTGTAGGTTTTGATAACACAATCCTATAGCACCTAGAATTGCATCCATACCTTACACTAGTTTCGAGATATGCCCCATCAAAGATCATTCCCCTATGACATTTAGTAACCCTTAGGGTCAATTTTGTTTGATGTGCCTGAGAATGTTTGAGTAGTAAATGGGATAGGAAAATCTTAGGACTAGGGTTTACTAAACTACTTGAAGCTAATAAAATAGATATTTTGATCCCACAAAGAACAATTAGAGAGATTCACCAGTTGGCAACTTTTTACTGGGTAATACTACAAGTTTCAGCATGACCCAAGATAGGGCTGCAAAATCAAAATGGAATCTAATCTCCAAAAAGTGAGAGGGGTTGTTGTTGGTGTCAAAAACATGAGCTTCTAGCACCTAGAATTTCATCCATACCTCGCACAAGCTCCAAAATATACCCTGTCAAAGATCACTACTCTTTGGCATTTAGTGACTCTAGGTCAATTCTGTTCAGCATGCCCAAGAATGTTCAAGCAATTAAAAAGACACAATGAGCTTAGGACTAGGGTTTACATAGCCACTTGAAGTTGATGAAATAGATAGTTTGATCCCATGATGAGTAGTTAGAGAAATTCACCAGTTGGTGACTTTGTATTGGCCAACAACACAAGTTTTAGCATCACTTGAGATGGGACTGCAAAATCAAAATAGAATCCAATCTCCAAGAGAGAGAGAGAGAGAGAGAGAGAGAGAGGTTATTGTAGCTTTTGAAAACACAATTTTGTAGTACCCAAAATTTTAGCCATACTTTGCATGAGCTCTGAGATATGCCTCATCAAAGATTGTTTCTATATGGCATTTAGTGACTCTTAGGGTCAATTTTCTTCAATGTGCCTGAGAATATTCAAGCAATCAATAGGATGGGATGAGTTTGGGACTAGGTTTTACCGAACCACTTAGAGCTAAGGGAATAGATGGTTTGAGCCCATGATGAATGATTAGAGAGATTCACCAGTTGGTGACTTTGTATTGGCCAACCTTACAAGTTTCAACATTACCCAAGATGGGGCCACAAAATCAAAATGGAATCCAATCTCAAAAGAGACAGAGAGGTTATTGTAAGTGTTGATAGCATGATCTTGTAGCACCCAGACTTATATCTATACCTCATACGAGATATGAGATATGCCCTATCAAAGATCATTTTCCAATGGCATTTAGTGACTCTTAGGGTCAATTTCATTTGGCATGCTTGAGAATGTTTGAGTAGTTAACAAGATGGGACAATCTTGGGACTAGGGCTTACCTAGCCACTCAAAGCTAACAAAGAAAATAGTTCAATCCCACGATGAACGGTGAGAGAGATATGAGAATGATATGTATGCTTAGGCCAATTTGTGCAAGATATGAGCAAAAGTTGCTAATTAAATGAAATTGGGTCTTTTTGATTTTTTTATTAGGATAGCCTAGGATTAGGTATTTTTTAATATTTAGAACCTTTTCCAAGTCCTAGAAGTGAAATCTAGTGAACTTTGCAAAAGTTGCACTTCTTGTGCAAACTTGCAAAAGTTGTAAAAGTTTCTCAAAAATGCAACTTAGTTGGAAAGGAGTGTGAAATCTGAAAGGAAACCTTCTAACATTCTAAAATATATTTCCCATACTCATATACTCATATACTAATATTCTAGGACCTATTAGGTAAACAAATACCTTAGTTTCCCATCCCTAAAAACTTTTTACTTATTGAGAAACTTTTGGCTCATTGAGCAACTTTTGACCAACTTAGGATCTAATGAGCAATTTTGGCTCTTTACAAATGCCATGGGACTAGTTTCTTATTAGACACAAACAACCTATATTACTATATCAATAATATTTCTAACAATTTTTGGATAAGAATTTTCATGGTTGGAGGCCTCTAATGGAGTTTAGCAGGCTATAGGTGCATGAAATGCATGCCTAACGAGCAAAAACATGATATCTATCCATTAGAGAGGGGTATTTTATGGTAGATTATGTCTACATATTCCTTTGAGATGGTGAATCAACCTTCAATTGATTTAAGTTGGCTTGGGAAGTTATACATTGAGAAAGCCCTAGGTTTGAGGGCTTGTGAGAGACCAATTTAAGGATTTCTTACTTGTAGAGGATGGAGCATCAAATTGACTTGATATTCCTTTGATTTGGTCCATTTGAGGAGAATTTTGATAGTTTGGAGCATTGGAAGAAAGGGAATTAGGTAGTTGCTTTGGAAATAAAAACCCCTATTTTATGCTTAAAAAAGCATGTCTAATTGAAGGATTTGTTTGTTGGTCCAAAACAACCTATAATAAGGTTGAGATATGTTAAAGGAGGCTGAAATGGGTATCTTAAAATCTATTTTGTTTGAGAAGCCCTTTGGAGAGTTTGGGATAAAACTTAACATCTTTCTCACCGAAGACCTAGTTGGGGGCAATTAGGCCTACTAATCAATTTTGGAGAATTTGAGTGCTACCCTATGCTACAAAACCTTCTAACCTTCCAAAATATGCTTCCTTCCCCATGCTAAAATTCTTGAGCATGGGGAAGCATATTTTGAGGAATTTGAGCACTACCCCATGTTGATAACCTTCTAACCTTCCAAAATATGCTTCCTCATGCTCAAATACCTGAGCATAGGTAGTTATAACTTTCTAAACTATCATTTGCAACTTTTTGAAAAAATTGGAAAAGTTGCTCAAGCAACTGAGCAACTTTGCAACTTTTGAGCAATTTTTGCTCTTTACATCTTTTGATCAGATGGGTCCATCTAGGACCATTCTAGAACCCTAGTCAAGATTCCTAGAACCTATTAGGTAACCAAATACCTTAGCTGCCCAACCCTAACAACATTTTACCTATTGAGCAACTTTTGGCTCAATGAGAAACTTTTGACCAACTTAGGACCTAATGAGCAATTTTGGCTCTTTTACAAACACATTGGGACTAGTTGCATTCAAAGGACTCTTGAAACTTAGTAGACACACACAACCTCTTAACTAACCCTTAACATACTTCAAAAACTAAAAATAAGGGAGGTTCCCTACACCAAAGAGTGGGAAAGTCCATTTGAAGCTACTTAGTTGTGCACTATGCATCACAAAAAGTGAGAGAGGTCCATGTTTTTGTTATTATATTGAATCTAATGAACTAGCTAAATCTCCTCTATATTTTAGTGTCTCAAGTATTGCCTCGTGGTCTAACTAACAAACCTTCCAAAGAGTCTTATTATGTGGTTTTCCACCATATTTTATCAAGTGGATGTTTGATGTGACAACACAATTTGAATAATGAAGAATCTTCCTCTATGTTTGCCAATCCTTGAATAACTACAAGTTAGGGTTCTTCATACATTATCATCTAATCCATGTGCTAGTTACAACCATTGTACCTATATGGTACTCTAAACCTTCACCATCCACAACCAAGCGATCTAATTTTTTTGGCATGGACACAATGACACAAATAATAATATGTCCCTTCTTCATTGTCTTCAGGTAAGGTGCAATAACAACAAAAACATAGCCTATAATGATAAATATACAAAATAAAGTCATAAATTCAAAAAATACTTTGCTAAAAGTTATAAAGTTACATATATATATATATATATATATATATATATATATATATATATATATAAACATTTGCACTAGATCAAACAAGTAGTCAAAGTCAATGGATGAATCCATCTCTACCATTTTTAGTGCTTGTGGGGGATGATAGGTGTCAACTAGGTCCAAAAATTATATACCCCATTTGTCCACTCATTCAGTTAACTCACACTCATCCCAATTTTTTTCTACACATAATGGACAAAAGCATGTCATTTTTCATGTGTGGATACTCCACGAACCTACATCAAATCTTCTAAAAGAGTGCAACTCACTTGATCCTATCAGTGTACAACAATCCTCATATGGTGCAATGTTAGTATTATCTATCAACCAAAAAAAACTATAAATTGTAGACTCACCTTCCTTACTTGGGCCTATTGTGGTGTTACACCACTAGATGATAGATTTTGCATCTATTAATGTTGCTTCATCTTTGTACTTTAATTCTTCATGAGCTAAAGTTCTTTTGATATATGTGATTACACCATCGTGTTCTCCCTTTCCATGACTAGCCTCTATAAAATTCCACATATTGAATTCTAGACAACCTATGCATCCTGCTCAACCAATAGAACATCTATTTATTCTTGAATTGAGATGTGCAATTGTCTAAACAAATAATGTGCTAGCAATATGGTATGCCCCTGTTAGCCAAATCTCCATAAAATTGTTGAAAATAACTATGTATAAACTCCATAGAATGTGATTGATCATCATTAACATAGAAATGGTACTCCCTTAATATCTTCCTATCATCCTCTGTACTTGTAGGTGAATGCATGAATGTTATGTGAAAAAATATGGAACCCTATTGAGAAGTATAATACTTTGCTTACATCTCATTTTGTGATTGTAGTCTGTAAATCTATGCAAACTCTATAGCCAAAAAAATGGTATCTAGTGAAAATGTATCCTTGCAAAATTTGAATTCCAAATCTAGCCATCGAGCTCTATGTGTATGCCTTGCATACTTGTAAATAATCTTTTCACAAAAAATCTTCATGAACTCATAAACTAGAATCTTTTCAATGACTAAATCACATCTTTTACCTTATTTCTCATATTTTAGAGTATATGTCATTGTCTTATATTTTCCATAATCTACTATTTCATTTCCAATTGCATGTGTACTTTCCATATGTTCACAAGTTGATAAAAGATGCAAAGAACCCCAAAATAAGCATGTACCATCCAAGCATGACATCTTTTAAAATTGTTGATCTAGTTGTAAGCATGTTCCCTATTTCACATAAAACATTAGATATGAATTCTCTTGCAAATCTAGGAGGCTCATTCATGTCACAATCCTACAAAAAAAACTTAGAATGCAAAAACACACATATATGCCTAAAAGCATCAAAATGGTTAGAAAATTAAATATGTATTCTACAGCAATAAGTTGTGCATGTGCAATTTAGTTCACATAAAAAGGTTTAGTCATCTCAAAAAATCTTTAACTTATTTAAATTTGAGGATACATACCAATAAATTTTGTAATCCTTCTTACAAAATCTCTTTGATTGGGGGAAACACGCGTTGGAAATATTCTTAATAGAGCTAAGTTATTAAGAGAGGGGTAAATCAGTAACTTCTAAAACTTCTACAATTTTAACTATTAATCCAATAGTTCAATTAGCATTTAATTCTTCATATATAATTTGATCTAGTTGTATGCATAAGAAACTGAAAACATGAAAGCATTCATAACACTTTGACACAAAGATTTGGTGACTTAGAAACCTTTCAAATAGAAAGTAAAACTAGGGTGGGGATGATACCTACAAGCTTTAGTACTGTAGTATAAAGTTGGCCTATTAATACTTACATTGATTACTTCTAATGATTTTCCCTATTAGGAGCAATAAGGACTACTTGGTCCACCTTCTGAAAGGATTTAAAAAAATACAAAGAAGTATGCACTTGGTAAAGATATTTACAAAATATTGTTAGGTCTACCTGGTTAAAGGGTTTGACTGATCCACCTATTAGGATGAAATAGTAGTTGATCTTTGATCTGCAACTTAGTTTGCTAAATGAGATTCTTTTAAGTGTACAAATCACCTTGCTGTGATAGATGAATCTTTGCTGCTCCTTATACTGCTCTAGCCTTTGTAATTCACACTTTCTACTCTTCTCTTGAGATTAAATTACATATACATGGTTACTAAACATATTAGATGTGATACAATACACTAAATATATACCAATCCACTTATACAAATTACAAAGTTAGCCACTATATAAGTTTACACAAATATTATGAAGTCGGCCCAAGTGTAGACACTTAAGCTCTGAATACTGACTCGGTGAAGTTCTAATACTCAACATCCACTATTAATGCTTGGAATTTTCATGCACTTGGTAGACATAGAAGCTTGGTCCATACTAATCACATTCAAGTAGTCTTGAACTCAGTTTCCACTGGTGACTTGGTAGATACTATGGAACTCGTCATATAAAATGAATCACTTGTTTACCTTAGCATAGCTTGATAAACACTATCACCTTGAGCTTTGTATAAACTAAGTTACTTTCTTAACACTAAGTAGCTTAATTAACACTAGACTTGCATCACATTAACTATAAACTTGGTGACCACTACACAACTCGGTTTACACTAGTAAACTTAGCGTACACTGAGAAGCTTGGTTTACACTGCTAATATTCATGGTAACTGTAACTATTTAGTTAACACTAGAATTTGTCCAAAGGACTTGGTAGGAACTGTAGAACTCAACAACAACTAAAATGCTTGGAAAATAATGTTAACTATACAATAAGCTCAGTAGATACTTACAATCTGAATAAGTGTATGTTATTAATAACAAGCTTGACTTTTATGTCAACAACACGCATGTTATTTGTCCAAAAATCTTCAGTCAATGATTTCAAAGCTTCACTAATTTCTTTATCCTTTTGTGGTATTCTACTGTTACATGTCCATAACTCATTTTTTATTGGATCTTCCACTCTCTCATGCCTTACCATGGCTTTCCTTAGAATACCTGTACCGATTTTAAATGTTTTCCTTGTCTTTCTCATGAGTTGAGCTTTCTTCATTTGGGTACTTACTATTATTGATGTAAGTATGCATCTTATGATATTACTATTTTTTGGTGTGTGATTTAGAACCCACTTTATCATATGTGTTAGGATTAAACCACAGAAAAAAAAAAGAAAATTACATGCAAATATAACCAATAACAGAAAAATAATAGATCACACATAAATTAACACAAGGCACTAAGATTTAACATGTTTCACCCAATCCTTGCGCTACGTCCACCAAACAACAAGTTTGATCTTATTACAATCTAGTAATTATAACTTGATTACAATCTGTAATCCCTTATAGCTCAATACCACTGCAAGAAGCAATTTTGCATCACAACATAATGAAAAATACCTAACCCTAAACCCTTTTATACAAGTATTTTATGTCATTTTAAGGTTACAACATGTCGGCCATATGTCAGCCATATGTTGGCTACAACATTAGCCACGGCCCAAAAATTATGAAGTATGTATAGTACTTTTTTGATCAGTCACCATAATCTAACAATCTCCCAATTGGGGACTGATCAGGCTCCACACTAAACAACAATATACAGTCATTAGATTCTTTACAATGCTTTTTTCATTTAAATCATCCATCATTTTTAGTCCAAGAATCTTCATGATGGGCCTAAATTTTAAATTCCTCATCATTTCAACAAATAATTAGCATTGACCTATAATTTCTAGTTCTTCAAAGAATAATCTCCACATACGATTAACTTTTCTTTGACAATTACACTTCCCAATCTTGTCAGGCATCTATTTCAAAATGTTAGTATCAATATCAATCAAATATCTTGGTTTTCTAAAATGAATTTTAGAAGGTGTTATAATCTCTTCCATTCCCTCAACATTTTGAACATCAGCATAAGGTTGATTGTCTTGCATACCTTGAACTAAAGATGATGCCTCTTGGCAATAAGATGCATAAGATGGAATATCACCTACTTGATATAATGATGATGTGTCTTCAACATGATATGATGGAGTGTGTACATTATCAGATGTATAAATTAGTGTCTCTTCAACATGAGATGATGATATGACTCCAACATTAGAAGATGGTGTAGCTTCACATTTGAATTTTCTTCTTGAGCATAAGAGTCTCATTTATTCTCTTTGTCTTTCCAATTTTTCTTCTTCATTTCTTTGTATTGGTGGTTTATGTTCCTCTTTGAAAGACAATTCTTCATTATTGCATTGCAATTTTCTTTTTTTAGATAGTAGTTTCTGTTGGAATTGTAGATGGAGTAACTAAAGGGGGGGGCGAATCAGTTACCACAAAAACATGTCCATAGATCCCTTAGATGTCATAATATTAATTTACTGTTGATACTCGATAAACATTGTAAGAATGTTGTAACTTGGTAGATTAACTAGTTAGTGATCATCTAGCATTCATAATTATTAATATGCATGCAAAAAGTAAAATGAAAAAAAAAAGACACCAGATTTAACGTAGAAATCCAATATGGGAAAAACCACCAAGTAACTAGCTACCAATTTTCACTCTTCTAAAGTGAGCCCTATTAGGAGCCAACCCTATTAAAGGTTACAATACACACTATTAGGTGTGACCCTGTTAGAGGGTTTAATCACCCTATTAGGAGTGGCCTTGCTAGAGGTCTTTAGAACAATTCAACTGAACTATCACCTTGTTAGAGGATTTACAAAATGGTTGTTAAACCAACTCTGTTAAGAGATTTGAAATCACTAATACAATTGTTAGAAAGAAAAAATGAATTAACCTGAATAAGATGCAACTAAATTTGCTAACTACAGGTCTCTATTATGCATCATTAGATCCTCCTTGATCAAATATGGCTTTGCTATTCCTCAATGATCTCTGATCATCCTTCAAATTTGCTTCCATGATAATCAGTCCTCATTTCTCATTAATTCCACACTTGCATCTCACACACTTAGAATTCACAACTTGACCTCTTAATTATACCATTCAGATTGTCAAGTTGGCTCATTCACATGTTACATTTACCAATAAACTATACATCAGTCAGCTACAAATATTACTCTAAACAAATAAACATTATTTCATAATAATGAATTCTTTTACTGGCTGACCCTACTCAGTAAATACTCCTTCCAAAAATTTCCTGAGTTAACCTTCTTAACTCAGTTAACATTGCAATATCTGTAAAATTCTTTGACTGTCGAGTTTACTCGATAAGAACTAAATTCCTTCATGAGAGTTCAGTAAGAACTGCTTCTACCACATTTCCTTTGATGACAAAGTGAGCTTAGTAAAAACTAAATTTATTTGATTACCTTGGAAGCTCGATAACAACTATTTACTTAGTAGATACTGCAAGTTTTCTTTTACTAATCTTCTGAGCTTGGTAGACATTGTTCTTTGCCTTACTGACCATTAGAGCTTAGTAGACACTATTCTTTGCCTTGCTGACCATATGAGCTCGGTAGACTCTATTCTGATGATTGATATGAAATTTGTGTGATATCAAAGACAATACACAATTGAACAATTGTATCCAACAATCTCCCTCTTTGGCATTGATGGCAACACAACATGTCATAGCAGAATGGAATTTGAAAACAAGTCTTTATTGAAAAAAGACTTCATGTTCTATAGCAAACTCCCTCTTTCATAATAATCTCTCGCTCTTACACAAACTCTTATTATATTGAAAATTTTAGAAAGATATGACAATGACAGTATACAGTGACAGTATATTCTCCCTCTTTGACAATACATGCCAAAGAAAACATAAATCAACTAAATAGCATTGTACCTGATGTACTGATTCATATGCAATGTCTTCATTACTTTGCTACATGAACTGATAGATCTTCAATTCTATTTTTGTTGATGCATCACTAAAACTATATTTTAGTGAGCTTCAGATAGGGGAATGACCCCTAACTTACCTCTAAGATAAAAGAATGCATCCTTAGGTAAAGGCTTTGTGAATATGTCAATAATTTGTTCCTTTGTATGGAGATATTCCAATCTGATTTCCTTTTCTTGTACCAATTCTCTAACAAAGTGATACTTTATGGCAATATGCTTGGTTTTTGAATGCATCACTAGATTCTTGGAGATATTAATTGCACTTGTGTTATCACAAAATATAACAACAGGTTCTTTGATTTCTTGCCTCATACCTTCCAATAATTGTTTGAGCCACACAATGTTTGAACAGTTTACTACTGCTACAACATATTCAACCTCTATTTTGGATTGGGATGTACAATTCTGCTTTTTACTCGTCCAAGAAACCAATCTTTTTCCAAGAAAGAAAGCTCCTCCACTTGTGCTCTTTCTGTCATCGACATTTCTTGCCCAATCTGTATCAATGAACACATTTAAATTTAAATTTCCTCCAAGTTTATACCATAATCCATAATCTTCAATTCGTTTTAGGTATCTCATGATCCTTTTGATTGCCATCATGTGATTTTATTTTGGTTTTGCTAAGAATCTTGCTACAATTCTTACTGCAAGGGCAATGTCTAGTCTTGTATGTACTACATACTGCAAATTTCCAATCATAGATCTATACAATGTCTGATCCACTTCCTTTGATTCATCATCTTTGGTAAGTTTCAATCCAGTACACATAGGAGTCCCAATTGGTTTGCATTCTTCCAGACCAAACTTTTTAAGTATCTCCTTGATATATTTAGATTGAGTGATGTAGATGCCATTCTTACTTTGTTGAATTTGAAGACCAACAAAGAATTTTATTTCACCAAACATTGACATTTCAAATTCCTTGTTCATTTGTTCTAAAAATTCTTTGCAAAGATCATCATTTCCTGTGAACAAAGTATCATCTACAAGTATCTATGCTAAAACAATCTTATTATCTAGTCCTTCCTTTATGTGCAAACTATTGTTATCATTAGTTCTTTGAAAACTAATCTGAATAAGGTAGTTATGCAATCTTTCATACCATGCTCTAGGGGCTTGTTTCAGACCATATAATGCTTTATGCAGTTTGCAAACCATGTCCTTCTTGTTTTGATCAAAAAACCCTTCAGGCTGTTCAATCTAAACCTCTTCATCCAATATGCCATTGAGAAATACTGACTTGAAATCCATTTGATAAACTTTCAATCCTTTATATGTAGTATATGCAAGTAAGGTTCTAACACCTTCCAATTTGGAAACAAGAGCAAAAGTTTCTCCATAGTCTACACCTTCTTCTTGATAATATCCTTTGCATACCAGTCTAGCTTTGTCCTTGACACCTTACCATCTTCATTTAACTTGTTTCTAAATACCCACTTAGTTCGAATCACATTTTTGTCTTCAGGTCTAGGTACAAGAGTCCATGTGAATAATAAACCACCAAATTCTCAACCTAATCAACAAAATTGAAATAAAAACCTTCCACAAGATCAAAATGAAAACCCTCCACATGAAGAGCAAGAACTTCCACAACCTCCACTGATTGAAAGACCTCATCCTAGCATTGAAGACAATATAATGAATAAAATTGAAAAGGGAAAATTGAATTAGAAGCAATCATTGGTAGATTGAAAGCTTGTGGAAAAACTAATCCCATGAGAGCACAATTTTCATCCTTCCTTAAGTCCATTATGAGCCATGTAGCTTATGTTAGTGGTTAGTTGAATATTTGGCATGATAAGAGAGAAGAATAAAGAAGATATTATGCAAACAAATTATCCTATAAAGATGTAAGAAAAAAGGACTTAGTGAAGGTAGCATATGTGGATTGTTAAAAAAGCCAGGAGAACAAGACATTGTTAAACATACAACTAAAAGGTTCCCCATCCACTGGTGCATACATGATGATATTAGAACTTTTGGGATAGATGGTGGATGGTCTTTGATGCCCCTCCCTACAATGATCAACAGGTTCCAATATATTTCTTGAAGAAATTGTATTGTGAATTTGTCTTCGGGGAGATCCTCAATTATTTTGACATGTTATATTCTTAAGGTAGAGGTGGGGGGTTATCATTTGAGAGGTCAGGGGCACATTATGACCCTAATGCAGTTAGGGTACCTATTGTCAAGCCACAAGGTGAGCATGTCATTATTCCTTTAGTTGTGAAGGAACATGTAGAGACTAGTACTCTAGGGACTATTAATTCTTTGACACAAACCCTCATTCATTGTGCTAGTTCATTATTTGAGGAGGAGCCTTCTTTCCATCACGGTCACATGTGCATGTCATATGGATACTTATGCCCATTTGGAGATCATGTTGGAGACACTATGGATGATGGGCTAGCCATTGATGAGTTCTTGAGTGACTCATTTGGCATTGAAACACGGGTAAATTACAATTATCATAAACTAATTTGATCATATTTCATATGTATAGTGAATGACTTATTAATTAGCATGTCTTGACTTTGTTCAAAATTCAAGGTAAGAGTATTGATGGCCTTAGTATAGATTCCCTGACCCTATTTTACATCTTGTCAATGAGTTGAGAGGTATGTATCAATTTAATCATTTAAATTAATGCATATATTTATTAAGTAATCATATGAAGGATTAACAAAACAAATTTATCCATGTGCATTAGTTCTCTACTAGACCATCGACATTCACAAGGGACTTTGATCTTGGGCATGATATGAGCTTCATATAGGTAAATTTGTTTCATGTTAATTTACTTCATTTGATTATATTATATTCTATTAAAAAAAACATGTAAATTGTATTATATGATTTGTAGTTGTTGATGTCTGAGACAACTCCTCATCTTTGCCAGTCCATCGATCATGGAGTTGCTATTGTGATGGCTAGTTCAGATCCATTGACTGAGGTATGAAAGAGTTTTCATATTTTTAATTTTTATTTATAATAGTTAGTATTTAAATTTCAAATGGTATTTATAAGTATGATCAAGTGATTATATTGATTGAATTTTTGTAGTGACTTTTTACTCCTAATCATCCATGAGCATTTGAGGTGGATGTATAGAGTGACTATTTGATGGTGGTAAGAAAATAATTAATTTTGTGTGTACATATATTTGATTTAAATATATAATAATTATTGATTCATATATACTTTATTTGTATTAGCTCAAGTTAGAGAGGAACCTAAACAAGAGGATGAGTGAGTGTGTGAGGAAGACCCCATCATCCCCATCATCTTCCTCTATGCAATGACCAAAGACCTCTAGGAATATTTTTCCTTCCCCTCATGGAAAGGAGAAGATATAGGGATGGACACACATATATAGGAATTAGTGGAGATATATCTTAGATTCTATGTTAGTGGACATATTCGACATACATTTGATGTCTATATGACATTTTATATTTGATGTATGACATATATTTGATGTATGACATTATTAGACTTACAATTTTGCTGCATTGGTTTGTTCATGTATGACAATATTGGTTATCATAATATATATCTTGTTTTTCTTGTTTACATTTTAAGTATTTCATGTATTTCATTTTAATGTAATTTACATCCAAAATAATAGTAGGAATAATTATAATAAGCTTTGCTAGTATCTTTTGACATGTGAATAATGCTATGATATTAATTTGTATTTCAATTGTATAAGTTATGAGTACTTTTGATTATGAGTAACTTATTTTGAGTTTTGGTTGGGATGAGAATAGTGAAACTTGAATTCTTATTATTGTTATACAATTAAAATTGAAGTTTGAGTCTTGAGTTGGCTACATTATGTAAATTCCTAAGCTTGAATCTTATTGTCATCATAAACATTTAAAGATTTTATATATGCTTTATCTTCAGAACACAAGAAGACTTGAAATAAAGTTTTTAATTTATTCATAGAATTTTCTATCAATATTGCTTTCTTATCCTTCTCTTTGAGAGCTTCATTCATGGAAACATATTATATATTCTCTTTTTATGAATCCTATAGCTATAGTTGTTGCATTTTTTTTTTGATATCTTGTGTCTGTCATTATCCTAGTGTAGGGTACCTAACAACCCTTGTTTTGGCTTTGTTTGTGTTGTTGTTTCTTTGAGGCTTGCTATGACTCTATCAAAGTCAGGGTGGTGTGTTGATGTGCTTAGATCAATTTGGTTTGAATAAGCCTTGTTTAGGTATGTGCAAGCTAATAAACACTAGGAGGGATACTAGGTGGTCAAAGTGGGTCAAATTCTATGCAATTATGTTTTGGAGGAGGACCCTTCAAACCTTGCGACTCATGAAGAGGGAAAACCAAAAAATTGGGTAGACAATTAGATGGTTCCACTATTCTTCCACTACTAAAGGGAGTCTTTAAAGGAGGAAAAGGAATCAAGCAACCCATGAGAGGAAAACTTGGTGGAGAGATTTTTGGAATATAATTCATGATGTGTGGAACATAATTTATATGCAGTTGAAATGGAGCTAGAACAATATTGTATAATATTAGTGAGGTTGCATTTACTCTTGGAGGGGAAATTGGAAAAGTGGATGGGCATTGAAGGAGAGTTATGTATTATACTACAGGAGGAATAAATTCTTACACCCATGGATTCAAATTGGTAGTCATAGCTTTCTACAATTTTTGTGCCTACTATATTCCTCAGAATATATCTTTCTAAGGGTAATTATAGAATGGGCAATCTAATTTTGAAAGTCGTGGCAAGGAAAAATGTTTCCAAGTGGCCTTCTGGTGGTTGCCCACCTATTTTCATGTCATGTCCTCAATAAACTAATGTTGCACACAAAATCTATGTTGAATCCATGGCCTCCTGCATGGAGAAATAATCACAACATTGGGTGTCTTATCTATTGCAATATAAAGAGGAAATGAAAATGCAACATTATCTATAAACTGCTTGAGTAGAAGTAGTATCAATCAGACAACTTAGAAGAATGTCAAACATAATCTTCGTGAGATGGGCGAAAGAGGAAACTGCATTAAACCTTGAAGTTTTACCTTGAATTAAGTTAGTTCATGTTCAAGTATAGTACTTCTTTCTTCATTAGACGTTCCTTTAAGTGTTCAACTTCTTCTATCTTTTTTATTCTTCCTTGCCACACAATATTTAGTGACTCTTAGAGTCAATTCCATTTGGTGTGCCCAAGAATGTTTGAGTGGTCAATGGGATGGGATGAGCTTGGCACTAGGGTTTACCTAGCCACTTAGAGCTAATGGAGTAGATAGTCTGATCCCATGAAAAATGGTTACAGAGATTCACTAGTTGGTGAATTTGTACTGGCCAACACTACAAGTTTTAGTATTACCTGAGATGGGGTCATAAAATCAAAATAAAATCTAATCTCCAAAAAGTGAGAGAGGTCATTGTAGGTTTTGATAACATAATCCTATAGCACCTAGAATTGCATCCATACCTTACACTAGTTTCGAGATATGCCCCATCAAAGATCATTGCCCTATGACATTTAGTAACCCTTAGGGTCAATTTTGTTTGATGTTCTTGAGAATGTTTGAGTAGTAAATGGGATAGGAAAATCTTAGGACTAGGGTTTACTAAGCTACTTGAAGCTAACAAAATAGACATTTTGATCCCACAAAGAACAATTAGAGAGATTCACCAGTTGGCAACTTTATACCGGGTAATACTACAAGTTTCAACATGACCCAAGATAGGGCTACAAAATCAAAATGGAATCTAATCTCCAAAAAGTGAGAGGGGTTGTTGTTGGTGTCAAAAACATGAGCTTCTAGCACCTAGAATTTTATCCATACCTCACACAAACTCCAAAATATACCCTATCAAAGATCAATACTCTTTGGCATTTAGTGACTCTATGTCAATTCTGTTTAGCATGCCCAAGAATGTTCAAGAAATTAACAAGACACAATGAGCTTAGGAATAGGGTTTACATAGCCACTCGAAGCTAATGAAATAGATAGTTTGATCCCATGATGAGCAGTTAGAGAGATTCACTAGTTGGTGACTTTATATTAGCCAACAACATAAGTTTTAGTATCACCTGAGATGGGACTGCAAAATCAAAATAGAATCCAATCTCCAAAAGAGAGAGAGAGAGAGAGGTTATTGTAGTTTTGAAAACACAATTTTTTAGTACCAAAAATTTTAGCCATACTTTGCATGAGCTCTGAGATATGCCTCATCAAAGATTGTTTTTGTATGGCATTTAGTGACTCTTAGGGTCAATTTTCTTCAGTGTTCTCTA
Source organism: Cupressus sempervirens (assembly GCA_028749045.1). Classification (NCBI taxonomy): domain Eukaryota; kingdom Viridiplantae; phylum Streptophyta; class Pinopsida; order Cupressales; family Cupressaceae; genus Cupressus; species Cupressus sempervirens. The sequence goes on along the minus strand of CM053791.1, from coordinate 756,375,992 downwards.
GAATATTCAAACAATCAATAGGATGGAATGAGTTTGGGACTAGGTTTTACCCAACCACTTAGAGCTAATGGAATAGATGGTTTGATCCCATGATGAATGATTAGAGAGATTCACCAGTTGGTGACTTTGTACTGGTCAACCTTACAAGTTTCAACATTACCCGAGATAGGGCCGCAAAATCAAAATGGAATCCAGTCTCAAAAAAGAGAGAGAAGTTATTGTAGGTGTTGATATCATGATCTTGTAGCACCCAGAATTATATCTATACCTCATACGAGATATGAGATATGCCCTATCAAAGATCATTTTCCAATGGCATTTAGTGACTCTTAGGGTCAATTTCATTTGGCATGCTTGAGAATGTTTGATTAGTTAACAAGATGGTAAAATCTTGGGACTAGGGTTTACCTAGCCATTCAAAGCTAACATAGCAAATAGTTCAATCCCACGATGAACAGTGAGAGAGATATGAGAATGATATGTATGCTTAGGCCAATTTGTGCAAGATATGAGTAAAAGTTGCTAATTAAATGAAATTGGGTGTTTTTGATTTTTTTATTAGGATAGCCTAGGATTATGTGTTTTTTAATATTTAGAACCTTTTCCAAGTCCTAGAAGCGAAATCTAGTGAACTTTGCAAAAGTTGCACTTCTTGTGCAAACTTGCAAAAGTTGTAAAAGTTTCTCAAAAATGCAACTTAGTTGGAAAGGAGTGTGAAATCTAAAAAGAAACCTTCTAACATTCTAAAATTTATTTCCCATACTCATATACCTAAGCATGGGTAGTTACAACTTTCCAAACCTCCATTTGCAACATTTTGCAAAAATTGCTGAAGTTGCTCAAGCAACATTTTGAGCAACTTTGCAACTTTTGAGCAATTTTTGCTCTTTACATCTTTTGGTCAAATGGGTTGATCTAGAAATACTATAGGACCCTAGTTAATATTCTAGGACCTATTAGGTAACCAAATACCTTAGTTTCCCATCCCTAAAAACTTTTTAATTATTGAGCAACTTTTGGCTTATTGAGCAACTTTTGACCAACTTAGGATCTAATGAGCAATTTTTGCTCTTTTACAAATGCCTTGGGACTAGTTGCTTATTATACACACACAACCTATATTACGATATCAATAATATTTCTAACAAAATTTGGATAAGATTTTGCATGGTTGGAGGCCTCTAATGGAGTTTAGAGAGCTATAGGTGCATGAAATGCATGTCTAAGGTGCATAAACATGAGATCTATCCATTGGAGAGGGGTATTTTATGGTAGATTATTTCTACATATTCCTTTGAGATGGTGAATCAACCTTCAATTGATTTAAGTTGGCTTGGGAAGTTATACATTGAGAAATCCCTAGGTTTGAGGGTTTGTAAGAGACCAATTTAACGATTTCTTAGTTGTAGAGGATGGAGCATCAAATTGACTTGATATTCCTTTCATTTGGTCCATTTGAGGAGAATTTTGATAGTTTGGAGCATTGGAAGCAAGGGCATTAGGTAGTTTCTTTGGGGAAAAAACCCTATTTTATGCTTTAAAAAGCATGTCTAGTTGAAGGATTCATTTTTTGGTCCAAAACAACCTATACTAAGGTTGAGATATGTTAAAGAAGGCTGAAATGGGTATCTTAAAACCCATTTTATTTGAGAAGCCCTTTGGAGAGTTTTGGAGAAAACTTAACATCTTTCTCACCAAAGACCTAGTTGCGGGCAATTAGGCCTACTAGTCAATTTTGAGGAATTTGAGTGCTACCCTATGCTACAAAACCTTCTAACCTTCCAAAATATGCTTCCCCATGCTAAAATACTTGGGCATGGGGAAGCATATTTTGAGGAATTTGAGCACTACCCCATGTTGATAACTTTCTAACCTTCCAAAATATGATTCCTCATGCTCAAATACCTGAGCATAGGTAGTTATAACTTTCTAAAATATCATTTGCAACATTTTGCAAAAATTGCAAAAGTTGCTCAAGCAACTAAGCAACTTTGCAACTTTTGAGCAATTTTTGCTCTTTACATCTTTTGATCATATGGGTCCATCTAGGACCATTCTAGAACCCTAGTCAAGATTCATAGAACCTATTAGGTAACCAAATACCGTAGTTTCCCAACCCTAACAACATTTTACCTATTGAGCAACTTTTGGCTCAATGAGAAACTTTTGACCAACTTAGGACCTAATGAGCAATTTTGGCTCTTTTACAAATACATTGGGACTAGTTGCATTCAAAGGACTCTTGAAACTTATTAGACACACACAACCTCTTAACTAACCCTTAGCATACTTAAAAAACTAAAAATAACCAAAGACTGGGAAAGTCCATTTGAAGCTACCTAGTTGTGCACTATGCATCACAAAAAGTGAGAGAGGTCCATTTTTTTTTTTATTATATTCAATCTAATGAACTAGCTAAATTTCCTTTATATTTTAGTATCTCAAGTATTGCCTCGTGGTCTAACTAACAAACCTTCCAAAGAGTCTTATTATGTGGTTTTACACCATATTTTATCAAGTGGATGTTTGATGTGACAACACAATTTGAATAATGAAGAATCTTCCTCTATGTTTGCCAATCCTTGAATAACTACAAGTTAGGGTTCTTCATACATTATCATCTAATCCATGTGCTAGTTACAACCATCATACCTATATGGTACTCTAAACCTTCACCATCTACAACCAAGTGATATAATTTTTTTGGCATGGACACAATGACACAAATAATAATATGTCCCTTCTTCATTGTCTTCAGGTAAGGTGCAATAACAACAAAAACATAGCCTATAATGATAAATTTACAAAATAAAGTCATAAATTCAACAAATACTTTGCTAAAAGTTATAAAGTTACATATTGAATTTATATATATATATATATATATAAACAGTTGCACTAGATCAAACAAGTATTCAAAGTCAATGGATGAATCCATCTCTACCATTTCTAGTGCTTGTGGGGGATGATAGGTGTCAACTAGGTCCAAAAACTATATACCCCATTTGTCCACTCATTCAATCAACTCACCCTCATCCCAATTTTCCTCTACACATAATGGACAAAAGTATGTCATTTTTCATGTGTGGATACTCCACGAACCTACATCAAATCTTCTAAAAGAGTGCAACTCACATGATCCTATCAATGTGCAACAATCCTCATATGGTGCAATGTTAGTATTATCTATCAACCAAAAAGAACTATAAATTGTAGACTCACCTTCCTTACCTGGGTCTATTGTGGAATTACACCACTAGACAATGGATTTTGCATCTATTAATGTTGCTTCATCTTTGTACTTTAATTATTCATGAGCTAAAGCTCTTTTGATATATGTGACTACACCATTGTGTTCTCCCTTTCGATGACTAGCCTCTATAAATTTCCACATATTGAATTATAGACAACCTATACATCCTGCTCAACCAATAGAACATCTATTTATTCTTGAATTGAGATGTGCAGTTGTCTAACCAAATAATGTGCTAGCAATATGGTATGCCCCTGTTGGCCAAATCTTCATAAAATTGTTGAAAATAACCATGTATAAACTCCATAGAATGTGATTGATCACCATTAATGTAGAAATGGTACTCCCTCAATATCTTCCTATCATCCTTTGTACTTGTAGGTGAATGCATGAATGTTATGTGAAAAAATATGGAAACCTATTGAGAAGTATAATACTTTGCTTGCATCTCATTTTGTGATTGTAGTCTGAAAATCTATGCAAACTCTATAACCAAAAAAATGGTATCTAGTGGAAATGTATCCTTGCAAAACTTCAATTCCAAATCTAGCCATCGAGCTCTATGTGTATGCCTTGCATACTTGTAAATAATCTTTTCACAAAAAATCTTCATGAACTCATACACTACAATCCTTTCAATGACTAAATCATATCTTTTACCTTGTTTCCCATCTTTTAGAGTATATTTCATTGTCTTATATTTTTCATAATCTACTATTTCATTCCCAATTGCATGTGTACTTTCCATATATTCACAAGTTGATAAAAGATGCAAAGAACCACAAAATAAGCATGTACCATCCAAGCATGACATCTTGTAAAATTGTTGATTGTTCCCTATTTCATATAAAACATTAGATATGAATTCTCTTGCAGATCTAGGAGGCTCATTCATGTCACAATCCTACAAAAAAAACTTAGAATGAAAAAACACACATATATGCCTAAAAGCATCAAAATGGTTAGAAAATTAAATATGTATTCTATAGCAATAAGTTGCGCATGTGCGATTTACTTCACATAAAAAGGTTTAGCCATCTCAAAAAATCTTTAACTTATTTAAATTTGAGGATACATACCAATAAATTTTGTAATCCTCCTTACAAAATCTCTTTGATTGGGGGAAACACGCATTGGAAATATTCTTAATAGAGCTAAGTTATTAAGAGAGGAGGGGTAAATCAGTAACTTCTAAAACTTTGATAATTTTAACTATTAATCCAATAGTTCAATTAGCATTTAATTCTTCACATATAATTTGATCTAGTTGTATGCATAAGAAACTGAAAACATGAAAGCATTCATAACACTTTGACACAAAGATTTGGTGACCCAGAAACCTTTCAAATAGAAAGTAAAACTAGGGTGGGGATGATACCTACAAGCTTTAGTACTGTAGTATAAAGTTGGCCCATTAAGACTTACATAGATTACTTCTAATGATTTTCCCTGTTAGGAGCAATAAGGACTACTAGGTCCACCTTGTGAAAGGATTTAGAAAAATACAAAGAAGTATGCACTTGGTAAAGAGATTTACAAAAGATTGCTAGGTCTACCTGGTTAAAGGATTTGATTGATCCACCTATTAGGATGAAATAGTAGCTGATCTTTGATCTGTAACTTAGTTTGCTAAATGAGATTCCTTTAAGTGTACAAATCACCTTGCTGTGATAGATGAATCTTTCCTGCTCCTTATACTGCTCTAGCCTTTGTAATTCACACTTTATACTCTTCTCTTAAGATTAAATTACATATACATGGTTACTAAACACATTAGATGTGATACAATACACTAAATATATACCAATCTACTTATACAAATTACAAAGTTAGCCACTATATAAGTTTACACAAATATTATGAAGTCGGCCCCAGTGTAGACACTCAGGCTCTGAATACTGACTCGATGAAGTTCTGATACTCAACATCTACTATTAGTGCTTCAAATTTTCATGCACTTGGTAGACATAGAAGCTTGGTCCATACTAATCACTTTTAAGTAGTCGTGAACTTAGTTTGCACTATTGACTTGGTAGATACTATGGAACTTGTCATATAAATAGAATCACTTGTTTACCTTTGCATAGCTTGATAAACACTATCACCTTGAGCTCTATATAAACTAAGTCACTTGGTTAACACTAGGTAGCTTAATTAACACTAGACTTGCATCACATTAACTATAAACTTGGTAACCACTACACAACTTGGTTTACACTACTAAACTCAGTGTATACTGAGAAGCTTGGTTTACACTGCTAATCTTCATGGTAACTATAACTACTCAGTAAACACTAGGATTTGTCTAAAGGACTTGGTAGCAACTTTAGGACTTGGCAACAACTAAAATGCCTAGAAAACAATGTTAACTATACAATAAGCTTAGTAGATACTTACAATCTAAATAAGTGTATGTCACTAATAACAAGCTTGACTTTTATGTCAACAACACGAATGTTATTTGTCAAAAAATCTTAAGTCAATGATTTCAAAGCTTCCCTAATTTCTTTATCCTTTTGTAGTATTCTACTGCTACATGTCCATAACTCATTTTTTATTGGATCTTCCACTCTCTCATGCCTTACCATGGCTTTCCTTAGAATACCTATACCAATTTTCAATATTTTCCTTGTCTTTCTCATGAGTTGAGCTTTCTTCATTTGGGTACTTACTATTATTTATGTAAGTATGCATCTTATGATATTACTATTTTTTGGTGTGTGATTTAAACCCACTTTGTCATATGTGCTAGGATTAAACCACAGAAAGAAATAAAAAATTACATGCAAATATAACCAATAACAGAAAAATAATAGATCACGCAGAAATGAACACAAGGCACTAAGATTTAACATGGTTCACCCAATCCTTGGGCCACGTCCACCAAATAGCAAGTTCGATCTTATTACAATCCAATGATTACAACTTGATTACAATCTGTAATCTCTTACAGCTCAATACCATTGCAAGAAGCAATTTTGCATCACAACATAATGAAAAATACCTAACCCTAAACCTTTTTATACATGTATTTTATGTCATTTTAAGGTTACAAAATGTTGGCCATATGTCAGCCATTTTTCAGCTACAACATTGGCCACGGCCCAAAAATTATGAAGTATGTATAGTACTTTCTTGATTAGTCACCATAATCTAACAATCTCCCACTTGGAGATTGATCAGGCTCCACACTAAACAACAATATACACTCATTAGATTCTTTACAATTCTTTTTTCATTTAAATGATCCATCATTCTTAGTCCAAGAATCTTCATGATGGGCCTAAATTTTAAATTCCTCATCATTTCAACAAATAATTAGCATTGACCTATAATATCTAGTTCTTCAAAGAATAATATCCACATACAATTAACTTTTCTTTGACAATTACACTTCCCAATCTTGTCAGGCATCTATTTCAAAATGTTAGTATAAATATCAATCAAATATCTTGGTCTTCTAAAATGAATTTTAGAAGGTGTTATAATCTCTTACATTCCCTCAAAATTTTGAACATCAGCATAAAGTTGATTGTCTTGCATACCTTGAACTAAAGATGATGCCTCTTGGAAATAAGATGCATAATATGGAATATCACCTACTTGATATGTTGATGATGTGTCTTCAACATGATATGATGGAGTGTGTATATTATCAAATGTATAAATTAGTGTCTCTTCAACATGAGATGATGATATAACTCCAACATTAGAAGATGGTGTAGCTTCACATCTAAATTTTCTTCTTGAGCATAAGAGTCTCATTTATTCTCTTTGTCTTTTCAATTTTTTCTCTTCATTTCTTTGTATTGGTGGTTTATGTTCCTCTTTGAAAGAAAATTCTTCATTATTGCATTGCAATTTTCTTTTTTTAGATAGTAGTTTCTGTTGGAATTGTAGATGGAGTAACTAAAGGGGGGGGAGAATCAGTTACCACAAAAACATGTCCACAAATCCCTTAGATGTCTTAATATTAATTTACTATTGATACATGATAAACATTGTAAGAATGTTGTAACTTGGTAGATTAACCAGTTACTGATCATCTAGCATTCATAATTATTAATATGTATGAAAGTAAAATGAACAAAAGAGACACCAGATTTAACCTGAAAATGCAATATGGGAAAAAACACCGAGTAACTAGCTACCAATTTTTTACTCTTCTAAAGTGAGCCCTATTAGGAGCCAACCTTGTTAAAGGTTAAAATACACACTATTAGGTGTGACCCTGTTAGAGGATTTAATCACCCTATTAGAGGTGGCCTTGCTAGAGGTCTTTAGAAAAATTCAACTGAACTATCACCTTGTTAGAGGATTTACAAAATGGCTGTTAAAAACACTCTGTTAAGAGATTTGAAATCACTGCTACAATTGTTAGAAAGAAAAAATGAATTAACCTGAATAAGATGCAACTAAATTTGCTAACTACAGGTCTCTATTATGCATCATTAGATCCTCCTTGATCAAATATGGCTTTGTTATTCCTCAATGATCTCTGATCATCCTTCAGATTTGCTTCCACAATAACCAGTCCTCATTTCTCAATAATTCCACACTTGCATCTCACACACTTAGAATTCACAACTTGACCTCTTAATTATATCGTTCAGATTGTCAAGTTGGCTCATTCATATGTTACATTTACCTATAAACTATACATCAGTCAGCTATAAATATTACTCTAAACAAATAAACATTATTTCATAAACAATGAAGTCCTTTACTGGCTGATCCTACTCAGTAAATACTCCTTCCAAAAATTTCCTGAGTTAACCTTCTTGACTCAGTTAATATTTCAATATCTATAAAATCCTTTGACTGCTTCTCCCACATTTCCTTTGATGATAAAGTGAGCTCAGTAAAAACTAAATTTCTTTGATTACCTTCGAAGCTCGATAACAACTATTTCTTTTACTAATCTTCTGAGCTTGGTAGACATTGTTCTTTGCCTTACTGACCATCAGAGCTCGGTAGACACTATTATTTGCCTTGCTGACCATCTGAGCTCAGTAGACTCTATTTTGATAACTGATATGACATTTTTGTGATATCAAAGACAATACACAATTGAACAATTGTATCCAACAATCTCTCTCTTTGGCATTGATGGCAACACAACATGTCATAGCAGAATGGAATTTGAAAACAAGTCTTTATTGAAAAAATACTTCATGTTCTACAACAAACTCCCTCTTTCATAATAATATCCCCCTCTTACACAAACTCTTATTATATTGCAAATTTTAGAAAGATATGGCAATGACAGTATACAGTGATAGTATATTCTCCCTCTTTGACAACACATGTAAAAGAAAACATAAATCAACTGAATAGAATTGTACCTAATGTACTGATTCATATGCAATGTCTTCATTACTTTGTTGCATGAACTGATAGATCTTCAATTTTGTTTCTATTGATGCATCACTAAAACTATATTTTAGTAAGCTTCAGATAGGGGAATGACCCCTAACTTACCTCTAAGATAAAATAATGCATCCTTAGGTAAAGGCTTTGTGAATATGTCAATAATTTGTTCCTTTGTATGGAGATATTCTAATCTAATTTCTTTTTCTTGTACCAATTCTCTAACAAAGTGATACTTTATGGCAATATGCTTGGTTTTTGAATGCATCACTGGATTCTTGGAGATATTAATTGCACTTGTGTTATCACAAAACATAACAACGGGTTCTTTGATTTCTTGCCTTATACCTTCCAATAACTGTTTGAACCACACAATGTTTGAATAGTTTACTACTGCTACAACATATTCAGCCTTTGTTCTGGATTGGGATGTACAATTCTGCTTTTTACTTGTTCAAGAAACCATTCTTTTTTCAAGAAAGAAAGCTCCTCCACTTGTGCTCTTTCTATCATCAACATTTCTTCCCCAATCTACATCAGTGAACACTTTTAAATTTAGATTTCCTCCAATTTTATACCATAATCCATAATCTTTAGTTCCTTTTAGGTATCTCATGATCCTTTTGATTGCCATCATGTGATTTTATTTTGGTTTTTCTAAGAATCTTGCTACAATTCTTACTGCAAGGGCAATGTCTAGTCTTGTATGTACTACATACTGCAACTTTCCAATCATAGATCTATACAATGTCTGATCCACTTCCTTTGATTCATCATCTTTGGTAAGTTTCAATCTAGTACACATAGGAGTTCTAACCGGTTTGCTTTCTTCCAGACCAAACTTTTTAAGTATCTCCTTGATATATTTAGATTGAGTGATGTAGATGCCATTCTTACTTTGTTGAATTTGAAGACCAACAAAGAATTTTATTTCACCAAACATTGACATTTCAAATTCCTTGTTCATTTGTTCTGAAAATTCTTTGCAAAGATCATCATTTCCTGTGAACAAAGTATCATCTACAAGTATCTATGCTAAAACAATCTTATTATCTAGTCCTTCCTTTATGTGCAAAATATTGTTATCATTAGTTCTTTGAAAACTAATATGAATAAGGTAGTTATGCAATCTTTCATACCCTGCTCTAGGGGCTTGTTTCAGACCATATAATGCTTTATGCAGTTTGCAAACCATGTCTTTCTTGTTTTGATCAAAAACACCTTCAGGCTATTCAGTGTAAACCTCTTCATCCATAATGCCATTGAGAAATACTGACTTGACATCCATTTGATAAACTTTGAATCCTTTATATGCATCATATGCAAGTAAGGTTCTGCCACCTTCCAATCTTGCAACAGGAGAAAAAGTTTCTCCATAGTCTACACATTCTTCTTGAGAGTATCCTTTGCATACTAGTCTAGCTTTGTTCCTTGACACCTTACCATCTTCATTTAACTTGTTTCTAAATACCCACTTAGTTCCAATCACATTTTTGTCTTTAGGTCTAGGTACAAGAGTCCATGTTTTATTTTTCCCTATTTGTTCTATCTCTTCATTCATAGCTTCAATCCAACTTTCATTTTCTAATGCATCTTTGATATTTCTAGGTTCAAAATCAGCAAGTAAACAAGTTCCTTTCAACTTACTTCTTGTCATTGTTCCTTCTGATTTATCTCCAATGATCTAATCTGGTGCATGATGCTTCGTGACATACTTGGCTAACACTGGCTCCTTGTCTTTTGAATGACTTCCATTTTTATCTTTTTGTGTCTCAACTTCTAGTTCTGGATCTGGTTGCTTAGGCTCGGTAGATGTTCATTCGGTAGCTTCTATTGCAACTTAGGTTCTTTCAACTTGGTAGGTATTAGCTTAGTTTGAACTTCCTGTGACTTGGTAACTGAAGACTCTGGAGTTGATGATTTCTGATTAATAGGTATACTTGGCATTGTATCAGGTTCAATATAAACAAATCTCATGTAGTCTTCAGGTTCCTTTTTTCTTTCTTCTTCAGATCTTTTTGCAAAATCATCAACTTTCACATGTGCACTTTCTATGACTTTGTGAGTAGATAGATTCAAACATCTAAATGCTTTACTTTTGTAAGAATATCCCAAAAATATTCCTTCATCACCCTTTACATCAAATTTACCTTTTCTAGATTATTTCAAAATGTAACATTTTCTTCCAAATACTTTTAGGTAACTTACATTGGGTTTGTAACCATACCATAACTCATAGGGAGTCTTGAATGAGTCTGTTTTCAGCTGTACTCGGTTCAAGGTATGAACTGCAATGTTGATAGCTTCCTTCGAGTATTTGATAGTAGTGATCTTTTCAATCATTAGGGTTCTTACATAGTCCATGATAGATCTGTTCCTTCTTTTAGCTATTCCATTTTGTTCAGGGGTTCTTGGTGCTAAAACTTGTCTTTTGATTCCTCTTTCAATGAAAAATTTATTGAATTCATGTGAAATAAATTCACCACCTTTGTTAGACCTTAAATATTTTAGTATTTTTCATGTTTCCTTTTCCACTATGGCCAAATACCATTTGAATTTTTCAAATGCTTATGATTTCTCTCTTAGGTACATGATAGTCATCATTCTTGAATAATCATCAACAAAAAGAATAAAAAATTTCTCACCAGTATAGCTTTCAATGCCAATAGGTCCACACAAGTCAATATGCACAATTTCTTGAACTTTTTTAGACTGATAGTTCTTGCTTTTAAAACTCATTTTTCCCATTTTGCCAATTTGACAATTCTTGCATAGACCAACCTCAGGTTTCTTTATGTTAGGAATGCCTCTTACTTTCTTGAATTTACTTATCTTTACCAAGTTGTCAAATTTTACATGACACAACCTTCTATGCCATAACCAACTTTCTTCAACTTGAGCAATAAAACATGAACATTCACCAAGTTCAAGATAAAACAAGTTGCCTTTTGTTTGAGTGCCTGATCCAGTCAACATTCCTTTGTCATCCAACAGTCTTTTTTTTCCATGCATAAATTCCACTTTGAATCCATTATTGAGTAGCTATGCCACACTCAACAAATCATTCTTTAGTCCTTCTACCCAATATGCATTGTCACATACAAGTTCCTTGGTCAGTAAGATTCTTCCTTTTCCTTTTATACAATAAGGTTCATTGTTACCAAACCTTACACTGCCACCATCATAGTCTTCAAAGTGTTGAAACTTAGTTTTATCATCAGTCATGTGATGAGAACAACCACTATCTATAATCCATGTATCATTTTTTCGTACATGAGAAATAAGTGTCATTTCTTCATCATTATCAAATTCATCCTTTATAGCTATGTAAACAATTTCATCTTCTTCTTTATCATTAGAATCATTAGAATCTTTAGCCATGAAACATGTCTTCTTACCTTTTTCCTTGAATGATTTGAAGTCTTTCTTGCCATTGCACTTGTGACCCTTTTTCTCATCCTTGTTTTTTTTATTTGGGCACCTAGCAGCAATATGTCCAATTTTTTCACAAGAAAAACATATTAGAGGAACCTTACCTTTTCATTTTCTTTTGCCTCTTGAATATTTTCTTGCTAGCAGAGCTTCAATCACTTCAAGATCACTATTTGAACTCTGTTTTGATTCTTAATCACTATTTGATTAAGGATCCTTTAGCTTTTTGCCTTTTTCTTTGAGTGAAAGCTTGGCTTCAAATGTTGATTCAATGTTTTTGGTAGCTGAAACATAATTATCATAGTTATCTAGCTCAAATGCAGTTAATCTTCCAACTATGGCCTCTAGATTTATCTTATGATTTTCTTCACATCTTCTTTCTTAAATTGCAGAGACTCTGATTACATAAATGGGAAGTAGAGTTCTAAGAACTTTACTTATAACTATCTCCTCCTTGATATATCCTCCAAATGCTTTGATTGCACTAACACATGCTTTAACTCTTTCAACATATTTTTCAATATTTTCCTCCTCTCTCATCCTCATTTGATCAAATTGTCCTCTCAGACTTTCTACTTTGGCTCTTCTTACATTATCATCTCCTCCATAGATTTCTTTCAACTTGTTTCACATTTCAAAAGAAATTTTGTAGTCCTTGATGTCATCAAATTCTTCATAACTCAGAGAAAACACTATATCTATCATCATGTTGTTGTGGGTCTTCTTTTCAGCAATATCATTGACAGATAATGTACCAGTAGGTTCTACATATTTTTTATCAAGGTACTTCAGTCCTATATCTCCAATAGAAACTAGATGAAGTCTCGTCAACCCTTTCCATGCTGAGAAGTTGTCCCTGTTAATTCTTAGAATTTCCCTCTTATAAGACATCCTGACCTTTGGCTTAGATCCTTGAAATCTTTTCCTAAAAGCACCAAGAGCTCTAATACCAATTATTGGAATTGTAGATCGAGTAAATGAGAGGGGGGGGGGGGGGGGGAGGTGAATCAGTTACCACAAAAACATCTCCACAGATCCCTTAGATTTCTTAATATTAATTTACTACTAATACTCGATAAACACTTTAAGAATGTTGTAACTCAGTAGATTAACTAGTTACTGATCATCTAGCATTCATAATTATTAATATGCATGCAAAAATTAAAATGAACACTAGAGACACTAGATTTAACATGGAAAACCAATATGGAAAAAACCACCAAGTAACTAGCTACCAATTTTTTAGTCTTCTGAAGTGAGCTCTATTAGGAGCCAACCCTGTTAAAGGTTACAATACACACTATTAAGTGTGACCCTGTTAGAAGATTTAATCACCCTATTAGAAGTGGCCTTGCTAGAGGTCTTTAGAATAATTCAATTGAATTGTCACTTTGATAGAGGATTTACAAAATGGCTCTTAAACCAACTCTATTACGAGATTTGAAATCATAGCTACAATTGTTAGAAAGCAACAATGAATTAACCTGAATAAGATGCAACTAAATTTGCTGACTACAAGTCTCTGTTTTGTATCATTAGATCCTCCTTGATCAAATATGGCTTTGTTATTCCTCAATGATCTCTTATCATCCTTCAAATTTTCTTCCACAATAATCAGTCCTCATTTCTCATTAATTCCACACTTGCATCTCACACACTTAGAATTTGCAACTTGACCTCTTAATTATACCATTCAGATTGTCAAGTCAGCTCATTCACATGTTACATTTACCAATAAACCATACATCAGTTGGCTACAAATATTACTCTAAACAAATAAACATTATTTCATAAACAATGAAGTCCTTTACTGGCCGACCCTGTTTGGTAAATATTGCTTCCAAAAATTTCTTGAGTTAACCTTCTTAACTCGATTAACATTGCAATATCTGTAAAATCCTTTGGCTGCCAAGTTTACTTGGTAAGAATTGAATTCCTTCATGAGAGCTCAGTAAGAACTACTTTTTCCACATTTTCTTTGATGATCGAGTGAGCTTGGTAAAAAATAAATTTTTTTGATTACCTTGGAAGCTCGATAACAACTGCCTACTTAGTAGATACTACAAGTTTTCTTTTACTAATCTTCTAAGCTTGGTAGATATTGTTATTTGCCTTACTGACTATCAAAGCTCATTAGACACTATTCTTTGCCTTACTGACCATCTGATCTTGGTAGACTCTATTCTGGTGACTAATATGACATTTGTGTGACATCAAAGATAATACACAATTGAACAATTGTATCCAATAGTTTCATTTTATCTCTTTCAATTGCCAAATCTTTCTCCCTCTCTTTTGTTGCTTGAGTTTTTGGTTTCTTTCTTGACATGATGATGATTTATTTATGTCAAATTATTCAAACATCTGAATTACTTACAATTTGTAAACAATAAATCATTCAAATACATATACAAATTATAATCATTTCAATGAATACACAATATATATTAAACAACTTATCAAATGTCTAACCATTTCCAAATAACAATTCATTCTAACATACAAATTTCAATGAATTCACTGTATATTAACTAATTTGTCAAATTATAATGAAATTTGTCTCTATAGTAATATAGAATATTTAAAATAGACTACACCAACCTTTTCTATAGAAAGAATGTTTAAAAAGCCTTCAAACTGATGGCCTAATTTTTCACCTACTTATAATTTTTTTAAATATGGTGAAAATTAAGAAGAAATTTGTTCTCATTTGCTTAGGGTTTCTAAAAACTTTTCATTCCTCATGAAAAAACCCTAAGGAAATTTTCTTGTCTTTTGTTTCATTGGAATTCATTTGAAATAAGCTTGCAATTTTTAAATAGGGATATATGAAAAGTCTAACTTATACCATTATATCCCTATGTATTTTGGTTTTATTGTTTCATTATGTATCATGCCTTTTTATCCTTTAAGTTGTGATTTTGTAAAAGTATTTTAATTTCAACATCACCCTATTTTGATCACTAACCATGTTCAATGGTGCACAAATGCAGAATGGTCTATCACCAATTCATCATAGCATTAGAGTAGTTAATGCTAACATGTGAGTTAATAGTGCAAAGAGGTGATATAATGGAAAGCGCATGGTTGCAAGTCAATGTAGGTTTAAGGAATTTGAAGTCATGATGTTGCAAAGGACATAAATAATAGTCAAAGTTGAATCATTACATGATCGTAGGCAACTAGATAAGTCATGAGGTCTAAGTCGCAACGATGTGAAAGACAACAATAATTAACTTAAAGGGTTACTACATGCTTGCAAGTAGTGAAGCAAAACTTGGAGTTAAGGTGACAAGGTTGTGAAAGCTTGTAATCGTGCCTTCACAGGGTTAAGGAAAGTGTTAAGCTTTATGGCTGCGATGTTGTGATGGCATGCAAAGGTTAATGTTAAGTGGATATCACACTACCATAGGTTAGTTAGCATTGAAGGGATTTTAAGTTGCAATTTTGTGATAAAAGGAAATGGTTAAGCTTAGATGGTCATTGCAATATCGTAGGATGCAAAATAGTTAAGAAAGTTTAAGTTACAAAGAAGTGACAACACAAAGGATAGTCAAGTTAATAGTTGATCGCAACATCACATGGTTCAGAAGGAAGCTCATGTTCTAAGTTGCAAAGCCATTAAAAGCATCTAGCGGTTAAAGAAAATAGTCACCATGCCCTCACAAATGTTTGAGTTACAATAAAATACTAAGTTATGAAGATGCAGAATGTAATCATGTAGTTAAAAATTTAGACCATCATGATCTTGCATGAGTTTATGAATCATAAATAGGAATGGATATAAATTATGATTGACTTAGGGTCAGAGTTGTGAAGTAGAAAAAGCTTGAAATCATACTTTTGCAAGGTTTAGATATGCTTAAGATTCTACAGTTGTGAAGATGCAAAGCAAAGTGATAGTTAGACATAGAATGGTGATCAAATCTTTGCAGGTCAAGAGCTGTAGTTAAGAAGCAAAGTTGTGAAGTGATGAAGAACTATTTATCACACTATTACATGGATTTTAAGATAGTTAGAATGTTGAGTTACAAACAAGATAAGTGTAAGAATTTGGCTTAGGGTAGAATTCACCCAAGACCAAGGAACTCAACACAAACACAATAGTAGACCAAAGATAAAGTATGATTAAAATGATGATATATTCATTCAATATTCCAATATATGTCATACCAATAGTACACTAGGAGTGCTTGTATATAAAGGCCTCTAGAGAGCTTCTAGAATGAATAGAAGTCAACATCATGATAAGTCATACAAATAGGCACATGTCCACCAGATATGGGTTATCCTCCATTAAGCATGAAAGTAAGTGCAATGATGTGAGGATAAGCTTACAATGGTGTAGCATGCAAATCAATGGTGTACACAACATGTGCTAAATTAGGAGTGTGAATAATTGTGTTGTCTACATGACAACTCAGTGAATGATGCAAACTCCAATGTTATAGACACCATGTGCTTAATTAGAGTTGTGTACTTCTATGAGAGTACACTAACTCCTAAGTGTCTCACTTAAATAAATAATAAAATAATGCAAAATAATAAAATAATGCATTAACCTAAGTAAACTTAAGTAAAGTGTAAATAGTAAATACTTATTTACACCAGCACCCCCCCTTAAGTGCAACTTAGGGGAATGCCCTTAAGCTTACGAAATCTAGGATGAAGTTCATGATGGGTCCCAACTACTAGGCCATGTTAGGTACCCATGTACATAATGAAATGTAATCTCTCATAAAGTAGAGAAAGAGGGAAACCTCATGGGAAAAACCCTCCCCCAAAAAGAGAGATAAAATGATGTATGGATGGATGGAGTAATCAACCCCCCCCCCCCCCATTACGACATACATCTAGTATATACATAAGAGAATGACAAGAAGAGGAAGAGAGATAGGATAGGCTCCCCCCCGAAAGAAGAATGCCTACCAGTGACTGCTCTGATGAAGAAGTTGATCCAATACTATAAAATGGTGTTCCTCCCCTTAGGAAGAAACAAGGCCAAGGGTACAAATGAGATGCTTCCACTATGTGTGGAAAGAATCCCATGGATAACTGATGTTTGAAAAACCTTCTCAACTGACTAAAAAACCTATCTCAAAGAACTGTCTAACTGCTCAAGTAATGAAGAACCCTTATGCAACTACTGATCATAAGTATCCACAATCACTTCAACCTATGACAATCAATCATGTAGAGAATCAAGAAGGTTGGATGGAACCCTTGTGATAACTAAAGAAGATTTTTTTGCATCAAGAAGAAGAGGTAGATCATCAATACTACTCCCCAAATCTGTCACTGAAGCTAGACCTAAAAGACTAGATGTACCTAGTTGTGCCAGACCTATCACTATGGTGATGTATGCATGTGGACTAAATTGATGTAGTGACCTCTCATTGCAACTATCAATAGAATCCCATGTGTTTGAATCTGTTAAGCACTATCACTAGTGTCACTATTAGTTTCCACACGGTATGATGTGCAAAGAGGAGTAGAGAACAAGCTTGATGAACTTTCCTCAAATTGTACATCCTTCTCCACAAAAAATTTGATGTGTCTGTGGATCCAATAGTCTATATGCCTTTACACTATCTTCATAACCAATGAAAGTACAAGGCTGAGGTGACTATGCCTTGCATCCCTTGGAAGATCTGTTTGCCCTTGCAGGACAACCAAAGACTCTAAAGTGTGTCACAATAGGTTTTTTACTACACCATGCCTCAAAAGGAGTCTTTCCATCTAAGTTTGGATGAGGAGATCTATTAAAAATGTGAGTGGTACTACAAATTGCTTCAACTTATAATGATGGATCTAGAGACTTGGCCTGTATCATGCAACTTGCCATAAACATAACAGTTTGGATCCTCAAAGCTACAACATCTATCTTATGTGGACTGAATGTTGTTGGAGTCTAAAGATCAATGCCCTCAACTCTACAAAAGTTTGTAAGTCTTCTATTCGCATATCTGCTTCCATTGTCCATTCTTAGAAATTTGATGGCTTTCCTAGATTTTAGTTCTACATGAGTCTTGAAGGCTAGAAACTTGTCCAACACTTCATTCTTATTATGAAGAAAGTAGATCCAAGTGTATCTTGAAAAGTCATCAAAGAAAGTAAGTATGTAGTAACCCTGGCTGAATGTAAAAGGACCTGCTAATACCATGTAAACCATCTATAGAACACCTAATGCTCTTGAAGATTTCCCTCTCTATAACTTCCCCTCTAGATGCATATCCACTAAATCTATTGAACATTTACCAATGGAAAAGTTGATTTGAGGTAGACCTTTGACCATTTTGTTTGTGCAAAGTTGTTGTAGATAGCGGAAGTCAAGATGACTATACTACTGATGCCATAATTGCATTGTAGAATTTGATTGAGCTAATAAGGCCTTTAAAGGAGACTTGGGCACAAAATGGGAGAAAGAGTACAACCATTTTTTATGATTCACTTTCCCCACTACAACCAAGGAGTCATCTATAAGACTGTGCACCTGTACTAAGTCAGGAAGGAACTCAACTCTATGTCCATCTCCAAGGTGAGTGATTTGGTAGATTGATAGGAGATTAGAACTTAGGTTTGGAACATAGAGAGCACCTTGAAACTCTCCATTTTCCATTTCCAAATTTCCTTTCCCCTCAACTTCCATTTTTGTATCATCTCCTATGAAGAGGTGTGGTACCTTTGACTACTTCATTGAAGAAAAATCCTCCTTTGAAGAACCCATGTGATAAGAGGCACCTGAGTCAAATATCCATTCTTTTGAAGAATTTGAATTTTCCATGAGTGCTTTCCCTTTGCCCTTTGAATTTAAAGAAGACCCTTTATCCTTATAAGCATTAGGCAATGGAACATTATGTTTCTTCATGAAGTTGTTCAACTCATCAATCTTATTAAGATAACACTCATGTTGTTCACGACCAAATTTCTTGCAATAAGCACACTTTTTCTTCTCGTTATTGTTGTCCCCCTTCTTGTTGGAATTTGAGAAAGACTTGCCTTGTTGATTGGATTGTGGTGTTGTCTTTTTTGTATCCTCTAGTTTGTTCTTCCATTTCTTCTTCTTACCCTTTCCTTGATTTGAAGACTATCCAACTAAATTTTGAGAACCCTCATTGTTGGCCACCAATGCTTTAGACTTAGGTGATTTGGGAATCCCCATTGATTTCAACTTCTTTTCTTTAGTATCCAATAGATCAACATATTCATCAAAAGTGACTTTCTTATAGGCAGACCCTAAGGTAGTCTTTAAGGTGTTAAAAGAAGATACAAATGTGGAATACTCCTATGGTAGCTTGTTATGTATGAGATAGATCAATCTATCATCTTTTATTGAACTCCCACAATCAGTAAGCTTTGTCCTTAGTTCATTCACCTTGATGATGAAATCTTGTATTGAGTCAAATGACTTAGGATCTAAGGAGACAAGCTCATCTTTGATTTTGAAAACATCCTCTTTAGACACTTTACCATATAGGCTTTCAAGGGTATCCCAAGCTTCCTTGGATGTAGAACACTTCTTAATTTGATACATGATCTTATCATCAACCCCAAAACATATATCACCTAGGGCTTTCCTATCCATCGCCACCCAAGCTAAAATATCAGTTGTTGATTCATTATCACCTACTAGTTTAGGAAGAGTACCATCTACATATTGTGAAACTCCATTATGCATTAAATGATAGCACATTTTTATGGACCATGTAGCATAGTTATGAGGAGTTAATTTTGGAAACTTAAAATTTCCCATAATGCTAAAAATGAAAGAAAATTGCAAAAAAAAGAGAACACAACACCAAGAACACCCCCCCTCTTCACTAATTTAAGAAACCCCCCTAAAATAGATGCTTTTGGGAACTTTATCAATAGTGTGATGACAATGGGTCACTTTTCAATTTTGGCCTTTGTGGACTTTTTGATTTTGCTTGTTACAACCTCTTAATGGATTACAAATCTAAAACTTTACAATGTGCTACAATTCTAAAGCAATACAAAGAAAAGAATGGCCCTATTTCTAAAAGTGACACTTTTGTCTACACAACCCTACAATCTAACTAGAGATCTAGAAAGTAGACAAAAAATAATGTACTTTCAAAAAAAATGAAACCTATTTTCAACCCTAGATGTGCCTGTATGGAGCATTTGAAGCTGCAAAATGTAAGATTATGCAAGTACAGTTGCAAAAAATTCAAATTCTAACAAATCCATGAACCAAAACCAGAGAAGAGCTACATCACTAAAATGTTTAGGAAATTTTACCCGATTCAAACAAAATTGCACCTGATTTGGAGTCTAGATGACTAAGATAGGGCCTCCCAAAGTCGGACTTCAAAATCTAAAATTAATCTAAAGACGGGTTACATCAACAAAAGATGGGGTTAAATTTGACAGTCGTATGGCCATCGTGGTAGTTTAAATTTGACCAAGTATGAAAATCAGATGGCTGTCAAATTTAGGCTCATGAACCTAATGGCATTAGGGACTCCCACCTTTGTGATGACATTAGCATGATGTCAACCGTATGGATGATGATGACAACAATCTACGTAGCAGTGCCATACCATATAGATTGTATTGAAAATCCAACATGTCCTCTAACTTGTCATACTTATTTGCTAACTGTATAGGCTTGTCTGGATCTGACTAGGCAAATGATGCAGTGCTGACTATGCTAAGGGTGGAGACACATGTCAAAAATCTACACTATCGTGTTGCTTATGTGGCAAGAAACAATGGGAATAGAAGCTAGTGACATGAGTCACAATGCAACTGGGCTACATCTCAAATTCATTAAGTGTTGCATGGCATGGGAGGTTGGAGGGTCATAAGTTGCTATGGCTAGTATTCCATGTGGCTGAGCCTTATTCATTTGTGTTTCTCATATTTAAAGCACTAGAATTATTGTTTGCAGCCACTAGAAATAGAGATGTTACTAGTATATACTGCACGTAGGCCAGAACGGATTTTTGAGGCCACCAATTTTAGAAATTTTTTATCCCACATTTGTGGAGAAGTAGGTATGTAGAATGTTTAGAATACATTACCCACCAAAAAATAAATAAAAGGCCACCAGGAAGGTTGGTTGGCTAGCCACTAGTGAATGGTACTTGTTGTCGGTGGTGCAATTTGTAGGTTTTCCTGTGTGGTTTGATTCAAGCAGTACGACAATAGATTATTGTACAATGCTTGGAAATTCTAAAATGCCCACGGAATAATGAATAAACCTTGCAATAATTAATACAAATAATTCTAAAATTACAAAGCTAGGATCTCACAGCCTGGTTCTACAAAAAAATTTCTCCACCTGAACGCCCGACTGGGAAAATTTTTTGAAAATATATTTCTAAAAAATATAGATAAATGCAAAGATTAAAATAAATAATAGATCCAAAAATGAATTAATAAGATCTGCTAATGACCATACTTGAACTAAAAATCGAGGCTTCTAAGTTTTTATTTGTGAAAAAAATTGCCTCTTGATCAACTTTAACCTAGCATGGGAAAATTTATAATCGATCTTTACTGAATCGATGTTCTAGATGCAATAGTGAGGTTAGATCTAGCTCTAGACACTCCCAATTTCTACAAATTCTTGAGATTTGATTTGAGGTGCTAAAGCATGAACAATCTCAAATGGCTATGTGTAAAGAATCTCCCTCAACTCTAATACCATGTAAGAATTTGGCTTAGGCCAAAATCCACCCAAGACCAAGGAACTCAACACAAGCACAACAGTAGACCAAAGATAGAGTATGATCAGAATGACAATATATTTATTCAATATGCCAATATATAGCATACCAAGAGTACACTAGGAGTTCCTGTATATAAAAGCCTCTAGAGAGCTTCTAGCATGCATAGAAGTCAGTATCATGATAAGTCATACAACTAGGCACATGTCGAGGTCAGATATGGGTTATCCTTCGTTAAGCATAGAAGTAAGTGTGATAATGTGAGGATAAGCCTACAATGGTATAGCATGCAAATCAGTGGTGTAGACAACATGTGCTAAATTAGGAGTGTGAAGAACTATGTTTTCTACATGACAACTCAGTGAATGATGCAAACTCTACTATTGTAGACACCATGTACTTAATTAGAGTTGCATACTTCTATGAGAGTACACAAATGCCTAAGTGTCTTACCTAAATAAATGATAAAATAATGAAAAATAATAAAATAATGCATTAATCTAAGTAAACTTAAGTAAAGTGTAAATAGTAAATACTTATTTACACCAACAATAAGAAATGGTTAACCAAAAATGTTCAGCACAACATTGCACAGTTAAAGCAAGAATCATGTTTAGCAGTTGTGAGGAAGTGATAAGGTAATTATATGAAGCATCACAAAATCACAAGCATTAAAGTGCTAAGTTTCAACCCGCGGTAAGGATGTGAAGTAATGAACAAAAAAGTCATCACCAAATTGCAGTAATCAGAGAGATAAAGTGGTGAACAGTGGCAAAGTAGCAACAAAGCATAAAATAAAGTGACTAAAATTTTGCAAGATCATGTACTAAATGAAGAAATGAAGTTGTGAAGGAGCAACTAAAGGTAATCACAACCTCATAGACCAGAAATTGCAGGTATCGAAAAAGGTAATGAAGTTGTGAAATAGTAAAGATAACCTCATTTGCATGGTCACAACTAGAGATAAGGAAAGAAAAGAAACTACAAGGAGGCAATGATAAAATGTTCATTGCATCATTGCAGCTTTCAATTTTAACACATAAAATAGTTTTCAATAGCCTTGTCTGAGTTGGATGTAAAGGGTATGAGCTGGAAGTACAAAATTGAAAAAGGAAAGATTTTTCCATCTTTTTGAAGATTGATAGGTTTTGAAGTGTGTTGATTTAAATGCCATTAATGCCATACTCTTGTTGTAGAGATAGATAAATTTTGAAAGACACAAAGATTTTTATTATTAGTTGCATAATGTTTTGAGCTTTTAGAGTGAATTTGAGTTATAGAGTGATTTAAAGTGATTTTCAAATATACAACATTTAGAGTTGATTGAATTACTTCGAAAAATAGCTCAAAAAGAAGGTGATTTGATTGCACAAGTCCAAATTGAAGAATCTACATCTCAAGAAAAAAGTCATATCTCATTTGTGGAAGAATGGATGCATATTCTACTAGGTTCTACTAATGCACAATCAACAAATAACTACACCTTCAGAGATCCATATGCATTCTATAGAGATGCAAAGGTTCTAGATAGGAATGGATATGAATTATTCTAGATCTTTTATAAGAATAGAATAGAGAAATTTTTAGTTTGCAACCCTTGGGTTAGAAATTTAGGTAAACTAATTATGCAAAAATTATTTATGGATGTGGACCTAGTAAAGGAATTAATCAAATGTTACAATCTAGTTTGCAAGTCATTTCACCAAAGAGATAGGAGCATTTTCCTGGCTCTAGAGAAGTAGACATTCATAGAGGCATTCGATCTGAGAGGCCCAATGTCATTTCCTATTAACATTGATGACTTAAATGAAAATTTAAAATTCCAGAAGAGCTTTTATATGGGTAGGGTAATGATAAGACACATCCCTATGTCTAGAAAAGAAAAGGGATAGATTCCAAAGAAGAAGGAAGTGGATAACATTATGCCTCTTGAATTCTTTCAGAGGTATTTCAAGAATATTGTCTTTAGCCTCAACAAAGTCTTAGATTCAGATGGAACAATGATTACCCTAGGAGGGCACTATGTCATGGCTCTAAATATTCAAGACCCTAACACCAATGTTGGGTATGATTATGTAACATATATAATTGATAAAATCCATGAGGAGATGATGCAGGGAGTTGTGAGTAACTAAGGCCAATTGGCACACTCAAGAGTTAACACAACGGAAGCAAACACAAAAGAGAAAAACACCAGAGAGAGAGAACAATATTCTTTATTGATTCATAAAAATATCATTATACATGACCAACTATAAGGCCTTTTTGGTTATGGCTAGATACAAAATACATTCAAATAGCTTCAAGTTTGGATTTCCAAACACATATGTTTTCCATTTCCTATCCTCCTTCTATCATCTATCTTCTCTTTGATGGATCAATAATAATTACTAAAGACTTCACCACAACCCCTAATTATTAAAATCTAAGCCTCAGTTATTCCTAGAATGCTAAAACTAAATAAACCTAACATTAAATACTTGAAGAGCCACAAGTTGGCCTCCAATAGAAATTAAATGTCCAAAAATTGATAACTGAGAAAAATTGTGATATCTCCTAGCCTCGATTGAATTAGAACTTTTGCTTTGAACTAAAGGTATTAATTTAGGTCCTCTACAACCTCATAATGTAACAAAGGTTGATTCAACAAGGATAAGTGTGCATCCATCTTGATATTTGTGCACATAAACCTATCATGCAAATCTACTAGAAATCAATACTCTAGGATAATTGCCATATCTTCCAACTTATAAGAATTGTCATATCTCCCAACTTATAATGAATTATAACTTGCACCTTTAATAAAAGAGAGTACTCTAGAGCCTCTTAAATACTTGAAATTTTTAGCCTCTAAATCATTGCATGGAATTAGTTACACAGCTTGCAATAGGCACCCAGAAACCAGAAAAGCATAGCTCCAACAGCAAGGTAAAAATGGCTCAAACCTTAACATGATAACTCCAATCTCTTTACACACATAGGAAAAGGTTCCCCAATGCATCTCCAACACTCAAAAACTACTGAAATATCAGAAATGCAAGACATTATAGCTCAAAAAACCTAATAAAATTGAAAACATCCAAGATAGCAGTGCAACTCAGGATGCTCATGCATTAGACAACAAGGGTTGGAAGAAACGATTCTTCTAAATTGTTGAGATTTCACAACCTAAGCTAAATCCAACTCAAATTGAAAGATCCATGAATCATCTTCCATAGGTCTATTCTTCCACTTTAGTAGATATTTATAATAATCTTTTACCCTTGTGCTCTTACCAACTCTCTGATCCAATATCTATTCAACTTCAATCTACTTCTTAGGATAATACCCTAATACAATAACATCATCATTTGACTCATGATACTTGTATAAATTGGCAATATTTAATATAGGGGATCTATCCATGTCATTAGGTAACTCAATTTCATAAATGTTTCCACTATCAAACTTCTTCAAGATCTTACAAGGTCCAAACTTCTTCATCTTTAGCTTATTGTATGTTCCAATAAGAAGTCTTATTTTCTTTAGATGAACCATCACCTCATCACCAACTTGAAAATCATGATGTCTCCTAGAGTGATTAATGTTTTCCTTATACTTCTAATTACTTTTTTCTATCCTCAACTTCATTTCCTTATGTAAAGATTCCATAAAATTAGCAAATTGTTCTCCTATAGCACTTCTCTTTTGTTCACCAACTATCTCTCAAATTTGATATACATCTAGGCTACATTCCAATAACAATCTCAAAAGGTGTCTTCCCTATACTCCTATTCATAGAATTATTATATGCAAACTCATCTTGTGCCAATACCATCTCCCAATTACTTGGCTTATTCCCAACTAAACATCTTAGCAAATTACCCAAGCTTCTATTCACAACCTCTGTCTATCCATCTATCTATGGATGGAATGTAGAACTAAACTTCAACTTAGTACCCATCTTCTTTCACAAAATCTTCCAAAAATAACCAAAAAACTTACTATCTCTATTAGAGATAATACTTCTTGGTAGTCCATGCAATCTCTCAATCTCTTTAAAGAAAATTTGAGCAACATGCTTAGCATTTGATGTCTTCTTATATGGTATGAAATGAGCCATCTTAGAAAATCTATCCACTACAACAAGTATAGATCATACCTCTTCACTGTCTTAGGTAATCCAAGAACAAAATCCATATTGATGTCACTCCAAGGTTTCTTAGGAATATTAATAGGTGTATACAAATCAGTATTTTGACTTACTCCTTTTGCAACTTGACAAACTCCACAACTCTTTACAAATTTTTAAACATCCTTATACATTTGTGGCCAATAATACTTATCCTTCAAGAAGCTCAATGTCTTATCAATTCCAAAATGTTTAGCCAATCCACCACTATGCTCTTTCTTGATCAAATTCAACCACATGAAGGTACTAGGTGCATTATTCAAACCAAAAGGCATAACCAACCATTCATACAAACCATCTTTTGTCTTGAAAATAGTCTTTCATTCATCACCTTCTCTAATTCTAATCTGATGATAGCCACTCTTTCAATCAATCTTGGTAAAATACTTTTCTCCTCTCAAGCAATCCATTATGTCATCCATCCTTGGCATAGGAATCCTATATTTCATTGTGATCTTGTTAATGGCTCTAGAATTAGTACACATTCTCTATTCTTCATTCTTTTTAGGTGCTAATACAGTTTGTATAGCACATGCACTCAAACTTTCTCTAATCAAACCTTTTTGCAACAACTCATCCACTTGTCTATTAAGTTCCTCATTCTCTATAGGTGTCAATCTAAATGGTGTTTTGTTTGGAAAACTAGCTCAAGGAATTAGATCCATATAGTGACTTATACTTCTCATTTGAGGTAATCCATCAAGTATATCCTCTGCAACAATCTCTTTATACTTATTCAGCAATTTTGCAATTTCTTTTGGTACTCAAATACCACTATCTATTATCACTTAGTTATTACTAGCTTCTATTGCTTGGCCATTACTACCAACACTCGGTCCTCTAGGACCTATAGAAAAAAAAACTTGATTCTTCTTTACTTCCTTTTCAAATTTCTTTCCATTAACAATGCAAACTTTTATTATAGTACAACTAATCTCATCTAGACTTTCAATCAAAGGTAGCAATATTTACTTCTTCCCATTTACACAAAGAGTATATTGATTCAATCTTCCATCATGTATAGCATATTTTTCATATTTCCAAGGTATACCCAAAAAAATATGACAACAATCCATAGGCATAATATCACACAACACTTCATCAAAGTAATGTCCAATCTTGAACTTCACAATATATCCATAGGCATAGTATCACACAACACTTTATCAAAGTAATGTCCAATATCTTATGCTCAACTTTGATCCATGAAACATGATTAGGTTTGCGATGTTTTAGCCTCTACAATTGTAACTTTGTAACCAGCTCTTTTGATGCTAAATTTCTTGAACTTCCACTATCAATGATCACTTTGTAGCATTTTCTAGCCATCTTACATCTAGTCTTGAAAAGACTTCTTCTCAAAATAGGTTCCTCATCACTTCCCTTATTACATATGTTTCTTCTCATTATTATATTTCCTCTAGCCTTAGGTCCACTTGGTGAACTCTCAATGTCTCCTTGAATCACAAAATTTCTATTATTCTACCCACTTTTAGAAGATCTACATTCAAAAGATCTATGCCCTTTTTTACCATATCTAAAATAATTACCATGAAAACTACCTCTAGAATATAAATTACTTCTTCCTTGGTAAGAACTAGAACCTCCTCAGTAAGAACTTCCACCATTCCATCCGGTCTTGTTTGTGTCATCATTCTTCCATTCATATTTTCCTGTATAATGCACAAAACTATCAAATCTACCATCTTCACCATAAGATCTTCCTCTATCTCTCTGGAATCTACCATCTCTACCTCTTTGTCTTTGTTCATGCTTCTTTGTCAGGACTCCCTATACTTTCAAGGCATATTAATATGCTTCTTCCACACTTTCCAAATTTATAAAACTTATTTCACCTTGAATTATAGATCTCAATCCATTTATGTACCTTGAAATTTTCTCAACATCATCATCCACATGTCTAGATCTAATGTCCAATCTATAGAATTCCTCAATATACTCTTTCATAGTAATGTCCTTTTGTCTCAAAATTTTCATTTTTCTCAACAAGCTAACTTGGTAATTAGTGGGAAGGAATTTTTTTCTTTACCTTGTTCACCATCTTTAGCCAAGTTCTAATATTCTCATTTCCTCTCCTTTGTCTATTAGTTTGAAAATGCTCCCATTATAGTGAATCATGAGCTTTCAACCTAGTAACTGTAATCTTCATCTTCTTATTATTAGGAGTGTTTTGATGCTCAAATAACTTTTTCATATCTAAGATCCAATGTAACACAACATTGGTATCCAATTTTCCATCACAAGGAACTAATTCTATAGAAAGCTTTGAATTTTCCATAGACAACACTCTCAAAAACCTTGCTTGATCTTGATCTTCTTCAAGTTTTGGATTAAGGTTAGGTACTACTACTTCATCATCACTTACATCATCAAGATGTGCTCCTCTCCTCTAGGTTGTATCCATAATATCTAATCTAGTTTTAATTTTTCTCAATCTATCTAATATTTCATTATCAACATTTCCTCTACCATGAACCATCTTTACAAATCAAGTTCCTACAAGATTGTAACCCTCTACAAGTTATAGGTCAAATCCACATATCTACAACCCTACAACCAAAGCCAAACCAGGGTTCTACATGATCTGAAGTCTTGATACAAAGTGCCTCACACATTGTTAGTTTTCCTGCACACTTAGGAACAACTAGGCTCTAACACCACCTAATGCAAGGAGTATGAGTAATGAAGGCCAATTGGCACACTTAGCTACCCAAACCACCATGTAAGAGTTAACACAATAGAAGCAAACACAAAAGACAATAGCACCACAGAGAGAGAGAGAGAGAGAGAGAGAGAGAGAGAGAGAGAGAGAGAGAGAGAGTATTCTTAATTGACTCATGAAAATATCATTATACATGCCTAGTTGTAAGGCTTTCTGGGTTACAACTAGATACAAAATACATTCAAATCCAAGAACTAGCTTCAAGTTCAAATTTCTAGACACATATGCTTTTCATTTCATATCCTCCTTCTATCATCTATCTTCTCCTAGATGGATCAATAATAATTACTAAAAAATTCACCACAACCCCCACTTATACCAATATAAGAAAAAATTCATCCTAGAATGCCAAAAAAAAAAAAAAATCTAACATTAAATATTTGAAGACCCACATGTCAATCTCCAATAGAAATTAAATGTCCAAAAATTGATACCCGAGAAATATTACAATATCTCCTAGCCCTGATTGAATTAGAACTTATGCTTAAAACTTAAGGTAGTACTTTATTTCCTCTACAACCCCTTAAGGGCACAAAAGATAATTCACCAAGGATAGGTGTGCATCCATCTCAAAAGTCATGCACAGAAACCTGTCACACAAAACTGCCAAAAATTGATACTCTAGGATAATTGCCATATCTCACAAATTATAATGAATTAGGACTTGTACCTTTGAAAAAAATGAGTACTCTAGTCCTATTCAATACTTTAAATTTTTTGTCTCTAACTCATTTCACATAATTAGCTACATAGCCCACAATAGGCACCCAAAAACCAAAAAATCACAGCTCTAGTAGCAAGGTAAAAATGGCTCAAACCTTAATATGATAACTTCAATCTCTTTGTGCACATAGGACAAGGCTCCTCAGTGTGTCTCCAATTCTTAGCAACTACTAAAAGCTCAATAATGCAAGACATTACAACTCAACAAAACTAGGAAAACTAAAAGCATGTAGGATAGCAGTGCAACCCATGATGCTCTTGCATTAGAAGATCATTGTTTTATAGTTGGGACATTTAGAGAATTTTAGGTTCCCTCACTACTCTTTAATCATGCATTTGATCTATTTCAAAAATATTGATTTTTTTGGTCAAAGCTTCTTTGAATCCATAGAGGAATGGGGAGAAAGATTACTAGTACAAAGGGGAACAAGGGTATGGAAAATATTCTACCCATACTCAAATGTTATTTCCTTCTATAATTATTTCATGCATCCTATTCAAGGTATTTTTTAGTGGCTAATATTTGTAAATTGGCTAATTTTAGAATTTTTTGGCTAGTAATTTGGCTAATAATTTAAAATTTGATACAACCTAAATCGCCATAGTTTTATAAAATTTAGTTCTAGAATATTTAAAATCGCACAATAATTTATTTTATTGAAAAATTTAAACTCAAATATTCACCACAATATTCATTAAATGATTAGATTTGAGTCACCTAAATATAATATATTAGTGGAGAAATTAAATTGAATTGACCAATAATTATCATAATCATTAGTTACTTTAGGGATATATCACTGATACTTAGTCTTCGCTATTGATTTAAAGTATATGTAATGATCCTCATAATATTCTATGAGGTAAAAAAATGTTCAATTTTGATTTGTAATATTCCATGGTGATTAATGAGCTTCCTATTATTATTGAGATTTTTCAATATTTTATATAAAAAATTATGATTCAAAAATAATTGCCAATATTAGTCATATTTAGAATTAAAAATAGAGATATTTGCCAATAGAAATAAATATTTTTTTTCAAAATAATGAAAGATTTGCCAATATTTCATATCTTTTTTTGGAGGTGGATTTCTTAAAGTTTACCCTAATCCTATTTTAAAAATGATAGGATTGGTTAATGAAAGAA
The DNA here is from genome assembly GCA_028749045.1 of Cupressus sempervirens. Classification (NCBI taxonomy): domain Eukaryota; kingdom Viridiplantae; phylum Streptophyta; class Pinopsida; order Cupressales; family Cupressaceae; genus Cupressus; species Cupressus sempervirens. The sequence goes on along the minus strand of CM053791.1, from coordinate 756,345,456 downwards.
TACCTAGGAGTGTTAGGAAGATTGTTAAGCCTAACATGTGTTTTCATGCTAGGAAAAAATTGAGACATGATTGGGGGAGTGCTTTTCTATTTTACTATTATCAAAGTATATGGATGTCCTCAACCACCTCATATCCTACCCAAATATGTCTCTGAAAGATAAGGGTTTATAGAAGTTTTTTGGCAACTAATTTCACTAAATAAAGAATATCTAGGTAAACTTTTCATGAAAGGAACATTTTTGTGTAGATTCTCCAAAGTAGGAGACTTTGAGATAGGCAAGAATGCTATTGAGGAGACCGATGCCTACTACAAATTTCCAACTAGGCTAGCCAAAACATATGACCCCTACAATGTAGTCAAGAATGTCCTAAAAAGCATGAGGGGATATAATTTACCTCCTACAAAACCTCTATTGGAAGAGCATGTTATTTCTGATAGATTGGATGACATGGTGTGTAGAGAAAGAATGATCAAGTTTTGGAATGTTGTCACTTTTGAACAAGAAATGAGGAAAGTTGATCCATCTTTCAAAAGATATTATCCTAAGATGGGTTGTCAGGCTAGATTAGACAAATTTGTTGAAACTTTTGATGAGATATCAGCCCAAGTTCCTAAGGAAATAAGGAAGAAATTTGATCCTGGCTACTCTGATGAAGATATTGTAGTTGTAGTGATGATGAAGAGGATCAGTCTAAAATATTAGAGTTGGTCGAGCAGAGGAATAAGAAAAAAAATATGGTGGAGATTCCACAAAAGGCTCAGCAAAAGGCCTTGCAAATCCTACCTATGGGTAGCTAATATTTTGATGATGTTAGAAGGAGATATTTGATACCTCAAACCTCTAAGGATGAGAAAAGGGCCAAGAAGCTACAACTATAGGCTCAGATGATTGATTATAGAATCATAGAAGCAAACAAGTGTATGAGTGATGATAACTTCATTAAGATAGAATAATTTAAAAGATTCCTATCCAAATTGAAACAAAATGAGTTGGCCCTACAAATGAAGCTAGGTGACTATGATGAGGTAATTTCTAAATTGGTCTAGAAACTACAAGAGTATGATCTTGCTAGTGAAACCCTCATTGTAAAAGAGGCCAGAGACCTACTGAGAAGAAGTGGCATGATTGTCTTCCTAGGATGGGATATTAGTTCCTCTTTTCTACTAGACCAGATGAGGAGACAAGACAAATCAATCTCCTTTGAAGATGAAAATCATTTGGGGGAACTAAGAGGGTCAAGATACAATATTGATGCTCAAACATTAGCTATATGGAGTCTAGCTCTAGAGAATCAAAAGCCTACCCTTATGGAAATTAAAGAGTCCCCTAAAGGGAATTTAATATTTTGGAATGTGCATTCTAAATTTAGTAGCCAGATATATGAAATGAAAACTTTAGTGGCATTTTTGGGAAAGAAAAAAATGTATATTCTTAAAGTATAGCTGGAGGAAACCTATCAGTGGTACATCAAAACCAAGAGGCACTATAAGGAAGAAATGAAGAAGACTTATGTCTTAGAATAGAAAACCCTCAAATTGGAGAATGAAATAGTAGCACTAAAAAATACTATTAGATTAGCTATAGAGGTTAAAGATTAGGGCATCTAGACATAGGGCCAAGCATCTGAGATAGAAAATACATCATGTCAAGCCATGGAAGTTGATGAGGAAGACATGGAGTCCAAAAAGGATATTGAAATTAGATTCATAAAGAACTTATTGGCTCACAAGATAAATGCATTAAAACTAGTCTCACAAAATTTGCAAAGTGACTATCTTATGTTGCAAGAAGTACAATATAGGTGTTCAGAGGTAGTTGCTCTATTGTCTCTAGTTTTTATCATATGGGGTCCTTATACTCCATTTTTTGATGGTATGGTACCTTTTTGGGCACAGAAGAAAGATTTGCCTAAGGTAATTGTTATGAATACCAAAAAAAGATCAATAAGATAAGAGATCTTAATGGTTTTTTTACTAGAAAGATGTAGTTAATTCAAAATAAGATAAAAGCAATTACAATAGGGACACTTAGTTTTGTGCCTACAATTTTGAAAATGATGGAAGAGTTAAGGATTGTGTGGAATGGTTAGCATCTTTTAATAGCATTATAAATCATTCCAGGTTCCTAGCATATTGCAATGATGAGGCAAGTATAGTTGTAGTGTATGATTTGATTGACATGCTCTACAAATTAGAACCAAAAATGTCAAAAATAACTATAGAGGTTAAGGCAATAATAGATGACAAATGGAACAAATGACTTGAGGATTTAGATATAGTTAGGGATGCCAATTGGCTTGATATAGATATAGATATTGCTATTTGGGAAGTCATTGCAGATATTAAATCTTTACCATGTAGTGATAGTGATTAGGATGTTCAAGAATGTATTTAGAGGTAGAAGAGATAAAAGGAAGAAAGAGAAGGTAAGGAAAGTGATAGGAGCTTAAAGACAAATAGAATTATGTTAAAGACACCCACTGAAAGTACCACTTGCCAATTTTGCAACTACACCCTAAATTTTGATCGACATACAAAGAATATTTGTAATGTAACAATATAAAATATCTTATTATTTTTTTTTCCAATGAATTTTTTACATGTGTCCTCCCATCTGAATCTTTTTGTGGTCTTTCCTATAAAAGGATTTCCAAGATGTGGAGTGAGGGTCTGAAGTCTATACAATTTTAGTGTTTATGTTGTGTTATAGTTGGTCTAGTTAGTCTTTATGAAAATTTTTGTGATGTATTAAAGTTACCAGAAAAATAAATCCAAAAATCCCTTAGATGTCTTATAAAACTAGTTACTATTGTCACTCAGTAGCCACATAGAAAAATGTTGTAACTTGATAGATGTATGTTAACTTATTACTAATCTTTAAGCATTCACAAAGATTTAACATGGATGAATAAAAGAAATAACATCAACATAATAGACACTAGATTTAACGTGGAAACCCAATATGGGAAAAACTACCAAGTAACTAGCTACTGATTTTCACTTTTCTGAAGTGAGCCCTATTAAGAGACAACCCTACTAAAGATTACAAAACACATTGTTAAGTGTGACCTTGTTAGAGGATTTATTAACCCTACTAGGAGTGGCCTTGTTAGAGGACTTTAGAACAATTTAGTAGAACTGCCCACCTTGTTAGAGGATTTACAAAATGGCTATTAAACCAACTCTGTTAGGAGATTTAAAAATCACTACTACAATTGTGATAAAGTAATAATGAGTGACCTAAGTGAGATGAAACTGATCTTTGCTGATACAGATCTCTATTCTGCTTTACTAGATCCTCTCTGATCAAATACAACTTTGCAGCTCCTCAAGGATATCTGATCCTTCTTCAAAATTCACTCACACTTTCTTCAATCAACTCACTTGCATGCTAGCTCATTCATTCCATACATTTGAATTTACAACTTCACTTTTTATTTATACCTTACAAATTGTCAAGTTGACTCAATTACAAGTTACATTTACCAATAATCATTACATTAGTTAGCTACAAACATTACATGAAACATTTAAACTTTTTTTTTCAAAACAATGAAATCTTTCATTGGCTAACCCTGCTTGGTAAACACTACTTTAAAAATGATTTCCAGTGTTAACCAAGTGAAGCTCAGTAAACACTGCTAACTCTACAAAATCCTTTGGAGACTGAGTAAACTCGGTAGACACTAACTTTCCTTCGCTGACCTTGTGAACTCGGTAGAAATTAATTTTTCTTTGTTGACCTTATAAGCTAGGTAGAAATTAATTTCTGTCACAGAAGCCTTTGATGCTCAAGTGAGCTTGATAGAAATTGTTTCCATAGTGTAACCTCTAAAAATTCTTGGTAGACTCTATAAATTATTTTACTAACCATCAGAGCTTGGTAGTCTCTATCTGATAACTAATATGACATTTGTGTAACATCAAAGACAACACACAATTGATCAATTGTATCCAACAATCTCCCTCTTTGGCATTGATGGCAACACAACATGTCATAATAGATGAAATTTGAGAACAAGTCTTTTTCTAACAAAATATTTCTCCCTCTTAGATTGTATGCTTACAAACTTCTCAAATACAACAATCTCCCTCTGTGAAGGAATTTCATAGCTTCTTATCAATCATCAAACTCTTCATAAACAATTCAAATTTTAGAAAGATATGACAATATACTCTTCCTCTTTGACAACACATGCTGAAGACAACATAAACCAAATGAGTAGCAATGTACCTTATGTACTGATTCATATGCAATGTTCTCATGATTATGTTGCATCAACTAAAAAATCTTCAACTTGATACCTATTGATGGATCACTAAAACTTCATTTTAGTGAGACTCGGATAGGGGAATGACCCCTAACTTACTTCTTACATACAAGAATGCATCCTTAGGTAAAGACTTGGTGAATATGTCAGCAATTTTTTCCTTTGTATGGACATATTTCAATCTGATCTCCTTATCTTGTACCAATTCTCTAACAAATTTATACTTTATTGCAATGTGCTTAGTTTTTGAATGCATCACTAGATTTTTAGATATGTTGATTGCACTTGTATTGTCACAAAACATAACAACAGGTTCTTTGATTTCCTCCTTCATGCCTTCCAATAACTATTTGAACCAAACAATATTAGAATAGTTTATTAGTGCTACAACATACTCTTCTTCACATGTAGATTGGGATGTACAATTTTTCTTTTTACTTGTCCAAGAAACCAACATCTTTTGAAGAAAGAATGCTCCTCCACTTATACTTTTCCTATCATCAATGTTTCATGCCCAATCTACATTAGTAAACACTTTCAAATCCAAATTACCTCCAAATTTGTACCACAATCCATATTCCTCAGTGCCTTTTGAGTATCTCATGATCCTTTTCATTGCCATCATATAATTTTCTCTTGGTTTTGCTAAAAATTTTGCTACAATACCAACTGCAAGAGCAATGTTTTTCCATGTATGAACTACATACTGCAACTTTCTAATCAATGATCTATATAATGTCTGATCTACCTCCTTTGATTTATCATCCTTGGTAAGTTTTAGTCTAACATACATAGGAATCCCAATTGGTTTACAATCCTCTATACCAAACTTTTTTAGTATCTCTTTGATGTATTTAGATTGAGTGATGTAGATACCATTCTTACTCTATTGAATTTGAAGACCAACAAATAATTTTATCTTACCAAACATTGATATATCAAATTCCTTATTCATTTTCTCTTAAAACTCTTTCCATAGATCATCATTTCCTATAAACAAAGTATGATTCACAAATATTTCTACCAGAACTATCTTGTTATCTAGTCCTTGCTTGATATACAAGCTACTATTATCATTAATTCTTTGAAAACCAATTTGACTAAGAGAGTTATGTAATCTTTCATACCATGCTCTACAGGCTTGTTTTAGAGGTCATACAATGCTTTGTGTAATTTGCAAACCATGTCCTTCCTGTCTAGACCAACAAAACCTTTAGGCTACTTAATGTAGACTTCTTCATCTACTATACAATTGAAAAATGTTGATTTTACATCCATCTGATAAACATTAAATCCTTTGTATGTAGCATATGCAAGTAGGGTCCTAAAACCTTCCAATCTTGCAATAGGAGCAAAAGTCTCTCCATAGTCTATTCCTTCTTCTTGAGAGTATCCTTTACATACTAGTCTAGCTTTGTTCCTTGACACCTTACCATCTTCATTCAACTTATTTATGAATACCCACTTAGTTCCAATCACATTTTTTATATTTTGGCTTAGGTACAAGAGTCCATGTTTTATTCTTCTCTATTTTCTCCATCTCTTCATTCATAGCTTCAATCCAACTTTCATTTTATAATGCATCCTTCACATTTCTAGGTTCAAAATCAGCAAGTAAATAAGTACCTTTTAACTTACTTCTTGTCATAATACCTTCAGATTTGTCTCGAATAATCTAATCTGGTGCATGGTGTCTCCTGACATACTTGACTAATACAGGTTCCTTGCCTTTTGAATGAATTGCATTGAAATCTTCTTGCACTTCAACTTTAGGTTCTGGCTATTCTAGTTCAAGTCCTTTAGACTCGGTAGGCATTGGCTTGGTAGCATCTGAATGTGACTAGGGTTTCTACAGCTTGGTTTGAACTTCTTGCAACTTGGTTACTAAAGACTCAGGAGTAGAAGATTCTTGATTGATAGATGTATCTGGCACTACATTAGGTTCAATGAAAACAAATCTCCTATAATCTTCTAGTTCCTTTTTGCTTTCTTCTTCAATATTTTCTACAAACTCATCAACTTTCACATGTGCACTTTCTATGACTTTGTCAGTAGACAAATGCACACATCTATATACTTTTCTCTTGCAAGAATATCATAAAAATATGCCTTCATTACCCTTTACATCAAATTTACCTTTTCTAGGTTCTTTCAAATTGTGACATTTGCTTCCAAATACATTTAGGTAACTTACATTAGGTTTATAGCCATACCATAACTCATAGGGTGTTTTGAATGAGTTTTTCTTCAGCTATACTCAGTTCAAGGTATGAACTGCACTACTGATAGATTCCTTGTTGTATTTGATAACAATATTCTTTTCAATCATTAAAGTTCTTGCATAGTCCATGATAGATCTATTCCTTCTTTTAGCAATTCTATTTTGCTTGAGACTACCAGGTGCTAATACATGTCTTTTGATTCCCCTTTCAATGAAAAAATTATTGAACTCATGGGAGATGAATTCACCACGTCTATCTGACCTCAAGCATTTCATTCTTTTTCCTATTTCCTTTTCTACTCTAGCCAAATACCACTTGAACTTCTCAAATGCTTCTGATTTCTATCTCAAATACGTGACAGTCATCATTCAAGAGTAATCATCAACAAAATGAATGAAGAGCTTTTCTCTAGTATAGCTCTCAATTCCAATAGGTCCACACAAATTAGTATGCACAATTTCTAAAACTTCTTCAGACTAATAATTCTTACTTTTAAAGCTAGTTGTCTCATCTTACCAATCTGACAATTCTTGCATAGACCAACATCAAGTTTCTTTATACTGGGAATGCCTCATACTTTTTTGAATTTACTTATTTTTACAAATTTATCAAAGTTCACATAACATAACCTTCTATGCCATAACCAACTTTCTTCAACTCAAATAATAAAGCATGAAAATTCACCAAGTTCAAGATAGAACAAGTTACCTTTTGTTTGTATGCTAGATCCAATTAGCTTTCCTTTGTCATCCAGTAGTGATGCTTTTGCATGCATGAATTCCACTTTGAATCCAATATTGAATAGCTATGCCACACTCAACAAATTATGTTTTAGACCTTCAACCCAATAGGCATTATCACATACAATCTCTTTGGTTAGTGAGATTCATCCTCTTCCTTTTATGCAACAAGGTTAATTATTACCAAATCTCACACTACCACCATCATAGTCTTCAAAATGTAAAAACTTTATTTTTTCACTAGTCAAATGATGAGAACAACCATTGTCTATGATCCATGTATCATTTTTACTCACACAAGAGATAATTTCCATTTCCTCATCATTATCAAATTCATCTTTCACAGCAATGCAAACTATTTCATCTTCACCATCATTAGAGTCATTAGAATCCTTAGCCATGAAACATGTTTTCTTACCTTTTTCCTTGAATGATTTGAAGTCTTTCTTGCCATTGCACTTGTGACCTTTCTTCTCATCCTTGTTTTTCTTGTTTGGGCACCTAGGAGCAATATGACCAATTTCCTCACATGAAAAATAGATTAGAAGAACTTAAACTTTGTATTTCCCTTTGCCTCTAGAATATTTCCTTACAAGTAGAGCTTCAACCACCTCAAGATCACTATTAGAACTTTGTTCTAATTCTTCTTCACTTTCTGACTGAGAATCCTTTATCCTATTACCCTTCTCTTTGAATGAAATCTTGGTTTCAAATGTAGCTTCAGTGTTCTTGGAAGCTGGAACATAGTTATCATAGTTATCTAGCTCAAATGCAATAAATCTTCTTACTATGGCTTCTAAATTTATCTTATGATTTTCTTCACATCTTATTTCTTGAATTACAAAAAATCTAATTGCATAAATGGGAAGCAATGTTCTAAGAACTTTACTTACAATTATTTCCTCCTCAATGTCTCCTCTAGAATATTTGATTGTACTAACAACTACTTTGACTTTTTCAACATATTTGGCAATGTTTTCATCCTCTCTCATCCTCATCTGATCAAATTTTCCTCGTAGACTTTCTACTTTGGCTCTTCTCACATTACAATAACCTCCATAGATATATTTAGCTTGTTCCACATTTCAAAGGCAATTTTGCAATCCTTGCCATCATCAAATTCTTCATAGCTTAGGGCAGATGCAATTTCTATCATGATGGTGTTATGAGTCTTCTTCTTAGCAATGTCATTGACTGATAGTATACCAGAAGGAGTCACATATGCTTCATCAAGATATTTCAATCATGTATCTCCAATGGAAGCCAGATGGAGTCACATGATACCTTGCCATGCTAAAAATTTATCCCTATTAAGCCTTAGAATTTCCCTCTTGTAAGACATCCTGATCTCTAACTTAGATCCTTGGAATCCTTGTTACAAGCACCAAAAGCTCCAATACCAATTATTGGAAATATAGATTGAGTAACTAAGATCAAAGGTGAATTAGTTACCACAAAAATAAATCCATAGATCCCTTAGATGTCTTATAAAACTAGTTACTACTATAACTCGGTAACCACACAAAAAAATGCTATAACTTGGTAGATGTATGTTAACTTATTACTAATCTTTAAGCATTCACAAAGATTTAACATGCATGTATAAAACAAATAACATTAACACAAGAGACACCAGATTTAACATGGAAACCCAATATGGGAAAAACCACCAAAGACCTAGCTATGGATTTTCACTCTTCTGAAGTGAGCCCTATTAGGAGCCAACCCTATTAAAGGTTACAAAATACACTGTTAGGTGTGACCTTGTTAGAGGATATATTCACCCTGCTAGGAGTGACCTTGCTAGAGGACTTTAGAATAATTTAGCAGAACTATCCACCTTGATAGAGGATTTACAAAATGGTTGTTAAACCAACTCTGTTAGGAGATTTAGAAATCACTACTACAATTGTGAGAAAGTAACAATGAGTAACTTGAATGAGATGCAACTAATCTTTGCTGATACAAATCTCTGTTTTGCTTCACTGGATCCTCTTTGATAGTATACAACTTTGTAGTTCCTTAAGGATATCTAATCCTTCTTCAAAATTTGCTCACACTTTCTTCAATAAACTCACTTGCATGCTCACTCATTCATTCCATACATTTGAATTCACAACTTGACCTTTTATTTATACCTTACAAATTGCCAAGTCAGCTCAATTACAAGTTACATTTACCAATAATCATTACATCAGTCAGCAACAAACATTATATGAAACCTTTAAACCTTTTTTTTCAAAATAATGAAATCCTTCATTGAATGACCCTACTCAATAAACACTACTCTAGAAATGATTTCCAGTGCTAACCAAGTGAAGCTTGGTAAATATTGCTAACTCTGCAAAATCCTTTGGAGACCAAGTGAACTCAATAGACACTAATTTTCCTTCACTAATCTTGTGAGCTCAATAAAAAATGACTCTCCTTTTCTAACCTTGTAAGCTTGGTAGAAACTAATTTCTATCATAGAAGCCTTCAACACTCAAGTGACCTTAGTAGAAACTATTTCCATAGTGTAACTTCCAGAAATGTTCAGTAGACTTTGTAAATTACTTTGCTAACCATTAGAGCTCGGTAGACTCTATCTGATAACTGATATGACATTTGTGTAACATCAAATTCAACACACAATTGATCAATTATATCCAACATAAGGTTCTTTTGCTTCCTTTGATATAGTTTAGTTGTGTTAATCTTATACTATTACTATATGTACTATTGATTGCTTAAAATAAAATCCTAAGGAATTAGATAGACTAGTAGAGTTTATCAAAGGTGAAACATGTAATAATTCACAACTCATTGGAGAAACCTCTAATTTTTTTGAGACACCTATCCCAACCAATGAACATACCCTAGAACAAACCATAGATCTTGATAGTCTAATGATCCTTGAGATAGAAAATCAAGACAAAAAACCCAATCCTTTTTATATTTCTCTTTTACTCAATGGAAGGAAACTTAGTAATTAAGTCATTGACTCTAGTGCTTTTTATAATATTTAATGCCTTCCTTTGTTATCAAAGGCTTAGGATTGACTCTTTCCAAGAAATATGGGAAATTGAATTCTATGGATGGTAAACAAGTACCTTTGATAGGTTAGGTGAAAGATGCACAAGCAGTGCTGGTGGCATACCCTAACAAAAGGCTAAAACTAACAATTCTAGTGGTTGAGATACCAATGAATTATGGGATGTTACTCAGTCAAACTTTTGTAGAGACATTGATGATGAGATAAAGATGGATTGGTTTGAATCTATTATCCCTATTGGTAACAAGAAGGTCTTATTAGCCCCTGAGGAGAAAAATAAGTACACAGTATTTCCTTCTAATGATCTAAAATCCCACATTTTCTATTAGGAATGCTAATTTGATAATTATTTTATTCAGTCTAAAGAAGAGCTAGGTCACTTGGAGGAGGAAGAAATGTGGAACATGGAGTTTGATGGAAGTTTCTCTAGTTATAGATGAAGAGTTGAGATTTTCCTAATTTCCCCTAAAGGAGATACGCTAACATATTCTTTCAAATTAGATTTTCCTAATTCTAACAATACTTCAAAATATGAAGCTCTTCTTTTAGGATTGCATGAAGCAGTGTTGAAAGAATAAAATCACTTACTATGAAAGGAGATGTTGCATTAATTGCAAAACAAGTTTGAGGTCTTTATGCTATGAAAAATGACCAGCTAAAGCAATATCAAAATTTAGTATGGGACAATATTGAATTTTTTGATGCACTCAACATCAAGGCAATCCCTCGAAGTGAGAATTCTAGAGTAGATTCTTTAGCAATATTGGCTTCATTACTTCTTCCACATCCAAAATTTGATTAGAAATAATACAAGATTGAGATGGTTTATTGTTTCAATGTACCCAATAATATAAATCATCGGTAGGTTTTTGACAATGATAAGTAGATTGAATAGGTCATGGCTCTTTGAAAGTACTAAGCAAAGATAACGTAGGTCCTTCTAATGAACAAGAGATAGTTTAGTTAAAAGGAAATAGAATCCCTTGTGGGTTGGTATCTCTAGGAAATATGTTTTTATGAAATAGTGAAGGTTTTATACCAAAAAAAGAGCTAGATCTTGAAGTAATCAGAGAATATGATAAGATCAATGTTGGAAGCAGTGAAGATCAAAAGTGGATTACTATTGGGAAAACATGTTCCTTAGAGGAAAAAGATAAACTCAGATCATTATTAACTAATTGTAAGGATGTTTTTTCCTAGAGTTATGATAATTTGAAAATTTTCACAAATAGTGAGTACAGACATTCTATCCCACTAAAACAATAAGTTGTTCCCTTCAAACAAAAGTTGAGAAGTTACAACCCTAAAGTTTCAAAAGTTATTTTTAAAGAGGTAGAAAAGATGCTCAAAGTGCAAATCATTTATCTCATCCACCACTCTACCCAGGTAGCCAACATTGCCCCAGTATAGAAGAAAAATAGAGAAAAAAGGATCTATGTGGACTTTTGCAAACTAAATCAGGCTAGCCTCAATGATAACTATGTGCTTCCTATAATGGAGCATTTGTTTCAAAAAGTTATCGGAGAAAAAATGATGTCAATGCTTACTTTTTGTGTTATAACCAAATCAATATAGTGGTGACAGATCAACATAAAATAGAATTCATAACTCCCTAGGGCATGTTTTCTTATAATAGAATGTCTTCCAATCTAATCAATGTTGGTGCCACATTTTAGTGAACCATGAATTCTTCATCTTTTAAATACCTGAGAGAAAAAATCATTGTGATTTATCTTGATGACCTGGTTGTTTTCTCTAAGAGGAGAAAAGATCATTTTAAAGACTTTATTATTGTGCTTCAGAGACGTAGGGAACATGGGATATCCCTAAATCCCAAAAAATTGGTCTTCTTTGTTGAAGAAGAAAATTTACTAGGACACATTATGCTGAAGAAGGGAATTCAGATAGATCCTAAGAGTGTGAAGGCTATCCAACAACTAAGTCTCTTAATGAATAGAAGTGGATTCAAATCTTTTGTTGGCCAAGTCAACTTTCTTGTAGCCTTCATGCCAAATTTTTTTGAACTCACCAAGGACATAATAAAAATGATGAGTGAGAAAGAAGTATTTAGGTGGAACAAGGAAGGTAAGAAAGAATTTAAAGAGATTAAGAAGTCTATTGCTTTGGCTTCATGATTTATTGTGATGCATCTAAGTCACATTGTTAGGTATCTTAATGTAGGACAATAGTCAAGGTAATAAATCCCCTATTGCATTCATGAGTGTGCTTTTGAAAAATAATGAATTGAAGTATCCAGTCATTGAAAGGAGAGCCTTTGTGGTAGTAAAGGTTGTTAATCAGTTTAGGTATTACATTCTACATTCTCATTCTATTGTTTATCTTGTAGAAATTCCTATGAAAAGTACTTTAACTCAATAGGATGTGAGACTGAATAAAAGGGCTACTTGGGCTGTTAAACTACAAGAATATGACATTGATATAGAGCCAACAAACTTGGTAAGAGGAATAGGTTTGTGTAAGTTGATTACCGAAAACATTGCTATTACGGATGAGAAAGAAAAATCACCACAGGTTTTGTTGGTAAGTCTCACTGACTCATGGTTTTCCAAAGTAGCATATTACCTGACATATGGAGGTTTCACTAAAGGAATGACTCCTAAGGAGAGAAGATATTTGAGGTTAAAAGCCACAAAATATGTAATTTCTCAAGGCATGTTGTACAAAAGAGGGGTAGATGGAACTTATCTGAGATGTGTTGATGAAGCTCAGAAAAATAAATTAATCAAGACATTCCATGAAGAAGTTCGGGGAGGTCATTTTTCTTTTTCTCTCACAGCCTATAAAATTTTGAGAAACTATTTCTACTAGCCCGGTATGTTCTGAGATGATTATTTGTATGTCAAGGATTGTTAGAAATAATAGTCCACCAAGATAACTAAGTGGGGGGTGGGGTTAATCAATTATCCAATAATTGAAACATTTATCAACCTTAAACAATTAAATAACAAACATAACAAGATGCACTTAGACAATTACACTAGATATGTTAACTAGGAATAGTCTCGAATAGAGGGAAAACCCTAGTGGGAATGATGCCCACAAGATGATGTGCTAATATAAATATTCCTTGTTAGAGGATGGACCCTATTAGGAGTCTATTATAATATTTAGTACATATGAGTCCCTATTAGGAGACTATGAATCCTTGTTAGAAGATTCCAACCCTGTTAGGAGTTATGCCAACCCTATAAGGAGTTGTAGAAGATAGAAGGACCCACTATCCAAATAGCTTCTGGGGCAAGACCACTAAACTCACTCTCTAACTAATCTTTCAACTATTCCTTGTAGAATAATTGTATGTAGTCTACTTTAAATTTTTTCCTCTATCCTATCAACTGGACCAATCGCTATCAGACCTTGTTGACTAGGTCATGAACCTCAAATCCAAGTATCAAACTTTGGATCACACAATAAAACATCGATAATAAGTTTCCTTCACTAATTTTAGAATTTTTTGGCTAGTAATTTTGCTAATAATTTAAAATTTGATACAGCCTAAATCGCCATAGTTTTATAAAATTTAGTTCTAGAATATTTAAAATCACTCAATAATTTATTTTATTGAAAAATTTAAACTCAAATATTCACCACAATATTCGTTAAATGATTAGATTTGAGTCACCTAAATATAATATATTATTGGAGAAATTAAATTGAATTGACCAATAATTATCATAATTATTAGTTACTTTAGGGATATATCACTGATACTTGGTCTTCACTATTGATTTAAAGTGTATGTAATGATCCTCATAATATTCTACGAGGTAAAAAAATGTTCAATTTTGATTTGTAATATTCCATGGTTATTAATGAGCTTCCTATTATTATTGAGATTTGTCAATATTTTATATAAAAAATTATGATTTGAAAATAATTGCCAATATTAATCATATTTAGAATTAAAAATAGAGAGATTCGCCAATAGAAATAAATGTTTTTTTTCAAAATAATGAAAGATTTGCCAATATTTCATATCTTTTTTTGGAAGCAGCTTTCTTAAAGTTTACCCTACCTTCAATCATAGATCTATACTTCTTCTACTCAATAGTAGGTGTCTCATCCTTTGTAGATAAGTTGTGTTTAGTTACCATAGGTGTTCCAATGGGTTTACATGTTTCCAAACCAAACCTTTATAATAAATCTTTCAAATACTTAGTATGAGAGATAAAGATTCCTTATTTATCCTATATGATTTATAATCCTAGAAAATATTTCATTTCTCCTATCATGCTCATTTCAAATTCCTTCTTTCCTTCTACAAACTTGTCACTTTCATCATCATTTCCTCCAAATATGGTATCATTAACAAATATTACCAAAATTATTAATCCACCATCAATTTCTTTCCAAAATATAGATTACTATTTGCCATACCTTTTCTACATCCAATCTTTGTCAAATACTTGTCCAACCTTTCATTCTAGGTTTTGGGTGCTTTTTTCAAGCCATATGATGCTTTCTTCAATCTGCATACTATGTCCTTGTCATTTTTTAAAGGATAGCCTTTAGGCACTTCTATGCATACCTCTTCTTCAAGTTCTCCATTCAGAATGTTGAATTGACATCCATCTAATATACTCTAAATTTCTTATATGTTGCATATGCTAAGAATAACCTTACTACTTCTATTCTCACCATAGGAGCATAAGTTTCATCATAGTCTATTCCTTCTTTCTATGAGTAACCTTTATATACCAATCTTACCTTGTTTCTTAGAACTTCTCCTTGTTCATTCATCTTGTTCCTAAATACCCATTTTGTTCCTATCACATTCTTTTCTGCTAGTCTAGGGACCAATTCCCATGTCTCATTCTTTACAATTTGATCTAATTCTTCTTTCATAGCTTGTTTTCAATAGTCATATTTACATGCTTCATCTGCATTCTTAGGTTTAGCTTAAGATATCAAACATAGTTCTTCATTGATTCTTCTTCTTGTTATCACACCTTTATCTCTACTTCTGATGATCTTCTTAGGTAGATGATTCTTTTTCATACTCTTACCTAAAGTAGGAGTTGTTATCTCAACTCTTAGCTCTATTCAAGATTTTGAGCTTTGTTCCTAGTTTAGCTCTCCTTCATTCTACAAATCATTGTTAGTCTCAAAGAATACTTCATCATTCCTTGCTTTAGTAAGAACATCATCATCTAAATTGTAATCAACTACTCTTTCTTGTATCCAAAATTTCTCATCAACTCTTACATTTGTACTTTCCATAATAGTCTTAGTTCTCAAATTATAACATCTATAAGCTTTGCTTTTCAATGAATAACCAAGAAACATACCTTCATCACTTCTAGCATCAAACTTGCCAATATCATCATCTCTTTTGATATAACAATTACTACAAAAAAAATTGAAATACTTAACTATAGGTGAGTGATCAAACCACAATTCATAACAAGTCTTGTTTGTGTCTTTTTTGACTTGCACTCTATTCATAGTGTAGACTATTGTATTTACAACTTCTGTCCAAAACATCTTGTATAGATCATTCTCAGCTAACATAGCTCTTGCTACTTTTTTTACTAACCTATTTCTTCTCTCTGCTATACCATTTTGTTCAAGGGTTCTCAGAGCTAATGACTATGTTTTGATTCCATTAACTCCACAAAAGATGTTAAACTCATTTGAAGTAAACTGTCCTCCTCTACCTAATCTTAAACATTTAATCTTCATACCTAATTTATTCTTCACTATATTTTTTAATATCTTGAACTTATCAAATGCCTCAAATTTTTCTTTAAGAAATGCAACCCACATCATTCTAGAAAAGTCATCAACTAAAATCATGAACTAAATTTCACCATAGAATCCTTTAGTCTTCCTAGGACAACTATGATCTATATGTACAATCTCTAATTTTATTGTAGTAGTAAACTTCATGCTAGGAAAAGATGTTATGTTATGCTTTATCAAAACACATTCCTTTCAAATTGTGTTAGTAGACTTTATAATCTTAGGCAAATCTCTAACTGCAAGCATACTACTAGTCTTTACAATGTTGTTAAAGTTTATATGACAAATCTCTTATGCCATAACTAGTCGGCATATACCTTTGCAACCAAACATTTCATTTTAGTTGGATTCAAAAAAAATACATTACCTCTAGATCTGGTTCCTATTCCAATTACCTTTCCATCTTTGTCTTTGATCATGCATGTTTTTAATGTGAATTGCAACATATAACCTTTATCCACTAGTTGTCCAACACTTAGAAGATTGTGCTTCAGACCATCAACAAAATATACATCCTCAATGTTAGTTTTACCATCAAGAGTTATAGATCCAATACCTTTAACATGGCATGTTGTATTGTTTCCAACTCTGATAATTCCTCCATCCTAACTTTTAAAGTCAAAAAACTTGTTCATATTACCAATCATATGATGTGAACAACCACTATCAATTATCCAATCAAATTTTTTTTCAACCTGTAATACCAAAGTTATTTTCTCTAAACTTTCTTCTTTAATTTCTAAAATCATATTTCATCATCACTGGCACTTACCACTTATTCATCAAAATCATCTCCTTCATTTTTATAGAGACACTCTCTATCTCTTCTAGGTTTGAAATTTTCTTTATACTTTTTCTCTCATTTAGGACACTTAGATGCATAATGACCAAATTTCCAACATTTAAAGAATTTTTTACCACCTTTTTTCTCTTCTTACTAGAAGGGCTACTTCTTCTTTAATATTTTTGTCCTCATCAAATCTACTACTACTAGTAAAGTCTCCTCTAGCACTTGTGGTCCTTAATAAACTTGGTCAAATATTCAAGGCACTAAAAGTTGTTTTTGTTCTGGTTAATTTGTTGAACTATCTAAGCTCATTCTCAACTACTTCAAGTCTCCCAAGAAATGTCTCCTTTCTAAAATCTTTGGTACAAGATATCAACAAATGTATCATTTAAATTGTTGAATTAAATGGTGTTGTTAACCTCTTCAATATCTTCCATATTACCTCATCATCTTCTTTGGTTCCTCCCTAAGATTAGATACCTACAATAACTTATGATATTCTTCCTACATATGTTCGTATAGATTCATCTTCCATTATTTTAGCATCTTGAAATGCACAAATCCAACTTTGTACCCTCATTTTTTTAGAATCTTCATCACCTTCAAAACTATTTTCCAAATCTTTCCCTATCAAATGAGAAGTATCAAGTGATTTTACCTAGTTATATTCAATTTCAGGAAGTGGAAACAATAGTGCTTCTCTAGCTCTCATGTCAAACATGAAAAGATCTCTCTCTTCCTTGGTACAAGTTTCCAAATCACCTTCAACAATGATTGACTTTGATGGTTTTTTCAAGATCCAATATCCTTGACCCATATACATTAGATATGTCTTCATTGTTTCCTCCCAGCTGTCATAATTTGTTCCATCAAACTTTGGACTATCTTTCATAAACATGTTTTCCATGGATCTCAAAAAGTTGTTAGACTTTATCTTCAAGGACTTGATGCTCTGATACCAATTGTTAGAAATAATAGTCCACCAAGATAACTGGGGGGGGGGGGGGGGGGTGTGGGGGGCATGAATCAGTTATCTAATAATTAAAACATTTTTCAACCTTAAAAAATCTTATCTATTCAACCAAAGTAGAAGCCAACCATAACAAGATACACATAGATAATTACACTAGATATGTTAACTAGGTAAACCCTTGATTAGAGGGAAAAAATCCAATGAGAATGATTCCCACAAGATGATGTACTAATATAAATATTCCTTATTAGAGGATGGACCCTATTAAGATTCTATTATAATATTTAGTACATATGAATCCCTATTAGGAGTTGTGGCAACCTTGTTAGGAGTTGTAGAAGATAGAAGGACCCACTGTCCAAATAGCTTCTGGGGCAAGACCACTAAACTCACTATCCAACTGATCTTTCAACTATTCCTTGCAAAATAATTGTGTGTACTATACTTTAAATTCTTTCATCTATCTTGTCAACCAGACTAACCATTGTAGATGTTGTAGACTAGGTCACGAACCTCAAATCCAAGTATCAAACTTTGGATCACACAATAAAACCTTGGCAATGAAGTTTCCTTCACTTCCACTCTGCTCTACTTATCCTCACATTTTTCTCTTTGTGATGCTTACAATCATTTGCATTCCTTCATACATGATAAAGGAAAATATCCTTCCTTTATACCAAATCCATAAAATAATTCCCTAAGTCAGTTGTTATACCTTCTCAATTAATTATTATAGGACCACATTAAGAACATGTTACACTTAGTGATAACATTAATCATTCACCTTGCAACTTGAATAACTTTTCATACATGTAACATTATGATGAGTGAGCTTAGCCATGTCATTATCAACATATTTTCTTTACATCTTTAACTTTGGCTTCTTAGAATAAAAATGCTAAGAGATATAACAAGTTTACTAGAACATGACTCTGTAAACTCTATCTCAGAACAATCTTCACTAAAACTTGCATAACTTCTTCTAGAATTAATATCTTATGCTTCCAAGGTTAGTTGTGTATACTAGACACAGAATATAATCTCGCATTAACCTCACTACCAAAAGTACTCAAAGATCTATCCATACCAACTTGATCTTTACTATTGATCTTCTGTCAGATACCACAGAAAACTACTATGTTGACATCAATGACAAACACAATCTTGAATGTAACATATCATCATGATAATGATCTAATCATGTTTATACAATACTCCTCCATAAAAATATCATCAGCATTCATGCTTCCAACACGTATTTCTTGACATATAGAGATATCCTTGAAGGAATGACTCCCAAGGAGAGAAGAGATTTGAGGTTAAAAGCTACAAAATATGTAATTTTTCAAGGTGTGTTGTACAAAAAAGGGGTAGATGGAACTTATCTAGGATGCATTGATGAAGCTCAACAAAAGAAATTACTCAAGATGTTTCATGAAGATGTGTGTGGAGGTCCTTTTTCTTCTTCCACTATAGCCTATAAAATTTTGAGAAACTGGTTCTACCAACCTTGTATGTTTTGGGATGATTATTTGTATGTCAAGGATTGTGAGAAATGTAAACTATTCATAGGAAAGCCTTAGTTAGAAACACTACCTCTTAAACTAGTGGTTATTGATAAACCTTTTAAACAATGGGGTAGTGATTTCATTGGACCTATAAATCCAATGTCTAGTGTATGGCATATGTTTATCTTGACAACAACTGACTATTTCACTAAGTGGGTTAAAGTTATACCAATGATGAAAGAAAATACTCAAGTGACTTGTGACTTTCTTATAAATCATATTCTGGTAAGGTTAGGAGTGCCTACAAATATATTTATTGATGATGCCTCTTATTTTTCTTCCAAATATATCACTATGTTTTGTTATGAAAATGGAATCACCTTAGTGCATGCTTCAAATTATTTCCCATAGGGAAATGGCCAAGCCAAGTCAAGTAATAAGAACTTGGTCTCCATCATGAAGAAATTGGTAAGCAGTAATAGTAGGGATTGGCATAACAAATTATATGAAGCACTCTACGGGGACATGACTTCTACTAAGAGGGCTATAGGTATGTCTTCATTTGAACTAGTGTATGGAATCAGCAGACTTGAGTCTCCTTGCCTTTAAATCTTGATGATACAAAACTATAGATAACAATATAAGAATCCTTCTTCCAATCTTCCCTTGAAAAGAGGATTATGTATTTGAGAAAACTTGAGGAAGAAAGAAGAAAAATGGTGGATAGAATCACAGAGCATCAAATGAAGGTAAAAGGATTTTTTGATCAGAATGCAAGGCCAAGGAATTTTATGCATGGTGATGAAGTCCTCTTATGGGATTAGCAAAATGAAAAAAAGGGGAGTCACAAAAAAATTGAATCATTATGGAAAGGTCCTTTCAAGGTACATGAACTGATTGGACCCAATGGAATGAAATTATTATATTGAGATGGTGAAAACCTGCCATATACCTATAATGGGTAGGATTTGAAATTATTCAAGTATTGAAATTGGTCCTTCTTTTTGTATATACTTAGCCTAGGTTCCTACTTTATTTATGTTTTCTTTTCTTTTTTTCTTCATTTTTGCTCCTTACTTTAGGTCTACCAGCCAAAGTTTCAAAGTTCTCTATTTTTCAAGTGAAAACTAGCCCCTAGCCAAAGCCAATGTTAGTTCATGATTTTTCAGAGTCACCATTTGTATTCTTTATTTTTGGTTTACTTGTGTTTTCAAAATAAATTTTTGAACCATTGGCTTTGTCAAAAATCAAATTTAATTTGAGGTATGATAAAATTTTCATCGATCATTCACCAACTTCATTCTTTCAACTCATCCTACCCACAAGTTAATTGTCAACCAAATCTTTCCCTTAGAAAGCCTTGATTAAGAGTGATTACCCCAAAACCATCTTACAAAAAGTTTGAAAGTTTCTTAGTATAAAATATAAACTTCTTGTATCCCTTGAACCTTTTGTACTCCTTGTACCAAGTTTAGATAGCATAAAGCTACCTTGAACCCATTGTACCAATTGAACTAGTTCATGAGTTCAATGCTTCATCCAATTCTCAGAAATAATATTTCTTGGGGGGCCCAATAAACATGTCATCGATACACATGTGTGAAAGACATAAAATAGTTGAGTTTGACATGATTGTGGGTGATGTCATGATTTCAGGTAAATGCAAGTAATTAATGGTTGAAGTAAGGTCATCATAAATGATCATGATGGAACCTTGATTTGGGAGTGCAGAAATAATGATTTGGCACATGCAAAGGGAAATGATCATTTGAAGTAATTGTTTCCTTTTTAATGTCAATCACTAATTTGTCTCATCACCTTATCCTCGTGATATGTTGAAATTAATTTTGTCCTTCACAAAATTAATGACCATTCCCTATTTTCAAGATGCATATAAAAAAGGCTATACCTTTAAAAAAGCATAAAGTTTCTTTTCTTGTATGAAATAGTCAATCACAAGAAAATCAGAGAGAGCAAGCCTTCTTCCATATCTATAACAGTCATCACTCTTCAGGTAACCCTTCTACTCTCTGGTTATTTTTCTCTTGCCTATTAAGCTAAGCATATTTGTGGTTGTTTCTTTGTTTTTAAATACAAGTAAAGTTCCTAAATCATGAGGTCTACACTACACTAATTTGGGAATACTCATAGTTTTCAATGTAAATCACCTATAATATCTGACATAGATCTATTAGGGGCTTATTTGGGGGGTGTTACTAAGATATTGTGTGAAAGACTTGCAAAATCTTTTTCCACTAAAGTGTTGGATACTAACTATTGGAATACTTTAGAATAACTGAGTGGGGGGGTTGAATCAGTTATGCATGTCTAGATGTACAAATAAAAAAATTTACAGCTTAGTGAACCCATAAAACATTCATACCCATGCTTGTATCCTACTAGATTATACAATCACTAAAACTTGTATGTTACTATCAAATCAACTTGCATAAATGTAAAGCATGAAACATATTAGATTCATCAACACACTTGACACAATGATTTACATGGAAACCCAATTTGGGAAACACCACTAGTAATATGCTACTCCTTTTCACTCTTCTAAAGTGATGCCCTATGAAAGGCCAACCCTATTAAAGGTTACAATACACACTATTAAATGTGACCCAGATAAGGGATTTCAATCACCTTGTTAGAAGTGTGCTTTAGGCCATTCACTTGGAATCCCACCTAGTTAAAGGATTTACAAATGACTATTAAGTCAACCTTCATCCAAAGCATTTACCCTAGACTGATACAATTGTTAGAGTAACAGTAGAGGTTTGATCTAATACAACTTACAACTTCTCTTGCAAATTACAAATCTCTATTTAGTCCTCCATTTTTCTTGGCCTTCATACTTTGCAACCCTAATAGCTTGTTCACCCATCAAACATTCATCTCCTTAAGCCTTCTTTCTTAACATGTCATTGTAGACTCTTCTCTTAGGTCACTTGATGAAGAAAAATCCTTAACTCCTTCTCTTCCTTAGGTTCTCACACATGACAACTTTACTTCATGACCAAACATTCCTATAAATAGAAAATTGGGATATTTTTCCACTCATTTTCCATCATCCAATCTAGGGTTCATATGGATTAAGTAGGATACAATGTATCTATCCCATATCTCATATCTCCTCTAGAAACTTCTCCTAGAATCCATTTGAATTTTTCTAAAAATGGTTTACCTCAAATTTCGTGATACCAACTCATCATCCTTATCTTCCACTTGGTTCAAAAAATTCAACAAAACAAACTTGTCAGCTTTGATTTAGTAAATCTTCAATCTTTAACATAATGCAACAACTCGTCATTATCAACCTTTTGATGCTAGGCACATATTGCATTGCTTGGCATCCACTATGAAATCACTCAACATCAACTAAAATTTACTAATGCTTGGTATCACCTAAACTTTTCTTGGCATCAACTATCTTGCTTGGCACCCACTAGAATTTGCTTTCACTCGGCTCCAACTAACTTTCTACTTGGCTTGCACTAACTTTACTTAGCACCTACTATTCACTTGGTCAACCTTGGTAGACAAACTTTGTGTAACTTGTTCTTCTAAACTTTCTAAGTGTAGCTAGCATTTTCAACCTTAAGTAGATTATCAATGCATCATGTCATCATTATCTTAATTGATCCTTGTACTTCATTATGTAATCATAACTCAACCTTTCCTCTTCATCAATAAACTAAGTGATAATACTTGAATCTTATAGGTAGCTATCTTACTAGAAAATAGAAAGTTTGACATTAGTGACAAAATAATGATTGAAACACATAGTCCTCTTCAACAATCTCCCTCTTTCAATAATCTCTTTTCAACAATGATCTTTTCAATTAGATTTCAACAATGTCCCTCTTTGGCATTGATGGCAAACCAAACTAATCAACCAAGTCAATCAAATGATGAACATCTTGTTCAACCAAACTAGCTAGGTTAAAATAATAAGATAATAAAAATTAAAAATTAAACTTGTTTAAAATTTCTCCCTCTATCAGCAACTTCCATCTTCTGATTAGGTTACAAAACTCTTTCTTATAACTCCCTGTGAGTTTCTTCTCATATCTCCCACTGACTAGGTAGATTAGGATTTCTCCTCTTTCTTACATTCTTCTCTATCTCCCTCATCATACATGTATCCTCTTCTAATCAACAACATTAGCAATTATCTTATCTCCCTCTAAGATGAGTAACACTCTCTAGCTTTTTGACAATAATCTCTTGATATCTTTTTCTGATATACTTTCTCTGCTGATGATTAGTTTAATGTACTTTCTCCCTCTCTGAAAACAATGCCAAATACATATACCAAAAACTTGTCATCTTAAAATATGTAGATATAAGCTTTTTTAGTTTCTTTAGTTTCTCCCTCTATCACCTTGCTTGTGACTAATTTGAAGTTTCAGCTCTATGATTACTTTAGGTAGCTCCTAAAGTAAGATACTCTACATCAATGTGTAACATATGAATATCATCTTGTTTGATGCAAAGCACTTCTTTTGTTACTTAAATAGCCTTTGATAGGAGTACCACCCCTATTTTACCTCTCAGATACTCATGAGCATCCTTAGGTAATGGTTTTGTGAAGATATTAGCAATTTTCTCCTTTGTGTTGACATATTCCTTCTTCACCTCTTTATCTTGAACTAACTCTCTCAAGTAATGATACTTTATTACAATGTTCTTAGTATTTGTGTGCATCATTAGATTTTTTGATATATTGATAAAACTTGTATTATCACAATAAATTATCACTAGTTTTATGATTTCTTCCTTCATTCATTTGAGTAGCTATTTGATCCATACAATGTTTGTGCAGTTTATAGCAGTAGCAACATATTCAACTTCAGGGTATGTGCAAGATCATGGTGTGCCAAAAATGGCGATCTGAAAAATATGTAGTTCTGAAATGCCTAAAACAAATTCAAAATTTAAACCAACTTTTTTCCCACCCACCTCGATACTAAATGAAAACAATTAATATCTTTATAAGGTCTACTATATCTTTTGATACCAACCCTATATGCTCAACTTTAAAATCATCCTTAAAATGTGTTTTTGGCCTATTTTTATGTGATTTTTACTTCAAACATGTAGCTGACAACTTTTTTTTCACCAAAATTTGATGAAATGAAAAGGGTTTCTTAAGAATGATCCTATCTTTCCATAAATGTAAGGTTTGTCAAATTATGAGTTTAGTAAGTAATTATTACTTATTTTCTAATTGAGTTACGTATAAAGTGCTGACTGACACACTACTTGAAAAAAAACTATAGCTTTCAAATGGTACAACATTTTTTAAATCCAAAAGATGCATCACATTCTATGTTTCTTCCAGTATAAGGAAAAAAAATGAAAAATTAAAGTTTGCAAATTTTTGAATTAGTTAAGGTGGTCAGACAGGAGAATTTTTTAATTCCAAAAATACTAAAGTCAAAAATTAATTATTAATTATTTAATTAGAATAAAAATACCCAAAAATATGTGTCACATCTAGGAATGAGTGTACTACTTATATCTAGAATATTATTTAAAAATATTATCATTTGATTTTGATTAAGGTGGTCAGACATACGTCTACTTCTAATTTTTGTTCTAAATTTTTTGTGAATTGCATTAAAATTTAAAATTTTGACCAATCAATATTTATTTTTTTGAGATAAGTTCTAGTAGTTTAGAAACTAGATTCAATTTCCTAGAGATTCTTTTCTCTCAACTTTTTTATGTAAAGTTAATAAGAAGTAGAAAATTTCACGTCAAGTTGACATAACCTTGATTTTTTTATTTTTAATTGCCACTTAAGAGCATAGTTTGGTTGACCATGAACTTGCACATATCCTTCAATAGTATATTGTGAAGTACAACTTTGTTTCTTGCTAGTCCATGTAACTAATCGCTTGCCTAAGAAAAATGTTCCTCCACTAGTGCTTTTTCTATCATCAATGTTTCCAGCCCAATCAACATTAGTATATGCTCTCAATTCAAACTTTTCATTCTTCTTATAGTATAGACCAAACTCTTACGTTCCTTTTAGATATCTCATTATTCTCTTTATAGCCATTAAATGATTCTCCCTGGGATTAGCAGAGAATCTTGCAACTATCCCTACAGATAATGCAATAGTAGGTTTTATATGTACTACATATTGTCATTTTCTAATCATAGACCTATACATGGTTTGGTTCACCTTGGTAAAATCATCATTCTTTGACCACTTGTGTCATGTTACCATAGGTGTACGTACTAGTTTGGAATCCTCTAATCCAAAATTCTTTAATATTTCTTTACCATACATTGACTAAGTGATGTATATACCATACTTCATCTGATAGACTTGTAAACCCACAAAAAAATTGATCTCTCCAAACATAGACATTTCAAATTCTTGCTTCATCTAATTTTTAAAACTCTTACATAAGGCATCTTGACCTCCAAATATGATATCATCAACAAATATTTTAGATAACAAAATTTCTTTTCCTTTCTCTATATTTATGTATAAATTTTTGTTATCATCAGTCCTTTCAAAGCTAATATTCATAAGATAATTATGAAGTCTCTCATACCATGCTCTTGGTGCTTGTTTCAAGCCATATAAAGCTTTGTTCAGTCTACATACCATGTTCTTATTGTTATTGTCAAAAAATCCTTATGGACATTCTATGTAAACTTCTTCCTCTAATATGCCATGTAGAAATGTAGATTTAACATCCATCTAATAAACTTTGAAACCTTTTTATGTAGCATAAGCAAGCAGAGTTCTAACTCCTTCCATTCTAGCAATGGGGCAAATGTCTCCCCATAGTCAATTCCTTCTTCTTGTCCATATCCCTTGCAAACTAATCTTTCTTTGTTCCTTGTGACTTCACCATTTTCATCTGGCTTGTTTTTAAATACCCACTTGGTACTAATCACATTCTTGTCTTCTAGTCTAGGAACTAGACTTTATGTTTTGTTCTTTTCTATTTGTTTGATCTCTTCTTCAATGGCTTTATACTAGTCCACATCTTCTAATGTATCTTTCACAATTTTGGGTTCCTTCATGATCAAAAAACATGATTCACTTCTCAATCTATTTCTTGTCATTGGCCTATCATCTTTATCTCTAATGATTTGATCAGTAGAATGATGTCTTTTAACATATTTGGACAATCTTTGTGCAGCTCTTGTTTCTTCATTTGGTCTTCTAGCTTCAAAAGCACTATGTATATCTCTGTTAGGTATCTCAACATCACCTTCACGTACACTGACTTCAAAATAAGAATGTGTACCAACTTCATTCTATAACTCAACATCTAAATGTAGCTCAGTTCCTGAATGCAACTCGACATTCATAGGATGTGACTTGATAGTCACTCAAACTTCTTGTTGGTTTCTAGCTTGATTTACATCTTCTTTAGTAAGAATTCCTTTGTAAATGTATAAAAATAATTTTTATTCTTCTATTTCTTTCATAGGTTTAGCCTCATGTACTTTTGTATATTCATCAAAATTCACATTTGCACTTTTCACAATTTAGTTAGTGTTAGTATTCAAACATTTATAGGATTTACTTCTTGTGGAGTATCTTAGGAATATACCTTCTTCACTTTTTCATGAAGCTTACCATTCCTAACATCTTTAAGAATGTAACATTTACTTCCAAATATTTAAAGTATTTCACATTGTATGGATATCCATACCATAGTTCAAAATATTTTGAATGAGTACCTTTTTTGATCTACACATGGTTCAAGGTATAAATAGTTGTACTTATAACTTCTCTCCAATATTTCAAAGCAACATTCTTCTCCATCATAAGTGTTCTAGCACAGTCCATTATAGACCTATTTCTCCTTTCAGCAATCCCATTTTGTGGAGGGGTTTTGGGTGTAGATGTCTATCTTTTGATTCCTTTTTCATTACAAAACATCTCAAACTCATTTGATGTGAATTCTCCTCCTCTATTTGATCTCAAACATTTTAGGCTCTTACCTATTTCTTTTTCAACTCTTTCTAAGTACCACTTAAACATTTGAAAAACATCATATTTCTATTTCAGAAACATAACTCTCATCATCCTAGAGTAATCATCAACAAATAACATTATGTACATATATCCCTTGTAGCTTTGCACTTCAATTGGTCAACACAAGTTAGTATGAACAGTCTCTAGTATTTCTTTAGAGGTATAAGATTTACTCTTAAAACTGGACTTCATTATTTTGCCTAGTTGAAATTGTTTGCACACTACATTATCAACCTTCTTCAACTTAGGCAAACCTCTAACTTTCTTCATGTTACTAATACTAACCAAATTATCAAAATTAACATGACATAACCTTTTGTGCCAAAGCCATACATCATCAAATTTTACAACAAGACAAGTAGCATCTTTTATATCAAGATAGAATAGATTTCTTCTAATTTGATCACCTTTTCCAATCATTTTCCCATTTGTGTCATATATCTTAGCAATCTTATTTTCAAATTCAACCTTACATCCCAAATTGTTTAATTGTGACACACTCAACAAGTTATAATTTAGTCCCTCAACATAGTAAGCATTGTCATATGAAATCTTATATGTGAGTTTGATAGAACCTTTTCCTTTTATCAAACATGGGGCATCATTACCAAATCTTACACTATTTACTTCATAAAAATTTAAGGTAATGAACTTACTTTTGTCTCCAGTCATGTGATGTAAGAATCCACTATCAATGATCCATCTATCATTTTTTATCACACAAGTTGCAAGTGTAGTTACCTCATCTTTATTATAGTATGCACCATTTCATCATCATGTTCATCAAAATCATCCCTTGTTTCATCTTCAAAAATATAGCATGACTTCTTTCCTTTATCTTTGTAAGCTTTGTTGTCATCTTCTCTTCTAATCTTATACTGGTCACCACCTCTATAGTTTTTCTTCTGTGTACATCTTGTAGCAGTATGACCAAAGTCATTGCAATTAAAACAAATGATAGGTAACTTACCTTTGAACTTGGCTTTACCTCTATGGAATCTTTTTTCCAGTAGTGCTTCCAATTGTTCAACATCTTCCTCATCTATATCACTATCACTAGATACATATTTTATCTTTCTCTTCTTCTTCTACTTCTTCTCATTAAAATCTTTCAATAAGAGCTTAGCTTTGAAAGTAGATTCAAGACTCTCAAATTTGTAATTATCAAAGTTAAATAGCTCAAAAGTAGTGAGTCTACCTACCAAACCTTCAAGGGCTAAATAATTTCCTGGAATACATCTCAATTCTTGAATTGTAGAAAATCTAATAGCATAAATAGGTAGTAGTGTTCTTGAGACTTTTCTTAGGATAGTATCATCATCTATCTGACTAGTAGCTCCTTTTATTTCACTAACAACTTTTATCCTAGCAACATATTGAGCAATGTTTTCACCTTCTTCCATTCTCATATCACCAAACTTACCTCTGAGACTTTTAGATTTGGCTCTAAACATTTTTAGCTCCTCCATAGATGGTGGCTAGGACATCCCATATTTTCTTTGCACTATCAAGACCTTTGATATCATCAAATTTGACATAGCTTAGGGAAGAGGCAATCTCCAACATCACCTGATTATATTCTTTCTTTTTTTTCATGTCTTCAGAAGTTAGGGCTCTAGCTAGATCAAAATATTCCACTAAAATGGTAGATTGTTTATAATATCCAAGTTCTCCAAGATGTAGCTTCATCAAACTCTATCATACAAAAAAGTTATCTCTATTGAGCTTGGGTACTTCTCTTTTAGACATCTCGATCTATGTGCTTCTAGTACCTTCAAACTAGTCCTCTTAAGTAGATGGCTTTGATACCAATTGTTGAAATACTTAACTTGGGGGTTTGAATCAATTATCCAAGGTTTAGATGCATAAATAAAACTTTTCATAGCTTAGTGAACCCATAAAACATTCATACCCATGCTTGCATCCTGCTGGATTATGTAATAACTAAACTTGTATGTTACTATCAAATCAACTTGCAAAAATGTAAAGCATGAAACATAACAAATTCATCAACACACTTAACACAATAATTTACATGAAAATCCAATTTGGGAAAAATCACCAATAACATGCTATTCCTTTTCACTCTTCTAAAGTGATGCCCTATGAAAGGCCAACCCTATTAAAGGTTACAATACACACTATTCAAAGTGACATGGTTAAGGGATTTCAATCACCCTATTAGATAGAGGACTTTAGGCCATTCACTTTTAATGTCACTTGATTAAATGATTTACAAATAATTGTTAAGTCAACCTTTATCCAAAGGATTTACCCTAGACTGATACAATTGTTATAGTAATAATAGAGCTTTAATCTAATACAACATACAACTTCTCTTGTAGATTAGAAATCTTTTTTCATTCCTCCATTTTGCTTGGCCTTCATTCTTTGCAGCTCTAATAGCTTGTTCACCCTTCAAGCATTCATCTCCTTAATCCTTCTTGCTTAACATGTCATTGTAGACTCTTCTCTTAGGTCACTTGATGAAGCAAAGCCCTTAACTCCTTCTCTTCCTTAGGTTATCACACATGAAAAATTTGCTTCATGATCAAACATTCTTATAAATAAGAAAATAAGATATTTTCCAGCTCATTTTCCATCATCCAATTTAGGTTTTGGATGGATTATGTAAGATATAATGTGTCTACCCCATATCTCATATCTCTTCTAGAAACTTCTGCTAGAATCCATTTGAATTCTCCTAAAAATGGTTTACCTCAAATTTTGTGCTACTAGCTCATCATCCACTTGGTTCACAAAATTCAAGAAAACAAACTTGCTAGCTTAGATTTAGCAAATCTTTGATCTTTAACATAATGCAACAGCTCAGCATTATCAACCTTCTTATGCTTGATGCATACTGTGTTGCTCAACATCCACTATGAAATCACTCGGCATCAACTAAAATTTATTGATGCTTGATATCAACTAATATTTACTCAACATCAACTGTCTTGCTTGGAATCCACTAGAATTTTCTTTCACTTGGCTCCAATTGACTTTCTGTTTGGCTTGCACTAACCTTTCTTGGCACCTACTATCCACTCGGTCAAGCTTGGGAGACAAACTTTATGTAAGTTATTCTTTTAAACTTTTTGAGTGCATCCAACATTTTTAACTTTAAGTATATTATCAATACATCATGTCATCATTGCCTTAATTGATCCTTGTGCTTCATCACATAATTATAACTCAACCTTTCCTCTAGGTATTTTAGTTACATTTTATTGATCAAATCATCTTCATCAATTAACTAAGTGGTAGTACTTGAATCTTATAAGTAGTTCTCTTACCAACAAATAGCAAGTTTGACATCAATGAAAAAACAATGATTGAAACACATAGTCTCCTTCAACAATCTCCCTCTTTCAATAATCTCTTTTCACCAATGATCTTTTCATTCAAATTTCAACACTAACCTCCTAATGGCCTCCACTTTCCCACCAACCTACCCTTTTCTAGAGCTAATTCAAGAGTTCCTTCATATGTATAATTTTTCTAGGGGGAATATATTGAAGAAGGATGGAAGCATGCTATTGAGTGTTAATAGAGAAACTGTATCCAAATTATTTCACCTGGGAGAGCAGTAATTTGCTGACCTAACTCATGCCTTGTCCATGGCTATATTTTTAGAACAAGAAAATGTCTATAAGAACACCATAGAAAAGAGTTGGACTGAGTCTTTCCACATAGGTGGTTTTAGGTTAGCCAAAACCTTGAAGAAAATCCAAATGACCACTTAGGTTTAGGACATAATAATTCTACTACATAGAATTTGTGGGTCTTTTGATGTCTCTATCTTTGAAGAATGGATGCATTTGTTTATTAAAATTGTGTTAAAGGGCTCACAATTCCTAGACTAGGTAGAATTAATAGTTGGCTCTCTCAAAAATCAGCTAAAGGGTGTTCTAAATTTGAAAAAGAACTTTTTTATGTCATCTTAGTTCATGTATATGCTAGATAGCACTCGAGATTTACAACATTTACCACATGAACCCTAGACTAAGAATATTACCATATATAATTATTGCCCCATGTTGCATAAGGATAAAGCTTTGGAAGACTTCAAAAGGGTACATGATGTCTTCTTTGGAAAGTTGTGTTTTGAATTGAAAAGCCCTTTGCACCATAGATTGTCCCTTGAGTCTCAAAAGATCATTCAATATTTCAGTAGCCTGTACATTCAATTCCCTAAATTCACTTATTTGAGGGTAGGGAGTTTTGAAAAAGAGCTTATACATCTTCCTAGGTTTGCTCTTGGTTGCTTTGTCCTAGAAAAGGTAACTTGGCAATTAATTGTTGTGATAAACAAATTCTTAGCTAAAGAAAATTGTGATATTATTTTTCCACTTAAGTTAGGCAAATTGGCATGTGAAAGCATGGAAGATGCAATGTGTATGAGGTTAGACTTAATTGGGCTTTGTTTTGACTTCTATCAGGATAGACCAGAATTTGACAACAAAGGAATTATTCATAGTCTACTTGATACTCATGCAAAGATTGTACATGTCCCTAATGTAGAAGATTTTTTGGGAGGATTGTGTGGATGAGTTGGAGGTGAGAAGAAGAGAGTCATCAAGGTTCACTATTGCAAAATTCCACCTATTTCAATTGAAATTGGGTATAGATATCACAAACATAGAAGAGGATAGGGTAGATATCCTAGCCCCCCAAGAAATTGAACCCATAGTTTTTAATATGGTTACCATAGATTAGAACTCCAAAGAAGAGGATAATATTCTTGAAAGAAAAAAAAATGTGATTGAAAAGATGAAGTCTTCGTTTAGAATGAAAAAGGACACACATACTAGTGACCAAATTAACCCTATTTCTAATGTTGGTCTCACAATTGTAAATAACAAAAGGTCACAAAGGATTTCTAAGAGGAAGATCAATAATCTACCTCTTGTACAGAAAACCTATTCTAACAAGAAAACCAAAATGTCAATATTGATAAAACTTTACCAAGTAATTTACATAGATGGTGAACTAGATAAAGAACTAGGTGGTGAACTTATAGACAATAGCCAAAGATTCCAGATGATAGTGGGTTCATCCCCTATGAGGATACAAGTCATAAACACCCCTAAAAAAGGTACTAAATTGCAAAAGGATGCTACTACTCTTAAATAGCTCGTAACTTTAGTAAATAGGAAGAGGAGTTTAGTTCCTATTTCTTTTTTCTTGTTGAAAACATTGTGAGAAAATATACCAATAGCACCCCAAAACCTAAAAGGACAAAAAGAATAGCCAGAATAACTTTTGAAAGTGCAATGGGGAGGAGTATAGTTGAAGTGGCCACCTACAATCAAAAAGAGGGAACTGATGAATTGGATCTAAATAATTCTGAAATCACACACATATATTTGGGGGTGGTAAACCATGAAACAAAGGAACACTAGGTGGAACCATCTACCAAACAAATTGTGTTATAGTCACAGAAAGATGGGATTGAAAAGAAGAAACTAAAAGCTAAGATAAATGCAATGGCCAAATACATAAATTAACTAAAAGATTGAAGTTTTATTTTTGGTGACCAACCATAGCTTACCTTTGATTCTACTACCCCTAATAACTAACAATTGATGGGTGACCTGAAGGAGGGAAAGATGATGATGGCAGTTGTGTTCAATTGGATTGGCCTAGTGACAAATCAGGTTGCTAAACTCATGCAAAATATGTATGAGATCATTTCTCTAATTGTGGTTACACTTCATGAATCTTGCATTCAGTCAACATTTGCAAAGGTGAATTCAAAAAATTCTCAACTAGGGTAACTCATTTAGTAGAGGTAGAAGATTACAGGCCAAAAAAAATTATAAACAAAAACCCACTATAGCATGTGGACGTAGGGTTGATTTAGGTTTTAAGAAAGAACATAGCCTGAAGGATATATAATTAAAATTCTACTATTTTTAGGATGTATTCATGCGAAAAATATTTGAACAATTGCTTGAAAATTTAAATAGGGACTTCTAGTCTATTGGTTCAACCTTTTCCACTCATCTTTAAGGAGGTTTCGATGTGGAGAACATGATCAAACAATATGAAGAATGCATGAACTCTAGGAAAGATAAAATTGATCTCACATCGTTTGTCTTTACCAAGGTGACTAAGAGAAAGATAATTTTAGGCATGTGCACCCTACGATTTCTAAGTTACTTGGATACCATGAATAAGGTGAGGCTAAATAGGGACATCTAGAAAAATTGATTGCATAGCATTAAGAGCCCAAATACAACTGCCATGATTGAGTTCATGAACATGTTTAGGACATGGAAGCTAGCATGTAGACAAGCTGATGCTAAAGATAAGGAGCAAGAAGAACCGCTTGACCAATTGGTAGATCATTAAGTTTTATCTTTCAAATACTTTTAAGACATTTGGTTTCTATTTTTAAAGTTAATTTATCGGTCTGTGCACCCTTATGTTGGTTTTCATAACTACTTTTAACTTTCCAAGAATCAAGTTTTAAGGGAGATTCTAAGATAACTTTCTATTTAAGTTTGAAAATCAGTAGTGCTAGGGGTTGGTATTTTTTGATGGATATCATACTATGAACTTAAATCTAGGTTTTAATAGTTATGTATATGCTTTTCTAAAAAATTTGGCATTATACTTGAACAAGATTGTTCTTTTTGGAATGAAAAAGATCTGATTATTTGAAGATTATGTTCTTTGGGTTGCTTCATTGTTGATTCAATATTGAATTGATGTTGATTTGTTGAAATCATTTTCTAATGTTGGATGATATATGGTAGATAAGTCAAAATAAGCTTCTATTTTATGTGTCTTTTTGAGAAGTGATTGACAGAGAAACTTTGCATTCTCTCTATTTTATTCTTTCTTGTATGTTTATTTGTGTTTTCTGATTATCCCTCTATCTAAGAGTAGATGGGAAGCCTATTACTTTCTTGTTAAAAGTAATCCCATTTAGAAGGAAGTTGAACCTTACTAAAATTCAGAGAGGAATCAAAGAAGTTAAAATTCCTCGACTATTGGAAACTTGTATTTGGCTTGCAAATGTAGACGTAGAAGTTCTTAGTTATTTCTTTCTCTTAAAGGAAAAATCTATATACCAACAAGCATGCACATGTTATTTGAAGCTTTGGATTCTACCAAGCCTAAGGCTTGGATTTTTCTTGGGGATCCCACCTAAAGGTTTGTAGTCTCTAAATTGGTTTGAGGCATGTTTTGCAGCAAGCATGCAAAAAATGATTGAATTTTCTTGTGTACTCTCCTTCAAGTTTCCTCATGGTTGAGCATTGATTAAATCAAGTTGCATGGTATTGTATATCTCTATGTTAGCTATATAACCATATAATTTATTTTGAATTTGAACTATTTCAAGTCTTTCAACAATAATTTCTTTTGAATGTATGTCCATTTTATCTCAAAAACTAACATGTACTAATTGGGGTGTAGATTTTATCTCATTCATTAAATTTTGCAACAACTTAGTTTTTTAGATACTAGACTCCATTATACACACTTTGAAAAATAGAAGTTTTGATTTTAGATTAGTTTTTAATCATTTCTAAGAGGAGCAAATAGATATTTCACATTTTTTGGATGTTTCAATTTACAAAAATTATTTTAAAATATATACATTATAAAATTACTCAAAGAATATGGGATAAACTACACGATGTGAGGTACCTTTCAACTAGTGTGATTAAAGAATTTCGAAAAAAAAGATAAAATTTTATGGGGGCCATTATTTGCACTATGTTAAGTTTTTTTTTGAAAAAAATAGTACCACTTTTTGTGGCCCCCTTTTTTTAGGACTTAAAAACCATTTTGAAATAAAATTAGTAGTTTAGAAACTAGATTTAAATGACTACTACTTTTTTTGTTGTCATATCTTAAAATTTTGAGCATAACTATCTTCAATTTCTTGTCAAAGTTTAGAGATTGTTGATTTTAAAAAGAAAGAAAAAAAGTGGCCACTTATACCCCCCTTTTGGCACCATAAATTGGTGCACTTACTCCTTGTTTATTGCTAAGTTCCTTGGCAACCAACCTGACTCGATTTACACTAAACTCCTTTGGTAACCGACCTGACTCAAATTACATAGGAATTCCTAAACTAATCTTCTTCTAAACTTTAGCTCGACGTATACTATAGTCTTTCGAACTCAATTCCAACTGTCAGTACTTGGTTATAGTATAACATTTGTTTAACATTAATGACAATATACAATTGAATAGTTGTTATTAACAATCTCCTACTTTGGAATTGATAGAAACACAACATGTCATTAAGACAAGAAAGACTTCGGAGAAAATATCAGCAAATATCTTCAATTTCATTCTGATTCTCCATTCATGAGAACTACCTTTGTCATCTTGTCTTTAGACTCTATTAGATCAATTTCTCCTTCTCGTAGATTACTACATCTGATCACATAAAATTTCCCTCAATGAATATATGACATGATTCTCTCCCTCTTTGACATCAAATGCCAAAGACTCCAAAGCAATGAGTTTTCAACATACCTAATGTACTAATTCATATGCAATGAGCTCTATCTCCTTTGCATCAACTTGATAGATCTTCAATGTAGTTTGGTTGATGCATCACAAATCTATACTCTAGTGAGCATCAGATTAGGGAATGACCCCTGTCTTTCCTTTTAGATACAAAAATGCATCCTTAGGTAATGGTTTGGTATATATGTCAGAAACCTACTTCTTTGTGTTAACATATTCCAATCTAAACTCTTTATCTTGAACTAATTCTCTTAGAAAATGATACTTGATTGCAATGTGTTGTGTCCTTGTGTGCATCACTAGATTCTTTGATATATTGATTGCACTTATATTAACACAATAGATAACCACTAGATCCTTGATTTCTTCCTTTATTCTTGATAATAGTTGCTTGAACCACATTATGTTGGAGAAATTAACTGCTACAAAAACATATTCCACCTTTGCTATAGACTTAGAGATACAATTCTTCTTCTTACTTGTCCAAGATACTAACCTCTTTCCAAGAAATAATTCTCCTCCTCTAGTGCTCTTCTTGTCATCAATCCTTCCAGCCCAATCAACACTAGTAAAGGATTTCATCTAGAACCATAGACCATAGACCATAGTCTTGAGAAAAATGGCTATCTAGCTAACAAAATTGTTGTGTATTGCAATTTATTAATTATTTATAAATTCTAAAGAAACTGTTTTGTAATTTTAATTTAATTTTTAATAATAGATTAATGTTTGTTCCATCGGCTAGCTAGATGATTCCAGTCTTGAGTACCTTTTAGATATCTCAGAATTATTTTGATTTACATCATATGATTTTATCTGGGATTTGTAGATAATCTTGAAACTATACCAATTAATAGTGCAATATTAGGTCTTGTATGAACAACATACTAAAGTTTTCAAATCATAGATCTATAGGTAGTCTAACTTACCTCTTTTGAATCATCATCCTTGGATAGCTTGTGTCTAGTAGACATAGGTGTTCCAACTAGTTTGGAATATCCCATTCCATATGTCTCCAATATGTCCTCTATCTGTAACTCAACTTCCTCTTTCTGAGACTTGATTCCCATAGTCTATGACTCAGGTTCCTTTTTCTGAGACTCAATTCAAACTATCTCCAACTTGGGTTGTACTACAGACTCAGTTTCCTCTAGTTGAGATAAAAAATATGTAGTTTCAGTGAAGTCTGTTGGTGTTTGAAAATGTTACCCATTTCCAATTACAATGATGAGAACAAAATGTATCTAGGGGTAGCTAACTCCCATTATGAACACATCCATTCAGACACTAGGCCAACTATAAGACATGACCCTTCTTCTTCAGGCTCTGCAAAACCTAGGCAGGTGGACCTACAGATTCTTTATATGGTACTACTTGTCAAAGAATACACTAAATCTATTATGAAGCAAATAAAACCCTTATTTCTCCTGATAACTCATGAAATAACATCAATCTATAGTAGCTAAATGCAGATCTAGGAATCTCAGAAGCTGAGTGAGGGCATTCTATTATAGCTCTTCAACATGAAAGGGAAAAGCATTGATTATTGATGTTGATGTTCAACAAATCTTCAAACATGCAGCAAAACCTAATGATCTTATCTCTGATCAATGCCTAATCCATTGGGCAATTCCATAAATCTAAAACATACATCTGCGACATCAGGACATATTCTGTATACCCAGACATCAGATCTATCTAATCACCTTGTGACTTAGACATCAATGTTCATTCAGATCTCATTCTCACAAAATATCCTTCTCAACATAACTAGTAACCCTATCAAACACATCAAGCATTTACTTGGCACTTTGTTCCAACAGCGAAACATATCAGACATACAACCTAAAGGGGAAGCAAATGGATCTTAGCTCTTTGTTCCAAGACCACATAAGACTATAGATTACTGAGATAGAAGATGAGAACCAGAATGAAACTAATGAAATACTTCTCATATGTATTCATTTCCTTGAAACTATACATTCAAATGCATGAAATTAAAACATGAAACAACCTAACATATCATAACTATCTGTATTATCTGCACTACTACTATTCACATGAGAAGAAATTGCTGAAGAATGGAGGTGGAATCACAGTTCTGGATCCAAAGAAGTGGTCTCACAGAATGACTGCACATTTCCTACCAACATTGGTTTCACAGTAACAAAAACTGGAACCCTTCAAATGGAAGCAAGAAAGAAAGATATAGAAGAAAAAGAATTCTCAAATCTATTTTGAAGATGACAAGTTTCCACTTGAAATTCAATCCTATGCAACTGAGTAACCTCTTTCTTCTTTCATCCCATCTGATATGATTTTTTTTATGGAGCTCTTTTAAATTGATGACTTTTGTCATTAAAAAAAATGCCTTCTTTATTTGTTGTGCTTTTTATGTTTATTGCAATGTTTTAATATAAAATATTCACACTTTATTTCTCCCCACTGACTTCTTGTTAAAATATTTTAATTGGACCCACATAAATCAAAATAAATTGATTGGGCGAACTCCAAATCAATTCTCAGATTTTATAATGTTAATGTAAGCATCAAATAGAGGATGGATTTGATATTCAATTTATTTTATAATGTTTTCTACAGACACCACCTCCTCATTCTTTTCATCATGGATTCCTCTGCCCTTTAATAGAGCTATACTTTAGCATATTCTGCCTCATCTCTTGTTTCATTTGCAATTTTTTGCTGTTTTGATTTTCCTTCTTTCATCCTATGCTCAAAATCCAAAATTTTGCTACTATGAATCTCCTTTGTTATTCAATGAGTAGGTAGACATTTTGACTTTTTAAGGTTTGAAAGCTTTGCTTTTAGAGTGACTTGCCAGCTACTTCTCCAATTTTGAAAACCTAGAATTAATTTTGAGCGCTAACTCATCATTAAAAACTTATTTCACTTCTTGCTTGCAAACTGTGAATTTGTGTCCGGAGGCCTGCCAGTTGGCCTTAAAAATTGATTCAGTCAAGTAACCAAGCCACGCAAATCAACATGAGTGTTCAATCCTACATACTCTATCACACTGCAAATTTTTAGCCCATGATGAATTCCCAATCAAGAGATTTTAATTTCCGAACATCCATACTTCAATTACCCTACAGGCAAACAATGTTAAAAAACATAAACTAGGCTCAGGTTTGGCTTTATAAATTGAGTTATTGATCACTTGGAGTTCTGAAAGCTAGGATACAAGTTTTTTGCCATGAAGAGAATCTAATTTCATGTTTAGGGGTCATGAAGAATCACAAGGCACATTTGACAAATTTTTGAAAATAGGCACTTGGAAATTTTAACTAGGAAATGTGTCAAAATGTAATTTTGGCAAATGTATGGACATAAGAAAGTATGTAGATGGATTCGTCATGACTTAAGAACTGACATACTTCAAGGATTTTTAGGAAACAACATGATTGTACAATCCATTTAGTCTAATCAATGACAGGGTCAAAGATATGATTGGTCGAACAGGGCTTCCCAGAATTGTGAACTAGTTAAATGCACAAAACAGTAAATGACCAACTTTGTGGGGTGCAAAACCTAGTCAAAAGGATTCAAAATGACTTGAAATTTGAAAAATAGGTTCTTTTTTATGCATACTAAATATCCCCAAAGTGGCTAGTCATGAGACATTCTTGCGTAAAAAATATTCAGATGCAAACTGGGCCTTTGATCACTATTTGACAATTGGGTAGAATTGCAAATTTTGACACTAGCTCAAAATGGGACTTCGCAGAATGGTTCAAAATGTCATTTTAACTTCATAGAACACATAGACGTACTAAATGAAAGGTGTTAGAAATATTAAACACCTCTTAGGCCTCAGAATAACAACCAGGTACAATCTCATTTAATGTCATTTAAGGGTTGATTTTTTCAAAATTTGAAAATGGGACTAAAAATGAAGCATGTAATTTTCTGTCCCAACAGTGGCTCTGTCTAGGGATGCATGCCCCTTGCGGGCATGGCAAGATTTTAGATCTCTGGGAGAAGTAGACCACACACCTGAAAACAAAACTTTCTCTCAAACAGCTTTATTGAAAATAGGGAAACTACTCTAACTATGTACATATGATGACCCCGGGCCACCGAAAAGTTTCAAAACTCCTTACCTCTGTCATAAACCTTATTTTCATTTACATTCTCCAGAGGTAAATTGAAATTTTCATTATCATTTGTTTCACCAATCAGATCAGCATATTGAAACAAATAACTTGGCAAAACAAAACAACTTCCTTCATTCTCATAGTGCATATAAAATTAAAAGATGATTTCATCTTCATGCTCACTATGAGAAAAAGAATCAACATGCTCATGACTACACAAACTGAACTAAGAATCAAAATCCAACAATGATTCATGCATGCTGATCAGAAACACAAAAACTTCAAAATCTACATCATTCACCAAGTTGCAAAGACCAAAAACATGCAACTCACCTTGTGTCTCCGGCTGTAAAGAGTGTTTGGAATCTGATTGTTGCCTACTTGCAGTCATATCATTCACTAAATCAGATTCATCCTTCAATGAAACCTCTTCACACTCAAAACATTGATTAGTCACCATATATGAAAATTCATTCTGAAAGTGTTGATCTAAACTATACTGATCACTATCATTTTCTTCATCAAACTGAATGTTAGAATACACCTTGAACTCATCTTTACAAGACTTATCAACACATGAGGAAAATATATGATTTGATTGACAACCTTCACTATTTTCCTCCTCATCATATGAAAAATCAAAACAATGTTCAGCAAGATCAACATGAAAAGAACCTGAAATAGCATTAACCTTCTCTTCATTAGCATTCTCTACATCTAGCAAATCGTCATGTGCAAAGACATCTGAGAAACTATCATTTACACCTCCAAAATCTAACAAAGA
The DNA here is from genome assembly GCA_028749045.1 of Cupressus sempervirens. Taxonomy (NCBI): domain Eukaryota; kingdom Viridiplantae; phylum Streptophyta; class Pinopsida; order Cupressales; family Cupressaceae; genus Cupressus; species Cupressus sempervirens. Next base: position 756,304,741 of record CM053791.1, on the reverse strand, counting down.
TTGTTCAGATTCTACCTCTTTTTCCACGTCAAACTTTGGGGAATTGATTTGACTAAATGAGAAAGTATTATGAGAGAACATATGAAGATCCTTAGAAATACTTACGTGCTTTTCAAACTCATGAGCCAACAATACAGAGATTTCATCAGAACTCAAGAAGACTACCTCACAAATCTTCTCCTGGCTGTGATTGTCATCTGGATAACATGAAGAACTTACAATAGGAAAATCATTAGTGTAACAATCTAAAAAATCAGAATTATTACAACATTCTTTCTTATCATGGAAATCACTAGATCTACTGTTGTTACAACTTTCTTCAACTTCATATGTATTGTAACAACATTTATCTTCTCTTTTATATACATCTTTTTCATATTGATCGCTATTACCTGACTCATTAACATTTGAATCCACCTCTTCACATTCGAAAAATAGATTATCTTTCTCTATGGATTCATTATATTCATTTCTACCTTGGATTTCAGCACACTCATTATCATTAGGAGATATTTTATGAAATCTATAATCATCATCTTCCATCTCCTCAATGAATCTTTCAATTTGCAAAAACCTTTGTAATCTCATAGGTGTTGGCCAATTGACCGAATCGGGTACTAGAACATCAAGGAAAACACTAGGCAAGGAAGATTCCTTAGGTCTATAATGAAAAGGCATCTTACTGATTACTGGTTTAAGCCTTAAATAACATTGTTTGACACTTAGACCTTGAGTACTACCTACTTCAATTATTATATGACTAACAATCCTTTTGTAGACTAGTCTATTCAGCATAGCAATGTTATTATTCACAATTTTCAAACTCTCAGAATTTGGCAAACTAATCTCAGATCTGAGATCTGACTCCATTATAAAACAAAATTTCTACCTCTTCTTTCTAGTGCTTAAATCACTGAATAGAGGCAACTTTTTTAAACACTTGACTTCCATGAAAAGAAGCATGAAAATCGAAATACCTCAAGTGTTGATGCTAAACCTTGATCTGCTGATTTGGCATACGTGTAAGATTGAAAATCCTTTACACCATTGATCAAACTTTGTAGAGCCACCACCTTTTTGCAAGAGGAACAAAATAACCACTATTGTGATCTACTTTTACATTTCAATTTCTTTATAACAACAGATTTCAATAGCATTTTAAAACTTATCAAGAATTTAGAATTCCTTTCCAAGAAACTATCAATAATTTCAGATCTGCCCATACAACTGAAAGTCCTTCAAAATTTTGCAATGAAATCAATTAGGAACAAACTGGTACAGAGATTTGAGAGTCGCCACTCACACTTTGTGAGAAATAAAACATAATTAGTCACTTGACAAATCTAAACCAGACCTTCAATGTAGGAAAAACTTGCAGATCACTAACACCTTGAAAACTTGCAGATCCTCAACAACACTTACAAACTAAACTAATTGAAGATAGACCTATAACAATCATAGCACACAATTTTCATCAAGTTTTACAACATATTGTTGTCCATGAATAAAGCTTAACTGGGGAACATGAAACTTCAACAAGGAAAATAGGAAATGCCTCTCACTATAGATTTTCTATATCCAATCTGTTTCATGCCAGAGATTTTGGTTCTTTCTGAATGCAACATCCCCAGTAGAGTCACCATTTTGTTGGTGTTTGAAAATGTTACCCGTTTCCAATTACCCTGATGAGAACAAAATGCATCTAGGGGCAGCTAACTCCAATTATGAACACGTCCATTCAGACACCAGGCCAACTATAAGACATGACCCTTCTTCTTCTTCAGGGTCTGCAAAACCTAGGTGGGTGGACCTACAGATTCTTTATATGGTACCAGTTGTCAAAGCATACACTGAATCTATTATGAAGTAGATAAAAACCTTATTTCTCCTGATAACTCATGAAATAACATCAATCTACAGCAGCTAAATGCAGATCTAGGAATCTCAGAAGCTAAGTGAGGGCATTCTATTATAGCTCTTCAACATGGAAGGGAAAAGCGTTGATTATTGATGTTGATATTCAACAAATCCTCAAACATGCAGCAAAACCTAGTGATCTTATCTCTTATCAGTGCCTAATCCATTGGGCAATTCCATGAATCCAAAACATACATCTGTGACATCAGGACATATTCTGTATACCCAGACATCAGATCTATCTAATCACCTTGTGATTCAGACATCAATGTTCATTCAGATCTCATTCTCACAAAATATCCTTCTCAACATAACCAGTAACCCTATCAAACACATCAAGCATTTACTTGGCACTTTGTTCCAACAGTGAAACATATCAGACATACAACCTAAAGGGGAAGCAAATGGATCTTAGTTATTTGTTCCAAGTCCACATAAGACTACAGATTACTGAGATAGAAGATGAGAACTAGAATGAAACTAATGAAATGCTTCTCATATGTATTCATTTCCTTGAAACTATACATTCAAATGCATGAAATTAAAACATGAAACAACCTAACATATCAGAACCATCTGTATTATCTGCACTACTGCTGTTCACATGAGAAGAAATTGCTGAAGAATGGAGGTGGAATCATAGTTCTAGATCCAAAGAAGTGGTCTCACAGAATGACTGCACATTTCCTACCAACATTGGTTTCACAGTAACAAAAACTGGAACCCTTCAAATGGAAGCAAGAAAGAAAGATATAGAAGAGAAAGAATTCTTGGATCTGTTCTGAAGATGACAAGTGTCCACTTGAAATTCAATCCTATGCAACTGAGTAACCTCTTTCTTCTTTCATCCCATCTGATCTGATTTTGTTTGTGGAGCTCTTTTAAATTGGCGGCTTTTGTCATTTAAAACAAATGCCTTCTTTATTTGCTATGCTTTTTATGTTTATTGCAATGTTTTAATATAAAGTATTCACACTTTATTTCTCCCCACTGACTTCTTGTTAAAATATTTTAATTGGACCCACATAAATCAAAATAAATTGATTGGGCGGACTCCAAATCAATTCTCAGATTTTATAATGTTAATGTAAGCATCAAATAGAGGATGGATTTGATATTCAATTTATTTTATAATGTTTTCTGTAGACACCACCTCCTCATTCTTTTCATCATGGATTCCTTTGCCCTTTAATAGAGCTATACTTTAGCATATTCTGCCTCATCTCTCGTTTCATTTGCAATTTTTTGCTGTTTTGATTTTCCTTCTTTCATCCTATGCTCAAATCCAAAATTTTGCTACTATGAATCTCCTTTGTTATTCAATGAGTAGGTAGACATTTTCACTTTTTAAGGTTTCAAAGCTTTGCTTTTAGAGTGACTTGCTAGCTACTTCTCCAATTTTGAAAACCTAAAATTAATTTGGAGTACTAATTCATCATTAAAAACTTATTTCACTTCTTGCCTGCAAACTGTGAATTTGTGTCCAGAGGCCTACCAGCTGGCCTTAATAATTGATTCAATCAAGTAACTAGGCCACGCAAATCAACATGTGTGTTCAATCCTACATACTCTATCACACTGAAATTTTTTAGCCCATGATGAATTCCCAATCAAGAGATTTTAATTGCCAAACATCCATACTTCAATTACCCTGCAGGCAAACAATGTTTAAAAACATAAACTAGGCTCGGGTTCGGCATTATAAATTGAGTTATTTATCACTTGGGGTTCTGAAAACTAGGATGTAAGTTCTTTGCCATGAAGAGAATATAATTTCATGTTTTGTGCTCATGAAGAATCACAAGGCACATTTGGCGAATTTTTGAAAACAAGCACTTGGAAATTTTAACTGGGAAATGTGTCAAAATGTAATTTTTGGCAAATGTATGGACATAAGAATGTATGCAGATGGATTCGTCATGACTTAAGAATTGGCATACTTCAAGGATTTTTAGGACACAACATAATGGTACAATCCATTTAGGGTAATCAATGACAGGGTCAGATATGATTGGTCGAACAGGGCTTCCCAAAATTGTGAACAACTAGTTAAATGCACAAAACAGTAAATGACCAACTTTGTGGGGTGCAAAACCTAGTCAAAAGGATTCGAAATGACTTGAAATTTGAAACATAGGTTATTTTTATGCATACTAAACATCCCCAAAGTGGCTAGTCATGAAACATTCCTGGGTAAAAAATATTCAGATGCAAACTGGGCCTCTAATCGCTATTTCACAATTGGGCAAAATTGCAAATTTTTACACTAGCTCAAAATGGGACTTCGCAAAATGGTTCGAAATGTCAATTTAACTTCATAAAACACATAGATGCACTAAATGAAAGGTGTTAGAAATATTAAACACCTCTTAGGCCTTAGACTGACAACTAGGTACAATCTCATTTAATGTCATTTAAGGGCTTGATTATTTCAAAATTTGAAAATGGGACTAAAAATGAAGCATGTAATTTTCTGTCCCAACAAAGTCTAGGTAAAAAATTACCTTTTGTCTGTGGTGGTCTGATTTTTGCAACTAAGAAATTAGAAAAGTTTGTTTTCCTATAGGATAGGATTTGGTTTGTGTAAAGTTTCATCTAAGCAAAAAATAGGTGAAACCCTTTTAATTTTTGTACCCAAAGAAAACTTGTTAGGTCATATGTTTCTTTTTTTTAGAAGGTTTTAGCAGGCGAATCAAATTTGAAAGTGGAATATTCTTTTGAGAAACCTTTTTAAATTTCTTTCCTTTCAGTCTCCTCTTCCCAAAAATTGTCCTACCATCATATCTCTTCTAGATCTACGGTGGTCATCATGTCACATAGTGAAGTTGCAAGTATTTTATCATATGCGACATGGCAACCATTGTGAAGCATAAAGACGGTGATGGGAAATAGAAAAATGTGTGCCAATTTTTCATTTTTTTAAGTTCTTGATGATCAGACTAATGTTAGAAATGTTAGTATTGGAGAAATGGACTAGTTGGAAGGTGCTCTATTTTTTGTCACCAGTTTTGGAAAAGTTTAGGAGGTTTCTATTTCACGACCAGAAAATACATGAATCCTACCAGTAGCAACATAGCACCTTACCATGAAAATAAAAAAGTGTGAGATTAACAAATGAATAAGCACCGTAAAGTTTTTCTATTTTTAATAAGGTTGTATGCTTATGATGCATTATCAGAAGCATTGATTGGAGTAATAATAGTGAAAACATGTGATATTTCTTGGCACAAAGTTTCTTAAAACCTTGAGGAGGTTACTATATCATGACTGGAAAATCAAGGAATCCTACTAGTAGCGACATAGTGCCTTGCCTAAAAAGATGGAATGTGGCAATAGTTAAATTGAATGGTAGGTCCCAAAAGTTCTTTAGTCAGCACATAATCATTGGGACAAATTGGCAACAATTAAGAACACGTGTGTTTTTCTAGTATCGAATATTTTAAAGAATGCAGTGGTCATTATGCCATGATTGGAAAACCAATGTTTTATACCAATAGCCACATAGCGCCTTATCGAAAAAGACAAGAAATGATGGGGTTCAATTTTATCATGTTGTAAAATGGATTAAAATATTACATATGGTTTTCCAGCATGTCAAAGTGTTGCTAAATCACATATGACATGGAAAAACACTCAAGAAAATGATAGACAAAGAGTTGGGACCATCAGATCAAAGTTTCATCAACAACTGTTGCCACGTCGCCATTGAGAGTTCTATGCTGTTTATTCCATGTGATATGGAAACCAAAGAAAGAGATGGAGGGACCCACCATAGTCATGTTAAAATAGTGATCAAATGCACATCATTAGATTATAATGAATCAATAGTGTTTGTTATGTCACATATGGAAATCGCTCAATATTTATGCATGGCGACATAGCAAGAAGGTGACATGTGTCCATAAGTGCTAGTGTGTCCAATCCAAGTTGCTAGCAGTGAAAGAAAGGCTCATGCAAAGAAAATTTATTGGATTGGCTTCTATCTTAGCAAGTAGAAAATGAGTCATCTTTTATTTTTATTCCTGGATCATCAGATTTTTTGAAATCGATGATGTATTTTTAAAAGTAGAAGGTGGTACCATTGTATTCTCCTTACAACTCATTTATGAAGATTGAAAGCTCCTCATGCAAACTAGGAATAGAGTATCTTGTAGAAATCTTTCTTTTTCCTTCATACATGAATAAATCTTCAAGTTTCCAAAGAGCCGAAGGCTATTAAGAACTTGTGCTTGGTGACTAAAATGCAAAGAAATTCTAGTAATCATTGTGTGTTGTAGAATTGAAATTATAGGATGGTGAAAAGAAATTAAGTTTCTTAGTCCGTTATTTATTAAGCTTTCTAGTATTCTAAAATTTTAATTGTCATGCCTCCAAAGAAATTTTTCTCAGGTCAAATTGACTATTTATCTAGAAAAATACATGATAACCTCCTTGATTTTTTTCCTGAGTCCACAAATGAATCTCCTCAAGTGAAGAAATTAACCACTATGAACCCTAAACTCAAAATTGCTGATGGATTGTATAATAAGGGGAACTAGATTAGGGATGGCAATACTTCTCAAATAGGGCTTTGTCTCTTCAAAAAATGGCTCTCATAAAGGAAATATTTGCCCTTCATGGGAATATTTAGAACTTCAACTTGGGAAAACTAGTGGTCCCTAGTGTTTTCATGGATTATGACCTATTAGAGGTTATTGCTAAAAATTATGACCCAACAATTAGAGTAGTGAGAAGGTTAGATGGAAAATGTATGATCACAATAAGCCCTAAGGAAATCTGAGAAGTTTTTGGTCTTGAGCCATTGTCAAATTATCATATACCTATTGACCTACAAGAATTAGAAAAATAATATTTATCTAAAAGGGATAAGATCAAACAGGGTGCATTGAGGGCACACATAGGCACAATTGGGAACTTACCAGTAATCATAGCATCTATTAATGTGATCAAATTTCCATAATCCATCATAGTTATGTAAATCAGTTTCTAGATTAGATTGTGTGGAGATTTTTGCCATCAATGTTTCGAATCACACTGTGTGATCCATCATCAGGATGAGAGAGCAAGAGATGTCAAACAAAGCAAGAGATTTTTACCATCAACATTTCGAATTACTTACTTTGTCTGACATCTCTTGCTCTCTCATCCTGATGATGGATCACGTAGTGTGATTCGAAACATTGATGGTAAAAATCTCCACACAATCTAATCCAAAATCATAGCATCTACTAGGGAACCTTTTAAAAAGGAATATTTCACTTCCTGAGCTATGAAGATATATAGGAATCTATGTAGGGTTTTTGGTGAGGATGAGCAGAATATCATGCCTATAAGTTTTATGTATATGCTAGCTCAAATTTCTTCTTTCAGTGTTGATATTATTTTTTATTTCACCTCATATTTAGCAAAAGAAACCCATATAGGCTTGGTTGGAATTGCCAAGGGCAAGGTAGAAAATTTTTTTGGTCATTACTCATTGTTGATGAGTATGTTCTTGTTTAAAGGTGTGACATATTTTGGGAAGGAAATGGCTTTAAATAGAGAACATGAGGGAGAAGCTCTGCTAGTTCAACTATTGAGTGTGGATATGACTTGAGATGCAGAGACTACTAGTTTTGCCAAGTTTGATAGGTACTTTGCCTCAAGGTTAAGGTGCCTCTTATTAATTTACAATCCCAGAGTTCCAAGGGCACTAGTAAATTTTATCAGGCCCATGGATAATCCTACTAGTCTTAAAGTATCACATAATTGGGGAGATATTATACCATACTCTATTTCAACTATGTTTAGAGTTTATGGTTTCAAAGGGACTTCTCATGTATTTCTCTAGAAAATGCCTATAAAAGTGGGGATAGATAAGATATTGTGGTAGTTAGGAGTATTGGAGGAAAACTATTTGATAAAAAGCCAAAGAGGCTCAATTTTCCCAACCTGTACTGTAGTCCACTATTTTGTAATCACAAAGGGTGGTTGGTTGTCTTTATACAAATTACTAGACCAATATAAGATGGTTGTATCTCATCCCCATTTTTGTGATACTGGGGGATTCTATGATTTAGTTTTTAGATTTAGAGCTAAACTTGGTTCCATAAAACATGAGCCTTATTACCCTAAGGATATAATAAGGAATGAGTTCTCATTATAGGAGCAAGAGACCAAAAGGGAGAAATGGAGGGTTTTTTCAAGAGTTTTGGGATTTATTCATTATTTTGACAAGGATTATGAGCCTCTAGATAATGCAAAAATAGAGGTAGATAAAATAAATAAACTCATGATAACTTTTCTTGAGATAATGGAAACAATTAATGAGAAGAAATAATTCTTCATTAATGCCTATCCTGATAAAGCCAGGGATGTTATGAGAAGGATGGAATTCACTCCCAATGTTGGAGTAGGAAAATTAATTATCCAAAAAAGACCAAGCTATAGTGTGATCCAAAATAATAAAACCTCTATGAACAAAGGAAAACAAATAATAGAATCAGCTAGTGTTGTCTTAGAAGAGAGACCTAATGAGCCCTCACCCAAGAGGCAAAAAATAATGAAAGAACAAGGTCCTCACATTGAGGAATATTCGCCTACCCAATCCCCTTTGCAGATTGGAGAAAAGTAGCTCACTAGAGAGCAAGTTGAATAGATGGGATCCCAAGGGGAAGTATTTATTATCCAGGTAGAGCTAGAAAAGGGAAATCCTAAAGAACCTCCAATGCCAAGCCTTGATTTGACAGTAGTAGATTATAGAGGAAAAGAGCTGGATCTTGTAATCGAACAAGTTGGTCATGAATTTTTGTCTAATGATAGTTTTTTTAGAACAAGAGCCTTCTACTAATTTTCATGGAGACAAAATATGGGAAAATATGAGGAAAGATGTAATAAGTTAAGAATAGAGCATCTAGAAATGGAAGAGATAGCCATGTTGAATCAAATAAAAGAAGAAATGATGCAAGGATTCCAATAACCCCTGAAGAGGGGAGATAGATGGTAAAAGCATCTAATATTCTACTACTACCCAATTGGGATATAGCTGATGCTCTAGTTTTTAATTTTGTTTCTAATAAATTAAACACACAGGACCAAAATAAGAAAGAAATAAAAGGTGCCACCTTTAGTGAAGACCAGGTTGCCTTAGTCATTTGGTCATTAAGGGAAGGACCCAGGACTATTTCCTCACATTCAAATGACAGTAGATTAATGGGAAGCACAATTGTAAAAAGAGTAGTAGATACAACCCATGTCGAGGCTACACATTTGAATGTTGGTACATCTCACCTAGCTTTGGCGACTATAGAAAGAGATGAGAAGGAAAGGTTGGAGTTACAAGCTAAGTATGAGAAATTTTTGGAGGCTTATGATTAAGAAGTTCAAAAAAGAATTGAACTTGAAAACAAAATGAGGGGACAATGTTCTAGACCAAAGGTCACATACCCTTACCCAACAATGGAGCCTTTTAAATCCACTCCCCTTATTGAGATTCCTGATACACCATAGAGGCCATAGTATTATACAACTAAAGATTTTGAAGAAGAGAAGAGTAAACTGTGGACATTACATGTAGAGTTGAATGTGCAGTATGAAGATAAACTAAGAAAGGCTCTCATGTATTTAGTTGAAAAAATTGAATGGCCATTATTCTATGATTAATTGTCAAAGGTAATAAACATATGGGAGGAAATAAAAGCAAGTGATGAGACTTTGAAACCCATTGTCAATAAGTGGAGCAAGAGAAGAAAAGAGGTTACATTGTTGTGTTATTTTGTTATAAGTTCTTCACATGACTACATTGAAATAACTTATGATGTTTCTAATGATCTTCTAGAATTTGATGATAAGAGGGTTGAGCTACAAAGAAGAATTGTCAGCTACTTGGATAAGTACAAGAGTAAGAAGTTTGATTTATTCCTCCTTACTTTGGATAAGAAGAATAAACTGAAGAATAAAGATGAATGGGCCAAAGAATTAGATCATTTATTTATTTTGAGAATAAATAAAGTCATTAATGAAATAGGACATGCATGGTGGGCAACCACAATAGAAGAAATGGTGAAGGTCCAATTATTCTTTGATTCTTTAAAATAAGATTTTGTTAATACTAATAAAGAGGCTAAGTAAGTGATCAAGAAGAAAAATGATATTTTGTAGTTTAACTAGCCAGATGACATACTTTTTGACAAGTGGATGGTAGATATTTCTTTTGATGAGTAGTGGGAAGAAGTTGAAATTGATGATGATAAGATGAATCAAGATGAAATATAGATAATTGATGCACCTTCGATAGATTAGAGGAAAGAAGAAGATAAAGAAGGGCAACCATCTCAAATGGAAAGTATTATGGACCAAATGGATGATGTGGTAGAAATAAAACTAGGTATAACTATCACCTTGACAATACATGATGATGCAAGTGGAAATGCCAGAGTTGAGGTAAATTTGCAAGAATCAGAGCATGACACATTATTGGTGAACCTAATAGCTACATATGCTGAGGATTCAGAATAGCAAAGGGCCAATCATGGAATTCATAGCATCTAAAAATGTAATAGAAGTGGAAGCTATCAAAAAGAATATTATGTAAAGGTCTTTCTGTTACACATATTTTTACCTTTTGTGACAATTTTAAAATGTAAATATCTTTTGTTAAAGGATAGTTATTAGTTCTTGATGCCTAAAGCTTGTTGCATCTCACAAAATATAAGTGAGATTCTAGGGCTAGAGAAAGGGTCCAAATTATTGTCTTTCTAAGTATTTACTAAGTCTATTCAGTCCAACCTCTTGATGAATATTTTTGTGATATATTTTCTTTGCAAGTTTATGGGAATACATCAATTTGATAGGATTTAGATGTGTTGTCTTGAGTCATTGTGAGCCTTGTTCAATTGTATACAATTTTTTTTCAAAATGAAATTAATACAAATATGAACTGTCACCACATGTTTTCTTGTTGAATCTTGTCTCTGTTCCCTTTACCTAGTTATTACGAAGTATTATAAGCAAAGCTTGTCCAATTGAATGCAATTGAATAAAATTGTATATCAATTCACCATTGCTATTAGTTCAATGAATTAAATAAATTCTTTAGTGGTATTGATAGGGTCTACATGGTAATAGGAGGGATGTTTGTAATTATGCTTTTCAGTAAGAATTTTTGATAATGTTGATTATAAAGCAATCAATTAGATCTAAGAATTGAATAAACTCTAAAACTCAATGGATGAGGCACTAATCTATTAAATTCAATCTATATATGAAGATGGGTAAAAGCACAAATTTGTGTCACCGTTTATGATACCAAAACCTATTTTGGTCAAATCTCATTTCTCTATCAAAACTCAATTTTTTTCAAAAACTAAAAATACCATTTCATAGATCTTAGATTCAATATCATCATTATATAAATTTTTGAGTGTTTTGATTAGTTACAATATGTTATAATCTCAAAATATTATAAGTCGATATTTCAACATTTCAGAAGATGCCCCCTCAAAAAAGGAAAAAAATAGTAAATCATATCCAAAAAATTAAATAATTATATTTATCTCTAGAGGAGAGAATCCTCTTCATGAATATGTAATTTTTTTCAAGAAGGTATAGATTTGATAGGGAAGTTTTGATGGGAGGAAAAAACTGTTTGATTTTGATAAGGTCAAACTTGAGTCCTTATAACAAAGAAAATCTACATCAAAAATATATATATATTTTTTTTTCACTAGCTATACATGTCATCTATAAGATATTTTCAAATCAGAACAAAAAAAGATGATTTGCATATACTTGTTTGATAGGAACTACATACTATATTTTTAACAATTAAAAAAGGGACTTCAAAATAAAATAAAATGAATAAATTCTTACTCAAAAAATTTATAAAAATCATAGGCATAAAATTTATCCAATTCTACGCATTTCATTAGTTTACGTCATCTTCATATTTTAAACACAAATACCATTTTTTTTGTCATTAATGTTGAACTGTCACATTCTAATATCTCGTTTCTTTATAAAAGGTGACACAAGTTTGTGCTTTTACCCAGATATTATAGGAAATCATCAAACTCAAATTAAAAATCAATTTTACTTTACTATTTAAAAGGATTATCAATGTTGGTCAGCACTTGTTTGCATTTGATCTCTAAGCCTTAGTTAGCTACTATTGCTAAAAATAATTGTAAATCTGAGAAGAATTGTGACCAAATCTGCTTATAAGGGATGTGTATTATCTTAAAGTGTTACAGAATGAATAAACTATGTATATGTCAAATATAGGAGATGAGAATTAGAATGAAACTAAGAGATTCTTGTTCATTTGTATTCATTTATTTAAACCATCCCTGAGGTATACCCACCTTGGTTCTGTAGAGCCTAAAGAGTAGGAAATCTATCTTGATTTCATTGTAGTTGGGTCCAAAAAAGAAACACATTCAATTTTTTATAGGAAGTAGCTGATCCTTAGATTATTTGTGCTTTCATTATCTTGGTATTGACTATTTTGTTACTTAATAGTTGAAAAACACCAACAGTTTGATTGCTAGTTCCAACTAGGTTTCCTTTACCATCCAGAAGCCTAGCCTTCCCATTCATGAATTCTACCTTACATCCAATTTTTTTCAGTTGTGCCACACTTAGAAGATTATTTTCTAGTCGTTCAACCTAGTAGGCATTATCGCATCTGATTCCATCAGTCAATGTAATGCAACCTTTTCCCTTCACATAACATGGTTTATTGTTTCCAAATTTAACACTTCCACCATCATAGTGCTCCAAGTCTTTAAACTTATTTGTATCACCAATCATGTGATGAGAACAAATATTATCTATTATCCATGTATCATTCTTGCTAACATGAGAAATAAGTGCCATCTTTTCATTTTTCTCATCATTTGATTCATCCTTAATAGCTATACACACCATTTCATCTTCATCATCACTGTCAGAATCTTTAGCAATATAACAATATTTCTTTCCTTTGTCTTTGTAGTCTTTTTGGCTCTTGAAATATTTCTTTCCTTTCAACTTGTTGGATTTTCTATCATCTTTACTATCCTTGTTTCGATACCTTGCAGTAATGTGGCCAACTTCTTCACAAGAAAAAAAAAATAGAGTTTTTCCTTTATATTTATTTTTTCCTTTTGGTAAGTAGGGATTTAGTGGCTTCAAGATCATCATCAGATTATTCATCTTCTTTAGTGTCAAATTGTTTACCTTTTGAGTTTCCTCCCTTTCTGCCAAGCATTAGTTTTTCTTTGAATGTTTATTCTATATTGCGAGATATAGGAAGATGGTTATCAAAGTTACCCAACTCAAAAGCTATTAACCTTCCCACTGTTGCATCCAAAGGTATATCATTTTTGGATGACATCTCATCTCTTGAATAGATGAAACTCTAATTGCATAAATAGGAAGAATGGTTCTTAATACCTTGATGATCGTTGTTGTATCTTTAATTGTTCCACCTGAGGCTCTAATTGCACTCACACTTGCTTTGATTATGTCACTATATTTTATAAAAAAAATTATCTTCTCTCATCTTCATCTAATAAAATTGACCTCTTAAACTTTCTTCTTTAGCTCTCCTCACATGGTCATCTCCTCCATAGATCTTTTGCAGCTTATTCTACATTTTATGAGTAGTGGGACAATCTTTGACTTCATCAAATTTATAAGCATAAGTGAGAATAGAAGCAATGTCAATCATCAATGTATTGTGATTCTTCTTTTTTACCATTTAATCCAAAATCAAAGGATCAAGAGGTGGAACGTGCTTTTTTTCTATGAATATTAGGCCTATATCTCCAATATTTGCCAAATGCAGCTTCATGATATCCTATCATGCTTTGGAGTTGTCTTTGTTCAACTTAGGAATCTCTCTTCTATAAGATATCTTGATTTTTAGCTTAGGTCCTTGAAACCTTTTTTGCAAGCACCAAAAACTTTGATACCAATTGTTGGATATATAAGAGGAGTGACTAAGAGGGGAAGGGTGAATCAATTACCAATAAAGAAATTTTGGATCCCTTAAATGTCTATATAAAACTTCATGTTAACTCGTAACTCGATTAGAACTAGATATTCGATGTAACCTAGTTAACAAAGAAATATGATATATTAATGTGTATTAACTTTTATTAACTTAGTTTTAGAAAGATGAAGCAGTAGGAAAATAACATGAACATATGAGACACCAAGATTTAATGTGGAAACCCAATTGGGAGAACTAGCAATGCAAATAGTTACAACTTTTTACTCTTCTGAAGTGAGTCATGTTAGGAGCAAACCCTGTTAAAGGTTACAAAACACATTTTTAGGTGTGACCCTATTGTAAGAATTTGTCTTAGGCCAAAATTCACCCAAGAGCTAAAGAACTCAACATAAGCACATAGTAGACCAAAATAGATAGAGTATGATTAGAATGATGACATTCATTCAATAACTGGTTCAAGAGTACACTAGGAGTGCTTGAATATAAAGGCCTCAAGAGAGCTTCTAGAATTCATAGAAGTTAGCATCATGATATGTCATATAACCAGGCACATGTCCACCAGATATGGGTTATCCTCCATTAAGCATGGGATTAAGTGCAATGATGTGAGGATAAGCCTACAATGGTGTAGCACGCAAATCAGTAGTGTAGACATGTGCTAAATGAGGAATGCTAATAATGGTGTTATCATCATGACAACTCATTGAATGATGCATACTCCTGTGTTGTAGACACCATGTGCATAATTAGAGTTGCATAACTCAATGAGAGTTCATAAACTCCTAAGTGTCTCACTAAAATAATAATAAAATAATGCAAAATAATTAAATAATGCATTAACCTAAGTAAAACTTAAGTAAGTGTAATAAATAAATACTTATTTACACCAACGCCCCCCCTTAAGTGCAACTTAGGGGAATGCCCTTAAGCTTACGAAATCTAGGATGAAATGCAGAATGGGTCCTGGCTACTAGACCATGTTAGGTACCCATGTACATAACGATATGGAATCTCCCATAAAGGGGGGAAAGAGGGAAAACTTCATGGGAAAAACCCTCCCCCAAAAAGATAGATAAATAAGGATGCATGGATGGATGGAGTAATCAAGACCCCCCCATTATGACATACATCCAGTATATACATAAGAGAATAATGAGAAGAGGAAGAGAGACAGGATGGGCTCCCCCCCCCCCCAAACAAGAATGTCGAGCAGTGTCTGCTTCGATGAAGAAGATGATCCAAAGCTATAGATTGGTGTTCCTCCCCTTAGGAAGAAACAATGTCAAGGGTAAAAATGAGATTCTTCTGCTGTGTGTGGAAAGAATCCCATGGAAAAGTGATGTCTCTGAAACCTGCTCATCTGGCTAAAGAACCTGTCCCAAAGAACTATCTGTCTCTACAATTGATGAAGAACCCTGCTACAACTGCTAATCATAAGTATCCACAATCACTTCAACCTATAAGGATCAATCAAGTAGAGAATGAACAAGAGAGTTTGGAACCCTCATAACAACTAAAGAAGGTAATTATGCATCAAGAAGAAGAGGCAGATCATCAATACTATCCCCCAAATCTGTCATTAAACCTGTATCTAGAAGATTGGATGTACCCTACTATTTTGGACCTATCACTATGGCAATGTATGCATGTGGACTGAACTGATGAAGTGACCTCTCACTATATCTGTCGATAGAACCCCACATATCTCAAGCTGTTGAAGCACTATCACTAAAATCACTTTCAGTATCCACACTGTATGATCTGTGAAGAGGAATAGAGGAAAAGTTTGGTGAACTTTCCTCAAAATGGACATCCTTCTCCACAAATATCTGATGTGTCTCAAGATCTAGAAGTCTATATGCCTTCACACTATCTTCATAACCAATGAAAGTACAAGGCCGAGGTGACTGTGCCTTGCAACCCGTGGAAGATCTCTTTGCCCATGCAGGACAACCGAAGACTCTGAAGTGTGTCACAATAGGTTTTCTACTACACCATGCCTCAAAAGGAGTTTTTCCATCTAAGGTTGGATGAGGAGAATGATTAAGAATGTGGGTGCCACTTGATATTGCTTTAAATTCTAATGATGGATCGAGAGACTTGGCATGAATCATGCAACTTGCCATAGACTTAAGAGTGTGAATCCTCAAAGCTACAACATCTATCTTATATGGATTGAATGTTGATGGTGTCTGAAGATCAATTCCCTCATGTCTACAAAAGTCCTTAAGTCTTATGTTCACATCCATGTTTCCATTGTCCATTCGAAGTACTTTGATGGCCTTTCTAGATTTTCATTCTACATGAGCCTTGAAGTCTAGAAATTTGTCCAACACTTCATTCTTGTTATGCGGAAAGTAGACCCAAGTGAACCTTGAAAAGTCATCAACAAAGGTAAGTATGTAGCGACCCTGATTGAATGCAAAAGGAACTACTAATACCATGTGAACCATTTGAAGAACACTTGTTGCTCTTGAAGACTTCCCTCTTTGTAACTTCCCTTCAGGATGCATATCCACCAAATCTGATGAACATTCACCCTTAGAAAAGTTGATTTGAGGTAGACCTTTCACCATGTGGTATGTGCAAAGTTGCTAAAGATAGCAGTAGTCGAGATGACCATACCACTCATGCCATAGTTGCATGTTTGAATTTGATTGTGATAACAAGGCCTTTGAAGGAGACTTGGGTACAAAATGCAAGAAAGAGTACAACCTCTTGTGATCATTCACTTTCCCCACTACAACCAAGGAATCATCTTTAAGGCTGTGCACTTGAACTGAGTCTGGAAGGAACTCAACCCTATGTCCATCTCCAAGGTGAGTGATTTGGTAGATTGATAGGAGATCTGAACTTAGGTTTGGAACATAGAGAACCTCTTGAAACTCTCCATTTTCCATCTCCATGTTTCCTTTTCCTTCAACTTCTATTTTACTATCATTCCCCATGAAGATGTGTGGTACCTTTGAGTGATTCAATGAAGAAAAATCCTCCTTTGAAGAACCCATGTGATATGAGGCACCTGAGTCAAATATCCATTCCTTTGAAGAGTTTGAATTAGCCATGAGTGCTTGCCCTTTGCCCTTGGAATCTGAAGATGACCCTTTTTCCTTGTAAGCATTAGGCAATGGAACATTATGTTTCTTCATGATGTGAGTCAATTCATCAATATTTTTAAGATAACACTCATGCTCTTCATGACCCGATTTCTTGCAATAAGCACACTTCTTCTTCTCCTTATTATTGTCCCCTTTTTTGTTGGAATTCAAGGACTTGCCTTGTTGATTGGATTGTGGTGTTGTCTTTTCTGCATCCTCATATTTACTCTTCCATTTCTTCTTACCATTTCCTTTATTTGATGACTATCCAGCTAAATGTTGAGAACCCTCATTGGCCACCAATGCTTTGGACTGAGGTGTTTTGAGAATCTCCATTGATTTCAACTTATTTTCTTCATCATCCAACAGTTTTGCATATTCATCAGAAGTGACTTTCTTGGAGGCAGACCCTAAGGTAGTCTTTGAGGTGTTAAAAGAAGACACAAATGTGGAATATTCTGATGGCAGCTTGTTATGGATGAGATAGATTAGTCTGTCATCTTTGATAGAACTCCCACAATCAGTAAGCTTTGTCCTTAATTCATTCACCTTGATGATGAAGTCCTGTATTGAGTCATACAACTTAGGATCTAAGGATACAAGCTCACCTTCAATTTTGAACACATTCTCTTCAGACACTTTACCATATAGGCTTTCGAGGGTATCCCAAGCTTCTTTGGATGTAGTACATTTCTTGATTTGATACATGATTTTATCATCTACCCCCAAACATATATCACCTAGGGCTTTCCTATCCATGGCTACCCAATTTGAAATTTCACTTGTTGATACATTATCACCTGCTGGTTTAGGAAGAGTACCATCTACATATTATGAAACTCCATTATGCATTAAGTGATACAACATTTTGATTGACTACAAAGCATAGTTATGAGGAGTTAATTTAGGAAACTTAAAGTTGCCCATAATGCAAAAAATGAAAGAAAATTTACAGAAAAGAGAGAAGAACACCAAGAACACCCCCCCCCCCCCCCCCCTCCCCCCCCTTTCACTAAATCAAGAAACCCCCCAAAATAGATGCTTTGGGTGCTTTATCAATAGTGCTATTACAATGGGCCACTTGCCAATTTTGGCCTTCGTGGACTTCTAATTTTTCCTGTTACAACCTCTTAATGGAGTACAAATCTGAAACTTTACAATGTGCTACAATACTGAAGCATTACAAAGCAAAGAAAGGCCCTATTGCTGAAAGTGACAATTTTGTCCACACAACACTACAATTTGATGCTAGATCTAGAAAGTAGAAAGAAAAAATGCACTTTCAAAAAAAATAGAACTTTTTTTTGACTCCAGATGTGCTTGTACGAAGCGTTTGAAGTTGCAAAATATAGGATTATCCAGGTATAGTCAGCAGAAAATGAAAATTTTGAACAATCTATGTACCAAAACTAGAAAATAGCTGCACCATTGAAAAATTTAGAAAATTTTACCCAATTTCAATAAAAATTGCACATGATTTAGAGTCCAGATGTGCGAGTTATGGCCTCTTGAAGTTAGACTGCAAAAACCAAAATCAATTTGGTGAGGGGTTGCACCAGCAAAAGACAGGGTTAAATTTGATGGTCATATGACTGTCACACCAATTATAATTTTTCCTGTGATGACGTCCAAAAAAGCGTCAATTTTAGGCTCATAAAATGATGATGTCAGCAAAAATTTTGAGCCATTGGATGATGTCAGTGCCTATGTGGCATCCGTACTGTATGGATCCATATGGGAAAATTTGATGTGGCTAGAGTACGGCTATTGACTGAGCAGGATGATGTGGCAATTTCTACCATGGTAGTGGCTGACGTGTGGCCTACGGGTTGAATGCAGATGCAGGCCGGTTGAGACACATGTCTAGCGCTAATTAGTTTGCCTGGATGCCAGCATTTGTAATGTTGCTTGCTCAGGTGTATGAGAGTGCGTCGAGCTAAAGGTGTAGACTTTTAATCCCACATTCATGGGGATTAGGTAGTCTGTGCCATTTATAAAGAATGATGTGCAGAGTGTTAAACAAAGGGCCTCGTCAGGATTGAAGGCTACCCGTCTGTGATGTGGGCAGCAGCGCCAGAAACTTAGTACAGATTGGTCAATTGATATGGATAGCGGGATCTATCTAGCTCAGGGTCGGATCTGCCAAAATTTGGCAAGGGCTTGCTATTTAGCCCATTGATTAAATAAATATGCCCTATGAGTAAATAATAAAATCCCACCAAAAATTGCAAGTCGAGGGTTGATAGCCCAATTCTGCCACAAAATTTTTTTGGACTAGAAAAATAAATTCGAAAATATTCGAATAATGGTAGAAAAAAAATATTTTAGATCCGACAATTCAATGAGATAGATCCAAAAATAATCATACCGAAATTACAAATTGGTGCCTTTGGGTGCCAGTTTGCAAAAAAATTTTGCCTGACGATCAACTTTCACCAAATATAGGTAAATTTATAGTCAATCTTCACCAAATTGATGCTCCAAACACAACAGAGAGGTCAGACCTAGCTCTAGATGCTCCCAATTTTTGTAGATCCTCTGGATTCATGTCGACGTGTTGAAGCATGAACGGTCTCAAATGGCTATGTGATGAGAATCTCCCTCAGCTCTGATACCATGTAAGAATTTGGCATAGGCCAGAATTCACCCAAGAACTAAAGAACTCAACACAAGCACACAATAGACCAAAATATATAGAGTATGATCAGAATGATGATTTTCATTCAATAACTGGTTCAAGAGTACACTAGGAGTGCCTAAATATAAAGGCCTCAAGAGAGCTTCTAGAATGCATAGAAGTTAGCATCACGATATGTCATACAACCAGGCACATGTCAACTAGATATGGGTTATCCTCCATTAAGCACGGGATTAAGTGCAATGATGTGAGGATAAGCCTACAATGGTGTAGCACACAAATCAGTGGTGTAGACAACATGTGTTAAATGAGGAGTGCTGATAACTGTGTTGTCATCGTGACAACTCAATGAATGATGCATACTCCTATATTTTAGACACCATGTGCATAATTAGAGTTGCATAACTCAATGAGAGTTCACAAACTCCTAAGTGTCTCACTAAAATAATAATAAAATAATGCAAAATAATTAAATAATGCATTAAGCTAAGTAAAACTTAAGTGTAATAAGTAAATACTTATTTACACCAACACCTATTAAAGGATTTAAATCATCCTATTAGGAGTGGCCTTGTTAGAGGTCTTAACACACTTCAATCTAGAAATACCACCTAGTTAGAGGATTTACAAAATGATTGTTAAGTCAACTATGTTAAGAGATTTCTTCACTACTACAATTGTTAGAGAGTAATAACGATTGACCTGATTTATGAAGCAACTAGATTATACATTTAGATCATTTTCTTGGCTTATCCTCTAGATCCTCCTTGATCAAAATATTCTTTACAACTCCTTGGGTACTTTGCTCTTAATCAAATATCCTTCTTTATTCACATCTAATCTTCTTCACTTCTTACACACTATTCAATCCACATCTTGACCTTTCATATATATGAAAGCCAATATCAAGTTGGCTTGAATACCCTCACCAAACAATAAATAACATTCACTGAGTTAGCTTGCATAAACCAACAAATGGATAAAACTAATCTACTGGAGGTCAGCTAAAACTAGGTCACTTGGTTACCACTGAGTTTCTTGGTAACTGACCTAACTTATTTTATACTGAACTCCTTTGGTAACCAACCTAAATCGGTTTACACAGGAATTCCTAAACCTCTCTTCTTCTAAACTTTAGCTCGGTGTATACTAGAATCCTCTGAATTTGGTTCCAACTGGCAGTACTCAATTAGATTATAAAATTTGTGTAACATCAATGACAATATACAATTGAATAATTCTTATTAATAGAACAATCATTATTTACAATTAAAAATCCTTTAGGAGGATGAAGCCACTAACCCTTACAATAAATCTTTCTTTTCTATGCCAAAGTCGTTTGCTCATAGAAGATCCAAAACTATTGTGAACCAAATTAAGATTCCTTATACTAGTCAAAGCATTAAGATCTAATGCATCCAAAATATCACATTTTTTTGAGATACTCTCCAAGATAATATTAATTATTTTTCATCAAAATTTTTGGAGTAGTTAAGAGACGGACCTACAAACCAAAAGAAAAGGTTTTAATTTAGGATAAGAATCACTTATATTTTCTATTTCAAGATAAGGTAGGTTTGAAGTAGTTTTAATAGTCACTTAAAAAATAATTAAAACAATAGACAAACATACAAAATGAGAGAGAGAGAGAGAGAGAGAGAGAGAGAGAGAGAGAGAGAGAGAGAGAGAGAGAGAGAGAGAGAGAGAGAGAGAGAGAGAGAGCATATTTTCTTTAATATCTATGCAGCTTGAAGTTATTGTTAGGAGTTCTTCTAGATGTTGGAAAAACCATTCAAATCTTTCTTATCATCTTGGATTTATCAATGTTTTCTTTGATGTCTATAAGTCAAATTTAGGATCAATAGAATGCAAGTTTGACATTCATGTATATTCTAGTGATGTTTGTATTGATTTATAATAGTTATTAGCAATGCAATATACAAGTAAATAACCAAATATGTGATTGATAAGACATATATAAAAAGGTCAAAAATGGAAAATAAAATTTAAAAAAGACAAAGTTAGAATAAGAAAAATAATTGAAATAGACACAAAATCTTATACAAAAGGTAGTGTTGTTGTTGTTTTTGTTATTGTTGTTTCATTTGGACTTCAAGTGGAGTAATTTGTTCTCTCATTTTCTTTCCTTCATATTTGGTTATCATCTTTTGCCTATTTTTTGGACCAGTGATAAAATCTTTAAATCTTTTAGGCTTAGATGTTTCTACTTGTTTTTGTTTTACTTCAACTAATCTTGGTGATCTCCTTATGCTAGCAAGTGTAGTTGAACTTGAATTATGTTTAATACTTCTACCAAGGGTTGGTCAAGTGTGACTAATGGTATTGATGGTGATGATTCAAATTATGGTGCAGGTGTAACTGATGGTACAAGTGTTGATTGTATAGTACTAGGGCCTACTTGAACTGCCAATGGTGGAGCAACCAAGACATCTTTATGTCCAATCTTCTTCATCTCAAATAAAAAAAATCTTCACATTAGTAAACCCTTGGTGTGTCATCTCTATTTCTATCAAAATATTCTTTATTTCACTGTCAACCTTCTCAATCTTGGCTAATAATCCATCCTCATATTCTCTTCATAAGTACCAAATCTTGAACTGTTAGGATCTAAATCAACATTTAGGATCATTTGTGCATATCCTTCAATTATTTCTTCTCTAATCTCATACCCAAGTGGATCCACATATATCACTCTAGGTGTGACTACCTCCATACTGGTGAAATCAATATGTACGATGAAGCATACTTCATCTTTGTACTTTTCAACCATAGACTTTAGAATCATTCACCTTTTTTTAATGTCAAACTGAAAAGTTTTCACAACTAGTGTTGTGTTGTTGTCAATCTTGTCCATAGGGTGCCTTCTATACAAATCTATAATATTTTGTAGTGTCTACTTCTCATTGTTCTAATCATACATGGGAATGAATGCAGATGCTGTCAAAAGGTGAAAAAACATATAAGTCATTAAAGATTGAAATTTGAATCGTGTAGTTTTTGTTTTCTTTATCCTTTCTAGATTGTCTATTAGTTGAATCCTCATAATTTCACATAAGTTTACTTGAGTCTTTTCAACACATAACATATATGTTGAATGTACAAATCTATTTTCCAATTCATCTTCCCTTGAACTTGAACATAACTTAGTGGCAATAATCTTACTTACAAATCTCACATCATCCTATTATATTTGATTGATTACTATACCTCTACAATTGTATGTTAAATTAGTTTTTTCTATCACAATCTTCTTAACATTCTTCTCATTCAATAGTATTGATCCTTGATCTGATAAACATGTTACTTCATGAATCAATTTTGTTGCAATGTTTACAACTTTAGAACCCATTCAAAATTTCTCATTATGAATTAATCTCAAAATGATTTAAGTCTAGTCCTCATGTTCAAAGTCATGATAAAAAATGTATTTCACTAAATCAACTTGAACTAGATGTTCAAATCCTTCCTTGTATTTAATGTCCTATTTATATGTCTTTTCAAATTCATCTGAAATATTGTTTTCTCTTACACTCTCAAATTTTCAATGAATATAGCTTCTGACATCCTCTAAGTACATAACTATGTTAGGTATTTGAAAGAATGTTTCCTTAGGGTCATCCTCAATAGGTGGACTATGGTTTTTCTTCAACTTAGGTCTAGCTACCTTTATTATATTATGCAACATTGACTTTTCTATTTCAACAACTTAAAATTTTAACCACACTTCACAAATTAACTTCACAAAAAGTAAAATACCTCTAACATCATAATTTAGGGCTTTCCATGTGAACTCACAAAATATTTTAGAAATCCACTTCAATTTACTTATCAGCCACTCTCAAATTCTCTTCTACTCTTCAATTGATCAAATGCTTATCAAATGATTCAATTTTAGCCATCAAATACTTCACAAATAACTTGTGCATTGATTGTGCAAGTATGCATGACTCAAAAAGTTTTTATTTTTATAAGTGATTTATTTTCTTTTTGTCCACTCACATTTGAGCTCCAAATGAAATGTTCCCTTAGTTGTAGCTTCCTCTCATCCATTTTATACTACTCTAAACTTCACAAGTCTCCATTCAACATAACATGGGTTAAATAATTTTCTAATATTATTTTCCCTTATACCTTTAAATGAATTGATTACTTAGATGGATAAGGGTTTGTCAGCTACTAACATTGACATGAACTTATTTTTTAGATGAGTCATTTGTCTTCTTTTCTACCCATATTTATGTTCTTCCAGATGTCTTAGCTTTGACAAATATTTCATTGAAGTTCTCTATATGCTCTTTCATATTTTCTCTCTGCCTTTCACTGTTATCTTCATTCCTTCTCATATTGATGTTTGCATTTCTTCTATAATTAGGTTTCCTTTCATTTTTTGACCTCGTGTTATTTTTCCTCATAAAACTATTAGATCTACAAGATTTTGTTGTATGCCTAGGGTTGTTGCAATTATAAGAGGTTATGGCACTGTTTCCATATCTAGGTCTTGATAAACTAATTTGTAATCTGCAATCTCTAGCAATATGTCAAAAATTGTCAAACTCATAACACATAATCTTATTTCTTATGACATTTGTTAAACCAATAGGTCTACTAGCTACATAGCTTGTACCTTGATGTATATTATTATTAAATCTAGGTTTCCTACATTCATGAGCTCTATATCCATAAATATAGAAATTATGACAATAACTAGGAAAAAGGTTAGTATATTTACCTGTATAGTCCTTCTTTATGCGACCAATTTCATTGCATGCAAATAATCTTCCATTAAACTATATTCTCACTTCTTTGGGTTGTTCAGATTGTTTAGGTACTCCCTTGCTCACATCTTCCTATTGTTGTTATGGTTGTTGGATCACTAGTGTACACTATATTTTGTGTAACACTCTAAACCATTCTATCCAAGATATTCCATGAGATTGGAATGCTTAGATGCCAACTTAGAGCTCCCTATCCATAGAGTGCAAGAAGTTAGGATTTGAATATGCAAGCTCTCATCTAAGTCTTAGAAATGTGCTTCATACTAGTGAACCATGCAATGGGAGGTTCTTTTAGAGATGGGATGCAAGATTGCAAATGTCCACCAAATATGCCTCAATGAATGCAATGCAAGATGAAAACTAAGCTAAGATGAGAATGCAAAGTGCAAATACTCTAAGCATGGATGAGAGTATTACAAACCAACTATTAAGCTATGTGAGATAGAATTATTGCAAAATGGAAACTAGACTAGCATGCAAATATAAATCTAAGTTAAAATGCTATGGTATGAAGGAATGAAGACAAGAAAATGAAGTTCTCCACAAAGCTCCAAGAAACTTGTTAGAAAACCTACAGCATAACAATATTCAAGAGTGTGTTTTCATATAAGGAGAGAGCCCTCTTTTTAAAGAAAATTGGATGGTTGAGATCAAAAGACAAGAAATGGTTAATCAAGGGTGGAGAATAATCCTTGCTTCATTTTTGACATTAAAATGTCCTTAGTCAAAATAAAAGGCTCCACTCATAGAAAATTATGCATTTTGTAGACAATGATTTTGTTTTGTCAAAATGGGAGGCTTCTCAACACGTGAAAAATTACACTTTCATGTGTAGACAAAATATTTTGTCAAAATAAAAGGCTCTACACATGGAAAATTACACCTTCATGTGTAAACAAAATATTTTGTCAAAATAGGGGGCTCTACACATGGAAAATTACACCTTCATGTGTAGACAAAATAGAAGGCTCATTTGTAGACAAAAATGCATTTCTCTTATTTATGAAATAAGAAATGTGTGGATGGATTTTTGAGAATTATATTTGAAATAAAAGAGAGCAAATAGTTTTAATCAAATATGTTTTTAGAATATGATAGTCAAATTATAGGTTAAAATCAAATAAATTGATTTTACTTTATTCTTGTGATCAAACACTTGATAACATTAGCAAGAAATGCTAGAAAGGGGTTTATGGTCTAGGTAACCATTTTTAGGTGATTAGATTTGCCCCTCTTTGACTAATGTGTGATCAATGTGGGAACACATGTGGTCAAAGAATAGAAAAAGCTTAAAATTATTCATCTAATATGTGATCAATATGGAAACACATCAAATGAAGAAGCCATGATAGCTCTAACTTCAAAGAATGAAACGATTCTCTAAATAATGTGTGATCGATATGGGAACACATGCAGTCAAAGAATAAAGAGACTATAATAGTGATGGATGTAGCAAGCATTGACTGACCATACTAATAGCGATAGTCTAGAACACTAGTAGATAGATCAAGAGAAAATGGAGATGGTCAAGCATATGCCCCTGAAAGAGAAAATGTTGTCAAGCATAGTAATGATAGATTATGTCTGCCCCCTCGAGATCAAAATTGAAATGGTAGAGAGGAAGTGTAGAAACTAGCAAGATATGAGAAAATCAAGATATAGCAAAGTCCATAATGTTAGATAGGTGATTAGAACCAAAGGTTGACCATAAAGAAGTGATGGAATGCTCCAAGTGAACAAGAGTTGACCATGAATGATGAAATATGAAAATGAGGTCAAATCAATCAAAAAGAATGATGTAGAGGTGAAAGTTGTGAATTGAAGTAGACATGAAGCATGGCAATGGTGAATTCATGGAGGAATGAAGATGCCCCAGTAGAGATTCAAGGATGAGACCTCCAATAGTCAGCTAACTATAGAGAAGAAGGTAGAATGTGAAAATGTGATTTTGACCCGAAAGATAAACTCAAATTTCAATTTCGATCCCGGCAATGGATCTAGGATGGAAAAAGTAGCTAGGGTCAAAAATAATAAGAGATACAAAAGGGTAGATAGATGTGATGATAGGGTTAACACTTTTGATGACAGAATATCAAAGAGGCAAAGTGAAAGATCAAGAGAGTGAAAAGACATGATCAAGAAGAAAGTAAAAGATGAGATGAAAGCAATTAGCTAAGATGTCTGAAAAAAAGATAAAGAGAGAGCTCTCCCATATGAAGGAATGCAAGACTATGCAAATGAATATGCAAATTGGTTTACTAACAAGGAGTACAAAACATTTAGACTCTAATTTCATCATCGAGCTTTTATAAGATCATACAATCAGCACTAGCATGAGCTATGAAGATATGAATATGACCTTATCTAGATGTCATGATGAGGTGTAAGCATTAAGGCACAAGAAGCCGAAATGACCAGAACACCTATCCCTTTTAATTTAGCAAGGGAACATAAGCATTAAAGCATAAAGGCTAAGATGACCAGAATGTTTCTTGCAAACAAGCACACTAGACATGTGAGATATCCTTCTTATGCTAAGCAATCAGGAAGTTTTTTGTCCGCAACGACCCTTGTGTTTGTAACCTAAGACAGAAGTTTGCGAAGGATACTTGTAGTGACCCATACGTTCACTTAACAGGACGAGTATCAGTATTTACTATAGCATGAAGAGTTCATTCCAACAAGCAAGGAGAAGAACCAACCTCACTAAAGTGTCCATACAAAATGAGTCGATGTATACACGGCTATCCAACACGAGATAGAGGCTCTTATAGTAGACACCCCTTTTATATGGATTCATCAGATCATTGGAGCTAAACAATCAAGCAAAAAAAAAAAAAAGATCATATCCCATAGTCTTTCCTCCTCTAGTTTTGAACATCATTGAGTGGCAAGAGACATGGGACTAAAGAAAAGAAAACATCACATAGTCTTTGTTTATTGAAAAAAAGTGTGTGATAGTATTTAACAACATGCAATTTGTTCCTATCCTATTGAATAAAGAAAAAGTGGGAGTCAGTTTGGACCACTAAAGGATAGTGGAAATCGAAAAATCATGTCGTATCATAAAAAGTTCAGTATCCAATGGACAAATCGAGTGAAAAGTATAAAAACAAAGGATATGTGAGACATCTTTCCACAACTACTCAAGTTGATATTGACAAATCAATAGAAAGCTTCACCTACTCCCATTATTACTTTGACAAGTTGCAATGACAAGATGAGTGAAATGACATGGAGAGGCAATAATGTATGTGGAAGTTTTCCTATAAATGAGCAACTACATTGAGTGAACCAATTCACAAGTCTGTAAGATTAGTAGTAGTCTTGAGAAATTGGAGTGAAGTAAAAAAAATTTGTGAATTATTATAGTCATGGCCAGTGCTCAAGATAAAGTGCAACAAGAACCAGAGATGGTAGATATTGGAAAGGGGGGATGGATTGATGAGGGAAGTGATAGCTTGGTGGATAGAATGGGGCAAAGGGGACAGAGAAAAGAAAAGTGCAAGTTATAAGAACCAAGAGGAGCATCATCTCATCAAAGGGTTGGTAGATCCAACCCAAAAGTGGCTAGAGCAAGTCAAGTGGAACTACCAGTCTAGGGTCCAATAGATGATGACACAAAGGACCCTACCTTGCTTCAGTTGTTAGTGGAGAGTGCGACATGGCTCGTGGAGGAAGAGAAACCAATAGAGGAAACAAGATCACCAAGCCTGGAGAGACTTAGTGATACTATGGATGTGCATATCAGGTTCACAGATAGCCAAGGAGAGGAGCAAATGCCAATGGAGGAGCCTTCCCAAGATATGGAGCAAGGACCAGTGCTAAAGCCTATTGCATCACTATGGAGGTGGGAAAAAAACATCTTAGGGGGTATGAGCAACATCCTTGAGGAGAACACAAGTGGTGCTCTAAGGTCTGCCTATCGTCCATTTAAGGTCAAAGCACAACCAAGCATGGTGTTGCCACCAGTTCATGATGTAGCCAAGGTGATAGAAGTGGAGCTAAAGAAAGCACTAGAAATGGAGATAGAGTAGGCTGATAATGCAGAAAAAGATGCAGAGTTCTTTCAAGGTTTGATTGAAAGAGCTCGAGAAGACGGAGCACGGGAAGAAGCGAAGCATGCGAAAGCAGTATTATCGGCAAAATTACCATAGGTAGAAACTACAAAGACATCTCTAGTGGTAGAATGAGCAGTGTTGGAAAAAATTTGCAATGAGATGGTGTTGCTACAAGCTTAGGTGGAAGCATTAAGAGAAACTATGGCAAAGACTAATATCATAGCATATCAATCACAAGATCAATTAAATGTTGCCAACACAAGGATCACCCACTTCATGAGCCAGATGCATGAAGTAAAATATGAGAGGGAATCATGGAAGATAACTGTGAATACATATAAGGCAGAATGAGACATTGCTCAATAGGCAACGACAGTAGCTAGGGCAGAAAAATTATGAGCAGACATGAATGAAATGAGGGAGAAGTCAGAGAAGCTGGCACGAGAGGCAACATACTACATGGGATTGTACCATCAGGTAGTCCCTCCCGAGCATAGGAGAGGAATATCCTTCTCAGATAGGATGTTTATTACTCAAATGAATACTTTTTTGAGACATGGCCATATCCCAATTCCGATGGATACAATCTGGGAAGGTGCAAGACTGATGCTAGGAGCTTCATCATCTACAACCGCACAAATAGGAATACCCCCAACTAGAAACCCAAATGCCCCACCTCCACAAGGAGGACATTGACGAGCATTGTACTGATGTTGTGACTTTGTGTATAATGTGGTAGGAAGTATTTGTTCAAGTGGATTGTGGTGATCTCATGCTGTACGTGGATGTACTTATGATTTTATTGAAAAATGTTTTAAATGTTTTATAAGCTTTTTTATGAATATATGGATGTTTTTGGAATTTTTGAGAAATATGTGAATTTTTTTTGGAATTTTTGAAGAATATGTGAATTTTTTTTGGAATTTTTGAAGAATATGTGAATGTTTTTAGAATTTTTGAAGAATATGTAAATGTTTTTGGAATTTTTGAAGAATATGTGAATGTTTTTGGAATTTTTGAAGACTATTGTAAAGGTAATTTCCGTAAAAGTGTGAATAATTCAATCCATAGAGTAGGGAAAACCTTTACTTGTATGTGAGGAACTGAATGTCTACAAATTTGCATAACATTTGGAGAGCTATAGTGTGTAAAGTGTAATTTTGTGTGTACTAATAGCCCTTAAAGATGATTACAAGGCCAACATTGGGATGTTTCTTTAAGTGTGCACCGAGATGAACATTCTCAAGGTCTATAAAAAGGTATTTTAGGGGTCCAAAAGGACACCTGGGCCTCGAGAAAGACAAAATAGGCCATTAAAAAGGTATTTTGACCCAAAAATGATGTTTTGGGGGCCTAAAAGGGATGCCTTAGACCTTGAAAAAGGCAAAAATAAGGTCTTGAAAAAGGCAATTTGATCCAAAAAGGATGCCTAGGGCCTTAAAAAGGTCCAAAAAGGATTCCTGGGGCCTTAAGAAAGATGAAATAGGGCCTTGAAAAAGGCGCTTTGACCCAAAAGGACACTGAGGGACTTGAGAAAGATGAAATAGGGTCAAGAAAAAGGCACTTTGACCCAGATGAGCCTTGAAAAAGGTGCTTGAGCCTAAAAAGGCACTTGATGGGCCTTGAAAAAGATGCTTGGGCCTAAAAAGGCGCTAAAGGGGTCCAAAAAGGACACTTGGGTCTTTGAAAAAGGCGCTTTGGGCCTAAAAAGGCACTAGAGGGGCCTAAAAAGGAGCTTTGGGCCTAAAAAGGTGTTAAAGGGGTCCAAAAAGGACACTTGGGCCTTGAAAAAGGTTCTAAAAGGGGAGCCAAGCTCTTACACTTATGCCTACTCATTCTATGCCCAGAGCTGTATGAGGATGAAAGAATCCGATGGATATCAGGGCTTTCAAGATAGCATTGATATATATTTTGAAGTTGGTTAGACTAATTGTGGCTACTGCAACTTAAATAAGGCTAAAAATCCTTCTTGATTCACATTAATAATGGCTGCATGGAAGGAAGGCGATGGTCGGCTTTTGTGGCATCTCTTCTATTATCCGAGTTGTGCTAGATTTTCCTAAGCCCAAAATTATGTTTTAGGACATTACCATGCTTCTTCTTAATATTAGAAACTGAGAGGAATTTTGGGGTGGTGTTAAATGTTTTGAGCTTTTACGGCCATGTTTGGTAATTTTGACCCCCTTTTGAATGTATTGGGCTTTTTGTGGAATTTTTTTGATATTTTTAGATTTTTTTATTTATTTATTTTTTTTTGGCAATTTTTGAATTTTTTATATTTTTTTTTGGGTCTATGGGGGTGAAACGAATGATGTGAGTGAGATTTGGTGGAATACGGGGTAACTAGGACAACGTGAGGTACCTAAAGAGGCAATGAAGGGAGTTTATGATGCCAAGTGGGTTGACTAAGGGCTAAAATAAACACTGGATATCATTGGCCAAAGTGGATAGCGTAGATGTGCATTGATTTTCCTACAATTCATCTCTATGGTATCTCAATATATAATCAGACTCCATGTTTCCTCTAAGCCACAACCTTCCTTCTCTCTAGCAACCCCTACCTCCACCCATTTCTAATGCTGAGCAACCACTGATTGGCTAAGTAGAACTTAAAACCCAAAGTGCTTGTCAATTGGGTATCTGTGAAATTAATTCTAGATCAAATACTAGGCTAATAGACTACTCTAGTCCAAGCTATAAGCTTCTTAGCCCCAGATAAACAAATACTTGTGTACCAAATACCTCCAAATAATTCAACTGTAAATGCTACCCCTTCTCTTATTCCTATCCTATATTAATTGCAATGGAAAGCCACAAAGAACCAAAATTTGTCTCAGAGACAAAAAATCAACCATTCAACTACAACCCTTTTCAGCATTCAAGGCCTTGTGTTTTTTAGCGAAGTCCAAAAGTGCTATATCTTGTCCCTTTTTAAATTAGAGGTGGCATTCTTACTTCTTTTGTACCTTTTTTTTTTTGTTTTTTTTTTGTCCTTTTGCAATTTTTAGGATTTTTTCAGGATCATAGATATGTACAAGATAGTTGAGCAGTAAGCCTATAAGCATAGAACTTCTTTAAGTGTAGAACATTGATAGGTTCTGCTAGTTCTTCACCTTCAGGAGTAGACAACTGATAAGCCCCAGACCCAAATGCTACTATGATAATGTATGGGCCTAACCAATTAGGTTCAAACTTTCCTTTCTGCTCCCTATGTTGTTATTTTTTGGATTTTCTCTAAGCACAAGGTCACCAACTTGAAACTCACATGGATGAACCTTCTTGTTATACTAAGTAGAGATGCACTTCTGATAAGCTCTCATGTGATCAAAAGCTACCTTACGATTCTCATCAAGAGTCACTAATTCATGTATCCACATAGCTCTATAGTCTTCATCAGTTATCAACCCCATGTAAAGAGACTCGCAAGGAGGGGATGTCTACTTCTAATGGGAGAACAGCCTTAGAGCCATAGACTAGAGAAAAAGGTGTGGCCCCTGTAGGAGTACGGATGGTAGTTCTATAGGCCCAAAGTGCTAGGTTTATCTGTAGATCCCAATCTCTCCCAAACTTATGAACTGTACGATGCAAGATTTTCAGCAATGTTTTGTTGGAGGCCTCAGCTTGGCCATTCCCTTGGGGATAATAAATAGAGGACCAGTGTTGTTTGATTCAAAACTTTTTGCACAACTGCCTTAGGTCCTTATTCTTGAACTACCCTCCATTGTCTGTAACAATAGAGGATGGGATACCATATCGGCAAATGATGTGATTTAGTATAAACAGTGCAACATGTTTGCCTGTAGCAGCAGATAATGGTATATCTTCAACCCATTTAGTGAAATACTCTATCATTGTGATGATGAATTTATGACCACTAGATGAGCTTGGATGAATCTTTCCTACCAAGTCAAAGGCCCATTGCTGAAATGGCCAATATGTCACAGAAGGGATTAATTCTCGCCCAGGAGCATGTATCAAGTTTCCATGGAGCTAACATTTCTAATAGGACTTCGCATAGCAAACAACATTAGCTTGCATGGTGGGCCAGTAATAACCCATCCTAAGGAATTTTCGAGCAAGTGCAAGGCCATTAGAATGTGTCCCACAAATGCCTCCACGGACTTCAACAAGTGCCTTTTTGGACTCTTCTAGCTCTAAACACCTAAGAAATGTTCTGTCTAGACCCTTTTTATACGAGTCACCAGAGACCAGAGTGTAATGTGAAACATTATGGAGGAGTTGGCATTTTTGGTTGCGTGTGAGGGTTTCAAGGATAACCTGATCACACAGGTAGGAGAAGATAGTCGTGTAGTGGGAGGAATTGTGACCTACAATAGTGTAGATCACCTAGGTATCCGAGGAATCATAGGTGGGATGACATAGTTCTTCCACCAGGAACTCAAATCGTGATTCATGTTCTTGCAGTTGGAGTATAGATGCTAAGGTGTCCATAGCATCGGTAGCCTTATTTTTTGCTCTAGGAATCTGTTGGAATGTTACAAAGGTAAAATAATTCCTTAGAGCATCTATCAATTTTTTATAAGGGATCAACTTTTCATCTTTTGTCTGATATTCATTGTTCACTTGGTTCACAACAAGTTGAGAATCGCCATAGATGTGTAGTTCAATTATCCTCCATTCAAGAGCCATTTTGATCCCATTTGTTAAAGCTTCATATTTTTCCATGTTGTTTGTACAAGGGAAAAAGAGTTTGTAAGATTTGTGAATCGTATATCCATGAGGGGAAACAAACAAGATACCTACTCCAGCTCCATTTTGAGTATGAGACCCATCAAAAAACATTTTCCATCTTCTCTCAGTGATGTACATGATTGAGGCATCTAGAAACTAAGTTTGCATAGGTGTTGTATCTTCAAGTGGAAAGTCGACCACCTAGTCAGCTATGGCCTGCCCTTTGATTACCTTATGTTTGACATACTAAATGTAAAATTCAAAAATAATCATCATCCATTTAGCAAGATGACCAGTGAGTGTAGCTTTACTTAATAGATATTTCAAAGGATCTATCTCAACAATCAAGTGAACTGTATGTGCCAACATATAATGTCAAAGTTTTTGGGAAGCAAATACTATAGCAAGGCATGCCTTCTCTATACTTGTATAGTTTATTTCATAAGCCACCAAAGTTTGACTGATATAGTATATGGCTCTTTCTTTACCTATCTCATCAATTTGGGCTAGAAGTTCTCCTAGAGAAGAATCCATAGCTGAAATATACAGAATCAAAGGTTTACTCCGGATGGGTGGCATCAAAATTGGAGGTTTTGCCAAGTAGCCTATGAGTTTATCTAAACTCTGTTGATAGTCACTGTTCCAAATATGGGTAGATCCTTTATGTAGATTTTTATTGAAAGCTTGAGCCTTATCAACCAATTGAGAGATAAATCTTCTTATGGATTGTAGACGTCTTTGCAGACTTCTAAGCTGACAAATATTCTTTGGAGGAGGCATATCCATGATAGCTTGGACCATTTTAGGATCAATCTCAATGCCTTTTGCTAAAATGATATAACCTAGCAATTTCCTAGAAGTGACACCAAAGGCACATTTTTTTGGATTCAACCTAAGTTAAAAAATTTCCATATGATTCAATATCAGACTAAGGTCTCCAAGATGTATGTCTCATTTTTTTGATTTAGGCAGTGTGTCATCAACATAATCTTCCATGTTTTTATGCATCATATCATGGAAGATGGTTGTCATTGCTCTTTGATATGTAGCACCAGCATTTTTAAGCCCAAAAGGCATAACATTTCAACAAAAGGTACCCCATGCGCATGTAAAAGTTATCTTCTCTTGCTCTGCTGGAGCTATCTTGATTTGGTTATACCCAAAAAATCCATCCATGAGAGAGTACATCTCATAACCTGCAGTCATGTCCACTATCATATCAATATTTGGTAGTGGAAAGTCATCCTTGGGACATGCTCTATTGAGGTCTCTAAAATTAGTAAAAACTTGGATGGATTTGTCATGCTTAGAGATAGGTAAAATGTTTGAAATCCATTCTACATAATCAATGGCTCTGATAAAGTTTGCACTTAATATTTTTTCCAATTTTGCCTTGACTAGTAGGGCCACATGTGGATGAATTTTTCTCAACTTTTGTTTGACAAGCTTCACATCTAGGGTGATTGATAAGTGATGCATGATGAGATCTATATCAAGCCCTAGCATATTAGAGTATGTCCATGAGAAGTTGATATTCTTGTCTTGGAAGAATTGAGCAAACTATGTCTTTTCCTCGTTTGACAAGGATTGAGCTACATGAATAATCTTAGGACATTCTTCTGAACCCAAGTTGATAGGTTGCATAGGTTCAATGAGAACCAAAGATTTTTCTTGGAAATAGCTTGGCAGGCTACCAAGTACCTAATCCGTAGGTGCCTCAGGGAGGTTTTCATCATTAGATATGGCTTTGTTTTTACTTTTTTGGGGATCATACACCACCACAATGTGGTTTTCAACCTATGATCGCTTATTTTTTTCTTTTAATTTTTTGACTAAGGTACTTGATATCTAATTTTTTCATGTTAACCATGGGTTCACTAGTGGAAGAAGTGATGGGTTCAATAGCATTCAAGTAACAAGTGATCTCATAATCATTTTGGAAAGACCATATTTTAGGTCTTTGATTTTGGAGAGACCAATCTATGAGATCTAGGTGAATTAGCAAGAGTGAGGAAAAAGTTTCGATGTGATTGATATGGAAGGAGTCATCTTTGGTGACTTGTGAAGTTGAGCCTATAAAAAATGTTGCAAAGGAGTCCAGCTTAGGAATAGACCTAGAGGGACTAGCATGACCCATTGAGTCATGTTGTGATTCAAACTCATCTGACCCTATAATAGACTGTTCAACTACACTTGATTGGGTTGCATAGGCATGAATTACATCTACCCCTAGCTTGCAAGATATGTCTGATAGACTTTCCCACTCATACTCATGAGAATCTATACTCTAATCCCTAGCTATGAGAAGAGCAATATTTTGTCTAATTCATCCTCTGTTCATGTCCTCAATAGTAGATTTTGTTGGTTCCTATTGTTGGGAAGTGGAAGCTTTCTCATCCTTATTAGTGGTCAATATTTCTTCTCCCCAAAGGAGGGAAGTGAGAGGGACAAAGTCTTCATCTTGTGAAGTAGTAGCAATCATGGGAGGGTCATCATCGTCTGATTCACTAGATATGGGTAGTCTTCAACCACATGTTGGTATGTCATTTTCTAGCCCAAAGCCTAAGCCAGCAATGTCTCAAGTATCAAAACCTTGAGTGTGACTTAAAGGTTTAATTAGAGAATTCTTATGACCAGTTAAGGACCCATGGCCTTGATAGCCCATTTTTATCATAAATTTATAGCCTTTGCCATATCTTTTAGGAGAAATGGGAGTAGTCATGGTAACTTCTTCATCTTCCTCTCCTCTGTAGATCCAGTCTTTAATGGCTTGTTCTTCCTTTTCTGCCTCTAGAGGTACTGATGGCTACACAAAAGTGCCAAAAAGTGTCATAGCAGAAACAAAAGGCTTCTTTGTGATAGTTGGTTTCTTGTAAGACCGAGGAGAAATTGGAAGAGCAGCAATAGAGTCTAGAGTGTACTCGCCCATGCCAAGGCTCATCATTTTTTTTTTTCATTCACACTTTGTAAAGGATGGTGTTGGTTCATGTGAAGAGCGGTTGTGTGGAACCAACATTTCAATAGCAGACAATGTGTTGATGGACATTGAGTTGTCACTGGGAACAACTATCTCGGTACCATTGAATGGGAACTTGATACATTGATGGTAAGTAGAGGGCACCACTTGCATGTCATGAATCCATGGTCGCCCCAAAAACAAGTTATATGAAAGAGGTATATCTAGGACTTGGAAGACAACATCTTTTTCCATCGGACCAACTCAGATTGGTAGCACAATTAAACCCTTACAAGGTTGTTCAACCTCATCATATGCTTTTATGGTGATTTTGCATCTAGGATCAATGGAAAATTCTGACATGCCCAATTGTTGTATCACATTAAATGAGATAATATTTAATCCTAAACCATTGTCTATTAGGACTCGACGGATGCAAGGATGGAAGATTTGAACTTTGACGTGGAGAGCAAGGTTATGGGGATGACTAAGATCTTGATTATCTTCTTCAGAAAAGGCAAGATAGTGAGGTGAGGAGATGTGGTTCACCATAGCTTGGAATCGTTCTACATCAATGCCTGTGGGAACATTGGCAGAGCATAAAGCTTTCTCGAGGATATCCTTGTGGAGAGGTGACAACTCTAACAACTCAAAAATGGAAATTTGTGCAGGGGTCTTTTGTAGTTGATTGACAAGGTCATATGTCAAGGTAGAGGTAGTTGATGAACTGGTTGGCTTAGCACTTGGTTTCTTAGAAACATTGGCTCCTCTAAGGACAACTTTTGGATGGCTTCTAGTAACATCATTCAATTTGTCACCATGAGATGGAGTCACCCCTCTAAGTATGATCAAGGGTTCATGTTTAGTAGAATCATGTGTTTCAATAGAACCAAAACTTCTTAAGATAAGTTTTGGTCTTTCATCATTAGTACCATAGTCATCATATCTAGGCCTCATCATATTGACATTCTCACAAATAGGTTCAAGCATAGCAATGAGATTGTTAATATGAGCATATGTATAGTTGATTTTAGCATCATGATTCTTCGTTCCCACATTCATTTTGGTGTTTGAACTTTCTCCTTGATTATATTTAGGTAAAGGTTCTTTGAAATCCTTATGATCTGAGTTTTTAATGAGCCCATCCACACCAATCTTCCTATCCTCGATGAGATCTTGAATAATGTCTTTTAGTTTAAAATAGTTATCGATTGTATGGCCTTTTTTTCTATGATAGTTTAAATGATTGTCATCTCTCCACCAAGGAAGTTTAACAGTGGGATTGTATGCTCTAGAGTTGTTAGGTAATGTGATGATCTCATGCGCAAGTAGGGTTTTGAGGATAATCTTGTATGAATCTCTGAGAGGAATCAAGACACACTTGGATTTTTTTACAAGCTTGACCTTGTTATAATCCTTTTTTGTAGATACCCCTTGTTCCTGTTGTAAGTAGAGCGCTAGCTAAGTTGAAAATTGGTTATTTAGTCTATGGAATGTCCACAAAACCATCATTTACTACATACTTGTTCTTATTCCAAGATTTATTCTTATCTTTCCAATTACCATTAGATTTATCCTTACTAATATGAATCTCACTCTTCTTAATAGCAACATATTCTATACAAAAATCACTTTCAACCATATCATTAAAAATGAGGTAGATTTATTTTTTCAAGTCATAATGCAATTTTAGAATGAGACTAGACACAAAGATATTAATCTTCTCATGTTTAGGTAGTTGTCGTGGGTAATTTGAATATATCTTTCTCCACCTTTGTAAATAAGTAACAAAGGATTCTCCCACTTTTTGTTTCATGTTGCACAAGTCTAGCATAGTGATAGGATGTGAGATGTTATAGGAATAATGTTGGATAAATCATTTCACTAACTCATCAAAAGATTTAAGAGGAGGTGTGATCTTGGTGAACCACTCCATGGCCTGACCATTTAAGCTTCTTGGAAATAACCGCATGAGGTATGTATCATCATTTATAAAGTCCATACTAAGTGCATAGAATTGTCTTATATGGTCATGAGGGTCTACATTACCATTGTACTTATCATACTTTGAGATGTCAACATCTCCTAGGAATGGTATCATGTATAAATTCTTATCAAATGGCAATGTACATATTGACTCTATAGTTAAAGAGGTCTTAGGTTTCCCCGGTTCTTTCTTTAATTTGGACATTTTTATTTTCAAGTCCTGTATTCTTTGCATAGCCACTTCAAGGAGAGTTGGCTCCCTCTTTTGAACTAGATTTTTTACATCAAAATTAGGTAGTAGCTTGACCCCTTTGGAAGCAAGATGCATGAAGTATTGATCACCATTTTGTTTCTGTGACTTGAGCATCAATTTTTGAAGGAAATCATCTTGTTGAAACTTTATCAGATCTTCATTGGTTATCTCCATGTCTATATCACTCTCATGGTGGGACTTATGGGATTCATGCCCATGTTGAGATGATTTAGGAGGTGATACGAAATCACTATGATGTGACCGTGGAGTTATAGGGGGAGAATTACCCCCATCATCCCCATGGTTATCGAAAGGATTTATGTTGTCATTATTTCAAGGCTCGCTAGTACTTGGCCCTCCAAAAATGTTGGCATTAAATCTTGTGGCAAAGAGAGAAGCTTGTTCATCCATATAAGCCTTTTTCTCTCTCTCTCTCTTGTCATTGTAACCTTTCATTGTTTGCAAAAAATTCTTCGAATCGTTGATTCCTTTCCTCCCTACTCATTGTGAGAAACACAATATTTTTTGACCTAATATTAGTGAGAGGAGTGTCTAGAGTTTCGCCAAACTAGTTCATAGAGTGGTTATCCCCCTCTACGTCAAAATAAGGTTGAGAATCAAAGTTTTTCTTGCACGAGCATCTAGTATGAAAGGGTAACTCTGTAAAGCTAAAGGAAGGGTGGTTTCCTTGTTCAATCTGCAACCTAGTTGTATCTAGCATGTAAAAATCACAATGCTCAACTAATAGGACAACACAAGATCACTAGAAGTCCACACCAAGAAGAGAAAATTTTTTGTTTAATGCTGGAATTAAGCATAGCAATGAGAATGGAATCCAAGTAAGTTATGACACCAAGGAATCGAGCCAAAGGAGTAGCAAGATAGCCACGTAGCCAAGAAGGGAAGTGGAACAACAAGTGAACAATTTCTCAACTTAATTGTGTAATCTATGCATCAAGGAAGTACTTTAAACTTAGATTGGCTTAGAACACATTGATTATGAACTAGAGAAATAGGAAATGCCTTAAGATAGCCTCTCATGGAATTTAGACCAAGTATAGTGAGGAATCAAGATGACAATTTATCAACAAAATGTTGCGAATGACACTTTTCTCAATGGAAGGGCTTACACTTAGTAGCCACGTGATAGTCTTAGGTATTGACAAAAGATATTGTGAATGGTACTTTTCTAATAGATTGTTTTGTTTTTTTGTGTCCAAACATAAAGTACTAAGCAGTAATCAACAAGCATTTAGTTTGAAAACAATAGGGGTAATTACATGTCTTAATCAGTTGAACAAGGGACAAAGCAACCTTGCCAACATGCAGTTGTGATATTTGAAAACAATGAAAGCCTATGAATGATATCATTTTGTTTGATGTTCAAGAACATTTACACATGTCATTCACAATCAAAAACATATGCCAAGAAAATCTACCTAAAGGTCACGGCTCATTACTCAACAACTTGGCCCATGCTAAGTGCCCTCAAGGGACACAAATGGTGAGTGTAAAATCTTGGAGAGATCCAGGTAGCCCACTAGGATCAACCTTGCACCAAGAAGTTGAGCAAATAAATAGGGTAGCTACTAGCCTAGGGTGTTTAGAAAGGATTTTTGTTCATAGCACTCCTCTTGTCCCTGATACAGGGCCCCTATTCTTATGGTGAGTAACCAATCTCACAACCACAAGAGTACCTTAAGCATTCCTCCCTAGTGATTTTCTCATAGTCAAAATTTCACAAATGATCACACTAGGTCATACAAGTGCTATGTCTACCAAGGTTTTGTGTCCTTAATAGCCTTGAGTTTATAGTGAGTCAGAATGGCCGAGTTCACTTGTCTCCACTTGGGTCATTCCTCTTGGTTGCCCAAGAGTAGATCTGCTAAAGGATATTAACTATAACAAATTGGATCCACTTTCAAGGGTTAAGATTTCTCATTCACCTCAAGGGTGAAGAGCATACTCTCCTATCTTGATCATTTCTCCCAAACATGCCAAAAAGATTCAATTATCCCCTTGCTTTTGAAAATTCAAAGGTGGGTCAAGATGTTTGATTCACCACAAGGGTGAAGAGCATACTCTCCTATCACCAAAGAACTATTAGAGTAAATAATTAATTATTTATTAATTATTACTCTATTACTTAAGCTTACTTAGGTTAATACATTTATTTAATACTTAGTATTTAATGCATGTAGTGGTTAGTTGTTGACAATACAGGAGTTTGTTCCCTTCTAGCATGTTCCACCTTTTGTGGATATGTGTTGAGTTGTCATCCTTATCTTCTACCACCTTCCAACTTGTTCTACAAGCTTCCATGAGCTCTTTATAAGCAGGCTCCCTCTTTGTATTTTGATAACACATCATAAGGCATTGTGCATATTGTAAATACATTTTTTTTCTTGTGTTTACACATGTTGTCTCTCATGTCCATTTAGGGTTTTTCCCTTGCTCCATGCTCTTCCTCTCCTTGGCTTTTCTTTGACAAGTTCTCACATGCAAGTGACCTTGGGCATCTTCGGAGTTGGCTTTCCTCAACTCCAACATGGTATCAGAGCCTTCCTACTGCTACTTCGTTGAAGAATTTTGAAGCCATGATTTGAAGTCACAAACCCTAGTTTGTTTGTGCATTTTTTTAAATTAGGGGATCAGCAAATTTTTAGAGCATTTTCAGCCCAAACAAACATCACCATTGTATCCAAAAGGCCATTTGCAGTTAGGATTCATATAAAGCTTTTCAATTTTGGAGACAGAGCTCCGGGAGGCAAAATTCTTTGTCATGAACGTTGTTTTGAGTCAGTTGTACATACACTATTTTTCATA
The DNA here is from genome assembly GCA_028749045.1 of Cupressus sempervirens. Taxonomy (NCBI): domain Eukaryota; kingdom Viridiplantae; phylum Streptophyta; class Pinopsida; order Cupressales; family Cupressaceae; genus Cupressus; species Cupressus sempervirens. The sequence goes on along the minus strand of CM053791.1, from coordinate 756,263,544 downwards.
AAGCACCATGGGGGGGATAGTTGTTTGCTATTTTAGGCATTCTCCCTTTGTCAAGTGAGTGTCCCTTCCACGACATTAGCCCATGTAGAGTCAGTTTGACCGTGTCTTTATCAGTATCTGTACCTCTTTCCCTCTCTTGTCATTCTTGATTCGTTTGCAGGAGACTTTGGCCCACCTTCTCAGTTTCCTGTCATCACACCTTGTCTGCATTAAGGGGAGTTATGTTGTTGTTCTAATGCATCCATGGTTTGATGGTTCGATAGTGTGAACTATGTATTCAGTGGTTGATCCTATATACAAGGCGATTGCAGTGGTTGGCTACCTATGCATTTCGGTGAGATGGATCATCTACCATATAGACATGCTCGGTTCATGCCTTCTTCCTCCATGGAGGTTCTTCAAATCAGCAGTTTGATAGATTTGCAGCTCTTCATGCTTCAATGATGCTTCTTCATGATCACTCCTTGTTCTTGTTTTAGGGGACATTTTCCTAGTTGGAGGCTTCTTTAGTTCTTCACTAGGTTCTTACCTCTTTTTGGGGGATGATTTTTCCCACGTGGTTTTCTCTCTTTCCCCATTTTACAGAGGTTGCATTTTCTTGCATTGTTCATGGGTACCTAACATGGCCTCGTTGTCGAGACCTATTCTGCATTTCATCTTAGTTTTTGTGAGCTTAAAGCATTTCCCTAAGTTGCACTTAAGGGGGGGTGTTAGAGTAAATAATTAATTAATTATTTATTATTTATTCTATTACTTAAGCTTACTTAGGTTAATGCATTTATTTAATACTTAGTATTTAATGCATGTAGTGGTTAGTTGTTGACAACACGGGAGTTTGTTCCCTTCTAGCATGTTCCACCTTTTGTGGATATGTGCTGAGTTGTCATCCTTATCTTCGACCACCTTCCAGCTTGTTCTACAAGCTTCCATGAGCTCTTTATAAGTGGGCTCCCTCTTTGTATTTTGATAACACATCATAAGTCATTGTGCATATTGTAAATACATTTTCTTCTTGTGTTTGCACATATTGTCTCTCATGTCAGTTTAGGGTTTTTCCCTTGCTCCATGCTCTTGTTCTCCTTGGCTTCTCTTTGACAAGTTCTCATACGCAGGTGATCTTGGGCGTCTTCGAAGTTGGCTTTCCTCAACTCCAACAAGAACCTCAATCACAGGTTTAATGTGCCTAAGAAATAAAAACAACTAGTAGAGTGTCACATATGAAAGTGAATTAACCCTCCTAACTTAGGCTAGATTTTGAAAATGAATGCCACAATTTAAGCAAAGAACAAAAGTTTAGGCTTACCTTGTTTGAAGCTAACAAAGGCTAGGTGCATTTTTAAGGGTCTTCACCTTGTTTGTTTATTTTTTAATCTTTGACATGCATTCTACAAGAAATATTTAGCAAATTCATTTAAGAGTTTTTCTTTGGCATGTGTTTCTTCTTCTTTTTTTTTGATTTGCTTTGTGCTTAACGAGTAAGTAATGAGAAAATCCCTACAAAACAATATGGGTTAGAGCATAGTTACCAAATAAGATTGGAAACACAAAGTGGTTAGTTTTCTCAAACATTCAAGTTATCCCTTTTCACCAAGTGTATGCAAGGAATTGCAAGCTAATCACAAAATGATCTCTTTTTCACTCTTTATTTTTGACTAATCAAGAAGATTTGATTTATTTTTCATGATTTTGTCTTCAAAAATAAAAGTAAAAAGAAGAGATCCCTACTAAAAATGAGAGAGGTTTCTAAAAATGTAAGAATTTTAGTTGTATCTACTCATTTTCTCATGTGGGACCCACTTTGTCAAAATAGACCATTTTTAGTAAATCGACTATTTGAGCATTGATATGACACAAAAATTAAAAATTTAAAGAAACAAACCCCTCTGTAATTTGTAGACCTATCCAAAAATCTAGAGTTTACTAAAAAATTCATTGATTTGCACCCAAAATTGTAGTTTTGGCAATGTGAATAAGTCTTAATTTTGTACTGGAGTCTTTCTACACTATCACCATCCTCCAAAAAAAAATTCAGACTCGTATGACAAACAGTTTGGAAGATATGAGTAAATCTTTCAAATTTCTATTGTTTTGATCCTCAACCAGCCTGCACGAGAGTTAGCCTTAATAACAAAATGAGAATCAAGTGAAAAACCAATTGATTAGATCTAATGAGTTGCTGTAAAAATCATAAATAAGAATGCAACTAACATTTAAATAAGAAAAATGGAGCTAAAACTTGGTTTCGGCCCCACGGTAGGCACAAAAAATGTACACTATATTTTGGGTAACACTCTAAACCATTCTATCCAAGATATTCCATGAGATTGGAATGCTTAGATGCTGGCTTAGAGCTCCCTATCCACAAAGTGCAAGAAGTTAGGATTTGAATATGCAAGCTCTCACCTGAATCTTAGAAATGTGTTTCTTGCTAGCAAACCATGCAATGGGAGGTTCTTTTAGAGACAAGATGAAAGAGTGCAAATGTCCACCAAATATGCCTCAATGTATGCAATGTAAGATGAAAACTAAGCTAAGATGAGAATGCAAAGTGCAACTACTCTGAGCATGGATGAGAGTATTACAAACCAACTATTAAGCTATGTGAGATAGAATTATTGCAAAATGGAAACTAGACTAGCATGCAATATGAATCTAAGCTAAAATGCTATGGTATGAAGGAATGAAGACAAGAAAATGAAGTTCTCCACAAAGCTCCAAGAAACTTGTTAGAAATCTTGCAACATAACAATATTCAAGAGTGTGTTTTCATATGAGGAGAGAACCCTCTTTTTAAAGAAAATTGGATGGTTGAGATCAAAAGACAAGAAATGGTTAATCAAGGGTGGAGAATAATTCTGATGGGGACACCACCCGTACCAACTCACAACCAAAAATGCAACAATATGGAGATAGAGAGAGATGACAAAATGCTTCATAAAACATCCATTAATACTTGAAATCCACTAGAAGAGATTACATTTGAAGAGCTTACAATTCAAGAACTTCTATTTCTCGAACTTCCATTAGAAGAGCTTCCATTTCTCCAACTTCTTGAACTTGATTACAAATGATAATAGGCCTTTCTTAAATAGGCACTTCTAACCCAAGACATTACAAACACAACCAATGTGGGATAAAAGGTAAATACAACTACCTTTAAATAAATATTAAATCCCACCCAAATACAACTAAGCACCCAACAAATATTAAATGCATGATTTAAGGAACTTTCCACAAACTTCTAAGATGCCACCTATACACCTCGATTAATGGAATGACAACTATTTTTATTATTTTCTATTTATGCCACCCATACACCTTGAAAATAGAAATTCCTCTTTTTCCTTTCTTTTCTCCTTTTTATTTTTTTATTATTTCTCCTCTAATTTTCGTCACTTTCTCTCTCCTCCACAATTTTTTTTTTTTTCCTCTTTTTTTTTTTTTCTAATAATTTAATTTTCCCATGCAAGATGCTCCTGCATCAGACTCCCTTGGTAGATAGAAAAGTGTGTCCCACACTTTAACGCCAAAAGAAAGATATACAACCATCTTCATTTTCACTACAAGCTTCCACCTCAACAGGACAAGAAAACCAACATGCAAATCTTTCACATTTTTTTTTTTTTCTGATGCATGATGCTCCTGCATCCGACTCCCATGGTAGGAAAAATTTTTGTGAATATGGATTCGCAAAATGAAGTAGCCACTGTTGACAGATTTTTTTTCTTTTCCTCCAACACATAGCTAGAACAAGTATCTGATGCCGATATATTTCCTTCTTTCTTCTTTTCCAACACCTAGTCAGAACAACTGTTTGCTGCTGAAAATGCTCTCTCACAATGAACTCTATCCAAGTATAACTCTCATCCTCATTCAATCTTGTTGAATTAATTACACCTGTAATAAATCCAGCAACACCATACCAATCTTCCTTTGCATACCATACATCATGAACAAGATCCTCATGCAAAAAATCATCAATATCTTTTAAACTCATATCAAAGACAACATCCCATGATTCATAAGAATTTACCTGTTTGACATCTTCATCTTTGCTTGCCTCTTTTATGTCATCAACAATGCACGTAACTACTCCACTTGCTTGATCTCCAACTAAGGCACTATACTTCTCCTCCATTGCTGCAATCTTCAAATCATCTTTCTCTATTTCAGGTTCATAAATCTTGCCATCTTCATGCTCTTCCTCTTGTCTTTCATCTTCTTCAACTTTAGGTTCGCAAATAATTTTCTCTTCATCCGCTTGCTCTTCCACTAGATCATCTTTCTTTTCCACATCCAAGGAATTATCAACATCTCCTTTCTGGTGACATGCTCTTTGTTTCCGCAACTCAGCTTCTAATTCATTCACTTACTTCTGCAAATCAACTAGCAATGATTGTTGATTTCTTGCTCTAAATTTCTCAAGTCGAGGAATCCTCAGAATCCATCCAATCACAAAAGTCATCTTCTTCTTTCTCTTCTCCATAATCAAGTCTTCAGAAGACAAATCTTTTCCAAAACAAGAACCTCGTGCAAACTGCCTCACAATCGGCACTCTGTCTACACAATCAAGAACTTCTTCACAAACTTCACCAACTCAAGGTCCTGGTGCAAACTGCCTCACATTCGGCGATCTGTCCGCACTCTCAGAAACTCCTGCTCTGATACCACTGATGACAGGCCACACCACCCGTACCAACTCACAACCAAAAATGCAACAATATGGAGATAGAGAGAGATGACAAAATGCTTCATAAAACATCCATTAATACTTGAAATCCACTAGAAGAGATTACATTTGAAGAGCTTACAATTCAAGAACTTCTATTTCTCGAACTTCCATTAGAAGAGCTTCCATTTCTCCAACTTCTTGAACTTGATTACAAATGATAATAGGCCTTTCTTAAATAGGCACTTCTAACCCAAGACATTACAAACACAACCAATGTGGGATAAAAGGTAAATACAACTACCTTTAAATAAATATTAAATCCCACCCAAATACAACTAAGCACCCAACAAATATTAAATGCATGATTTAAGGAACTTTCCACAAACTTCTAAGATGCCACCTATACACCTCGATTAATGGAATGACAACTATTTTTATTATTTTCTATTTATGCCACCCATACACCTTGAAAATAGAAATTCCTCTTTTTCATTTCTTTTCTCCTTTTTATTTTTTTATTATTTCTCCTCTTATTTTCGTCACTTTCTCTCTCCTCCACAATTTTTTTTTTTTTTTTTTTTCTAATAATTTAATTTTCCCATGCAAGATGCTCCTGCATCAGACTCCCTTGGTAGATAGAAAAGTGTGTCCCACACTTTAACGCCAAAAGAAAGATATACAACCATCTTCATTTTCACTACAAGCTTCCACCTCAACAGGACAAGAAAACCAACATGCAAATCTTCCAATTTTTTTTTTTTGCGCCAGAAGCTGCGTTAGAAGTCGGTGCAATTCTAGAAGAATCCAGAAACGGTAGCCGAACTTCCGAGAGGCATAACTTTTGAACCGTAACTCCGATTGATGAACCGTTTACATTTTCGGAAAGCTCTCGAAGCGCTCTATAGCCCTATGAACAAGCTTTGCTCGTCCCCCATTTTTTGACCCTTTTCGAGGTCATTTAATGCCCCAAACCTGACTTTGAAGCATTCTTAGGGGGTCTCCAAAACTCGAAAAACTGCAATAACTTTCAAACCGTGGGGCCTTTTGACCTGATTCTTTTTCTGGAATGCTCTAAATCTCAATTACATTCATCTGGCCAAGTCGCACCTTCTAGGTCACCAAAATGATGGTCAAATTGCATGCTCCTATTTTTTCGAGATTTTTAAATGCACTGATAGTTGAACTATGAGAGTTGGCACCTTTATTTGAGCCAAATGGGTATCCAAAAATGCAAAGACATAAAATAGAAACTAAGTCTAAGTACATTTTTTTGGGTGACACAGGATTGCCCTTATACCTCTGGATGCTCCTGCATCAGACACCCAGGGTAGATTGAAAAGTGGCCCTGTCACTTTATGGATGGTAGAGGAAATCCCAAATGGGAAACCTCAGCTGCTGAAATCCAAGTTGAGTCTTCGATTGGTCGTCCTTTCCATTTGAGCAAATACTCTTCATACTGCCTGTTTCTGGTACTCCTACCCACACGATGATCTAGAATGTCTTCTATCTCCTCCTTCTTAGAAGCAGGAATTGGACATGGCTCTAAAACCAGCTCCTCATCAATACCATCATCATGATACTCTGTCAAATCTGCAATGTTGAAAATGGGAGAAATGTGAATACCATCTGGCAGCTCCACCTCATATGCATTTCCTGAGTTATGTTTCTTCAAAATTTTGCAGGGGCCAAATTTCTTCATTTTCAGCTTGTTGTAAGTACCAACTGGAAATCTTTCTTTTCCTAAGTGCACCATGACAAGATCCCCTACTTGGAATTCCTTATGTCTTCTCCTTTGATCAGCCCTAGCTTTATACTCTTGATTCATCTTGATAATGTGTGCTTGGACCTCCTCATGTAGACGCTTGATGTGTTCAGCAAAATCCTCAGCTTCAGCACTTGTTCTCTCCCCTTGTTCTATCTTCCTCAATTCTGGTGCAGTCCTTGGGCTATTTCCATATACAATTTGAAATGGTGATTTTCCAGTACTCCTATTTACAGAGTTATTATAAGCAAACTCTGCCTGTGGTAGAATCAAATCCCATCCCTTGGGCTTATCTCCAACTAAACATCTCAGCAAATTGCCCAGACTTCTATTTACCACTTCTGTTTGGCCATCAGTCTGTGGGTGATGCGTGGAACTGAATTTCAAGTCTGTTCTCAACTTCTTCCACAATGTCCTCCAGAAATACCCCACAAATTTAGTATCTCGGTCAGAAACTATACTCCTTGGAAGACCATGTAGTCTTACCACCTCTTTGAAAAACAAGTCTGCAATATGGACAGCATCATGAGTTTTATGGCATGGAATGAAATGTGCCATTTTGGAGAACCTATCAACCACCACGAATACTGAGTCATTACCCCTTTGTGTCCTTGGCAATCCAAGAACAAAATCCATACTTATGTCCTCCCATGGCCTTGATGGAACAGGCAATGGCTGATATAGGCCAGTATTTTGACTAAACCCCTTGGCAACTTGACAAACCTGGCAACTCTGTACAAACTTCTTCACATCCTGTGTAATTTGAGGCCAAAAATAATGTTCTCTAAGAATGGCAATGGTCTTATCCCGACCAAAATGTCCTGCCATCCCTCCACTGTGTTTCTCCTTAATCAGATTTTCCCTCATGGAACTCCTTGGAATGCACAATTGACTACCTTTGAACAACATGCCATCCTGAATCAAATAGTCTAACCACTTGGTTCTATCTACAGCAACAGGTTCTTTACAAGATTTCCATGCTTCAGCAAAATCAGGATCCTCGGGGTACAAATTCTTGAGTTCATCAAACCCAACTACTTCAACCTGCATTGTTGTAAGCAACAACTGTCTCCTACTTAATGCATCTGCAACCCTGTTAGATTTTCCACTTCTATGCTTTAACACAAATGTATAACTCTGCAAGAATTCTACCCACTTCATATGCCTCTGATTCAATTTACCTTGGCTATTTAGGTACTGTAATGCCTGATGATCAGTATACAAAACAAATTCCTTTGGCAATAAATAATGCCTCCATTTCTTTAAGGCCTGAACTATTGCATAGAACTCTTGATCATAAACAGAATACTTCTTCTTTGCATCATTCAATTTTTCACTAAAACATGCAATAGGCTTACCTTCTTGGCTTAATACAGCCCCAATAGCGCTACCACTAGCATCACAGTCCACCTGGAATACTTTTCTGAAATCTGGAAGTGCCAACACAAGCTGTTCAGTCACCTTCTTCTTTAGCAATTCAAAACTTCTCGCAGCTGCTGCAGTCCATTTGAATTCTTTTCTATCCCCTCTTATTGTATCAGTTAGAGGTGCACATATGCCACTGAAATTCTTAATAAACTTCCTGTAAAAACTAACTAGACCATGAAATGATCTTACCTCAGTAGCAGACCTTGGAGTAGGCCATTCCAAGATGGCTTTTACCTTCTCTAGATCCATTTTGAGACCTTCAGGTGATATAACAAATCCCAAATAGACTAACTCCCTTTTTGCAAAGACACACTTCTTTAGATTAATTAACAGTTTCTCTTCCCTTAGCCTTTCAAGGACACTACGAATATGCAGTAAATGTTCTTCCAAAGTCTTGCTGAAAATTAAAATATCATCCAAATAGACAATAACAAATTTTCCCAAGAACTTCTTAAGTACCTCATTCATGAGCCGCATGAAGGTGCTTGGGGCGTTCGTCAATCCAAAGGGCATGACTAACCACTCATAAAGACCCTCCTTGGTCTTGAAGGCTGTTTTCCACTCATCTCCTTCTCGAATCCATATCTAATGATAGCCACTCTTCAGATCTATCTTTGTGAAGTACTGAGCTCCGCTCAAGCAGTCCATAAGATCATCCATCCTTGGTAAAGGAAACCGGTACTTGATGGTTATCCTATTTATAGCTCAAGAATCTGTACACATCCTCCACTCTCCATCCTTCTTTGGTGCAAGTACTGCAGGTACTGCACATGGACTCAGGCTCTCCCGAATCAAGCCCTTCCTCAACAGCTCCTGAACCTGTCTATTTAGCTCCTCTGTTTCAGTAGGAGTCATCCTATGAGCAGCCTTGTTAGGCAAACTAGCTCCTGGAATCAGATCTATTTGATGACTTATTTGCCTTACTGGTGGCAATCCATCTGGAACATTATCAGAGATAATATCTCCAAATTCTCCTAGTAAATCTGAAACTTCAAATGGTATTTCACTACTACCTTCTTTATCTTTCCTAGGAATCAAAGCATAGCACATACGCTGATGTTTCATGCCATCTAAAAACTTCCTTCCATCAACAAGACAAATCCTAGCACTGCTACATACCTTTTCACCTTCCTTTTTCATGGGCTTCAATTTGTGGCGAACTCCATCCTTTGTCAGAGAATATGTGTTTGCATGTCCATCATGTATTACATGTCTATCAAACTTCCATGGTCTACCCAACAATAGATGGCAAACATCCATCGAAATAACATCACAAAGAACTTCATCATGGTAACTCCCAATTTTGAATTTTACTAAACATTGTTCACTTACCAGGACCTTATGATCATCTTTTACCCAAGAAATCCGATAGGGCTGGGGATGTTTCTCCCTCTTGAGCTTCAGCTTAGAGACCATCTCTTCGGATACCAAGTTATCAGTGCTACCACCATCAATGATCACATCACAACATTTATCCTCACACTTGCATCTGGTACGGAACAAGCTCCTTCGTTGCCCTGGTTCATTCTCACCACTTAGTAGGACTCTTTCATTTACCAAGGCCTCTCCTCTTTCTGCATCCTCTGAATGTGATGATTGTGCATCCTCATCCACATGAGCAACCCTAGCTTGGCCCTCAGCTCTCCTATCGATCCTTCCTTGTCGTTGAGGGCATTCAAAGGCACGATGACCTTCTTCATTGCAATGGAAACAGGTACCATGGAAGCCTCCTCTTCCTTGCCCACGTCCTCTACCTCTTCCTCTTTGATTTCCAAAGTCTTGATCACGGGAGCGGTTGAAACCCTCATTCCTCTGGTTCCTGCTAGTACCCTCATCTTCATTTTTCTTTTGAGTTTCATTGCGGCCTCCAGATGATCTACCGCTTCCCCTTCCTCCTTGACCGTGCCCTCTTTGTCTTCCTTCAAACCTTTTACTCAGCTTCTCTTCAACTCGTAGGGCAAACTGGTATGCTTCTTCAACGCTGGTCATTCTTACCAGACTTAATTCCTCCTGGATGCTAGGTCATAACTCACTGATATAACGAGCAACCTTCTCCTTATTTGCCTCTACATGCCCCGCTCTAATCAGGAGTCGGTAAAACTCCTCTGTATATTCTTGGACTGACCTTCCTGCTTGCTTTAACCCATGCATCTTTTTAAACAGATCAAGCTCGTAGTCCACAGGAATGAACTGCTTCTTCAATTTGTCCACCATGCGATCCCATCAAGTGGTATCAGAGCGGGTTTTCCTGAGTGTCTAGACAGAGCGCCGACTGTGAGGCAGTTTGCATCATGCATCAAATTCTTACCTAATTTTTGACATTAAAATGTCCTTAGTCAAAATAAAAGGCTCCACTCATAGAAAATTATGCATTTTTGTAGAAAATGATTTTGTTTTGTCAAAATGGGAGGCTTCTCAACACATGAAAAATTACACTTTCATGTGTAGACAAAATATTTTGTTAAAATAGAAGGCTCTACACATGGAAAATTACACCTTCATGTGTAGATAAAATATTTTGTCAAGATAGGGGGCTCTACACATGAAAAATTACACCTTCATGTCTAGACAAAATAGAAGGCTCATTTGTAGACAAAAATGCATTTCTTTTATTTATGAGTTAAGAAATGTGTGGATGGATTTTTGAGAATTATATTTGAAATAAAAGGGAACAAATTCTTTTAATCAAATATGTTTTTAGAATATGATGGTCAAATTATAGGTTAAAATCAAATAAATTGATTTTACTTTATTCTTGTGATCAAACACTTGATAACATTAGCAAGAAATGCTAGAAGGGGGTTTATGGTCTAGGTAACCATTTTTAGGTGATTTCAAATAGATCTTATTCCTTTCTAACTTTGGATCTCTTAGATGATTCTCCTTCATATTAGTCAATGCTAGTCATATCACTTTTAGGTCTTTGTCTCATGATTTGCTCATCAATATTTTTAATGCTTGAATATAACTTCTCAGGATGTTTTTTTTTTATAAGCCCTCCTTTTACAATAGCATTGTACTTCTCAAGTTTTGTAAATTGTAGCTTTGTAGATCCAAAGTTTAGATGTCACCTTGGTAAGTTTGGATTTCAGATCTACATTCTTAGATCAGGTTGTCTTTTCTTCTCATATTCCATCAAGATCATCTTAAGATTTTTGATCTCAAGCTCATGCTTTAGAATCTCACTCTCCTTCTTTAGCTTAGAAATTGCATCACTATCTTTGATCTGATTATTTGACTCTTTCTTCTTGGATTTTGTATACTCAATATGCTCTTTCAACTTCTAAATGAAATCTTGTGCACTTTTAAATTTGATCTGCAAGTTGTCTCTTTCTTTTGTGATTACATCAAGTTCCTCTAGGGCTTCCTCTAAGTTCTTCTGTAATGGATCCATATCCCTAGATATATTACTCAAGTTGTTAGGTCTTCTTTGAGTAACTAGGCTCTGATACCAATTGTTAGAAATAGAAAATACTAAGAGGGGGGAGAGGGGGTGTGAATCGGTGTTTCAAAAAAAAAAAAAATCCCAACATGCATATAAGATTAAACTAAAAAGTAAACATAACAACAACACAATGCAACTCATAACACCATTATTTGTTAACTAGGGAAACCTTGGCCAAGGGAAAACACCAATGGGGATGCTACCCACAAAATGATCCACTAATCAAAAGTATAGTGTGAAAGCTATTAACCCTATTAGGACTCTATTACATATGTATAGTGTATATGTCCTTGTTAGAGAAATAGGCTTTATTAGAAGCCTTGAACTTATTAGGAGTTGGTATTATAATTCCAAAAGTAGCAAGTTGAGCCTGCTATTCAAACATGCATATACAATGATATATTTTGTACATCAAAGGTGTAGATACAAAACCCTCTTAACAATGTTGATTTCTTCAATATTTGATTGATCTTTGATAGCTCTCTTTACAAAACTTTGCATATAGTGCCTTTGTTCTTCTCTAACACATAAGTTGCTTCATACAATTATCATAAAACAATAGCATTTTCATCACACAACTTCACATCCAAAACACTCTCCTTTATATCCATATATTTTTGTATGTCAGCATTCAAGTCTTCATGCATGTCCCAAAACATAAAATCTCTTCATGCTAAGTTTGGGTTAACATCTATGATGTCATCCCATAATATTTAAATAATTAGTTTGGTACACCAGAATAAATTCTTAACACAATTTACCAATTCCTTGTCCTTGTTCTATTCTGCATGTATAGGACTATAATTGGTAAAACTTCAATAGCTCTATTTATATCACTCATTATGACATGTGCACTTGGGAATATGATCTTTAGTGTCTGCACTACCTTATATTAACTATGCAAATTCTAGTTATCTCTCTGAAGCTCACCAAACAAAAATGTGTCTACTAATAGTTAGCCTTTGTTATACTTGGACAATTTTCTAAGTTATCTTCTCCAAAGCTTAACTCAAGAGTTTTCTCACTAGATATAGCATATATATTTCCATAAATGAAAACCTCATAATATCTCCATACCTTCCTCTTAGCCAAATTTCCAACATCAAATGCAATGCATATAGCTAACTTATTATTCAAAGAAATTGTGAGGTTGCATGGGTTACTTAAGATCATTATTTCAGACATAAATAGTAAGTTTGTTGGCTATTTCTAGAAGACAATTTGGAAGAGAATGAATACTTATCTAAATTTTAGATCTACATTTTATCCACAAACTGATGAACAAATAGAGGATGTGTACAAAATTTTTGGTAACTTCTTGAGATGCTTTTTTGGGGACAAACTAGGTAATTGGGATTTAGTTTTGGCTCAAGTAGAGTTTTCCTATAAAAATTCAATAAATAGGAGTACTATAAGACATCTTTTAAGATTTTTATTGGCATGCATCCTAGAGACATTATAGAATTGAGGGATCCTAGTCATGAGGAGGAGAAAGTGTTGAAGTGGAGGATTGTGTATATTTCATTGTGACTTTGCATAATGAAGTGAAATTTAACTTGTTGAATAGTAATTGGATATATAAGGATAGAAGTGACATAACTAGGAGACATAAGGAGTTTATTGTGGGTAGCAAGGTTATCATTTATTTGAAGAAGAGTAGGTTTTTATTTGGAACATATCATAATCTAAAGATGAAGAAATTTGGAACATGTTGGATTTTGAGGAAATTTGAAAGTATTAATGCTTTCAACGTTGAGTTGCCTAATGATATGGATATTTCATCAATATTCAATATTTCTGATTTATATGAGTACCATGAACCTTTCAATGATTCAATTATGGAACCAAATTATCCTAAGAAGTAAATGGATGAGGTTGAGAGGATTTTGGGTTGCAAAACTAGGAAGAGGACTAGAAGAATGGATTATTTAGAGTACTTAGTTTAGTGGAAGAATAGATCAGTAGAAGATAGTTCTTTGGTTTATCAGTCTAAGTAGATCATTTTGGTTTCACTCAAGTTGGACATGAATCTTGATTTGGACATCAATTCTTAATAACACTAATTGTCTAAGGAAGGAGAATTTGAGGTTCTTGGCAATATTGCATCATTTTTATTTTGTTTTGTTCTTTTTGTTCCTATTTTCCTCTCTAGATGATTGAGTGTGTGTTTCTTTCATCATACATCCTAGCTTGTGTGATTCAGGTGGCTTGTTGAAGACTTAATGTAGATCATTATCATATGATCACAAATCATTTGAATTTATACTTAATGAGCTCTCATTTTTTTTCTTTGGTAGTTTGTTCTTAATTGAAACCTTGACTAATTGATGGAATTTTGTTGGGCAGTGTATGATTTGTATGTGTTGTGGTTTGAGACTCTTCATGGTGATTCTTAGATCATGTGTGAAGCTATATTTTGGAGTGTATATTATACACTTATTTATAAAGTGTTTTTCCTACCTTTTTTGTTTGACCTACTTGTTGTAACATGTTTCTCTAATTACTGGAAAGTGTGAATCTTTTAGGATGACCTGTTTGTTGTGGTGACTATATATGTAATATCCTTGATGTATATAGAAAAAGGAATATAATAAAAAGATATAGAGGTCAAGCTCTTGTGCACATTGTGATTGCACATCGGATTTTTATCCATTGTAAGGTTGCAATCAAGTAGGTCTATTTACCAGCATGTTGTAACAAAATTGTCATTGGATTTGCATATAAATAGACAACTTTTGTTATTTCTTTCCTCCATTGTGTTGTTATTTCCCTGTGTTACTCTTGCTACTTGGTTAGACATCTCCTTTGGAGATTCTCCATCCTTGAGTTGTGTCAAGTGGTGAAATCAGCTAGATGAGTAAGCAATGGATTATGGTTATTTTCTCCACTATGAAAGAAAGGTCTATGACAACAAGAAGTCATTTGGTTTAAATAGATTGTGTTCAAATATTGAAATGAAGAAAGACAATAATAAATTATTATGATAGTCAATGTTTAATCTTCCTAGCTAAAACCAAGCATGTTGTTATTCAATAACATTTTATTAAAGATAAGGCTGAGGATGGTAGGGGGAAGTTAGTTAAGGTAGAGAATTTGATGAATTTTATATATAAGTTAATTAAGGTTGTGAACAAATATATGTAATCAAGGTTGTGAGTATGAAAAAGTTTAAATGGTGATTAGAGTCTATGGGCCTCTCAACCACCATCAATTAAAACATGATGTGCATACCCCTCTCGTTCCTCTTGCAAGATGCTTGACAAGTGAGGGATTTATTTGGCAAGTGGTGTTTCAACCTTGCAATATAAGTAAACAATTTTGTGGGGCAATGCACCCAAGAACCAAAAATTTTGTGTGATTTAACATTGTAAATATTTACCAATTATGATTATGTCATACATTTGGCAGTGGATATTTTATGTGATTTATTGTCCTTAGAAGACAACCCTATTTATGAGGCATAATGTTAAAATCATATATTGTGACAAATTTTAAGAGTTTGATAGTTGCTGATTTGTCTCTAAATCTTCATTGGTGATACTCTAATGAGAAGCTTGCTTTGTCAGCACATTATATAACACTATTGATTTTTTAATGATATGTTGGAAACTTTTGGAGTGTGGGTTTTTTCTCTAGAAAGGGTTTGCCCCATATAAATCACTATGTCGTGGTATGCATGTTATTTATGTTTATTTCTATTAAGTTTTCACTAAATGTTATAAAGATTTGAAAAAAATTTCATAACCCTTCTTATATTTTTTTTATTAAGTTTTCTCTAACTATGATAAATATTTGAAATTTTTTGCATATCCCTTCTCTCGAGTTTAGTGTAGGAAGTTATTTTTCTACATTAACTTCCTTTCATTTTTGCACCCTTTTTAATTTAGCTTCTTGTTTTTTAATCAAATATGGGTGAATTTTCTTGAACTTTGCCTACTTATTTTAGTCTCCATTTTCTTTTTCAAAATACTTCATAGTAGTTTACTTTGAAAATAATAACTTTAAAATCAACTATTCTTCAAGAAAATTGATCATTAAATGTTATCCTTTCAAAAAAAACAAACAAAATAATTAAAACAAACCTATGAAAGCATAAATTTCTTATTGAATTAGAACAATACAAGTCTCTTGGATTACACATGTGAATATTTTAATACCCATAAATGAATATTCTTCATTAAAATGGTTATGGATGGATCATCTTTCTTTCCTTGCTTAATTTTTGGAAGAATTTGTTGTTTTTGACATAAGGGTTAGACTATCAAACTAATTCATCACTTGCAATATGAATTTTCACATAATAGTAGCCCTTCAAATTATTAATTTTAGTAAAATTTGCAATATCTTTTATTTAATTGTGATGTTCTTTTTTTTAATTTCCCTGAGCATAGTTTCTAGATAGGTTTGAGTCATCAAATTTTTTTTCTTTGAAGGTTTTTTTCTAAGTTATAAAGGTGTCAATAGTATTTGTATGGCTTGGAGAGTCTTTTCAATTCAAAGACATAGAGCAAGGAAGAACAATTTGACCTAAATAGATACCCACAAGGGATTTATTTTCCAAAGGATCAAAACTTGAATTTCAACAATTTAGATATAAGTCACAAGGCTCTGAAAAATTAGATAAAAAAAATATGATTAATCAAGGCCCTTGAATGTTAAACATTTGTTAACCAGTTTTCAAAGCCTTTAGATCATAACCGATCATAACCGATCACAATTTAGATATTTGTTAACTACCGAATTGTGATCGATTATGATCTAAGTACTATATCCATAGAGGGTGTAGAGACATACTTTGCATATATAACAAAGGAGATATCATGCAGTCTAACAATCAATAACAAGGTATTTTCAGTCTTGGCAATTCCTCCAACAAATAAAGACATTGATCAATATTCAATCTTAGCAAATGCATCAACAAACAAGATATTAATCAAAACAAGTTCCTCCACCCTCAGTGACTACCTAGTCTTGAAGATCTACACATTCAGAACAATATAGTACTTAGTATCAAATTGGTAATTAAATCTAAGTCTATTCTATCAATAATTGTATCTCTTGTTTCTATCAATGATCCTGATTTTACATGGTATTAGAGCCATCCTAATAAGAATATATATTCTTCATAATTAAAATTAGAACTCAAATTTATCAATCCTCAATTATATATATATATATATAGAGAGAGAGAGAGAGAGAGTGCGAGAGAGAGAGAGAGAGAGAGAAGTTTATTCATAAAATTATATTCCTTCTATAATCGAGCTCTTATTATAAGAAGAGTTGGTCTAAATAATGCACCAAATGATAATCGGTTGGCAGACATCTTAATGTATTTGTTAACCATCAAATAATGATCAGTTATGATCTAAGTACTATATCCACATAGGGACATGACCCTATGTGGCCTTTGGCCACATAAGGTGTAGAGACATACTTTTCATATATAACAAAGGAGATATCGTGCAATCTAAGAATCAATAACAAAGCATTTTTAGTCTTTGTGATTACTCCAATAAATAAAGACATGGATCAATATTCAGTCTTAGCAATTGCATCAGCAAACAAGATATTAATCATAACAAGTTCATCCACCCTCAGTGACTACCCATTCTCTAAGATCTGCACATTCAGAACAACATAGTACTTAGTATTAGTGGTAAGTAAATTAGAGTCTATTCTATCAATAATTATATCTCTTGTTTCTATCAAAGATCTTGATTTTACATGGTATCGGAGCCATCTTAATAGGAGTATATATTCTTCAAAATTAAAATTAAAACTCAGATTTATCAATCTTAAATTTTATCCTCAAAATTCAAATGGTTAATCATGTAAGATTAGAGGATAGACTTGAGGGGGCATCAAATTTTTCATCTTGGAAAATTTGAGTCATGATAGTACTAAGAGAAATGGAGTTAGAAGACTACATAGAATCAAACAAATTCTAGATAAAATGACATGGAAAAGACATAACAAAAAGGCCATTAAAATCATTATAGACTTAGTGAAGGATCATATCCTCTCATCTACATCCAGTCTTAAAACTCCATTTGAGATGCTCTCTACTATTAAGAACACTTTTGAAATTAACAGTACTAGTAGACTGCTAACTTTAAAGAAAGATTTCCTATATATAAAAATGAACAATGAAGAGTCAATTATGTCCTATTTTCTAAGAATCTCTAAGTTAAAAGATCAGCTTGCAACAATTGGAAGTCAAGTTGATGACAAAGAACCTACCATCATAGCATTAAAAGGACTTCCACTATCTTGGGAAACCTTTATTCGTAGTCTAAGCTCCCAACTTGATCTTCCTAAATTTGAATTACTCAAAAATGAATGCACTCAAGAAGAATCAAGATTAGTTTCTAGAGGATTAAGCATAAATCAAGAGGGAGATATTCAAGCTCTTCATGCTAATTCAAATAACAAAGAAAAGAAAGGTAAATTCAAATGTAATAGGAAGGAATTTAACAAACCATACAAGAAACAAGATTGGTCAAAAGTACAATGTTTGAAATGTGACAAATTTGGTCACTCTCACAACTTTTTCCCTGAACGAAAGAAAATTCAAGGATCCCTAGTAGAAATCAAGGAAGAGAAAGAGAAAAAAGATGAAAACCTTACATTTTATCTAGCTCTCTCAAGGGAATTAAACTCAAATAAAAATACTTGGATTATAGATAGTGCAGCATCTCGTCATATTACAAGTTTTAGAGACAAATTTGGAAGCTTCAAAGAATACTCCTCAGAAGAAGTAACCATTGGAAATAATTCTACTCATCCAGTTAAAGGTGTTGGATCATGTTCAATTCATCTAAATTCAGGTATCACTGTCCAACTTTAAAATCTTTTATTTGTACCTGGTATAAAAAGAAATTTGGTCTCTATCTCTAGTCTTGTGAATCAAGAGTACATAATCACTTTTCAAGAAAATAGAGTTCTATCATGGCCAAAGAACTCCAACATCAAGAAAGTGATATGTATTGGATTTAGAGCTAGAAGTTTATACAAACTTTGTAATCAACAAAATTTAGCCCTAAGGCATGAAACATCAAATTCAACTAAAATTTGGCATAGGAGACTAGGTCACCTTAATTTTCATGCATTGCCATCAATAGAGAAAATTGTAAAAGGATTACCTAGTCTCAAATATGATATCTTAGGCATCTACAAAGGATGTGCCCTAGGCAAGAACAAGAAATCCTTTCCTAAAAGCATACACAAATCAAAATCTGTACTTGGAAATTATTCACACCAATTTATGATTATTCTAGAAGAACCTGGATATACTTCCTCAAACAAAAAGAATCAACTGAAGTTTTATCTAAATTCAAAGAATTCAAAGATCTAGTTGAAAACCAATCTAGATAGAAAATCAAAAACACTAAGATCAAACAATGGAGGTGAATACATCTCTAAAATCTTTTTAAAAAATTGCATTACTATTGGGATTAAGAGGGAGTTTTATGTACCATATAATCCTTAACACAATGGAGTTGTAGAATATAAAAATAGATCAATTATTGAATCAGCCAGAGCAGTGATGCATGATCAAAATCTTCATACTTTTTTTTGGCTAAAGCTTCTAATACTGCAATATATATTCAAAATAGATGTCCTCACTCAATATTAGAAAACACCACTCCTAAAGAAGTATTTTTAGGTATCAAACCAAATCTAAGTCACCTAAGAATAGTTAGGTGTCCTGTTTATATTCATATTCCTAAAAGAGAAAAGAATAAAACTAGAACCATCTAGAAAGAAGAGAATACTCATTGGATACAGTAAAAAAACCAAAGGTTATAGGGTCTATGTTCCAAGTCAAAGAACAATTGAGATCAACATAGATGTTAAATTTGAAGAAGATATTGCCTTCAATCTTTCTAAGAACATTGATGAAGTTACACATGTTGAATCTACTACTGAAATAGGTGAAGAACTCCTAGTTGAAAATGAGAGGGAGAATGATCTTGAACCTCCTTCACCTACTATCTCTAATTCTGAGAGTATTGAAAATTCCAATATTAAAAAGAGGCTACTTTGGGCTAGGAAAATGATAGAAGAGAATCAAATTGAACCTGATGAAATAATCAGAAAAAGCAAGAGAACAAGAAATCAGTCATGTTATATGGCTCTACTAACTGAACTTATCAAAACAAAACCTTTAAATGTCAAATAAGCCTTCTCAAGAAAACCTTGGAAAGAAGCAATGATTGAAGACTATTAATCAATACTAAAATATGATGTGTGAGATGTTGTATCCAGACCTAAGAATAAATCAATTGTCTCTTATAAATGGCTACTTGATACACATTTGTTAGAACTATCTTGGCAATTGTAGCATCGAAAGGATGGAAAGTTCATCATATGGATGTTAAAACAACATTCTTAAAAGGTGAAATTGAAGAAGAAGTTTATATTGAGCAACCTGAAGGATTCATCACTCATGACAAAAATTCTCATGTGTGTAAATTAAAGAAAACACTATATGGCCTTAAACAAGCACCTAGGGCATGGTATGAAAGAATAGGAAGTTGTCTAACAAAGTTAGGGTATTCTAAGAATGAAGTTGATCCTAACTTATATATCAAAATAGATGGTGATGACATGATTATTCTTGTGTTAAATGTTGATGATTTGTTTATAACAGGTGAAGAACATCTTATAAATAAGTGCAAATAGGAACTAATAGTAGAGTTTGATATTAAAGATCTAGGTCGTCTCCACTAATTCCTAGGACTATATGTTTGGAAAAAGGGGGACTACATTTTCCTAAATCAGGGAAAATACACTATTGATATTTTGACAAAATTTGGAATGATGAATTGTAGACCAATTATTACTCCTATGGAAGTCAATCTACATAAGCTGAAAGATGATATAATTGAATCTGAATCTATCGATCCTACTTACTATAGGCAGATCATTGGATCTTTAATGTATTTGGTGAATACTCATCCTAATATATGTTATGCTACTAATACCTTAAGTCAGTTCATGTGTGAACCAAAGAAGATACATCTAATGGTAGCCAAATATATCTTAAGATATATAATAGGTACAGTTGGTATGGGACTTGGATATGATCAAGTCAAAAATCAATTTTCATGGATATTCAGATTCTAAATGGGTGGGAAACTCTATTGAATGTAAAAGTACTACAAGATGTTTCTTCAGTCTTGGATCTAGGATGATTTATTGGTTCAGCAGAAAATAATCATCAATTGCATTAAGTTCCACTGAAGTAGAGTACATAGCCACTTCCATGGGAGCTAGAGAAGTTGTATTTCTATGACTTTCTAGTTGGGTTGTTTAAGAAGCCCTTAAAGCCAACTATCATTCATTGTGATAATCAAAGTTGTATCAAGCTTTCACCTAATCCAATTTTTCACAATTGATCTAAGCATATTGAAATACCTTATCATTACATTAGAGATATGGTAGATCGAGTTGTTATCAAATTGGAGCATATAAGTACAAATGAGCAAACAACTAATGTTTTTACCAAGCCTCTTGCAAAAGTGAAATTGGAATACTTTAGAGGAAAACTAAGTATGATTAAATTATAATGTTGAATATTGAATTTCAATTTCAATTTATATGTGTTTATGCTTCTATAGTTGTTTAGTTGCATCAAATATGTAATCAAAAGCGATGATCTTTCATGGACATATACATTCACAAGGTAATCTTTGTAAGGTGATGATCTTGCAAATGATATGACTGTTATTATGATGGTTTTGTTTCGGATACGTCGGAAGTCATTGATAATGAAAGCATTATGATTACTCTAGATATTGTTTGGACAATTAGAGATCATAATATATGTTATGATAGTGTTCATAACATTGTGATTGTAGTTATTTGACAAGTCACTATATCAAAGTGTTAAAGTCAAGTAATGTGTTGGTTATAGATATCCTTAATACTGATATCTTATTTTTTAAAAATTGTCACTTCTCCCTTGCTAAGAGGGAGTGTTGGAGTTCAGTTTCAATTAAAGTGAAGTACTCATTATATTGAGTATATGTATTCATGATTTACATGAAAATTTTTTTTACATCTTATAGTCTTCACACACACACACACACACACACACACACACACACACACACACACACAAGTTTATTCATAAAATTGTATTCCTTCTATAATCGAGCTCTTATTATAAGAAGAGTCAATCTAACTAATGCACCGAATGATTATTGGTTGGTAGACATCTTAATGTATTTGTTAACCACTAAATTAGGATCGCTTGTGATCTAAGTACTATGTCCATGTAGGGACATGACCCTACGTGGCCTTTGGCCATGTAGAGTCATGTCTCTACAGGGACATACTTTGCATATATAACAAAGGAGATATCATGCAATCTAAGAATCAATAACAAGGCATTTTCAATCTTGACAATTACTCTAGCAAATAAAGACATTGATCAATATTCAGTCTTAGCAATTTCATTAGAAAACAAGATATTAATCACAGCAAGTTTGTCCACCCTCGGTGACTACCTAGTCTTGAAGATCAGCACATTCAAAACAACACAGTACTTAGTATCAGATTAGTAAGTAAATCTGAGTCTATTCTATCAATAATTATATCTCTTGTTTCTATCGAAGATCCTGATTTTACACCTTGGGCATTGTGATTTACTACTTTCTATTTGATTCTTCAACTTCCTACTCACTGATTTTGTTTGCCTCTTCAACCTATTCTTCTTGTTCCTCATTCTCCTTTAGAGAGTCTTCGCTTCCTGTACCCTTAACTTTTTATCATATTTATATTGATAAACTCAAACCCAATTCTCTTGAGTTTCTATTGCCTAAACCATTTTTAGCAATAAAGTGTAGTGCCTACCCTAGTTTGCAATTTGCTATGATGTATTTTCGTATTTTACTCTATGAGTCCTTGGTATATTTCTATTAATTAAGTCCAATTAAAAGATTTAATTAATGACTTAATTAAATGAAAAATTAATATGATATTTTATTATTTAATATAATTTAATTAATTGGGAAATTAATCAAATAAAAGAACTAAATTTGGAGATCAAAATTATAAGTTCAAAGTTGGAACATGATAATATTTATTTAACTTAATAATAATATGTTTAATGTTCATTTTTAAATAAATGTTAAATAATATTATTATTTAAGTTAATAAATATTTTATTAATTAAGTTTCAAAAATAAATTTTAATGTGGAAAATAAATTGATTTATTAAAATTTCATGATCGCATGATATGAGATTTTAAAAGGAGTCAAGTGAGTATCAAATAAAGTAATGTGCATTATTTTAATAATTTTTCACCTATAATGTAGCCTAAGTCTCCTCTATAGAGTTTGTGTGTACCTCTGGTGGTGTACTTATTGTTGAATGTGTTTATTGTGGTTATTTACTTTCGTTGATAATGATTGGCGATTTTTGGTTGATGTACTCTTGACATGTGGATTTTGACTTGAGCCTATCTCCTCCAGTGCATTCTTTGTTGGCTTTTACCTTCCTTCTGTTCTTGGATCATTATGATGGATGTTATATCTTATGTTGGATGCTATTTGCTAGCATGATTCTTTGTATTGATGATTAGCATGTGATAGATGATGCTATTTACTTATAGAATCATCTTATGATTAGATTTCTTATGTATATGTTGTAGCATGTTAGATTTCTTTCTGCATATGATGTAGTATGTTCTAGGAGTGACATTCCTACTATGATAATACCGATGATCTCTTCAGTGACTTGGGATGTTATGCGTGGAGGGATGGCTAGGGCCCACGATGGTCTAATGATGCTATTGACGGTTGGGAGGAACCGCACACTTAGATTAATTGTGTTTTATGATGGATGGTTATCTTTTACGATGATTGTTATATCCTTATTGATGGATGGATGTATCATGTATGTTATTAGTTTCATTGACTTTATTGTACTTGTATCATAGATTCAATGAGGATGATGCATCTTTATTTTTACATATGTATATTCTTTTCAGCCTTTTGTACCTTGTGACATGTACAATGGATGATTGAACATTTTGAATCTCATTTGCCAAGAGACATTTAAAACAAATGAATATTATGGACTTTGGACTTTCTATTATTCATTCATATGGATGTGATGGTTGTTAGACATAGTTTCAATTAAGTGTAACTTAACATCATGGGATCCACCTGTTATGTATACTTATAGTTGGTTGTATGTCATTGCTTCCGTGACTATATGTTTGATGTGTAAGATGTTATCTTTCTTGTTTCAAAAAAAAAAAAGCTTGGTAAACTTAGTAAAAACTTTAGGTTAATTCTTTTGGATCCCTTGGCGGGGCGTTACATAAAGTTACTATGAGGAAGTGTGTGTTGGAATTATGATATATTTTTCATTAGTGCAAACACTTATTCAATTTTGAATGCTTATCTAGCTCATCACTTAGTCTACAGTGTATACCAAGCATTCAGTGGTTACCTTATAAGTTTAGCAAGTAAACAATTCTCACCGAGCATTCCAAAGGATGCCGAGTGAATGAGAAGTTCAGTAGTGTTTACCGAGTGAAAAAGGTAAACAAAGGACTCAGTGTTTACCGAGTGAAAAAGGTAAATGAAGGACTCAATGTTCACCGAGAAAAGAAAGGTAAATGAAGAAGTTCGTTTCTACCGAGTGACAATGTATCTACCGAGTCACCAATGGTTAACGAGTTCCAAGCAATGTTGTGTGGCTAGTATGAACTGAGCCTCTACTTCTACCAAGTGCCTAACGATGCCGAGTAATGTAGTGGATGCCGAGTATCAGAAGGTCACCAAGTCAACTTGAGGAACCTGAGTTTTCTACTATCTGGCCGACTCTGTAATGTTTTGTTCACTTGTGTTTTGGCTGACCTTGCAATTGTAAATATTGGAATGGTATATATGTAATGTATGATATCATTTGCAAAAAGTGAGTAAGATATGGATAAATGTATCAAGAGAGACATGTAATGTTTTGTGAATCAGCAGAAGAAAAAAATATTCAGCAAGGTCTACAAGGAGCAAAAAAGATTCATCAGTCACAAGAGGTGATCTATACTTCAAGGATCTAATCAGCAAATCAAGTTTGTAAGTAGATCCACTATTTCATCCTAATAGGTGAATCAGTTTTGTAAATCCTTTAACATGGTAGACTTAACAGTCTTTGTATAAATCCCCTAACAGAGTGCATACTTCAGTGTATGTTTGTAAATCCTCTAACAAGATGGACCTAGCAGTCCTTTGTGCTCCTAATAGGGCAGATCATTAGAAGTGATCAATGTAAGCCTTAACCGGCCAACTTCATATTACAGTAATGAAATTTTGTGGGCATCATCCCCACCCCAGTTTTACTTTCTATTTGGAAGGTTTCTGGGTCACCAAATTTCTGTGTACATGTGCAATGAATGATTAATCTTTCATTTATGCAGTAGATTAGATGAATGAATGATGAATGGTTAAAATGTTGAATTGCTTTAAAAAAAAAATTTATAAGTTACTGATTCACCCCTCCCCTCTCAGTAACCTATCTTATCTTGAATATTTCCAACAATTGGTATCAAAGCTTTGTGCTTCTTAGGATAAAGTTTGACAGCTTGAGCAAAGATCAATGACAATGGAGATATTCAAACTTGACAAATCTATTGAAAATAAAAAGCTAGATTTGGAAATGGCTATGCCTCAACTCAAAGAAGCTAAGGAGCATCTTTCTCAATCTCTAAAGAGAAGGAAGGAACTTGTAAGACAAATGAATGATCATCAGTATGTTGGAGAAAAGATTGAAGACCTTTTACCATCAAGCAGTTCAAATGAAGCTAATGAAGCAATCAAGGAACTCCTAGCAAAGAATGGTTCTCTGCGGGAAGAAGTAAGAAAGCTTAAAAGAGAACAAGAAATCCAATCAATCAGGCTATGTGAAGTTTTGGAACAGAGAAACAAGGCAAATGAAGACTTAGAGGCAAGAAATAATCAATCCCTTCAGCATGAAGATCTTGTAGGTCAACTATCTAATGCAAATGAAAAAATTATGAATCTAAGATCTGAGAATGAAAGTTTGAGAAATGATTTAATCACTGAAAGACAAATCAATGCAAGCTTACAAAGTGATCTGAGATCTGAAAGAAAAATCAATGAAAGTTTGGAAAATGACTTGATCGCTGAAAGGCAAGTCAATGAAAGAATGATGAAATCTAAAGCAGACATGAATCAATTGAATCAACAAAATGAGAAGAATCTTCATAGACAAAAAGGTAAAGTCGGTCTTGGATACAAGGAAGAAGTTGAAACCTCCAAACAAAGTGCCCAAAGGAATCAAAGACCTACTTGCAATCACTATGGTAAGTTAGGTCATACATCAAACAAGTGTTGGAGCAATGGAAAAGGCAAATTCAATGGCAAATGCTACAATTGTAGTCAGCATGGTCATAAAGCTAATGAATGCAAGGATAAGCCAAAGTTTGAAGGAAATTGTCACAAATGCAAGAAGCATGGTCACAAGGCATTCCAATGCAGATCCAAATCATTCAATCCAGCTGAACAACTTGTTAAAGCAATCTTTGGATGGAACTACAATACTTGGTGCAGATGTCATTATTGTGGAGAATATGGACATGTTGGCAAAGACTGTTCAAGGCATCACTTGAGGAAAAGAGACACAACAGTAAGATGTTATACATGTACAGAACTCATTCATATAGCTAAAAGTTGCATGAATATTGAAGAATTGAAGATGAAAAGAAAGCTAAAGTTGAAAACATTTGGAAACAAATGAGGCAATAGTGGATTCCAAAATCTACCAAGCAAGACAGTTCAAGTGATGGCAATGTCACTCATGAAGTGGGTGACTCCATCATTTCCAATTAGATTCATAAAGAATTTGGAACTGTATCATCAAGCTATATCTAGAGCAGTTCCAAATGCAAGTAAGCAAATAGATCGAATCAGTATTCCAAATACACAAAGATCAAAAGAAAGGTATCTTTCACCGAGTTGCATCTACCGAGGAAAGTCGGTTGAAGACCTTACCGAGCTAGGTCGAGAATAACTAAAAGTTTTGTTCGACCACCGAGTTGCAAGGATCTACTGAGTAAATCAATGATAGAATGGCAAGCACTATGTCATCACAGCTACCTTCATACCGAGCATTAATGACAGTATTTTTGTCAAATGGGCAGAATTCGATTTCATTCTTCATCACAATTTCAGAGAAAAGAAATTTCCAGCAAATCTAGAGCAAATTCCAAGCAATTTCAAGCGATTTTCAAGTGGAGAATTTGTTCAAGATTTTCTTATACTTACAGAGCAGCTATGGCATCTGCAAGCACCAACAGCACCAAGGCGAAGAGGGGTTCAAAAATGCTAGTAAAGGGTACAGAATGGAATGCACCCCAATTCAAAATTGTTTCGGTCGTTGCAGAATCACTCAACCCAAATGGAGCTCAATCACAAATTCCACCTAAGGTACTTCTTATCAATGATATTCATACTCATTTCAAATGTTCTATTCAAGAAATTGGAAACCTAGAAATGGACAATACCCTAGGTGAAATGAGTGTAAATGGCTCTTTGAAACTCAAATTCAAGCATCTTGAAACCAAAGGCTTGACTCATATCTCGCATATGCCTAGAAACTATCAAACCAAATGGATTAGGTATATTTTGAGTCGGGTGCATAATGGGTAATTATGGTTAGAGCAGATAGTGTTAATCACAAAGAAGATGATTCACAAAATCATGGGTCTCCCTATGCTTAGCAAAGCTAAAGCCACCAAAACCCTAGGTTGAGAGGAGTTACAGAAGCAAACCCTAGCCGAGTGGGACAGTAGAGGTTTAAAGGTCAACACTGTATCAGATGTCGAACTAAGATTGGGCATTCATGTAATTGCTCACAAAATCTATAGTTCTAGTCGACTGAACAGTGTACCTTGTGAAGCTGTGGATTTGGCCTTCAAAATTGTAAAGAAAAACCTTGAATTTGATCTGTCAGAAGTATTGTTGAGACAATTGAATAAATATCGATAGTATAAGGACTTCCAAGAATAACCCTTGTAAATTCAGTTCTCTGTTGATCTGTTTATTTTTCTACATTCAAAAATTCTTTCCATCTAAAGGAACTGTCGTATGGAGAAAAGACATTCTAATTTTGTATCAGATAAATGAGTTTGTAGCAGAGATGGGTGAAAATTTTGACAAAGTCATGGATAACTATTTTGAAGACTTCAAGGAAAAAATGAATAACAGATTCTGAATTCCTCCAAAACTAGTTGAAGATTACAGAGATGATGTATGCTTTATGGTTGACTATGACAAGTTATACATTCAGGCAGTCAGACCCCGAGTTGCATGGGTGAAACCTCTTCCCTATGAGGTAAATATTGATGAAGCTAGAGACAACATAGAAGCACTGGTAAATGAGCCAGTAGGCCCAAGGCAACCAATTTTTTGAACTTATGATGAAGCAAAGGCTAGAATTGAGCTTGAAATCAAGCTGCCACAGGCCATAAGCAAAGGCAAGAGGAAGATAGCCAAATTAAAAACTGCTACCGGCCTTCTTATGCTAACAGAAGGAAAAGGTGAGGACAAAGGAGATGATGAAGGAGGAGAAGAAGAAAAAGAAGAATAAGAATCTGAAGAAGAACCATCAAAGAAGAATGGTGAGGTAATCGTTACCAAACCTAAGAAGAAGCCTACTGCAATATTCACCAGAAGGACCAAAAAAGGCAAGCAGGAACCTATACTAGTCAGGCCTACACCCACATTCAAGGAAAGGCTTAAACAATTAGAAGAAGGAGCTGGCATCACAAATTTTAAGGCATTGAAATTTGAAACAAGAATAGATGCTGAGAAAATGCAGATTGAGGAATTGGTACTCAGCAAGATGGGTAAATGGAAATACTCTCCAGACCAGCTTCCCTCCCAAATCTCAAAAGAACTGTTGGAGAGATTGCAACCGAGATGTGAGTCAGCCACCCAAACGGTAAAAGACATATATGAGCAATCTCTAAAGAATATCAGACCAAGTCCAACTGGAGCAGAAATAAAGATTGAAATGAAAAAACATGAAGGTAAAATGATGATCGGATTTCACACCTGTTTGATTTTAATTAAAGACATTGAGCATGTTGTAAATGATGCTACAAACATATGGAAGAATATCTATCATCTACAAAAGCCCAGTGAAGATCCAGTTGAGATCAAGGATGATGACAAAAATGACAGTGATGATATTAATGGCACTCCATCCATCACAGTCTCACCAAGAGAGTTGCATGCACTAATGGAAGAAGACAAGGAGGAAGAAGGAATGGAGGAAGAAGCTAAAGAGGAAGATAAGGATGAAGATGATCCAGTAAAAATTGCAATAGCAGTTATTGCATCCCTTCCTCACTCTCCACCTAAAACTATCACATCATCAAGGTTGGAGTCAGCTTCAGCAGGTTTGATAGCATCTACGTCAGAGTTATCATCTGCACCTACCACATCATAGCTTCAGGTATCATCAATGGAAGTGTCTACCACTTTATCTACCGAGTTGCAGCCCTCTTCTTCAGCTACCAAGCCAACCTCCTTAGCTCCATCATCATCAGTCAGAATAACAGTAAGTTCCACAATTTTGTCTTCATCAATTCCAGTGAGTTCTACAATTTTGTCAGCATTATTTGCATCTACTTCAAATCCAATTAGTTCAAATACTGCTATACCAAGTGTATCATCATTTTTGGGAAGTATTCCAGTTTTTGATCCGGTAAATACTTCTATTGGCACTCAATCCTCAAGTCCTATCCCAGTTTTTACTGCTAGTCCTTCCATCTCCACTATTGTGTCTGTTCCTAACGTCAAACCAGTCATCACAGAAGTCAAACAAAAGCATCCATTAAGACTTTTGATCACTGGAAAGGAAATTCCTGAAGATATTGACTTAGACACACAGAGAGTGATTCCAAAAATTGACTATGAAAATGCTACCATTGAAGAGATGAGGTTTGCTAGTCAACTGATAGAGATGAAGTCTATGCAGAAGCAGTTAAGGTCTAAAAGGGATAAGGAATACAGAATAATTGAGAATGCCAAAAATATAATTACAGATGCTATAAGTGTTGAAGTAGATTCTACTCAACACATTTTGATTCAGTTAGAAGAGGTTGTAAATAAATTCAATGAGGACACCTCTGGTCAAGAAAAATTGATTGAAAAGGCTGAAAGAAAATTTGATAATAAGGTGCTTGAGCACATTGCAATAAAACAGGTAGAATTGTCCACAATTTTGGTCAATCTTGAAAATTCCTTTAATAATGTAACTTCACTTTTTGCCAAACTTTGTGATGTTACCGAGTACACCAAGGAGATCAAAGAAAAATTGAATAAAATTGATGAGGATATGAAGGTTAGTGCCCAAATGCTACAACTTGACCCCAATTCAAGTTCATCCCATCATTTCACAATCAGATTTTTGTCAGAAAAGCAGGAAGAATTGTTGAGAGAGGAAGCAAGGATCAGGTCTACCTTGATTGACATTCAGAATATGATCCTTCCTGTCATGGACACAATGCAGAAACACATTGTCTACTCCAAAACATTGATCCATGCCAACAATTTTTCAGTTGCAGATCATGTGATTGAACTTTCAGCTGAAATTCAAATAGCACTCTCCACCTGCACAATTTTGCAAGAAAATTGAGATAAGACTTTGGCTCTTATTCTCAAGGTAGACTCTGAGTTTATCTCTCATTTTGGTGTCTTTGTGTAAATACATATTGTGTAATTTGGCATTATTGTCAAAAAGGGGGAGATATATATAAATAAGGAAGCCCATGTGTAAAGATAGAGATATTTGTAAATACTCTGTGCATATTGTATGGGGGAGATATATGTAAATCAGTATGTCAAAGTTTGCACATAAGTTTTGGCTCATAAGTGTTTTTGTCACCAATGCCAAAGGGGGAGATTGTTGGAATTATGATATATTTGTCATTAGTGCAAACACTTATTCAATTCTGAATGCTTATCTAGCTCATCACTTAGTCTACAGTGTATACCAAGCATTCAGTGGTTACCTTATAAGTTCAGCAGGTAAACAGTTCTCACCGAGCATTCCAAAGGATACCAAGTGAATGAGAAGTTCAGCAATGTTTATCGAGTGAAAAAGGTAAACAAAGGACTCAGTGTTTACCGAGTGAAAAAGGTAAATGAAGGACTCAGTGTTCACCAAGCAAAGCAAGGTAAACGAAGAAGTTAGTTTCTACCGAGTGACACTATCTACTGAGTCACCAATGGTTACTGAGTTCCAAGCAATGTTGTGTGGCTAGTATGAACCGAGCCTCTACTTCTACCGAGTGCTTGATGATGCCAAGTAATGTAGTGGATGTCGAGTATCAGAAGGTCACCAAGTCAGCTTGAGGAACCCGAGCTTTCTACTATCTGGCCGACTCTATAATGTTTTGTTCACTTGTGTTTTGGCCGACCTTGCAATTGTAAATATTGGAATGGTATATATGTAATGTATGATATCATTTGCAAAAAGTGAGTAAGATATGGATAAATGTATCAAGAGAGACATGTAATGTTTTGCGAATCAGCAGAAGAGCAGAATATTCAGCAAGGTCTACAAAGAGCAGAAAAGATTCATCAGTCACAAGAGGTGATCTATACTTCAAGAATCTAATCAGAAAATCAAGTTTGTAAGTAGATCCACTATTTCATCCTAACAGGTGAATCAGTTTTGTAAATCCTTTAACAGGGTAGACTTAACAGTCTTCGTATAAATCTCCTAGCAGAGTGCATACTTCAGTGTATGTTTGTAAATCCTCTAACAAGGTGGGCCTAGCAGTCCTTTGTGCTCCTAACAGGGCAGATCATTAGAAGTGATCAATGTAAGCCTTAACTGGCCAACTTCATACTGCAGTAACAAAGTTTTGTGGGCATCATCCCCACCCTAGTTTTACTTTCTATTTGGAAGGTTTCTGGGTCAGCAAATCTCTGTGTACATGTGCAATGAATGATTAATCTTTCATTTATGCAGTAGATTAGATGAATGAATGATGAATGGTTAGAATGTTGAATTGCTTTTAAAAAAAATTTTATAAGTTACTGATTCACCCCTCCCCTCTTAGTAACCTATCTTATCTTGAATATTTCCAGTGTGTTCTTTCTATCATCCTAGTCTTGTTGAAATTTCAATGCTTCTAACCTTCCTTCCTTCCTTTGAATATTTGTTTGAGATGATTGCCCTTTACACCCATCTTGGCTAAATCATCTTTTAAACTATTCCCTTCTTTATAGATATGGTTAGTTGTAACCTACTCAAATTTGTTAACCAAAGATGACATCACTTCCAAAAGAGAATGCAATCTCTAATTTGGGGTAGCCTTGGATCTTACCATATTTATCATAATCATTAAGTCCCCTTCAATTTCCAATTTGTTAACTTTAATTCTAAGCATAGTAATATTCCTACTAGTAAAGCTTTGAATTTTGTCTCATTATTGGTATCCTAAGGTAGGGGTAGTGCTAACCTTGCTATACTCTCTCCATCGCTAAAGTGAATGATGCATCCAACACTCGATGGGCTAGGGTTTCCTTTGAAGGTCCTATCAAAGTTTAACCTCTACCAACCATTAGTTGGCATAGACCATCTACAACTTTCTCTGTTCTTAGAGATTAATTCCCCTCTACCTATAACCTAAGAGGCAATGTGTGCAAACCAAAGTTTAAACATTTAAGATCATCCCATCTGATGTAAAACTTTGGGGAAGAATGTTGATCTAAGATTTGTGTATTCATTGTTTCTAGTATTGTTGCTTCTAGTTTATTTAATAATGAAACTATGCTCATGCCTTTGTCTGGGAAGAATCTCATATTTCTTTCCTTCCACAATTCTTAAAGAAGGATTGAGGATGATATAATCCACATGTTTCCACATAGTCTCTCTTGATTTATTAGTGGTCACAAAATATCATTAGGTAATGCAAAATGCCACTCTAATTTCCCTCACAACTACTACCAGCATTGTGGTGGAAAATGGTAGGTCAGTGATAAATGATTCACATCCTCCTCATTCATTTGGCAAAGAGGGCATATTTTTGGCCCTTGGAACCCAGACCTTTTAAGCTTGTCCTCTATCAAGATTTTCCTTTGTAGTGTTGCCTAAGAAAAGATCTTTTTTGGTGGGCACACTTTGCTCAAGCATACCTGAATTGGCAGTTGAGATTTTTTCTAATTATGTTGATTAAAGACTATCATGTACCCTTCCTTCACATTGTATTTCCATGACTTAGCACCATCCCTAATGATTTCATCAATACCCAATTTAAGAATGAAAATTCTATCTTTCAAGATTTTATTTAGGTTATCTATGTCTTCTTCATGCAAGCTTAGACTTTCCAATTGTTTCCATTTCCACTTACCCTCAAGATTCTAGAATTGTAATGTAGTCCTTGACATATTTTCCCCATCTTTCATGGCCTATGTCATTTTATCCTTTTTGAATTCATTAGTTGACTGATAATGGGGTATCCTCCCCATGAATTATCTCAAAATAGATCCTCACTTCCCTCCTATACGTTCCATGTGATGTTTTCTAGTATTTCTTTTTCAGAGTTAGATATGAAGCTCCATATTCAAGATATTCTAGGAAATTTTGTAACTCTCAAGGTCTCTTCCCCCTCCCCATTTAGATTGGTAAAGTATTTCCCTCTTCAGATTTTGGCCCATTTGAGACATAGTTCATGATGAATTTTCCAAAAATATGTTGCCCCTAAGGCTTAGCTTTGATGTGGCTGATTTTTTATACTCATTCCTCCATATTTCAATTGCTTGCAAATTTTGTCACAGGCTATTAACACAAACTTATCTTGGTATTTTTTCATTGCCAAAAACATTTCCTCTTTTTCTTTACAATATCCATATAAACTATTCAGTGGTAACCAGATGCAGGACATCAAGTATATATATCAAGACTACTGACAATATAGAGTTTAGCATAATTATTCTACCTATCAGGGATTTAGATTAGGAACTATCTACAAAGCAAATACAAAAATTTAATCATCTTCTATAATTACATATTATATGTACTAAATAAATAAATAAAACTTAGTTTGATTTTTCATCTTATCATGAGAGGTCCAAGTTATCTAAACCAACTTCAACTTCAATAATTGCAAAGATTCATTTTCTTCTATAGACTAAGCTTTCAACATTATTATTCCAACAACTAAATTGGTCTTGATTATACTTGAAAATGACCTTGATTTAATAAAGCAAGTGTTATTGAGACTTTTTAAGATTATTCTATGTTTGGGTGGTCCCATGAATTTCGTAATGCAATTCAAGCTTAGAACTTTAGTTCTAAAATTAATGAAAGCTAACGGTCTCATGGAATTTATTATTTCACATAATAAATTATACAATGTAAAAAACAAAAAATAATTAGTAAAATTGAAAAAACTTACACACTTGACTAGTGTCAAGAAAATAGCCTAAGTAATAAGACAAACCTTATGATGGAACAATTTCTAGCACCCCACATTTTTCATTGCACAACTCTATAATTCTTAAAAAAACCTAGAAAATAGCCTAAATAATAAGACAAACCTCATGATGAAACAATTTCTAGCACTCCACATTTTTCATTGCACAACTCTACAATTCTAAAAAATAAAAGCCTATTTTTTAAAAGAGATTACAATAGACCTTATGACACATTTTCCGTGTAATATAATCTTTGAAAACGGATCCTTAAGCCCTCCATTAAACCTCAACTTGTAATATAATTGTCATGACATTAGGACCCTTCATTCCATACATTTTCTCTCTTTTCTCACCTATTCCAATTCACCCTCAAAACAGTTTGTGCGACTTTCGAATATGGACAACGTAGAGCTGACCTCAATGAGCCTCTGCTCTCCTCATTTACGTTCTCAACGGAGACTTTCCAATATCAAAATAATCTAAAAAGAAAAGAATTGGGTTTTCGATAAGGCCAACGGCACATTCATGAATGGCTAGAAAACGTTAGATGGAAGTACAGCCCAATGGCCCATATATTGTTTTTTTAACTATTTTAATTGGGTCAATTAAATAAACCAATCTAGAAGCTGTTACTTTCATGTTTTCAACCATCATTTAATGACCTCCAACACTTTAAAAAAGAATTGCTGTCGTACTCAGCATTGCATTAAAAAGATTCTAGAATTTTAATGGAAATCTGACTTTGTAAATTGATAGTTTTTTACGTGGAAAGATTGCTATTTCCTATGAGATTGGATTGTGTTTTCCTTAGAAAGATAGATTTATCTGACAGCAAGAGAAGATAAGGCGTTGTTTTACCCCTACTTTTCTATTATTTATATGAACGTTGGTGCCTTAATTTCCCCATCTGGGAGTTGTGATTTGCCTGAGAAAGAAAGAAAGAGAGAGAGTATTTCCATGGCGTCTACTAAATCTAATGGAGGAGAAGCAGGGACTTGGAAGTTAATGATGGAGGATGATGAGCCCATGAAATCTCCAATCACAGTGAAGTATACAAAGCTCTTCATCAACGGAGAATTTGTTGATTCCGTTTCAGGTAAAATGTACACGTGTTTCTTCTTGTAATTTTCTTGTTTTCAACCATTAGAACCAGCCTCTGATTTCATATGGTAGTCTGTGACTCCATGAAATTCTGTGTCTACCATGCAAGCTTCTACAGTTTAATGTTACGAATGATTATCCAAGCAACAATACTGTTTTCTTTTAAAACTCTTTGTTCAGCTGTTGCTTCTATGCATTTTGATATTTTGAAGCCCTTAGAAAGAACATATTTGGTAAGGTCTTTTCGATTTTATTATACAAAAAAATGGCAGAACTGAGTTTGATGCACAAATATTTTAATGGTTTTCTTCACAGTATGTTAAATGAAGCGATTTATGTCATACTTATTAGGAATTAATTGCGTGATTTTGAAGTACAGTTCTTATTCCTTCATGATTTATACTCACCATTCGGGGAAGAAGTTCATAAGAATCTGTTCCTTAATATAAATTTTTCAACTTAATTAAAGAACATATTAATTCCACTTAACTGAAGAGCATAGTCATTCAACTTAACTGAAGATTGGTTATTATGAATCCCTTAAAAATCCATAACCAATTCTTTATAAACGATTTTTATGATTTAAATTCTCTTATGAACTTCTTCCTAATCCCCTAAAATATTTGTCACAGAGTTCCAACATATTCACACAGTATTCAAGCTAGCTTGTCCTGGGTTTGGATGATTTTTTGGTTTGAATTGACTTGAATGAATTTTTGGTTTTTCAGACTTGAATGTTTACTCGTAAGCTATAAACCAAACTAAATGGGTTGTGTATATGACTATAACAAATTTGTGTGCAGGGAGAACATTTGAGACATTTGATCCAAGAACAGAGGAAGTGATAACAAGTGTATCAGAAACCACCAAAGAAGATGTTGATATAGCAGTCAAAGCAGCTCGGGCTGCCTTTGATCACGGCCCATGGCCTCGCTTGCCTGGATCTGTGAGCTCTCTCACTCATCGTCAGACATTTGTTTTTTTACAAGACTGTCTTTTTAAAATCATAATCCAATAAATGTTCTTGTGATTTCAGGAGAGGGGCCGCATACTGAACAAGTTTGCAGATCTGATTCAGCAACATGCAGAGCAAATTGCATTATTGGAAACATGGGACGGCGGAAAACCTCTGGATGCTGTCAAATATTTTGACATGCCCGAGGCACTTGGCATTCTCCGCTACTATGCAGGTACAGACATTTTAGCTATTTAACCATTTTTTTTTCTTGTTTTTCAAATGATAGATAATAGTATTTGATCTGAAATAGAGCAAATCATTCATACAGTTAATACGTACAATAGTATTATGAACTATGAACTGTTGAATTAGATGTCTATCGGCTAATTACTTCTTTGTAAATTAAGAATATAAGACCATGGAGGTTAAGGGGTGAATTCTTAAGCTGAGTTTTCATGGGAGGAAGTTTAATTAAAAGAAAATCAGATAATGATGTTGAGAGCTTTTAGAATTATTTTAAAATAAGGTGATTTCATGAATTTCGTATTGTAACTTAAACTGAAAGATTACTAGAGCCAGTGATGCTATGAATATTGTTGACTTACTCATTAAGCTCCATTAAGCTTCCAAACTTATGAAGAGCTGGTGATGCTATGAATATTATTGACTTACTCATTAAGCTCCATAAGCTTCCAAACTTATGAAACCTGAGGATCTCGTGAACTTTATTAACTAGTACATTCAATGACAATTTTTCGCACCTTACCTTTTCCATAGCTGAACTCTGCGGCTCTAAAATGTAGTAGCTGTCATTTTTCGAAAAGAACTCCAATCAATTACTTCTGCAACAAATTTTTTTCTTCATAAGACCTCATAATCCTTGATGTATTATTCAAGTTTATTCTCCCGGACCTTGAACAGATAGAAGGGAGAGATTTTGTCATTTCATATTTCATATGGATCAAATAGAATTGTAGCATGACTACTATTGTCTGTTTTTCGCACCTTGCCTTTTCCATAGCTGAACTCTGCAGCTCTAAAATCTAGTAGCTGTCATTTTTCGAAAAGAACTCCAATCAATTACTTCTGTAACAAAAATTTATCTTCATGAGACCTCATGATCCTTAAAAATGTATCGTAAAGCCTTCCATAAGACCTTTGCCTTATTCAAGTTTATTCTCCCTGACCTTGAACAGATAAAGGGAGAGATTTTGTCATTTCATATTTCATATGGATCAAATAGAATTGTAGCATGACTACTATTGTCTGTTTGTATTACAGAGTTACTGACTCCCAGAAATTTCTAGCAGATTATGATTAACATTCCATTGTGACTCACTTTCCTAACACAATTATGGATTCAATATTGTAAAATATATATGTTGAGCTTTACTCAGTAATCTTCAGATACCTTTTATTGATATGTATAATGTGAAAATTGTCTACATAACTATACGTTTGAAATCTATAACACAATTTCTTACATAATGCTGACTTGTTTCAGGATATGCTGATAAGATACATGGACTGACATTGAAAATGAA
The DNA here is from genome assembly GCA_028749045.1 of Cupressus sempervirens. Taxonomy (NCBI): domain Eukaryota; kingdom Viridiplantae; phylum Streptophyta; class Pinopsida; order Cupressales; family Cupressaceae; genus Cupressus; species Cupressus sempervirens. The sequence goes on along the minus strand of CM053791.1, from coordinate 756,226,164 downwards.
TGGGCAATATCAAGGATATACATTACATGAACCCATTGGAGTATGTGGTCAGATCATACCATGGAACTTTCCCCTAATCATGTTTTTTCTGAAGATCAGTCCTGCTCTGACCTGTGGATGCACGGTAGTCATCAAACCTGCAGAACTGACGCCCTTAACTGCACTTTACTGTGCTCATTTATCTGTTGAGGTATGTGAAACATAACTGCAGATGGCATTTTTTCCCTCTGTTGTTAAGACAGCTCTCAAATTCGAATGAAGGATACACATTAATATGCAATTGGTTTCTGAATTTGATTAGGTATGTTTTTTTATCATCAATATTTCGAATAACACTCTGTGATCCATCATCATATCTTTCTTTCTTTCTATTCATATCTTTTTCTTGCTCATCCTGATAATGAATCACAAAGTATGATCTGAAATGTTAATGATAAAAAATATACACAATCAAATCCAAAAATCAATTGTACATTGAAATGAATTGTAAAAATCTGATAATATTTATAGATACTTATCACTAATTAGTTAAACAGATGACCAAAACACATCAAATCAAATTCTAAACCTCTTATCTCGAATATTCAATAGAAAATGTGGTGGCTATAAGAAATAACAATTAATCTGCCTGTGATTTATACAGGCTGGAATACCTCCTGGTGTCCTTAACGTGCTCCCTGGTTTTGGTGAAACTGCTGGTGCTGCCATAAGCAGTCATATGGATATTGATAAGGTAAGTTGTATACGTGTTGCTAGAAAATGTATGTATAGATTAAAAATATTTATTTTATTTAAGATTTAAGAAGCTTAAATTTGTTACAAGAGAATTAGGCTATACACAGGTTGAGTAAAATAACCATTCTTTTCTAAGATTCAAATAGTTCAAATTTGTTACAAAATTGTTAGACTACTACACAAAAGGGTACTCGTTGGTTTGGAAATTGAAGCATTAGATTATATAAATTTTGTACAACCAAAAGATATAATACTTCATTTATCATTATACAATGCCAATTAAATTTAAAAATTTATAAAAATTGAAATGAACCTTGTCCCTAAATAAAGCTACAATAAAAATCTTAAAATAATACCGGTCCCTGCGGAGTTCTTCAATTTGAGAGATATTTCAGTCACAGAATGACTACTTTGTTGAGGAGAATTCTGCTCCTCTGCCACATCCATCCATTTCTAGGGGCGAGGTCCAGGGCTGGAGGTCTCATTTGTTGAGATCTGTCGGATAATTCCAGTCCACCAAACAAGCTCACCGGCTAAAGCCCCCAAAATTTTGAAAACCTAGCAAAACAATTCTTGCATCTGAAATTCATATTTTAAAATTCCACTGGAGACCTTCAAATTGTGTCAGATCTAACTCATAGTCTCGTTTGCCAGACAAATAGATTTTCCAGACGATTTTGCAACGGCTGTCAAACCTCAAGATCTTCAAAAGTAGAGTAGCAAATAAGGCAATATATTGCATATTAGATCATACCTGTTGGGCTTGGTACAAGGATCAAAAGATCGTAACCGGGGTCTAATGCATCAACTGTTGTTCTTCAAAACCCTTATGCCAGGCCTCATGATATGAGTCCTCTTCCTTTACCTTATGCCAGGCCTCATGATATGAGTGCTCTTCCTTTACAGAGCCAAATCGAAAGAATGAAGTACCCTTGAACAAAGTGAAACTTCATGATGTAGGAGCATCTTGGGGAGACATGTTGAATGTAAAAGAAAAAAAAATTTTAAAAAAAAGAAAAAATGGAAGAGAGAAAGTGACGAAAATTAGAGGAGAAATAATAATAAAATAAAAAGAAGGAAAAATGAGAAAAGAAAGAAAAAGGAGATTTTTATTTTCAAGGTGCATAGGTGGCATAATAGAAAAAATAAAAAATAAATAGTTGTCATTCCATTTATCGAAGTGTGTGGGTAGAATTCTAGAAAGTTATGAATATTGTATAAAGTTGTGGATATTGTAGAAGGTTATGGAAGTTGTAGAAGGTTGTGGAAGAATCGAGAAGGTTGTGGATAAGTCATGTATTGGGTGGTAAGTGCCTATTTAAGCAAGGCATATGAGCATTTCTAATCAAGTTTGAGAAGTAGAAGCTAGAAGGCGTGAAGACTTCAAGGTGTGAAAGCTCTAAAGGTTTAGCTCTTCAAGTAGAAATTTTTGGTGAAGCTCTTGGTGTGAAGACTCTTATTTGGGATTTCTCTTATGTTGAAGAATTTGTAAACTTCTTTTTGAAGAAGTCATATCTATGATATCATCTTGTGAGTGTTGTAAGGATTTTCAAGTATAATAAAATTGCTTGTGAAGCATTTTTTTATTTCTCTTGGTCTCCATATTGTTGCATTCTTGATTGTGAGTGGGTAAGGGTGGTGTGGCCCTCCATCACTTCACCTTCCAGAAAGGGTTCAGAGGAATTCGGGAACCATTCGTGAAGCTCTCGATTTAGGCCAATACTTGTATACTTTGAATATATAAGGGCATTTTTTGTCACATAAGTTGCTTCACTATTCTGAGAATCCATAATTATTTACAGAATAAATTTAAGATAGTTCGAGTCAAGGGAATTACAAAACTTCCCACGGCATGAGTGAGCATCTGGCGCAATGCCAGAAAATGCCCTATTGCGGTTCCCTGCTTCCATCGGCAGAGTTAGCGTCTCGAGATGATCTAATTGTAGTAAAATAAATGAGAGGTTGAATATTGGATATTATGTTTTATCGGTGTCTTGGTTGTTAGATGCAATATTATATTGTTTGTTGATATTATTTCATATTGGTAAACAAGTGTCCCGTAGTGGCGTGTACTTGTCCTAAATTGTAATAGAAATATAAAGTGATTTTTTTAAAAAAAATTGAAATAAATAAATACAAGATAGAAAATAAATAATGTTAAGAAGAAAATCAAAATAATTCATCAAAGTAATATAATATTTTGAAATGTTCACATTATCAATATCATTAAATTTTAATAATATACACATAACAAAAGTACAATGAACAATATTAATTCTTAATTATCTTTTAAGGCTTTTCTAATTGACAGGTTTATAAGAATTCAATAGAATTCAACCAGGAACTGACGAAAAAAATATTATAATCCAGAAATAATCAACTTTAGAAACTAAAGAGGACAGTGATAAATCTCATTCCACTTTTTTTCAATCATTTTCTTAGTGAAGTTGAGGCTCCCAACTTCTTTTTGATATAGTTTTGATTGGCTTTGACATGTGCAAAATTCCTAAGCATCTTCTATTTTTCCTTCATTTGGAAGAATGAGAGCTTTCCAATCACAAATTGTATCTTCCATCTTACAAAAACTACCCAATTTTTACACCACTAGTTAAATTATATCTTCCATTGTACAAAATCTACCCAATTTTTACACCACTAGTTTATCAGTTATTTTGGTTCCAATATTTAGTCTCCAAAATAGCTTCCAATAAATTAATTTTCTTACTGTATTTAATTGAAGATTAAACCACTTTAGTATGACATTCTGAATGTTGTAAAGAATGCAAAATTTATCAACTTTGTACTCAGCCAAATAACACATGCCTTTTATGCATGTGTTAACCTCAATGAATGCTGAGGTAACTATAAAACTCATCACCCTGCTTTAAGATTTTCTTAAATTATTTTTGTTGTGGTTATGCTATATTCTCTATTCCAAATATTATTTTAAGTCAATTTGTGCTCTGTAAGGATATTATAACAACCTCCATGGAAAGGCCTAGAATTTTGAGTTATATGTATTTTGGCTTGTTTACAATGTATTTTCTACCAAGAAATTGAGTGACTGGTAAATGTAAATGATTATAAGGTAGCATTTATGTTAATAATATACATATTGCTATTAAGGATTATGTTTTTACATCCAAACGTATTGCTGAATCATGTGTGGCACAACTAATTTGAAATCTTAGTTAAACATCTACTGCATTTTATGGTGTATTATATGGTTTGGTTTTTGCCTTTATTAATAAGGGGCAAATATTTAAAGTCCATAGGTATGGGTTAAAGATAGAGGGTTTTTAATTTTGAAGACAACAACAACAAAGTTGCAAAGCAATTAAAGTGTGTTAGTGCAAAACAAAATTAATTTAGAAATTTTTAAGGACAAATAAGATTTAACAAATTCTAAAACCTTGCCAAAATTTATGAATATGGAGCACTCATCCGAAAAAGGGGTCTTATAAGAGAAAATTGATTAAGCCAATCAAAAGTGAATTAAATCAATTATATCAAATTATAAATTACAAAATATTTATTAAAACTTTAGTAATAATCAAACCCCCCAAAAATACAAACATCTAATTGGTTACCGAGTGAACGACTATTGATTAATTCAGCAGAACTAAATGTAATAGTACATTGCCTACGAAAAGTACAATAATGACTTTAAATGTAAGAAATTCTTTTTGAAGGTCACTTGATTATAGACTGATTATTCAAGTGTTTCATTAACATATTTATTTTGGTCAATTCTTATATTTATTAGGTGAAGAGTATGAGCAACTACACTCCCTTACCTACACTTGTAGAACATAAAGTCAAATCTTGAGGGTTTTTTAATGGGTATTCATATATGAATTGACACCTTTAAAATATATCTTGGCATCTGGGTAGTAATAAAACTCCATATAGAGATTGACAAGTATTGAAAAAGTGGTCATTTCAAAGTAACAACATGTTGATGATGTGCCCTGAAAAGCTTAGTTATAAGCAAGGGACTTGCCAAGTAAGATGGTATAAAAAAATAGAGATATTTAAAATTTCCATGTAGGATTTTGAGAAATGCAAAGTTAGGGTGGAATACTAGGTTCTCTCCCTTAGTAACTAACAAAAGTATAAGCTGTAAAACCACTTATTATCTCAAATATTTTGATGTGTGTTCCCATGAATTTTTCGAATTTGCCCCTTGAAATTGTCTATCAAAAAAATTATATTCATGTTCCCTCGATGAATTGAGTTGAAAAACCCTTTTAATCACATTAGATTAGGAAGACAACCATTTTTGAAAAATTCCTAAGTGAACAAGCCAACTTTTGAACTAGCAATTTGGCTTGATCCCATGACATTGTCACCATGTTGATTTTAGAAACCCATCAATCCTCAACCACATAGTTTGAAACTTATAGAAATCAATGATAGTTTGACAACAACTTTATTGAGGAATGGCAATTTTTTTCTGAAGATAGAAATAGGAGAATTGATGAAGTTATTGCTCGCACATTTGAGGTGACATTTATCAAGTCTTCTTGACTAAAGATTGTACAAAGCATCTAATTTCTATTGTTGTTGATTTCATTTGCCAAGGTGTCACATGTATATCAAAGAAAAATGAGCCATAACTAAGGATTAACAAATTAATATTGCCACCTTGTCATTGAAGATGTTTTGTACATGTTATCACTAACCTCTACTCCTACTTTCCAAAATGGGACTCCCAGTGAATGATGACTTCTAGAATGAAAATCCTCAACTAAGCTTAACACAAGAAGAAATCAAGCAATTCAATATCATTTTAAGCCTCTTCATAGATGCATGGATATTTAAAGCAATTTATGTTGGTTATGAGAGTTACACTATCGAGCTAGAAGGAGAATGAGAAAAAGTAAAAATTGAATGGAATGCTTAGAGGAAGGGAAGATGAGGTGGTCCTTGAGGAAATTCTTAATGTTATGCAAGATCTATTGGGTATGATTCAGGTAGATGGAGTCTCTTTTACAAGCTAGGGTTGTTGTTGCACCAAACGATTGACCTATCAATGCTCGATATAGCCACGAGAGGCAATTATAGAACACATGAGGCAATTAAGTCATGTCATGAATCCCAAAGGGGAATGTTGGTAGTTAGTCTAGCAATCCCCCCTCGGCATTATGCTAAGGAGATTCAAACCTATGACCAAGCTATGATACCACTTGTTACAAGCTAGGGTTGTCGTTGCACCAAAAGATCAACCTATCAATGCCTAATATAACCACTAGAATTAGAGAACACAAGAGGTGGTTAAGCCATGTCACAAATCCCAAAGGGGAACATTGGCAATTAGTCCAACAGCCCCCATATTTTAACTATCATTTATGTTATATATAGTTTCTTTTGGTAAATTTTGGTAATAATTCAAAAACTTGTTTCGACTACCCTTCTTGTAACAGTCTTTGTAAAAAGATAAATAATTTATCTTGGGGGTAGAATTATAGATGAGGTAGGTAGAAAGAGTGGGGGAGGGGAGGGGGGGAATTTGGAATAAGTGATCTATCCATACAAAAAAATAGAGAATTTGTTTTCTTCCATCTTGTTTGAATATAAAGAGTTTTTGAGACTTTGTGCTACTAATTATGTTCATGGTGGTTATTTTTTTTATTTGCTCTTAATCTTTTAGATTATAAGGGTATGCTTGATGGATTGTGAAACGCAGGTGCTTGATAGCTTTGTAGCTTGGGCATTCATACATTAGAAGAAAATATCATCTTCCTCTATTTATTAACTTGAATGTCTAAACAAAGGTATGTGTTATCCCCAACTGATAATGTTGAAGTTAAGGAAGATAATGTATGTGAAGGAGTAATATCAGTTGTTATGTTTTCATTGTTCAAGCCTGAATGGGTAAGACATAATATGTTAATTTAGTAAGGTGCCAAATCATCTTAAGGATGTAGTGTTGATTGATGAAGAAGATTTGTAAAGATAATGACGAAGAAGAATATGGAACGGAAGAAAGTATTGATAAGTATGAGGAAATAATGACACTTGATGAGTTAGACTTTGATAGTATAATGTTGATTTGATTATTTTACATGATTTGATTAAGTGTTGAAATCATGTGTGGGCAAGATATATTAGTTGACAAAGAAGGAAAATAACACAATAAGTTGCACCAAGCTAGTCATTAAGGTTGGTGAATGAAGGACTAATGGTCATCTAGCACATGTTAAGGAAGTGAAGCAAGAATAGTGTTAACCGAGCATAGAATTGATCAAGTGGTTATAGAGTTAATTGAGCAAGAGAAAGAAGAACAATTTCAAGAAGATTCGATTGGAGGCTAACATTTGATGATAATATGGATTGTTCAAGATGTTTCTATGCTAAGGATGAAGTTAGTTATGAGATCTACAATTGGAGAAGTTCAAAGAAGATCTAATGATGGAGATTTAATGATTTAAAATAAAGCTCAAAGTTCAAGGAGAAAGCATGATACCCAAGTGTTTAGATTCAATGTATCCAAGCTGGAAGATGATTAAATGGTTGTGATTAAGTGGCAAGACATTGGAAAATATGGTGAAGTGTCAATAACCTATCTATTAAGGGATGAATGATATGTTCATTGTTGTTGATCAAGTTATTTGTGAAGAAGAAGATAGAAGGTGAAACCGAGTAGAACAACATTGTAAAATCTAGCAAGTGATGTATGAAGTTGATGTATATGTGAGTGGATTAGTAAGAGGGAAGAAAGATGAAGAATATAGGACAAAGAATGAGAGAAAGGGAGATCTAAAACAACAAAGGTAGTTGCATTATTTATTAGATCATTTTACTACTACTCTCTAAAATTGTAGCAAAAAATCTCTTAACTATGTGGACTGACAGTCTTATTTGTAAATCCTTTTTAAGGTGACATTCCTTTGAATGTTTATAAGCCCTTTAGAGCATGCCATTCAATTGAGGAGTGATAAGGTCTAGGTGATATTTGGTGTAAATTTGATGCAGGAGCATCTTGGAGTGGTTGGCTATCCTGCATGATTAAGGGATTTTGGTGGGGTTGAGTGGACCTATTTGGGTCTTGGGTAGTTAATTTTGATTTATTTAATAATTATTGTAAGCCTTTAAAGACATTTGGTATTTAATTCCATTGGAGGCTGACTTGTGGCTCTTCAAGTAGTTAATTGATCCAGAGGATATTTTCACTGAAATTTGAAGTATCTCCAAAACTCCAACAATCAGTACCATGTTGAAGTCCTTAAGATTCTAAGTCCAACGCAACTTGAACGAATGAAAACAGAGTCTGTATGCTCAAGTTATGGCCAGTCAAAGTTTGGTCAAACCAAGACCAAAGGCCGTCAAAAGGTGGGAAAAAATCATCTCAAAAGCGGTCAACAATGGATTTCAAATGAAAGAGCTCGTCAAAAGCTTTCCAATGGCATTCATTTCATCAAAAATAGAGGTCATATGAAAAAGTTATGACAACTTGAAGTTTTCAAGACAAAAGGTAATTTTGATGATATCATAAATTTAGTCACCATCCTAATGTGGAAGAAATATATGTATATATCCCCCTAAGTTTACTTACCATTAAACAATTTTTTATTTAATAAAATGGTGGACGTGTACTTTATTCCCAAAAAAAATGATGAGATTTAAAAGAAAATCTCCTCAAAATATAAACAAACAAAATATAAACAAATAATTAAAACAATATCCGAAACTTATCCATCCAAAAGGGATTTGTTTATTTTATATGGCTTATAATTTACAAGAGCCAAAAGGAGTTTTTCATATGGTTTTATATTTGTTAATTTGTTATGTTAAAATGAAAAGATGGTTATTATGTGGTTATTTGATTTTAGACCAAATATGACTAATTTTTATGTATAAAAGGGGAGTTACTCTCCTTTAGAAGATAATTAGACTTGGGAGAAGAACTTGTGGGAAATTAGTCTTTGGGAGAAAAAAATTGTTGTGAGAAATTAATAGGAGGGAATTATTGAATTCTTAGTAGAGATTTTACAAGGTGTTATTCTACACCAAAAATTGTAAAAAGAAGAAAGAGATTGTGAAGGCTTGGAGCTTGAAATTTGTAAGAAAGCAATTTTGCTTGAAAAATTTAATAGAGCAGTCCACCAATTGAGAAGTGGACCTGGAGACGTAGTCCTACCTAGATGAACTCCATATCAAATTGTTTGTGTCTCTTTATTCTCTCAATTTTTTCAATTTATTTATTTTATGTAATTAAACACATTGTTAAATTAAGTTTTTATGTTTTAATCTTCTTGTAATTTCAATAGTTTTAAATACATAGCCATGCATTTATTGCTTGGATCGAGAAAGTATATCTGATTGTTGGGATTAAATCATAAAACTTGTAGAACCTAAATCAAATCATTAATGTAAGGGATATTTAATTTGTACCATACTATGCCGACTTGTGGCTTAGATTGGTATAAGTAGGGGTTGTGGTGAAGTCTTTAGTGATTATTCATCCATCTTGGAGAAGAGGAGGTGGTAGTGGAGCAAATTTTGAAGAGAACTAGCAGCTGAGGCTTGGGAAACAAGGAGATTGCTTAGTGGGCTTGCGAGTACCAGTTGGATCTTCTTTGGAGGCTTCTACTAAAGCATGGATCTAGACTAGCTAGGGTTTGGATTGGATCTTGAGGGATCTTGCAAAACTATTACTTGCTTTGTATTTGGTCGTAATCAGGAACGTCTTACAACCCGACACATTGCATGTAATCGGTTATATCTATGAATAATTTTTTGTGACTTGGCTTCAAATCTTGCATTGTTGTTTATCTTCCATTGTGTGGTTATTTGCTAGGGGCTAGGACATCTCATTTGGGGATTCTCCCACCTTGCACTGCATCAAGTGGTATTAGAGTGAAGGTTGTTCCTGAGTGTGTAGACCGAGTGTTAGAAGCAATTTTGCATGAAGGTTTTGTGAAGTGGATTTATTAGGGTTTGTGAAAATCTTGGAAGATGCCTCTAAGAATATTGGACCCTAGGGCTATTGATGATCTTAGTGATGTTGTGGAAGAAAGGATCTCAGAGAGGGTTAAAGTGGATTTTAGATCTAAAATAGAGGAGGCTAAAGCCACTTTCAAATCTGAGATGGCATTGATGAAAAGTGATATGATCACTGAGATCATAAGTGCTATAGGTGGTGTACCTTGACATATGGGTACTAAAGATAGTTATAAGGAAGTTGCTAAAGACTTTGAATTTTCTAGATCAAGTGGTGAGGCTAGAATTGATTGTGTGGAGAGACCTATGGGAAATAGGGTTGGTCACTCTCCTAGACCTAGATCTCAGTTGAAGTTGAAGCATAAGATGAAAGTTTCTAATTTCTTGGGTACTTTGAATCCTGAAGACTTGATTGATTGGATTGGTGAATTGGAAGACTAATTTGAGCTTGAGGATATTGAGAATCTACTTAGAGTAAGGTTGGCACAAACTAAGCTAAACAAACATGCTACTCTTTGGTGGAAGGAACTATAAAGAGATAGAGAAGAGGAAGGTGAAATGAAGACTAGATGGACATTGATGGTGACTAAGTTGAAGGCTAAAGTTCATTCTTGTTGATTATGAACTTGAGTTGTTTAAGAGGTTGCATAATCTAAAACAAAAGGATATGGTTGTGAAAGATTACATTGAGGAGTTCTACAAGTTGACTATTCAGTCTGGACATATAGAATTGTCAAAGGAGAAGGTAGTGTGGTACATTAATAGTTTGAGATTCAATGTTTAGGATGAGGTTAGTATGCTGAATATTTATTTGGTCAAGGATGCTTATCAGTATGCTTTGAGAGCAGAAGAAAAGATAAAGAGGAAGAATCAAGGTAATGTTGGAGGGAAAGAGAAGCAAGATAGCTTGACACAAGCTAAACTAAATGCAGAAGGTGAACTAAAACCCATTGAACAGAAAAGAAGGATAGGTGGAGGTGGGTTCAAAGGTAATTGTTTCAAGTGTGGTCAAGAAGGGCATAGATCTTTTGAATATCCGAGTGGAAGGACAATTGTTGTTGTGAATGAGGTTGTAGTCTAGGATAGTCAGCTTGAGCAAGGAGATTTTATTGGCTCGACGAGTATTAATTGGTCAGAGAACATTGGATTCTTGTCAAAGGACTAATTTGTTCAAGACTCATTGCAATTTTGGTGGTAAATCCTTTAATGTAATTTTGGATGGTGGTAGTACTGATAACCTTGTTGCTGAGGAGATGGTTTAGAAACTTAGTTTGAAGAGAGCGAGACGTCCTTATCCTTATAGGATTGGTTGGTTATGAGGTGAACATGCTTTGGAAGTGAATGAACAATGCATTGTTGATTTCTAGATTGGGTAGTATAAGGATCAAGTGTTGTGTGATATTGTGAAAATGAATAGTTGTCATTTGGTGCTTGGTAGACCTTGGTAGTATGATTATAAGGTTGTACATGATTGTGTCAAGAATGTGTTTATAATTGAGAAAGGTGGCAAGAAGTATTCCTTGATTCCTTTGCGGAATGAAGAGGTTGGTAGAAGGATTTTGAGTATTGGCAATCGTGTTGAGTTGGTAGATTCTAAAAGGGTTAGCAATCAGTGTGGACAAAAAATTGTGGAACACCAAGGATGGAAAAGAGGAATAAGAGAAAGTGAAAGAGTGTACAAGTTGAAGACTTGGAGTACATGTATGTGAAAAACCAGTTTGGGATTTATGTGTTGAAACCTAGAAGATGTTCTTCTAGCTTCTAAAAACATCTTTTCACACCTAGGGAGTTTGATGCAGGAGCATCCTAGGGTGGTTGGCTATCCTACATGATTAAGGGATTTTGGTTGGCTTGAATGGACCTATTAGGGTCTTGGGTAGTTAATTTTGATATATTTAATAATTATTGTAAGCCTTTAAAGGCATTTGGTATTTAATTCCTATTGCAGGCCAACTTGTGGCTCTTCTAGTAGTTAATGTAAGGGATATTTAATTTGTAGCATATTAGGCTGACTTGTGGCTTAGATTGGTATAAGTAGGGGTTGTGGTGAAGTCTTTAGTGATTATTCATCCATCTTGGAGAAGAGGAGGTTGTCGAGGAGCAAATTTTGAAGAGAGCTAGTAGCTAAGGCTTGGGAAACAAGGAGATTGCTTGGTGGGCTTGTGAGTACTAGTTAGATCTTCCTTGGAGGTTTCTACCAGAGTGTGGATCTACACTAGCTAGGGTTTGGATTGGATTTTGAGGGATCTTGTAGAACTATTATTTTCTTTGTATTTGGTCATAACTGGGAATGTAAGAATTTTCCTTAGGGAAAAATGAAACCAAGATCAAGAGGCTTAAGAACAAAGCACAATATGGACCAAATGATGTATGTGTTGGATAAAATTGATTAATTATGTGTTTTCTTTGATGTTACAAAAATTTCATATCATTATTCGTCAGTATATGCTAAGCTCACTCAGGTAGTAAAGACAGTTTTCTGTGTCTACTGAACATTCTTGTGATTGTCTAGTTTTGAAGGCAGTGTCTACCAAGTTCACTCAGATGTCGAAGGAAAGTATGTAGAAAATGAGTGTTAATCGATCTCACTCAGTTAATAAAGGAAATTTGGATAGAACCAGTGTTAACCGAGCTCACTCAGTTTCCAAAGGATTTTTGTGAGTTCGTAGTGTTAATCGAGCTTTTGTTGGTTAACAAAGGAAATAATTTCTAAGTTAGTTTCTATCGAGTTGGGTTGGCTAATGAAGAATTTTCTTATTTTGGTATATTAAGCTTAATTGATTTATCTATTGATTCTAGATGACTAAGGTGATGAATATTAATTATTCTAAGGTGTATTTGAGCTGACTTGACAAAGTAGAAGATATAAGGTCAAGTTTTTGGTTTCAAAGTATGATGTGGATGTGAAAGCATGAAGATGTTATTGAAGATGAGGAGAGGAAGCGAATTTGAAGGATAAGCATAATATCCTTGTGAAGCAGTAAAGCTATATTCAATCAGGAAGGTTCAAGTACAAGCTAGAATAGAGATTTGCAATCAACAAATTCAGTTGCATTCAAATCAATTCATCTCATTGTTACTCTCTAACCATTGTAGCAGTGATCTAAATCTCCTAATAGAGTTGGTTTAACAGATATTTGCAAATACTCTAACAAAGTGGTAGTTCTATTGAATTGTCTAAAGACCTCTAACAAGGCCACTCCTAACAAGGTGATTAAATCTTCTAATAGGTTCACACCTAAGAGTGTGTTTTGTAACCTTTAATAGGGTTGGCTCTTAGTAGGGCTCACTTTAGAAGAGTGGACATAGTAACTAGTTGCAATTGGTGGTTTTTCTCAAATTGGGTTTCCACGTTAAATCTTGGTGTCAAATGTGTTCATGCTATTTTTTTTATGTGTTTGCAACTAAGTTAAATCACAGATAACATCTAAAGTTTATATGTCAAACATTTACTGAGTTACAACATTTTGTATGTGTTTACTGAGCTTCAACAATATTCAATTTTTAGTTTGTACTTTGTACTGACATCTAAGGGATTTGAGATTTATTTTAGTAGTAACTGATTCACCCCTTCCCTCTTAGTTACTCCTCTTATATTTGTAATAGTATGATCATAATAACATTATGAGAATGAATTGAATGTTCATGTACACAAAGAAGTGCATATATATAAAGGCCTCTAGAATGACTAGGAGTTAGCAAAATGATAAGCCTCATAACTAAGCACATGTTCACCAAGAGTAGATTATCCTCCATTGAGTGCATAAGTTTGTGCGATGATGAGAGGATAAGCTTATATAGGTGTATAACATAAAAAGATGTTATAGACATCATGTGCTTAATTAGAGTGCAAACAATTGTGTTGTCTACATGACAACTCAGTTGATTATGCAAACTCCTATGTTATAGACACCATGTGCTAAATTATATGAGTACACATACTCCTAGGTGTCTACATAATAAATAATAAAATAATGCATTGAACCTAAGTAAACTTAAGTAAAGTGTAAATAGTAATTGATTATTTACGCTAACATGGAAGGCCTTACAACTTGACACATTGCATGTAATTAGTTATATCCATGAATAATTTTTTATGACTTGGCTACAAATCTTGCATTGTTGTTTATCTTCTATTGTGTGGTTATTTGATGGGGGCTAGGACATCTCCTTTGGGGATTCTCCTACCTTGCACTACATCAAAATCCTTTAACAAGGTCACATTAACAATGTTTATGTAACCTTTAACCAAGTTGGCTCCTAACCGAGCTCACTTTAGAAGAGTGAAAATTTTGGGTTGTTGGTTATTAGGTGGGTTTTCCCTTTACAAGGTTTCCACATTAATATACTTGTGTCAAAATGTGTGGGATTGTTTTGCATGTTTATTTCTTATTATTGCAACTTGGTATACATAAGGTTAATGAAGTTTACAATTTAGTCTGATACTCAGTATATAAGCTGACAGTTTACTAGCAAAGATTGAATAAGTTAGAATTGTGAAGTTTTGATCTGTTGCTGATTGGATTAATTGAAAATTTAAGCTTTTAAGTCTTTGAAAAGTGTATTAAAAAAAGGTTGGTCTCTAATTACATAAAACCAAGGTTGAATGTCTAAACAAAGGTATGTATTGTTAGGACCTTTCTTTGTTTATTATTCTCTCTTAATTTTTGAGTTTCACATTTGTTTCCATAGTTATAGATAGATAAGCTAGTTTTCCTTTTTTCCTTTGGGTAGAAGGTATACTCTTTTTCAATTCATTATATAACTTTGAAGGTATTTTTGCCTTGTAATATAAGAAGAGAGAATTGCTAAGATTTCTTTGGGGTGACTCAATTATTGGTCAGATTTGACACTTTAGTGGGCACTGAGGTATTAGAAATCGAAAGTGACAAATACATTAACCAATAGATTTTTGTTGACTTTGCTAGGAATTTGTTTTGAAGAAATTCTTCTCAAAAACCTAAAGATATCTTCCTAGAAAGATGGTTGATGACTCAGTTTTAACTAAATATCTCATGAAAATGATTTGAAGTTAGACCCAACCAAGAAATAAACCTAGAAAGAGACCAACATCGTCAATTGAAGAAATAATCACTATAGATGATAAAATCCTCCATTTATTTTGGGGTGCTCCCAAGGAAAGAATCTCTACAACTAAAAGGGTAAAGTTAAGTTTGTTTGAGGATCAGAGGTTAGCATGAATATTAGAGCATGTGTGTACTAGAGATACTATCAATTAAGAAACCTTAAAATTGAAGCTTACCTAGTTACAATGAGAAGATTAAAAGTACCTGTCTCTAGAAGTTTCTTTATGTTTGGAGAACAAGATTCAAAGCCAACATTGGGAATGTTAGTACATTAGATTCCAAATCAGTGACAAGAAAGAAGGTTTCATCATGCTAAAGGTATGGAATCTAAGTCTTTTGCAACATGTGCAAAAAGGAAATCAAATGAAAATCATATATTCCTTCTAGAGAAAAAGCACCACCAAATAAGCCCAAGACCACCTCCATTCCTAAGTGGTCCTTAAATGTTCCAAGCAAAAAATTTTTTTGTGGGATTGTAGATGAAAATGGTTGTATCACTTAGAAGGTAGGTGTAGAGAAAATTGCTCACTCCAATTATACTAAAAGAAGCATGAATTATCTCATATGAGAATCCCTTGATAAAAATTTTGAAGATAAGAAAATATTAAAAAAAAGATGTGTGCATGTGAAAGTAGTGTGAATAAACTGTACTCTCCATCCACCTTTCTTAATGAAGTTTTTGTCTATGCAAAGGAAGAAAATGTGGTCCCTTGAAGTTTGACCCTGTGCTCATAAAAAAGTGAGGCTCAAAGGCCACAATCTTAAAAAATAGATGCACCTAGAAATTGATTCATTAAGTTATTTGTATGAAGAGTTTAATATCTAATAATTCTCTCATTTATTCATATTGAAAAGTGTTTAATATTACCTCTAAGAAGAATGTGACAATTGTAACTGAAATGGAGGAAAAATTAGAAGAAGTTGAAAATAAAATTAGTTTGCAAGAATGCAATGCACACATACAGTTGGCAAGAATCCAATGCATATATGTACCAATTGGGTATTGCAAGAATTCAAAGCTACAAAACATCCACTTTTACATTTGTATGATTATCAATCAATTGAATAAGATCTACTCCTTCCTTATGATAAAGATTGAACTATAAAAATGCATTTGCAAGGATGGTTTTGAGAATACCAACTTGAAAAAAATCTAGCATGAAGAAAAATAGTAGAACAACATAGATGATAAATATCATTTTTCCAGGTGGTTGTATATTAATGGGTATGGTTATGCTTATGAGATGGGCATCACAAATCAATACACCTTAACTTATATTGATGTTTGCATGTCTATGAAGGAAGTGGTCGGAAGTTATTCAATTCATAAAAAGGAAAAAATTAAACTAAAGGTTAGAGAAAATAATGAGATTTCTTCAGGATGCCATATTTTGTTGTTTGATAATGGTAGTGATAGTTCAAGTCAAATAAAAAATGATGTATATTGAAGCATTCAAACTAGGTTCCATCTAGGATATGGCTCTTTTTGTGAAGGCATCGTAGATCTTTCTCAAAAGATCACATAAATGTATGATGATACATGACTCTTCAATTGCATACTAACATACCAAGAGTTTATTGATTATGCTAAGTAGCCACCAAATATGCACGATATCTATGACTAAATAGATATTGTAAAAGCTAAGGATATCTATATTTATTTCATCCAACCAATAAGAGAAAATGGTGTTAGACTTATTGAGAAGTTTTAAAAATTAATTATTATTGATGTCAAAGCCTTCATATCAATAGCTTAAAAGTAATGTTAGTTGGTTGTTGGCAATTTTTGTTGCAAACCTAAGGGTTGTTTGTTATAAGTTTTAGTTATACACAAGAATATAGGCTTTGAACTTACAATTTTTGTGTTCAATGATAGATGCACTTGGTTCTACTCATGGATTAAATGTTGTGGTACACTATGATTTTGGTAATCAGTACTCCATGGAGTTTTCTACACATTCATGTAGGCTTCTATACTTATAACATTCCTCTTGGTGTTCTTAATATAGGGAGAATGGTATAGTTCATCATATGGTTTTGATATATTGGCTATTCTAGACATATTCTATTAAGTTTCATATATTGACATGGGTTCATATGTTTTGTGAAACAAGTTCGGTCTTGGTTGTGATTTTATGATAGTTTCACCAAACATAATATACATTGTATACATCTTAAGTATGACCTATATTTGGGTCATGTGGTGTCATGCCCAAAATATAAGGGGCAAAACACACACAATTTTTTTTTTTTTTAAAGAACTATGGTTAAATAAGATAACATGGTCGTAAAAGATTTTAGATCATTAACTATAATGGAATTAATTGTTTGAGTAGTTTAAAATTCTGATAACCCTAGGTATTTTGAAGATATATATAAGTTTGACATCGATATATATATATATATATATATATACATACATATATATATATATACGTACACATATATATATATACATACATATATATATATATATACATACATATATATATATATACATATATATATATACATATAGATATATACATATATATACATATAGATATATACATATATATACATATAGATATATACATATATATAGATATATATGTATGTATATATATATATATGTATGTATATATATATATATATATATATATATATATATATATATATATATATATATATATATGTATGTATATATATATGTATGTACATACATACATACATACATACATACATACATACATACATACATACATATATATATATATATATGAGGTGACAACTCAGTTTGAAACATAACATAGGAGAGATAGTTTGGTGAGCTTAATGTTTCTTAGACAATCAACTAATGAAGTTAAGTGACTAATCCCATTTAATTAAAGTCCTAACCCCTTCAATTTTTTTAATGATTCTTTAATTTATCACCTTCTAAGGAAGACACTATATTATCACAACACTGAATCAATACGTTTAAAACTAACATGCTGACTGAATGACATCTATCTCTTGATTACATATTCTTGTTTTAGCTACAATTTAACTATGAACAATATACCACCAACCTTATGATGAATTAATTAACTAGTCCCTTCTATTAACTTAATAACTTGATCGACATTACAAAGTTAGTCATTTAACATTAAGAAGAGTTGAAACTCTAGAAGATCAATTAAATTTAACTACTCAATGCATACTATCTACGTATTAAATCTTTAATCCAAAATCTAAACTAACCTTAATATACACATATTATGGAGGTAAACTTTATTTTCAAATGTACTATCTGCATTTTAATTTATAATTCTCTCCAACATACTTATAACATTCAAATTTATTAATCTATCGATTACAATTAAAATTGAAGACCAAAATCTATTCCAATTAAATCTATAAGTGAAACTAAACTTTATTCAACTATTACAAATTTAAGTCCACTATTAAAATGCCAATATTAAGATTTATCTAACCAACTCACAATAATATAAAACTAAATAATAATATAGAATAAGATTCAACTATAACAAGAGGTGACAAAAATAAAATAAAATGAACTAATTTAGAATTAACTTTATAACATTAACAAAACACAAACCACCACTAACTTAATACTATCCTAAGTTAACACTAACATAGAATACTACCTACTATTTTTTTTAAAACTCTTTACTAACATCTATACTAACATCTATACTAATGTCTATACTAACATAAAAACATTATAATAATTTCTAATAATTAAAAATAACTACTGATCTCAAAATTAAACAAATCTATTACTAATTTAAATTACAACTAAGTCTAAACTATCTTAAACTTAAAATCATCATAATACTAAACTAAACTAACAATCTTTAACTTATACTAAATTAACTTAAAACATAATATACTATCATTATTAATAACTAACCTTTAAACAAAAACTTTAAAATAACAACATACTAACCTAAAAATGTAACTAACATTCTAACTTAAATTTAAAACTAACTAAATCTAATATAATCTATCTATATATAATATAAACTAACTACCCACCCCAATACTCTAACACCCTACACCTACCCTCTAACACCCTACACCTACCCTCCCTTCCACCTAGGCCAAGTGGACTATCCACAAGCGTGGCCCCACTTTCCCAAGGACAGACTACCAAGGTCTGCGCGCTACAGACCTGTCTTGTCCCCTCCCTTGCCTTGCATGAGTAGAGCATGCACATGGGGAGAAGGATAAAAAGGGGGTAAGTTTGATTTTTGTTTTAAAAAAATTTAAGTTGGGTTAGAAAGGACTCTCTCTCTGCTCCCCCAAATGACATGGCGTGCCATAAGTGGCATGATGATAATAGTACCCTTGCCCGCGCCTAGCCCTTAAGGGATAAAAGAAAATGGTAAGTGAATGGGAGGGGGGTGGGTTATTAATTTAGTGGGTTGCTTAGATTTTTTTTGCATAAAAATGCAAATAGGTATGATGACCTAGGCAGGTACCTTGTCTTAAGCTACATGGACTTTAATGCCAAAAGTTTTATTGTTGAGAAGGGAGAGTAAATAAAACATTAACATATTAGTTTAGGTATATATATTTTTGAATTTGTTTACTTTATATTATTTAAAGGGGTCTAACAATGACTTTGATGAAATTCAAAGGGGAATAACTCAGAGAATATTCTCTGTGACTTGGGGTAGTTAAATTTTTTTCCCCATACATTTTCCAGAGAGGTTTTTAGACCTGGAGATGCAAATTTTTTTTTTGAGAGTCAATTTTGTCTAAGTGATGATATATCTTGTTTCTTGCCATGTATATGTTTTATCTTAAGAGTGATTTCTACCTAAGGAAAACATAGTTTTCCTTAGAAAAAGTATACTAATACAAGGATGAGAATAAGATTATTCTTTTCTTTTCTCCTATAATTATGTTTAATCAATCTTCATATAACAAGGTGTATGTTCCATTTATTTAGAATTCAAGATGATGCATAACTCTTAACCAAATTTGATTTTGTCCATTATGGAATTTAACAAGGAGAGAGATAACTTCATGATCACAATGTAGGATTTTTCTCTTCTTAATACTTAAACATCAAATTGTTTTTCATTAACATAATTGAAAACTTGAAAATTCATAATTTAAAGTCATTATCTATCAATCTATTTTCTCACAACATATGCAAAATTTGAAATCACATGACAAAAATACAAGGAGGATTTCATAATCTTTTTCTTTCTCTATTATTCATCCTGGTTCAAGGCTCCATCGGGAAAGAACTAGTAAGAAAACCTGATGTCTTTGCCAATACATCAAATTCAAATGCATTTTACATAAAATTACAATTCAAATGAAATCTCTTCAAAATCCTTCACAAGTGCTTCCTTCCAATACCTTCAAATCTTCAAGGAAATGCAAGGAGAAGACAAGAGCTAACCCGAGGTGAAACATCACAACATCAAGAACAAATCAAGCATTTACCCCAACCCGATTTTACACAATAGGTCCAAGCATAGAACCTAACTAGGGGGGAGGTGGATTTTCCCAATGGGAGATGTCAATCACCATGCCATAACATAGCCCTTTCAAAGCTAAAACTTCAAGAAATTTTGTTCTTCTACAAGGCCCTTTCGAGGCTAATACCACAAGGATTTTCATTCCTTTCCATATTCAAGAATTCACAATATCAAACAAGGCATGTGATGACAAGTAGGGACCCATATGCCCTACCCTCTTTCCCTCCTTTCACCATGAAATGAGACTCTTCACCATTGAGGTCCAACTAAGTCCCTACCCCCATACATGGCCACTTCTTCCCTATCCAAGGGTGAGTAATGCCAAAACAATCCCCATGAAATCCCCTCAAAACCAAATCATCAAGACAAGCATAAGAATGCATCAAGAACAAACAAAAATCCCTCCAAATCCATCCCAACACACAAGCAAGCAAAAACTAGAACAACACAATACTTTATGCAAGATTCAAGCATGAACAACATGAAGAACAAAACCAAAAGAGTGAAGAAATCCTACCTTCACAAAGAGTTATGGTAAAATGGTAAGTTGAGAAGAGTTTTTCCCTTTCTTCCTTCAATCTTCAAACTTTCTCTAAAACTAGAGATTGGGTAACAACCCCAAAACTACTCCAAAATACCTCTAAGTATGATCCTTAACTCAACTAGACTTCAAGTAACCTCAAGATGGAGTTTGAGTCCAACTTAGGTAGATGACAATCCATTTTCGCAATCAACCAAAAGTAGGGTTTTTGAGTGACCCTAAAAGTCAACCAAGGAGGCTAAAGGGGTGGAAAGTACTCCCAACCCATACCCTTACCCCTAGGGTACTTAAATTTAATGTTTTTAGGCCTTAAAGACTTAATATGAACCAACAAAAGCTAGAAATTTTTTTAGACCAATTAACAACCTTCAAAGAAGACAATGCAAAGATAGCACAAATTAACAAGGGGTTTTAGTTCCATCTTTCTATTAGGTTTCGTAGCTACATATCCTGCACACTCATTGCACACATCAGTAGGTTCAAGAAATCACATGCATTATGAAATTTACATATCAGAAAAATCATATAAATTAAAACATCCATTTTTCTAATAATCAATTATTTATCTAATTCTACTCATATTTTTTACTGTTAAAATTGCATAATCAAAATGTTAGTTTTGCATTCATTTACTTCATCATTGCACATGTTCATAAAGAATTAAATGATGAAATCCAATATCTGAAAGTAACGCATCACACATCATAAATAGCATAATAATGTTCAGTGTATCAAATAATGTTCTGTCGTATCGAGTCATGAGTATCAAAATAAAAATGTATCATCGATGCTAGGATGGGTTGGGGCGAGGCCTGACATGTGGTAAGATGTTTTAATTATTTCTTAAGCGTGTCCTAGATTTAGGATCAGTTATAATGCATTAAATACAATTTTGATATCTATTTGATTTGGGGACATCACACATGTTTAGTTTGGTCGACATATATATGATATAAAAAAATTAAAATTTTTATATATGATGTATAGATATATAATGAGAGATTAAGTGAATGGGTGTGCAAGACGTGAAGGAGATATAGCATGAATTCATTTTGGTTTATCAGCTAGTAAAGTGTAAGAAATTATGTGGCACAAATAGAAGGCCTTATATATGATGTTGTAGAAGTTTGGTGTTTTATGGCGATAGGTTTGTATAGAATCTCTAGTATCATTGTTTAGAGTGCTATTAATTGGAACTAGTTCATGCAAAATTAGATACAATTACATTAGTTAATACTTTGTTAGTGAAATTTCTATTAGTAGTTAGTGATATTCATATTTCAAGGTTGTTATCTTGATTGACAATGAGCCACTATGGAGTGAGACAAACAATAGAGAGCCTTTGTAAAAATCATCTTAACTGGTGTCACCTTAATTAATGTTCATATTGAGGGAGTTAGTTTCTTTATAGTTTTTCATTGTTTGTCTTTTCGCATAAATTATGGTTTTCTTTGTGTTTGTGGTTCTACGCTTTCATGTTTACATATGTTATATTTTCTTGATGTGGTTACCATTAGAATATAAATTAACATGGGAATATTTGATATTTTTGTTTGCATGGTTTGTGAGTTTACCAACATAGTTAAAGTTTTAGAAAGTGTTTGTGAATAATTGATTCACCCCTCTCAATTATTTGGCTTGTTAACATATGCCTTGTCAAAATAAATACCTTTAATCTAAGTGTAAACCTTACAAACCAATCTTGCCTTATTTCTCCTTAATTTTTCATTTTTATCTAGCTTGTTCTAAAATAAACACTTTGTTCTAGTTACATTTTGTCTATTATTTTGGGTACAAGTTCCCATGTATGATTTTTCTCTATTTGATCAAAATCTTCTCCCATTGCCTTCACCCAATTATGATCATTACACAGTTTTTCCACAGCCTTCAATTCAATCTCTAAGATTAGACATAATAACACATATTCTTGGGTTTCTCTACTTATTGTAATGGTTCATTATTTTTATCTCCAATAATCTAATTTCTTGAATGGCTTTCCTATACATACTTTGGGATTTTAGTTGTAGACACCAAATTCTCCTTTGTCTTTTGTTCTTTCTTTTGTTCTTTTCCTTTAAAGTTATAGTCATCGTATTCATATTCAATATTCCTATCATGATTTTTTTAATATCTATGTCAAATTTTATATCACACTTTCAGTTATCTTCTTGATAATTTTGATGTAGCATTAGTAGACTTGTTTCTTGTAGAGTATCCCAAAAAAATGTCTTCATTATCTCTACTATCACACTTTCCAAGTTTGTCTTCATCTCTTTAAATGTATCATTTCCATCTAATTTTTTAAAAGTATTTTATTTTGGGATCTCTTTTGAAAAAATACTTTTTTAAGATACATATGTTCGTTGTCTGTATCACTTCTTTCCAATAAATCTTTGGTAAGATTTCTTCTTTTATCATTATTTTATCTACTTTTGAACTCTCTAAATTATTCTTTTTACTACATTATTTAGTTTGGTAGATAATTGTCTTTAATACCATGTTTCACACAAAAATTAGTAAATTTATCAAATGCAAACTCTCCTCTATCAAATCTTGAACTTTTGATTTTTTTCTCAACTCCATTCTAAACACTCACGTCAACTATCTTAAAATTTTTAATGCTTCTAAATTTTATCTTAAAAATTTCACTCTTTTATTCTAGTTTGATCACATAGGCCGATTTATAGTGAATCCAACATTCTAGGACTTGATTTTTCTTTTCCTATGAATATTTCTCTTGTTATTTCCTTCCTAATTTCCTTTGCTAAATTTTTTTTATAGTTTGGCCAGTATTGACAAGTTTCTAACCACACTTTGTTGAAATTATTCTTACCAAATTGTAAAAGTTGATATGACACATCCTCCAGTGCCAAATCCAATTGTCATGGAACTATGATACCAAGCATATCTTTATAGATTCTTCTAGTTTCAATACATGTTCCCACTTATCTTTTACCAACCACAATAATAGTTTCAAATCTTACAATCATTGTCCAATAGTATGACATTCTATCCATTTTTGTACATCTTAATTGAAACACTCAAAAGATTATGATTTGAAACCTTCACATAGAAATCATTGTCAATGTTTTGTTTTGCATCAAAAGTAATAGAACCAATTCCAACAATATATGCCTTTTGATTATCTCCAAACCTTAGAGAACCACCAAATCATATTTTCAAGTTTCACAAGCTTTCTTTTATCATTGGTGTATGATTTAAACATTCATTATCAATCAACCATTTATCTATATTTATTCTGCCATTTATCACAATTTAGTATGATTAGGTTTTGAGAAAATGTTAGATATATCAAATCTAGGTCCATCCTTTTGAACCAAAAATAAACAATTGGTATATTTTGGACAAATGTTAGAGATATCAAACCTAGTTTCATCTTTTTCAACTAGAAATAAATATTCCTCTTGATATTATTCATCATTTGGTATGCTAGCATTTTCATTGAGATAATAAGCTTCTTTATTGATTAATTTAAGCTTATGTCTTGTTCCTTTTTCTAGACGCCTAGTTTCTTAATGGCCAATCTTTGCACATCTATTTTTTTGGGGGGTAACATACCTTTGTATTTACCAACAAATTTATTTAGGTTCTTGTAATTTTTTTCTCCAACTAATTTGATCTATTGTGCTATCTAGATCTTTTGTCTTTATGACTTTAAAAGATGTTTTAGATTTCTCCTTTTTCTGTTTTCCAAATTTCTTCATCTCAAACATGGTCAAGGTGCCAAATGGTTTCTTTATGGTGAATTTATTTAAAGCACAAACTTCCTCAATAGATAAGATCTTATCACTATACCTCTCCAATAAAGTAATCAAAACCTTCTCAATAAAATCTTCATCTATTAGAGCACCTCCTTGTTTCGCTACTTTATTCATCACATTGTCAAACTTCTTAAGAGTATATTTCTATATCTTGACTTTCTTCTATTCTTAAGTTATCATATCCACACTTAGCTATAATCAACTTGTTTGATAATTTGAATCTATAATTTCCTTCGTAGAATTTTCTAAACTTTTCCCAAACTTCATAAGAATTGCTCGATGAAATAATTTTTTCATTGCCAAAGAACTGATGATTACATACACCATTTTTCATTCTCTTCATAGATTGAAACTTCATACATAGTATAGGATAATATTTTGGTACAACATATTTTGTATAGACAACTTTCCAAGTAGTGTATTTTAGGAAAATTGGGTAGCCACTTACTTTTTCAAATCTTACATCCATATTGAATTTCCTTTTCTAAACTATTTTCATTTTTTTAATAAATATTTTCTTATTCATTTTAATTACCATCAAAAAATTTCCTGTCATGCTTTTTGACTCTTGCATTTTGTACATCAAGGCTTCCCTTTTCCCCTTCTCTACCTTCTTGTTGAAGGATTTGAATATCTTCTAGCTCATTAAATTCTTACTAGGTGTTAGCTCTTGATTTGCAATAATTTTAACTACCTTTTGAGAATGTAGTAAATACCTAGGACTTAACTAAATACCATGATAGATATTCCCATGCAAGCCAATAGGACCAACTGAAAAGACTTTACAATCTTCTTCCCTTTGAATTCTACAAGATTCAAGTAAGTATACCTTGGAATTTATCATTACTTCCCTTTATAGCAATATTCATGATAAATTCCTCTATATAACATATAATTGCCTTCGATTCTTTTAATTTAGATATTGGATGAAGGATGCAAAACAACTAATTCCCCATACCTCATACCTCTTTAAATCAAGCATATGCTAGCTTTCTAGATCTACAAATAAGACATAAAATACTAAGGATTTGATTTATAAGATTTGATATTATGTAGCTAAGTAAAATGTCTAGCATTAACGTATGATCACTGCTTTATCTATTTGGGGCCAAATATTCACAAGATATGACACACTATAACTAATCTATCTTTTCATTTTGTGAAAATGAAATCAATACTTGACTCAAAATCTCACTCATTGATATCTTCCTATGATACACCATTTTTCTTAAGTCATCTTAGGATTTTACATAATCATTTTTATTAACAATGAAATATGAGACAAGATATAATTCAAAATGAATTACAAATAAAATTCAAAGTTCTTGTCATTGAATTTCATAAAATTGAAAGATAATACACAAAGAGACAATATCTAAATTGGGTAACCAAGTTTTTCTTCATTTGTATTAGTTTTCTTTGAAAACAATATAATCCAAGTGTCAAAAATGGTGAAAATAAGTTGAATCCCAATAATAAGAACATCCCATGACTTTTAAACTTTCATTCCAAAAGTAACTAGACCAAATATATTCTGCTACGTAACACTAGACTAACCTAAAACATGAATATGACCTTCTACTTTTAAAACTTAGACCCTCAATCCCAATCTTGGGAATCCTTTTATAAGAAAGGATTGTAACAAGGTTTAGATATGGGAGAGTGATAGAAACATGTCTCCAAATAATAGGATACAAAGCATAGTTATAAAAGAGACAAAAATGTCATTATCAACAACTTTATGAAATAGTTACTGGACATACAGTTGGTAGTTTTCATATTTTGAAGGCAACTTCATAATTTTCTGAGTAGGCATATCTAGAGTGGGTGAACCACAAAAGTAAGATACCCTATTTAGATAACTACTTCTTCCATTTATTTTTCTAACATGTCCTCTTCAATTGTTGGTTCACTATCCTTGTCAACTTTAGTGACAACCTCCTTAGTAGGTTTCATAACCTCTTTTGTTTTAGGGGCATCCTCTTCAACAAGTTTAGAGGCAACCTCTTCAGTAGGTTGCATAATCTTTTCAACTTCATCTTGGTCCTATGCCTGACCCTCAATTACTACCTTTGGATCTTATATTTTGGAAGCATTCTTTTTTATCCACTCATTGTAAATAGTATCATTAGGGCAATTAAACTCCATGATTTCCTTTTCCATGCAATTAACTTCTTTCCATTTTGACTTCAACTATTTAACCTCAAAAATATAAGATTTGTAAAAAATACTTGCTTCTACCATGTTCTCCACAAGTTCTTCAAATAGATCATTATCATCATTGTTTATAATATCATTCATTCTATTTCTCAGCAAGGTATAAAAATCCTCATCCCATTCCTTAAAAGTTTGAGGTTGTGATCCTTGTTGAAAACTAAGGAAAAAAGGTTGAAATTTTTATTCTCATATTTGGAGAGATAGAATTTCACCTTTCTCTATAAAAACTCCCTGTTTACATCAAACTCCACCAAACTCATTACTTGATCACTCATTTTTTCAATTAATCATCAATGTGGGCTTTGTCAGTAAATTTTTTGCATATACTGATCAATTCTTCTTCTCGATTTACTCATTTGTACCAAATTTGCCTCAAAACCTCATCATTGTTGTTAAAGGATTTCTCAATAACTAGAAGCTTTGATAGCTCTTGGTGAAGTAATCTAGTATCAATTCTAGTTACAAGGTGCAAAATGGTTTCTCTCACCTTTTCTTCATATCTTCACCCCACCTCTATCTAAGCAATCTTAAGGTTATTATTTTCCTCCTCAATTTCTTCACTTAGTGATTCTCTAGTATGTAATGAAATCTAGGGAAACTCGATGATTGGGCTAGTAAGGGGTGGTAGAGATAGTGATGTTGTAATCATCATCTAAGATGATTGACCCACTATTTTCTATTTTCCTTGTTGATTTTCAACATAGCAATAATCTTTTCCATTTCATTAATTTTCCTTCCCCTTTCATTATATGCTTCCAACACTTTTTCATACCTACTATTCAAATCAATAAAATTTTTCTTCTCCTTCCTAGCAACATCCAAGTTGAAATAAACCCATTCTTTATTCATGACAATTGATTCAACATTATCTATTTCTTCCACCCTAAAAAACATTAGGCTTCCCATTTGGTTTGTGTAAGAGCATTCTTGATACCTTGACTTATTTTTTTCTATAAAGACCACATCACCAAAGCCACATTATCCTAGCTATACTTTACTCCTCTATGAGCCTTCCTAGCTTCCTCTGTTTTAGACTTAGTGTCTATTTCTTTTCTTATAATATCAAATACTATGACATTTTCAATATCCCATTCAGGGATAATCAACATACTAGAATCCTTGAGCATCTATCTTCATGCCTCTAGAGTAATTTTTTTGAAACTTTCCAATATTTCCTCTTTTATTTCATCTCTTATAATAGAGTCCTCTTTATCAGGTTGCTATGCTTTCATCTTTCTACACTTGGGTTCAAAATTTGACATGCTTGTTCTCCATAAGAATTGAATAAGAGCTCTTGATTTAACAAAATCATCACTTGAGATGAATTGCTTGCAAGCTTGTTCCACATTTGGATCTATTTCATTAGCTCTAAAATCTTCTACTGTAAGGTCCATAATTGGCATTGGAGGTTCCTATAGCATCCCTTCCTCCAATTCTGTAGTAGTTACTAGAATATCATCATGACCTTCCATTTGATTCAAATGCTCATCTATTTCTTGCTCATTATCAAAATGCATGGGGCTCTGGGAAGTTGAATATTCCTCAATCTTTGATGATGTTCCTTCTTTTAGTTTTTGTCTTTTTGCATAAGGCTTAGCAAGAGGGCTCTTAGAGTATTGTGTTTTATAAACTAGGGTATGATGAGTATATATGTTCCTCACAATGGTATAACTAGTTTTCCTTTGGAGGGTATATCATCCTAGATTTATCTTAGAGGTATTAGAGAGCCTTTTCATCAAATCATTAGCCTTATCAAAGTATGCATTTATCAAGGCATTTTTCTTCTCATTCAAAACTTGAATAATCTCAACAAAATTTGTAATTAACTTATTCAATTTGTCATCCCATAACTTTGCATCCTTCAATGGGTCATAATTTTTATCAAGAACAATGATAAAATCCACAACCTTCCTATATACCCTCCACTTCTTCTTTATTTCCTTCTTTTGTAAGGAGAATTCATTTATGATGATATCCTTAGCATGATAGAATTTATGGGTATGATTTTTTTCCTTAGTTCTTATTTTGAACATTTCATAGAAACCCTCTATATTTATGAATGTGTCATGGGATTTTGTCATATTATACTTTTTCAAAAAAATTCCAAAGTGTTTCTATCCCCCTTTAGTTATCACAAACTAGTGTGCAATAGTGAAGCTAGGAAAAATTGTTCCTCTTGACCTATTTGTCAACTACTCCTCTTCCAATCCTCCAACCTACCATAAATTTTTTTACAACACCTACCTTAATAGGGAATTGGAAGGGAAACACATGAGGATTACCTTGAAAACCATAGACTCTAAATACTATAGAAAGTGGGTATGGGATTATATCCCCCCAATTGTGGGTCACCTTCAACCCTATAGCATACTCCTTTGGTCTAATCAATTCAAACAATGGCTTGGGGATCTAGGGGTTATCAAAAGACAACAATGCTCTTATCTTTGAGGTGAAATATTTGTAAAATCTTACAAAAATATCATCTATTATTTCCCAGGAAATATTAGAGCTCCATAATTGTACTGGTAACTTTTCTCCTTCACACACTCTCTCTCTATTTTCATCTCTTTCCCAAACATAGAAACTAGAGGCAAAATAAAAAATCACACCCACCTCATATTGAAATATTTGAATCATCATGTACATTAGTGGAATTGGTATATAATCCTACTCATCCATAACAAAAACTTTACATAAAGACATATATACAGCTTGGGCTTGTAGGTTGAAATATTTCTTTAATAATGGTTTAGGTGTGGATGATTAGATTACGATTAGGTTTCCAATTTTTACAAAATGCTCTTGTAAAGGTCCACTTCTAAGATAAATCCTCTAAGCTTTGTATATCACCTATAATTTCTCGAGATCATTTCTTCATGGAGGGTTGAGGAAGGGTACACCATAAAAACTTCATAGATTACTTCTATTGTGACTTTGAAAAAGCCACCTCTAGAACGATTTCTCACTAGATGAAGAATTGTGTCATATCTTTTGGAAATTAGGGTTAAAAGGTTAGCATCCATAAAAACCCTTGAGACAACCAATTTTCCAAAATCAAAGTTCTAAACATTACTGTGAGGAGTATCCTAGTTTCTTTGAGAAAACCACTTCTTAAGAAACTCAAAACCACTTGTGTTTGTGTGCACATATCTGAAAAAATTCCCCTTATCATACAAACCCTCATTAATTTTTAACCTAGGGGATTTAGGGATTAATTTTTTTCCCTTAAGTTGAGTAATTAGTCGACATGTCTTATTGTTCCAAAAAATCATCATGTACACTCATATGTTGATAGTTTATTTTTCCACTAAATTTGTTTTGAGGAGGCATTTTCAAATATAGGATATTTTAGACACACATAGATGATTTTTCTTCAATTTCCTCCTATAGAATTAAAATTATCAAACATGAAAAACCACTTACCCTTTGGTTTTCATTTTATGTAATTGTCTGCACAAGAGTATCCTAGCTTTCTTACAACCTTTAGTGGCAATGGATGTGTTTTCCTTTTCACAATTGCACAAGAGATCAATCACCTTTTCATAAGCATTGTGGTGCAAGTGCCAATTTTACCATCTTTTTTTTTTTTTATAAAAATGCGCCAGGTAAACTTTTTACAATTTTACCGTCTTTTAAAGTCACACGAATTTGAAATAAATTCTCTATCAAGTTCTTGTAGACAATGGGCACAAAACTTCAAATGTAACTTCAAAAATGATTTGTTGATTAAGAATGATCCAACGTTCCTATTTTAATCCATATGTCAAGTCATCCTTTTTGTAATGATGGGGAAATCAAACAAATCAAATAGTGCCAACTATGAATAAATTTTATTCTATGGATCCATGTTTGAATTTTTTGAGAACTCTAGACACATGACACAATGTCAAATTCTCACAATGTTTAAAAATCCTACTAGTCTTTAAGGCAAGAATGCGACCACTATAGATTTACCTAGATCTAACAGTCTCCTAAAATCAATAGAGACTTTGAACTCTGAGACATGTGTCAGTTTGTCATTTTTTCTCTTTCATTAAAAACCATGCACCTTTTTATAGCAACTAAGAGATGACCATTGATCTCCCTTAATCCGATGGTTTGGGTTTGAACATGTTTTTTCATGCTTTATTTTAGACATGACCCCATCAAGGACACATGTCCTCATGTCACATTCTCACATTTGTCAAAGATCCTTCAAGTCTCTATGGAGAGAAATCAACAGTCATTGATCTCCTTTAGATCAAATGGTTGAAAATAAAGTACAATTTCCCTATAAGAAGGCGCCCTAGAGACTCATGTTAGTTTGTGACTTTGTTGCATTTGGTAAAAACCTTGTATCTCCAATATGTGAGAAAGTGACAACTATCAATTATTTTACATTTGACAATTCCAACACAAGATGGAGTATATCCATTTATATCACTTTGACTAGCCCCTATAGGACACACATCCTCATGTCACACTCTGACATTTGTTAAAAACCATGCACCTCTCCATGGTGAGAATGTGACCATCATAGATCTTCTTAGATCTAATGGTCTCCTAAAATTAAGCCAAAACTTGGAACTCTGAGACATGTGGCATGTAGTTGCTTTGTCAGTTTCATTAAAAACCTTGCACCTTAAAGATGCACGAAAGTGATAGCCATCTATCCTTTTTTATCTCATGGCTCCAACATGAGATGGGTAAGTAGAATTTTATTGCTTTAGCTGGCTTTACTAGACATGTGTCATGTTTTCACATTTTTGCAAGAGGTAAGAACTATGAAAGTTCAAGATGCAAGCAAGTGATTGTCATACATCTTCCCAGATATGATGGTTGAAAATCAAGGAACCATTTTGGGTCTTTTTTCTTTGTGGGGTATGCCTTCAACCAATATAAATATGCTAGTTGTAGACAAGTCAATGCATTGAAAGATAGAATTGTCAAACCCACATACATTTTATCTGATTTTAAATACAATACCTCACAAATACAATTGATAGAGATATTATTTAAAAAGAGACACCCGCTTGGAGGAAAAAACAAAGGACATAAAAGGGTTTTAGAATTTATCTAGGGCCTCCTTCTGAAAATCTTTGAGAAGACACAAAAAGGGCTACAAAATTATCAAATTTTCATCCCAAAAATATGATGAAATTTAAAACAAATTTTAACACTAAAAAACATGGGTAATAGTGGGTTAGTTTGAGACATTTATTTTCCCAATTCATCTACCCAAACTAGTAATGGTCACTTCACTAATGATTCTTTCCTCACTCCACTAAATAGGGAAAAAGATATCAAGTCTTATCTAATCTATTTTGCATCTTGTACTAGGTTTCAAGCTTAACCATTCAACAGAACAAGACTCAATTATATCATTAGTATCTTTGTCATATCACTCCTTGGCCAAAGCCTTTGGCAAGAAGTGGATCAACTAAAGTGAAATCTTTTTAAAAATGGCATTTAATTTTCTTTCCATTGTACTTAGGTAACTATATGGTATAATCTTCTCTTTGAATTTAGAATAACCTTTATTATTGGATTGCAAAACTTGTTTCCATAGCAAGTATAGTTTAATTTTGTTCAATTTTTTGTTTTTGTTTCTACTCATGTTTATTATTCCTCATGTTGGTCTTCTTCAAAAGCCTATTACTTGAAGTAGTTGAATATTATTTAGGATATTTTTGTAGCATTCTTCTAGTAATCATAATGATTTTCATCTAGTTGCCTAGAATTACTTGTCTTCTTTGTGGGTTTGGAAGGTTAGTGTTGTTATCAACCTAGTGTAAACTATTAGCTCTTTTAATGTCAAATGGATTAGTTGTCCTCTTGCTAGAAAGTAAACTTGGAAGATTATGTAATATTTTTCTTTGACATTGCATTTCCTCTAGCTACCTAGTTAATTGGCCTATGTAAAATGATATTTTTCAAGTCTTTCTCACCATGAAGGTTGTATTACACCTCAAGAGAAATGTTTTTGATATGGAAAATAGGTTTTGAAGGGTCCCTAAAAATATACAAAAGATAGAAAGATAAATGTTAAATTCCCAAACCAACAAAAGGACACTGAACAAGTCCAACAAAAAAGACCATCGAAAAAGGGACAACCAAAGAAACTAAACCCTAGCTAAAACAACATAAAAAAAATATTAACTCATTTTCAGAAGGAGGTTAGGAGCCTCCTTTTCTAATAAGTCCATTTTCCCAACAACCTCTTTGATCTCAATAGTTTCATTGTTACCCTCCAAGGCTTTCTTCTTCTTGCTAGTTGTGGTCCTTTTACCAGGTCTTTTAGTGATATCTGCAATAGCACCACCTTCCTCTAGTATAGTAATCACCTTATCCATTCCAAAACCCTCTAGCCTACAAGGGAAATTTTGAAGCTACAAGCATTTGGAATTATTATTATGGTATTAGCCTACAATTTATTTGAATGATTTTGGTTTTCAGGACAGTCTTTCCCTCAATCAACATAGTATTTGGTGGTCTCCTCTTTTACAAGATCAAGGTCACCTTTTTCATTAATTTTCGTGAGTAATAGATTTACAATTTCATAGAGAAAGTTATTTAGGATTGGTAGGATTTATTCTCCTAAGTTTCTATGAGGCATTATGTCCTCAAATGAATTAAGCCTATTTTTCTCCTTTCTTGTCAATATTTTAAGAGATTAAATAACAACCATTAAAAGATGATTAGGAATAGGACCTCCTCAACATCATTCTAGACCTCAGTAGCCTATGTGGTATGTCAAGTGATTTTGACTTGCAACAACCACCTATTGCTATCTCTTCTACTACATATTACCTTTTTAGAATTATTATTATGGTATTACCTTAGATTTGTTGGAATGATTTTGGTTTTAAGGATGGTCTTGCTCTTCAATCAACATTGTATTTGGTGGTCAGATCAAGGTCACCATTTGTATTAATTTCCATAAGTAAGAGATTTATAGTTTCATAGAGAAAGTTATTTAGTACTAGTAGGATTTATTCTCCTAAGCTATGAGGTTTTATGTCCTCAAATGAGATTAAGCCTATTTTTTCCCCCTCTTTTGTCAATATTTTAAGATTTTCAATAACAACCATTAAAAGATGATGAGGAATAGGACCTCCTCGACATCATTCTAGACCTCACTAGCTTATGTAATATGTCGAGTGATTCTGACTTGCAACAACCACCTATTGCCACCTCTCCTATTACATTTTAACTTTTAAGCTTATGAATGTTTTTTTATTTGGATGTTATCCCATTCAAACTATTAAGGCTTAATTTCATATTTACCCAACTTTTGTCTATAAATGCATACTTTTATTCTCTTATTAATAAAATTGTCTACACTTATTAAAATCATTGAATATCATATAAATATTTTTAAATAGTAAATAAAACTATTTTGAAGTCAAATTGCTAGGATTTTTTAATTTCATAGTTGATTTTTTATGGGATATATCTTTTTAATAAAAGGTTAAATTATTATTAATGTCAAATTTAAAAGTGAAATATTAAGTACTTTTGAGCATCATAATTTCTTTCTATAATTTCAAAAATATTTCAAATGATATGGGCAAGACTTAACATTTTTATGATGTTATATTTTATTATCAGGAAACTAATTTTTATTTTATACTTAGATTGCATTTACAGGGTCAACTAAAGTAGGGAGATTGATTATGGAGGCTTCAGCAAAGAGTAACTTAAAGGATGTGACATTAGAACTTGGTGGAAAATCACCTCTCATTGTCATGGATGATTATGATATTGATGAAGCTGTAGAAATAGCCAACTTTGCTGCATTTATAAACATGGTGTGTAGATTTTCAAACACCAACTTAGTTAATGATATCATTTAGTATTTATATATATGAATGGATAATAAAATACTTTTAATTTTGTAGGGTCAAGTATGCCTTGCAGGGTCAAGGGTGTTTGTTCAAGAAAGTATATATGATGAATTTGTAAGGAAAATGGTTGAAAGAGCAAAGAAACAAGTAATAGGGGATCCATTCAAAGGAGGAGTACACCATGGACCTCAGGTGCTTGACTATCACTATCATTTTATTTAGTTATCCATTATCTTAATATCAATAAAATGATAACTCTAGATAGTCAAAATTGAAATTATATTTATATGAATATTTTTAAAATGATAATTTCTATTATTATTAATTTAATTATTATCATTTTATTAATGTAAGCATGGTAGCAAGATAAAGCCATCATCTTACAATTTAGAATAAATTCATATAAGTTGATAAGTGCTCAAACTAAGGTTTATTAATGATAAAGTTATTTATGTTAGAAAACATTAATGGTAATATAATATTCTATTAAAACTGTGTTTATTCATTGATGATAGAGTCAAAGACAAAGTCATATGAGTCAAAAGGTTGTAATAAAAAAAATTATTTAGAAAAAACAGAGGTCTAAAATGAGTACATATTTTAAAATATGATTTAAATAAGAGATTCAAATTTTATTTCTAAAATTTACAGAAAAATAATTTTTATAGTTGCAACCTTTATATTTCTTAATGAATTTTTTTTATCCTTAATTTTTGGCCCACCATTTTCATCTTAGGAGCAATTATGTTGAGGCTTTGATTTTTGAAACTAACATTTATTTGACAACTCATGAGTTTAATATTTTCAATATAATTTTAGTATTTTTTTCGTCAAAAGCTATATTTTTTATAATTCATTCAATTTTAAAAAGGAATTTTTTTTAATAGAAAATGTGTCAAAGCTTAGATTAATTATTATTTGTTAAGATTGATTATTATTGTATGTGTTAACCTCAAGTAGAACTAAACCAAAAACCTCTTAGATGAGAGGCTCATAGGTTACCATTGTGTTGTAGGCTCTAGCCTAATGGTGAAAATATTTTAGATAGAATTTTCAAGATTGTAAAAATGCAAAAATAATATATCTTACTAATATGTTAATTAATATTTAGATTTTGTAAAACTATTCTAAATAGTTATGAATGAGGTTCATACCCCCTTTTTCAAACTATTACAAATCCAATATTTTGTTTGTGGATGGTAATGGAATTCCCTCTTGTGATTAGCTCTAATTCCTTCACCTGACAATGCTTGCATATAACAAAACCAAGACTTCAATTATGGATGGTAATGGAATTACTTCTTGTGATTAGCTCTTATTCATTTGCCCATCATTGCTCGCATATATTTTGGGATTCAAATATGCCTCCTAAATTATTATATTTAATTTTGATTAGGATAATCTCAAAAACATTAGTTGATATTAGTGATCCCTCTAAAAAGAGACATTTTATGTATAATTATTCTCTAATATCTAGGTTTAAACAAGGTTCTAATTAATGATATATTGAAGATATGTGTGATTGAGATTTTTCCATATTATTGATTTTATATTTGATTTATTTTTAAGTTTGACTAAGCTTTAAATACTTCAAAGTTACTAGTTCAAGAATGTGTTGAGTTAGTACATTATAGTTTTGAAATCAAAGACATTATATGCTTTTTATAAAACTATTCATATTTTGTATCTTAATTTGAAATCATTTGCACCACTTTCTAATTTAATCTTGAAAATACGTTATCTATGATCTAATACACTTAGTACTAAGACATAATAAATAATTTTTAATGTAATTATCTTCATGATTGTTTGCAAGTGTTTAAAAATTAATTTTATATAATATAAATTATATTCTTATTTATTATAAATCATGGTTTTATGGTAGTCATTCATTAATTTATTTAAATAAAAAATTTGATTATTTTCTTGACCACTTCTATTGAAAGGGCTTAGATTGACCAAATTTATTCAATATGATAAGTAGAGCTATGCAATTATCTCTATAATTGCATCCCAAGTGTTCACCAATCAATTGTATATATATGTACCCTCATTATATGTTAGTATTCATCAATCAAATTCGAATAATGAATTTGTTTCTTGTTGTAGATCAATAAGATTCAATATGACAAAATATTGAAATACATTCAATATGGCAAAATAGATGGAGCTAATCTTTTATTAGGTGGTCATACTTTTGCTGGAAAGGGATTCTATATTGCGCCTACAATTTTTGGTGATGTTGAGGTAATGTATAAATAATAAATTCTACAGTTCAAGTTAGTTTTTAATTTGACATTGCACTATCAATATGTAATTGGATGAGTATATGAGAGTATGTAATATGATTAATGCAGGATAATATGAGGATCGCACAAGATGAAATATTTGGTCCAGTCGTATCTATATTGAAGTTCAAGTAAGAATGTTTAATACAAGATAAAAATATGTTTTAGAAAAAAATTAGTTAGCATTGTGTAAATATTTTACTCTAAGAAATGTTAATCTAGAGTAATGAAACTAGTAAAATTTGATCCACCTTTTAATTTCATAATGTTGGTATTATTTACATGTCCTATACAATTTGTTTGGTGTAGGACTATTGAAGAAGTAATCGAGAGAGGAAATAAGACAATATATGGTCTTGCAGCTGGAGTTTTGACTAAAAACATAAATGTAGCTAATAGAGTTACAAGATCTCTTCGTGCAGGAACTGTGTGGATAAATTGTTACCTTGCAAGTTCTCCTGATTGGCCACTTGGAGGGTACAAGATGAGTGGAATTGGAAGAGAATCCGGATCTTATGGCCTTCAAAATTATTTACAAGTCAAAAGTGTGATTACTCCTCTTCATGAGTCACCATGGATATGAGAACAACAAATAATGTATATTTTATGCATGTCCTTTCATGGATTAATGTATTGTGGTGCTATATCATCAAGTCATTCCTTCATACATTTCATATTTTAATGTTGTCATCATTTGGTATTTAATTTTAATGTTAATAAAATTATATTTTTAGAGAATCATTTCCTATTTTAAGATCAAGTTATCATACTTATTCTGATTTTTGGATTTTTTTTTCTTTCGTATGGATATAGTGCTATATTAATGCTTATTATATTTAAAGATTACAAACAATATGAAAATGTGACTATAGCGAACATGGATTAATCTTGAAAAGAAAATTCTCAAAATCTAGGTGGGTCATAAATTACAATTTTTCATTCACTATTTATATAAATTACTGAATTAGAATACCTAATAGTATACCTATCTTAAATAAATGCAACAAAAATATGCCTAAAATATCTTTTTGAAAACATCCATTTTTTAATCAATGAAAGATCCAACTTTTAAATGGTATTTCTTGGTATATTTTATTTCAATTTATGCTAGCATAATTTTCATAAATATAATAACAAATTAAAAATTCATAATTTAATTTTCTGATTCGTAAAAGGTTGAAGCTAAACCATTTTTCTAAGAATAGAAAGAAGTTTACAAGCTTTGTTTGGACATTGGTACGAATGAACAAAGAAAAAAAAAGCCTTTGTTCTTGTTTAGGACTTATGTACCCTAGAGCAAATGTCAAATTACTTAAAAATAAGATTTTAATAATAAACATTGGATATCATTACGTATCCATATTTAAAAATAATTACTTAAAAATAAGATTTTAATAAGAGTTTCACATTTTGCCTCTATTATCTTTTGACAAATGGCTAAATGTTTACGAATCACCAAAACTACATTTGTAGGAAGTCATTTCTTCTTCCTTGCAACTTTTACATTAAACTCAAGATTCATTTATATCCATCCTATTGGCTCCTGATTTAACAATTTTTTAATAACCCAATGATAAAAATGAATATATCTAGGGTGTAGCTAATTTCCATATTCAACACACCTATTCAGACATCGGGGCCAATTATAAGGCATAACTCCTTCTTCTTCACGCTCTACTAGACCTAGGCGGGTAGACCTTAGATTCTATTATGTGACCAGTGCAAAAACTATATATTTGAATTTATACAAAGAAGAGAAAAACTCCAAATCCTTCTATACTTATGCAATAACAAAGGCATGAAATAGCTAATTGACCTATGCACTCACAAGCTAAGTGAAGGTTAACCTTTTTAGCTCTACAACAAGAAAGGGAAAATATTTGATTATAAAATGATATCAGCATAACTCACATGAAACAATCACAAAATACATAGATCCTTTACTTGATTAGTACCCTATCAATTGAGTAATCCATAAATCACAACATAGATTAAGATATCATAGATCTATCCTTTCGCTTTGTGAATCAAACATCAATGTTTAGACTGAATCTCATAATAATCAAACCCTTCTATGAAATTTGCAACCTTGTTAATATATATCAAGCATTTACTTGATTCTTTGAATCAATGGCAAGACACATCAAAACATACAACCCAAAGGAGTTGCAATTGAGATTTATGTTCTGTGTCCACACATCACAAGAGATTACAAACAACAAAGACAAAACACAAGAATGAAAATGAAACTAAGTTCATTTTCTTCTTTCATATTCATTTATTTTAAACAAATACTTTCAAGATGCATGAAGATAACTCAAAAAAGCCAGATAGATCAAACTAAAACACTATAACTTCATTGTTGCTATTGATACAAGAGAAAATTGCCATGGATGTGGAAACACAACTAGAGCTTTACTTAATAGACTAGAACCAATCAACCCTAAAGAAAGAGGAAATAAGAGAATAAGAAAAAGAGGAAGAATTCTTGGATCTGATATGGAACTACCAGTTGTTCACTTCAAAATCTTCCACCTACTATTACAAAACATCTCTCCTTTTCCATCTTCGAAATGAAAATCAAATTTGATTTTCACCAAAGGAGCCAAATTATTTGCTAAAATTTTGTGCCAAAATACCTTCCAAAAGACTTTAAAGGAAAAACAATACCTCTAGTAACATATCTACCAAATTTGGTGAATATCCACTTCATCATTTGCTCCAAAACTAAATCTGACGCTCCAAGATAAAGACAATAATTCTATTAAGAATGTCCCCTATTTTATAAATCTGCTAATATATTCTACCAATTAAGACCTACATATATTTTGATTGCAAAATGTAAAGTTCATTCTCTTCCCTTTCCAACGATATATGATACTTGCTATCTTGGACAAAAATGATACTCAAGGCATGCATTTGAAGCTTCATTCATTAACGATAAATGCCTCTTAACATTTGAAAATATTTCAATATATTATAAAGTGTAATCCAATTTTATTCAAAAAGGTTTGTATGTTCAATGAAGGAAAATAATAAAAATTATTATATTGGAAATGTGAAATTTTTCATCTCTTTTGAATTTGGGTCAAACCTTGGTTCGATTGACTTGCGTGTCACTACTTGATTGACCTATCTCTATCCTTGTCATCTTCTCCAATTGGGCACTTACCATCTAGGCATTGTGTGGTGCATCCTAATTCACCCAACCACTCTGCCACATCATCCTAGTCGAGACCCACATTGCCACATGCCAGTATAGAGTAACTCTGTGGCTCTGCTAGCAGTTAGTCATAAGGTCATAATGAATTTCTCAAGCTATCTAGACCATACACTAACTAATAGCGTAACTCTAGAACATATATGCTAAATGTAGATTTAAATTTGTGAACTTATGCTCAATTTTGTGTTTGTGCCACATGGTGTTCCTTTATTTAGTGGCAATTTTTCTTTTTGTTTGTCTAACACATGTCACTCCTAAGTTAGCTGTCACATCAATCAAATACTGCTCCTAGTAGAAACCACACATGAGCTCTTCTTGTTTCCAAGTGGGAATGAATTTAGAAATTTAGTGATTGTGTATTTGATCTTTTAAACAACTAAACTATTCATTCCACAAGTGATGTGGGATAATTCAAAATGGTTTCTTTTGCATATTTCTCCTCTTTTAGCTCACAATGACAGGTAAAAATCTATGCACATAGTCCAAATGCATAGAGGTTCCACCAATCAAAAACTCCAAATACATAATAGCCTTTGGAAGTGCCCCTAGGCCCTTGGCTCTCATTTTTCTTTAGCAAACAAAAACACTTGGCCACGTGAATATTGAGAGATCCCTGGAAAAATTAGAGTTTCCCATGTATCAATATAAGAAATCAATAAAACAAATCCCAACAATTCTCATTAGATTCTTTGTAAGCATCATGGAAGTTGGGCATGATTGCTAGCAATCATCTTAGATTGGAAAATATTCACTGTAATCATCTATGATATGTACTTTTGGCAATATCATACAACACTCCCTTCTCGCAATGACCCTTCAGACTAATATGAGAAATGCATAACTCATCTTTAGTTTATGACATCTATTGATTCCATCCCTTAGGAGGTCTAGGCTAAGGAATCCATCTCTGTATATGTGCATTAGACACATCTTGAGAGTGATCAGAGCTAAGGATATCAGATTGGAATAAATAAGTTACTTAATAGACATTCATCTCTTGGCCTCTAGTGTTGTGTCTCCTCACCCACTCTAATTAACCCACACAAATTAGTGTACGATGATACTCCTCCTATCTAAAGAATGATATGTTCCAAAAAAAAAATGAATTTCCTCTCTGTGTTTTGTGGGTGCATGTTCTTAGAGAATAAATTAGACCCCTCATCCCAAATACGATTCATTATGCTCATTTAAGCAGGCCCTCCAATTGTTGTCAAGACCATGAGTTTGAAAATGCCCCCTTTTCATACACATGTATCAAGCCAAGGGAAAAAAAATCTCACATGGGAAATAAGAGTTCAACCATACTTCTCTTTTACTTGTGCTTTTCCATAAGCTCCAAATATCAACAAATGTCTTCTGCAAATCAAAGTCATCAAGCCTTTATAATTATCAAGACCAATCATGCAATAGTTATACTAGCACGATGAAATAAGCCTTCCTTTTACAACATGTTCTAAGAGTGGTAACATAAGGAATCCCTAAGAAAATATAATATGGAGGTGTCATTTTTGAAAATGATGATAGATTTCCAATGAGTACCCTAAGAAGATTTTAGTGAAATCTTGAAATAATTCCATGTTTAAATAAGTATAAAATGACTTATGCTCAAACAATCACACCCACTTCACTTATTAAATTAAAATCATTCATCGTAACTTATATGGATCCCCTCTAATCTCATTCTTTAAATAAAAGGGGCACCTCCCACATTTAATTAAAATTTTCACAATATTCCTCCTAATCTACTAACATTTGATCTCAAAGGACAAACCATTATTCATTGATCCTCTACAGATGTAAACTTTAAGGACTCATTGCTACTTTTAGATTCTATTATTTATCATCCACAATGTACATTATCCCACATATCCATTGGATTTCCATTGTCTTGAATACATAATGAAGCATTGTAATAACTATAATTGTTAC
Source organism: Cupressus sempervirens (assembly GCA_028749045.1). Classification (NCBI taxonomy): domain Eukaryota; kingdom Viridiplantae; phylum Streptophyta; class Pinopsida; order Cupressales; family Cupressaceae; genus Cupressus; species Cupressus sempervirens. The sequence continues at coordinate 756,184,110 of CM053791.1, read as the reverse complement.
AACATCTTTTGAATATTTTCAATCCTCATAGATTCCTATTAGTCTGGTGACATAAGTTGGGTCCAAAGTGGGTCTGGTTAAAGAAAATTTTCAAACTCAAACACCTAACACATTAATCTAATCCATTTAACTCGATCCATAGATCGTATTTAACTAATTGATCACTAATTTAACAATTAAAACTCATTTTCCAGCTTTTTGCAAACTATGATTTTCTACCAAGAGGCCTTTGAGATAGCCTTAAAAACTGACAAAATCAAACAACCAAGCACTGTAATGTTGTATGCATGTTCTCTAATGCATACTCTATTGGTCTACAAAATCTTGCTTTATGACAATCATTCAGTCAACAGATATAGACTAACGAAGTTGCTTTTTTCAACTTCCCTACAAGAAAACACATTAGAAAACAATAAAAATGCATACGGTTTTGACTTTGAAAATTAATCAAATGACCACTTGGGGATATGAATCCTAGGGCATTGGTAGCCTCTTATGTGGAGAGTATAAGTCTGCAATTTGGGCTCATGATGAATAATTGGGTAGATTTGGAAATTGCATGAAGTTGGGCTCTCAAAACTATAGAACTAGGAATGTTAACAAATGAAACACATCATAGGCCTCAAAATGATGGTCGGGTGCTTATGCATGAAAATCTCTTATATAGGTTCAGTTAGTAAAGATTCTCAATATGGTACTCAAAATTTACTTGTAATTTTGAGTCCCATCAATGGCTCTGACTGGGGATGCATGTCCCTTGTGAGCATGATAAGAATTTAGATCTCTAAAAGAAGCAAACCAATCCAACAAACTCTCTTCAATATCTTATTGAAATCAAGAAAACTAACTCTCACTATACAAATGATGGCCTTGGTCTACCAAAACTTTAAAACAACAACTTACCTCTTTCATAAACTTGATTCTCATTTCTCTCTTCTTGAGGCAAGATGAACATATCAATCTTATTAGTTTTACCATGAACATTAACATTCTCAATTAGCACAATTGGAAAAAAAAATTCATCATATTCATTTTCATGGTGCACATACAAAATAGGCACAACTTCAACATAATTCTTAGTAAGAAGGAACATATCAAAATGCTCACAAAAATCAAAACTATACTGAAAATCTTCATCATTACAAAGCTCATGCATGCTACCTAGCTGAAATACAAAATATTCACATTCAACTTCATGAAGGAGGTCACATGTAACATAAAATTGAAACTCACCTTGTGCAACAAACTGGCATTGAAATGAGAACTCAGACTTATACTCACAAATATCATCCATCTCAAAGTCTGAGAAAACTTCAAGATTCTCCAATTTATCTTCATAATTAACCAACTAATTAGTATTCTCATGAGAGAAATTATCATTAAACTTACCACAAGGTGCTTTCTAATCATCAAAAATTGCTTCATAAAATATTTCATTGTCAAGCTCATAAGATGCAACATCATCACCATTATCGCTATCACATCTAGAAGATAAACATTCTAATTTTTGACAAAAATATGATAACATGTCATTGTCAAAATCAGGCTGAACCAAATCTGAAAATTCAATGTTCTCGTCAAAAACTGGGTTAATAACTCCATGTAATACTCCTTTATAAAAATTATGACAAGTAATGGGCTAATACTTATCACAATAGTCATCATATAAAGTGTTACTAAACACTTTGAACTCACTACCCATTCTATCATCACTAAAACTTTTAGTATATGAAGAAAAATGAGAACAACATGAAGATTCATTTTCTATTTAATCTATCAAGCATATAGTGTCCATATCCACATTATTTTCATCATCACATTTAGGATAAGGGTAAGTGCACCAAGTTGTGGTGCCGAAAGGGGGGTATAAGTGGACACCTTTTTTTTGAAATCAGCAATTTCTGAACTTCAACAAGAATTTGAAGATAGTTATGCTCAAAATTTTAAGATATGACAAAAACAAAAGTAGTAGTCCTTTGAATCTAGTTTCTAAACTACTAATTTTTTTCCCAAAATGGTTTAGTTTTAGGTCCTCAAAAAAGGAGGCCATAGAAAGTGGTACTATTTATTCCAAAAAAACATAACACAATACAAAGTGTGCCCCCCCTAAAATTTTAACTTTTTATTTGAAATTCTTTAATTACTCTAGTCAAAATTTATCTAACACTATGTAGTTTATCCCAGATTTTTTAGGTAATTTTATAATGTGCAATTTTTTTTAATGAATTTTTTAATTAGACACATCCCAAAAATGTGAAATATCTATGTGCTACCCCTAGAAATTATTGAAAACTAATCTAAAATCAAAACTTCTTTTTTTCAAAGTGTGTAGAATAGAGTCTAGTTTCTACAAAATTAAGTTGTTGCAAAATTTGATAAACGAGCTAAAATCTATAGCCCAATTAGTACATGTTGGTTTTTGACAAAAAAATGGACATACATTCAAAATAAATTATAGATGAAAGGCTTGAAATAGTTCAAATAAAAAATAAATTATATGGTTATATAGGTAACACAGAGACCTACAATGTCATGTAACTTGATTTTATCGATGTTCAACTATGAGGAAACTTGACGGAGAACACACAAGAAAAATAAATCATTTTTAATAAGTTTGGAACAAAACATGTCTCAAAGTAGCTTATAGACTCCAAGCCTTAGGCTTGGTAGAATGTAAATCTTTGAATAGCGCATGTACCATATAGCACGTATGTACTATTTAAAGCTTGTTAAATTTGAGTCTTAATAGCATGGACGTGCTTTAATGTGCATGCACTATTGAGACCTAAATAGTGCATAGAGAGGGAAGAAGAGAGGTAGAGCGAGAGCGAGAGAGAGAGGAGAGGGGGTCATGGTTGTGTGTGTGAGAGAGAGAGAAAGTAGGGGATGAGAGAGGGGAGAGAGAGAGTAGGGGATGGGAGAGAGAGGAAGTAAGAGAGAGAGTAGGGGTGGTAGAGAGAGTATAAAATGGGAGAGAGAGGAAGAGTGAGAGAGAGAGAGTAAGGGTGATAGAGAGAGAGTACAGGATGGGAGAGAGAGATTGAGAGTAGTAGATGGGAGAGAGAGGAAGTGTGTGTGAGAGAGAGTAGGGGTGGTAGAGATAGTATGGGATGGGAGAGAGAGATTGAGAGTAGGGATGGTAGATAGAGTAGGCAGTGGGAGAGGGAGCAAGAGAGGGAGAAAGAGAGGAGGATGGGAGTGTGTGTTTGTGAGAGAGAGATTAGGGCATGGGAGAGAGTGTGAGAGTGAGAGAGAGAGAGAGAGAGAGAGTAGGGGTGTCAGAAAAAGAAAGTAGGGGATGGGAGAGGGGGGAGAGAGTAGGGGATGGAAGAGAGAGGAAGTGAGAGAGAGAGAGAGAGTAGGGGTGGTAGAGAGAGAGTAGGAGATGGGAGAGATAGATTGAGAGTAGGGGATGGGGGAGAGAGAGAGTAGGTGATGGGAGATAGAGTGGGAGAGGGAGAGCAAGAGAGAGAGGAGGATGGGAGTGTGTGTGTGAGAGAGTAGGGGATGGGAGAGGGGAGAGAGAGAGAGGGGGATGGGAGTGTGTGTGTGTGTGTGTGTGTGTGTGTGTGTCAAAGAGAGAGAGTAGGGGATGGGAGAGGGAAGAGAGAGAGTATCTTGAGAGAGAGAGAGAGAGAGTAGATAATGGGAGAGGGAGTAGGAGAGGGAGAGAGAGAGGGGGATGGGAGTGTGTGTAAGAGAGAGAGTAGGGAATGAGATAGAGTGTGAGAGAGAATAGGTGTGGTAGAGAGAGAGAGAGAGAGAGAGTAGGGGATGGGAGAGAGATAGAGTAGAGAGGGAGAGAGAGTGAGAGAGAGAGAGAGTAGGTGGTGGGAGAGGGAGTGAGAGAGGGAGAGAGAGGGGAGATGTGAGTGTGTGTGAGAGATCTAGAGAGTAGGGGATGGGAGAGAGAGAGGGGGGATGGGAGTCTATGTTTGTGAAAGATAGATTAGGGGATGGAAGAGGGGAGAGAGAGATAGTAGGGGATGTGAGAGAGAGTGAGAGAGCAAGTAGGTGGTGGGAGAGGGAGTGGGAGAGGGAGAGAGAGAGGTGGGGATGGGAGTGAGTGTAAGAGAGAGTAGGGGGTGGCAAAGAGAGAGTACAGTATGGGAGAGAGAGTGACAGTAGGGGATGGGAGAGAGTGTGAGAATGAGAGAGAGAGTAGGGGTGGAAGAGAGAGAGTAGGGGATGGGACAGAGAGAGTAGGTAGTGAGAGAGGGAGTGGGAGAGGGAGAGAAAGAGAGAGAGGAGGATGAGAGTGTGCAAGTGAGAGAGAGAGAGAGAGTAGGGGATGGGAGAGGGGAGAGAGAGTAGGGGATGGGAGAGGAGAGAGAGAGGGGGGATGGGAGTGTGTGTGTGTGTGTTTGAAAGAGAGAGAGTAGCCCAAGAGAGAGAGTAGGGGATGGGAGTGTGTGTGTGTGAAAGAGAGAGAGTAGCCTGAGAGAGAGAGAGTAGGGGATGGGAGAGAGAGTAGGTGGTGGGAGAGGGAGTGGGAGAGGGAGAGATAAGGGGGATGGGAATGTGTGTAAGAGAGAGTAGGGGATGGAAGAGAGTGTGAGAATGTGAGAGAGAGAGTAGGGGGTAGCAGAGAGAGAGAGTAGAGAGGGAGAGAGTGAAAGTGTGAGAGAGAGAGAGTAGGCAGTGGGAGAGGGAGTGAGAGAAGGAGAGTGAGTGAGAGAGAGTAGGAGATGGGAGAGGGGAGAGAGAGAGATAGAGAGAGAGTAGGGGATGGGAGAGAGAGTAGGCAGTGGGAGAGGGAGTGAGAGAGGGAGAGAGAGGGGGGATGGGAGTGTGTGTAAGAGAGAGAGTAGGGGATGGGAGAGAGTGTGAGAGTGTGAGAGAGAGTAGGGGTGGCAAAGAGAGTAGGGGATGGGAGAGAGAGTGAAAGTAGGGGATGGGAGAGAGAGAGAGTAGAGAGGGAGAGAGTGAGAGAGAGATAGTAGGCAGTGGGAGAGGGAGTGGAGAGAGAGAGAGGGGGGATGGGAGTGTGTGTGAGAGATCTAGAGAGTAGGGGATGGGAGAGGAGAGAGAGGGGGGATGGGAGTGTATGGGTGTGTGAAAGAGAGAGTAGGGGATGGGAGAGGGGAGATAGAGAGAGAGTAGCCCAAGAGAGAGAGAGTAGGGGATGGGAGAGAGTGTGAGAGTGTGAGAGAGTAGGGGTGACAAAGAGAGAGAGTATAGAATGGGAGAGAGAGAGTGAGAGTAGGAGATGGGAGAGAGTGTGAGAGAGAGTAGGGGATGGGGGAGAGAGAGTGAGAGTAGGGGATGGGAGAGAGAGAGAGAGAGTAAAGAGGGAAAGAGTGAGTGAGAGAGAGATAGTAGGCAATGGGAGAGGGAATGGGAGAGGGGGAGAGAGAGGGGGGGATGGGAGTGTGTGTGAGAGATCTAGAGAGTAGGGGATGGTAGAGGAGAGAAAGGGGGCATGGGAGTACATGCGTGAGAGAGAGAGAGAGTGGGGGATGGGAGAGGGGAGAGAGAGTAGCTCGAGAGAGAGAGTAGCAGATGGGAGAGTGTGTGAGAGATCTAGAGAGTAGGGGATGGGAGAGGAGAGAAAGGGGGCATGGGAGTGCATGAGAGAGAGAGAGTAGGGTATGGGAGAGGGGAGAGAGTAGTTCAAGAGAGAGAGTAGTAGATGGAAGAGAGAGAGTAGGTGCTAGGAGAGGGAGCGGGAGAGGGGGAGATAGACGAGGGGGAAAGGACTTTGTATAAGAGAGAGATAGTAGGGGATGGGAGAGAGTGTGAGAGTGTGAGAGTAGGGGGTGGTAGAGAGAGATGAGAGTAGGGGATGGGAGAGAGAGAGTAGGTAGTGGGAGAGGGAGAGCAAGAGAGAGAGGATGATGAGAGTGTGTGAGTGAGAGAGAGAGTAGGGGATGGGAGAGGGGGGAGAGAGAGAGTAGCCTAAGAGAGAGAGAGAGAGTAGGGAATGGGAGAGAGAGTAGGTGGTGAGAGAGGAAGAGCAAGAGAGAGAGTAGGGGATGGGAGAGGAGAGATAGAGAAAGAGAGAGCAGGGGATGGGAGAGGAGAGAGAGAATGAGAGTGAGTAGGGGATGGGAGAGGAGAGTGAGTGAGAGAGTAGGGGATGATAGAGAGTGAGTGAGAGAGAGAGTAGGTAGTGGGAGAGGGAGTAGGAGAAGGAGATCAAGAGAGAGAGAGAGTAGGGGATGGGAGAGGAGAGAGAGTGAGAGAGAAAGTATGGGATGGGAGAGGAGAGAGAGAATAAGAGAGAGTAGGGGATGAGAGAGGAGAGAGAGTAGGGGATGGGAGAGAGTGAGAGAGAGTAGGTGATTAGAGAGGGAGAGCGAGAGAGAGAGAGAGAGAGAGTAGGGGATGGGAGAGGAGAGAGAGTGACAGAGAGTAGGGGATGGGAGAGGAGAGAGAGTGACAGAGAGTAGGGGATGGTAGAGGAGAGATAGAGTGAGAGAGAGTAGGGGATGGGAGAGGAGAGAGAGTAGGGAGAGAGAGAGTAGGGGATGGGGGATGGTGGGCTAGGGAGAGATTTATTTTCACATAGTGCATATGTACTTTATAGTGTGTATGCACTATAGTGTATATGCACTATGTGAAATCACCAAAAAATGGTCATAAAGCAAGTTTGGGTCCCTACTAATCCATATTCTACTTTTTGTCTATTGTGCATTCTGTTGTTTTGATAAAAAACATGGGTTTCAAGCCGTTGGAATTTAGCAAACACTATTTGAAGGCTTTTTGAATATTCTTTCTATAGAAAAGGTTAGTGCAGTCCTTTTTAAATATTGTTTGTTGATATATAGAGACAAATTTGATTATAATTTGACATGTTATTTAATATATAGTGAATTCATTGAAATTTGTATGTCTGAATGAATTGTTATTTGGAAATGGTTAGAAATTTGGCAAGTTGTTTAATATATATTCTGTATTCATTGAAATAATTGTAATTTTTATATGTATTTGAATGATTTGTAATTTGCAAATTGTAAGGAAACCTAGGAAATTCTAGTTTGGGGGCATGTATCAGAGACTCTCAAGGAATAATAGTGACTATTACAACTTCCTCTTTACCTACTAGTGCAAATAATATGGAAGAAGTTAAAGCTCTACTTCCTAGCCTCATACTAGCTAGGCAAGGTAATTATCAAAGGTTGCATATTGAAGGAGATTCATTAGTAATTATAGATGCTTGTATACATAGAAAAGTATACTCATGGAAATTAACATATATCTTTAGTCAAGTTTAGAGGCTTCTAGATGAATTCCAAGATGTTTTCATCTCACATAAATTTTGGGAAGGTAACCAAGTAGATGATTATCTATCAAATTTGGGTTATTATGGGTTGTTATTTTCATCACTACACCCATTCTCTATGATTGAAAAGTATGATCTTAAATGATTAATAGAAGTTGACATGATGACTTGCTTGCATCCACATCATTACTCTAAGCATAATCTAGTATAGTCAGTATATGTTGAATTTATTAATCAAGGGGAGCATTTTCTATGTTTCATGTGAAACATTTGGGTAATTATGCTTAAGTCTAGAAGTACAGGTTGCAGACCTTTCAAAGGACACACTTCATGCAATTTTCACATGGCTTTTATGATGTGAAACTAATTGCAGATTGTCACCATAAATAAGGTTTATATGGATAGGGATTCACCATATTTTCTAATAAGTGCCTTCATCATCACATATTTCTTTAAATTATTTATCTAGCTCTAGTTTACACTTTTCTCATTTGACATGAAAATGTCAAAAGTGATTGATGTCTCTATTTCCTGCAAAATGTGTCACAAACAACACCGTGTTTTTCTGCCAAAGAATTATTGCATATGGATTCCTCTTAGACTCAATGAAAATGTGTTACCATATGATGTGGATGATGCTATTCTTGATTCGATGTTTATTGTCCATTCCTCTATAGTTTGGTGAGCCGTCAATCAAGTTATTGGAGAAGAATTTATGGTTTCTTTAGCGCTACATTTCTTATATCTGTCAAACATGGTTTCCATCTTCCTCTCTAATGCTATGGATTTAATTCAATCTTCTCTACTTCTTCAGTCACTAGCTCACAAGGTAATATGGCCTCATTTTATTGTTGATAATAAACTAACTATGGCTATGCAAAACTATGATCTTTGGAGTGGTATGACTCTGGTGGGGGGTTTATGTTCACATTCATAGTTGCTTCACAATGATGAATGCTTTGTTATGTTTGAAGCCATTAAAAGGGAAATTGACAAGCCCACCTCTTCCCAAATAAAAGCTGCACTTCAGGCCACCTCTCGTGGTTTAGACTTTCAACTAGTTTAGAGAGTAAAGAAAGTTGGGTATGCTCTCTTAGATTTGCAAATGTTTTTTTAATTTTCTTTACAGTTAGGGTCCAAGTATGGGGACTTCAAATTTTCAAATTGATGAAAGGAATTCCTAGGATTATCTATTTGCACCAGCAATACCATCCTCACATAACACAATACAAGCTGGGTCTAGATGGTCACCCAAATCATTAGAGGTGGCATGTTCTGGATGGGATCCTAAGAGCACTCATGGTTGGGGCTGGACTTCAATAGAATGCATTACTGTAAGTGCACAAGGTGTCACAAATTGTGGTAATAACCAAGAGATGATGGACATGAATAATAAGGTAAACAAGGGTTCTCATGGATGTGATGATATGGAGGAGTGAATAGTGAAATGTGTTTTTTTTTTTTTGGTATTTTGCTAGATAATCTATAGATTTGAACATCAGATGTGATAGTAATTAGGTTTTGAAAATTCAAAGTGTATTCTTGGGAGGTAGTTGATACTCCTTAATGTATTTGTGTAATGTTTTTAATAGTGTCCAAAAATGCAATTTCGGAAACTATATCGATGTAATTAAAAGGGATGACATTGGGTTTTCTTACTGATTCTTTCCTAGCTAATCTATTTGAATTAGATTTATATATCAATATTATAGTGGCTTTCCACTTTTGCCTAAAAAAAATGTTCATGATGAGAAAAAATAGATTGTTATTATAAAAATTGAATGAATCTATACAGAGAGAGATCATCTTTATAAAAGAGATCAAAAACCTAAAAGGTAAAACCTAGGTTGCATAAAAATAAGTAATAAAAGAATTAGTTAATATATGCATAAAGTTTAGCTTAAGTAAAATAGAGATAATAAGTGAATAATTAAATCAATATGATTCAATTAATAAGAAAATACTTTCTCACTCTAACACCCCCCTTAAGATAAACTTAGGGAGTAGCTAATAACCTAGAAGCTACTACTGAAAGTAAATTTGGATCCCAACAACAAGGCTTGATGAGGTACCCAAGCACAACCAAATCTCTAAAAAGAGGAGAAATAGAGAAAACCACATGAGAAAAACCCTAATTTAAAGAGAGATGGAAATAATATTGAAAATAACTTTTGAAGTACTAAAGAAGCCTCCAAACTAGGGAATGCCCCAAAAGATAGGAACAAAAGATAATCATGAAGAACACCACTAAAACATGAAACTACAAACACTATCAAACTACTAATCTAAAGAACCTTCACTGTATAGAACATGACCAAGTAGAGAAGACTATGTCTAAAGATCTAACCAATCATAGATGGAAGGTATCTTCATGGCCTCCAAAACTAGAAATGAAAGAATGCCTATATGGTAAATGATCCATCTCACTAAAATGCATAGGTATCTAGCCACTACAATCACCTTGTACATAAGATCAAATATTGAATACATAGGTTACTCCGTAGAACTAAGAAATCAATAGAACCAACATAACCCCACTATAATGATGAGAGGTAAGACATGACCATTAAAATTGAATGCAATATCTTATGTAGAAAGAAGAGCTAGGAACATCGAGAGTGAAAAAAAGTACAAATGCCTATAATGACATGTGTCATCAACAAATTATGAGGCTAATATTATGGAAGGAACACTCACTTGACAAAGGAAGATGAAAAAAATGGACAACATGAAACCCCCAAGGAACTTTATATTAATGTAGTGTGAGTACAAAAAAACAAAAAGATGTGTTAGATCCCAAAATGCAATAGAGTGGCACTTTATCTCAGTGCATTTACAAAAATACTACAACAAGATGTCAACAAAGATCAAAAGAGACATAAGGCTATTACAAGAGAGAGTACAACCCATGAAAAATCATCTAAAGAAACAAAATCAATCTCTAGACATTGAACAACCAAGATATCCACCAAAATACAAAAAAGAAAAAAGCTGAATGGGATGTACTTGGAGCAAAATTTGAAAAAATAGATTGTCTCAAGATATCTCTCCTGAAGTACAAAATAGAACCTTTGACTTTTAATGCATAAAATAGAAACCAAACAACATTAAAAGTTCAAATAAATTATACCATCATGATGGACTTGGTATCAACTTTCTAACAATATCTTATTTGTGAAAAACATAGTCTGGACAAGCAAGTTACAACAAAAAAACCACAAGTAGGTCAAAAAAGAGTTAGAAGGACAAAATAAAAAATCATCACCTTGGGAAGTGTGTTTACAAGTACCATAAATTACCTCAATAAGTGTGCTAGGTCATAATAGGAACTATCTTGGGAAGTGTGTAGGTTCTATACCAAAAGTGCCTCAAGATGCATGTCAATCCATACTTGAATTACCTTGAAAAGTGTGTTAGCTATGTAGAAAAACTATCTTAATCTCTATGCCAAAAAAAACAACTTTGTACCAAAAAAAATTGATTTCTGTGTCAAAAAAATTTATTTTTTGTGCCAAACAAATCTCAATTTTTGGGCCAAAACATCTCAATTTATGTGCCCAAAAGCCTCAATTTTTGATATGAAAGATCTCAATTTTTGTGCCAAAAAAAATTAAAATCACCACATCAGGAAGTGTGCATAATATGAGAGTGATATTTTTTGCCTCAGATTCTAACTGTGTCAAAATTGGACAAATTCTATATGAAAATAATGGTTTTCGGGTGCTCTAAGCTCAACGGTGATGTCAATTTGGGCTTAAAGTGCACCAAAAATTAGTGACTCCTCCAAATCCAATACAAAAATCATCTAGAAAATGAAACAGTTTAAAAGAAAAAGCACAGATTTGAAATCCAAGGAAAACCTCTCATAAATAGAATGTGGGCATGAAGATCTAGAACTTTGATACCATGTTGAAGTTGATGAAAGATCAACCCCACAACTCCTAAGAATCACTTGCATGAAAACACATATCACAAAAAGAGAGAAGCAAAAGCTATAGAGGCTAGAATTCCCAAATCCATAGATGAGACATTCTTGATGAGAAAAAATGAGATTGCTATTATCAAAACTAAATGAATGTATACAAAGAGATATCATCCTTATAAAGGATATCAAAACTCTAAAAGGTAAAGCCTAGGTTGCATAATAATAGTTAATACAATCTAATTAATTATTATATTCCTAAAGTATAGCTTAATTAAAATAGAGATAATAAGTGACTTAATAATTAAATAGATATAATCTAATTAATAAGAAAATACTTTATTACTCTAACAATAATTATCAAGACCATTCATGCAATAGTTATACCAATAACACGAAATGAGCCTTCCTTTTATAGCATGTGCTAAAAGTGGTAACATAACGAATCCCTGAAGGCTGGCACAAAGCCAATTTCAATAGAGCCTCCAAGGGCAACCCTGGCTCTTCGGGTAGTGGAGGTGTTCTCCCGCTGGGATTCCAAACCAATCATTTTGCGAAAGTGAATGCCGCGTGCAATGTTGTAAAATTGGCTTTTGAAATTGGTGTTACCAATTTATGCCTCGAAGGGTATTCGAATAGCATTATAAAGTGCATCATTGGAAACTCACATCCATCATGGACAATTGTAAATCTAATTGATGAGACACATGAGACCTCACCAAAGTTAATAGAATCCACGTCACTCATATTTTCTAGGAAGAAAACTCAGTTGCTGACAGGTTTGTGAACATTAGGGTCAACGCAGACCAAAAAATGACTTGGCATCCCAAAATTTGTTTGCCGGTAGACGTTAAAAGTTTGATCAATTTGGACAAGATCCAAGTAAGTATGGATAAAATCAAGCTATAATTATGATTATGAAGGTTTTAAGAAATAAGGGTACTTTTCAAAATGGAAGCATGGGAAATCATAACTATAGTGATTCATTATTGATTAATTGACACACTTTGTGGGTTGTTTTTCACACTCGCTTCAGGAGCAATAGTAGGGCTATTTTTCTTTGTTTATTGCTTACTCTTAGAGGCCCCTTTCAGTCACAGAGTGAGGAGCACATGAGTAAAGAGGGAGTGCAATGTGCATAAATGGTAGGTGAAAGGTGCATAAAGGAGTCGGTGGGAGATTTTCAGAAATGGAGAAGTAGGGAGAAAGTGTGGGAAAAGCTAGAAGAGGGTGGGGTTACCAATTATATCATGAAGTTGCATGGATTCAATTAGGAGGTGACCAAAAGTATGGTGGGGTCCTAGAAGGATGGTAGGGTGAAGGTGAATGGGGTCTACTTTTGGATAACAGAGGAGGTAATTGCAACTGTCACCAAAATCCCTATCGAGGGTTTTAAATTCTTCAAGGATAAGAAGCTCTCGACCAATGTAGTTAGGGACTTTGTGGAGAGTGAGAAGGAATTGAAGGTGCTGAGAAATATTGACACCTACTATGTCCCCGACTCCATGAAGAAGCGGTGGAGGTATGTTCAGAGAGCTATTATCAAGTACATCACGTTGGGCCCTAGGTTTAATAGAGCTCAAACCCACCACTTTGTTATATTGAATCATTTCTGGCATAATACTAATATTTCCTTTCCACATTATCTGTTAACCTCTATGAGCAAGGCAGTGGACAGCTTCAAAAAGAAGCCCACCGCAAACTCAGCTCTACACAAGGGGCTATTGTTGCTTATCCACAAGCACTTCAAGGCTCAGACTATAAGCATCACTCCCCCTCAAGTAGAGAATGTGGAGTCTGGTAGTTCTAGTTACTCCTCTAACTCAGATGAAATTCAGAGCCTTAGCTCTGAGGAAGGAGAGATCTCTTCTTCAGGGAAATTAGTGACTCAACAAGCTAAAAAATAGCCCTCCCCCATAACCCCTAGCAGAAAAAGACCTAGAGATCTTGGGTAGAAGCCTCCCGAGAAGGATGAGGAGGGAGACAATGATGATGAGGAGGAGCCAGAGTCTAAGGAGGTGGTTAAGGAGACACAGAAGGAAATTAAGGATGAAAGTGGAAGGAAGAAACACAAGAGGGAGAGTTTGGAGGAAGTGCGCTGAGGAGGCGTTTATGCTGCCCCTATCTCCTGTCCACCTCCAAGCCCAACCTGAGGAGAAAAAAGAGGAGAATGTAGGGTATGCAGAAGGGGAAGTGTAGGTCAATGATAGGAGGAAAGCTTGGATAAACTTTAATGTCAAGACTTCAAAGATGGGCATCTTCAAGGAGGCCATGAATCCCCAAATCCTCATGGAAAATCAAGAGGAACAATGGCTAGAAGAACTCATTGACCCAATGATAGTGGCTTTTTTGGACAAATCTAGGGAAACAGGGATGAACCTCTTGAATAATGCTCATAACAGCATGATTGAAAATTTTAGATCAATCAAATGGCTTTTCCATGAGTTGGAGGAGGTCAAAAAATAGGTGAGACATATTGAGGTAACAAGGAATGGGATGGATGCTAACAGGAGGATGGATTCAGCTGATAAGCTCAGTCTAGTAGAAAGAAGGATACACAACCTAGGGAACTACAACCACAACCTTGCGAATCAGATGTTCTCTTTGTTAAGCTCCTTTAACAACAACATTATCTCTCTTACGGGCTGGATCAAAGATAGAGAAATGTAGGACGATGAGGAAGGAAAAGATAGGGATGAAACCAAAATGAAGGATGACTTTGCAAAGGACAACACCATTCCTGATGAGAACCAACGGGACCAAAGGGCGCGACAGCTGGAAGTGAAGGAGAATCAACTGGCCTTCGAGGCTGCTTAGGTTATGCAAGAGCTAGAGTGAAAGAGTGAGGAATAAATCTCGCCTGTTCTTTTGTTTTTCTTTGTCTTTTGGCTTTTGTTCTGACTTTAGACCATGGTATTACTTGTCTTTTTTCCTGGTCTTTTCTCAGAACTCTACTTTTTGGCTGGGCTTTATGCTTATTATCAGCCTCTAAACTTATACTTTTTTGACTGAGCTTTCACGCTTATTATCAGCCTTATATGTTTTAACTATTGGGTTGCAGGATCCCTGTAAAACCTGTTTATCTAATAAAAAACATAATGAATCCCTAGAGAAATATAATATGGAGGTTTCATTGTTGAAAATGATGACAAATTTCCAATGAGTACCCTTTTCAAGCATAAGATTTTAGTGAAATCTTAAAATAATTTCATGTTTAAATAAGCATAACATGACTTATGCTCAAACAATCACACCCACTTCACTCAGTAATAGAAAAATGTTCATCTTAGCTTATTAGAGCCCCTCTAATCCTGTTCTTTAAAAATAACCAAGGGAAACCTCTAATGTTCAATTAATTTTTTACAATATTCCTCCTAATCTACTAACATTTGATCTCAAGGGACAAACCATTATTTATTGATCCTTGACACATGTAAACCTTAGGATCTCACTACTACTTTTAGATTCTATTCTTTATAGTCCACTACGTATATTATCACACATATCCATTGGATTTACAAAGTCTGGAGCACATAATGAAGCATTGTAATACCTAGAATTGTTACATCTTTTGAATATTTTCAATCCTCCTAGATTCCTATCAATTAGGTGACATCAGTTAGGCTCCAAAGTGGGTCTGGCTAAAAAATATTTCAAACTCAAACATGTGACACTTTGATATGATCCATCTAACATGATGCATTGATTGGATTCAAAAATCGATTGGTAATTGATCAATTAAAACTCATTTTCACCTTTTTGAAAATTGTGATTTTCTACTAGGAGGCCTCTAAGTCGGCCTTAAAAAATGAATAAATCAAGCAACCAAGATCTACAACCTTGCATTCATGTTCTCTAGTGCATACTCTTTTTTTTTGCAAAATCTTGCCTTATGACAATTATTCAATCAAAAGATATAGACTAAAAAAGTTTCCCTTTTCAACTTCCCTGCAAGAAAACACATTAAAAAACAATAAAATGCATTTGGTTTTGACTTTGAAAATTTGTCAAATGACCACTTGGGGATATGAAGCCTAGCACATTGGTATAATTTTATGTGGAGATTATAAGTTTGAAAATTGGGCTCATGACAAATATTTTGGAAAATTTGGCAAGTGTGTGATGTTGGGATCTCATAATTGCAAAACTAAGAATGTTGATAATAATTTTTTTTGTAAGTGGAATGGACCTAAGAAATTGTGTAAATGGATTTGTCAAGGCTTGAAAACTAGCACACTAGAAGTGATTTTAGTATAGATTATAGTGGTGAAATCCATTTAGGCTCATATATCATGATTTCAATGTTATAGCATCTTGAACATGCCTCCTGACAAAACTACACATTCGCTTACTAGTAAAATGTTAGAAATTGTATTTGGATTCACAATTGAATACTAGTCAAATGGATTTGTCATAGGCTCAATTGGAACATAACAAGTCTATGACCCCTAGAATGCAATGCAAAAAGATTTTTTTCAATAGAGTCAACTAGGTCAAAGATATAACTAGTCAAATAGGGATTCCTAGAATTCTAACAAATGTGCATCAACATGACAACAATGAAAAATCAACTTTGAGTGATTCAAAACCTTGTCAAAACATATCAAAATGACTTGCAATCTGAAACATAGATTCTCTAATATGCATCTAGACACTCCCAAATTGGCGAGTTATGAAACTTAACTTGGTGTAAGATATTTAAATTCAAACTGGCCTTCTAATTATTGCTCGACACTTGGACAAAAATGTAGATTTGAGACACTGAAAATGACACTTCACAAAATGACTCTAAATGATAATTTATCATCATGAAACACATGAATATGTCAAGTGAAAGGTGTGGAATAACTGAAACACATCATAGGCCTCAAAATGGCAACTAAGTGCTTATGCATGAAAAGCTCTTATAGGGGTTCAATTAGTAAAGATTATCAATATGGTACTCAAAATTCACTTGCAATTTTGAGTCCCATCACATCCAAAAGTGGGGAGGGAAGCTAACACTGCAATCAAGAAATTTCAAACCACTTTACCATAGGTTAGCATTGACATAAAAAATCAAGAATTGAATAGTCTCAATAGATAATTTATGTTAGTTCATTTAGTCAAAAGAGTCTACTATATTTTAGGGAAGCATAAATTGTTATCAGACATCTTCTTCACAATTAAAGGCTTAAAAAGATATGAATGATCACCATAGTTAAGAATCATTCCAAACCCAATTATCCAAGAGAATAATATACTAAAACTCCTATTCATTCAAAGATAAAAAATTATAGGTTCACTTTGGAAGAAAAGGACCCTCTAATTTATAATACTCATTCAAGGTTACACAAGTTTCTAGTGTTGTATGAATTCTATTTTATAAAATTATTAACAAACCATTTTCTAGCCTTTGTCCTTTTAAAAATAATTCATAGTCATATATAATAAATCCTTAGGGATTCAAAGCAAGATAAAAGGTGAATTTATCATCATTTTATGAGAAATGATGTTGAATCCTTCTATATCCATTCCCATTTTTATAGAGATGGCTATAGTGGGGGACATCACTTCCCATAAACTAATGATAGATGCACATTTTTCTTGCATAAAAGTGAGAAGGAAATAAAAGTAAAAATTTATATGAAGAGGACCATTAATTAACCAAAAGAGATTTATATTCCACCATTTGAGAAATAGTTAAATACATTCAATAGTTTTATCAAAGTATACAAGCTTAATTGAGGAGACCCAATGATCTATTGTTACATGGAGCCTAATCAGACTTAGAGGTTAATTTTCTACCACATTGTTTGGCATAGTTTCCCCCCATATTTTTTTTTTATGGGAGTTGGTCAAGGAAAAGTGCCCCTTGTGAGATATTGGGGAAGAGCCCGTAGTGTGCTCCTTATCACAATATAGGGTGAGGTTGAGGGGCAAAATTTTGTGAGACCAAAAATTGACTTAATAATTATAAAAGGCACTGAGAGTTATTTTTGTGTTGGATGACATTTTCTAGCCTAAATTTTTAATTGGCACTAGTCTTGTATAAATAGCTTTGGGTTAGGGATTTTATAATGTATGTTGATTTAGTAGCTTCTTATGGTAGTATTATGTTAGGAATTGCATATTGTAATCAGCTTGAAATCAGTGGATAATAATATTAAATTTTTTTTTGGTGAACATATCCCATGCATTGGGTGAACCACGTTGAATCTTTATGAATTTTGTTTTCTTACGTGTGCTTTATTCCTTTTTTTATTATTTATATTTACATATTATTGTTAATTTTGTCAATATAATCCTAACATGATCATCACAAAGATATTCCACAAAACATCATTACATAATTTGAAGTATTAGAGAAAATAATAATTCTAAGTTGAAAGATGACCCTATTTTCCAAAAAAATAGATAAAATGTTTCACCCTATCAGCTTGCTAGGATAACAACTTCTCTTACATATGTAATTATAGTAGTGTTGGTGATGTCCTATCCAATGACACTAGCTTCAATATAAAAATTCTAGCAATTTTCCTCAATGACATTATAAACATCAAAGAAAATCATAAGTTATTGCATATTCCTTTCCAAGAAAGCTTATTGGACATAGAACCTTATAAATATCTAGAGAAAAAAAATGGGATAGGTATGGACTAGTTGATTATGTAGCATGAGGACCCCATACTTTTTAGCCCTAGGGATGGTGATATCATCCCTAATATTGAGCACAACTCTATCCAAATCAAAAGAATATCCTCAATAATAAGTCCCTACAAAGCTTGTCAATATTATCCAATTCTTTGAAAAGATGCATTGTAATACATATTTACATATATGGGATGTCAAGGTTGGCTTGAAAGTAGTCTTTGCAATGGACAAATTGGTCACCAAGACTCTTTAGGATGATCATCTAGACAAACATAGTTTTAACTATTATAATTTGGAAAATTCTACTAAAAGTAATTTGAGTATAGAAGGTCATTTTCTTATTGAAAATACATATCTTAATGTGAATTTCCATGGCTAGAAGAAAGGAACTTAAAGAATTAAATACAAAACAAAGACTAGAGTAGACCTAATTAAGCTTCAACTATAAATCTTATTTATATTAATGATGAATAAATCTTTAAGATTAAGACATGTATGTCATCATCACAAAAAAGTAGTGGCTAATGAAAAAATAATCATCAATGCTTTGAGGTATGGTAGGGCCAAAAGGAAAAGAAAGGGCAAAAATAAAGATAACAAGGATAGAAGTCATACTAGGTAGAGAAGAATGAGTGGAAAACAAATCTTTCCAAATATTATCTTACCTTATTAATAATGGATGTCAGATAAAGGTAATATTTCTCTATCAACCCTTTAAGCTTACTTACCTTATGAATCATTTGTAGGAAAAGGTAGAAGATAATTTTAAAGAGAATAAGTAATGCCTTGCTAGCTAATATATAGATTCAATTATAACCTTGTTGACCCCTTTATTAGCTAGCTCATCTTCTCTATGATTACTCTCCCTATATATATGATTGATAGTTGTCCTATTAAAACTATTTATAACATAAATATCCCTTGATAAAAAAGAATCAAGTTTCAAATTAGGCATGCCACCATTACAAAGTTGATGTAGGAGCATCTTGCATAATGAAAAAGGGGGTGTGATAAAAAAAAATTATGGAGAGAGAAAGTGATGAAAATTAGAGGAAAAATAAAAATAAATAAAAAATAGAAAAAAGGAGAAAAAGAGGAATTTCTATTTTCAAGGTGCATAGGTGGCGTAAATAGAAAAATAATAAAAATAGTTGTCATTCCATTTATAGAGGTGTGTAGGTGGCTTCTTAGAAGTTTGTGGAAAGTTCCTTAAATCATGTATGAAATATTTGTTGTGATCCACAAATGAAATGTAATTTTCTAATTGGCCACATAGTGGTGCTTAGTTGTATTTGGGTGGGAACTCAATATTTATTTTAAGGTAGTTGTATTTACCTTTTATCCTACATTGGTTGTGTTTGTAACATCTTTGATGTTAAGTGCCTATTTAAGCAAGGCTTATGATCATTTCTAATCAAGCTCTTCAAGTGTAAGCTCTGTTAGTGAAGCTCTCATGGTGTAATCTCTTGTAAACAAGATTGGAGGTGAAAGATCTTAGTGTCTAAGATCTTGTGAGGAAGTTTCTTCTTGGTGAAGCTCTTCTTTGTGGACGTTCTCTTGGTGAAGCTCTTGGATTGAAGACTCTTCTTGTAGAAGTGATTAGTTGGAAGCTCTTGGTTTGGAAGCTTTCTTTTTGGAAGCTCTCTCATATTGTAAGAATTTGGAGTTCTCTCATTTGGAGAATATTGTAATGAATTTCAAGTATTAATGGATTCTTTATGAAGCATTTTATCTTTTCTTTGTCTCCATATTTTTGCATTCTTGGTTGTGAGTTGGTAAGGGTGGTGTGGCCCTTCGTCAAATGGTATCAAAGTGGGAGTTCTTGAGTATGTGGAAAAATCACCGAACATGAGGCATTTTGCACCAAGACCTTGTGTTGGGTGAAGGTTGTCAAGAAGGAGTTCTTGATTGTGTAGATCGATCATCAATTGTGAGGTAGTTTGCACAACGTGCTTGTGTTGCATGAAGTTTTTCTTATGAAGACTTGAGCATGGAGAAGAGAAAGAAGAAGATTACTTTTGTGATTGGATGGATTCTAAGGATTCCTAGACTTGAGAAAATTAGAGCAAGAAATCAAGAGACATTACAAGTTTCATTCTTTGATTTATAGAAGCAAGTGAATGAATTAGAAGCTGAGTTGCAAAAGAGACGAGCATATTACTAGAAAAGAGATGTTGACAATTCTTTGGATGTGGAAAATAAAGAAGATCTAGTGAACTATCACACATGCAATACAAAAGAAGAGCAAGAGGATGAAGAATAAAATATTTGTGAACCTAAAGTTGAAGAAGATGAAAGAGAGGAGGAGGAGCATGAAGATGATTTGAAGATTGTAGAAATGGAGGAAGAGTATAGTGCCTTAGTTCAAGATAAAGCAAGTGAAGCAGTTACATGCATTATTGATGACATGAAAGAGGAAAGAAAAGATGAATATATCAAAGAGGTAAATTCTTATGAATCATGGGATGTTGAATATAAAATGAGTTTGAAAGATAATGATGATGGTTTACATGAGGATCTTGTTAGTGATGTTTGGTATGCAAAAAAAGATTGGTATGGTGTTGTTGAGCTTATTACAGGTGTGATTAATTCAACAAGATTGAGGAGGATGAGAGTTATACTTGGATAGATTTAATTGTAGAGGAGTATTTTTAGAAACAGACACTTGTTTTAGCTAGGTATTGGAAAAGAAGAAAGAAGGAAATATATCGACAATAGATACTTGTACCAATGAGGTTTTGGAAGAGAAGAAAAGAGGAATGTCATTGTCAGTTGCTTCATTTTATGAATTCATATCTACAAAATTTTTCCTACCATGGGTTTTTGATGTAGGAGCATCTTGCATCACAAAAAAAGGGGTGTGATAAAAAAAAAATTGTGGAGAGAGAAAGTGACAAAAATTAGAGGAAAAAAAATAAAAAATAGAAAATAGAAAAAAGGAGAAAAAGAGGAATTCCTATTTTCAAGGTGCATAGTTGGCATTAATAGAAACATAAGAAAATAATTATCATTCTATTTATCAAAGTTTGTATGTGGCATCTTAGAAGTTTGTGAGAAGTTCCTTAAATCATGTATTTAATATTGTTGTGATCCACAAAGAAAATGTAATTTTCTAATTGGCCACATAGTGGTGCTTAGTTGTATTTGGGTGGCAATTTAATATTTATTTTAAGGTAGTTGTATTTACCTTTTATCCTGGATTGGTTGTGTTTGTACCATATTTGATGGTAAGTTCCTATTTAAGCAAGGCTTATGATCATTTGTAATCAAGCACTTCAAGTGTGGGCTCTTTTAGTGAAACTCTCATAGTGTAATTTCTTGTAAGCAAGCTTGGAGGTGAAAGATCTTAGTGTGTAAGATCTTGAGAGGAAGTTTCTTCTTGGTGAAGCTCTTCTTTGTGGAAGTTCTCTTGGTTAAGCTCTTAGTTTGAAGACTCTTTTTTGTGGAAGTTATTAGTTGGAAGCTTTCTTTTTGGAAGCTCTCTCATATTGTAATAATTTGGAGTTCTCTCATTTGGAGAATATTGTAATGAATTTCAAGTATTAATGGATGCTTTATGAAACATTTTATCTTCTCTTTGTCTCCATATTGTTGCATTCATGGTTGTGAGTTGGTAAGGGTGGTGTGACCCTTTGTAAAAAGTGTATTATTAATAATAACAAAGTCCTTTTAAATCTCATGATTTTGTATACCCAATTAACAACATAGGAGCACTCCTTTGATTAAAGTTGCAAGTTGTTCTTCATTTTTAGAAGCCATCCCTATGGCCTTAGCACTACAAGATAGTTTATTTCCTTGACTATCATGAATGTAAGATCCAATCCTTGCTATACCCAAGTTTCTTGATGAAGCCCCATTAAAATTTATGTAAAACTAACCCAATTTGGATAGCTCCCATTCACATTTATTTCTTTTATCTTTCCCTATAACACCCTCTTTCCATAGAAGGGAGTAATCCTCAAATCTGGCCATTTCAATCTCATTTTCTCATCCCATGAGGAATTTTTAAGGTCATTACTAGATTGTAAGTTTTTTCTATTGAGATTTTGAATCATCAATGCTTCCATTTTAATAGTTAATTATTCACTGGTTAATTTTGGTCCTTTGAATATTATTTATTTCTCCATTTCCATAATTCCCATATCATAATTGAGGGGATCATGATCTATAAGCCTTTAAATACATAATTGTTTTTAAGTAATGGCCAAGCCTAAAACATACTATGAATAGTCAATGGCAAGGCTATTTTAATCCCAACTTTTCAAGCAACCATACCCAACATTGATAAGAATACTCACAAAAAAGAAGGATATGATTAGTTCTTTCTTTGACTTTATCACATAATGAGAATCTTCTAGGACCTTTAGAACCTATTTTCCTAAGCCTATTAGTTGTCAATATTTTATAATAAAGGGAAATATAGGAGAAGATTCCAGCTTTAGGAATCCATAATTTATCCAAGTATATTGACAAGGGAATTTTTTTTCTAGGCCTTAGCTTTTCTTTATAGAGATAGGTATATCCATCTATGGTATAGTAATTTCTTTTTTTAGGTTCATCCCATTCTAGTTGATATAATCTTATATTGAAAGAGATCACCCTTTTCTTAAGGATCCCTTTAAGGTTATATCATTCCTTATTTGGTATTTCAATGTATGTGAAGGATTTACATATGCATCTTAATGATATGTCCCTATTTGGTATCTCAATATAGTACTTAACATAAATTCTCCATATGCATTCGAGAGGGGATTGAGTAGTACTAAAGTAGGCTAATTCATGAAAAATAGCCTTATAGTCTCCCCAATAATTTGACCAAAATAGGGTTTATTGACCATCCCCTAGATTACAAGATATTTTTTATAGAATAATGTTTCTATTATAATATTATGTTATAAATTGTTAAACCCCCAGGGAATCCCTTAGCTATAGGAGGCTACTTTAATCTAGGTTTTTCAAATATTTTTTATTTGAATTTTTTCCCATTTTAATTGTGGGTTTTTGAACACTCTCTATATGAGTTTAGCTCCAAGGGCTTTCTTTTAGTCCTACATATTATTGATCTGAAAAATCCCATGTTCTTTGGGCCTACAAAATTTGTCCGAGGTGTACTAAATGAAGGTTTATCACCTATGTAGTGTGAGATCATCAATTTCCTTGTGTCTTTTATCCCTTCTTGCCTCGTTTATCCTTCCTCCTTTGTGGAATTGGTGTAAAAATTGATAGATCCTCTTTAGCTCCTATATTCATATCATTAAGCTTGAGGTATGATCTATCCTCCTAGGTCCTTCGTTCTTTTCATCTATCCACTTGGAATCCACTCCTTGCACTGTAATTATTATATCTTTGACTCTACACCTTATGCTAAAGATTTGGGACCTATTTTGGCATCCCAAAGGGATCTTGGAGGTTTTGGGACCTAGTTTTAAGGGGCATAGTGAGCCTCTGATTGGGACCTATTTTAGATCTCCTTTTTGAGTCACGTGTCTAGGTATGTTTAGGGTGTTAAATCATAGGTAGGTCGGCCTACAAATGTTAGTCAATTTTGGACTCTATATGAACCCTTCCATTTGCTTCATTTTCATGTTTTATCGTCAAGTGCTCAAACATCTAGAAGTTCAGGCACTCAAGAATTAAATTTATTAAGAAAGCAATCAAGGTGTTCAAGTTATTCCTCCACTAAAGGTCAAGGATTTATGCATTCAAGCTATTGAAGGAGTTTATGATAGATCTTCCATTGCATTCCCAACATTCATTATCTCCCTTCATATATTTAAGATCCATTCTTGCATATTCTATATTCATCTTTTCAAGAAACTAAATTCTTAAGGTACATTTCAAAAACATATATGCATAAAGGTTTTCATTTCATTGCAATTTCCTTTTAGGGTTTTGAAGTTGAGTCAAAGCTATTACATTTACATACTTGAGTAAATTCCAAATTCAAGAGCATATTCATAGATTTGAATTGCTTCATGTTAGATTTATCACTACTACTTGCTATAATTATATTTTAATTCAAGGTTATTTCCTAAACTAGGGTTTGACCAAGGAAACCCCCAACAACAAACAAAAAATCTCTTTATTTTGCAGGCTTGATACCTCATATTGACGAACATGTTGCACATTTGGATACCATTTTTGGCTCTCTAAAAAACTACAAAATTAAAATCAGTGACATACATAGTCAATCAAGGGTACATTGCACCCTTGACTATCCATGTGTGCCCTTGAAGATCCAATTTTCCCTTGCTAGATCTTCAAACAATTTTTGGGTTTTATCTGCCTCATAGATTTTAGTCTAGATATAGGGGTATAAATTTTTTTGAAATCATTTGATATCATATTTTTAGGTTTTTAATCTAAAAGGTATCCTCTTCTCCTTTCTATTCTCATGCTCTCCATTAAAACATTAGTTTATTTATCTAATTTTCTTAAATCCTCTCAAGGAGGTGGTGAGAGGGAAATAAATCTAATTCATTCATTAATCCTTTCCCCATTAGATTTGGATTGATAGTTTCCTTAGTATTCATCCAAATCTATTCAAAAGGGGTGGATCTTAATTTTACTCCTCTCATTTATGTGGGGTTTGTATACTTCTAGTTTCCTACCCTACACTAGGATAGAAGATAATATTATTTTACTTTATTTTTTGAACCATACTGGAAGACCAATTTAAGAAGTTTATTGAAGCATTCATGTTTCCCAATAGGAAGATTTAAACAAGAATCCTAAATGATGAGAACCAATCACCTAACAAATTTCCACGAGTACACATGGAAGAAAACATAGAATTGTGGGATAGAGACAATATGATTCATAGATTTATTGATCAATCATGTAGCTAGCATGATAAATTATATTTAATAACATCCAATATGTCTAGTTGTGAGGCATTCTAGGTTGTAGCCAATACAAATAATTACAAGTACAGAGCTCAAAGATCACCTTCGTCATCTTCCATTTATCTTCTTTTAAAATCCTAGTTCCCTTAACTTGCTTTCCTACAATAAATCCCAGCCTTTATATAGCTATCTAGACCACAAGTTGACTAGTCAGACATTTAATTACAACGTAGGTCCTTCCTTGGAGGTGTAAACCATAACTCAAGTAATGAGCATCAATTGTTCATGTGCCCTTAAGAATAGGTCCAAACACAATCAAGAAATTGAATCCTAGCAATGCAAGATGTCATATCATCATAGGAAATCATGACAAAGAAATAACACACTATGTTGGATAAAATCAAGCAAACAATAACATAAGAAAATGACCTAGAACTCAAAGCCCATGACACATGAACTCATACACTATTAGGAAAAGGATCTAGAATAGGTCTACAACAAGATTATGACTACACATAACTCAAAACTCAAAGTAGCTATGACTATGTCATGAAAAACAAATTGGTATAGAAAACAACAAATATTTTTGGTTGATGCAATACTTCTCATTGACACAAGATTCTCCTACATCACTCAAGATGGCAAAGATAGAGAGGACTGATTTGAGCATAACAATTCTACCTACCGAGGAAACCCAATTACCCTTCTAAGAATTGATCCTTGATTTAATTATTTCAATCAAGTCATCACAACATTTGGATGATCACAACCCATAATCTAAAGGTAGGGTAGATATTTGCAAGGAAACTACCTTTCTTAAAATTCAAAATTCTTCATATCTCCTCTTCCATATTTTTCTTAGAATTAAAGAAAAAAAACCTCAAACTTGTCTTGATTATTGTTTTTCCTAGAAGCCTTAGAGCATGTATCTAAAATTTCTATCTTCCCTAGCAACCCCTTCCCCATATAAAATTGTATCATCAACAATTTATTGATGGCTATTAGGGTCTACATTACTAGTTATACTTAATCCTCTTAGAGAGATAAATTTTCCAAGATTGGAAAGAGAACACCCAAGGGTTTCCTCCATTATTATAAAAAGGATAGGTGACATTGGGTCCCCTTGTGTAAATTATCAGAAATAGAAAATAAGTGTTCAACAGACCCATTGAATAAAATTGATAATTTAGGGGTAGAAATGCATTCAAAGATTTAATTTTATCCAGGGTTTTGAAAATCCAAAATCTTCTCAGCATTTACAGAGAAAACACCTTGAACATTTTCATAAGATTTATTGACATACAACTAGACAAGAATCCTAAAATTACCATTTTTGAAGGGAATGAATAAAATATTGAGTGATATGGATAACTAACTAACTAACTAACTAACTAACTAACTAACTAACTAAATAAATAAATAAATAAATAATATGCTAGAAACTACAATTGCAACAGTTGTTATGTTGATATTGATGTCAAACCTTACTAGTAAGACATTTTCTAATAGTGTAGAGTGCCATATTATCCAATTGATGAAGATGATTTAAAAAGAGAGATAACAATATGAACTAGTAAAGTTGTTGAGTAGAGAGGAGTAAGTATGATGGAGCTACAAAAGGGCACTTGATTAGTTAGTATTTGATAAGATAATGTGTTGTTTGATCATTTTATTAAGTGAAGAAGAAATATGAGTTGAATTATAGAAGAGATGATTGATAAAAATCAAGAAATTGATTAAAACATGAGCTTGACTAAGTGACATGTTACTAGGTTAACAAAGAAGTTAAGCATTACCAAGCAGTAGATTAATGTTGAACTTAAGTTATAGCTAAGAAAGATAGTATTAGCCGAGTGTTAGTAATGGCAAAGTGAAATGAAGGTAAACTTAAGTAATGACCAAGGATAGTGATGACTAAGCAAGCTAGTTTAATGCTAGTGAGATAGATTAGTAGTGATTGAGCTAACTAGTGATCACCAAATTGAAGAACATAGTGATGACCGAGTGAACTAGCATTTTAACAATTTAAGAAAGAATCAAGATTTGAGGTCAACACAAATAAATTTATAGATTGGTCAAAATCTATAAAAGATAAAGATTGATGAGCTGGCATATTTAATGTATGAATTGAGTTTATTAAGAGATCTAAGGAAATTATTTAGTGATAAGTTTTTAGAAGTTTCAATAGAAGAAGAGGAGGATAACATGATGAAAAAAATCAATGAATTTTCTCAAACCCTAAGATCTATAGTTATGTTTATACAACAAAAGATTAAACCTATCTATTTAAGGAGGCATAGGAGATGATTTACAAGGTTGTTGGATGGAAAATTTGTAAAGAACAAAGTTTAAAAGGAAAAGTGAGAAGATGGTGAAAGAGGGATTTCTTGAAGACTTGCCAAACATATGAGAGATGAGAGATGGAGGGTGTGATTAAGTCCATCCAATGAACTAGTAATGAATCGAATGGATATGTTAACATTGAAAGTGAGTTGTACTTTATTAGATAAACCTAGCTATTACTTTCTAGCCATTATGGCAATAAAATCCTTTAATCAATATTGACCTAATTGTCTTATTATAAATCCTTTAATCAAGGTGACATTCTAATGGGGTATTTTAAAGACCTCTAAAAAGGCCACTCCTAACAGGGTGATTAAATTCTTTACTAGGGTCACACCCAATAGTATGTTTTGTAACCTTTAACATGGTTGGCTCTTAACTAAACTCTTTTTAGAATAGTGAAAAATTGGTAGTATATTACTTGGTGATTTTTCTCGAATTGGGTTTCCACGTCAAATCCTAGTGTCATACATGTGTGAATTTTGTTTTCATGTTCATGCTATTTACTATTATATGTTTCTACTATTCAACATAAACTAAATAGAGATATAAATGTTTATATGAATAAGTTTAATTACCAATGATTTTCTATTTTTTTTGAGTAGACACAAGATACTGCTGCATCACTCAAGATGGGGAAGATAGAGAGGACTGATTTGAGCATAACAATTCTACCTGCCAAGGAAATCCAATTACCCTTCTAAGAACTAATCCTTGATTTAATTATTTCAATCAAGTCATCCCAAAATTTGGATGATCACACCCATTTTCACTATTTCTCATTGATACAAGATGATCCTAAATCACTCAAGATAGGGAAGACAGAGAGGACTTATTTGAGCATAACAATTCTACCCACTAAGAAAATCCAATTACCCTTCTAAGAATTGATCCTTGATTTAATTATTTCAATCAAGTCATCCCAACATTTGGATGATCACACCCCATAATCTAAAGGTAGGGTACATATTTTCAAGGTAAATTTCCCTTTTAAAATTCAAAATTATTCATATCTCCTCTTCCATATTTTTCTTAGAATTAAAGAAAAAAACCACAAACTTGTCTTGATTATTGTCCATCCTAGAAGCCTTAGAGTACATATTGAAAATTTCTTTAAAATCTCTATCTTCCCTAGAAACCCCTTTCGCATATTAAATTGTATCATCAATAATTTATCAATGGATAGTGGGGTCTACATCACTAGTTATACTAAATCCTCTTAAAGAAATCAATTTTCTAAGATTGGAAAGAGATCTCCTAGGGGATTCCTCCATTATTAAAAAATGAAGGGTGAGATTGGGTCCCATTTCCTAACTCCTCTAAAAGTAGAAAATAATCCTTCAATAGACCCATTGAGAAAAATTGATAATTTAGGGTTAGAAATGCATTCAAAGATTTAATTTTATCCAGGGCTTTGAGAATCCAAAATCTTCTAGGCATTTATAGAGAAAACACCAATGAACATTTTCATAAGACTTATTGACATAGAATCAGACAAGCATCCTAGAATTACCATTTTTTTGAAGGGAATGAATATCAAATATTGATAACATCATAAATGTATATGTTAGGGAAAAACCATGTTTTCTCCTCACTCATAATAATAGGGTGTAGTTTTTGGAGTCTATTTGCAATTGTTTTGGTTGGTACCTTATATAGAGTATTGCAAAATGCAATAGGTCAAAAATTATTAAAGATATCAGCTTTATCCTTTCTAGGAATAAGGTTCAAGAAGCTATTGGCCTTTTCTCTGAGGCTACCATAATTCCTCACCCCTTCTAGATCCCTAGTAATGACATCTCCCATGAAATACCAATACTTTCGAAAAACCCAAGTCTAGAAACCATCCAACCTAGGGGATTTATTTGGGCTTATCTTAAAGATAACATGCTATTAATTAATTAGTTTTGATATGTTTTTCAAGAATTATTTCTAATCTATGAACTAAGATCCTTCCTAGTTATTTAGAATATTTGTAAAAGCATCAACTACCTTAGAAGCAATAGAAGTGAGATCTTCCAAAAGTTCATCATGCATGTTTCTAATCATTGTAATTTTGTTATTGGATCTCTCTTTCTTAGTACTATAATGAAAAAATTTCCATTCATATCACCTTCAACCAACAAAATTTCATGGGAAATTTTCCTCCAAAATATTTCTTCCTTGGAAAAAATATCTTCATATTTTTACATTAATTAATTTTCTCTTAAATATGTTGGAAACTACAATTCAAACAATTCTTATGTTGAAATTGATAGAAAACCTTAATAGTAAGACATTTTCTAACAATGTAGAGTGCGATATTATCTGATTGATGAAGAGGATTTGAAATGAGAAAAGATCACAATATGAACTAGAAAATTTGTTGAGTAAAGAGGATTAAGTATGATGAAAATACAAAAGGGGACCTCACCAGTTAGTGTTTGATAAGATAATGTGTTGTTTTATCATTTTATTAAGTGAAAAAGAAAGATAAGTTAAAGTATAGAAAATATAATTGATACAAATAAAGAAATTGAGTAAAACATGAGCTTGACAGAGTGACAAGTGTTGGAATACTTTCAAATAACTTGGGGGCAGGGGGCGGGGCAGATGGGGGTGAATTAGTTATCCAAAGTCTAGATGTATAAATAAAAAATTTCATGGTTTAGTGAACCCATAAACCATTTTATCGTAATGCATGTATACATAAGATTATGTAACCACTTAAAACTTGTAGGTTACTATCAAATCAATTTGCAAAAATATAAATATGAAACATAACAGATTCAACAACACATTTGACATAATGATTTATGTGGAAATCCAATTTGGGAAAAACTACTAGTAACATGCTACCCTTTCTTACTCTTCTAAAGTGATGCCTTGTGAAAGGCCAACCCTATTAAAGGTTACAATACACATTGTTAAACGTGACCCCGTTAAAAGATTTCAATCACCCTATTAGGAATGAGCCTTGTTAGAGGTGTCATGCACAAAAATTTAGGGCAAAACACAACATTTATTTTTCTTGTAACTAATAAAAATAATATACATTTTTATTACCATCTAGGGTATTCCTCTCCCAATACATTATGTTATATATTCCAAGGTTGATACTAAGATTTAATTATTAATAACTATACCACTTAAATAAACTATACTACTATGAAACCCAAACTATTTCACCGTATAATAAAATTGTACTTTATTGTTAGTTGCTAACTAATTATTTATTTAACAACTAATTACATGGTGTTCTTTTTCAATACTTGAATCTATACTAACTATTTGTTACTATGCATACATTTACATAGCATTATTTAATTATCAACTATTTACTAACCAATATTGTCTTCTTAATTTGTTTATTTTCATATTGACACCCAATATTATCCTACTTCTATTATTCACCTATTAAATACCACATCTACTAACTAGCAACATACCCTAAATAACTTATCTACCACTATATAACATAACCAAAAAATTAACAAGGCATATATACTAACACTTGCATTTGTCTCCCAACACTTCCTATCATCTCATCTAACCAAACTGACAACATCCCAATATAACACTATTTTCTATGAATCTTCCATACACGTGGGTCAAATCCCCCATCCAATATGCAAGCCCTCTGTGACTAATCCTCAAGCTCTTCCCAAGTCCATGTGGCTATCCATGGCAGCTATCACTAGTCTTATCAACACTCTTCCCAACATTTTTCTCCTCCTCACTTGCTGACCCTACCCATGTGATCCCTTCTTTTGAAAGGTGAGGTTGACCACTTGAATGTTTGAGGCTTGTAGCCCATGTGGAGGTGCCTTGGTTATGGTTCGAAGCCATTATTTGCAACGATTGGCACTAAGATGCGATGGGCAAAAAAAGGTGATTTAAAGGAAAGATCCCCTTCCTTGGAATTTGGTATAATTTATATGTTATTTTAAATTTCGTTAAGTAGAGGTTTATTAGTGGTATATTTTATTAGGTACTTGCAGTACCACTTTGTTTCAAAGGTGGCCTTTTATGTCAACATCTATTCATAAGTTCCTTGGTTTCCAAGGTCCTTTTTTATAAAACTTGGAGATGACATTCTTTTATATCTATTATTATTATATAAGGTTCAAATATTGTATCATTGTCTAAAGGATGCTTGGAAATATTCTTCCTATTATTATATTGCTCTGTAATAGGAACTTGATTGTGAATTATTTTCTTCTCTCTTGTACAAAATCCAAAGAATAGAATACACACTTCTAGACTTAACTTATTTGTTCATGCATATTTGCATCTTAGTTATTTTTATTTTTATTTTATTTATTGTCTTACAAAAGGTTTTGTGACATAGAAATCAACTATAGTATTGAGTATTAGCATTAATCCTAGTAGTTGATTGATGCATCAAATTGAATACTCTATTGAATCTACCAGGATATTTGAGATTTAAGGCTACTACCCTTTTGCAAGACAATAAGCCAAATTATTGTACCATATTAGGAAAACAAATAGATCAATCCTTCCCTAGATAGAGTGAACCATTTAAATGAAATTTCCTTTTGAATCACCACATAATGAATTTTTTAAACATATTTGAAAAGCACTTTCTTATATTACTTGATGATCAACACAATGAATGTATTTCACCTATGCTTATTCAATCCTAAGATCATAATTACAAGGATCTATTTTATTGAAATGATTCTCCCATCTTTTAACTATATCATCAATTGTTATCTTTTCATTTCCTTACATAAGAAGGATACATCACTAGGCATTGATATAATTACATCTTCTTGCTATCATGAACTCATGCATTGTAGTAATTTAAAATAAGATGGAATTCCTTCAAGGCAATGAAATACACAAATCTTATTTAAAATAACATGAAATAGGGAGGAAATCACCTTTCGCATTTCAACAAATCAACAATGGAAACTTAGCATCACAATACATTATGAGATTGACATAGAAAAGATTTATCACTTCACAACACCTGGCTATTTATCATAACCCAAGGGTGAAACCCTAACCTCTTAAAGGATTCTATTTCTACAAACCTACAACAACACAAAAAATAGGAACCATGGAGGCTTACCTCCCATCCTAGGCTTCTATGAAGCCACCCACCGAGTAGGGGGAACAAGATTCAAATCAAGTTTCATTCTAATCTTACAATGCATAAACATCACATTAAAAAATTCAAACAATCCCATCCCAAGGGTATTTCACAATGGTTCACTAATGGAACCTTGATCATAGGGTGAAGGTGTTGTTTCAAAAAGGAGACTTTCCATATCATACCATATTTGCAATAAATAATTTTTTTCATGCCATTTTGGGGCTTTTCATAAATCAAAACATTCCAAGCCCTTTCGAGGCTTCCACAAACATCCTCCAAACATACTACCAATAGCTATAGCTTCCTTGAAGCCAATACTCCATCAACTTCCTTTCTACACCATCTTTCCCTTATCACCCCCAAAGAAAGATATGAATGCATATGGCATACAATGGAGCCCATACTTCATGGTTCTCAACTATATTTCAAGCCCAACTAAGCCCTTCACCCTAACACTTTCTTCCCTTCCCAAAGGGTGAGTGAATCCCTCACACCCATAACACCACTTCACATTCAAATCAAAACAAGGAGATCAAGAAAGAAAATCAAGAAATCTCATGAAACACAATGCACAATCACACCACCAGAACACAAGACAAAGATTCACAATAAAAATACATGATCCCATAACAACACTTCATTCTTGTAGATTCATTATGCAATGGTAAAGGAAAAATGGTCATGGTTTGAACATCAACCTTCATCCAAGCTAATGGCAATGCTAGTTGATGAGGAGCTCCCTTAGCTTCCCTCCAAAAATCCTAGCTTTCTCTAAAATTAGAGAGTGGGTGAAAACCCCATTGGTTTGTCCAAGACTCCCTAAAAAGGCCTTCTATTAACTATTTTGGAAAAAAACCCAACCATTTCCTCTTAAAAACTTGTCTCCTCCTATGTTTTCTATTTTTGACTTAGTAGAAACATGGGGAAGAGCTCATGTGATGACTACATTTTTGAATTGGTGGAATAAGGCATTGGTAAAGGCCCCCCCTAGGCTACCTAGGCATAACTAAGGTCAAAATTAGGTCCCTAACATGTTATACTATCATATGGGTAGCTTATTTTCACACAAAAGGCACTTTGGGACCACGTAATGACCCTTTAAAACCCTAGTCAAGTCTAATTTCCAATTTCCTTTGGTTGTGACCCATCCTATCCCTTATCAAGTGAGTTTACTTAGTCATTAACAAGATAATTAATTTTAGGGTAAAATGCTACCATGACCAAAACCCTAGGTGACATCTCATTAACACACAAAAATCTACAAGTGTCAAGTGACAATAAAAGCACATTCTACATCATCATGACATGTACCTAATGCATATTTTAGATTACTAATTATACACACAAGCTCAAGCTCACATTTAAAAAATAAAATACATCACAATGAGGCTTTTGAATCTTCCAAAGATTTGCTTTGGCTAAACTATTTTCACATAGGTTTAGAACTTCTTTCCCCCAAAAATTTCCATGGTTCCACTTCTTGCACACTAAACTCAAGCATGAGTAATCCAAGGAGGTCATATAAAATACACATCATAAATGTATATGAATTTAAATGTTACATAATCCATATTAACATAATTCAATGGAATTCTTTTACTTAATCATTTCAAATAAGACATACAAAATCTGCACATCACATTTAATAATCAATTTTAACATACTCAATTGTCATAATTAACTTTTATTTCTCAATCATTTTCATATAAAGTATTTCAAATATTAAAATGTCAAAATTTTCATATCAACATTAATTTTTTAATCAAATGATCCAACTAACATTCTGAACCACATTCTAATCCATTTCCTATCAAAATGACAAAATGTTAGAAAATTAGTTTTGATTACATACCTTAGGTCAAAACCACCAAAATGTAATCATATTAACTAGTATTCCTTGATTCAATTACATATAGTTTGATTACTAACACTATCTCATTATCATAATGAGATATTACATTATATGGTATATGTCCCTAAAATCACTAATGTTAGGATGTTTTCAGAATCATGTTTGCATAGGTTCAAAATCGGTCATTAGGTAAAACCATTATTTCTATTAGTCAATATATTATATTTTCATCTTAATCATCATGAATTCTAGCTTATCCACCTAATAATACTTTTACAATAGTTGACTTATTATATTTACATCATGTCGTGCTCTACTAAGTAGGCCGTTATCTAAATTGATAACAATTTTTGTCTATAATTAGTACTCACAAGGGCAGGCATTAGTTCATCTTTACACAATGGCCACCTAAAATAACTATCCTAATAGATTATAACATACTATGAAACCCTCGGCATAGTTTTCTAAGTTACAACATCTTGAGTCTTTATTCCATAAGGTTTAGCTTACCAACCTAATAAAATTTTGAATACGATACTTATGATAATAATGACTACAATGTATATCAGTCTTAATAAGATCTTAAGTCCAATATTAATAAGAAGGATGTTAATCATGACATACGTAAATACCAACATCTACTTATCAACATTCTATCATAAGGTGTACGGTGATAGTCTATAATTCACATACCATGCATGACATCTCTCCTTCTTATGCTTCCTAGTTCTAACCATATTGTTATTTAGTGTTTATAATATGGTACTGGGGAACGGGCTTTACATCTTCCCCTCCTTTCTTTTGACTTCCTCCTAGAAGTCATCCAAAATTAGGGACATATCCTTCATTTAGAGGACTTTCCTAGTCATAGCATAAATGGTCCAAATCTTAGAGATACTCTCATAACATTCATAACAAATTTATGTGTATACTCGACTTAATACAAGTTTCATGACATGGATAATTTTTTTTCTATGATTGATTACTACACAATTCTATTGATTAGGTATACCCATTGTTAGTGTATCCACCATAATCCTCAACTACCTGATATAAGTGTCCCTTACATAACTCATTACTTGGGAGAAGAATTTCTTAAGGTTTTTAATGCTAACAATGTATTTAAAGATCATTCTAACACAATGCAGTCTCATATCAAGGCATTTCATGTTTTGTAAATCCTCATTGCTTTCCTTAGTCTAGTTTAATTGATATCATTTCACATTTACCAACCAATAGCATTGTTAACCTACTTATTTCACATAAGGTATAACTTACTCAAGATTGTTCCTCTTTCTTGGTTATTCTTACCTTGATGTTTAGTTTCTAGGTAATTCTCATTTCTATATACACAACCTTGTGCTTAGTAATTATTTGCTTCCAATGTTCTTATATTTGCTATTAATTATCATAGACTAACTTTATCCTTTACCATCCTTAGTTATTTACTCTCCTATTCACTACCTGAGTTTTATAGCTATAGTCCAAAACTTAACTTATCAATGACGGATCTCTTCCCTTGATGAGGTTTTTTATTTCCCATGAGTATTCCAATGATTCAATTATTTCAATTAAATATCAAATTTTACTTACTATTCATCAAATACAAACACTTGATTGTCACAGTGTTATATTCTTGGTTGAGTCCTAGTTGTACAACTTGGTCACTGTGTACTATTCAGTTTGGCATAATTATTAGATATTTGGCCAATAATCATACCACATTATTTCTACTCCAAGTTCCTTACTCTTACTTTGATCATTCTACTAGTTTCTATTACCACAATGTTATCCATTATTGAAATGATAACAATTCAAATGTCCATTAAATATTTTATGACTCTTAACACTCTTACTTAAGGTCCCTAATGTGGTGTCTATGTACACCGTAGCAAGTCAAAGGATAATCCATTTCTATGCTCTTTGTGATCTGAAAGAGTTTATGCTTATGACATAAGAAGGAATGGTATCTAGGGACTCTATCTAAAGCTTCATATCTTGTAACAAAACAATCTTATGGTGTTTCAATTTCCTACATAGATAATCAAGAATACCTCTTGGTATGGTCATTTCATAAAGCATTGTACAACACACTTATCAGCACTATTCTCAAGAGGTTGACTCTTAAATAACTTAAATCCAAGATAAAAGTAACCAATTAAAGAAAAGAAGAACATAAGTATGGCCACAATGGTAAATTCTCAAAATAAAACAAGGATGTCCTCAAGGAAATGGGACCATAAATTTTTTTAAAAAAATCAACGAAATGAATACCCCACAAACTTGGCAAATGTACAAGAAATAATTCACATCAATTTAAAATTTCAAGGATGATGCGGTCATACCAAGGTTTCCTAATGGAAGAAGAGGCAAGTTGTCTTATAGCTATACTAAAATTCAATGGTGTGTGAAGAAAAAAAAAACTCTCTTGTATATTCTTAACCATTTCCAACAATATGTAGGAGTGTGATCCAACTCTTATTGTTGATAGGGTTCTTGAGTCTAGGAGCTCATTATTTGATTGATTATGGTTACTTACCTTTCTACCTATTATTATCAAGAACTACTTAAAGTTGTCCAAAGGCAGAGATCCTACACCAATTATACAAATGTCCCTTTGTCTATATAAAAGGGATCAAGTTTAGTGTCACTCACCTTGAAATCTAATGCTAGAAGGGTTGAGACTAGGAGGACCAATGAGATACCTCTATACTAATCTAGTACATTTCCTAATAAGAACCATTTGAGGTGTAATGAAAAATTCTCTAAGGAATAAGTCTTGGTAATTTAGTTTGTGGTGACTGATCAGAGAAGTATTGTACATACTTCATAATTCCTTGTGGTATTTTCACTCCTATTTTATCATGCCTTATTTAGATAGGTATACTATAACCCTAGAGTAAAATTATATTATATAAAATAGCTTAGGGTTAGAGACTCTATGAAAATGTGATGTAGAATGAGATAAGTTATTATTGTGGTGGTATTGAGTTGCAAGGATTTGTACTATAATCACTAGATAATAGGAAAGTTGGACAATAGTGTAGGTGGATGTAGCCTAGGTTTTCAATTAGCCATGTTAAATTTGTGTGTTATCTATGTTCTTATGGTTTTCTGCATTTAACTATTCATTTGCATACTATTTTGGATCTATCAAATCCTAACAAGGTATTACATACAAAGGTAGCTATAGAGCTAGCATCTTTGAAATATCACATTATAAGGGGGAACTTCCTACTCCCTATCCTCATGTATGGCTTTCATTATTGAAATATATATAGAGTCATCATCACGATAGTTGAAACATGAAGTATTCTATTAATTTATAGCATTCGATCATTGTTCCACTTGAATTCCATAATAGGGTAGCTAATCACAACCTTATGGTTTACTTCTATTTGTTATTCTTATTGATTTGATCCAGATAATTTTGTTAATCTATCAGAATAAAACTAGTTCCTTGGTGATTTCTCAATTTTATTTAAGGATATACTATCATTAACATAAGTCATAAATTTGCCCAATCCTTTCAAATCTTGGCATGTCTTAAAATTTAATTTATGTATTAAGGGGGTTTCATTCAAATTTCCTTATGAAGACATGCTATCTTTTGCCATAAAATTATTTACTTTCTTTACTATGCTTTTATGTCATTAATATCAGCTCATTTTGTATTATTAATCATTTAAGATCATTAGCACCAAGTTGTTAGGTTCTCACTTGACTCATTCATGGAGGTCACTAGTTGGAAGATAAATTCATTGAAGTCCTCTTTTCTTACTAACATTCAAATTATATATTCATTCATGGACCTAGTAATGCCTAGTGCTACAAAGCCTAACTTTGATACTATAATGTCATGCCCAAAACATTAGGGCAAAATACAACATTTTTTAATATTGTAACTAATATTAATAATATACATATTTATTCACATCTAGGTATTCCTCTCCCATTACATAATATTATATATTCTAAGGTTGACACTAAGATTTAATTATTAATAACTACACCACTTAAATAAACTATATTATTATGAAACCCTAACTATTTCACTGTATAATAAAATCTCACTATATTGTTACTTGCTAACTAATTATTTATCTAACAACTAATTATATGGTGTTCTTTTTCAACACTTGAATCCATACTAACTATTTGTTACTATGCATGCCTTTAATTAACATTAGTTAGTTGAATATCAACTATTTATTAACCAATATTGTCTTTTTAATTTGTTTATTTGTGTATTGACACCTAGTATTATCCTACTACTATTATTCACCTATTAAATACCAAGTCTACTAATTAGCAACATACCTTAGATAACTTATTCACCACTATATAACATAACCCAAAAATTAACAAGGCATATATACTAATACTCACATTTTTTCCCCAACACTTCCTGTTATCTCATCTAACCTTACTAACTACTTCCCACTATAACATTATTTTCTATGACTCTTCCATACATGTGGGTTAAATCCCACATCCAATATGCAAGCCCTCTGTGACTAATTCTCAAGCTCTCTCCAAGTCCATGTGGCTATCCATGGCAACTATCACTAGTCTTATCACCA
This sequence comes from Cupressus sempervirens, assembly GCA_028749045.1. Lineage (NCBI taxonomy): Eukaryota > Viridiplantae > Streptophyta > Pinopsida > Cupressales > Cupressaceae > Cupressus > Cupressus sempervirens. The sequence continues at coordinate 756,145,606 of CM053791.1, read as the reverse complement.
CTCTTCTCAACATGTTTCTCCTTCCCACTCGCTTACCCTACCCACATGATTCCTCGTTTTGAAATATAAGGTTGACCACTTGAATGTCTAAAGTTTGCAGCCTGAGTAGAGGTGCCTTGGTTATGGTGCCAAGACATTATTTGTAACAATTGAAACTAAGATGTGAAGGGTGGAAAATGGTGATTTAAAGGAAAGGTCCCCTTCCTTGGAATTTGGTATAATTTATATGTTATTTTAAATTTAGCTGAGTAGAGGTGTATTAGGGGTAGGTTTTATTAGGCACTTGTAGTAGCACTTTGTTTTAAAGGTGGCCTTTTATGTCAACTTCTGTTCATGGGTTCCTTAGATTCCAAGGTCCTTTATTATAAAACTTGGAAATGACATCCTTTTATATTTATTATTATTATATAAGGGTATTATTTTCTAACAGATGCTTGAGAATATTATTCCTTTTATTATATTGTTTTGTAATAGCAACTTGACTGTAAATTATTTTCTTCTCTCCCATACAAAATCCAGAGAACAGAATACACACTTCTAGAATTAAATTTTTTGTTCATGCATATTTGTATCTTAGTTATTTTTATTTTTATTTTATTTAGTCTCTTACTAAAGGTTTTGTGACATGGAAATCAACTATAGTATTGAGTATTAGCGTTAATAGTAGTGGTTGATTGATGCATCAAATTGAATGCTCTATTGAATCTACCAGAATTTATTTGAGATTTAAAACTTGATAGTAAAAGTATACTACCCTTTTGCAAGACAATAAGCCAGATTATTGGACCATATTAGGAAAACAAATAGATCAATCCTTCTCTAGCTAGAGTGAACCACTTAAATGGAATTTCCTTTTGAATCACCACATAATAAAATTTTCAAATATATTTGAAAATCACTTTCTTGTATTACTTCATGATCAACACAATGAAGACATTTCACCTAAACTTAGTCAATCCTAAGATCATAATTACAAGGATCTATTTTATTGAAATGATTCACCCATCTTTTAACTATATCATCAATTGTTATCTTTTCATTTCCTTACATAAGAAGAGTACATCACTAGGCATTGATACAACTGCATCTCCTTTCTATCATGAACTCATGCATCATAGTAATTTAAAATAAGATGGGATTCCTTCAAGACAATGAAATACACAAATCTTATTTAAAAAATAATTGCAATAGGGAGGAAATCCACTTTCACATTTCAAAAAACTCAATAATGGAAACTTAGCATCACAATACATTATGAGATTGACATAGAAAAGATTTATCTCTTTACAACACCTAGTTGTTTGTCATAACCCAAGGGTGAAACCATAACCTCTTAAAGGAATCCATCTTCAAAAACCTAAAACAACACAAAAACTAGGAACTATGGAGTCTCACCTCCCATCCTAGGCTTCTATGAAGCTACCCATCAAGCAGCAGAAACAAGATTCAAACTAAGTTTCATTCGAATCTTACAATGCATAAAAATCACATTAAAAAACTTGAACAATCCCATCCCAAGAGTATTTCACAATGGTTCACCAATGGAACCTTGAACATAGGGTGAAGGTGTGCTTTCAAAAAGGAGACTTGACATATCATACCAAATTTACAATAAACAATTTTTTTTATGCCCTTTCTAGGCTTTTCACAAATCAACAACTTCCAAGCCCCTTCAGGGCTTCCACAAACCTCCTCCAAACATATTACCAATAGCTATAACTTCCTTGAAGCCCATACTCCATCAACTTCCTTTCTACATCATCTTTCCCATGTCACCCCCAAAGCAATATGTGAATGAATATGGCATACAATGGAGCCCATACTCCATGGTTCTCAACTATATTTCAAGCCCAACTAAGCCCTTCACCCTAGAATTCTCTTCCCTTCCCAAAGGGTAAGTGAATCCCTGACACCCATAACAACAATTCACATTCAAATCAAAACAAGGAGATCAAGAAAGAAAATCAAGAAATCTCATTAAACACAATGTACAATCACACCACCACAACACAATACAAAGATTCACAATAAAAATACATGATCCCATAACAACACTCCATGCTTGTAGATTCATTATGCAATGCTAAAAGAAAAATGGTCATGGTTTGAACATCAACCTTGGTCCAAGCTAATGGCAATGCTAGTTGATGAAGAGCTCCCTTAGCCTCCCTCAAAAAACCCTAACTATCTCTACACATAGAGAGTTGGTGAACACCACACTAGTTTGTCTGATACTCCCTAAAAAGGCCTTCTATTTTCTAGTTTGGCAGAAAAACCCAGCCACTTCCTCTTACAAACTTATCTTCCCCCTAAGTTTTCTATTTTTGACTTAGTGGAAGCATGTGAAAGAGCTGATGTGACAACTCCATTTTCGAATTGATGGAAGAAGGCATTGGTGAAGGGGTCCCTTAGGCTACCTAGGCATCAAGAAGGTCAAAATTAGGCCCCTAACATGTTATACCATCATATGGGTAGTTATTTTCACACAAAAGGCACTTTGGGACCACCTAATGACCCTTGAAAACCCTTGTCAAGTCTAATTACAAATTTCCTTTGATTGTGACCCATCCTATCCCTTATCAAGTGGGTTTACTTAGTCATTAACAAGATAATTAATTTTAGGGTAAAATGCTACCACGACCAAAACCTAAGTGACATGTCATTAACACACAAAATCTACAATTGTCAAGTGACATATAAAAGAACATTCTGCATCATCATGACATGTCCCTAATGCATATTTGAGATTAAAAATTATACAAAAGCAAGCTTACATTTACTAAATAAAATACATCAAAATGAGGCTTTTGAATCTTCTAAAGATACCTTGACTAAATTGTGTTGACATTGGTTTGGAACTTGTTTGCCCGAAAAATTTATATGGTTCCACTTCCTACACACTAAACTCAAGCATTAGTGATCTAAGGAGGTCTTCTAAAATACACATCATAAATGCATATGAATTTAAATGTTATGTAATCCATATTAACATAATTCAATGGAATTCCTTAATCATTTCAAATAAGACATCCAAAAATATCAAAATCTACACATCACATTTAATAATCAATTTTAACATACTCAATTGTCATAATCAACTTTTATTTCTCAATCATTTTCATGTAAAGTTTTTGAAACATTAAAATGTCAGAATCTACATATCAACATTAATTTTTCTAATCAAATGATCCAACTAATATTTTGAACCACATCCTAATCCATTTCCTATCAAAATTATGAAATGTTGGAAAATTGGTTCTGATTACATACCTCAGGTCAAAACTACCAAAATGTAATCATCACAAATAGTATTCTTTGATTCAATTACATATAGTTTGATTACTAATGCTATCACATTACCATTATGAGATATTACATTATAAGGTATATGTCCCTAAAATCACTAATATCAGGATGTTTTCAAAATCATGTCTGCATAGGTTCAAAATTGGTCATTAGGTAAACCCATTATATCTGTTAGTCAATATATTATATTTTCATCTTAATCATCATGCATTTTAGCCTACCCACCTATTCCTACTTGTACACCAGCTAAATTATTATATTTACATCATGCCAAGCTCTACCAAGTAGGCCTTTATCTTAATTGATAACAATTTCTATCTATAATTAGTACTCACAAGGGTAGGCATTAATTTATCTTTACACAATGGCCACCTAAAAAAGTTACCCTAATAGATTATAACATACTATGAACCCATCGACATAGTTTTCTAAGTTATAACATCTCGAGTCTTTATTCCATATGGTCTTAGCTTTCCAACTTGATAAAAGTTTGATACAATACTTATGATAATAATGACTACAATGTATATCAGTCTTAATAAGACCTCAAGTCCAATATTAATAAGAAGGATGTCAATTATGGCATACCTAAATCACAGAGCCTACTTATCAACATTCTATCATAAGGTGTATGGTAACAATCTATAATTCACATACTATGCATGACATCTTTCCTCCTTATGTTTCCTAGTTCTGACCATATTCGTGTTATTTAGGGTTTATAATATGGTACTAGGGAAGGGTCCTTACAAGAGGACTTTAGACCATTCACTTGGAATGTCACTCGGTTAAGGGATTTACAAATGACTATTAGGTCAACCTTAATCAAAAGGATTTAACCTAGAATAATACAATTATTAGAGAGTAATAGTAATGATTAATATGATAACAACTTACAACTCCATTTGTAGACTATATATCTCTTTTTTAGTCCTCCATTTTTCTTACCCTTCACACATTTCAGCTCTAATAGCTTGTTCACCTTTCAAGAATTCATACCCTTAAGCCTTCTTGATTAACATGCCAATGTAGACTCTTCTCTTAGATCACTTGATGAAGCAAAACCCTTGACTCCTTGTCTTCCTTACATTTTCACATATGAAAACCCTTGCTTCTGACCAACTATTCCTATAAATAGGAAATTAAGATCTTTTACCCCTCATTCTCCATCATCCAATTTAAGGTTAGGATAGATTAGGAAGGATAAAATGAATCTACCCTATATTTCATATCTCTTCTAGAAACATCTCCTTCAATCCTCTTTGAATTCTCTTCAAAACACTTTATATTGAATTTTGTGTCACTAGCTCATTAATTTTATCTTCTACCTTGTCCACACAATCTAAGGAAATAAAATTCTTAGCTCAGATCCATCAATTTCATGATCTTTCAAATAATGTATCCAATCAACATTAACTTCCATCTGATGCTTGACACATATTTCCTTTCTTGACATCCTCTATAAAATCATTTGGCACAAACTAAAGTTTACTGGTGCTCGACATCAAAAAAACTTTACTCGGCATCCACTATTTTTCTTGGCATACACTAGAATAGACTTTTACTCAGCTCCAACAGATTTTATACTTGGCTTTCACTAACTTTGCTCAACACTTACTATCCACTTGGTCAAGCTTGATAGAAAAACTTTGTTTAACTTGTTCTTGTATACTTTCTTATTCTAACTAGCCTTTATTATCTTAAGTAGATTAATAATACATCATGTTATCATTGTCTTAGCTGATTCTTGTAATCCTTTATATATCATAACTCAACCTTTCCACTAGGTTCTATTGTTACATCTTTTGATCAAATCCTCTTTATCAATAAAATAAGTGATAGTACTTAAATCTTGTAAGAAATTATCTCATCAAAAAAAGTAGGTTTGACATTAGTGAAAAAATAATGATTAAAAAATATTGATCATACTTGTATCAATTTGTTCTCAATAGCCTCCTTCAACAATCTCCCTATTTTACTTTGATGGAAAATCAAATCAATCAACCAAACTGACTAGGTTAAAATAGTAAGATAAAGAAAATACCAATTTTTTTTTGTTGCATTGAAATCTCTTCCTCTATTGTTGATCTTAGATTGGTTTTGACAAGTGAGTGTATATACACCTAAGTCATTTACTTAGTTCACGCCAAACAAGTAGTATATGCCAAGAACAACATGTATAAGATAGAGCATGCTAAATCCATAGTGAGTGTGGAGTCACTCAAGTGCCTAGCAGACAATGTACATCAAGTGATTCAAGAGTTGAGTATGCATTGCATGCCAAGTCATTTAGATACCAAGTCATAGTATAGAAATCAATAAATGTTGAGCATCAAAGAATATAGATGCTAAGTAACACAATTTTTCTCATAGTTGTTTGTATTGGCACAAACTAATATGTAAACCATTTTTGAGACGACTTATAGATTGAATTGATTTTTGGTGATAAGGACGAATCTTATGTTGGAATCCCTATGAAGTACATGCATCCAATCTTGTAAAGGGTAGGTTTAAGTAGCAAAATGGATGAATCATAGCCATTGATTCATACCTAACCCTAATTCACCATGGTGTTCTTAAGGAAGACAAACCCTAAACTTCATATGTATGTGGAAGGAGTGAAGAGAGAATTTTGCATGCACAAAGTATTCTTGGTGGCTAAGAAAGTGTGAATTGAAATTGTATTGTAGAATCAATTAAAGGAGAATAGAGGAATGAAATAGTGAACAACAGAGAGACATCTAATCAAGAAGGATAAATAATACATTAGTTTAGAGGTGATCTATCATCAAGCAACAAAGTGCCAATCACAGGATCAATGCTGAGACATTCTAATATGTGAATCAGTTAAATATCTTAATAGAGTAGTCCTAACAGATTGTATTGAAATCCTCTAACAAGGTGCTTACTTTATTATGAGTTAAATTCCTTTAACAAGGTAAGACCTAATAGTCTTTATAAGCCTTTCATAGGGAAAATCTTTCATAGGGTAGATCATGTCTCATGATGAAACAATATAACCTTCATTGGATACACTTTATTACTATAGCAGTGAAGATTTATGGGTGTCATCCCCACCCCAATTTTACCTTCTCATTGGAGGGTTTTTGGGTGATCATATATAGTGTCATATATGTGTGAATTCTTGCTTTCTTACATGATTTAGATGTATATAATTTACATGGTATTTTAGTTTACTTATTGAATGTATGAGATGGATGTGTGGTGAATGTTTTATGGGTCAAAGTTTAAAGCATTGATTCACCCCCACCCTCTTTCAAGTTTACCTTTCCTATGGTAATTCCAATGATTGGTATTAGAGCTGAGTTCTCTAAAAGAGAAGCTTTGCATCTTTAAGGAATGATCTTGAAAATGGAAGTCTAAAAGCTGTACAAGATCATTGAGAATCAAGGAATTGAAATACAACTCATTCTTCATCAACTGAATGAAGCAAGAGAAGACTTAAAGAAATCCTTAAAGAGAAGGAAGGGAATTTCTTTTGAGGAGAATGACATGAAATATAGAAAGATGGACACTACTAAGCTATTTTTTAATGGAGACTCCAATGAATTTGATGTAGTTAGTTATAGATCTAATGGAAAACAATAGAGCCCAAACTAAAGAAATCATAAATCTCAAGTTAGAGAAAGAATCACAAGCCATACTACTATGTGAGGTAATAGAATAGAAAAATAAACATGAAAGATAAAGCCATTATTGAAGATGAAAAAAGAGTTTTGACCAATAGACTGGAAGAGAAATCATTAGAGCTAACTAAGATTTCTAACATGCAATTGGACACTTTGAGTCAAATGATGAATGCCAACTATGAATTGGATGTCAAGGACATTGAGATAACAATATTGGAGTTGCAAAATGAGTAATTAAATAATGACCTAAAAAGGGAAAAGGAATTTGCTTAAAGTTTTTATAAACCTAATGAAGCCATCAAATACTTTAAGCAATTACTTAGATCTCGTAGGGCCAATAATGATACATTTGGACTAGGATACACAAGTACTAAAGAAGGGGAGTCATCCAAAAGTGCTACACAAAGGAGAAAAAAAGTTAAGAATTCTAAACCTACTTGTCATAATTTTGGTAAGAAAGGACATAATACTAATGTGTGTAGGAGCAAAATTATAAATCAAAATGTTAAGCATAAGAGCATGGTTGAGTACCATAAGTGTAACAAACAAGGTTATCAAGCACATGAATGCTGAATAAAGACCATGCACACTCAAAGATTTGAAGGATATTGTTATAATTGTTAGAAGTATGGACATAAAGCTTTTGAGTGTAGATCCAAACCCATGTGGTCATCAAATAGGCAAACTAAGGTTAAGAACAATGGAAACTCTTATAATTAGGATTATAATATAAGGTACAATTATCATTATTGTCAAGAGTATGGAAATGTTCTTAAGAATTGTATCAGAACACAATTTAGAAGTGATTACAAAAGGTGGTTGAGTTAAACTACATGTTTTAGTTTTTTCTGCAAAGGCAAGATAGATATTGAAAATGTCAGAAATGAAATGAACAAGACATGGAAGAAAAAGCAGGATTGCACCACATCAAGTGGAGAAAGGGTCACTTCACCCAATAGGTTAGGTGATTAAACCTCATCAAACTAAGAAATTAAGAGGTTTGTGGGATTGATATTCAAAATTTATATCATACATTAGTTCCAAAGTATTTAGTTATGAAGAGTTTACATAAACATGAATAAAGATGCAAGGTGTTATTAGGAATCAAAGAAAAATATTTAAGATTTTCATGTTATTGTCAAGTACGAATAGTTTCCCATGATTTATGACTAGAATTCTAGAGGATTTCAAGCTAAAAAATTGGCTAGTTGATGCCAAGCTCATAATTATTTCCAAAAAAATGAAAAGACTAGCAGATACTGAGTGAGCCTAAAATTGGTTGATGCTGAGCTTATAGATGTGTAAGAACTCAACATTAATTGTAGTATTTAAAAAGGGAATTTGATCAATTTTTTCTCATTTAACATCATTTCAAAATCAAGATAAAGCAAAAAGAGCTAGAGGTAATCTAGAAATTCATCCAAAGCAATTGTAGAAGATTTGAACAACTATTCGACATTATTTTGTCAGATTTTGCAAAGTATTTATTGTGTGTTGAACTATGCTATTTCAAATTAAAAAAACCCTAGTTTTGTAAAATGGCATCTAGTTCAAAAAAAGTATAAGGAAAAGAGGTTTCTAATGTTTAGTTGGTTAGCAACAAAGTAAAACAACCTATTTTCAAAGTCATACTAGATATTGCATATAAATAAGATCCCTTGGTGTACTATCTATAATACCACTGAAAGTTTTAAGGATTCAGGATGTCAGCAAGTGTTACAATTATAAGATTGGCAGTATTGGTGATAAGGAAATAACAAAAGCATATGGAAAACTTTGTGAAAATAGAGTGTTAAGGGAAGAATTCAAGATTGTAGAAAAGAAACGATTAACTCGTGCCCTAGATTTCCCTAATGTTTTCAAAACTAAATGGATCAGGATTGTTTTGAGTAGGATTCATGATAGTTCACTATGGCTAGACAATGGGCCTGTCAAAATAGAAAAAAGAATAATCCATAGGGTAATAGGGTATTCAACCATAGATTGACCAAAGACTATGAGAAATGTGTCAAAAGAAGTTATTGAAAAGAATATAGGGGTTGTGTAGAATAAAAGGGGAATGACCATAGACACCATCGCAAATCCTCTAATTGACTTTGTTGTAAGGGTAATTGCACACAAGTTTTACCATAGATTAAACAATGTACCTTGTATTATAGTGGATATGGGTTACAGGATTGTGAAGAAGGATCATAAATATGATCTTACGGAGCTACAACTGCAACAATTGATTAAAAACCTAGGAGAAATAAGGAAATTAAAGAGTGCTCAATGTAAACTTGGATCTATTTTGATATGTATCTTCTTTTATGTTCAGAACACATTTCCTACATTTGGCACTGTGGCATAGAAGACAAATAGGTTTATTGCAATTCAAATAGGAGAGTTCATTGAACAATTAGGTGAAAATTTTGAGTCAGTAATGACTAGTTACTTTGAGGACTTCAAGCAATCCATGAAAAAGAGATTGAGGATTCTAGTATCATTAGTGGAAAAATATTATGATGATGTTTGTTTTGTAGTTGATGTTGATTATACATTTGTTGAAGCAATAAATTTGAGAGTAAGATGGCTAAGGCCATTAGGAGATGAAATTAATGTAGATGAGGCCTCTCTAGCAATAACATCATTACTTCTAGAAGATATAGATAAAAATGCCAAAGCATTTGGTAGTTATGAGATGGCCAAATCTAAGATTACCATCGAACTAAAGACTGCCTCTATCATCAAGAAAAAGGACAATTTAGTAAAGAAATTGAAAGCTAAATTTAGTGAAGGTGCCAAGAAAGAAGAGGATAAAGAGGAAGAAGATAGTCAGATTCAAGCACCACTTGCATTGACACAAGAAAGGATGAAGATCAATAAGAGGAATAAATAAAAATTGTAGAAGGTGCCAAGGAAGAAGAAGCCAACGAAGCACCAACTTCTACTAATTAGAAGAAGATAAAGGCTAAGGAAAAAGCAATAACAAGACCCAAGAAGGTTGCTATACCTAGCCACCCCAAACCTACTACACCTACCACAAGGGCTAGTGTACGTGTCACTACACAAAAGGTGATGCAGGAGCATCTAGTGGTATAAGAGCAATCCTATGTCAACCAAAAAAAAATGTACTTAGAATTAGTTTTTGTTTCATGTGTTTTCATTTTTGGATACCCATTTGGGTCAAATAAAGGTTCCAACTCTCACAGTTCCACTGTCATTGTTCTAGGATAGAGTATTTGAACACCTTGGGATATGTGTAAATGCCAGAAAAATAGGACTATGTAATTGAGCCATCATTTTGGTGAACTAGAAGGATTAAATTGGTCAAAAGATTGTAATTGTAATTTAGAGCATTCTAGAAAAAGAATCAGGTCAAAAGGCCCCACGATTTGAAAGTTATCATAGTTTTTTAGTTTCTAGAGACATCTTAAGAATGCTTCAAAGTTAGGTTGAGGGAATTAAATGACCTTGAATAGGGAAAAAAATTGGGGATGAGTGAATCTGGTCCATAGGGCTATAGAGTGCTTCAAGAGCTTTTCAAAAATGTAAATGGTTCATCAATCGGAGCTACGGTTCAAAAGTTATGCCTCCTGGAAGTTCGGTTACCATTTCTGGATTCTTCTAATTTTGCGCCGACTTCTAATGTGACTTCTAGAGCCTTCTATTTGGTCAATGGATGCCTACTAGAACTTTTTAGAATGTATTCCTAATCCTTAACCCTCTGGGGTCTATTTAAGAACATTTTTGGCATTGTAAAAGGCAGTTTGGAGTGGAGTTTGAGAGGAGGTACTAAAAGGAGAAATTATCTCCAGACTTATACTGTTGTAAGTCCTTAGGGCATTTTTTGAAGTCTATTTTCTTTGTACTGAATGTAATAGCATATTTACATAGTTAATACAATTTTCCCTTTCCTATTGTGTCCATTTTGTGCTTGGGTTGTGTCTCCATCAAGTGGTATCAGAGCAAGTTTTCCTGAGTGTGTAGACAGAGCACCGACTGTGAGGCAGTTTGCACCAGGATTGTATTGTTGTGGGTTTAAGTTAAGAAGATGCCTCCATGAAGAGAGCATGGTGGAAGGGCTAGAGCTATTAATCTTGAGGAGGTTAGAGCCCTCCAAAGGCAGGTACAAGCATTGTAGGAGGAGCTCCCTAGAGGAACAAATGTTGCTGCAGGCGACGAAAGTGAGGATGACGATGAAGAAGAAGAAATTGGACTAGAAGGGGAATTTGACATGGAAGTTTTGAATTAGGAAGAGGAAAGGCTTTTTAGGGCCATTACTAAGTTTGGAAAAAGACCTACAATTGATGTGCGTGTATTTTTATGAAATTTGAAACTAGATGAGTTGATCGATTGGATCAATGAACTAGAAGAATACTTTGAGTATGAGGATATCAGGGACCTAGATAGGGTTAACTTTGTAAAGGAAAAACTAAAAGGACATGCCAAAATCTGGTGGCAAGAGATTCAATTGGAAAGAAACAGAAGAGGAAAGGAGAAGATCACAAGGTGGGATTGTATGGTGGACAAATTGAAGAAGCAGTTCATTCCTATTGATTATGAGATTGATTTGTTTAAGAAGATGCATGGGTTAAAGCAAGCAGGAAAATTAGTCTAGGAATATACAGAGGAGTTTTATCAACTTTTGATTAGAGCGAGGCATGTAGAAGAAAATAAGGAGAAGGTTGCTCACTATATCAGTGGGTTGCGACCTAGCATCTAGGAGGAATTAAGTCTGGTAAGAATGACCAGCATTGAAGAGGCATACCAATTTTCTCTACGAGTTGAAAAGAAGCTAAATAAGAGGTTTGAAGGGAGACAAAGAGGGCATGGTCAAGGAGGAAGAGGTAGTGGTAGGTCATCTAGAGGCAGAAATGAAACCCAAAAGAAGAATGAAGATGTGGGTACTAGCAGGAACCAGAGGAACGAGGGTTTCAACCACTTTCGTGATCAAGACTTTGGAAATCAGAGAGGAAGAGGCAGAGGATGTGGACAAGGAAGAGAAGGCTTTCTTGGTACATATTTCCATTGCAATGAAGAAGGTCATCATGCCTTTGAATGCCCTCAATGACAAGGAATGACAAATAGGAGAGCTGAGGGTCAAGCTAAGGTTGCTCATGTGGATGACGATGCACAATCATCACATTCAGAGGATGTAGAAAAAGGAGAGACTTTAGTAAATGAAAGTGTCCTACTAAGTGGTAAGATTGAACTAGGACAAAGGAGGAGTTTGTTTCGTACTAGATGCAAGTGTGAGGATAAATATTGTGATGTGATCATTAATAGTGGTAGCACTGATAACTTGGTATCAAAGGAGATGGTCTCAAAGTTGAAGCTCAAGAGGGAGAAACACCCCCAGCCCTATCGGATTGCTTGGGTGAAAGATGATCATAAGGTCCTAGTAAGTGAACAATGTTTAGTGAAATTCAAAATTGAGAGTTACCATGATGAAGTTCTCTGTGATGTTATTCCAATGGATGTTTGCCATCTATTATTGGGAAGATCATGACAGTTTGATAGGCATGCAGTACATGCTGGTCATGCAAACACATACTCTCTAACAAAGGATAGAGTTCACCACAAACTAAAGCCCATGAAAAAAGAAGGCAAAAAGGTATGTAGTAGTGCTAAGATTTGTCTTGTTGATGGAAGGAAGTTTTTAGATGGCATGAAAAATCAGCGTATGTGCTATGCTTTGATTCCTAGGAAAGATAAAGATGGTAGTAGTGAAATACCACTTGAAGTTTCAAATTTACTAGGTGAGTTTCAAGATATTATCTCTGATAATGTTCCAGAAGGATTGCCACCAGTAAGGAAAATTAGTCATCAGATATTTTAATCCCAGGAGCTAGTTTGCATAGCAAGGCTGCTCATAGGATGACTCCTACTGAAACTAAGGAGCTAAATAGATAGGTGCAGGAGCTATTGAGAAAGGGATTGATTTAGGAGAGCCTGAGTCCATATGTAGTAACTGCAGTACTAGCACGAAAGAAGAATGGAGAGTGGAGGATGTGTACAGACTCTCGAGCTATAAATAGGATAACCATCAAGTATCAGTTTCCTTTGCCAAGAATGGATGATCTTATGGACTGCTTGAGTGGAGCTCAGTACTTCACAAAGATAGATCTCAAGAGTGGCTATTATTAGATATGAATACAAGAAGGAGATGAGAGGAAAACAGCCTTCAAGACCAAGGAGGGTCTTTATGAATGGTTAGTCATGCCCTTTGGATTGACGAACGCCCCAAGCACCTTCATGCAGCTTATGAATGAGGTACTTAAGAAGTTCTTGGGAAAATTTGTTATTGTCTATTTGGATGATATTTTAATTTTCAGCAAGACTTTGGAAGAACATTTATTGCATATTTAGAGTTTCCTTGAAAGGTTAAGCGAAGATAATTTGTTAATTAATCTAAAGATGTGTATCTTTGTAAAAAGGGAGCTAGTCTACTTGGGGTTTGTTATATTACTTGAAGGTCTCAAAATGGATCCAGAGAGGGTAAAAGCCATCTTGGAATGGCCCATTCCAAGGTCTACTACTGAGGTAAGATCATTTCATGGTCTAGAAAGTTTTTACAGGAAGTTCATTAAGAATTTCAGTGGCATATGTGCACCCCTGACTGACACAATAAGAGGGGATAGAAAAAAGTTCAAATGTACTGTGGCAGCTGCAAGAAGTTTTGAATTGCTGAAGAAGAAGGTGACAAAACAACCTATGTTGGCACTTTTAGATTTTAGAAAGGTGTTCCAGGTGGGTTGTGATACTAGTGGTAGTGCTATTGGGGTTGTATCAAGCCAATAAGGTAAGCCTATTGCATATTTTAGTGAAAAATTGAATGATGCGAAAAGGAAATATTCCATTTATGATCAAGAGTTCTATGCAATAGTTCAGGCCTTAAAATAATTGAGGCATTATTTATTGCAAAAAGAATTTGTTTTGTATATTGATCATCAGGCATTACAGTACTTAAATAGCCAAGGTAAATTGAATCAGAGACATATGAAGTGGGTAGAGTTCTTGCAGAGCTATACATTTGTGTTGAAGCATAGAAGTGGAAAATCTAACAAGGTTACAGATGCACTAAGTAGGAGACAATTGTTGCTTACAGTAATGCAGGTTGAAGTAGTTGGTTTGATGAAATAAAAAATCTGTACCTAGAGGATCCTAATTTTGCTAAAGCATGGAAAGCTTGTAAGGAGCCTGTTGCTGTAGACAGAACTAAGTGGTTAGACTATATGATTCAAGATGGTATGTTATTCAAGGGCAGTCAATTATGCATTCCAAGGAGTTCCATGAGGGAAAATTTGATTAAGGAGAAACATAGTGGAGGGATGGTAGGATATTTTGGTCAAGATAAGACCATTTCCATTCTTAGAGAACATTATTTTTGGCCTCAAATTTCACAAGATGTGAAGAAGTTTGTACAAAGTTGTTAGATTTGTCAAGTGGCCAAGGGATTTAGTCGTAATATTGGACTATATCAGTCATTTCCAGTTCCATCAAAGCCATGGGATGACATAAGTGTGGATTTTATTCTTGGATTGCCAAGGACACAAAGGGGTAATGACTTAGTATTTGTGGTGGTTGATAAGTTCTCCAAAATGGCACATTTCATTCCGTGCCACAAAACTCATGATGCTGTCCATATTGCAGACTTGTTTTTTAGAGAGGTGGTAAGACTACATGGTCCTCCAAGGAGTATAGTTTCTGACAGAGATACTAAATTTTTAGGATATTTCTAGAAAATATTGTGGAAAAAGTTGAGAACAAACTTGAAATTCAGTTCCACACATCACCCACAGACTGACGGCCAAACAGAAGTGGTAAACAAAAGTTTGGGCAATTTATTGAGATGTTTAGTTGAGGATAAGCTGAAGGGATGGGATTTGATTCAATCACAAGTAGAGTTTTCTTACAATAACTCTATAAATAGGAGTACTAGTAGATCACCATTCCAAATTGTATATGGAAGTAGCCCAAGGAATACACCAGAGTTGAGGAAGATAGAGCAAGGGGAGAGGACAAGTGTTGAAGCTGAAGAATTTGTTGAACATATCAAGCATCTGCATGAGGAGGTTCAGGCACACATTTTCAAGATGAATCAAGAGTATAAAGCTAGGGCTGATCAAAGGAGAAGACATAAGGAATTCCAAGTAGGGGATCTAGTCATGGTACACTTAAGGAAAGAAATATTTCTATCTGATACTTACAACAAGCTAAAAATGAAGAAATTTGGTCCCTGCAAAATTTTGAAGAAACATGACTCAGGAAATGCATATGAGGTGGAGTTGCCAGATGAAATTTACATTTCTCCTATTTTCAACATTGCAAACTAAAAAAAGTATCATGATGATGGTGTAGATGAGGAGTTGATGTTAGAGCCATGTCCAATTCCTACTTCTAAGAAGGAGGAGATAGAGAAGATTTTGGATAGTCATGTGGGTAGGAGTACCAGAAATAGGTAGTATGAAGAGTATTTGGTCAAGTGGAAAGGACGACCAATAGAGGACTCAACTTGGATTTCAGTAGCTAAGGTTTCCCATTTGGGATTTCCTTTACCATTCATAAAGTGACAAGGTCACATTTCAATCTACCCTAGGTGTCTGATGCAGGAGCATCCAGTGGTATAAGGGCAATCCTGTGTCAACCAAAAAAAATGTACTTAGACTTGGTTTTTGTTTCATGTGTTTTCATTTTTGGATACCCATTTGGGTCAAATAAAGGTTCCAACTCTCATAGTTCCACTATTGGTGTTCTAGGACAGAGCATTTGAACACCTTGGGATACATGTAAATGGTAGAAAAATAAGAGTATGTAATTTAGCTATCATTTTTGTCAACTAGAAGGTGTAAATTGGTCAGAAGATTGTAATTGTAATTTAGAGCATTCTAGAAAAAGAATTAGGTCAAAAGGCCCCACGGTTTGAAAGTTATCACAGTTTTTTAGTTTTTGGAGACATCTTAAGAATGCTTCAAAGTTAGGTTAAGGGAATTAAATAAAATAAAATAGGGCTGAAAAATGAGGGATGAGCAAAGCTGGTCCATAAGGCTATAGAGCACTTTGAGAGCTTTTCAAAAATATAAATGGTTTGTTAATCAGAGCTACGGTTCAAAAGTTATGCCTCCTGGAAGTTCGGTTACCATTTCTGGATTCTTCTAATTTTGTGCCGACTTCTAATGTGACTTCTAGAGCCTTCTATTTGGTCGGTGGATGCCTACTAGCACTTTTTAGAATGTATTCCTAATCCTTAACCCTTCAGGTTCTATTTAAGAACATTTCTGGCATTGTAAAAGGCAGTTTGAAGTGGAGTTTGAGAGGAGGTACTAAAAGGAGAAATTATCTCTAGACTTATACTGTTATAAGCCCTTAGGGCATGTTTTGAAGTCTATTTTCTCTATACTGAATGTAATAGCATATTTACATAGATAATAAAATTTTCCCTTTCCTATTGTGTCCATTCTATGCTTGGTTCGTGTCCCCATCAAGTGGTATCATAGCAAGTTTTCTTGAGTGTGTAGACAGAGCACCGACTGTGAGGCAATTTGCACTAGGACTGTGTGGTTGTGGGTTTGAGTTAAGAAGATACCTCCATGAAGAGAGCATGGTGGAAGGGCTAGAGCTATTAATCCTGAGGAGGTTAGAGCCCTCCAAAGGCAGGTACAAGTGTTGCAGGAGGAGCTCCATAGAGGAATAAATGTTGCCGCAGGTGACGAAAGTGAGGATGACAATGAAGAAGAAAAAATTGGACTAGAAGGGGAATTTGATGAGGAATTTTTTAATCAAGCAGAGGAAAGGCTTTTTAGGGCCATTACTAAGTTTGGAAAAAGACCTAAAATTTATGTGGGTGTATTTTCAAGAAATTTGAAACCAGATGAGTTGATTGATTGGATCAATGAACTAGAAGAATACTTTGAGTATGAGGATATTAGGGACCCAAATAGGGTTAAGTTTGCAAAGGCCAAACTAAAAGAACATGCCAAAATCTGGTGGCAAGAGGTTCAATTGGAAAGAAATAGAAGAGGAAAGGAGAAGATGAAAAGGTGGGATCGTATGGTGGACAAATCGAAGAAGCAGTTCATTCCTATTGATTATGAGATTGATTTGTTTAAGAAGATGCATGGGTTAAAGCAAGTAGGAAAATCAGTCCAGGAATATATAGAGGAGTTTTATCGACTTTTGACTAGAGAGGGGCATGCAGAAGCAAATAAGGAGAAGGTTTCTCATTATATCAGTGGGTTGTGACCAAGCATCCAGGAGGAATTAAGTCTGGTAAGAATGACCAGCATTGAAGAGGCATACCAATTTGCCCTATGAGTTGAAGAGAAGCTAAACAAGAGTTTTGAAGGGAGACAAAGAGGGCATGGTCAAGGAGGAAGAGGTAGTGGTAGGTCATTTGGAGGTCAAAATGAAACCCAAAAGAAGAATGAAGATGTGGGTACTAGCAAAAACCAGAGGAACGAGGGTTTCAACCGCTCCCGTGATCAAGACTTTGGAAATCAGAGAGGAAGAGGTAGATGATGTGGACAAGGAAGAGGAGGCTTTCATGGTACCTATTTCCATTGCAATGAAGGTCATTATGCCTTTGAATGCCCTCAATGATAAGGAAGGACAGATAGGAGAGCTGAGGGTCAAGCTAGGGTTGCTTATGTGGATGAGGATGCACAATCATCACATTCAAAGGATGCAAAAAGAGGAGAGACTTTAGTAAATGAAAGGGTCCTGCTAAGTGGTGATATTGAACCAAGACAAAGGAGGATTTTGTTTCATACCAGATGTAAGTGTGAGGATAAATTTTGTGATGTGATCATTGATGGTGGTAGCACTGATAACTTGGTATCAACGGAGATGGTCTCTAAGTTGAAGCTCAAGAGGGGGAAACACCCCCAGCCATATTAGATTGCTTGGGTGAAAGATGATCATAAGGTCTTGGGAAGTGAAAAATGTTTAGTGATATTAAAAATTGGAAGTTACCATGATGAAGTTCTCTGTGATGTTATTCCAATGGATGTTTGCCATCTATTGTTGGAAAGACTGTGTCAATTTGATAGGCATGAAGTACATGATGGTCATGCAAACACATACTCTCTAACAAAAGATGGAGTTCACCACAAGCTGAAGCCCATGAAAAAGGAAGGTGAAAAGGTATGTAGCAGTGCTAGGATTTGTCTTGTTGATGGAAGGAAGTTTTTAAATGGCATGAAACATCAACATATGTGCTATGCTTTGATTCCTAGGAAAGATAAAGAAGGTAGTAGTGAAATACCACTTGAAGTTTCACATTTACTAGGCAAGTTTGGAGATATTATCTCTGATAATGTTCCACAAGGATTTCCACCAGTAAGGAAAATAAGTTATTAGATAGATTTAATCCTAGGAGCTAGTTTTCCTAACAAGGCTACTTACAGGATGACTCAGGTACTAAAACCGAGAAGCTAAATAGACAAGTGCAAGAGCTATTGAGAAGGGGCTTGATTCAAGAGAGCCTGAGTCCATGTGCATTACCTGCACTACTAGCACCAAAGAAGGATGGAGAGTGGAGGATGTGTACAGACTCTCAAGCTATAAATAGGATAACCATCAAGTATCAGTTTCCTTTGCCAAGAATGGATGATCTTATGGACTTCTTGAGTGGAGCTCAGTACTTCACAAAGATAGATCTCAAGAGTGGCTATCATCAACTACGGATATGAGAAGGAGATGAGTGGAAAATAGCCTTCAAGACCAAGGAGGGTCTTTATGAGTGGTTAGTCAAGCCCTTTGGATTGACGAACACCCCAAGCACCTTCATGCAACTTATGAATGAGGTACTTAAGAAGTTCTTGGTAAAATTTGTTATTGTCTATTTGGATGATATTTTAAGTTTTAGTAAGACTTTGGAAGAACATTTATTGCATATTCATAGTTTCCTTGAAAGGTTAAGGGAAGAGAAACTATTAATTAATCTGGAGAAGTGTATCTTTGTAAAAAGGGAGTTAGTCTACTTGGGGTTTGTTATATCACCTGAAGGTCTCAAAATGGATCTAGAGAAGGTAAAAGCCATCTTGGAATGGCCTACTCCAAGGTCTACTACTGAGGTAAGATCATTTCATGGTCTGGTTAGTTTTTACAAGAAGTTCATTAAGAATTTCAGTGGCATATGTGCACCCCTGACTGACATAATAAGAGGGGATAGAAAAAAGTTCAAATGGACTGCGACAGCTATGAGAAGTTTTGAACTATTGAAGAAGAAGGTGATAGAACAATCTGTGTTGGCACTTCTAGCTTTTAGAAAGGTGTTCCAGGTGGGTTGTGATGCTAGTGACAGTGCTATTGGGGCTGTATTAAGCCAAGAAGATAAGCCTATTGCATATTTTAGTGAAAAATTGAATGATGCAAAATGGAAGTATTCTGTTTATGATCAAGAGTTCTATGCAATAGTTCAAGCCTTAAATAAATGGAGGCATTATTTATTTCCAAAGGAATTTGTTTTGTTTACTGATCATTAGACATTACAGTACTTAAAGAGCAAAGGTAAATTGAATCAGAGGCATATGAAGTGGGTAGAGTTCTTGCAAAGCTATACATTTGTGTTGAAGCATAGAAGTGGAAAATCTAACAGGGTTGCAGATGCACTAAGTAGGAGACAGTTGTTGCTTACAGTAATGTAGGTTGAAGTAGTTGGTTTTGATGAACTCAAGATTCTGTAACCTGAGGATGTTGATTTTGCTGAAGTATAGAAAGCTTGTAAGGATCTTGTTTCTGTAGACAGAACTAAGTCTTTAAACTATCTGATTTAGGATGGTATGTTATTCAAGGGTAGTCAATTATGCATTCCAAGGAGTTCCATGCAGGAAAATTTGATTAAGGAGAAACATAGTGGATGGATGGCAGGACATTTTGGTCGAGATAAGACCATTGCCATTCTTAGAGAACATTATTTCTGGCCTCAAATTTCACAAGATGTGAAGATGTTTGTCCAGAGTCATCAGATTTGTCAAGTGGCCAAGGGATTTAGTCACAATACTGGACTATATAAGCCATTTCCTATTCCATCAAAGCCATGGGAGGACATAAGTATGGATTTTGTTCTTGGATTGCCAAGGACACAAAGGGGTAATGACTTAGTATTTGTGGTGGTTTTGATAGGTTCTCCAAAATGGCACATTTCATTCCATGCCACAAAACTCATGATGTTGTCCATATTGCAGACTTTTTTTTTAGAGAGGTGGTAAGACTACATGGTCTTCCAAGGAGTATAGTTTCTAATAGAGATACTAAATTTGTAGGGTATTTCTAGAGAACATTGTGGAAAAAGTTGAGAACAGACTTGAAATTCAGTTCCACACATCACCCACAGACTGATGGCCAAACAAAAGTCTGGGCAATTTGCTAAGATGTTTAGTTAGGGATAAGCCCAAGGTATGGGATTTGATTCTACCACAAGCATAGTTTGCTTACAATAACTCTATAAATAGGAGGACTGGTAGATCACCATTCCAAATTGTATATGAAAGTAGCCCAAGGACTACACCAGAGTTGAGGAAGATAGAGCAAGGGGAGAGGACAAGTGCTGAAGCTGAAGAATTTGTTGAACATATCAAGTGTCTACATGAGGAGGTTCAGGCACACATTACCAAGATGAAGCAAGAGTATAAAGCTAGGGCTGATCAAAGGAGAAGACATAAGGAATTTCAAGTAGGGGATCTAGTCATGGTACACTTATGAAAAGAAAGATTTTCATCTGGTACTTACAACAAGCTGAAAATGAAGAAATTTGGTCCTTGAAAAATTTTGAAGAAACGTGACTTAGGAAATGCATATGAGGTGTAGTTGCTAGATGAAATTCACATTTCTCCTATTTTCAACATTGCAGACTTAACAAAGTATCATGATGATGGTGTAGATGAGGAGCTGATGTTAGAGCCATGTCCAATTCCTACTTCTAAGAAGGAGGAGATAGAGGAGATTCTGGATAGTTGTGTGGGTAGGAGTACCAAAAATAGGTAGTATGAAGAGTATTTGGTCAAGTGGAAAGGACGGCTGATAGAGGACTCAACTTGAACTTTAGTAGCTGAGGTTTCCCATTTGGGATTTCCTCTACCATTCATAAAGTGATAGGGTCACATTTCAATCTACCTTAGGTGTCTGATGCAGGAGCATCCGGTGGTATAAGGGAAATCCTGTGTCAACCAAAAAAAGTGTACTTAGACTTAGTTTCTGTTTCATGTGTTTTCATTTCTAGATACCCATTTGGGTCAAATAAAATTTTCAACTCTCAGAGTTCCACTATCAGTGTTCTAGGATAGAGTATTTGAAGACCTTGGGATACATGTAAATGTCAAAAAAATAGGAGTATGTAATTGAGCCATCATTTTGGTGAACTAGAAGGTGTAAATTGGTGAGAAGATTGTAATTGTAATTTAGAGCATTCTAGAAAAAGAATGAGGTCGTAAGGCCCCACGGTTTGAAAGTTATCACAATTTTTTAGTTTCTAGAGACATCCTAAGAATACTTCAAAGTCAAGTTAAGGGCATTAAATGACCTTGAATAGGGCTGAAAAATAGGGGATGAGAAAATCTGGTCCATAGAGCTATAGAGTGCTTTGACAGCTTTTCGAAAATGTAAACGGTTCATCAATCAGAGCTATGGTTCAAAAGTTATGTCCCCTAAAAGTTTGGTTACCATTTTTGGATTCTTCTAATTTTGCGCCGACTTCTAATGTGACTTCTAGAGCCTTCTATTTGGTTGATGGATGCCTACTAGCACTTTCTAGAATGTATTCCTAATCCTTTACCCTCCAGGGTCTATTGAAGAACATTTCTGGCATTGTAAAAGGTAGTTCAGAGTGGAGTTTGAGAGGAGGTACTAAAAGGAGAAATTATCTCCAGACTTATACTGTTGTAAGCCCTTAGGGCATGTTTTGAAGTCTATTTTCTCTATACTGAATGTAATAGCATATTTACATAGTTAATACAATTTTCCCTTTCCTATTGTATCCATTTTGTGCTTGGGTTGTGTCCCCATCAAAAGGCTAAAGAGAAAGTTAAACCTATAGAGTAGAAAGGAGGTGCACAAAAAATACCAAGGAGAAAATATATTGTTCAGGCTAAATCTAATGAGGAAAGAACTAAATCTAATGACAATAGCCAATTTCAAGTGGTGAGTCATAATCCATCCTCGGATCTAGACAACCTATGTGAAAATGTTAGGAATAATGTAGATTTGTTAGGATTTTCTCACATTGACTTCGAAAATCTTTGAAAAGTTGAAAAGAATCAAGTGGAGGAGGCAATATATGCCATGATGGTAAATTTTAAGAAAGCACCTCTAGAGATTTCCAACTCTATGCCTAAAAGTTTATATGAAATAGTTGAACAAAAATGACATTATTGTTTGAACTTATAGAGGAAAATTAGGGAGACATCACTTGCTCAAGTTATGCCTAAACTCAATAAGGAACAAATTGCTAAAGCCATCAAGAAATATGCTATTAGATTTGTCCTTAAATAAAGAGCCTTTAGCATATTGAAGAATAACATAGAAAATTTTGTAAAGAAGACCACAAAAATGTGGAAAATTACATATGGGCTAGCTATAGTCAAAGAAGGTGAAAAAGAACCCATTGAGTGTTAAAGATGATGAAGAAGATGACAATAGTGAAAACACAACTAAGGGAGGTACTGAAATGAATATAGATGATTAGGCAAAAACTGAGAAAGAGTGGTAATAAGAATAGAGTGTACAAGATACACAATTGCTAAATGTCAACCCTCAAAAAATAATAAGTGTAAATATTGAAATAGTTATAGTAAAGGATGTGTTTGATCTCACTACTTAGAAAATAAACCCCTTAATAGAGGAAGACTTGAAAAAGATACTTATTAAATATACATTATAGGCTAAATTATGTGACAACCCTATATTGGTGAGTGTAGATGAACTTCAAAAGTTAGTGACTGATACTACAAGGGGAGAGGTAAAAATACAAGAACCACCTACCATCACCTCTCAAGTCACTAGTGTACAACCTTTAGATAAAGTACTAGAAGTTTCACCTAAAAAAGGTGATATAATTGGAGAAGATAAAGTGGAAACTCAAGCCACTATTGAAACACAGAGTCAAACAGGTTAGATATATTAATGTACACCTCTAGCAAAAGTTCAAGGTGCAATTCAAGGCATTGTGGTAGAAAAGGACAAGCTTGAAGAGACTGAGTTGACACCCAAATTGAAGGAGGAGGCAACAATTCAAGCCCTAGTAACTTAACTAGAATCTGGCACTCCTTCCAGTCACACTCTTCAGAGGCCGAGAACAAATGCAACACCTTTACAATTCTTAGTGCCTAGTCCAAGTTCATCAAAGGAAAAAGAGGTAATAACATATGGAGATGTAATCTTGAATGAAGAAATTATTTTTCCAAAATATGATTATGCCACAATGACAATAGAGTAGATGGGCATAATTCAAGAAGCCTTGGCTAGAAAGAAACATCAATAACTACTCAGAAGGGAGCATAGGAAGAAGCAAGCTATGCTTGATATTAAAGGCATCTTCCTAGATGCATTTAGTCTACCTACTCTAGATGAAATAAAGCTACTTATTGAACAATTGACAAATATAGTGGAAAAGGTAAGTGATGTATACCTTGATACTAATGTAAAATTATTCGAATGGTCTGAAAAAAAATTTCAAAGTAAAGTGAATGACAAAATATCCATTGATATAGCACTTACACAAGTTGCATTGGCAACTAAGATCGATAGTGTGAAGAAGTTACTTGAGAACATTTTCTCTCTATATGCCAAAATGTATAATCCTACACTCTTGACACAAGAGACAAGAAGTCACATTTTGAGCTTGGAAAGTCAAATTAATTCATTAGGTGCAAAACTGCCCATGACTCTAGCTCAATGTTAGAAGCATTTGAGGACTTTATTGCAAACCTAGAGTTAGTTAGTAGAATTATCTACAAAAGAAGCCAACATAAGGGCCAAACTAAATACCATCCAAACTACATTGACTCCTCACATGGATATTTTTCACAATAGGCTATGCAGAAACTCTTATGAAGAAAGACCCCAATCTTTCTACATTAGATGGCCTAGCTCATCTTGCTGCTAAGCTGGCCATCCAAATTATGTCTTTTGAGGTAGCTTGTAAAAATTTGGATGCCAATCTTAAGATTATCCTTGAGGTCCATAAATCTTCCTTGGACAAACATACTATAAGTGTATAGCCCATTGACATTAGTGTCAAAAAGGGGAAAAAAGTAAAAGCTTAAGAAAAGGGGGAGAAAGAGAGCTAAGCTAAGAGAGAGTAAGAGCATGTGGGAGCAATTATGAAAAGAAAGAGCATCAATTGAGGCATATCTACTCATTAGGAGTAATATTTTGAGTAAATAATTTTGAGTATAGAACCAAATCTAACAACTCATGGGTAGTATAAGATTTTGAGGTATAAGTTATTGCAAAATTTTGTACATAAGCCAAATAAGAGAAAAGTTATGCTCATAAGAATAAGGATATTAATGTATGACCAAGTGTTTCTGACACTCATGTCAAAGGGGGAGATTTTTTTTAATCTCAGATTGGATTTGACAGATGAGTGTCTATACACTTAAGTCATTTACTTAGTTCATGCCAAACAAATAGTATATGTTGAGCACAACATGTATAAGATAGAGCACACCAATTCCATAGTGAGTGTTGAGTCACTCATGTGCTAACTTACTCAAGTGTTGAGCAGACAGTGTATGTTGAGTGATTCAAGAGCTAAGTGAGCAATGCATGTCATGTCATTCAAATGCCAAGACACAGTATATAAATTAGTATATGCTGAGCATCGGAGACTATAGATGCAGAGTAACACAATTTTTTCATAGTTGTTTCTATTGGCACAAACTAATATGTAAACCATTTTTGAGCTAACTTACAGATTGATTTATGATATTTTAGTGATAAGAACAAATCTTAAGTTGGAATCCCTATGAACTACATGCATCCAATTAGGTAAAGTGTGTATACAAGGATTAGTAATGCAAAGAACACTAAATATCAAATCAAAAGTATTCACAAAACTAAATAAACATAACTTCAAGATAGACTAAGATGAGCTCTCAATTGAGAATATGAGCCATTAATGGGCTCTCTCAATGAGAAGCTCTCTTGTTGAGTAGCTTTGTCTAATTAGATATGATGTATGCTCGATTCTCCAAAGGCTTTAATGGTGTTCTTGATGGATTTTGGCTTGGGTGAATGGATTTGATGTAAAATGGCTTCTTAAAAATGGCATTATGACTTGGGTCTTCAAAAGGGCATTATGGCTTTACTTCATGGATTCTATTTTTTTGCAAAGGGGACTGATCCAATTTATAGGCTAAGGGCTTGAGGGATTGATGGTTAGGATGCAAGGATGGAGCAAAGCTTATGGAAGGTTTAGATTGAATGAGAGGAGAGCACATGGATTGTGCTTCCTTACAGCCAATCAGGGAGTGACACATGTTACAGGGTCATTGGTTAGAGCAAGAGGGGTTGAGGGGTCAACAAAGGAGGCTCAAAGCTCATAAAGACCCTCATAATGGCTTGTAAGAGCAATGAATGAGCTTGTAAGAGTCATTTATGGCTTTGTGGGCTTCATAAGGTTTTATGGTTGGGATATTTGTGAGAGAGTTGAGATATTTTGACTTGGGTTGGATTAAGAAAGTCTTAAGCTTGACTTAGGAATGTGCAAATGATTAAGGCTTGGATTAGGCTTGGGTTAAGATTAGATTAGGCTTGTTAGAGATGGGCAAGTGGATGGCATTTAATGAGGGTGGGTGAAGGAGGAGATATTTGTTGGCTTTGGCTTGGGTTAGCAAGTCTTAACCCAAGTTTAGGGAATGTGACAAGGTTAGAGGGGGATTAGGATTAGGGTCAAAGATAAGGATTGACATATTCTAGAAGAGTCTAGGCTTTGGATGAGGATGAAGACTTTCTAGAAGAGTCTAGAACTTTTTAGGATGAGGATAAATAAAGTTTTTAGAAAATAAATCAAGTTTTATTTATTTCAAGGGTTTGGGTTGAGGAGATATTTATTAAAATATTTTTAATAAACATGAGGATTAATATTTAATCTTAATTAAATATTTTGAGTTGGGATTAGGGGTAGGAAATGATGGGATTAGCCTTTAATCAAAATTAAAGAAGGATTAGAATATTTTGGAAGAGGTTAGTGGTCTTAAGGAAATTGGCCAATTTTTGGGCAAAAAATAAATAAATAATTTATTTTGGAATTTTTGGTCAATTTATTAATTAAATAATTAATAAGTAAGGAAATAATATTTAAATAAGATTTAAACATTTTTGGGAGGGATTCCTTAATTAAATATTTTTAATTAAGATAAAGGGATTTAATGGCATAAAAATAAATAAATAATTAATTAATAAATGATGATGTCATTAGGGACTTTTTTAGAAAATAAAAATACTTTATTTTCTAAAGGATTTTTAGGTGTCTACAAAGGGAAGGTTTAAGTGGAAAAATGGATGAATCATAGCTGTTGATTCATACCTAACCATAAGTCACCTAGGTCTTCTTAAGGAAGACAAACCCTAAAATTCATATGTATGTGGAAGGAGTGAAGAGAGAAGTTTGCATGTGCAAACATAGTATTCATGGTGGCTAAGGAATTGTAAATTGAAATTGCATTGCAGAATCAGTTAAAGGAGAATAGATGAATGAAATAGTCAATAACAGAGAGACATATAATCAAGAAGGATCAAGAATACATCAGTTTAGAAATGATTTGTCATCAAAACAAAAAGTGCTAACCATAGGATCAATACTGAGACATTCTAACAGATGAATCAATTAAATATCTTAACAAAGTAGTCCTAATAGGTTGTATTGAAATCCTCTAACAAGGTGCTTACTTTATTGTGAGTTAAAGTTCTTTAACAAGACACACTTTTAATAGGGTGTTAAAATCATTTAACAAGGTAAGACCTAATAGTCTTTGTAAGCCTTTAACAACACATACCTTTCACAAGATATATCATGTCTCACGATCAAACATTGTAACCTTCATTGGATACACTTTATTAATGCAATAGTGAAGATTTGTGGGTGTCATCTCCACCCCAATTTTACCTTCTCATTGGAGGGTTTTTGGCTAATCATATTTGGTTTCATAAATGTGTGAATTCTTACTTGCTTACATGATTTAGATGTATATACTTTACATGGTATTTTAGTTTACTTATTGAATGTATGAGATGGATGTGAGGGGAATGTTTTATGGGTCAAAGTTTAAAGCACTAAAGTTTACCTTTCCTATTGTAATTCCAACATCTATCAACAACTTTCATCTTTTGAATAGGTTAAAAAACTCCTTTGTGTCATCCTTATAACCACCTTCTACAATTATCTCCCTCTTATTAGGTTGTATTTCTCCTGATCAATAACTATCTCCCTCTTTCTTATATTTCCCTTGATCAGTAACTATCTCCCTCTTTGATAACAATGCCAAAGGCTTTTCATCTTAACATGCAGATAGAAACTTCTTCAACTTCTTCCTTTTTCACCTTGTTTGTGACTAATTTGTAGTGTCAGCTCTTTGATTACTTTAGGCAACTCCTAAAGTAAGATCCATTGCATCAATTTGTAACATATAAAAATCATCTTGTTTGATGTAGGACACTCCTTTTGTTACTTAGATAGCCTTTAATAGGGGTATCAACCCTAGTTTACCTCTTAGATATTCATGCACATCCTTAGGTAATGCTTTTTTGAAGATATCAACAATTTGTTCTTTTGTGTTAACATATTCCATCTTCACCTCTTTATCTTGAACTAATTCTCTTAAGTAATGATACTTTATTGCAATGTGTTTAGTCTTTATGTGCATCACTTGATTCTTTGATATATTTATAGCACTTGTATGATCATAATCAATTTTATTGGTTCTATGATCCTTTTCTTCATACCTTTGAGTAGCTCTTTGATCCATACAATGTTTGTACAATTTATAGTAATAATTTATAGTAGCAACAACATATTTAGCTTTAGTAGTAGATTGTGAAGTGCAATTTTGTTTCTTGCCAATCCACGTAACTAGCATCTTGCCTAAGAAAAATGCTCCTCCATTGGTACTCTTTCTGTCATCAATATTTCTAGCCTAATCAACATCAATATAGGCTCTTAATTCAAAGTTCTCATTTTTCTTATAGTATAGACCATACTACTTTGTTCCTTCTAGATATCTCATTATTCCCT
The DNA here is from genome assembly GCA_028749045.1 of Cupressus sempervirens. Lineage (NCBI taxonomy): Eukaryota > Viridiplantae > Streptophyta > Pinopsida > Cupressales > Cupressaceae > Cupressus > Cupressus sempervirens. Next base: position 756,117,436 of record CM053791.1, on the reverse strand, counting down.
TTATAGCCATTAAATGATTCTCCCTAGGATTAGTAGAGAATCTTGCAATTATCCCTATAGATAATGCAATGTTAGGTCTTCTATGTACTACATATTGTAATTTTCCAATCATAAAACTATACAATGTTTGATTCACCTCATCTTAATCATCATTCTTTGACAATTTGTGTCATGTAACCATAGGTGTACTTACAGGTTTTGAATCCTCTAATCCAAAAAAATTCAATATTTCTTTGACATATTTTGATTGAGTGATGTATATACCATATTTCATCTAATATACTTGCAAACCCACAAAGAACTTGATCTCTCCAAACATAAACATCTCAAATTCTTGCTTCATTTCATTTGAAAAAGCCTTACATAAAGCATCTTGACCTCCAAATATGATATCATCGATAAAAAATGTAGATAAAAAAATACCTTTTCCTTTTTCTGTCTTCATGTATAGATTGCTATTATCATCTGTCCTTTCAAACCCAATCTTCACAAGATAATTATGAAGTCTCTCATACCATGCTCTTGGTGCTTGTTTCAAACCATATAGAGTTTTATTTAATCTACATACCATGTTCTTATTGTTAACATCAACAAATCCTTCTTACTATTCTATGTAAAATTCTTCTTCTAATATGCCATTCAGAAATACAAATTTAACATCCATTTGATAAACTTTGAAACCTTTGTATGTAGAATAAGCAGGTAATGTTATTACTCCATCCAATCTAGCAATAGGAGAAAATGTCTCTCCATAGTCAATTCCTTCTTCTTATGCATATCCTTTGCAAATTAATCTTGCCTTGTTCCTTGTGACTTCACCATTTTCATCTAGCTTGTTTCTAAATACCCACTTGGTGCCAATTACATTTTTATCTTTTGGTCTATGTAGTAGAGTCCATGTTGAGTTCATGTTTTGTTTTTCTCAATTTGCTCAATTTTTTCTTCCATGGCTTTACTCTAGTCCACATCTTCTGAGGCATCTCTTACTAATTTAGGCTCTTTCATGCTTAGTAAACATGTAGTATTTCTCAATTTGTTCCTTGTTATTGGTCTAGCATATTTTCTCTAATGATTTGTGCAACAAGATGATGTCTCTTGACATATTTGGACAATATTTAGTTCAACTCTAGTTTCTTCATTTGGTCTTTCAACTTTAAAGTCACTATGTACATCTCTATTAGGTAGCTCATCATCTCTTTCATATACACTAATCTTAGAATTATAATGTGCTTCAACTTCATTTTGTAACTCGGCACCTGAATGTAGCTCAGTTCCTAAATGCAACTCAACATTCATAGTATGTGACTCGACAATCACTGAAACTTGCTATTGGTCTATAGCTTGATTTGTAGCATCTTCTTCAGTGGGCATACCATCATAAAAGTATACAAATGATTTGTATTATTCTAATTCTTTCATAGGTCCAACCTCATATACTTTTGTGTATTCATCAAAATTTACATTTGCACTTTTCACAACTTTGTTAGTGTTAGTATTTAAACACTTATAAGATTTACTTCTTGTGAATTATCTTAGGAATATACCTTCTTTACTTTTTCATCTAGTTTACCATTCTTGAAGTCTTTTAGACTATAGCATTTTCTTCCAAATATTTTAAAATATTTTGCATTGGGTGAGTATCCATACCATAGTTCAAAAGGTGTTGAATGAGTACCTTTCTTGACTTGTACATGGTTCATGGTATAGACAACTATACTTATAACTTTGCTTCAGTATTTCAAAGCACCATTTTTCTCCATCACGAGTATCCTAGAATAGTCCATTATAGATCTATTCCTCCTTTGAGTAATTCCATTTTGTGTAGGGGTTCTAGGGGTAGATGTCTATATTTTGATTCATCTATCATTATAGAACATATTGAACTCATGTGATGTAAATTCTCCTCCTTTGTCAGATCTCAAACATTTTAGATGTTTACTTGTTTCCTTCTCAACTCTTTCTAAGTACCACTTAAAAATTTGGAAAGCGTCAGATTTCTATTTCAGAAACATATCTATCATCATTATAGAATAATCATCAATAAAAAATATAATTTACTTATATCCTTTGTAGCTTTGCACTTCAATTGGTCCACATAAGTCAATATGAACAATCTCTAGTATTTCTTTAGAGGTATGAGTTTTACTCTTAAAACTTGACTTTGTCATTTTGCCTAATTAACATTATTTGTACATTATACTATCAGGTTTCTTCAACTTAGGAAAGCCTCTAGCTTTTCTCATGTTACTAATACTAATGAAGTTATCAAAATTAACATGACATAACCTTATGTGCCATAGCCACACATCAAATTTTACAACTAGACAAGTATAATCCTCTATGTTAAGGTAGAATAGATCACTCCTAGTCTAATCACCCTTTCCAATCAATTTTTCACTTATGTCGTATATTTTAACAATCTTATTTTCAAACTCAACCTTACATCCTAAATTATTTAGTTATGACACACTCAACAGATTATAATTAAGTCCTTCAACATAGTAAGCATTGTCACAAATTTAGAATCTCCTATAATATGTAAACATTTAATCCCATGCTTGTGAGCTAATCTAAGTCCTAATAACAAGGCCTCATAATTTTCTATGTTATTAGTACAAGGGAAACTTAATGTAAAAGAGAATTTGTATGTTACCCCAATAGGAGTAATTAATAAAATTCTTGCACCAGATCCATCTTTATAGCAAGCACCATCAAAAAACATAGCCCATAGATTACCTTTGTCTATCTTTGTGTCAACTTCTAGGTCCATTTGAGATTTATTCTTATCTTTCTTCAAAGTTAGAACCTCAGATTGAAATGCATTGACATCTATGTCCACAAAGTTTTTCATATCATCCTCTATCTCCTCTTTTATCATATATATACTCTTAGGCTCTCTATTTATTTTTACTAAATTTCCTTCAATTTGGAAAGTGGCAAATGACAAGTCACATTGTAAACTCTCACCCATGGTAGCACTCCACTTTCTAAATACCAACATGCCATACTGAGGTGGAATATCAACAACCAATACACTCATAGTAAGTTCTTTGTTAGGATAAGTTTTCAACTTATATGGCAAGGCATTGATAGTGTCTATGACTATCACTTCTCTTTTATCCATAGCACAACATCTTCCTTGAGTAGTATCAACCTTTAGGCCTAATTCCTTCATTATCTCAAAAGGCATAATAGTATTGAAAGCACCAGAATCAATCATGCAATTTTTTAATGTTTTACCATTTACTAAGATACTCAAGAAAAATTGCTCAACACTTTCTAAACATTGATTTACAGAGTTATCCAAAAACATCTAAGGAATTTGAGACACAACTACTTCATTTTCTTTGTCTTTCACCTTTTCTTTATTTCTTTCCTTGGGATTATGGTTTTCATTACAATCATGTCTTACCTTTGTATCAGTATCTCCCAACCATGCTATGGCTTTATTTTAGTGTTTAGGGATTCTTAATAATTCAGACAAAGGGACCTTGACAGTGATTTGTGATAACACATTAGTCATATCTATAGAAGAATTAGAGAGGCTATCAATAACCATACTCCTTTTCTCATTATGTTTATCAAAAATGTTTATAGCATCTTGATGATTCTTGTCATTTTTAGTGATCACTTTGGTATCTTCTCATCTAATTTCTTGGGAACATTATTTGGGAGCTCAAAAACCTTGGGATTATCCACTTTCTTTGGCTCCAATTTCTTACTTGTAACTTTAACCTTCAAAGCAAGATTTCTTTAGGCTTCACAACTTCCCCCTTTTAAAAATCCATCACTTTTATAAACATACTAGCCACCTTATCATTACCATCTTTCTGAGCCATGTTTCTAGTCTATACCTAAGCTATCATGCTAGTAGTAATTTGATTAATCTCTTCCCTAGAGGGCCTCCTTAATGTCACTCCGTCTTTAGTAGTTATCATATTACACATTATCTTCAACATCACTCTCATTAGAAAATACTTGCTACTGCATGTCATTCTGGAACTGCCTTTGCTCATTTACATCTCCATCATAATCCTCACAGTTAGAATAATCATAATGTGATTCAAACATATTACATCCTACATCATCATTGTTCTCTTCATGTTCTTGACATTCTTCTACCTTAGTCTAATTTCCAAGTAATGACAAGGTTACTGCACAAGATTTAGGGGCATGGGGTAATTGACAAACAAAGTACCATGTGAGCTAAACAATGAATTTGGGATCATCCACCAGATTTACAAAATTTTTGGATAAGGGTTTAGGGGTCACCTTGTTATTGGTGTTCTTGGGAGGAGGAACACTAGGCTAACCATCCTTCCAAGTAGTATTATAAGCGAAATTTTCCAATCTATTTTGTTTATTGAAATTTGATTGATAAGGGATCTTATTATCAGTGGGATTCTTATCATTCTTTACCTGAGGAAAATTTAGACCCTTTATAGCATTTAGAACTTGACTTATCTCACTAGGCTCTTTCTTTTTTCCACCTACAATTTTGTGATCCTCCTTTCTATTTCCCTTACTCCCAAACAACCTAGGATCATCTCTTTTTCTTTCAAACTTCCCTAAAATTCTCAAATTATTCTCTACATTTATAGCAATTCTGAATGCATCTCTTAAATTCCTAGGTTCATTATCTGTAAGCTAGTATGCCATTTTACCATCAAAAGAATTCAAATAAGTGATTAGACATATCTTGTCAGCAACTCGCATGGCCTACATTAGTTTGTACATCCTTTCCTAAAATTTAGTGTTGAATTCAATGATAGACTCATTAGATAGCCTCTTAATGTTATTGAATTCACTTAGGATATAGCTTTGGTTCTACTTGTCACCATATTTCTCTTTGAAACAATACTCAATATCCTTCCAATCAACAATGGATAATTTAGGAAGTCTCTTGAACCATTCTCTAGAATCTTCAATTAATGACTAAATAAATAATTTCATAAGAACATCTTTAGCCTCAACCTCATAATCACTCATCATATCAAGAAAACTCTTTAAATGGTCCTCACAAGTGACAACATTATTCCCAAAAAATTTAGGCAACCTTTTTCTCATTTCTTGTGGGATGGGGTTGGGGAACCTAGGGATTCCATCAAAACATATTTGGTTGTAACCCTCTATTTGAATAGGTCTCCTTTGTAAGTCAATCTTAGGGTGATTGGAAACATTTCTCTTAATTTTATTTAATGTATTACTAGTACTAGCATCACCAATAGATTTATTAAGATCTATTTTCTATGAAAAAGAAGACAAGAAAGAAGTAGGTACCTTAGTAATATTTTGATTTTCATCATTAGATCCACCATTTACATTGTCTTTAGGTATAACTGTAGACTGCTTCCTAGCACTTTCCAAGAATTTAATCTTATTGTTCATCTTAGCTATATGCTTCATTTTTTTTAATTTCTAATTTCTTAGCCAAGGCATCCTTTTCTTTCCTTTTCTTCTCCAACTCAATATTAGAAGGTGACATGGAATCATGGATTTGAACAATCTTTGCTAGTTCCTTAATCTTAACACCCATCTCCTTTTGTTTTCCTTTATCATTAGCATCAACAACATGCTCTACATCTTTTTCTTTATTGTTGTCAAATTCTAGAGAACTATAGTTTTTAATCTATTGTATTACAGGGCCTTCTAGATTCATATTTTGAGATTTCAATGACCTTTGCTCTTGTATCTTAAGCTGTTCAACTTTACCTATAATTTCAGGTTACCAAGCACTAGTTGCTATCTCATTTTTCTTCTTTAGGGTAGGAATTCACCTAAATTTTGTCTAATTTTCTTCAAAAGCTTTCATAATCCTTTATTCCCTTTCCTTTTTCAATCTCTTATTTATGACTTCTTGCTCAACAAGTTGCATTCTCAGGATCTCAATCTCATCAGGGTCAGGGACAATAAACTTAGAACTAGAAGTCTTTTCATCATTAAAGCTCTTAGGATCTAAGTGTTTTGGTCCTATTTCTTCTTGAGAATAATTGGACAGGAAAGGGTTTCTACTTTGTTGAAAGAGAACATCATTATTTCTTTTATCCAAACTAGGTACACATTGTTGCTTAACAATCTCTTGATGTTTTACTTTGCGAGTGCTAAAGAAGTCATTGCCAAATAATCCAAGATGGGATCTAGAACTTTGGCAAGAGGATTCCCTTTCCATAGTAGAAAAATGAACATTTTCTCCCCTTATTACTTTCTCTTGGGAGTGGTCTTCTCTTTGCATCTAAGGTCTTTTCATAGCCCAATTCTATCTTCCCTTATGAGGGAGATTAGTTTGTAATTTAATTCTTGGATTTTTCTTCACATTTTCCTATGTGTTCTTCTTATTCTCCGTAATTGGAAACAATAAATTTCTAAATCTTGACACCGTTTAAAACCTTATGAGTCACTACCCACCCTATCAAAACGGGAATAATTGCTAAATAAATCACAATCACTTTACTAAAAATCTTAGGCAAAATGCAAATAATCCCCAAAACCATGAAAAAATTCACATGAAACACCTTTCTCAGACTCTACCAAAGGGAGACACATATCTTAGATGATATACTTAGTTTATGACAATACTAAGTGTATATTCCCCAGTAGAGTCACCAATTTTGTTGGCTCCTAATTTAATAGTGATTATTAGTTCTAGTAGACAACAAAATGTATTATACCTAGAGGTATCTAATACCCATGTTTAGCATAATACACTATATCTCTAGGCCAACAGCATGAAGCACAATGCTTCCTACACTTCTAGCTTTGCAAAACCAAGGTGGGAGTACCTTAGCAATTTAATTAATTTCTTGAATCTCACCCTTAATCCCTAGGAGTAGTAGATATGGTCCTTTCTCTTTGATATATGCAAAACAAACATGAACTTCAATAGCTTACAATACTTCATGAATTTCCACACATAGATGATGACCACCCTTATACACTTGATAAAATATTTTCTTGATTTAGATTTGAATGTAAATTGGATATGTAGTGATAGAATTTACTCTCATTTTATTTTGATTAATATTACCAGTGCTTTATCCATTGTTACAGAGAGTCAACTATTAGTAGAGAATCTAATTCAAATAACTTGTAGAAGAATTTATCAATTGTAATCACCCATTCCCATTCTTATGAAATATCCCTTTCATAAACTCATAAACTCTAGTAATTTATTGAAGCATTTCCTTAATTCCTTGAATTAAAAGCAACAATAGAATCAGAACACAACCTATCCAAGATTGCATTCAATCAATTAAACCTTATTTAACTGATCTTAAAGTAGACAAACTCATAAAATAGAGATAGAAATCAGTAACACATATATAGTGTAAGTACCCCTTTATATTATCCTTTTAAAAGATTGATAAAACAAGCAATAGAAACTCACTAAAAAAGACCAAAATATCTTGTTGATTCTGTCATTTCTATATAAACATTAGAGAGTACACAACTTAAACGTAAACTTAAAACAACTACCCATAGATGGACCGACTATACTCTTCTTGAAGAAAATAAAAAATTATACAAACTTTTTGGACCCCTCACAATGCCTTGAAAACTCATTTATATAAGCATGAGTGTCAACAAGAAAAAGGAAAATTGTGGCTGATAGGTGTCCTTAAGAAAAGGGAGTACAAAGATGCAACAAAGTTTTGAAAATATCTTTGCAGTTTCAACACCAAAAGAAACAACATAAGTAGTTACAACATGAAAGATGGAAGCATCAAATCTTCTGGTAAAGCCTTGATTTATGTGATTGCCTCCCAAATAATGACTTCTCCTTTAGTTGGCCATTCACATGCTTTGATTGTTGCTAACTCACCAACAAACTTTTTCCACCTAGCATCTATGATTGCTTTCCCCTTTGTTATAAATCTAATCATTTCATTTTCAACTTTAAATAGAGTATCAATGAGTTCATTTAAAGAAAACTCATCAATGTCACCTTCAAAAATTGATGCCAGCTATGGCAAGTTTACAATATGGTCAAAAGAACTAAACCATTCATTCCAATCTTTTATTTGAACATCAGAATTGAGAATAGAAAGGATTAAAGAATAAGAATCATTAATTAATACTTTCATCTTATTCTAAATAATTGTTAATTTCCCTATAAAGAATTGTACCAAATCCTTCACTCTATCCATACCCTCTTTAACCATGATAACCTTATCAAGAAGGTCTAGCTTTCTAGCCAATAGAGGTATCAATCTATCAACATATAGCATGTATGGCCCCCACTATTGAAAAATATGGTCTAGCTAGATTACTGCTTCTTTGCAGATATGCTCAGTAGCTTGTAGGTTAGTAAATGCATTGTATGCATCTTGAGAGATTCTCTTCAAGGTGCCTATCCTATGATTCAACACGTTCTACATTACACCTATTTTTAGTGCACCATTAGATTTAGGAATCTCACCCTCCACATTAATCATTGGTGCTTGCACTATTATGCTTGTGCATATATCCTCTTTTTGAATTTCCATCTCAACAGTGTGCCTGATTTCTTCCACACTCATTTGTATAGGTTTTGCTTCTATTATAGCTTTGAGTTTATCCTTCAGAGATACAATTTCCTATTCTAGGCTCTGAACCTTACCCTCCAACTCTTCTATCCTTTGTTTCTACACATAGCTTGTTTTAAGCTCCTCCTCATATAACTTCCTAGTGTCCAAGCACTAATTGTAGGTAGTAGCAAGCCTATCCTCAATTTGTTCCATCTTTCCTTCATTCATGAATGCAAAGTGTTTAATCATGCTAGAGACTTCCTTTCTTATGGTAGTATCTAATGTCCAGGTAATCATGTTACCTTGAATAGTTTCTTCTACATTCATCATTCTAGGCTTATTAGTATTAGGGGCAATACTCCAGATAGCTAGGGTTTTAATATCTATATTAAAACCTAACCCACTCTTCAAACCCTCACTACTAGTGGCCTCATAGCTGATTGCCTTTTCTTGCCTTCTAAATTGGTCAAGCACAAAGACCCTTTCAATATCCCAACCTAGCACTAAAATCATGCCACTTCTATGCACTAGCTCCCTAGCCTCTATAGGGGTCATTGTCTCACTATGTGGATCATATGCTAGTAGTTTGTCCACTAACTCTTTATTTTTCTCAAGTTCTTCTCCTGGCATAAGGCTCAGTGTAAGCTGATTTTGCTTAACTTTATATTAATTTAAAAAAAAATTTGATGACTTAATGAAATCATCATCTTCCATAAATTTCTCAGATTAGATAAGTCTATCATCCAACTTGGAAGCTACAATTTGCAAATTAGTAGAGGCCCTACCTACCTCTATTGCCCTCTCATGTAAATCATTTTTCCTAATGTTAGCAAAATGTTGATCATTACCTGGTATAACTAACAAAGCTCTGCTCACCACTCTCTCTAGGATGTGCATATTTTTCTATCTTTTATTTCTTTTAGCCACCCATGTAGATGATGAAGGCTACTCCTTCTCCTCAACATCAATATCTAATTGGACATCTGGCTTAGGGGATTTTGGATTTACTATTGCCTCCTCTCCTTCAAGTTCATTTGGCATCTGAGCCATAATATGATCAATTTTTTTTACCATTTTCCTTAGATTCTCAAGATATGGGATCTCTGTGTAAAATCATTTAAAGTCTAGATTTGTCATCTTCAAGGCATCCTCCACATTTTTTATTTCATAGTACTTTCCCAATAACTCTTTAGACTCCCCTGTTGCTACTATATTTGCAATTAAATCTTCTATAGGGATGGGTTTGCTAGGAGGTAGAATATAACCCCTAATAGCCTTGACTTCATTTGTCACATAATTATTTGGGTCATGCATTCTGTAGGGTCTAGTGGAAAATTTATACTGACCTAAATACTCTTTGAGCTCCTCATAAGTGTTCTTTCCAATTATAAAATCCCCTACTTTAAAACATCTATGCACAAATGTAGGTTTATGTAGGGAAGGAGGAATCATTTCTTTGTTCATCAATAAAAATTGCCAAAAGAATTAAATAATGGCTAGCCTAGGAGGCAAATATTTAGGTGACATATGAGGTGGCCGAGGGCATGCATAAACCCTTGTTAGGGTACATTCCTTGAACAAAAGTATATCACCCCAATTATGATCTAGTTTTACTTTATCATCCAAAAAAGAAGGTCTGAGTAATGTTTTCAAAATGGAGGGGGCCCTAAAAAAGGTATGATCAACCATTCTCATAATCACAACACTAAAAAATTTGAATAATAGAATAACATTTAAATAATGAAAATTTCCATCCCAAATACAACTCCATAGTTGAATAGGAAACTCACCAAATTCATCAAATGTTTGATTAATGAAATCCTTACTGATATAGCCAATGTTCTTGTATAGGATCAGATGCATGAGCAATGAGTAGTGATGAAATATGAAGTCTTTTAGCTCTCCTTTCTTAGCATTCACAATCTGATGGTGCAAGCTTTCAATGATGAACCCTATATAGTCATATTCCCTATTATGGAAAGGGTCTTGCATATCACATGCCATCAAAAATAATGAGCCATATACATAATCTTCTACCCCATCACTTCCCAAAACTTTGTGTAATCCATACATAGTATTCTTGAAATAGTTCTTGAATCTACTCAATGAGAAATGATCTTCTACTTTCCTTGGTATTTTCCCTACCTTTTTAACATTGTAGGGAATATGAGGTTGCATCACATTATTTAGATAATGATTTTTATTCCTTCCAAATTTTCCCTATAGGTCCTCAATGTCTATCAGCACATCTAGCTGCCCCTCAAAACCAAAAGCTTCTATTAAAAAGGTCCTGTCAATTTTACACAAGATTCTCCCATTGTGTCTATGAAATGATCTAGTGATTGGATTATATGAATTTATCAAAGCCTTTACCAAATCTACATCAATAAATACTTCAAGGAATATTAATTTTTACATATTCCTATTCCATGGGTTATGTATTGGCACATTTTTGGTTCTATTTTGATAGAAGTACATAAACAAATTAAACTTGTTGATGTTCGAGAAATTACATCATTGCACAAGAATTAAGGGTCTTTAAAAATATGGTTGTTAGCTGAAATTGCATTGGATGACCATGAAAATATTTTCATCCATTCCTCTGCAAGTTTGTTTGGTTTCCTAACTCTAGTTTTCTTTTCAACCTTGGCTATCCCCTTTTTCTTCTTTCCTTCTACTGTTACTTCAACAAAATCTCCTTCTTCTTCCACTTCTACTTCATCAACAGGGATTTCCTCAATGTCTATGTCAGCCATTATCATCTAAAAATATATCCTTCAAACTCTTGCAACACTAGCATAGAAAGTCACAAAAGCTATGAATACCTAAAGAATTTTTAGAATGGAAAACACAAGCTCTTAAAAATGGAAAATATTATGAAACTTCAATCAAATATTTATACTTTATTTATGCAATCTACCAGATTCAATAAATTTTTCTTGCATGAGCCTTTAATAGCATCCTTGTAGGGTGTTAGAGAAGAATGCCAACCATGTAATATGATCTTGAAGTACTTTTTTTCTTTTTGTTTTACTTGGGTACAAAAAATTCATCCTTTTTTCCTTAACTAGCATGACACCTTAGCCAACCCCCTTTTCTCAAATCTCTATCTTCCACCTATATGCTTAGTCCAAACCCTACAACCTTTGTAACCTTAGAGATATAACTATCAGACCTTTATGCTTATCTTGTAATGCTTCATAAATCTTCAAGCATAGAAGCGTTAACCAACTCTAAGCATGGCTTTGCAATCTACTCTATGCCCCTATGAGAGCCTCTTATCATAAGAACTCAAGCTCTGTCAACATATCCTTATGTATTTACGCTTCACAACATTTTTTATTAGCGTAAAGCATTCATTTCACCTTTGAGTTTATCTTTTATGCCCCTATGCCTAAGTGCATGCCCTTGTTGTTTTAAGACCTCCTTACACTCATACGCCAAACCTATCATGTATCCATGGAGAGAGACATGAAATACTTGTATATCTTCACAATATACTTTCAAATGTAATAATGTAAGGGAAAATTTTTCTTTTAGAAAATCAATAGCCTAGATTATATTTGAAAAGGAATATCACTATCGATTTAACCACATGCAAAATGAATCACTTATCTTCCACGTCGGTTGGGCCTATTTGACACATTTGAATTTTCACAATTTGATTCACTCTTTTTAGGGTCTAAGTGGTAGTCTATCAGGTCCCACATGAAACATATATCTTTATGACATCACTTTATGGTTGTCTACAAGCCAAAACAATGGAAGCAAGTAGAAGAAATAAAACATTATTTTACTCTTACGAGCTTCCTTTATGCATATAACTATAAATGTCATTTAATATTCCTTCAAGACATCTTCAACACCATCACCATCCTTTACACCCTTATGCCATAAGCCCAAAATGTAAGAGCATTAATCAAACTGATCTAACTTTCCTCCCATTTTCTCAACTTGTTACTCATACCTCTGTAAATCAATGAACAAAACTAGTTTAAACCTTCTTACACTCATACACCAAAGAGGAAGACATATAGTTAGAGATATATTAATGAAAAGCTTTCATTCATATGGGCTAACATGTTATTGTAGAGCCATAAGATACAACTTAGAAGGTATGAAAACTTCTTACATGCCTTCACTCAAAGATCAAATGTAAGGCCATAAAGCTCAAAAGTTAAAAACCCTTTCAAAAAATTTTAGAAAAACTAAGGTTTCAACATATTTAGGAAATTTTGAGAACTATGTTGATGACAAACCTTGAGAATTTAATAGATTTCAAACAACACAGAGATCAAGGCACAATTAGGGTAAACACAAGACTCAAAAGATGGTAAGAAATGAAAACCCTAATTTGTAGGACACAAAGGACTACATGATTTTTCACACATGTTTTTGGAAATTCTTTACATTATGAAAAATCAGACCACCATGTTGACGGTGATTTCAATTCTCAATTAATCCTTGATAGATCTAAAAAAAAGAGAAGGTCAAAAAGTAAGCTTGTGGATAGTGATAGTGAATTAGATGATGATATTGATGATCTAAAAGCATTATTGGCAAGAAGGCTACCAAGAGGAAAAGGAAAATATAAAGGTAAACTTCCTCTAATCTATTTTACATGTAACAAAAGTTCATCATATTTCTACAAGGTGTCCTAATAGAGATGAAAGGGGGAAAGGAAAGACTATAAATACCAAGAAAGAGAGACAACATAGTCAACTAAGGTAACAAATACTACAAGGGAAAAGGTAAGAAATCTTATTACATTGTTGAAGAAGATGATTTTGAAAGTGATTATGATGAACATGATGAAGAATTTATTTACATTGCAATGAAAGATAAAATGAAGACATAAAGTTTGAGAAAAGTGCTCTTATTTCACATGTTAGTAAAAATTATAAATGGATAATTGATTGTGGTTTCTCACATCATATGATTGGTGATACATGTAAGTTTGAAAAGCTACAAAGTTATAATGGAATTTGTTTTTTGTTTGGAAATGATGCACCATGTTATGTGAAAGGTAAATTATCTATTATATTGAATGACAAGATCAAATGTGACAATGCATATTGGTTTGATGGATTGAAATATAATATGTTGAGTGTGGCACAACTAAATAGTTCAAGCAAACAAGAAGGAAAAAATCTATGATTCTATTGGTGAATTGATTGGAAGTGGAGAGAAAACAAAAGGTAACTTGTTCTATGTAGACCTATCTTAAAATATATGTTTATTTGCACAATTTTAAGATGTTTGGTTATGAGATAAGATGCTATGTCATCTAAATATTGAAAATTTGGTAAGAATTAGTAAGATGGAAAGAGTAAGAGGATTACCATGATATAGAAAACTTGATAAAGTGATTGGCAAACAATGTCAAATGGGAAAAATGAAAAAATCTGGTTTCAAGAGCAAGACCTATTCTTTTGATGATATTTTGGAGCTGATTTATATAAATTTATGTAGTCTTATTGGAGTGTAAAGTTATTGTTAGAAAAATTATTTATTTGCACTTATTAATTAAATCACTTTGATTTAATTAATTAAGTTGCCTATTACTCTAGTTTTCTTAAGCTATCTTGTAGGTACATATAATTAATATTTTATTAATTATATTGTGCAACCTAACTTTTTTAGGCTTTAGGTTACCCTTTTCGGGTTTCGATCTCCTTTATAAGGATTGATCTCTTTGTATTTTTTTATTATGAAGATCCATTGAATAATATTTTCTTCATCTGAGTTTTTCAGATCAAACCCTTGCCTCTTCTTGTCTTTTTCTTCTCTGTGATAGGTTTTTTGCATGTAGGTTTTCTTGGGCTTCGTGGATTTGTTGTGCACTTTTTCTCAAATCCTACATGGCATCAGAGCCAGATCTACTGTAGCTTGTTTGTTGTTTCAAGAAAAAGGGAGAACAAGGGTTTGGCAGATCATATCTGGTGTTTTTTCGAGCTTTTTCTGAGAAAACAAGGGGTTCACTGATTTTTAGAGTAGTTTGAGGCCAATCAGACCTCACGAATGGATTCAGAAGGCATCAAAACCCTTGCTTTGATATAAAATTTGTCCAATTTGGACAATGTTGATCTGGGAGGCAAATTTTTTTGTTCGATAGGCCCGTATGACCATTGGCATGCAGATTGAGGTAGAAAATCAAAAAAATTGCAAAATTAAATATTAAAAAGTGGTACTTTTTGTCACGGCAGTTGAAAAAACCACCTGCAGTCATCAAGACCACTAGCGATTAGCGGTAACCGCCGGCGGTCCACTAATCGCAGCGGCTCTCGGCGACTGCTGTCGCTCTGCAGCCTCCATCATCGGTGGCACCGTCTTCCCACCACTATGGCCACCAACCACTCCACCGCCTTCCTCAGCTCCACCTCAACCCTAGTGGTAACGTATCTTTTTGTGAAGTTTTTAAATTTTTTTATTAAAAAATAATAATTTTTCATGCATTCCAGAGGTCCTGGTGGTTTTTTCTCCGTAACTTGAGCATACAGATGTATTTTTTTGATCTAAAAAATGTGTTGGAAAGCTAGTTCCAAGATAGAGATGATCGTATAGGTTTTTTTGGGTTTTGATGTAGTTTGGTTGCCTATTTTGGCAGTCAAAGCTAGATGTTCTATTTTGCACTTTGGGAGGCATATCTTGAGCATCTAATCTTCAATTTTGGACTTCTTTATATCGTTGGAAAGCTCTTTGTGTGCTCTTTCCAATGATGTTGGTTGTTGTTCTAGATTCTATTCTAGGAACATCCTATTCAATATTTTTGTTTTAGCATTCTGGTGAATATCCTATTTGTTTTAGGTCTAGGGATCAATTTTGTTGCTTCAGATGCTTTTTTTTGGGCTCTACCTTCTGTTGTTTCAGCCTTATGTTTTTTTTTATTATTGTTGTTATTAATTGTAAGCATCTTTATGCAACACACTAAGATAAAGTGCCAATCTTGCATTTTAAGATTGTTTTCGTCATTGTGATTCGTTGTACTTGCACTATTTTATAAAGTGCCATGGGGGGGGAATAGTTGTTTGCCAATTTTGTGCCCTCTTCCTCTTTTTGCCTCATGTAGTGTTGGTGACATGTGCCTTTATAGGTGTCTGTACCTCACTCTTGATGTGTTTGGTTCCTGTGTTGTAGGAGATTTTTGGCCAATCTTTTTAGTTGCTTGTCACCTCACCCTGTCTGCATTAAGGGGGGGTTATATTGTTGTTCTATGCTTCCTTGGTTTGATGGTTCGTTGGTGTGAGCTATGCATTTAGTACATGATCCTGTATAATAGGTGATTGCAGTGGCTGGCTACCTATGCATTTTGGTGAGATGGATCATCTACCATATAGACATGCTCATTTTGTGCCTTCTATTTCCATGGAGGTTCTATAGATCAACATTTTGATAGATTTTTACGATTCTTCATGCTTCAGTGATTCTCTTCTGATCTCTTTGTTGCTTCTTTTGGAACATTCTTTGCTATCTCTTTTTGGAGTAGGGTTTTTCCCATGTGGTTCTCTCTATTTCTCCTCTTTATAGAAATTTTGTGATTGGGTACCTAATCAAGCCTTGTTGCTGGGACCCAATTTTCCTACTTTCATAGCTGTGCTAGGTTATCTTACCTCTTGAGCTTCACTTAAGGGGGGGTGTTAGAGTAATTATTTGTTTTCAATTATTAATTAAATCACTTTGATTTAGTTAAGTTTCCTATTACTCTTTTTTTCTTAAGCTATCTTGTAGGTACACATAATTAATATTTTATTAATTATATTGTGCAACCTAGCTTTTTTAGTCTTTAGGTTACCCTTTTCGAGTTTCGATTTGCTTTATAAGGATTGATCTCTTTGTATTTTTTTATTATGAAGATCTGTTGAATAATATTTTCTTCGTATGAGTTTTTCAAATCAAACCCTAGCCTCTTCTTGTCTTTTTCTTCTCTGTGACAAGTTTTCTACATGCAGGTTTTCTTGGGCTTCGTTGATTTGTTGTGCACTTTTTCTCAAATCCTACAATTACTAGGGTGACAAGTACTTTATCCTATTTGTTGATGATTTCTCTAGAATGAGGACTATTATGTTTCTTAAAGAAAAATCTAATGCTTTTCAAAAAAATTAAGTGGTATTTGGACATGGTTGAAAAGGAAATAGATAAAATTTTGAAATGTTTGAGATCAGATAGAGGAGGTAAATTCATATATGAGTTCAATACATTCTGCAATGATGAAGGAATCAAAAGACTAATGTTAGTTCCAAGGAATCCACCACAAAATGGGATAGATAAAAGAAGAAATATATCAATCATGGATTATGCAAGAACACTAGTAATGGAAAAGAATGTACACAAAAGTATTAGAGAGAAGCTGTAAGTAATTTTATTTATACACTAAATTTAGTTCAAGTTAAGAAAGGTACAAATGAAACTCCCTTGGAATTGTAGTATGGCTATGTATCTAATGTCAAATATTTTAAAGTATTTGGAAGCAACTATTATGTACTAAAAGCTTCGAGGAAAAAAAGCTTGATACAAAGAGTGATGAAGGTACAATCTTAGGATATTATACTAAAAGAAAAGCATACAAGCATTTGAATACTAACACTATAAAAATTGTGGAAAGTGAAAATGTTAGAGTTGATGAATTTTTAGAAAAGAATGAAGAAGAATGTAGGAAGGAACCTAAAGATATAGATACTTTGTATACATTTATGAAGGGGAACCGAGTACCTTACCTAAACAAGAGAAAGAGATTGTTGAGCATCAACAAATTGGCACTGTCGAGTTACAACATAGAATCTCTGTTGAGTGTTAGCAAGCTACAAAGCATCAAGCTATAGGAGCTAAGTCATAGAGAGAGGAGACACAAGACCAAGAAGTTGAATTACAACAAGAAACACTTAGAGGTGATAAGAAAGCTAAACCAAATGAGCTACAATAAGGAGAAAGATGATTTTAAGCTATTTTAGTAAAATATGTAAGAAGACACCATACACCGAATCAAATCATTTAATAAAAATAGTTAGGAGTCATGAAAAGAAACAATTTGAAGAATGATACATGATTACTATGTGAGTTTGACCCAAGAATAATTAAATATGCATTGGAGAATGAAGATTGGGTTAGAGAAATGAATGAGGAGAATGATCAAACTGAGAAGAACAAACCATGAACATTAGTACCAAGGCCAAAGGATAAGAATGTGATTGGAATGTAGTGGATATTTAGAAACAAGTTGAATGAGAAAGGTGAATTCAAAAAGAAAAAATAAATATTAGTTTGTAAGGGATATGCACAATAGGAAGAAATTGACAATGGAGAGATATTTTCCCTAGTTGCAAGGTTGGAAGGAGTAAGAAAATTACTTGCATATTCTTCTTACAAAGGTTTCAAGATATATCAAATGGATGTCAAATCTATATTTTTTAATGCAATCCTGGATGAAGAAGAGCACATTTAATATCCTAAAGGATTTGTTGAACCTAATAAGAATAACATGGTATATAAGTTGTACAAAGCATTGTATGGTTTGAAACAAGCCCCTAGAGCATGGTATGAAAGGTGACATAGATAATTGGTGAGAATTGGTTTCGCAAGAATTAATGACAATAGAAATTTGTATTTGAAGAGTTAATATGAGGATAAGATATTTCTAGCTGAAATATTTTTGATGATATAATATTTGGAGGATATGATTTATTGTGAAAATGTTTTTCTAAGGAGATTAAGAAAGAATTTGAGATGTCAATCTTTGGAGAGATAAAATTCTTTATTGGTTTTCAAGTCTATCAAATAAAATGAGGTATATAAATTACATAATAAAAATATATCAAGGAGATATTGAAAAAAATTGGAATGGAAGATTTAAGATTAGTTGGAACACCTATGGTTATTGGACAAAACCTTTCAAAGAATTATGATTCTGCTGAAGTAAATCAAACATTGTATAGGTCAATAATTTGAAAATTACAATATGGTTTTCATAGAAGATCTAAAATTGCATTAACTGTTGGAATTGTTACAATATTTTATGTTAATCCTAAAGAGAATCACCTAATGGATGTGAAAAGCATATTGAGATATCTAGAAGGAATACAAGACTATGGTTTATGGTATAAGAAGAATGATTTAAGTTTGAGCTTAAAGT
Organism: Cupressus sempervirens; assembly: GCA_028749045.1. Lineage (NCBI taxonomy): Eukaryota > Viridiplantae > Streptophyta > Pinopsida > Cupressales > Cupressaceae > Cupressus > Cupressus sempervirens. Next base: position 756,098,806 of record CM053791.1, on the reverse strand, counting down.
ATAAATAGATACTGATTGGGCTAGAAACATTGATGACAAAAAGAATATAAGTGGAGGAACTTTCTTCCTAGGAAACAAATTGATTCATGGACAAGCAAGAAGTAAAATTTTATTTCTCAATCCAAAATAGAAGCTAAATATGTTGGGGCAGTAGTTAACTGCTCAAACTTAGTGTGGATCAAGAAATTGTTGAAAGATATAAAGAAAGAGATTACTAAATCTTTGGTGATATATTGTTATAAAAAAATTGCTATAAATATATCCAAGAATCCTCTGATGTGCACCAATTCAAAGAATATTTCAATCAAGTATCATTACTAAAGAAAACTAGTGTGAGACAAAGAAGTAAGACTAAAATATGTGTTCACAAAGGAACATATAACAGATATATTCACAAATTCACTACCTAAGGATTAATTTATTTATCTAAGAGGTAAGTTAGGGTCATTCCCCTATCCAAAGAAAATGAAGAAGATATGTATCATTGCATTATTTTTTATGATTATAATATCTTACAAATTGACATAGGAGATTACACTTTAGGAGTTACCTAAAGCTATGAAAAGAATGACAATAGTGTGAGTTGATAAAGTTGTAAGTAGACACATGGGGATACAATCAAGGAAGAGATAATTCAAAGATCAATAAGCACCAAAGATAAATAGGGAAATGTGTACAAAGGATGATTTCTTTGGCATTATTGTCAAAGAGGAAGAAGATAAATACCAAACTATCATCTTATATTAAAGATGGAGTCAATATAGTTAGTATCACAAAGAGAAGTGTAAAAAAGTGAATAAAAAGCATATTAGAGATTGCATGGATGTGAATTAGAATGAAACTAAGGATATCAAAGAATAAAATATACAAAAAACATAGGGAGTTGATAGTGAAATCAAGTGAACACTTTTGTCATTGCATGCTAACTAAAGGTGTTTCCATTAATGTAAAAGAGGGAGATTGTTGGGAACTACAATTCAAAAAATTGTTATGTTGTCATTAATGTCAACCCTTATTAGTAAGACATTTTATAATAATGTAGAGTGCTATATTATTTGATTGATAAAGAGGATTTATAAAGAGAATAGATAACAATATGAACTAGTAAAGTTGTTGAGTAAAGAAAAGTAAGTATGATGGAACTAAAAAAGGGCACTTGATCGGTTAATATTTGACAAGATAATGTGTTGTTTGATCATTGTATTAAGTGAAGAAGAAACATGAGTTGAACTATAGATGAGATGATTTATATAAGCCAATAAGTTGAGTATGTTAGCATGAATATTGATGATACTACTATTGGAAATATTCAAGACTATGCTAAGTTATTGAGAGGGGAGGGGTGAATCAGTAACTTCTAAAAATTTAACAATTTCAATTCTTAATCCAATAAATCAATTAGCATTTGATTCATCACATCTAATCTAGTTGCATGCATGAGAAAATAAAAATATGAAAGCATCCATACCACTTGAACACAAAGATTTGGTGACCCAGAAACCTTCCAAATAGAAAGTAAAATTGGGGTGGGGATGATACCCACAAACTTTAGTATTGTAGTATAAAGTTGGCTTGTTAAGACTTACATTGATCACTTCTGATGATTCACCCTGTTAGGAGCAAATAGGACTGCTAGGTCCACCTTGTGAGAGATTTTACAAACATACAATGAAGTATGCACTAGGTAAAGAGATTTATGAAAGACTATTAGGTCTACCTTGTTAAATGATTTTGACTATTTCACATATTAGGATGAAGCAGTAGATCTCTAATTTGTATCTAAGTTTGATGATAGAGATTCCTTAGTGTACTGGTCACCTTTCTATGATAGGTATGTCTTTGTTGCTCCTTATATTTTTATGGCCTTTACAATTTACTCTTTATCTACTACATTCATAACTTGAACTTTTCGTATCCACATTTATATTCATATTTGCATTACTACATATTGGATATGATGAAATACATTATATATATATATATATATATATATATATATATACACACCAATCCAAATTACAAAATATCAAAGTCATCAATGATACAAGTTAACACAAATATTACAAAGTTGGCCCACATGAAGATACTTGGGTTCTAGAGCCTGACTTGATGAGGTTTTGATACTTGGCATCCACTATCAATGCTCAGTATCATAATGCACTTGGTAGACATAGAAGCTCGGTCCATACTGATCACTTTCAAGTAGTCTTGAACTCGATTTACATTGGTGACTCAGTAGATATTATACAACTTGGCAAATACTAAATCACTTAGTTAGCATAAAGTATCTTAGGTAATAGTGGCTTTGAATCACATGAACTACAAACTTGGTAGACACTACAATGATTGGTAACCACTAATAAACTTAGTGTATACTAAAATGCATGGTTTGAACTGTTGTACTTCACATTGACTCAATCTACTCGGTAACCACTAGGATTAGTCCAAAAGACTTGGTAGCAACTATAGAGCTCAGTGGCTATTGAATTACATGGGAAACACTGTGAACTATTTAATGAGCTTGGTAGCTATACATAATCTAAATAAGTGTGTATCACTACTAACTAACTTGACTAACATGTCAACAATCTCCCCCTTTGGTATTAGTGACAAAAACACTTATTAGACCAAAATCGAATACCTTGTACTCATCACCACATGATACTAGCTCGGTAGAGTATACTATATTTTTGAGATTTTTCAAAATTGATCTTTATCTATATATATAGTATATTATACATCTTTTACTATATAAAACATGTCTTACTAATACAAGTTCTTCACCATAGCATATTTCTCCTCCATACTATGTGTCTCTCTATGTACATGTCTTACTTTTCTTCAATATAACTTTTCTCCCATATACATATAACATTTCTCCAATGTAACTTTTCTCTCCCTTTTTGACAAGAATGCCAAAGATTTATTCTAACATATTTACATAGAGACACCAAAATGGGATAAGAATTTAGAGTGTACCTTGAGAATGATTGCCAAGGTTCTATCCTAATTTTCTTGCAAGATCTTGCATGTATGAATTGCAATTTGTACCTCTACTAATAGTTCAATTATGTGATCCACAACAGAGAATTTGTTATCATGGATCAAATTCTTTGAATATACAATATGTTTCTACATAGCATCCATGATTGGAAAGATCATATTTTGTATTTCAATCAATGTTGAGTAGATCGTTGCTTCTTCTCTTAACAATTTAGCTTGCATGTTTGACAAAAATTTGATCTTTTTGAAATGTGCAAAGCTTGAACTAGGATCAAGTTACAACTCCTAAGCACTTGCTTTAAGATCTATATCAATTTTGGACAATTTTTTCCTTACTTCCTTTGTATACTCAGTGACATCACATAGTTTCCCAAAAAGTGATGACACATTTGAATATGATGCCTCAAGATTGACCAAAATTGTTGAAATCTCAACTTGATAAATCGCTATTTGTTGTGCAATGTGCTCGAACACTTTATCACTAAATTTCTTTTCAGCCTTTTCAACTGGCTTATCTTGACCATTGATGTCCTCATTGAATTTTTGGATTGCTTCTGCTAACTGATACAAAATACATTGAGAAGAATCAACCTCAATTCCTAGTGCCTTGATCAAAATATTCTTGTCATCATCTACTATCTTATACTCTTTGTCTCTTTCCTCTCTTAATTTTTGTTGTTTGGCCTTTTTCTAGAGGAGTTCACCAAATATGTGCATTTAGTCTATAGAATGATTGTAAATTTCCCATTAGGAAATTACTATTTCCTCATCTAAATCTATATCTTCCTCTATCTCCTTTCCTTTCTTTAAAAATTTTGTACTCAGTTGAACCTTAGGTTCAACTATCCTTGCACATATTGCTTTTGTGCCCAAAATGGAAACAATAGTATACATACTTGGACTTGCAACAAAAACTGATACTGTACCAACTAATGGAATATTTACAAAAATAATTAAAGAGTCCAAAATCGATGAAGTCAAAACTGTAGAATCCAAAACTAGAGAGCTTACCATTGATGTACTCAAAACTAAAGAAATGAAGATCGAAGAACTCAACTTTTTAGATGAAGAGGGAGTTTGTAGCTTGGTGGATGAAGTGGAAGTCATTTCTTTCAATGATATGTTTAGCTAAGCTAGGGAAAAGAGTGATTGGACATTTGATGTATTAGTTGTAATCACAACGAAACTTGTTGAAGCTATCTCCATACTTGATGTTGTCAATGGTTTGCTTAGGGAGTGAGGAACTAAGGCAATGACTTCTATAGCTACCTTGACTAGATCAATCTCCTCATCTTCTTATTTTTTTTCCTCGGTAACTTCTGGACCTTGATCCTCTTCATCTTCTTCATTATCAAAGTGAGTCACTTCTTCAACATTTTCCTCCTCATCTTTCTCGTTATCTTCTTATTCATCATTATCCTTTAAATCAACTAGGAATTCACTTGGTTTATGAAGATGATAAATATTTTTCAAGTGTTTGTAGTATTTCTAACAACATGCTCTATGTCCTTGATCAAAACCAAACAAGTATTATACCTTAGAGTCAATTTTTCTTCATTTTTCTTTAATGACTCTTTCACCTCAGCATCTAATATTCTCGGTAGTAACTGCCTTAGGGTTTATGCATATATGTCTTTTACTATTTTCATAGAAAAATCCCATCTTGGCTTTATCTTCTCAAGTAAATCACTAGAGACTTGAGAAGTGATCTGGTTTGGTGAGTACTTCCACTTACTCATTTTTCTTAGCACTAGTTCTTCAACTTGCTTTTGCTCTACCTCAATCCTAATTTCATATTTCAAAGATTTAAAATTTTTTTATTCTTGTTCCTTCTTCCAATTGCTTCAACCTATCTTGGAAGGTGGGTGGAGGTTTGCTGAATATAATGTCACTTCCTTTCTTTTGTGACCTCCTTGTGAAGACTACAAGGGATAAATTTGTAGGCTTGGTGATGAACATCTTATTTTTTTCTTCAAAAGTTATTCTTCTTTCTTAGATTCTTCCTCATCCTCTACTTATTCCACATCCTCACCTTTTTCCTCGATTAACAGGAGAGGTGCACTTGATTTCAACTTCTCTATCCTTCTCTTCACTTTGTTAACCACCTAAGGGAGCTTTATTTCTAGCTCTATGTTGGCCTTATCTTCATCATAAGTTTCAAAATAAGGGGTCTTGGGATCAATAGCTTCATTGACAAGAGCTTCAATGATATCCTTGGTTTCATCAATATTCACCTCATAGTCAAGAGGTTTCACCCATGCAACTCTAGGCTTAACTACTTGGATATATACCTTGTCATTATCCACCATGAAGCATACATCATCCTTGTAGTCTTCAACTAACTTCTTTGGAATCTTAAACCTATTGTTCATTTTCTCTTTGAATACATCAAAGTAGTTGTCCATGATGTTGCCATAGTTCTCACCCATTTCTACAATATATTCATTTATTTGGTAAAGTATAGGCACATCTTTTCTTTAGACTGTAGTGCCTTTAGAAGGGAAGAACTTCTGGACATAAAAGAATAAACAAGTTAATAATGAATGAAATTTGCATGGGTTGTTCTTTGATGTTCTAATACTTTCCATATTTTTATTGAATTGCCTCAATAATATGTCAGCAAGGTCATAAGATAAGTTGTTCTTAACCACTTTATATGCCAAATCCATGGCTTCACATGACACATTGGTAAGTCATCTTGAACTATATATCTTATGTGCAATGACATGAATTTCAAATTTCAATTCTACAGCTATGTGAAATTTCCCTTTTCTGATTTTATATGATATTTCAAGCCTCTAATCAGATCTTTAAGATCAAACAACCAATCTTTCAAAGATCCACCAATTTCTCAATAAACCCCAAATTGGGTATGCTAGTAATAGTGCCAAAAACTTCACAGCTTCACATATTATTAGTAAATTTGAAAGTAGAAATTTTTATAAAAATTTCAGCAGAATAATAGCCTACAAAATGAAATTTTCAGATATGTATAACATTTACACAACAACTCCCAAACAGAGGATAAAAACAATGCTCATCGGGCTCCCGAAAACAACATAGAATAGCCTGAAAACACCACAAAAACACTAATAATATATCATAGAAGTATAATCATGACCAAATAAATATATTTATCTCTATTTTAACATATAAAATTCTGAAATACAGCAGTAACCCAAACTGATATGAAATACTCAACCAGAAACACCAAACTCTTACAAAAAACACACCCGAAAAACCATAAATCTGCACTGTTCAGCACAAAGGCAAACTCTGCATGAGCATGCACATGGAATTGCTTCAAAATCCCATCCTTAGCCTTCCTAGAAACCTACAAACTCTCATTCTTGGGTCTCCTTCTCTGCAAGTTTGGTAGCCTCTGAAGAATAACAAAGAAATGAGCAAAAATCAAGTTCTAGAATTAGCCCAAAATGCCTCCAAACTCCTTAAAAGAAGGCATAACCCTAAATCACATCCAAGAGGGGTTAATAAAACATATTTTAATAATAATTTTCATTTATTAGTCCATTAGCTTCCAAAGATTATCCCTTTTTTTAGAAACTTCACCTTTTTGGGCCTGCCTGCCTTAGAAAAGATTATTATTTTTAATTATTTGAAAAGGGGACATGACAAGTCCTCCCCTTCCAAATATTTCTTGTCCTCAAGAAATGGCTGAAAAAAAACTAATCAATCCACCTAGATCCCAAATGCAGTCATGAACTATACTATTGTCAATTAACATAGGGTCCTGCAATATCCTTTGCAATATAACCAAGAGGAATCCATAATCAAACTGACAATTACTGCTCAACCAAACTCCAAAGTCACAAACCCATGAGACACAAACTCTTAGAAAATCAAAACCCAAGTAAAGTGGAAAAATCAAACTAAAAACATAGTAAATACCATCAACACATTCCACTGGCCTATACGGAATGTACAATCCAACTCTACAACAATGGTGAATGCTCCCGAATGAAACTGTACCAAGTATGGAGAAACCACACACTGTACAACTCCTACAGTCAACACAACTCTGTATATCACCGAACACTATCTCATAACCATAACTCCCATGCACCCCTAATGGTGAAAAGCCATCACAAGATAAATAGCAAGAATTGGAACCCAAACCAAATTTTTCTGCCATCAACTCCTCAACACAAGGATCAAATGCTAACTGATGTACATACCTTGCAATATAATATTGATAAAAAAACTAACCTCAATCAACAGCTCACTATGAACAAGTTATACAACCCACTGTGACTGATCACTAGCTAAGTTAGGAGATGTCATAGCCAAAGGAGTAGAATCAATAACAACACCTGTTGAAGCATCACTCCGAAACTCTTGCTCTAAGTCACGTATTATCAAGCTATCAACTGCAGAACCTATTGCCATGTCATGCCCATCACAACTCTCATCCTGAGGCATCAAACTATCCCATAACTAATGATAAGCACTAGGAACCAAACTAAATCTCTATATTATCATCTCATCAACATGGTCATCAAAGGTAAATTGATGAGCATACCTCACAATGTAATGCTGATAGAATGTGCCAATCTCAGTCAGTGGCTCAGATTGCAATCTAGATGTAACTAATTGCAATCGATCACTAACCAAGTTGGAACTGACTACTACCTATAAAGACATTGCCAAGGGAGTAGTATTACTAGTAGGAACCATGCCAACTATTGGCTCACCAACATCACACATGGTCTTTGATACAACATCTCTAGTCTTGGTGTCATTAGTGCTAGAGGTCACCACCATGTCAGGCATACCACAACAATCTAATGTAACACCCAACTCAACTGAACCTGACTCTAGTGGGGATGAACTCGATATGCCAATGTTAGTATCAAGGATGGATGCATCCCCATCTCCACTATCATTGACAATATTGACCATGGACATCCTCAGATCATCAGACACCACAGCTTGTGACTATACAAAATCTAGTAAAGATTGTAGTTGCTCTAACTCCATGGTCACCTTAGCCAAATGAAACTGTGACTCCTTGAAAGCCAACTGTGTACTCTCAAGAATCTCAAAAGTCACCTCAAGCTGCTCAATAAGCTCACTCACCTCATCTTCCTTGGCCAACAATGCATCATATGTTGTACTGCCCCACTCCATAAGATAATCTTTGTCGGCTACCAACTACATATAATCCTGTCTCAAAATCTGGATAGCCTCCCATAAAGAGTGGAACTCTATCAAGGAAAGATAATTGCCTCCCTTCTCATCACTAGTAGGAGAACCCCGTCCATAAACTGCTAACAATTGATGAGCAGCATCAAAATGTTGGCAAGTGATAGCAATGTCTCGTTCACTAACTCTTAATTGATTAGACACATGATGGCACTGGCTTGACTGTCTCCTACAAACCTCCTCTGATGCACTATCTAAAGGAGTATCCTCAAAGTTACTAATCTCTAGAGTATTACCATCCATATCTTGTGAATCAACTCTAAAGCTCATATCAACATACGGAGTATCAAAAAATGTAGTACTGCTATCCAACTCCTTTGTACCCAAGGAAACTACATCTTCAAAACTGCCCACTACATCCTCCTGGATGTCATCAATGCCAATATGATCCTAGGACTCATCTGTACACACTGCCAAAAATGAAATATCATCAACACATTCTAGCAAGTATGGTCGACTGGATATATGAACAAAGCCCAACACTGGTGTATAAAAACTAATACCAACATCGAACAGGCTGCTAGCACAAGAAAAGACAACACCGTGCAATCTGCTAATCAAATCCATGATAGCACCCAAACAAACACTGCTACCAAAAAGTGTTAAAGATCTCCAGTTAGCTGAATACCAAATGCTAATATAACAATCTCGAGTCCATATCTGTAAACTAAAATTAGCTGGTAACTCAAGAAAAATCCTCACTTGAGTAATATGACCAATACCAACTAACTCCACATACCTGTCATGATGAGATAATGAAGTCACAATACTATCTTTATTCACTTTCAAATAGTTGGACAAATCATTTGAAGTACTACTAGCCTCAACCTCATGTGACAAAGCATCTAACTGTGCCTGGTACTCTTTCTCAGCAAAGTCATGAATGCTCAATGTATGCTCATCTCTACCAGGTATCTCACCATCATGCACAACAACATCCTCATAATCATCATCTAAACCCACTACATTGTAGTCACTACTTGTTGTAACTATACCATCTTGAATACCTATGATATCACCCTTTAACGACCTGTATACAATTGTCTCAATTTGAGTATCAAGTTGACCATTACTATCAATCTACATAATATCCTTTCTCACTACCTCCTGTGGTAGAGTAGAATCTAAGACCTCTTCCTAGCTATAAGCTAGTTTCTCAAACTCCTCATGCAAGTTCTTGGTAATTGTGTCATCTACCTTGTGAGAAAATCTACCAAATAGAAATCCAGTCAACTTATCCACCCTAGCTGGGTCAGACAACATGTCATTCATTATACGGTGGTGCTAAACCAACTATTCAAACATGTCATGGCTTATTTTCCTAATTTTATCTCAAATGTCTAAATAACCATCCTTTCTACTATTCTAACTTTGGATATCAATTGTCCAAGATCGTGTCCTCTAAGACTATGTACTATACCTGTCCATTCTAGATAAAGTAGAGTGTAACCCCAATAGGTTATAACTTCTTCAAACACCAAGAACTAACATGCAAATGATTAGAAGTAGCATGCAACCATAGATTTTGACATGCAACTGATTAGAAGCAACATGCAACCACCAAATTCACCAAGAACTAACATGCAAATGATTAAAAGTAGCATGCAACCATAAATTTTGACATGCAAGATCTGGGTAGTTGTCAAAATTGACATGCAAACTTCTACAAACCCTTAGGCTGGCAAGATCATAGCTCTGATACCACTAAAATGTCCCTTTTCTGATTTTATATGATATTTCAAGCCTCTAATCAGATCTTTAAGATCAAACAACCAATCTTTCAAAGATCCACCAATTTCTCAATAAGCCCCAAATCGGGTATGCCGGTAATAGTGCCAAAAATTTCACAGCTTCACATATTATTAGTAAATCTAAAAGTGGATATTTTTATAGAAATTTCAGAATCATAAAAGCCTACAAAATGACATTTTTAGATCTGTATAACATTTACACAATAGCTCCCAAATAGAGGATAAAAACAATGCTCATCGGGCTCCCGAAAACAACATAGAATATCCCAGAAACACCACAAAAACACTAATAATCTATCATAGAAGTATAATAATGAAAAAATAAATATATTAAGCTCTATTTTAACATCTAGAATTATGAAATACAGTAGCAACCCAAACTGATATGAAATACTCAACCGGAAACACCAAACTCTTACAAAAAACACACTCAAAAAACCACAAATCTGCACTGCTCAGCACAAAGGCAAACTCTGCATGAGCATGCACATGGAATGGCTTCAAACCCCCATCCTTAGCCTTCTTCTAAACCTACAAACTCCCATTCTTGGGTCTCCTTCTCCACAGGTTTGGTAGCCTCTGAAGAATAACAAAGAAATGAGCAAAAAATAAGTTCTGGAATTAGCCCAAAATGCCTCCAAACTCCTTAAAAGAGGGCATAACCCTAACTCATGTCCAAGAGGGGTTAATAAAATATATTTTAATAATAATTTTCATTTATTAGTCCATTAGCTTCCAAAGATTATCCCCTTTTTCAGAAACTTCACCTTTTTGGGCCTGCCTACCTTAGAAAAGATTATTATTTTTAATTATTTGAAAAGAAGACATGACACTATGAAACTACTTATTTTCATACCTCTACCATCCCACTCAAATAGGTTTTATTTCTCCAACTTTTCTCAACCTAGTGTTTTAGTTGTTTTGGCTTTGGCTAGCATGGGGAGGCTAGTAATTCAATGAATCATCTTCATTGTTATTAGAATTGGTTGTTCTAACCATAGCTATCCATTATGCACCTAGCTAAGGATAAAACTAATCCATTTAATTTTGGATTCTTAGGGCATGTGGTGAATATGTGTCAATCCTTTTGCTTCTAGATGTTGATGCTCAGGTTTTAGGGTTCCAACAACACATAATTGACCTAGGGCATCATCAATCTCTAGAGTACCAATTTCTTGAATAGCATATTTAAAATGAGTACAAATTTTATTAACATGAAGTACCTTAGGAGGTATTTGGGATTGAGCTCCACTTAGGTCTAGGGTTTTAGCAATTGTGGGTGTGAGCTTGAAATTTGGTGCTTTCCATTCAGCTCCTCAAACCAACATTTTAGACCCTTTCTTGACCTTGCTACTACTAGATGCCATTTTCACTTGGTAGCTTGAGAAAAATTCAAAAAAAAATTGTATGAAATTCTCTCAAGTCACTTTGATCATACTAAAAAAAGCTCTTCACAATAGCACTCAAAAATTTGTGGTAAGAAATGAATTTGATTCTATGCCTTTTGTTAATACTTTTCCAATAATGTTTGATATGGAAGTAGATAAGTTGAAAAAGTATCATCCACTATATGGCATTGATTACTTAGAAACATCTCCATAATTTAGTAACCATGAGTGCCTTTGTTACTCCCGACCTTGCTTGATAGAGTCTATGACCCAACCTTACTCAGTAGAGAAGGTAGCTCGATAACAATTGATATCGATCTTGCTCAATGATCCCTTTATATCTTGCTTATAGATTTGGATCTTTCTCACCATTTAATTGGAACTAATTCATATATCTTCTTTGATAGCTTGGTTCTAGTTCCTCCTTGAGAACTTAATTAGAAATGGTAGAGTCAGCCAATTCTTGAGTGACATGACTATCATTGCTCAGACCAATATCCTTAGTAGACTTAGGAATTCATTATTGTCTCATCTACTTTTGGATGTTATTAGCCTTTTCTTTCTTCTCATCTTCAATTCTACCAGTACACATACAATTCTTGGCAAGATGACCAAGTTTTGCACAAATGAAACATCTTTTACTAGTATCTTTTTTCCTCATATGATGTTTAACACAATTCATACCAATGTGTCCAAATTCTCCATAGTAATGACATCTACACTAGCTATTATAGTCCCAACCAAATATTGCTTTCATAATTTTTTCTTCAGGGTTTAGTGTCTTTGTTTTTCATTTTGATGCCTTGTGTCCATGTTTCTTACATTTATGATAGTTACTTTCAAATCTTAGTTTCTCTTTGCATTCATTAGCCCTATGACCATGCTGATTGCAATTGTAGCATTTTCCATTAAATTTTTCTTTTCCATTGTTCCAACATTCTTTTGATGTATGACCTATCTTACCATAGTGATTGCAAGTAGGTTCTTGATTCTTTTGAGCACCTTTCTTGGAGGATTCACCTTCATCTTTGCATCCAGCTCCTACTTTTCCTTTTTGCCTATAGAGGTTTTTCTCTTTTAGTTGATCCATGTCTACTTGAGATTTCATTATTCTCTCATCAATTTTCTTCTTAGAGTTTAGGTCATTCCTTAGTCTTTCATTGATTTGTCTTTTAGATCTCAAATAATTTTTTATTCTTTCATTGATTTGCCTTTCAGAATTTAGATCATTCCTCATTCTTTAATTTTTGATTCTTAGGCTCATGATTTTCTCATTTGCATTGGAGAACTTATCAATAAGGTATGCTTGCTGAAGGGATTGGTTCTAGATTTCATTATTCCTTCCATCCATCTCTTCTTTTATTTTGTTTCTCTGTTTCAAGACTTCACATAACCTTATTGATTTAATTTCTTGTTCTATTTATAGCTTTCTTACTTCTTCTTGTAGGGAACCATTCTTCTCTAGGAGTTCCTTGATTGCATCATTTTTTTCATTTGAACTATTTCAAGGGTGAAAGCTTTCAACTCTTTCTTCAATGTAAAGATGATCATTCATTCGATTTGCAAGTTCCTTGCTTCTTTTCAAGGATTGGAAAAGTTGCTCCTTAGCTTTCTTGAGTTGGGCAATGGCCATTTCTAGATCCAAAATTTCATTGTCAATAGCTTTGTCAAGTTTGAATATCTCCATATCCTTGATCTTTGCTCAAGTTGTTAAACTTCCTCCTAAGAACCACAAAGCTCTGATACCAATTGTTGGAAATATTCAAGACTGTGTTAAGTTATTGAGAGGGGAGGGGTGAATTAGTAACTTCTAAAACTTTAACAATTTCAATTCTTAATCCAATAAATTAATTAGCACTTAATTCATCACATCTGATCTAGTTGCATGCATGAGAAAATGAAAACATGAAAGCATCCATAGCACTTGAACACAAAGATTTGGTGACCTAGAAACCTTCCAAATAGAAAGTAAAATTGGGGTGGGGATGATACCCACAAACTTTAGTACTGCAGCATAAAGTTGGCCTACTTACATTGATCACTTCTGATGATCTACTATGTTAGAAGCAAATAGGATTGCTAGGTCCACCTTGTGAGAGGTTTTACAAACATATAATGAAGTATGCACTCGATAAAGAGATTTATGAAAGACTATTAGGTCTACCTTGTTAAAGGACTTTAACTAGTTCAGCTATTAGGGTGAAGTAGTAGATCTCTAATTTGCAACTGAGTTTGCTAATAGAGATTCCTTAGGTTATTGATAACCTTTTTGTGATAGATATGTTTCTACTACTCTTTATATTGTTATGGCCTTTAGAATTTTCTCCTTATCTATCGTATTCATAACTTAAATTTTTCATATCCACATTCATATTCATATTCACATTACTACATACTGGATATGATAGAATACATTACATATATATACCAATCCAAATTATAAAATATCACAGTCAACCATGATACAAGTTAACACAAATATTATAAAGTTAGCCCACATGAAGATACTTGGGTTCTAAAGACTGACTCAGTGAGATTCTAATACTTGGCATCCACTATCAATGCTCGACATTGTCATACACTTGGTAGATGTAGAAACTCAATTCATACTGATCACTTTCAAGTAGTATTGAACTCAGTTTGCACTGGTGACTCAGTAGATATTGTGCAACTCAGCAAACACTGAATCAGTTGGTTAGCATAAAGTAGCTTGGTTAATATTGGCTTCATGTCACATGAACTATGAACTTGGTAGACACTGCAATGCTTAGTAACCACCAATAAACTTTAGTGAGTGCACAAGCCCTAGTATTGCATGCATGAAGTTTTGTATAGACCATGAGCTGATAGTGCTATTATAATTATAATTAATTAATTATCTTATTATAATTAATTGGAAAAGCTTCAAGGTTGACTCAAGGAATTATTATAAATATATGGTATAAAGGAAAGATGTTTTCCTTGTTTGTAAACATTGAAGTGTATATCCATTGTTGCAAGAAGTGTGAAGTGTGAAAAGAAGATGAGTGCTTACTAAATGTGTGTAAGCTATCCAAGGGATTATTAGATACAATATTTGTGATCTCATTACAAGATTAGAAGGAGCAGAGGTCTCGTTGACATGATAAAGAAAAGGAAGGAACACTATAGTACAATTTTATTATTTTGTAAGGAATAATACAAAGATCATTTGGATAGTTGGTTCATTGGTCTTTCCCTTGAAGCTATTTGGGTAGTGGGTTGAGCTATCTTCCAAAACTCCTAATAGGGTCTATCCTCTAAAAAATAACATTTGTATTAGTACATCATCTTGTAGGTACCATCCCCACTAGGGTTTTCTTTCTGATCATGGTATTATTGTGTATGTGTATCTTTTTGTGGTTTCATTTTATATTACTCATATGGTTAAGTTTATTTAAGGTTGATAATTGTGATAATAGTTGTATAATTGATTCACCCCCCTCTTGGTTATATAAGTGGACTATATATTCTAACAATTGGTATCAGAGCATCATGTCCTTGTAGGATAAGCTTAACAGCTTTGGGAGATAAATGGTGAATATTTTCATAAAGGATAGTCCTAGATTTGATGGGACCAACTATGAAAGTTGGATAGAGAAGATGAAGACTCATATATTGTGTAGGGTCTAGGATATTGGATCTTGACAAAGAGTAAGAAGACAATTGTTGAAGAAAGAAAGCTTGAAGGATGCAATGAAGAAGAGAGAGATCTATTCATGTGGAACATGAAAGAAAGATAAGCTCTACTAACAACTCTTCCAAATAATGAATACATTTAGGTAAAGTCACTTATAACATCTTATGAAATTTGGAAAGATTTAGAATCTAATTTTGAAGGTGATGATCATGCAAAGAGAATGTGATTGAAAATTTGGATATGTGCATTTCAAGATGCTAAAATGATGGAAGATGAATTTGTAAGAAATTATATTGGCAGAACATCAAAATTATTGTAGGAATTAGGTCTCATGGTGGAACAAAGAAAAATTATGGAGTTATATGAAAGATCTTGGAAAGTTTGACACTACCATTCAAGCCAGTAGGTCAGATGATTCAGCCAGTAATGCCCTGCACTAAGGATTTCACAAAGGAAATGTTGCTTGGAAGATTATAATCAATAAAAGTAGATTTGAGATAGTTTGGAGATCTAGCAAGAGTTGAAACAATTTTCAATGCCCTAAATATTTAAACTAATTTAAAAAGTAGTGCAAGCACATGTGGAGATTTTACTGAGAGTAGTAGATCTAATGAAGACAAGAAGATTAAGGAAGGAATAACCGTTCTTGTGAGAAGAGAAAAAAATGGTAAAAAAATCTTTAAATGTTGAACTTGTGATAAATTTGGTCATTATACATCTAAACTTCCTAAAAGAGAGAAAAAATATAATAGAAAGTTTAAGCCTAGAAGAGATAGAGATAGAAACTATTTGTATGCAAATGAAGATGAAGAATCTGATGGAAAAGATCAAAGTGAAAGTGATGATGAATTGAGATTTATGACTATCAAGGAAGATGATGTTGATATAGAAATTAGAGAAGAAAGAGCTCTAATTTTCCAAGTGGAAAATAAATTTGATTGGATAATAGATAGTGATTGGTCACATCACATGACTAATGATATGAATAAGTTAAGTTCAAGAATCATGATGGAGGTATTGTTAAAGTTGGTAAGAATGCAGCCTATCATATAATGGGAATTGGATCCATTAGTCTTGATGGTAAAACTAATATTGATGATGTTTATTTTGTTGATGGATTGAAACATAACTTGTTGAGTGTTGGATAGTTGGTGGACAAAGGTTATGAGTTGTAGTTCATTGAGAAGACCTGCATTATATCAAAGAAAAATACTGTTAGCTAATTGGAACTAGCATTAGATCTAAAGATAATGTATTTTAGTTGAATCCTACTGAAATAACATGTTTGGTAGCTGAAGTGGATAACAATTGGTTCTGGCATAGAAGATTCTATCACATAAACTTTGATAATATTATGAAGGTTAGTAGCACTTTTGCAATATTTGCTGAAGATTACAAAGCCTACTAATGTTGTGTGTAAAGAATGTACTTTGGTTAAGCACAAGAAAATATCATTTCCTAGCAAGAAGGTCACTATCATAGAGAAGCTAGAGATTATTCACATAGATCTGAGTGGTCCTTCTAGAACAAGAGGATTATATGATAAAACATATGTTATGATTTTTGTTGATGATTTTTAGAATGATGTGCTAACTATTGAGAAAAGTGGAGAGCAGTGATCTGAATCTAGAGAAGAGATAAGAGTTGAGATGTCAACCCCTACCTCTAATAGAAATTTGAAAAAGAATCTCACTCATGAGCTAATAATTAGAAGTAAAGAAAAAGGCATGATGACAAGGAACATAGTAAATAAGGAGATATTTTGATATCTCAAGTTGAACCTAAGAGAATAGATGAAGCATGTAAAGATGATCATTGTATTCAAGCAATGAAGGAAGATTTATATCAAATTGTGAAGAACGATACATGGGAGTTAGTTCCTAGACCTAAAGACAAAGATGTGATAGAAGCCAAATGGGTGTTCAAAAACAAGATGAATGAGCAAGGAGAAGTTGTGAGTAATGTGGGAGCATTTCAAGTGTAAGAGAAATCTTGCATCACCCAAAAATATTTTATTTTCAGTCTTTTCTATTTTAATAAGGACTAGTAGATAGGATGGTTATTATATAAGGAAAATTTCTATTTTTAGTAAGTTTGTCGTACGAGCTCAAAATGTTCTCATTTTCTATAAGAAGGTTAATTTTAGAGTTATAATCCTACCGTAAAAATATCATTGCTCAATCTTAAGTATTAGAGAAGTTATTGAAGATTTTTGGTAGAAAAATTTGTAAAAAAATCTTCAAGCTCACTGTCGGAGGCCTTAGAGTGCTTGGATGATATTCAAAAACTTAATGGAAGGGCACTTGTATAGTTTTAAGCTTGTAGATCAAGAGTGAAAAGTGGTTATAATAGCCAATCAGAGTAACAATTCATGAGTTATGGTCTTTCAAAATTGGGCTACCTAAAATATCTAAAATAATTGTCAAAGATGTATTTGGCTGATTCTATATGTATTGTTAGGGTCTATTAGCCCTAGGTATTAAGTTTCAATGTCAAGAACCTTCCCAAGTGGCATAAAATTTCCTATTCAAGAAAGGTCCAAACATTATCTAGAACAATTGTGGGTGGTAGCTCGCAACTTAGTATTGTAGATTACTATAATGAAGGTGCTCACGTGGGTTAGCATAATGTACTTGTGAACTATGTAGTTCCACATTTGTGATGCAAATAAGAAGTAAATAGTTTGTTCTCAAATTTGTTGTTATTTCTTTTTTTGTGTTATGTGTTTATGGTATTAAAGGGAGCACCCTTCATCAAGTGGTATCAGAGCTAGAGTTCTTGAGTGTGTGGATAGATCCTCAACAGTGAGACAATTTGTACCAAAACCATGGTTTGGGCTGAGCATGTAGATAGATCACTAATTGTGAGGAAATTTTCACTTGGGTTTTATTAGAAGCACAAAAATTCCTCCATGAAGAGAGCATGGTGGAAGAATTATAGGTGTTACACCTAAAGGTTTCTGAGCCCTCCAAAGAAAAATGCAGGCATTGGAAGAAAAATGTATAGAGGAATAAATCTTCCTGTAAGAGATGAAAGTGAGAATGAGGACAAAGTTGATGAAAAAATAGAAGTAGATGCAGTTCTAAACCCAGAGGAAGAGAGGTTTTTAAGGGCCATCTCCAAGATTGGAAAAATACCTAAGTTTGAGGTTCCCACATTTTCAAGAAATTTGAACCCAAAGGAGCTGATCAATTGAAGGAGTACTTTGAGTATGAAGATATTGATGATCCTAATAGGGTCAAGTTTGTGAAGGAAAAATATGAAGGGACATGCAAAGATCTGGTGGTAGGAGATTCAGTTGGAGTGAAATAGAAAGGGAAAGGACAAAATCACCAGATGGGAATGGATTATAGCTAAACTAAAGTGAAAATTCATTCCTATGGATTATGAGCTTAATTTTTAAAAGAAAATGCAAGTGTTGAAGCAAGCAGGTAAATCTATTTAAGAGTACAATGAAGAGTTCTTTCGAGTTCTCATTAGAACTAGCCATGAAGAAGCTAATAAGGAGAAAGTGCCCCATTATTTTTATAGGTTAAGGCCAAGCATTTAGGATGAGATGAGTCTAGTTTGAATGAAAAATATTGAGGAGGCATACCAATTTTCCCTAAAATTTGTGGAGAAACTAAGTAAGAGGTTCGACAATAAGAATAGAGGAATAGATAATTGAGGAAGATCTAGTGGATGATCTTATGAAGGCCATAATGTGGATTAGAAGAACAAGGATGGGGTTAGGAGTAGAAATCAGAACCAAAGGGGAAGCAATTCCAATCATTTTTATGATCAGAATAATAGAGATTAGAGAGGAAGAGGTAGAGGAAAAGGATCTAGAAAAGGAGGCTTTTGTGGGAAATGTTTCACTTTGGAGAAGAAGGGCATAGAGCATTTGAATGTTCCTAGTGGCAAGGAAGGATAGATTGAAGAATAGAAGGCTAGGTCAAAGTTACACATGTTGATGAAGATGTCAAATCATCACATTCTAAAGATGCTAAAAGAGGAGAAGTCTTAGTTGACAAAAGAGTCCTGTTAAGTGGTGAGAATGAACCTAATCAAAGAAGGAGCTTGTTTCACACAAGGTACAAATGTGAAGATAAGTGTTGTGATGTGATCATTGATGGTGAAAGTATTGACTATCTAGTGTTAAAAATTATGGTCACCAAGTTGAAGCTAAAGAGATAGAATCATTTGTGTCTATACCATATTGCTTGGGTGCAAGATGACCACAAGGTCATGGTCAATTAGTAGTGCTTAGTGAAGTTCAAGATTGGAAGCTACCAGGATGAGGTATTATGTGATATTATACCTATGGACATATATCATATGTTGTTGGGTAGGCCATGAAAGTTTGATAGGCATGCTATACATGATGGGCGAGAAAATACCTACACTCTAACCAAAGATGGAGTGAAACATAAGTTGAAGCCATTGAAGGAGAAAGAAAAAAAAGGTATGTAGTGCTGCCACTATATGTTTTGGTGATGGAAAAGAGTTTCTCAAAGGTATGAAGCATGAGCACATGTGTTTTTTTATAATTCCAAAAGACAGTAAAGAAGAAATAGAGGAGGTTCCTGCAAAAGTTATAGATATGTTGGGAGAGTTTTCTACTATTTAATTAGATATTGTACATAATGGATTGGTCCCAATGAGGAAGATCAGAAACTAGATGGATTTGGTTCTAGGAGCATTTTTTCCAAACAAGGTAGTGAATAGAATGACACTAGCAGAAAGTGAAGAGTTGAATAAACAAGTTTATGAGTTGTTGCAGAAGGGGTTGATTTGAGAGAGTTTGAGTCCATGTGTTGTACTAGCTATATTAACACCAAAGAAGAATGGTGAATGGGGGATGTGTATATATTCTCACACTATCAAGAAGATCACAATTAAGCATAGATTTCCATTGCCAAGGATGGATGATATTATGGACTATTTGAGTGGAGATGAATATTTCACAAAGATAGATCTAAAGAGTGGGTACCACTAGGTTTGTATCAAAGAAGGTGATGAGTGGAAGACTGCTTTCAAGACAAAAGAAGGATTATATAAATGGTAAGTCATGAATTTTGGGCTAACCAATGTACCAAGCACTTTCATGAGGCTCATGAATGAGGTACTAAAGGAATTTCTAGGTAAGTTTGTCATTATTTACCTAGATGATATTTTGATCTTTAGTAAGACATTAGATGAGCATTTGATTCATATTCACAAGGTGTTTGATAAGTTAGGGGAAGAAAATTTGTTGATAAACCTGAAGAAGTGTAGTTTTGTAAATTAGTAGAAGGTTTGAAAATGGACCCAGAGAAAGTGAAGGCTATCCATGAATGCCCTACTCCAAGGAGTGTAATAGAGGTAAGATCTTTTCATGGACTAGCTATTTTTCACAGAATGTTCATAAGAAGTTTTAGTAGTATTTGTGGACCCCTAACTAAAAAAATGAGAGGGGATAGGAAAGAATTTAAGTGGACTATGGGGGAAGATAAGAGTTTTAATCTATTGAGATAGAAAGTTACTAAGCAACCTATTTTAGTACTTCCTAAATTTAAGAAGGTGTTTCAAGTAGACTGTGATGCTAGTGGTACTAAATTAGGAGCTATTATGAGCCAAGAAGTTAGACTTTTTGCCTACTTTAGTGAAAAATTGAATGATTCCAAAGAAAAATATTTTATTTATGATCAAGAATTTTATGCTATAGTTCAAGCATTGAAGAAGTGGAGACACTATCTTCTTCCTAAGGCATTTGTTTTGTTTACTGATCATCAAGCTTTGCAATATTTAAATAGTCATGAAAAACTAAACCAAAGACACTTGAAGTGGGTTGAGTTTTTGCAGAGTTATACATTTTTTTTAAAACACAAGAGTGGGAAGTCTAAGAGAGTTGCAGATGATCTTAGTAGAAGACAAATTTTTCTAACAAAAATGTAGATAGAGATGGTTGGGTTGAAAGAATTTAGTACTTTGTATCCAAAAGATCCTAAGTTTGGTAAAGTGTGGAAAGCTTGTACAGAACCTGTTACACTTGATAGGACAAAATGGTTGGATTTCATGATCCATGATAGTATGTTGTTCAAAGGAAGCTAGTTGTGGATTCCTTTAAGTTCAATGAGAGAGAATCTCATCAAGAAGAAGCCTAGTGGAGGATTAGCTAGACATTTTGGCAAAGATAGGACCATTCCTTTTTTTGGTTAGAATTATTACTAGCCATAGTTGTAACAAGATGTGAAGAAGTTTGTACAAAGTTGTAGAGTATGTTAGATGGCAAAAGAAGTGAACTAGAATATAGGGTTGTATCAGCCATTACCTATACTAGAGAAGTTGTGGAAGGATGTTAGCATGGATTTTTTTCTTAGATTACCAAGGCCTCAGCATGGGAATAATTCTATTTTTGTCATGGTTGATAGGATTTCAAAGATGGCACATTTTATTCCTTGTGAGAAGATGAGTGATGTTGTTTATGTAGTAGAGTTGTTTTTTAGAGAAGTGATGAGACTACATGGTCTTCCAAAGACTATAGTTTTAGATTGAAATACCAATTTTTTTGGGTATTTTTGGCATACATTGTGGAAGAAATTGAAGACAAAGTTAAAGTTCAGTTCATCACATCATTTACAGTAATGGATAGAAAAAAGTTATGAATCACAATTTGGAAACTTTATGAGATGTTTGGTTGGAGACAAGCCAAAAGGATGGGATCTAATTCTACCATAGGTAGAATTTGCATATAATAATTCTATGAATAGGAGTATTAGTAGGAGATAAGTAGTGTTAAAGTAGAAGAATTTGTTGAACATTTGAAGAACATCCATGAGGAGGTGAGGAAGCACATTATAAAGATGAATACATAGTATAAAGCTAAGTTAGATGTGAAAAGGAGGTATAAGGAATTTTAGACTAGAGATGAAGTCATGGTTTATTTGAGAAAAGAGCATTTTCCAATGGAGACATATAATAAACTGAAGATGAAGAAGTTTGGACTATGCAAGATAGTGAAAATGCATGATTTTTGAAATACTTATGAAGTGGGGTTACCTTCTGAATTGAATATTTCACCAGTATTTAATATTTTAGATTTGATAGAGTATTATGAATGAGGTGATGGAGATGAAGTTGCAGAAGTGCAGGGAGTATTCCAACAATTAGTTCAGTTACAAAGGAGATTGAGGTAATATTGGACAGTTGTGTTGGTAAAAGTGGAAGGAATAAAACTTATGAGGAATATCTAGTCAAATGCAAAGGGAGGCTAGTAGTGGGTTCATCATGGCTAGAAAGGGTGGAGGTTAATCATTTTGATTTTCCTCTAAACACTTGAGACATGATAGATTCAATTCTCAAATTACCACGGGTGTTTGATGTAGGAGCATCATGGGTGTAAGAGCAATCTTGCATCACCAAAAAATATTTTACTTTTAGTCTTTTCTATTTTAATAAGGACTAGTAGACAGGGTGGTTACTATTTATGGAAAATTACATTTTTTAGTAAGTTTGTCATATGAGATTAGAATGTTCTCATTTTCTATAGGAAGGTTCATTTTAGAGTTACAAGCTTACCATAAAAATCTCATTGCTCAAGCTTAAGTATCAGAGACACTATTACATATTTTTGGTAGAAAATTCTGTAGAAAAATCTTTAGGCTTACCATTGGAGGCCTTAGAGTGCCCAGATAAGGTTTGAAATTTGATAGAATGGTGCTTGTGTGGTTTTGAGCCTATAGATCAAGAGCTAGAATTTCCAAAAAGTGGTTATAATAGCCAAATGAAGCAACAGTTCATGAGTTATGACATTTCAAAGTTGGGCTAGCCAAAATATCTAAAATAATTGTCAAAGATGTATTTGGTCAACTCTATATGTATTTTTGGGGTATGTCGGCCCTATTTATTAAGTTTCAATGTCTAGAACCTTCCTGGGTGGCATAAAATAGCCTATTTAAGAGTGGCCCAAACATTGTCTATAACAACTCTAGGTGGTAGTTCATAGCTTAGTCTTGCAGATTACTGTAATGAAGGTGCCCATGTGGGTTAGCATATTGTACTTGTGAACTCTATAATTCTACATTTGTGGTGCAAATAAGAAGTCCATATTTTTTTCTTCCATTTGTTGTTGTTTCTTTGTTTCTATTATGCGTTTATGGTATTAAGGAGAGGACCCTTTATTAGTGAGGAACAAAGCTAGACTTGTATGCAAGGGATATTCACAACAAGAAGGCATAAACTATGAGGAGACATATGCACCTATATCCAGAATGGAAGTAGTAAGGATGTTCTTGGCTTATGCAACAAATAAATGCAAATTTTAAGCTTGAAAGGCCATGTTATGGCTTTTTTGGTGAATAAAGAATGACAACATATAAAGAAAGGGATTAATGAATGATTGTAGGCATAGAATGATTTGAAGATGTAAATGGAAATAATAAATGTGTTTTTCAAGAAACAACCACCATTATAGTGCAAAACGGTCAAGGATGCAAGTTCCAATTCCAAATCAAGATGATTCCACTAGACTTGAGCACATGAATCCTAAAGCATTTGTGTAGTAGCATGAGGACCAATAAAGGATGATGTAATAATGGTCATGTTTTGATGGACACTTTAAAAAAATCATTATGTATTTGTAATTTATATTTGATAGATTACATGTAATGTAAAAACAAGATGTAATTGCATTGGATAGTATCATGTGCAAAGTTGCTTCATGTAATCATGTTGCAAGTGTTTTAAGCCTTGTTTTAAGGTTTATCAAATGGATGTTAAATTAGCCTTTCTAAATGGAGAACTTAAAGAAGAGGTATATATTGAGCAAGCTAAAGGTTTTCCCTTACCAGAAGATAAAGACATGGTATGCAAATTAAGGAAAGCTTTATATGATCTAAAGAAAGCACCTAGAACCTAGTATGCAAGGTTGGAAAATTATTTGGCAAAGCTTCAATTTGCTAAAAGTATGGAAAATAGTAACTTGTATTTGAAAGAAGTTGAAAATGGTTTCCTAATTATTGTAATATTTTTTAATGACATCACTTTTGGAGGTAATGATGAAGCAAGTGATAAGTTTGCTAAAGAGGTGAAGAATGAGTTTTAAATGAGCATGATAGGAGAAATGGAGTTTTTCCTAGAATTACAAATTATATAGAATAGTGATGGTATTTTCATTTCACAGGATAAGTACTTGAATTATTTGATGGAAAGGTTTGTTTTGGAAAGTTGTAAACTTTTTGGTACACCTATGATAACTAGTCACAAGTTATCTAGCAAAGATGAGACACCTACAATAGAGTAGAAGAAGTAAAGATCCATGATTCAATGTGTTGGCATTTGAAAACTACCAGGTTGCAAAGAGCCTAATACCAAAATGTAGAAGATAAGATTTAGTCTAAGTGTTAGATATTTCCTATATTTAGTTGAATTTCTTTAGATCTAGACCAACTTCAATAGAATCACAAAGGATTCTCTACACTTTTGGCTCTATAGGGCCAAGGTAGCTACACCTTAGGGATGAAATAACTTGATAATTTCTTTAGAACTCACTCATGTGCACTTTCTTCTTCAGATCTTTCCATTATAGAATAAAATGGTCACAAGTTTTCTTAGATTTATAATAAATCCTTGATTACAACAATTAACTACAATTCAGAGGGAGACTATTACAAATAAGCAATGACCAATAGTTTGATTCTTCATACAAAAAAGTAAATATTGATTTGATTTAAATTTTTTCTTTGTGCAACCACATGAATTTAAAAATTTACATCTAAATTGATGATTGGTGCCTTATCCAGTGCCATTGAGTTACACCAATAAAAACTTGACCTATTCAATTTCCTTACAATTGAAATTATTAGTAGTTAACTCTAAATTTTATTCTTATGAATATCCACCCATAGACCTTGAAACCCTATCAATTGAATTAAAGCATTTACTTAACACATTGAATTAAAAGAAATCAATGAAAAGATATACAATGCATCCAAGTTGCATTAAAATGAAAGAACCATATGTTGAAAATATTCAAGACTATCCTAAGTTATTCAGAGGGGAGGGGTGAATCAGTAACTTCTAAAATTTCTAACAATTTCAATTATTAATCCAATAAACCAATTAATATTTAATTCATCACATCTAATCTAATTGTATGCGTGAGAAACTAAAAACATGAAAGCATCCACAACACTTGAACACAAATATTTGGTGACCCAAAAACCTTCCAAATAGAAAGTAAAACTGGCGTGAGGATGACACCCACAAAATTTATTACTGTAGCATAAAGTTGGCTTGTTAAGGCTTACATTGATCACTTCTAATGATTTGAGTTATTAGGAGAAAATAGGACTACTAGGCCCACCTTGTGAGAGGATTTACAAGTATACAATCAAGTATGCACTCGGCAAAGAGATTTAGAAAAGACTATTAGGTCTACCTTGTTAGAAGATTTTGACTAGTTCACCTATTAGGATGAAGCAGTAGATCTCTGATTTACAATTGGGTTTTCTGATAGAGAATCCTTAGTGTATTGATCACCTTTTGTTATAGATTTATCATTGCTACTCCATGTATTGATAATTCTTTATTTTTTGCATTCACAATACATATGCTTTCACATTAACATTCTTGCTCTTACATTACACATTCATTTCATATTACATTAGATATGATACAATACATCACTTATATATATACCAATACAATTTACAAAATTACAAAGTCAGTCATGACACAAGTTGACACAAATATTACAAAGTCAGTCCAGATAAAGATACTCAAGTTCTATAGACAGACTCATTGAGGTTCTGATACTTGAAATCCACTATCATTGTTTGGCATCATCATGCTCTTGGTAGACATAGAAGCTCGATTCATATTGATCACTTTCAAGTAGTCTTGAACTTGGTCTACATTGGTGACTCAATAGATATTGTATAACTTTGCAAACATTGAATCACTTGGTTCCCATGAAGTAGTTCAGTTAACACTGACTTTACATCACCTAAATTGTAAACTCAATAGATACTACAATGATTGATAACCATAGGCTTCACATCACCTGAACTACGAACTCAATAACCATTGATAAACTTGGTATATATTGAACTGCTCAATTTGAACTGTTGAGCTTCACACTAATTGAATCTACTCGGTAACCACTGGAATTAGTCCAAAGGACTTTGTAGCAACTATAGAAGCTTAGTGGCTACTAAATTACATGGAAAACACTATAAAATATTTAGTAAGGTTGATAGCTGTATAGAATCTGAATAAGTGTGTGTCAATGATAACAAACTTGACTGATATGTCAATGATCTGCCCCTTTCGCATTAGTGACAAAAACACTTATTAGCCCAAAATTGAATACCTTGTATTCATCACCATGTGATACTAGCTTGGTCTTATATTTTTAAAGATTTTTTGAAATTGATTTTTGTAAGATATATATATATAGGGTATATCTATACCATAGCATATATCTCCCCCATACTATGTCATCTATTATGTACATGTAACTTTTCTTTTATATAAATATCTCTTCTCCCATATCTCATCTCTCATATCTCTTCTACCATATCTCATCTCTCATATCTCATCTCCCCCTTTTTGATAGTAATGCTAAAGATTTATTTAACATATTTACAAGGAGACACCAAAATGAGATAAGAATTTAGAGTGTACCTTAAGAGTAATTGCCAAAGTTTTGCCCTACTTTTATTGCAATATCTTGCATGTATGAATGGCAATTTGTACTTCAACTGATAGTTTAATCATGTGGTCAATAATAGAAAAATTTTTGTCTTAGATCAAGCTCTTTGAATATACAATGTGTTTCTACATAGAATCCATGATAGGAAGGATCATATTTTGTATATCAACCAGTGTGGAGTGGATCCTTGCTTCTTCTCTTAACAACTTTTCTTGCATGTCTATCAAAAATCTAATATTCTTAAAATGTGTAGAGCTAGAACTGGGGCCAAGTTGCAATAGTATTTCTCCTTAACTTCCTTGGTATACTCAGTGACATCACATAGCTTGGAAAAAAGTGATGACACATTGGAGCAGGATGTCTCAAGATTGACCAAAACTGTTGAAAGCTCAACTTGATGAATAGCTATTTTCTAAGAAATGTGCTCCAACACTTTATTATTGAACTTCTTTTCTACATTTTCGACCAATTACTCTTGTCCTTTAGTGCCCTCTTTGAACTTTTGGACTGCCTCTCCAAGCTGAAATAAAATAGGTTGAGAAGAATCAACCTCAACTCCAATAGCCTTAGTCAAAATTTTCTTGGCATCATATATAATTTTATATTCTCTATCCCTTTCTCTTCTCAATCTTTGCTGCTTGGCCTTTTTCTGGAGGAGTTCAGAAAATATGTGCATTTGGTCTATAGAATATTGTAGATATTCTATTTGGGAATTTCTATTTCCTCATCCAAGTCTATATCTTATTCTATCTCTTTTCCTTTCAAAAATTTTGTACTCAATTGAACCATAGGTTCAATTGTCCTTGTACTTATTTCTTTAGTGCCTAGAATAGAAACAATGGTGGACATACTTCAGCTTGCAGTAAAAATTGTTATAGCACTGACTAGTGAAATACTTATAGTGATGCTAGAAGAATCAAAAATTAAGGAAGCCAAAATTGTAGAATCTAAAACTAAAGTAGACAAAACTAGAGAACTTACCATGGATGCACTCAAAACTGAAGAAGTCAAAATTGGAGAGGTGATGATTGAAGAACTTAACTTGGTAGATGAAGAAGGAATGTACAACTTAGTTGATGAAGTGGAAGTCACTTTTTTCAATGGTATGTTGAGCTTTGTTGGGGCAAAGAATGATCAAATATTTGATGTATCTGAAGTAGTCACAACCAAAATTGATGAATCTACCTCCATACTTGATGTTTTCAAAGGTTTACTTGGGGAGTGAGGAAGTGAGGCAATGACTATAACTGCTATTTTTACTAGTTATTCTCCTCATCATCTTGCTTGCCTTCCTTGGTAGCTTCTTTACTGTGATCTTCTTCATCTTCCTCATTATCAAAATGAGTCACTTCTTCAATATTTTCTTCCTCATATTGCTCTTGATCCTCTTCTTCACCAACATCCTTTACTTCAATTGGATATTCACTTGGTTTATGAAGATGATAAATGTTCTTCCAAGTGTTTGCAGAATTCTTAACTACATGCTCTATATTCTTAATCAAAATTAAATAAGTATTAAACCTTAGAGTCATTTTATCTTCTTTTTTCTTTAAAGATTCTTTTACCTTAGCATCTATTATGCTTGGTAGTAACTGCCTTAGGGTTTATGCATATATGTCTTTTACTATTTGCATGGGAAAATCCCATCTTTGCTTTATTTTCTCTAACAATTCATTAGAGATTTGAGAGGTGATCTAGTGTTGTGAGTAATTCCATTTTACTAGTTTACTCATAACCAATTCTTCAACTTATTTTTGCTCTACCTCTGTCCTTGTCTCATACTTCAAAGATTTGAATTCTTTTATTCCAACACCTTCTTCCACTTGCTTTAAATTTTTTTGAAAGGTGGGAGGAGGTTTGCTAAAAAAAATATCACTTCCTTTCTTCTTGGAACTCCTTGTGAAGACTATAGTGGATGTCTTTGTAGGCTTGGTGATCATCACCTTGCCCTTTTTCTTCAAAGGTTCTTCTTCTTCTTCTATTTATTCTTCATCCTTTACCTACTCTTTATCTTCACCTTTACCCTCAGTTAACATGAGAGGTGCACTAGATTTTAGTTTGGCTATCCTCCTCTTACCTTTGTTAACCACCTCAGGGAGATTTATTTCCAGCACTATACTTACCTTTGCCTCTTCATAAGTACCAAAGTAAGGGGCCTTGGGATAAATAGGTTCATTTACAAGGGCTTCAATGATATCCTTGGTCTCATCAATGTTTGCTTCATAACCAAGAGGCTTCACCCACACAACTCTAGGCTTGACTGCCTAGATGTACATATATCTTGTCACAATCAACCATGAAGCACACATCATCCTTGTAGTCCTCAACTAGATTCTTTTGTATCCTAAACCTTTTATTTGATTTATCCTTGAACACATCAAAGTAGTTGTCCATGATGCTATCATAATTCTCTTATTTCTACAATGTGTTCATTGATTTGGTATAGTACTAGAACATCCTTTCTCTAGACTACAGTTCCTTTGGAAGAGAAAAAAATTTGAACATAAAAGAATAAACATGTTAACAAAGAACCAAATTCGCATAGGTTATTCTTGGAGTTTCTAAAGCTTTCCATATTCTTATTGAATTGTCTCAGTAATAACTCGGCAAGATCATAGGATAAATTGTTCTTCACAACTTTATACACCAAGTCCATAGCTTTACATGATACACTATTAAGATGGCTTGAACTATATATCTTATGGGTTATAACATGTATTACAAACTTCAATTTTGTGTCTGTAACACTACTTATCGTCATGCCTCTGCCATCCCACTTGTCTAGGGTTTTCTTCAATTTTTCTTTGTTAGAATCTGAAAAGATTAACAACCCAAAAAACTAGTGCAAAGAGTAAATATCTAAACTGTGAATGCAAATGATACAAAATCAAAATAGCAACACAAAGTTAGTCTCCAAGAGAGTAATGCAAATGCTAGAAGAAAAATTTAGTATTATGAAGATGCAAAAACAAGAGATACAAATACAAGCCAGGTAGCATGCTTATATAGGCTAGGAAGAGGGAGGAGGTGGCAACACCAACCAATGAGGAGCAACCATCTATCGGACTAAAGATAGCAAAGTATCTTCCCAAGATAGCTAATTGATGCTCACATGTAGGAAGGTGACACCTCACAACCATTCACCTAATAAGACATGCTTTATTAACCTAAGCAAGATTATTAAAAGTGTAGAAAAAACCTAGCAAAATATGAAAAATAAAAAACTACACTAACACCCCCCCATAACGGAAGCTTAGGTGGATGCTAACCTAGCAAAGCTATGAAAGCAAGAAAATGGGTCCCAGCAACAAGGCCTGATCAGGTACCCAATACAAGAAAAAGAACTAGATGAAGGAAACTAAGCCTCCAATCTAGGAAATGTCCCAAAGAGAGAAACAAAAAAAGAGCATGAAGCATCTCCGAAGCATGAAGCTGCAAACATTGTCAGAAGAAACTGTTGGAACCCCCATTGAAATAGTGCATGACTAGGTAGAGAAGACAAAGTCTAAAGAGCTGATCAATCAAAGAGGTGACCTCCAAAGGTAGGAATGAATGAGTGTTTATATAGTAGACGAACCATCTCACCGAAATGCATAGGTTCCTAGCCACTGCATCCGCCTAGTACATAGGAACAAAAACTAAATACGTAGATCACTCAACTGAACCAAAGAAGCAATAGAGCCAACAGGTGAACCCCCCCATAATGTTGAATAGGGAAAGGGGTGACAGGAACACTGAAATGTAATGCCAAAAACATCTGCAAGAAGAAGAATCAGGAACACCAATAATGCAATAGAAGTACAAGCACAGGATAAAGGGTAGTGTCACCGACACACTGCATGGGCTAATGTCATGAAAGAAAAAATCACTTGACAAAGGTGGATGAGCACAAAATGGAAAAACATCATGACCCCCCATGGCGCTTTATAATTGAGTGTGAGTACAAACAAAACACAAGGTGTACAAGATCCCAGATATGCAAAAGTAGACACTTTATCTCAGTGCATTTACAGAAAAAGGAATGCAACATAATAGAAGCATACAATGCTCAGAAGTCAGAAAGAAGAAGAGATTCTAGGACTTGTAGAATCCAAGTAATCCGCTAGAGTGCGAAAGTGAAAAAATCGAAGGAGAAAGAACCTGGAGTAGAATCTGGATAAAAGACCTTTGCAACTAAATAAATCACAGAACCAGCTTTCCAATGATATCTGGCGAGCCCAGAAAAGAGTTCGACTGACGAGATATGGCTCCCGGAAGGAAAAATAGAACATCTAGCTTTGACTGCCAAAACATGCAACCATAGTATAGAAAAAATAAGAAAAACCTATACCATCATCTTTGTCTCAAAACCAGATTTTCGATGCATTTTTCAGATCAAAAAAATATGTTTGTATGCTCAAGTTACGGAAAAAAAACCAACAGGGCCTCCTCATGAAGAGCATATGCTAAAAGTGAAAGTTGGGCATAGTAATCAAGGAAACAAATAGCACCACTGTGATCTACTCAAAAAATCATGCACTTTCAAAAAAAGAATCACCTCAATACGAGGTCGTATGAGAAAGTTCTGATCCTCCAAAGTTTTCAAAATGAGAATTGTGCACAGTCACGGCTGAGAATTTGCAATTTTTGAAGAATTCATGCATGAAAATCAAAAAACAACTCCACTAGTGGATAGAGAACAAAAAAATAGCCAAGTTCATCACAAGAATCATCAAAATCGGAGTCCGTATGAGCAAGAACGAGACATTTGAAAACTGCATTCAAATCTGCGGCTGCCAACGGAGAGGGGTATGGCTGTAGCTTTGCATGCTCGATTCTAAAAAATATACACCTTGCATGCAAAATCTAAAAGATACCCAAATGGTTTTTTGGGGCTGCGAACAAAACCCAGAAAGCATTTTTCTTGCTGATGTACAAAAGATGTTGTAGTGTAAACCAGACGCCTTTAACAGTAAAAAATAACTCCAAAAATCAAAAAATGACCCTAGCAACCAAAATATGACATGAAAATGTTGGATCAGCTTCTTAAGTCCATTAATGGCATGCTGGAACCTGCAAAACTAATTGAAAACTCCAAATATGCAAGTTGGTTGTCAGATTTGAGATTGAAACTCCAGAGAAAAATTGTTTTTGTCAAAACTTTTCTGATTCTCAGGATCATCAAAAGATGCAAGAGAAGAGCATACTTCATTTTTTAAAAACTGACAATAAAGTTTATTTGCCCCCCCCCCCCCAGATCTCTCAAATAAGGAAACTAAAATCTACTCTTGCACATAGAAAAGCTCTGATACCATGTTAGAATCTGAAAAGATTAACAACCCAGAAAACTAGTGCAAAGAGTAAATATCTAAACTATGAATGCAAATGATACAAAATAAAAATAGAAACATAGAGTTAGTCTCCAAGAGAGTAATGCAAATGCTAGAAGCAAAATAGCATTACGAGGATGCAAAAACAAGAGATACAAATACAAGCCAGGTAGCATGCTTATATAGGCTAAGAAGAGGGAGGAGGTGGCAACACCAACCAATGAGGAGCAACCATCTATCGGACTAAAGATAGCAAAGTATCTTCCCAAGATAGCTAATGGATGCTCACATGTAGGAAGGTGACACCTCATAACCATTCACCTAATAAGACATGCTTTATTAACCTAAGCAAGATTATTAAAAGTGTAGGAAAAACCTAGCAAAATAGGAAAAATAAAAAACTACACTAACATTCTTGACCCATGATTTTGGTGGTTTTGGTTTTAGCGAGCATGGGAAGGCTAGTGATTTGATAAATCATCTTTTTTGTTATCAATATTGGATACTCTAACCACAATTGTCCATTGTACACTTGGCTAAGAATATACCTAATCCATTTTATTTGAAACTCTTAGGGCATATGGTGAATGTGAGTTAGTCCTTTTACTTCCAAATGTTGATGCTAAGTTTTTAGGGTTCCATCAACACATAACTGAGCTAGGGCATTATCCATCTCAAAAATACCAATTTCTTGAATTGTACATTTAAATGAGTTTCAATGTCATTAACAAGAAGTATCTTGGGAGAGATTTGAGATTGAGCTCTACTGGGGTCTAGGGTTTTTACAACTGTGGGCATGAGCTTGAAGTCTGGCACCTTCCATTCAACACCTCAAACCAACATGTTAGAACCTTTCTTCACCTTGATGTTGTTGGATGTCATTTTTTCTTGGTAGTTTGAGAGAACTTCAAAAATGATTGCAAGAAATTCACTCAAGTTTCTTGATCACACAGAAAATAAATTCTTCGCAATAGCACTTCAAAAATTCATGCTGAAAAATGAATTCATTTCCATGCCTTTTGTCAAAATTATACCATTAATGCTTAGTATGATGGTAGGCAAGTTGACATAATACTTGATAGGATGTCATCCACTATTCTATATTGATCACTTGGTGAAGTCTCCATGACTTGGTAACCATAAGTGCCTTCATTAGTCCCAACCTTGCTTGGTAGAGTCTATGACCCAACCTTACTCAGTAGAGAAGGTAACTCGATAATGAATCATATAGATGATTCTCAATAATCACTTTGTATCTTTCATACAAATTTGGATCTTGTTTCCTTTAAATTGGAACTAATTCTAATGTCTTCTTTGATAGCCTAGTTCTAGTTCTTCCTTAAGAACTTAATTAGGAATGGTAGAGTCAACCAATTCTTGAGTGACTTGACCATCATTGCTCAGACAGGTATCCTTGGTAGACTTAGGAATCCATTGTTGTCTCATCTTCTTTCAAATGTTATCAGCCTTTTCCTTCTTCTCATCTTCAATTTTACCAGTATTCATACAATTGTTGGCAAGATGACCAAGTTTTGTACAAATGAAACATCTTATAGTGGTATCTCTTTTCCTCATATGATTTTTAATACAATTCATACCAATGTGTCCAAATTCTCCATACTAATGACATCTACACTAGGTATTGTAATCCCAACCAAATATTTCTTTCAAAATTTTCTCTAAAAGATTCAATGTCTTTGTGTTGCAGTCTGATGCCTTGTGTCCATGTTTGTTACATTTATGATAGTTGCCTTCAAATTTTAGTTTTTCTTTGCATTCATTAGCCCTGCGACCATATTGATTGTAGTTGTAGCATTTTTCATTGAACTTTTCTTTTCCATTACTCCAACATTTGTTTGATGTATGACCTATCTTACCACAGTGATTGCAAGTAGGTCTTTGATTCCTTTGAGTACCTTGCTTGGAGATTTCACCTTCTTCTTTGTATCCAATTTCTACTTTTCCTTTTTGTCTATAGAGATTTTGCTCATTCAGTTGATTCATGTCTGCTTGAGATTTCATCATTCTTTGTTTGATTTGCTTCTAAGTGTTTAGGTCATATCTCAATCTTTCACTAATTTTCTTTTTAGACGTCATCTCATTGTTTATTCTTTCATTGATTTTCCTTTCAAAATTTAGATCATTCCTTAATCTTTCATTGATTTGTGTTTGACTCATGATTTCCTCATTTGCATTGGATATTTGATCAATAAGGTCTGCATGCTGAAGGGATTGATTCTGGATTTCATTGGTCCTTCCATCCATCTCTTCTTTTATCTTATTTCTCTATTCCAAGATTTCACATAACCTTATTGATTGAATTTCTTGTTCTCTTTTCAGCTTTCTTATTTCTTCTTGCATGAAACCATTCTTCTCTAAGAGTTCTTCGATTGCATCATTTGCTTCATCTAAAATTTTTGAAGGGTAAAAGTTTTCAATTCTCTCTTCAATGTAGAGATGATCATTCATTTGATTTGCAAGTTCTTTTCTTCTTTTTAGGGATTGGTGAGAGTTAGTCCCTAGCTATCTTGAGTTGGGCAATGGCCATTTCTAGATCTAGCTTTTCATTGTCAATAGCTTTGTCAAGTTTGAATATCTCCATATCTTTGATCTTTTCTCAAGTTGTTTAACATTCTTTTGAGAAATAGAATGCTCTAATGCCAATTATTGGAAATATTTAAGACTATGCTAAGTTACTAAGAGGGGAGGGGAGAATCAATAACTTCTAAAATTTCTAACAATTTCAATTCTTATTCTAATAAAGTAATTAGCATTTAATTCATCACATCTGATCTAATTGCATGCACAAGAAACTAAAAACATGAAAGCATCCACAAAACTTGAACACAAAGATTTGGTGACCCAAAACCTTCCAAATAGAAAGTAAAACTGCAGTGGGGATGATACCCACAAACTTTAGTATTCCAGCATAAAGTTAGCCTATTAATGTTAGAGTAAATAAATAATTAATTGTTAATTATTTATTCTATTGCTTAAGCTTACTTGGGTTAATGCATGTAGTTGAGTTTAGTTGTTGACAACACAGGAGTTTGTTCCCTTTAGCATACTTATATTTTCCACCTTTTGTGGATGTGCACTGAGTTGTCATCCTTATCTTCTACCACATTCTAGCTTGTTCTACAAGCTTCCATGAGGCCTTTATAAGCGGTCTCTCACTCATTGTAAACTCATTCCATTTTACATTTTTCACATAGCAATTCTAATTTCCTATTGTGAAATATTCTTGTGCAGTAATTGCTTCAAGCTCTTTGCTCCCTAATTTTCTCTTCAACAAGCTATTTGCACTGTAGGTGATCTTGGTGCATTATCAGAGTCAAATTCTCAACTCCTACATGGTATAAGAGACTCCATGTTGCTTCTTGTTTGAAGGATTTTCAAAACCATAATTTGGAGTCATAAACCCTAGTTTGTTTGTGCAATTTTCTTTAAATCAAGGGTAGAGAAAATTTTTGGAGCATTTTTAGCCCAGACAAATGCTACCATTGGATCCAAAATGTCGTTTAAAGCTAAGATTCATATAAAAAATTTCATTTTTGGCTTTAGGCATTTTTTTGGAAATTTTTTTTGGCCTCCGAGGTAGCCGTATGAAATTTTAGAGCAAAAACAAATTTTAAAAATAAAAAAGGGGTGCACCACCACAACAGTGCTCACGCACCACCATGGGGCCACTCGCGCACCACCAAAGTGTCTCTGATGCACTGCTCAGTTGGCGGCTCCTGTAGCAACGCCACCGGAGGTCCTTGACACCTGGGCGCAATCGAGCTCCGCCACTACTCTTGCCGTAGTGCCACCAATGACAATGGTGCCATCAAGGTTCCCTCCCAGGTGCCATCGCCACTAATAGACTTTTTTGCTCTACCACCCTGTGGCCACTCGGGTAGTGACATCATCATTCTAGCTAGTGACACCATTTTCAATACGTTGATGTCATCATTCTGGCAAATTAAGTCATCTTTCCGGTTGCCTATGCTGATATCATTTCCTAATGAGTTGATGTCACTTTCTAGCCACTGACATCATCTTCCTGTTGATGGATTTTTTTCTAGCGACATCCTCTTGATGGGCATATGGGCGTCAAATTTATGCCAGTGATTGTAATTTTCCAGCAAGGTGCATTTTTGGAGCAACAATCAATTTTTTGGGTATAACTTGAGCATACAGAGGTCTTTTTTCGATCTGAAAGAAGCATCAAAAAGCTGACTTAGAGACAGAGACATTGGTGCCAGTTTCATAAGATTCCAAGTTCATTTGGGCTTCCATTTTTGGCATCAAATTCAAGGCTTGTGTTTCCTCCTATTCTGCTTCAATGAATCTAGGTTCTTTTCCAATTTTTTTCTTTCTATAGCTATTTTTGTGGTATTTGGGAGATATTCTTGTATGTTTGTGGGGGGGTTTCTTTCTTTTCTATAATTTACTTCAGTTAAGACCCTTCTACTTCTGTCTTATTCTTTCTCTCAATGGCGGATCCATCTGTGACCCGACTGACACCACACAACTACCACACCTAGAAGGCACAAATGACTAGGCTTCTCATGTCAAGAGGTCTATGGTCTTGTTTGGATGAGAATTAGCCAGTTCTTACATGCCCTTTGGAGGTTCTACAACATAGGAACAATCTCCTATCAATCTACCAAATCAATCACCTCGAAGATGGACATAGAGTTGAGTTCCTTCCAGACTCAGTAAAAGTGCACAGTCTTAAAGACAATTCCTTGGTTGCAGTAGGGAAAGTGAATGATCACAAGAGGTTGTACTCTTTCTCGCATTTTGTACCCAAGTCTCCTTCCAAGGCCTTGTTATCTCAATCAAATTCAAACATCCAATTATGGCATGAGCATTATGGTCATCTTGACTACCGCTATCTTCAACAACTTTCCACATACCAAATGGTGAAAGGTCTACCTCAAATCAACTTTTCTAAGGGTGAAGGTTCAACAGATTTAGTGGATATGCATCCAGAGGGGAAGTTACAAAGAGGTAAGTCTTCAAGATCAACTAGTGTTCTACAAATGGTTCACATGGTATTAGCAGGTCCTTTTGCATTCAGCTAGGGTCGCTACATACTCACCTTAGTTGATGACTTTTCAAGGTTCACTTGGGTCTACTTTTTGCATAATAAGAATGAAGTGTTGGACAAGTTTCTAGACTTCAAGAATCATGTTTTTTTTTAGCATACTTCATGTTTTTTTTCAGCATGTTGTTTTTACCTCTTTTTGGGGGAGAGTTTTTCCCATGGGGTTTTCTCTTTTTCCCCATTTTACAGAGGTTACATTTTCTTGCATTATACTTGGGTACCTAAAATGGCCTCATTGTCGGGACCCATTTTGTAGTTTTTCCTTGTTTTGTGAGCTTAAGGAATTCCCCTAAGTTTCACTTAAGGGGGGGTGTTAGAGTAAATAATTAATTAATTGTTAATTATTTATTCTATTGCTTAAGCTTACTTAGGTTAATGCATGTAGTTGAGGTTAGTTGTTGACAACACAGGGGTTTGTTCCCTTTAGCATACTTATCTTTTCCACCTTTTGTAGTTGTGTGCTGAGTTGTCATCCTTATCTTCTACCACATTCCAACTTGTTCTACAAGCTTCCATGAGGCCTTTATAAGCGGTCTCTCACTCATTGTAAACTCATTCCATTTTACATTTTACATTTTTCACATAGAAATTCTAATTTCCTATTGTGAAATATTCTTGTGCGGTATTTGCTTCAAGCTCTTTTCTCCCTAGGTTTCTCTTCAGCAAGCTATTTGCACTGCAGGTGATCTTGGCACATTATTGGAGTCAGATTCTCAACTCCTACAATTAAGGCTTACATTAATCACTTCTGATGATTTGACGTGTTAGGAGCAATTAGGACTACTAGGTCCACCTTGCGAGAGGATTTACAAACATACAATGAAGTATGCACTTGGTAAAGAGATTTAGAAAAGACTATTAGGTCTACCTTGTTAGAGGATTTTGATTAGTTCACCTATTAGGATGAAGCATTAGATATCTAATTTACAATTGAGTTTGCTAATAGAGGATCCTTAGTGTACTGATCACCTTATGTGATAGATTTGTCATAACTGCTCCTTGTACTGATAATTCTTTATTTGTTGCATTCACAATACATATGCTTTCATATTCAAATTCTTACTCTTACATTACACATTCATTTCATATTACATTG
The DNA here is from genome assembly GCA_028749045.1 of Cupressus sempervirens. Lineage (NCBI taxonomy): Eukaryota > Viridiplantae > Streptophyta > Pinopsida > Cupressales > Cupressaceae > Cupressus > Cupressus sempervirens. The sequence goes on along the minus strand of CM053791.1, from coordinate 756,060,609 downwards.
GATATGATACACTACATCACATATATATACTAATCCAATTTACAAAATTACAAAGTTGGCCATGACACAAGTTGACACAAATATTACAATGTTGGCCCACATGAATATACTCAAGTTCTAAAGACTAACTCGATGAGGTTATGATACTCAACACCCACTATCACTACTTGAAATCATCATGCTCTTGGTAGATGTAGAAGCTTCGTTCATATTGATCACTTTCAAGTAGTCTTGAACTCAGTTTGCACTGGTGACTTGGTAGATATTGTGTAACTTAGCAAACACTGAATCACTTGGTTACCATGAAGTAGCTCGATTAACACCAACTTCACATCACTTGAATGAGAACTCAATAGATGCTACAATTCTTAGTAAGAATAGGCTTCACATCACATGAACTATGAACTCGGTAACTATTAATAAACTTGGTATACACCAAACTGCTTGATTTGAATTGCTGAACTTCACACTAACTAAATCTGCTTGGTAACCACTAGAATTAATCCAAAGGACTTGATAGCAAATATAGAAGCTCAGTGGCTATTGAATTGCATGGAAAGCACTATAAACTATTTAGTGAGCTTGGTAGCTATACAGAATCTGAATAAGTGTGTGTCACTGATAGCAAACTTGACTGATATGTCAACACCATATTTATTCATTCCCCAAATTTTATATATATGAAATAGGAGACAAAATTTAGAGACATGCATATTGTAGAAAATTATTTTGTATTTATCTTCCTTGAAAGTAATACATTACTGGTATAAAAATTAAAAGAACTGAAAATATGATAGACTGCCATTTAAGGTTCATTTGTAGTCTCAGATTTACAAAATTGAATACATCATAAAGTTTTTACACAAAGACTGACTAGACCAACTACAAAAATGACATAACACTAAAAATTACATAAACTTTAGACCATCCTCTAGCCTTGAAAAGTCACTTATATAGTGTGAGATGCAATAAGATATGGGCATAGAGGGAAAAGGACAACTGCCCTTAGAACAAAAATGATTTACAAAAGGACAAAAGTTGTCACTATCACAAAAGGAAAAATTTTGGCACTATTGACAATTGAATAATAGTGATATATAATTATTGTCATTTATGGCAACACATGATGTAAATGTTTATAGGAAACCTTAGAAATAAAGATACTTAGTGTTTGGTAATTAGAAAATTGTCTAAGTATAAAATTTGGTTTATAGTAGTGTATTGTTTTGTTTATAACTTGTTACATTGACATCATATTATGACTAGAAAACTTAGATGGAGATAGTATACATGTTGGTGATGATGTGTATAACCTTAGAAGTTAGTATGGATTATACAAAAAAAAGATAACCAAGTTTGAAGTGATACAGGATAGTGCAATTGAAAGAAAGAATTGTCTTGTTTACAAAATAATTACTTGTCCAATTAGGGCTGACCTCCTAGATGTTTACTCTAAGTTGGAAAAGTGGATTGTGGTGTTAGTTGACCTAGAAAAAATTTGTGAAAAGCATGGTATTTATGAAAAATATATTTTGTGGTAAGATTATGAAAAGCAATTGTGATTGCAAGTGCTATCTTGTAATTGTGATTATATTCAAACTTTTATGAAAGCAATATATGTGAAGTTTTATATGATATATTTGGTGATGCAAGATTGAGATGAAGATTAGAGATCAATCAAGGAAGAAGATACAGTACCTATTCTAGAAGTCTAATAACTTGTTTAAGTAGTGAGCTCTACTTATAATTGGAAGTGCATGTTTGGGTAGTTGGCTCATCTTGAATTCACTATACCACTACTCCTAATAGGGTTGGAATCTCCTAATAGGGATTCAAAGTATTCTTATACGGTCCATCCTCTAACAAGGAACTTCTATATTAATATATTATCTAGTGGGTATCATCCCCACTAGGGTTTTCCCTTGGCTAGGGTTTCTCTAGTTTAAAAAAATGGTATTATGAGTTATCTTTCTACATTATTACTATTATTGTTCAGCATTACTCTATTGCTTTGTTATTCATGGTTTAAGGTAAGAAATAATATCTAGTTAGTGACTAAAGTTTGTAGATTACTAATTCCCCCCTAGTAACCCCTATTTCTAATTATTGGTATTAGAGTGCAATTACTTTGAAGAGGTTTAACAGCTTGAGTAAAATCCCTATGGATATGGAATAGTTGATGAAGAACCTTGAAGAATCTCTTGAACAAATTGATCTCCTTACTAAAGAAAGAAATAAACTAAAGGACATATATGAAGACTCCAAAGTATACATTGGTTAATTAAATGAAAATATTAAATATCTCAAATCCAAGCTTGAATCTACTGAATCTGGAACTAGTGATGATGATTATTCAAAGTTGAAGATAGAGTACAAGATCTTGAAGCGTGAATTAGAGATTACAAATCTAAAGCTGACTTTGAGAATTGATCCTAGCAACGTTGAATCTCTTTTGAAGATTGAAAATATAGATCTAAGAACAAGTTTGGCAAAGAAAACATCTAAGTTTAAAACATTGAAAGAATATCATGAAGAACTTCATGAGTATAATACTATTGTGAAAGGTGAATTAACCCAGTGCAAGTAGTAGCTTGAGAAGCTTTATTCTAGCAAAGAAAATCTTGATGATTCTATGTCAATATAGAGACCTACTTGTGATAAGACTAGTCTTGGTTATCTAATTAACATGTCTATGAAGAAACTTGATATTAGATCAAATCCAAAAGAAAAAGATAAATCTAATGATAAGATTGGATCTAGTCAATGTTTTGATAAATCCAAAGACATTGAGCAAAACAAGGAAGTTAAAATTACCAAAGAAAGTGGAATCTCCTAAGGAAACTAGGTATGAATTTAGAGGTATGAATTAATGCAAGTTCAAGTTGATGGAATAAATGGAGTACATAATTGATTTTCACTTCATTGTGAACACATCTGAAGCAAAGAGCATTTAGAAGTGACTTGTTAGATCAATTTCGAAGCAAACCCTATTTTAAAAAAGAAGTATTTTATCAAAAAAATTTGCAAATTTGTTTGATAAAATTTTATAGTTGATAAGATCATGAATATGTCAATAGTGCACAATGCTGAGAATGAGGATAGAGCTAAGTTAAAGATTGTTTCTGCAAAAACCTACTAAAGGAAACTCTAACTCAACATTATCTATCACTCCGAACAATGTAGTATATCTTCAGGATGTAGGATATTATCTAAATAGTAAGTTTGAGTCTATTGGTGGTGAATTCATGAACAAAGATATGGAATTTTTTTTAATCATGACATGGCTATGAAGCTTAGATTTGAACATCTAGAGGAATTAGACTTGTTTAGATATCACTACATTGTGAGTTAGACATAGATGAATCAACATAGATCATATTGAGTAGGATACATGATGGTAAATTATGGATACAAGATAATATAGTTGATATTTCTACAAACCTTATTCATGAGGTAACTGGTCTTAGCAAATAAGGTAGTGTACCTATAGGTGAGAAATTGGTCAAATAGAAAGTTGAAAGCTATACTAAAGAAGTATATAATGGAAAGGCTATGGTAAACAACACCATCAAGCAAGATGATGTAAGATTTTTTAGTATGATTATTGCATATTCAATTTGTGCAAGCTCAAAGATTGATGAACTTTCAGTGGGATTCATCTATGTAGCATATAAGATATGTATAGAGAAGGAACAAGTAGTAAAATTATGGGGATGTAGCTCTTAGAGAACCTAGAAAAGATCAAGAGGACAAAGAATGGTGTGTTTAAATTATAGTCATTGATCAACTACATATTCTTTCATGTACTTAAAATATTTCCTTACTTATCAATCACATACATAATGAGTAGTGACAGATGCATAGTGGAGAAGGTTATAGAAGTATGTAGAAGGCATCTTGTAGACAAGCTATTAGACAGTGGCAACCTAATAATGAGAATATTTTAGAATGAAATAAAAAAGAGATTTAGAATTGCACCTAAAATTATTAACAAGTTTAAGGAAATTTTTTTATTTTAGTTGATACAATTATACCTATATTCAAGCAATGGAACCTTGAGAAACATTTCTTGATCCCTTAAGGTATGAATTAAATGATGATATAGTAGTTGGTTATATTGATTTGTTATTGAATTCAAATAGAGATAAAGTAGAATACATATTTGGTACATATCATGAGATCACACAATTAGCTCATCAAGAAACATTGGAGAAGGAATCACACAAGAAGATTGAGTCTATAATGAAGAAGGCACTATCAAAGGCTGGAATTAAAGAGAGTGAATCTCAAGCTATAAGATAAACAATGAAGCAAGGGATACTAAACATTTAACCTTTGTTAGTATCTATTCTAGAGACATCTTTGGAATAGAGTATTATGTATGCAATAGTGTTAGATGTTTAGCCAAGTGAACCTAAAAGAAAATCTAAAAGATTGGTGGAAGTAGTAACTACTAAAACAAAGAGGGTAAAATAGCAAGCCACTGGCTAGGAAAAAGAGAGAAAACATTGTTGAAAATTGAGTCTAGTGATGAAGATGAAGAAGAACAACAAGAGATCAAACAAGCAAAGAAAGTGACTCCATCAAAGCAATCAATAGGCAAAGCTTGACAACCTTAGAAACCAAAGATAGAGAAGATCAATACAACTATTTCTAATGAAGGTAATTTTTTTCAGATGAAAACATTTTATGATTTGTATAACAATTTTGAGAATTATTAGATTGATATATCTACTATGAGATATATTATAGAAAAAAATCTTAAATTGAAGGATCTTGAGAGCATAATTAACTAGAAAGTCTATGAGAGACTCATTCAAAAGAAGGTTCCTACAGGGGAAGAAGATCTAGAACTTTTGATGTCTATGCTTAGAACTATTTGGAAGACTAACGATGAAGAAGAAATCAAAAGATTGCTGAATAACCTTGCACCATACTTAAGGAATAAATTGAGACAATTTCTATTTATGGTTGGTGAAAAGGACAAACTAAGGAATGAGACTATGGAAACTATTAGTCAAATCTTGATAGAGTCAAAGGAAGCATCTCCTCTAGCACCTAGAACCTTAGAAGTGTTAGTGAGTGGTGACACTATGCAAACTAATCAAACCAATGTTACCATAATTTTGATGACACCAATCCAGTTGGTGGTTTTGAACCTAATGAACTAGACATCAAGGATATTGAGGACAAGTTGAGGCAAATTGAAGAAGAGAAGAGGCTATTTGAAGCATAGAAGAGGAAAATAGAAGAAGACAAGAAGAAATTTCTTGAGGAAGAATAGAGAAGAATTGCAGAAGAAGAAATGAGAAAGAAAACTAGGGAAGATGAGAAGAAGAGGTTGGAAGAGAAGAGAGAAAGAGAGGAAAGACAAAAGAAAGAAGAATAAGAGAGAAGAGAAAAAGAAGTAGCAAAAAAATAAAGAGAGGATGATACTAAATACCATCTAGTTCATCCACTCCACTCTCTCTTGCTAGTTCAGGTGTTCATGATGATGATCAAATAGATCTGATCTCATCCCTAACAAAGCATATTGAGAAGAACATAAAAGTGAAGAGTCTACAAAGAACTTTAATGGAAGTTAGTGATAGACTGCATAGTGCCTTGGTAGTATAGATAGAGAGCACAAGCAGTGCTGAAATCATTTGATGAAGAGTTTACCAATTTGTTCAATATCACAAAGGCAAAGGTACAGATTTCCCATGATGCTAACTTGTTTAGCACCATCTATTAGAACATCAAGAATGATTTGGTTAATCTTGATACTTGTATTAAAGAATTTCAAAAATGCCAATAGGATGGGAAATTTTTTTATGTTAAGTGTACCTTATCAGACAAACTGACTAAAGACATTGATAGTCATATAGAAGTAAAGATGAGTGAGCTAGAGGCTTTATCTAGCCAGATCCAACATCCATCTTGCAAAGTAGATGGTTTTTAAGGAAAAGTGGCTAGTATCTACAGTAACATCAAGAAATTAGAACTTTGGAAGGAACAAATTTTGAGGAGGATATAAGATTTCAGAGAATCTATTGCTCTAAAATTATCTTTTGTTAAGAAATAATTGGAGGAATGTGGCAAGGCCAAGGACACATACTCTTAACGTTTTATATTATGATCTTAACATAGTTGAAATTGCATCATATGCTTTATGTGTAATACTCACATTAGCTAAATCTACCAAGGATATGGATGATTTGAAGATAAATTTTGATGATTGCATGAAGATCATATCAACATAAAGAATGACAACACTTTTGGACAATTTTTTTGGACAAATTCCTAACATTTTAACCTTTGTCATTGATGTTAAAGGAGGAGTAGTAGTTGCAAAAAAATTGGAAATCAAAAAATTGAATTGTCAAATTAGAATTAATTGTAGAATATTGTAAAGTATATTGTAAGGGGGAGCATATGTAAAACTTAACACAATTAATATAATAGATCTAGTTTTTTTTTGTCACTTAGCCAATTTTCCCTACTTTGTTATCATCAATGCCAAAGGGGGAGATTGTTGACAATTGGCTAATAGTGATATGTAATTGTTTTCATTTATGGCAACACATGATGTGCATGTTTAAAGGAAATCTTGGAAATAAAGATAGTGTTTGGTAATCAAAAAATTGTGTAAGTAAAGAATTTAGTTTACAAGTGTATTGTTTTGTTTATAACTTGTTGCTGATGTCATATTATCACTAGCAAAATTAGATGGAGATAGAAAACATGTTGATGATGATGTTTATAACCTCAAAAGTCAGTACAAACTATATGAAATAGAGATAATCATGTTTGATGTAAAACATGATAGTAGAATTGATGGAAAGAATTGTTTTGTCTACAAAATAAATACTTGTCCAATTAGGGTTGAATTCCTAGATGTTTACTCCAAGTTTGAAAAGTGGATTTTGTTTTTAGCCAACCTAGCAGCAATTTTTGAAAGGCATGGCATTTATGCAAAGGACATTTTGCAGTAAGATTGTGAAAATTGATTGTGATTGCAAGTGCTATCTTGTAATTGTGATTATATGCAAACTTTTGTGAAAGTGATATATGCAAAGTTTTATATGAGCTATTTGGTGATCCAAGATCAAGTTAAAGATTGGAGATCAGTCAAGGAAGAAGATATAGTACCTATTTCAAAATTTTGATTACTTGTTTGAGCAATGAGATCTACTTGTAATTGGAAGTGCATGTTTGGGAAGTGGTCTCATCTTGTATTCACTATACCACAACTCCTAACAGGGTTGGAATCTCCTAATAGGGATTCAAAGTCTCCTAACAAGGACTCCTTATACTAAATTTTCTCATTGGCTCCTAATGAGGTCCATCCTCTAACAATGAACTTATATATCAATATATTATCTAGTGGGAGTTGTCCCCATTGGGGTTTTCTCTTAGCCAGGGTTTCCCTAGTTTAAAAAAATGCTATTATGAGTTATCTTTATGCATTATTAATATTACTATTTAGCATTACTTTATTTTTATTTTTTTGATTAGATAAACAGGTTTTATAGGGAGCCTGAAACTTGAAAGTTAGTACATAAGAAGGCTGATAATAAGTGTGACAACCCAACGAATAAAGTTTAAGTTCAAAGGCTGAAAATAAGCATTAAGCCCAGCCAAAGGAAAAAGTTCTGAGAGAAGACCAAGAAAAAGAAACAGACAAAGACATGGCCAAAAGCTAGTACAAAAAGCCAAAATACAACAAAAAACAAAGGAATAGGCAAGATTTATTCCTCATTCTTTTGCTCCAGATCCTGCATCACCTGAGTAGCCTCAAAGGCTTGTTGATTCTCCTCCATTTCCATCTATTGCCCTCTTTGATTCCCCTGGTCCTACGTAGGAGTGGATTTGTCCTTTGCAAGGTTGTCCTCCATTCTAGCCTCGTCTCTTTCATTTCCATCCTTATCCTCATGCATTTCTCTATCTTTTATCTAGCCCATGAGAGAGATGATGTTGTTGTTGATGGAGCTTAACAAGGAAAACATCTAGTTGTCAAGGTTATGATTGTAGTTTTCCAAATTGTGTATCCTCTATTCTGCCAGAGTGAGCCTATTGGTTGATTCTATCCTCCTATTGGCATTCTTTCCTTCCCTTGTTGCCTCAATTTGTTTCACCTAGTCTTTAACCTCCTCGAGCTCATGGAAGAGCCATTTGATTGATCTAAAATTATCAATCATGCTTTTGTAAGCATTATTTAAGAGATTCATCCCTGTCTCCCTAGCTCTGTCTGAAATAGCCACAATTGCTGGATCAATTAATTCTTCTAGCCATTTTTCTTCTTGATTATCCACTCAGATTCAAGGATTGAAGGCCTCCCTAAAGATTCCCATTTTGGCGGTCTTGACATTGAAATTAATTCATGCTTTCCTCCTGTCATTAGTTTGCAATTCCCCTTCCGCATGCCCAGCTTTCTCCTCTTTCTGATCCTTAGGGTGGAGATGGACAGGAGAAAGGGGTAGCGTAGATGTCTCCTCATAATGAGAGTGCACATCCTCCAGGATTTCCCTCTTGCGCTTCTTCCTTCCACTATTGACCTTTATTTCCTCTTGCATCTCCTTCACCACCTCCTTAGACTCTAGATCCTCCTCATCATCACTGCTACCCTCCTCAGCCTTCTTAGCCTACTTTTGTGCAAGATCCCTAGTGATGCAGGAGCATCCAGAGGTATAAGGGCAATCCCGTGTCACCCAAAAAAATATACTTAGACTTAGTTTATGTTTCATGTGTTTTCATTTTTGGATACCCATTTGGGTCAAGTAAAGGTTCTAACTCTCACAGTTCCACTATCAGTGTTCATGTAAATCCCAAAAAATAGGAGTATGTAATTGAGCCATCATTTTGGTGAACTAGGAGGTGTAAATTGTCCAGATGAATGTAATTGTGATTTAGAGCATTCCAGAAAAAGAATCATGTCAAAAGGCCCCACGGTTTGAAAGTTATTGCAGTTTTTTAGTTTTTGGAGACCTCCTAAGAATGCTTCAAAGTCAAGTTAGGGGCATTAAATGACCTCAAAAAGGGTCAAAAAATGGGGAATGAGCGAAGCTAGTCCATATGTCTATAGAGAACTTCGAGAGCTTTCTAGAAATATAAACAGTTTGTCAATCGGAGCTACGGTTCAAAATTATGCCTCTGAGAAGTTCAGTTACTATTTCTGGAATCTTCTAGATTTGCACCGACTTCTGACGTAGCTTCTGGAACCTTCTATTTGGTTAGTGGATGCCTACTAGAACTTTCTAGAATGTATTCCTAGTCCTTAACCCTCTCAGGCTTATTTAAGGAGATTTTTGGCATTGTCAAAGGTAGTTCGGGGTAGAGTTTGAGAGGAGGTACTGAGAGGAGAAATTATCTCCACTTTTATGCTATTGTAAGCGCTTAGGGCATGTTTTGAAATTTATTTTCTCTGTACTGAATGTACTAGCATTTTTTTTAGTAAATACAATTTCCCTTTTCTATTGTGTCCATTCTGTTGTTGGGTCATGTCCCCATCAAGTGGTATCAGAGCTAGTTTTCCTAAGTGTGTAGACAGAGTGCCGACTGTGAGGTAGTTTGCACTAGTACTGTGTGGTTATGGGTTTGAGTTAAGAAGATGCCTCCATGAAGAGAGAATGGCATAAGGGCTAGAGCTATTAATCTTGAGGAGGTTAGAGCCCTCCAAAGGTAGGTAAAAGCATTGCAGGAGGAGCTCTGTAGAGGAGCAATTGTGGCCGCAGGTGATGAAAGTGAAGATGACAACGAAGAAGATGAAGTTGGACCAGAAGAGGAATTTGACGAGGAAGTTTTGAATCATGCAGAGGAAAGGCTTTTTAGGGCCATTACTAAGTTTGGTAGAAGACCCACAATTGAAGTGGGTGTATTTTCAGGAAATTTGAAACTAGATGAGTTGATCGATTGGATCAATGAACTGGAAGAATACTTTGAGTATGAGGATATCAGGGACCCAGATAGGGTTAGTTTTGCAAAGGCAAAACTGAAAGGCCATGCCAAAATCTGTTGGCAAGAGGTCCAATTGGAAAGAAATAGAAGAGGAAAGGAGAAGATCACAAGATGGGATCGCATGGTGGACAAATTGAAGAAGCAGTTCATTCCTGTGGACTACGACCTTGATTTGTTTAAGAAGATGCATGGGTTAAAGCAAGCAGGAAGATCAGTCCAAGAATATACAGAGGAATTTTACTGACTCTTGATTAGAGCGGGGCATGTAGAAGCAAATAAGGATAAGGTTGCTCATTATATCAGTGGGTTGCGACCTAGCATCCAGGAGGAATTAAGTCTAGTAAGAATGACCAGCATTGAAGAGGCATACCAATTTTCCCTACGAGTTGAAGAGAAGCTGAATAAAAGGTTTGAAGGAAGACAAAGAGTACGCAGTCAAGGAGGAAGGGGAAGTGGTAGATCATTTGGAGGCCGCAATGAAACCCAGAAGAAAAATGGAGATGTGGGTACTAGCAGGAACCAGAGGAATGAGGGTTTCAACCGCTCCCATGATAAAGAATTTGGAAATTAGAGAGTAAGAGGTAGAGGACATGGACAAGGAAGAGGAGGCTTTTGTGGTACCTATTTCCATTGCAATGAAGAAGGTCATCATGCCTTTGAATGCCCTAAATGACAAGGAAGGATAGATAGGAGAGTTGAGGGCCAAGCTAGGGTTGCTCATGTGGATGAAGATGCACAATCATCACATTCAGAGGATGCAAAAAGAGGAGAGACGTTGGTAAATGAAAGAGTCCTACTAAGTGGTGAGATTGAACTAGGACAATAGAGGAGTTTGTTCCGTACTAGATGCAAGTGTGAGGATAAATGTTGTGACATGATCATTGATGGTGGTAGCACTGATAACTTGGTATCAGAAGAGATGGTCTCTAAGCTAAAGCTCAAGAGGGAGAAACATCCCCAACCCTATCAGATTGCTTGGGTAAAAGATGATCATAAGGTCCTAGTAAGTGAACAATGTTTAGTGAAATTCAAAATTGGGAGTTACTATGATGAAGTTCTCTGTGATGTTATTTCGATGGATGTTTTCCATCTATTGTTGGATAGACCATGGCAATTTGATAGACATACAATACATGATGGGCATGCAAACACATACTCTCTGACAAAGGATGGAGTTCACCACAAATTGAAGCCCATGAAATAGGAAGGTGAAAAGGTATGTAGCAGTGCTAGGATTTGTCTTGTTGATGAAAGGAAGTTTTTAGATGGCATGAAACATCAGCATATGTGCTATGCTTTGATTCCTAGGAAAGATAAAGAAGGTAGTAGTGAAATGCCACTTGAAGTTTTAGATTTACTAGGGGAGTTTGGAGATATTATCTTTGATAATGTTCCAGATGGATTGCCACCAGTAAGGCAAATTAGTCATCAGATAGATCTGATTCCAGGAGCTAGTTTGCCTAACAAGGCTACTCACAGGATGAATCCTACTGAAATAGAGGAGCTAAATAGATAGGTTTAGGAGTTGTTGAGGAAGGGCTTTATTTGAGAGAGCCTGAGTCCATGTGCAGTACTTGCAGTAGTCGTACCAAAGAAGGATGGAGAGTGGAGGATGTGTATAGATTCTCAAGCTATAAATAGGATAACCATCAAGTACCAATTTCCTTTGCCAAGGATGGATGATCTTATGGACTGCTTGAGTGGAGCTCAGTACTTCACAAAGATAGATCTGAAGAGTGGTTATTACCAGATACAGATTCAAGAAGGAGATGAGTGGAAAACAGCCTTCAAGACAAAGGAGGGTCTTTATTAGTTGCTATTCATGCCCTTTGGATTGATGAACGCCCCAAGCATGTCATGTCCCCTATTCAAATAATTTAAAAAAAAAAACTTTGTTAAGGCAGGCAGGCTCCAAAAAGGTGAAATTTTGGAAAAAGGGGCTAATCTTTGGAAACTAATGGACTAATAAATAAAAATTATTATTAAATTATATTTTATTAACCCATCTTGGACGTGAGTTAGGGTTATGCCCTCTTTAAAAGGGGTTTGGAGGCATTTTGGGCTCATTCTACATCTTGATTCTTGCTAATTTTCTTGTTGTTCTTCAGAGGCTGCCAAACCTGTGGAGAAGGAGACCCAAGAACAGGAGTTTGCAGGTTTCCAAGAAGGCTAAGGATGGGAGTTTGAAGCCATTCCATATGCATGCTCATACAGAGTTTGCCTTTGTGCTGAATAGTGCCGATTTGGGTGTTTTCGGGGTTGTTTTTGGTTTGAGTTTGGGTTTTCAGTTGAGTGTTTCATATCAGTTTGGTTTGCTGTTGTATTTCAGACTTTATGATGTTAAAATAGAGCTGAATATATGTATTGGGTCGTGATTAAACTTCTGAGATAGTTTGAGTGTTTTGTGGTGTTTTCGGGCATTTTTGTGTTAATTTTGGGAGACCGATTGAGCATAGTTTTGCCCTACATTTGTGAGCTGTTGTGTAAAGGCTATACAAATCTGGAAATGTCATTTTGTAGGCTGTTATGCTGCTGAAATTTCTGTAAAAATGTCCATTTTCAGATTTATTAATAATTTGTGAAGTTGTGAAGTTTTTGGCACTAATTTGGACATACCCGATTTGGGTTTTATTGGGAAATTGGCAGATCTTTGTAATATTGGTTGTTTGATTTTAAAGTTTTGATTTGAGGCTAGAAATATCATAAAAAATTAGTAAAGGGACATTTCAAAGAACCTTCATGCAGCTCATGAATGAGGTACTTAAGAAGTTCTTGGGAAAATTTGTTATTGTCTATTTGGATGATATTTTAATTTTCAGCAAGACTTTGGAAGAACATTTACTGCATATTCGTAGTGTCCTTGAAAGGCTAAAGGAAGAGAAACTATTAATTAATCTGAAGAAGTGTATCTTTGCAAAAAGGGATTTAGTCTATTTGGGGTTTGTTATATCACTCGAAGGTCTCAAAATGGATCCAGAGAAGGTAAAAGCCATCTTGGAATGGACTACTCCAAGGTCTGCTACTGAGGTAAGATCATTTCATGGTCTAGTTAGTTTTTATAGGAAGTTTATTAATAATTTCAATGGCATATGTGCACCCCTAATTGATACAATAAGAGGGGATATAAAAGAGTTCAAATGGACTGCAGCAGCTATGAGAAGTTTTGAATTGCTGAAGAAGAAGGTGATAGAATAGCTTGTGTTGGCACTTCCAAATTTTAGAAAGGTTTTCTAGGTGGATTGTGATGCCTGTGGCAGCGCTATTGGGGCTGTATTAAGCCAAGAAGGTAAGCCTATTGCATATTTTAGTAAAAAATTGAATGATGCAAAGAAGAAGTATTCTGTTTATGATCAAGAGTTCTATGCAATAGTTTAGGCCTTAAAGAAATGGAGGCATTATTTATTGCCAAAGGAATTTGTTTTGTATACTGATCATCAGGCATTATAGTACCTAAATAGCCAAGGTAAATTGAATCAGATGCATATGAAGTGGGTAGAGTTCTTGCAGAGCTATACATTTATGTTGAAGCATAGAAGTGGAAATACTAACAAGGTTGCAGATGCACTAAGTAGGAGATAATTGTTGCTTAAAGTAATGCAGGTTGAAGTAGTTGGGTTTGATGAATTGAAGAATTTGTACCCTGAGGATCCTAATTTCGCTAAAGCATGGAAAGCTTGTAAAGAACCTGTTGATGTAGATAGAACCAAATGGTTAGACTATTTGATTCAGGATGGTACGTTGTTCAAAGGTAGTCAATTGTGCATTCCAAGGAGTTCCATGAGATAAAATCTGATTAAGGAGAAACACAGTGGAGGGATGGCAAGACATTTTGGTTGAGATAAGACCTTTTCCATTCTTAGAGAACATTATTTTTTACCTCAAATTTCATAGGATGTGAAGAAGTTTGTATAGAGTTTCCAGGTTTGTCATTTTACCAAGGGGTTTAGTCACAATACTAGCCTATGTCAGCCATTACCTATTCCATCAAGGCCATGGGAGGATATAAGTATGGATTTTGTTCTTGGATTGCCAAGGACACAAAGGGGTAATGACTCAGTATTCGTGGTGGTTGATAGGTTCTCCAAAATGGCACATTTCATTCCATGCCACAAAACTCATGATGTTTTCCATATTGCAAACTTATTTTTCAAAGAGGTGGTAAGACTACATGGTCTTCCAAGGAGCATAGTTTCTAACAAAGATACTAAATTTGTGGGGTATTTCTGGAGGACATTGTGGAAAAAGTTAAGAACTGACTTGAAATTCAGTTCCATGCATCACCCACAAACTGATGGCAAAACAAAGTGGTAAACAGAAGTCTGGGCAATTTTCTGAGATGTTTAGTTGGGGATAAGCCCAAGGGATGGGATTTGATTCTATCACAAGCAGAGTTTGCTTGCAATAACTCTATAAATAGGAATAGTGGAAAATCACCATTCCAAATTGTATATGGGAATAGTCCAAGGACTGCACCAGAAATGAGGAAGATAAAACAAGGGGAGAGGACAAGTGCTAAAGCTAAGGAATTTTCTGAACATATCAAGCATCTACATGAGGAGGTTCAGGCACACATTACCAAGATGAATTAAGAGTATAAAGCTAGTGCTGATCAAAGGAGAAGACATAAGAAATTCCAAGTAGGGGATCTAGTCATGGTACACTTACGAAAAGAAATATTTCCAGCTAGTACTTACAACAAGCTGAAAATGAAGAAATTTGACCCTTGCAAAATTTTGAAGAAACATGACTCAGGAAATGCATATGAGGTGGAGCTTCCAGATGGTATTCACATTTCTCCCATTTTCAACATTGCAAATTTAAAAGAGTATCATGATGATGGTGCAGATGAGGAGCTAGTGTTAGAGTCATGTCCAATTCCTGCTTCTAAGAAGGAGGAGATAGAAGACATTCTAGATCATCGTGTGGGTAGGAGTACTAGAAACAGGCAGTATGAAGAGTATTTGGTCAAATGGAAAGGACGACCGATCGAGGACTCAACTTGGATTTCAACAGCTGAGGTTTCCCATTTGAGATTTTCTCTACCATTCATAAAGTGACAGGGTCACTTTTCAATCTACCCTGGGTGTCTGATGCAAGAGCATCTAGAGGTATAAGGGCAATCCTGTGTCACCCAAAAAAATATACGTAGACTTAGTTTCTGTTTCATGGTATTTCATTTTTGGATACCCATTTGGGTCAAATAAAGGTTCCAACTCTCACAGTTCCACTATCAGTGTTCATGTAAATCTCAAAAAATAGGAGTATGTAATTGAGCCATCATTTTGGTGAACTAAGAGGTGTAAATTGGCTAGATGAATGTAATTGTGATTTAGAGCATTCCAGAAAAAGAATCAATTCAAAAGGCCCCACGGTTTGAAAGTTATTGTAGTTTTTCAATTTTTGGAGACCTCCTAAGAATGCTTCAAAGTCAAGTTAGAGGCATTAAATGACCTCAAAAAGGGCCAAAAATGGGGGATGAGCAAAGCTGGTCCATATGTCTATAGACACTCCAAGAGCTTTCTAGAAATGTAAACAGCTTGTCAATCGGAGCTACAGTTCAAAAGTTATGCCTCTCGAAAGTTCGGTTACCATTTCTAGAATCTTCTAGATTTGTGCCGACTTCTAACACAGCTTCTGTAACCTCCTATTTGGTCAGTGGATGTCTACTAGCACTTTTTAGAATGTATTCCTAGTCCTTAACCCTTTGGGGCCCATTTAAGGAGATTTTCGGCATTTTCAAAGGCAGTTTGGGGTAGAGTTTGAGAGGAGGTACTGAGAAGAGAAATTATCTCCACTTTTATGCTATTGTAAGCCCTTAGGGCATGTTTTGAATTTTATTTTCTCTGTACTAAATGTACTAGCTTTTTTTTCAGTTAATACAATTTACCTTTTCTATTGTGTCCATTCTGTTGTTGGGTCGTGTCCCCATCAAGTGGTATCAGACTTGGTTTTCCTGAGTGTGTAGACAGAGTGCCGACTGTGAGGCAGTTTGCACTAGGATTGTGTGGTTGTGGGTTTGAGTTAAGAAGATGCCTCCATGAAGAGAGCATGGCAGAAGGGCTAGAGCTATTAATCCTAAGGAGGTTAGAGCCCTCCAAAGGCAGGTACAAGCATTGCAGGAGGAGCTCCGTAGAAGAGCAACTATGGCTGCAAGTGATGAAAGTGAAAATGACAACGAAGAAGATGAAGTTGGACCAGAAGGGGAATTTGATGGGGAATTTTTGAATCATGTAGAGGAAAGGCTTTTTAGGGCCATTACTAAGTTTGGGAAAAGACCCACAATTGAAGTGGGTGTATTTTCAGGAAATCTGAAACCAGATGAGTTGATCGATTGAATCAATGAACTGGAAGAATACTTTGAGTATGAGGATATAAAGGACCCATATAGGGTTAGTTTTGCAAAGGCCAAACTGAAAGGCCATGACAAAATCTAGTGGCAAGAGGTCCAATTGGAAAGAAATAGAAGAGGAAAGGAGAAGATCACAAGATGGGATTGCATGGTGGACAAATTGAAGAAGCAGTTCATTCCTATGGACTACGACCCTTATTTGTTTAAGAAGATGCATGGGTTAAAGCAAGCAGGAAGATCAGTCCAAGAATATATAGAGGAATTTTACCAACTCTTGATTAGAGCGGGGCATGCAAAAGCAAATAAGGAGAAGGTTGCTCATTATATCAGTGGGTTGTGACCTAGCATCCAGGAGGAATTAAGTTTGGTAAGAATGACTAGTGTTGAAGAGGCATACAAATTTTCCCTATAAGTTGAAGAGAAGCTGAATAAAAGGTTTCAAGAAAGACAAAGAGGGAACGGTCAAGGAGGAAGGGGAAGTGGTAGATCATCTGGAGGCCGCAATGAAACCCAAAAGAAAAATGAAGATGTGGGTACTAGCAGGAACCAGAAGAATGAGGGTTTCAACCGCTCCCATGATTAAGACTTTGGAAATTAGAGAGTAAGAGGTAGAGGACATGGACAAGGAAGAGGAGGCTTCTGTGGTACCTGTTTCCATTGCAATGAAGAAGGTCATCGTGCCTTTCAATGTCCTTAATGACAAGGAAGGATAGATAGGAGAGCTGAGGGCCAAGCTAGGGTTGCTCATGTGGATGAATATGCACAATCATCACATTCAGAGGATACAAAAAGAGGAGAGACCCTGGTAAATGAAAGAGTCCTACTAAGTGGTGAGATTGAACTAGGACAATAGAGGAGTTTGTTCCATACCAAATGCAAGTGTGAGGATAAATTTTGTGATGTGATCATTGATGGTGGTAGCACTGATAACTTGGTATCAGAAGAGATGGTCTCTAAGCTGAAGCTCAAGAGGGAGAAACATCCCCAACCCTATCGAATTGCTTGGGTAAAAGATGATCATAAGGTCCTGGTAAGTGAACAATGTTTAGTGAAATTCAAAATTGGGAGTTACCATGATGAAGTTCTCTGTGATGTTATTTCGATGGATATTTTCCATCTATTATTGGGTAGACCATGGCAGTTTGATAGACATGCAGTACATGATGGGCATACAAAGACATACTCTCTGACAAAGGATGGATTTTGCCACAAATTGAAGCCCATGAAAAGGAAGGTGAAAAGGTATGTAGCAGTGCTAGGATTTTTCTCGTTGATGAAAGGAAGTTTTTAGATGGCATGAAACATCAACATATGTACTATGCTTTGATTCCTAGGAAAGATAAAGAAGGTAGTAGTGAAATGCCACTTGAAGTTTTAGATTTACTAAGGGAGTTTGGAGATATTATCTCTGATAATGTTCCAGATGGATTCCCACCAGTAAGGAAAATTAGTCATTAGATAGATCTAATTCTAGGAGCTAGTTTGCCTAAATGGGCTGCTCACAGGATGACTCCTACTGAAACAGAGGAGCTAAATAGACAGGTTCAGGAGCTATTGAGGAAGGGCTTGATTTGAGAGAGCTGAGTCCATGTGCAGTACTTGTAGTACTCACACCAAAGAAGGATGGAGATTGGAGGATGTGTACAAATTCTTGAGCTATAAATAGGATAACCATCAAATACTGATTTCCTTTGCCAAGAATGGATGATCTTATGGACTGCTTGAGTGAAGCTCAATACTTCACAAAGATAGATATGAAGAGTGGTTATCACCAAATATAGATTCGAGAAGGATATGAGTGTAAAATAGCCTTCAAGACCAAGGAGGGTCTTTATGAGTGGTTAGTCATGCGATTTGGATTGATGAACACCCCAAGCACCTTCATGCAGCTCATGAATGAGGTACTTAAGAAGTTCTTGGGAAAATTTATTATTGTCTATTTGGATGATATTTTAATTTTTAGGAAGACTTTGGAAGATCATTTACTGCATATTCATAGTGTCCTTGAAAGGCTAAGGGAAGAGAAATTGTTAATTAATCTAAAGAAGTGTATCTTTGCAAAAAGGGAGTTAGTCTATTTGGGGTTTGTTATGTCACCCAAAGGTCTCAAAATGGATCCAAAGAAGGTAAAAGCCATCTTGAAATGGCCTACTCCAAGGTTTGCTACTGAGGTAAGATCATTTCATGGTCTGGTTAGTTTTTACAGGAAGTTTATTAAGAATTTCAATGGCATATGTGCACCCCTAACTGATACAATAAGAGGGGATAGAAAAGAGTTCAAATGGATTGCAGCAACTGTGAGAAGTTTTGAATTGCTGAAGAAGAAGGTGATAGAATAGCCTATGTTGGCACTTCCATATTTTAGAAAGGTTTTCCAGGTGGATTGTGATGGCAGTGGCAGAGCTATTGGTTCTGTATTAAGCCAAGAAGGTAAGCCTATTTCATATTTTAATGAAAAATTGAATGATGCAAAGAAGAAGTATTCTGTTTATGATCAAGAGTTCTATGCAATAGTTCAGGCCTTAAATAAATGGAGGCATTATTTATTGCCAAAGGAATTTGTTTTGTATACTGATCATTAGGCATTACAGTACCTAAATAGCCAAGGTAAATTGAATCAAAGGCATATGAAGTGGGTAGAGTTCTTGCAAAGCTATACATTTGTGTTGAAGCATAGAAGTGGAAAATCTAACAGGGTTGTAGATGCACTAAGTAGGAGACAGTTGTTGCTTATAGTAATGCAGGTTGAAGTAGTTGGGTTTGATGAACTCAAGAATTTGTACCCCAAGGATCCTGATTTTTCTGAAGCATGGAAGGCTTGTAAAGAACCTATTGCTATAGATAGAACCAAGTGGTTATACTATTTGATTCAGGATGGCATGTTGTTCAAAAGCAGTCAATTGTGCATTCCAAGGAGCTCCATGAGGGAAAATATAATTAAGCAAAAACACAGTGGAGGGATGGCAGGACATTTTAGTCGAGATAAGACCATTTCCATTCTTATTGAACATTATTTTTGGCCTCAAATTTTACAGGATGTGAAGAATTTTGTACAGAGTTGCCAGGTTTGTCAAGTTGCCAAGGGATTTAGTCACAATACTAGCCTATATCAGCCATTGCTTGTTCCATCAAGGCCATGGGAGGACATAAGTATGGATTTTTTTCTTGGATTGCCAAGGACACAAAGGGGTAATGACTCAATATTCATGGTAGTTGATAGGTTCTCCAAAATGGCACATTTCATTCCATGCCACAAAACTCATGATGTTATCCATATTGCAGACTTATTTTTCAAAGAGGTGGTAAGACTACATGGTCTTCCAAGGAGCATAGTTTCTAATAGAGATACTAAATTTGTGGGGTATTTCTAGAGGACATTGTGGAAAAAGTTAAGAACTGACTTGAAATTCAGTTTCATGCATCACCCACAAACTGATGGCCAAATAGAAGTGGTAAATAGAAGTCTGGGCAATTTTCTAAGATGTTTAGTTGGGGATCAGCCCAAGGGATGGGATTTGATTCTACCACAAGCAGAGTTGGCTTAAAATAACTCTATAAATAGGAGTACTAGAAAATCACCATTCCAAATTGTATATGGGAATAGTCCAAGGACTGCACCAAAATTGAGGAAGATAGAACAAGGGGAGAGGACAAGTGCTGAAGCTGAGGAATTTGTTGAACATATCAAGCATCTACATGAGGAGGTTTAGGCACACATTACCAAGATGAATCAAGAGTATAAAGCTAGGGTTGATCAAAGGAGAAGACATAAGGAATTCCAAGTAGGGGATCTAGTCATGGTACACTTACGAAAAGAAAGATTTCCAGTCAGTACTTACAACAAGCTGAAAATGAAGAAATTTGGCCCTTGCAAAATTTTGAAGAAACGCGACTAAAGAAATGCATATGAGGTGGAGCTTCTAGATGGTATTCACATTTCTCCCATTTTCAACATTGCAGATTTAACAGAGTATCATGATGATGGAGCAGATGAGGAGCTGGTGTTAGAGCCATGTCCAATTCCTACTTCTAAGAAGGAGGAGATAGAAGACATTCTAGATAATCATGTGGGTAGGAGTACCAGAAACAGGCAGTATGAAGAGTATTTGGTCAAGTGGAAAGGACGATCGATCGAGGGCTCAACTTGGATTTCAGCAGCTGAGGTTTCCCATTTGGGATTTCCTCTACCATTCATAAAGTGATAGGGTCACTTTTCAATCTACCTTGGGTGTTTGATGCAGGAGGATCCAGAGGTATAAGGGCAATCCTGTGTCACCCAAAAAAAAATACTTAGACTTAGTTTATGTTTCATGTGTTTTCATTTTTGGATACCCATTTGGGTCAAATAAAGGTTCCAACTCTCACAGTTCCACTATCAATGTTCGTATAAATCTTGAAAAATAGGAGTATGTAATTGAGCCATCATTTTGGTGAACTAGGAGGTGTAAATTGGCCAAATGAATGTAATTGTGATTTAGAGCATTCCAAAAAAAGAATCAGGTCAAAAGGCCCCACGGTTTGAAAGTTATTGCAGTTTTTCAATTTTTGGAGACCTCCTAAGAATGCTTCAAAGTTAGGTTAGAGGCATTAAATGACCTCAAGAAGGGCCAAAAATGGGGGATGAGTGAAGCTGGTCCATAGGGCTATAGGGTACTTCATGAGCTTTCCAGAAATGTAAATGGTTTTTCAATCGAAGCTACAGTTCAAAAGTTATGCCTCTCGAAAGTTCAGTTACCATTTCTAGAATCTTCTAGATTTGCGCCGACTTCTAATGCAGCTTTTGCAACCTTTGATTTGGTCGGTGGATGCCTACTAGCACTTTCTAGAATGTATTCCTAGTCCTTAACCCTCTAAGGCCTATTTAAGGAGATTTTTGGCATTGTCAAAGGCAGTTCGGGGTAGAGTTTGAGAGGAGGTATTGAGAGCAGAAATTATCTCCACTTTTATGCTATTGTATCCCTTAGGGCATGTTTTGAAGTTTATTTTCTCTGTACTAAATGTGCTATCTTTTTTTTCATTTAATACAATTTCCCTTTTTTGTTGTGTCCATTCTATTGTTGGGTTGTGTCCCCATCACCTAGATGGATCCGAAAGTAAATAATGAGGAGTACTAAGCCTTAATTTTTTGCTTTAGAAGAAGACGTTTGTGACATTGCAAGGATTTTTAATAAACCTAACTCTCCACCACATGAGGAAATGCCATTGGCATTTGTCACCAGTACACAAAGATAGGAATTGTTTACACAAGTGGATATCCGTCCTGAAGACATAGATGTAGAAGGCCTTGGTCTTGAGGATTATGAGTTAAAGGATGTTATGTTGTGGAGGCCTACATAGGATTCAACTCAATTGATGATGACCATGGGAGCCAAAGAGGTCCTCAAGTACATGGAGTAAGATGAGGCTGAACTCCAAACACTTCAAAGGCAAGTTGAGATCCTAAAAGGATATCTAGCCAAAGTAGTTGGTCCTCTTGATCCTGAGCACCCTGAGAAAACTTTGAATACTATTTTGAAAAGGGGGAGTAGCACACATTGATCCATTTTTGATAGCCTATCAATAGTGGCAGGAAAGTTTTGAAGAGAAGGTATCTTGATCATCATAGGGAATTTGAAGTTACTGCATGCTATGCAAGAGAATGTGAATAAAATTGTAGCAATTTTGAAGTAGGACTTCAGTATTATGGATGAAGTATAGGCCTGGAATAATGATTTACAAAGTTTGCAAGCCATAAAGGGCCAAAGATACTAAGTTTTGATTGATGTATATACTAGAGAAGAATTAGATATGATTGATTTCTAGATATAAAAGATAGTGGATAGCAATAAAGTAATGGGAACATTGCATGAGTAGATTCATTGGCTCAAGGACCAAGCTCGAGAGAAAATTTTGGAAGTAGAAAGACACTACAGTGATGCATGCTTGGATATTTTGAAGATGAGGAATGAGAAAAGTTGTTACTTGTAGAGATATTAGTGGAGAATTTAAAGAAGATTTTTGTGGAGGTTTTTGATGATGAGGACATTTGACAAGCCTTTAGGACTGAAGAAGCGTTGTTAGAATTGGATACAAAACTCAAGGATTTTGCTGACACCCAGATTAAGGTAGGCAATTATAGACAAAAGGTTAAGGATAAATACAAGGCTTTGGATTTATTAGATGTGGAAAAAATTACTAAGATGATAGAGAAAATCAAGTGCAAACATTCAAACATAGCTTTGGGATGAAGAAGAACAAAACCCAGATGTCAGAATTTCAATTTTGACACTCGATAAAATTTTGAGATTTTGACCCTGTCAAAGTTTGAATGTCTGTAGCTCCAAACCTCCATAGGTGTGTAGGTATTAAATTTCATAGCTTTTCAATTTAGAGGTGCACTAATAGTTAATTGATTGCTCCAAAAATAGCATTGTCCATGCATCAAGAATGCATTATAACGGTGGTTTAACTTTGACACATGCCTAGTGAAGGACTAGCTTCTAATTTCAGCACCTCCAAACACTCCTACTTCAACTGAAGGATTCCTCTTCGTTCTTCTTTCATTTTTTCTTTTTTCTTTGACATGTAAAGGCTCATTCATCCAATTAATTAATAAAATATGGATTGAGTCCTACTAAGCACCAGATTAATTGTTAGTTTGTTTATATTTAGTTTATTTTATTGTTTAAAAGAATTTTATTGCATGAAGAATATCTCTTACTTTCAACACAAATTGAAGAGATGATTTCTTATAAATACCCCATTGTAATATGTAACAAAGGCCATTATTATTATGCAATAAAATTATGCTTTAGTGCTAGCATTTGGAGTGTAGTGATTCTTGCTTAAATGTGTCATTGTTTTGTGAATTTTGTTCATGAGATTGTGATTGGGCCAAAGGTTTATTGCATGGTTTTTGGTTGTGTGATCTTTAGTTCTAGTGTTTGCTAGAGATTTACAAATTCTACAAATGTAATGAACTCGAGAAGAAATCACCAAATTGTGCCTGCATAACTCTTTGTCTCACATGAGTACACTTTCTATGGCCTTACGATTTGATGAAGAGTGAAACATCATTCAGTTATTAAAATTTCACATCAACGATTGCGTCAGTGGAATCTAGGAAGCATTACTCCTATTTTCATTGGTTACCTACCAATCTCTTCAAAATATTAACTCACAGTGTGTTGTTTTCTATAGCTTATTCCATAATTGTATTATTGAATTTGATTGAGATAAAAAGGCCTTTGAAGGAGACTTGGGCACAAAATGGGAGAAAGAGTACAACCTTTTGTCATGATTCACTTTCCCCACTGCAACCAATGAGTCATATTTAAGACTATGTACCTATACTGATTCTTGAAGGAACTCAACTCTATGTCCATCTCTGAGGTGAGTGATTTGGTAGATTGATAGGAGATTTGAACTTAGGTTTGGAACATAGAGAACATCTTGAAACTCTCCATTTTTCATCTCCACATTTCCTTTCCCTTCAACTTCCATTTTGGTATCATCTCCTGTGAAGATGTGTAGTACCTTTGACTACTTCATTGAAGAAAAATCCTCCTTTGAAGAACCCATGTGATAAGAGGCACCTAAATCAAGTATCCATTCCTTTGAAGAATTTGAATTTTCCATGAGTGCTTGCCCTTTTTCCTTTGAATATGATGAAGACCCTTTGTCCTTGTAAGCATTAGGTAGTGGAACATTATGTTTCTTCATAATTTTGATCAACTCATCAATCTTCTTAAGATAAAACTCATGTTCTTCATGACCCATTTTCTTGCAATAGGTACACTTCTTCTTCTCCTTATTGTCGTTGTCCCCTTTCTTGTTGGAATTCGAGGACTTGCCTTGTTGATTGGATTGTGGTGTTGTCTTTTCTACATCCTCTAATTTTTTCTTCCACTTCTTCTTACCCTTTCCTTTATTTGAAGACTGTCTAGCTGAATATTGAGAACTCTCATTACTATCCACCAATGCTTTAGACTTAGGTGATTTGAGAATCCCCATTGATTTCAACTTTTTTTCTTCAATATCCAATAGATCAGCATATTTATCAAAGGAGACTTTCTTATAGGTAGACTCTAAGGTAGTCTTTGAGGTGTTAAAAGGAGAAACACACGTGGAATATTTTGATGGCAACTTCTTATGTATTAGATAGATCAATCTATCATCTTTGATAGAACTCCCATAATTAGTAAGCTTTGTCCTTAATTCATTCATCTTGATGATAAAATCCTATATAGAATCATATGACTTAGGATCTAAGGAGACACTCTCATCTTCAATTTTGAAAACATCCTCTTTAGACACTTTACCATATAGGTTTTTGAGGGTATCCCTAGCTTCCTTGGATGTAGAACACTTCTTAATTTGATACATGATCTTGTTATCTACCCCCAAACATATATCACCTAGGGCTTTCCTATCCATTACTACCCAAGCTGAAATATCAATTGTTGATACTTTATCACCTACTGGTTTAGGAAGATTACCATCTACATATTGAGAAACTCCATTATGTGTTAAATGATACCACATTTGGATGGACTATGTAGTATAGTTATGAGTATTTAATTTTGGAAACTTAAAATTTCTTATAATGCAAAAAATGTAAGAAAAGTGCATAAAAGAGAGAACACAACACCAAGAACACCCCTCCTTTTCACTAAATCAAGAAACACCCCACCCCCCCCCCCCCCCCCCAAAAAAAAAAAGAAAAGATGCTTTTGACACTTTATAAGTAGTGCGATTACAATGGCCACTTGGTAATTTTGACCTTTGTGGACTTCAGATTTTGCTTACTACAACCTCTTAATGGATTATAAGTCTAGAACTTTACAATGTGCCACAATTCTAAAGCAATACAAAGCAAAGAAAGGCCCTATTTCTAAATTTGACACTTTTTTCCACACAACCATACAATTTGACTATTGATCTAGAAAGTAGGTGAAAAATAATACACTTCCAAAAAAAATAAAACCTATTTTCCAATCCAGATGTGCTCGTATGGAGTGTTTCAAGTTGTAAAATGCAAGATTATGTAGGTATAGTCACCAAAAAATGAAAATTTTGACAAATATTTGCACCAAAACTAGAAAAGAGCTACACCACTAAATTTTTTAGGTAATTCTACCCAATTTCAAAAGAAAATGCACCTAATTTAGAGTTTGGATGATTGAGATATGACCTCCTAAATTCAGCTTGCAAAATGAAAAATAATCTAGAGAGGGGTTGCATCACCAAAAGATGGGGTTGAATTTAATGGTCACATGGCCATCATAGTAGTTCAAATTAGCTTTAGAATGATGGTTAGATGATCATCAAATTTAGGCCAATAAAAGGATGATGGCCAATAAAAGGATGATGTCAGCATCCTTCAAGCTTGTGATGATGCTAGCATGACATCATGATGATCTCAACATTTTGTGGACCATACAGATGGGTGACATGGCAAAGTATGGCCTTGTTGATGTGTCTATAGAGGTTGTTTACTAGGCTATTGACTTGGATTGTATATATATGAGATGGCTGATAGGTGGGCAGATGACATGGAAGTCCATGTAGATGTTGATTCAACTACTAATGTGCGATGCTGATGTGGAAAGTCGCCATGTGGTGGGTACAAGGAGCATCACATGTCAAGGTTCTATCTATGTGGCTGCCTATTTGTACAACATGAATAGATTATAAATGGTCACATGGAAGTGCTAAAAGATGCCATGTGGCATAGTTGTAGTAATGCTAGAAAGAGCAACAATGTCACTAGGAAATGTCATTGCCAGTAGATAATGTTGTAGTCACCAATTATTTGTAGATTTAATATTGTGATTGCCAGATTTTAAATGTCTATAGTTGGTTTTTTAATAGTGTGGCCGAAAGAAGAAATGCACATAGGGACTTGATTTTGTGATGGCTAGAATTTGTTGTGTTAGTCCCACATGCATGGGGATTTAGCCTCCAATGTGGTTTAAAATAACCACACTGTAGGATGCAAAATAAATAAGTTGCAAGTGGTGGGGTCTTCTCACTAGGAAATTTGTTGATGGCTAGCTAGAATTTGGTAAGGTTGATAAAGCTACTAGATTTATTAATTGGCTTGGTATTCTAAGGTACTTGGCCGAAATATGCAGAGTTGTTCGCTGAAAATAATATAGAATATTCCTTGCAATAAATACAAATATTCCTCCAAAATTGCAAAGCTAGGGTGTGACTGCCTAGTTGTGCAAAAAAAATTCTCTTACTGGCCACCTGATTCTAAAAATACCCAGATGGAAAAATAAATTGCAGAGATCAATTAAATTCAGATCTAGGCAATAAATAATCAGATCGATTAGATCATACCCAATTTGCAAATCAGTTCTTTTGGGTGCCGGTTTGCAAAAAAATTTTGCCTCACAATCAACTTTAGCCTGGCATAGGAAAATTTATAGTTGATCTTCACCAAATCAATATTCCAAACATAATGGCAAGTTCAGATCTAACTCTAGATGCTCCCAATTTCCACAGATTCTCTAGATTTGGGTTGAAGTGTTGAAGCATGAATGATCTCAAATGGCTATGTGCAAAAAATCTCCCCAAGCTTTGATACCATGTAAGAATTTGGCTTAGGCTAGAATTCACCCAAAACTAAGGAACTCAAACACAAGCACAACAATAGATCAAAGAGAGAGTATCATCAGAATGATGATATATTCATTCAATATGCCACATGAAAGTACACTAAGAGTGCCCATATATAAAGGCCTCTGGAGAGCTTCTATAATGCATAGATGTTAGCATCATGATAAGTCATACAACTAGGCACATGTCCACCAAATATGGCTTATCCTCCATTAAGCATAGAAGTAAGTGTAATGATGAGAGGATAAGCCTACAATGGTGTAGCATGCAAATCAGTGGTGTAGACAACATGTGCTAAATTAGGAGTGTGAATAACTATGGTGTCTACATGATAACTCAGTGAATGATGCAAACTCCACTATTGTAGTTACCACATGCTGAAATAGAGTTGTGTACTTCTATGTTGTCAACATGAAAACTCATGAGAGTACACAAACTCTTAAGTGTTTCACAAAAATAAATAATAAAATAATGCATTAACCTAAGTAAACTTAAGTAAAGTGCAAATAGTAAATACTTATTTACACCAACATATTAGATCAACCTAGTTGTTACTTTCTAACCATTGTGGTTGTAAAACCCTCTAATCAAGGTTGACCTAACATTCATCTTGTAAATCCTTTAATCAAGGTGAAATTCTAATGGGATGTTTTAAAGACCTCTAATAAGGCCACTCTTAATAGGGTGATTAAATCCTTTAACAGGGTCACACTCAATAGTATTTTTTTTAACCTTTAACATGGTTGGATATTTACTGAGCTTACTTTAGAAGAGTCAAAAAGTGGAAGCATGTTACTTAATGGGTTTTCCCAAATTGGGTTTCCATCTTAAATATTGGTATCATACATGTGTGAATTTTATTTTCATGTTTCATGCTATTTACTATTATATGTTTTTGTTATTCAACATACACTAAATAGAGAGCCAAGTGTTGATATGAATAAGTTGAATTATTGATGATTTGTTATTTTGGACAAGTGGATTTATGAGTCTAAATAAGTTGTTTGAAGTTGTTAAAAGTTGAATTGGTACATCTAGGCTTGAAGGTAACTAATTCATCACCCCCCTACCCCTTCTTAGTTATTCTACATCATGAGGAGTAATGGACCTCAACTACATCACCTCATTCCTCCTAAGCCCCTTTTTGGTGTTTTAAAACTACCAGGTTGCAAAGGACCTAATAGAAGATAAAAATAAGCATAAGGACTAGCTAGATTTGATATTCAATAGGATTTTCTTCAAATTTGGACCAACTTCAATAGAATCACATAGACTCTCTACACTTTAGGCTCTACAGGGCCAAGGCAAGTGCACCTTAGGGATGGAAATGGCTAGATATTTTGATTTCTTCTTCAATGTTAGTTTCATTCACACTCTTCTTATCAAACCTATCCCTTATAGCATAAAATGGTCAAAAATTCTTCTTAGATTTGTAATGACTCCTTGATTACAAGAAATAACTATAATTTAGAGAAAGGCTATCACAAATAAGTAATGACCAAAAATTTGATTCTTTGTTATAGAAAAGTAAATGTTGATTTGATTTTAGATCTACTTTGTGCAACGATATGAACTTTTCAATTTTCATATGTACTAATGATCAATGCCTTATACATTGCTATATAGAGTCTACCTAACAAAACTTGACCTAATTAATTACCTTACAATTAATTTTATTAGCAATTAACCCTGAATTTCATTCTTATGACATCCCTCCCACATATCTGGAAACCCTATCAATTCAATGAAAGAATTTACTTAACTCCTTAAATTAAAAGCAACCAATGAAAAGATATACAACCCATCCAAGTTGCATTAAAATGAAAGAACCTTGTTCATTTCAATCCCAAAATTACAAATACATGGAAATGGAGACACAACTTAGAGACACAGATATTGCAAAACCTTCCTTTGTATTAATATTCCTTGAAAAAAATACATTACTAGTATAAACTCAAGAATAACTCAAGATATGACAAAACCACCATTCAAGATTCAATTGTATTCCTAGATTGAAAAATTTGAATACATCACATAAATTGACACAAAGACTAATTGGACTAACTGCAAAATAACATAGACACTAAAATTATGCAGACTTTGGACCCTCACTCCATATCTTGGAAATCCTTTTATAGGAAGGATTGTAATGAGCTTCATATGGGAGGACACATGCCAAAAATTTATTGGAAAAATAAATACAAAGATATTTTATATTATTTCTTTACAAACATTCTTTGTACTTGGAACACAAAATACAATGCAACTACAAAATTAGTAGGTGGCACTTTTTGCAGGTGTCTTGAGCATTTTTCTATTAGTCTTCAACTTGCTGTCACTTTCCTTGCCCTTTCTTTAGCTTTTGTCTTCTCTACCTTTTAATTGCATGTTTATTCCATTCAATAACTATTACTAGATGGTAAAGCTTTAATATCTATAGTGACTTCCCTAATGGCTATGTTTGTTTCCACATTAGGCCATGTGGCATCCCTAATTGCATCTAATTCTTTGAGGCATTTTTTCCATCTAGCATTTATTATATCCTTAATCTTTGTAGTTATCTTTAACATCTCTACTTCTAGCTTATAGAGCATATCAATCAAATCATAAACTACTACTACACCTGTCTCATCATTGCAATATGCTAGGAATCTAGGATGATTCAAAATATTTTCAAAAGATGTTAACCATTCTACCTAGTCCTTAACATCATTATCCAAAATTTTAGGCACAAAACTAGGTGTTCATATGGCAATTGCTTTCATTTTATTATGAATTAATTACAATTTTTGGACAAAAAAACTATTTAAATCTCTTACCTTATTGATCATTTTTCTAGTATTTATAATAATTACCTTGGGTAGAAGCTTCTTTTGCACCATCATTGGTACCAAATTATTAAAAAATGGATTATAAGGACCCCATATGTTAAAAAGAGGACATAACAAAGAAAATTCCTCTAAACACCTGTACTTTTCTCCTTGCAACACAAAATAGTTACTATGTACATTTTGGGAGACTAGTTTTGATGCATTTATTTTGTGAACTAGCAAGTTCTTGATGGTTTTTATTTCAATCTCCATGCCTAATTCTAAATCCTCTTCATCAACTTCCATGGCCTGAATTGATTTGTCTTTACTCTTAGATGCTTGGCCTTCTATCTACATGCCCTAGTCTTTAACCTTTGTAACTATTCTAATAGTATTTTTCAGTGCTACTATTTCATTTTCCAACTTGAGGGTTTTGTGTTCTAAGACATAATTCTTCTTAATTTCCTCCTCATAGTGCCTCTTTGTTTTGATGTACCTCTCATAGGCTCCTTCCAACTCTACTTCAAGAACATCCATCTTGTTCATTCCTAATAGTGCCACTAAGGTTTGCATTACATATATTTGGCTGCTAGATGTAGAGTGCACATTCTAAATTATTACATTCCCTCTAGGGGACTCTTTGATTTCCATAAGGGTAGGCTTTTAATTCTCTAGAGCTAGACTCCATATAGTCATTGTTTGAGCATCAATATTATATCCTAACCCTCTCAATTCCCCCAATTGATTTTCATATTTAAAGGAGATTGATTTGTGTTGTCTCCTCATTTGGTCATCTATAAAAGAGGAGCTAATATCCCATCCTAGGAAGAAAATCACACCACTTCTTTTCATTATATCTTTGGCCTCTTCTGAAGTGAGGGTTTCACTAATAGGATCATATTCTTGCAATTTCTATACTAACTTAGAAACCACCTTATCGAATTCACCTAGCTTCATTTGTAGAGACAACTCATTCTATTTCAATTTAAAAATGAAGCTTTTAAATTATTTTATCTTGATGAAGTTATCATCACTCATAAATTCATTTTCTTTAATGATCCTATCATTATTCATCTAGGCCTATGGCTATAGTTTTCTAGCCCTATATTCATCCTTAGAAGCTTGAGCTATCAGATATCTCCTTCTAACATCATCGAAACACTGACTACTCTTGGGTAAGATTTGGAAGGCCTTTTTCTAAGCCTTTTGTAGAATCTCCACCATCTTTTGTTTCTTATTCGTCTGCTCTACCCACTCTGAGCTCTCAGGTTGATCTTGCTCATCATCACTAAATTTTTATAATGTCTTCAGTAGAATATTTAGGATCAACTTTCTTCCTTATTTCTTTAGGTACTTTGGAAGAGATCTCATCAAAATTCTGCACACACATGTCCAAGCTTGACCAATATTCTTCTTCAAGATAGAATCCCTTAAAAGATGGATCTACTATTTTTTATCTCCTACTCAAATCTGAGAACATATCTATACTTGATCATTCTTTCTCTATAGATTTCCTCAATCAATATATCAGCAATGACATCCTCCTTCCATACAGGTTTTGTAGGAGGTAAATTATATCCCCTTGTGTTCTTTAGAACAATGTAGGGGTCATACATTCTTGCTCGTCTAGTTGGTAATTTGTAGCCACTCAAATAGGCACTAGTCTCCTCAATAGCATTCTTACCTATCTCAAAATCCCCTACATTAGTGCATCTACATAAAAATATTCCTTTCTTGACAAGTTTACCTACATATTCTTTGTTTAATGGGATCGGTTGCCAAATAACTTTTACAAACCCTTATCTCTCTGGGACATGTTTGGGTAGAATTTGAGGTGGTTAAGGGCATCCATATATTTTGATAATAGTATACTCCTCAAATAGAGAAACACTTCCCCAATCATGTGTCAATTGTTTCCCAGCATCAAAAAAATTTTTAGGTTTGACAATTTTCCTAACACTTCTAGGTATTCATTTCATTAACCAATCCTATCATTTTTAAAACTAGATGCACAAAATTGTTGAGAACATATTGAAAACAATAAAAGAGGGAGATTGTTTGAGAGTATTTTTGAGAACATACAAGCATGATCACTATATGTTTCAATCATTATTTTTTCATTGATGTCAAACTTACTATTTGATGGTAAGACAACTATTTATATGATTTAAAAACTATCACTTATTTGATTGATGAAGAGAATTTGATCAAAAGATGTAACAATAGCATCTAGAGGAAAGGTTGAATTATGCTGATGTAAAGGTGTACAAGAATTAGTTAAAATAGTGATAACATGATGTATTGATTATCTACTTAAAGTTACAAAGGTTGGTTCCACTAAGAAGACTTAGAAGAACAAGTTACACAAAGTTTGTTTGCAAAGCTTGACTAAGTGGATAGTAGGTGCCAAGAAAAGGTAGTGCAAGTCTAGAAAAAAATTTAGTTGAAGCCAAGTAAATGCTTATTTTAGTGTATACTGAGAAAAATAGTGGATGCTAAGTAAAGTTTAGGTGATGGTGAGCACCAGTGAACTTTAGTTCATGCTAAGTTTTTTTTAGATAATGTTGATCTGTTGCATTATTTTAAAGATCATGAATTTGATGGATTTGAGCCAACAAGTTTTGTTTTCTTGGATTATGTAAACTAGTTGGAAGATAAGATTGATGAGTTGGAGGCACAAAATTCAAGGTAAACCATTTTTAGGTGAATTCAAAGAGGATTCTAGTAGAAGTTTCTAGAAGAGATATAGAATATGGGGCAGATTCATTGTATCCTAACTAATCCATCCAAACCCTAAATTGGATGATGGAGAATGAGTGGCAAAATGATCTTAATTTCCTATTTATAGGAATGGCTGGTTGTAAAACAAGGTTGTGATATGTGAGAACCTAAGAAAGACAAGGAATCAAGGGTTTTGCTTCATCAACTGACCTAAGACAAGAGTCTACAATGGCATGTTAAGAAAGAAGGATTAAGGATATGAATTCTTGAAGGGTGAACAAGCTATCAGAGCTATAATTTATGAAGGCAAAGTAGAATGGAGGACTGAATAGTGATCTATAATCTATAAGTGAAGTTTTAAGTTGTTACCAGATCAAGCCTTACTATTACTCTCTAATAATTGTATCAGTGTACGGTAAATCCTTTGGATTAAGATTGGTCTAAAGTCCTCTAATAAGGCTCACTCCTAATAGGGTGATTGAAGTCCTTTAATAGGGTCACATTTAACAATATGTATTGTAACCTTTAATAGTATTGGCCTTTCATAGGGCATAACTTCAAAGGAGTGAAAAAGAGTAGCATGTTACTAGTTGTTTTTCCCAAATTGGGTTTCTACGTAAATCATTGTGTCGAATGTGTTGATGAATCTATTATGTTTCATGTTTACATTTTTGCAAATTGATTTGATAGTAACCTACAAGTTTTAGTGATTTCATAATCTTATGGATGCATGCATGATGAAGTTAAATTTTTCATGGGTTCACTAAACTATGAAAAGTTTTATTTATACATCTAGACCTTGGGTAACTGATTCAACCCCTTCCCTCAGTTATTCTAAAGTATTCCAACAATTGGTATCATTATAATCTTCTTTTAAGAGGACTAGTTTCATGGTAATACAAGCACAAAGATCAAGATGTCAAAAAGAGAAGTACCCAAGCTCAATAGAGATAACTTTCTTGCATGGAAAAGTTCGATGAAGCTACACCTTGGAAGACTTAGAGATCATGCACAGTCTACTATTACCACTGAGCATGTTAATCATGTTGGTGCCCCAACTACTAAGGATATGAAAAAGAAGAAAGAACATAACCAAACAATGTTGGAGATTTCCTTTTCCCTAAGCTATACTAAATTTGATGATATCAAAGGTCTTGATAGTGCAAAGAAAATATGGGATGCCCTAACCACTATCTATGAAGGAGATAAAATTGTTCTAAGAGCTAAATCTGAAAGTCTCAAAGGTAAGTTTGATGATATGAGAATGGAAAAAGGTGAAAATATTGCTCAATATGTTGCAAGAATAAAAGAAGTTGTTAATGCAATAAGAGGAGCCACTAGAAAATTAGATGATGATACTATGTTAAGAAAAGTCTTGAGAACACTACTACCTATATATGCTATTAGAGCTTCTACAATTCAAGAGTTAAGATGTATACCATGGAATGATCTATCACTTGAAGGTCTAGAAGGTAGACTCACTACTTTTGAGCTATCTAACTTTGATAATTATAGACCTAAAAGTATTGAATCTAATTTCAAAGCCAAGGGATTAAAGGAACCTAAAAAGAAGAAAAAGAAGAAGTATGTGTCTAGTGACAATGATATAGATGAGGAGGATGTATAATAGCTTGAAGCACTACTAGAAAGAAGATTCCACAAAGGTAAAGCTAAGGTCAAAGGTAAATTACCTATCATTTGTTTAAATTGCAATGAGGTTGCTCATATTGCTACTAGATGTACAGAGAAGAAGAATTACAAAGGATGTGACAAATACAAGACAAGAAGAGATGAAGACAACAAAGACTATAGAGAAAAAGGAAAAAAGTTATGGTACAATACTGAAGAGGAAAAAAGAGATGAATTTGATGAACATGATGATGAAGTGGTGTATGTTGCAATGAAAGATGAATCTAATGAAGATGAGGCAACTGCACTTGTGACTTTTGTGAACAAGAATAATAGATGGATCATTGATAGTGGGTATTTGCATCATATGACTAGAGAGAAAAGTACATTCATTACCCTGAATTGTTATGATGGAAATAGTGTAAGATTTGGTAATGATGCACCATGTTTGATAAAAGAAAAATGTTCTATCAAACTCACAGATAAGATTTTATGTGAAAATGCTTACTATGTTGAAGTGCTTAACTATAATTTCTTGAGTGTGTCACAACTAAACAATCTAGGATGTAAGGTTGAGTTTGAAAACAAGATTGCTAAGATATATGACACTGATGGAAAATTGATTGGAAAGGGTGATCAAACTAGGAGTAATCTATTCTATCTTGATATAGAGGATGCTACTTGTCTAGTTGTAAAGTTTGATGATGTATGGCTATGGCACAAAAGATTATGTCATGTCAATTTTGATAACCTGGTAAGTATCAATAACATGAGAAAAGTTAGAGGTTTTCCTAAGTTGAAGAATTCTAAAAATATAATGTGCAAACATTGTTAGTTAGGCAAAATGACAAAGTCAAGTTTTAAGAGTAAAACTTATACCTATAAAGAAATACTAAAGATTTTTCATACTAACTTGTGTGAGCCAATTGATGTGAAAAGCTATAAAGGAGATAAGTACATTATGCTACCTATTGATGATTATTCTAGGATGATGACAGTTATGTTTCTAAAATAGAAATTTGATGCTTTCCAAATTTTTCAGTGGTACTTAGCAAGAGTTGAGAAGGAAACAAGTAAAAGTTTGAAGTGTTTAAGATTTGATAGAGGAGGAGAATTCACATCAAATGAGTTTGAAATTTTCTATAACGATAGAGGAATCAAAAGATAAACATCTGCCCCTAGAACCCCTCCACAAAATGGAGTTGCTAAAAGAAGGAATGGATCTATAATGAACTATGCTAGAACACACATGATGGAATAGAATGTTTCCTTAAAATACTAGAGAGAAGTTGAAGTATAACTGTCTATACTTTGTGTATATGAGCAATGTTAGTATGCTAATAGAAACCAAATTTAAATAAAGCTTCTACAAACTAAACAAAATTCATAAACTTCAAGATAGACTAAGATGAGCTCTCAATAAAGAATATGAGCCATTAATGGGCTCTCTCAATAAGAAGCTCTCTTGTTGAGTGGCTTTGTCTAAATAGATAGGATGTATGCTCAAACTTATGCTTCAAAAAGGGCTTCAAATGGAGTTGGAATTTGGGTGTGAGTGTATGGTTTTGATATAAAATGGCTTCTTAAAATGGCATTATGACTTTACTTCATGGATTTGTGTTAAAATTGCTTGGGAGAGTATTCTTTAAATAGGAAAAGAGCTTGAGGGATCAAGGGCTAGGATGCAAGGATGGGGAAAAGCTCATGGAGGGCTCAGATTGCATGAGAGGAGAGCACATGGATTGTGCTTTCTTATAGCCAATCAAGGAGTGACACATGTCACAGGGTGAGAGGATGGAGGAAAGGGGAAGGATGAGTCAACAAAGGAGGCTCAAGGGATAAAATCTTCATAAATACCTTCATAATGGCTTGTAAGAGCAATAAAAGGGCTTGGAAGAGTCATTTATGGCCTAGTGGGCTTCATAAAGTTTTATGGTTGAGATATTTTGAAGGAGATGAGAGAAATTTTGACTTGGGCTTGATTAGGAAGGTTTTAAGCTTGCTTAGGATTGTGCAAATGATTAGAGGATGGATTAGGATGGTTTAGGATTAGCATAGGGATAGGCAAGTGGATGGCATTTAATGAGGGTGGGTGAAGGAGGAGATATTTGTTAACTTTGGCTTGGGTTAGTAAGTCTTAACCCATGTTTAGAGAATGTGACAAGGTTAGGAGGGGATTAGGATTAGGTTTAAAGACATCTTCTAGAAGAGTCTAGACTATGGATGAGGATAAAGACTTTCTAGAATAGTCTAGAACTTCCTAGGATGAGGATGAAGACTTTCTAGAAGAGTTTAGAACTTCTTAGGATGAGGATAAATTATATTTTTAGGAAATAAATAAAGTTTTATTTATTTCAAGGATTTGGGTTGAGGAGATATTTATTAAAAATTTTTTAATAAACATGAGGATTAATATTTAATCTTAATTAAATATTTTGAGTTGGGATTAGGGGTAGGAAATGATGGGATTAGCCTTTAATCAAAATTAAAGAAGGATTAGAAGATTTTGGAAGAGGTTAGTGGTCTTAAGGAAACTGGCCAAGTTTTGGGCAAAAAATAAATTTTTATTTATTTTGGATTTTTTGGTCAATTTATTAATTAAATAATTAATAAATAAGGAAATAATGTTTAAATAAGATTTAAACATTTTTGGGAGGGATTCTTTAATTAAATATTTTTAATTAAGATAAAGGGATTTAATGGCATAAAAATAAATAAATTAATTAAATAAATAATTAATTAATAAATGATGATGTCATCAGGAATTTTTCAAAAAATAAAAATACTTTATTTTCTAAAAGTTTTTAGTTGTCTACATTTTGCCCCTCTTTGATGTGATGCTGCAAGTGGCATGGCATCAAAGATAAGAAAATAAGATGCCCAAGGCTAGAGCAGAAGAGGAGAGAATGGACTGCAAGATGCCCCCTCAAGAAGGTGGCAGGGAGAGAAAGCAAGGCTCGACGACTTCTTAAAATTTACAAGAATTTGAGATGAGCAAGAAGACTTAGATTGGCTTAAGAGAAGAGGTTTAGTTAGCTTAAACTCTCACTATGGGAGAATGATAAAGGGAGAATCAGAGGCACAAGAGGAAGCAAGCTTAAGATCTCAGGGATTGCAGAGGATGAAGGAGCGGAGTGCTATAAAAGGAATCTAGGATGGGAAGATGGATGAGGGGATTAAAAAGCTAATGCAACAGGATTTCAAAGAGTTAGATTGGTAGAAGATGGGTTTCGGAGATCCCTAGGACTAGGATTGTGGATCTCGAAAGATGAGGCTTGGTGGATTGATTTGGATTGGTGGATCCCTAAGACTAGGATTGTGGATCCCTAAAGCTAAAGGTGAGGATTGATTCAAAGAGATATTGATGCATAAGCTAGGGTAGGAGAGACGAATGCTGGATATGGATGGGGGATAATGGAGATGAAGGAAAACCATTGAAGCTTTTTGAGCGGGGGGATACTTCAAAGAGAAGTACCACCATGTAGTTGAGCACTAGATTTGCTATAGGACTGTTGGTTAATTGCCAAGGTTACCAAGAACATCAAGGCCTTTTCACCAACTTTCCAGAGGACTGACGAACTAACTCAAAAAAAATACGCAAGAATTGCCCCAGCATCACACATGATTCCTAAAGGAAGCAACGTGGAATCGACACTGGGTAACCCACAAGCAGAAAAGAAAAACAAATGAAAGACTTGATCAAGACCTTACGCTCAAATTGCCCCACTCACAGTATACCATGATATGGAAGATCGTGGCAACCTTGAGGAGGGAACAAAAGGATTGCTTGGAAAAGATACTTCAAGACCCAAAAGGGAAGATTCCAAATCGAAAGAAAGTGAAAATCCAAAAGAGAACTATTTTCCAATGAGATGGGTAGGACAAGGTACTAACAGACCAAGATCAGACATGAGGAAAGCTATATCCTACAAGGATCTATCAGAGAGCACCTAAGCTGATGGATCTAGATGAGTGATGTGTTTGGCAAGCTGAACTAAGAAGGATAACACTTTGGTGACAAGAGATCTAGTTTAACGGATGCATTGGAATAGCTAACCAAGGGTTGTGCGATGTGTGCAAGATGCTGATCAAGGAGGAACTGACATGAAAGCTAGATAGATACAATGGTACTAAGCTAAAGAGGATGTACAAGCTGACGGACCAAGATATGTTACAAATGTCAAAGTTTGTTCATGTTTTGGTTTTTGTGAGATGGAAATTTTTGTGAAGGATGGGATGTCTATAATAGGTGATAGGTGGATAGGTAGATGGTTGTGAAAATCTTAAGTGAAAATGGGGTTTTGTGTGTGCACGTGATAGTATACAAGCTAGGATACAAGATTATTTACAGGCTGGAATATGGTACAAACTTTGGACAAGATTCGGATATACAAGGTATGGTACAAGATTTACAAGGTATAATACAAGCTTTGGTACAAGATTTTACAAGCTGAGGTACAAGATTTTACAAGCTGTACAGGAGGTATTTACAAGCTCCATTAGATTTTGGATATTTCGTTGGAACACCAAGGGAACAAGCAGGTGTTTTATGGGATGGTGGGTGAATGGATGAGGGATAGGATAGTGATAGATAATGGATTAGTCTTAGTACACAAGGTGCTTGAATTACCAGGTTTTCACCAAGGTACCTATCCAAGGTGCTTGAATTGCCAAGTTTTCACCATTGGACGCTTATTTCTCTTTACTATTTTTTTTTGTATTTTTCAAAAGCTGGGTATACCAAGGATCTTCAAGCATAGAACTTCTTGAGATGAATGATGTTAGTAGGATCATTCAAGAGTTCTCCTTTTGATGTAGATAGCTGATAGGATACAGAGCCAAAGGAAGCAGTGACAACATAAGGACCAAGCCATGTAGGTTCAAACTTGCCTTTCTTTTCTCGATCTGCTTGGACTTTCATGTTTTCTTTGAGGACCATGTCACCTGGCTGAAAGTGTCATGGAAGCACCTTCTTGTTGAAATTCCTTTTGAGATGATTTTGATAGACTATGAGATGATCATAGGCTTGTTGTCACTTCTCGTCTAAGAGATCTAGCTGGGTGAGTCGAGCTAGTCTATATTCTTCATCTGATATTTGCCCTTGCAAAGATATGTACAAGGAGGGAAGTTCAACCTCTATAGGTAGTACCGCTTCAGCACCATAGACTAGGGAGTATGGAGTTGTTCCTGTGGATGTATGGAAGGAATTTCGATAGGCCCATAGGGTTGGATTTATTTGTAGGTGCCAATCACGGCCAGAATCATTGAAAACTTTCTTTAGGATTTTGAGGAGGGTTTTTTTAGTTGCCTCTACCTGGCCGTTACCTTGTGGGAAATATGGGCTAAAAAAGTGGTGATGGATGAAGAGGGAAGTGCATAATTCTTCCATGTTGAGATTTTCAAAGTTACCTCTGTGGTCGGTGAAGATGGTGGATGGGATGTCGAAGCGGCAAACAATGTGGTACAAGATGAACTTGGAGACCTGAACTCCTATAGCTGAGACTAGGGGGACTGCTTCCACCCATTTAGTGAAATAGTCTATAGTTGTTATTATCCATTTATGTCCATCAGATGAGAGGGGTGTGATAGTTCCAACTAGATCAAGGCTCTAACAAGCGAAAGGCCAAGGTGGTGCAATAGGTTGTAGATCATGTGCTGGAGCGTGCACAAGATTTGCATGCTACTGACATGGGAGACACTTTCTGACAAAGTCACAGGAGTCTTCTTCAATGGTAGGCCAATAGTAGCCTGCTCTAAGGATTTGTTGTGCTAGGAAAATACCACTCATGTGGGCACTGCAAAGTCAAAAGTGTACTTCCTTTAACACCATTGCGGCCTCATTTTGGTCTAAACATCGAGAGAGTATCGTGATAACCTTGACGATATAGGGTATTCGCTATGATAACATAGCTGGATGATTTTCGGATGAGGTTCTGGCATTGGGTACGTGTGAGGTGAGGGGATATGATACCATTGTTAAGGTAAGCATGAATCTCATGGTACCAAGGGGATTGGGGACCAGCCAAGATACAAACACGATTTGAATCCCCATTTGCATAGGTGGGTGTGAGGAGCTGCTCCACTAAAAAATCATACTATGTAGCTGCTTGGGGAATTTCCAAGAGCGAGCCTATAGTAGCCATAGCATCTGTTTCTTTGTTCTGTATTCGAAGTACTTGTGTAAACTGAAGCCTTGTAAAATGCTAGGTTAGCTAATTAACTAGCTCTTTTTAGGGTAATAGCTTTTCATCTTTGGTTTGATATTCATTTAGGGCTTGCTTGATGATGAGCTAAGAATTGCCAAAGATTTGTAGCTTAGCAATGTTCCATTCTACAACTATCTTTAATCTTGCTATGAGGGCCTCATATTCAACTATATTGTTGGTGCTAGGGAATTGTAGCTTGAAGGCTTTTGGAATGTAATCTCCTTGAGGTGTGACCAACAATATTCCTACCCCTGATCCATGAGATGTGTATGAGCCATCAAAATAAAGTTTCCATGGGGGTTGTTCTTCAATTAGACAGATATGCTCATTTGGAAATTCTGTGGTCAACGGATAAGCATCTATTAGAGGTGCATCAGCTAGGTGATCTGCTATAGCTTGCCCTTTGATTGCCTTTATGTCCACATACTAGATGTCAAATTCGCTAAGCAGCATAACCCATTTGGCCAAACGGCTTGTAAGTGTTGTTCTAGAGAGCATATACTTGAGAGGGTCAATCTTGGAGACTAGTTGGA
The DNA here is from genome assembly GCA_028749045.1 of Cupressus sempervirens. NCBI lineage: Eukaryota > Viridiplantae > Streptophyta > Pinopsida > Cupressales > Cupressaceae > Cupressus > Cupressus sempervirens. Next base: position 756,019,820 of record CM053791.1, on the reverse strand, counting down.
TGGTATGACTTAGCATGTAATGGAAAAGCTTTTGAGTTGAGAAAACAACTGCCAAACAAGCTTTTTCCATAGGAGTGTAATTGAGTTCATAACCAACTAGGGTTCTACTAATGTAGTAGATGGCTCTTTCTTTGCTATATTCATTGAGATGTGTTAGAAGTGCCCCTAGAGTAGTAGGTGTTGCTGATATGTACAAAATCAGGGGATGACCAGGAACTGGTGGAACCAAGATAGGGGGACTGATGAGATACTACTTGAGATGGTCGAAGCTATGCTGACATTAAGGATCCCACTTGAAGTTCTCATCCTTCTTTAGTAAATGTGAAAATGGTGTACACTTATCTACAAGCTGGGAGATGAAGCGCCAAATAGATTGAAGCTTTCCCTGAAGAGAACGAAGCTGTCGTAGTGTCTGGGGAGGAGGCATTTCTAAGATATCCTTGACCTTCTTGGGGTCAATCTCTATACCTCATTTAGAAACTATAAAGCCTAGAAGCTTGCTAGATGTGACCCCAAAGACACATTTCTTGGGATTCAGCATGAGATGATATTTGGCTAACCTATCAAAGACTTTCTTCAGGTCAGCAAGATGATCCATGAGGGTATGATACTTGACCAAGATATCATCCACATAATCCTCCAAAATGCTATGGATGAGATCATGAAAAATGGTTGTCATAGCTCTTTGATAGGTAGCCCCAGCATTCTTTAGGCCAAAAGGCATCATGTTGTAACAAAAGGTTCCCCAAGGGGTAGTGAATGTTGTCTTATGCTAATCCTCTTCTGCAATCTTGATTTGATTATACCTAGAAAATCCATCCATGAGGGACAAAATTTCATGTCTAGCTGTAAGATCTACAATCATATCTATGTTGGGCAAGGGAAAATCATCTTTTGCACAAGCTTTGTTAAGATCTCTGAAATCAGTGCAGATTCTGATGTCACCAGAAGGCTTAGTGATAGGGACCATGTTGGAGATCCACTCTGAATAGTCAATAGGTCAGATAACCTTAGCAGCTAACATTCTTTCTAACTCAGCTTTGACCAGTAATGCCACCTTGGGGTGCATTTTTCTAAACTTTTGTGTGATGGGCTTGATCTGTGGATTGACTGCAAGATGACAAACTACAAGCTTTGGATCAAGCCCTGGCATGTCCTAATATGACCATGCAAATTGGCCGATGTTTTCTCTTAAGACCTCAAAGAGGAGATCAGCTTGGTCTTGTGATAGGGATGCAACAATGTGAACAAGCCTAGGGATCTTTGAAGAACCGATGTTGACTTCCCTAGTATCCTCAATTAGAATATAAGATATCTCTAGTCGATTATCTTGAGGAGGTAATGCTAAATCCTCATGTTCTGCTTGTGGCTCTGGATGTTCTTGCTGAGGGGTTCTCTTCGCTGCCTTAGCTAGTCTCAGATTCACCTTAGTTCCAGTTTTGGGTGTATCATAACTAGGTTGGGGATTTTCTCCAAAATACCACTTGGGATCTAGCTTGTAGATATAGGCAGAATCTAGCTTTGTTTTCTTGTGAGGTGTTTCAGCTCCCATGAATCTCAGAAGTGCTTCCTCAGATGTGAACACATCAATGTGTATGACGCTTGGTTGGTCCCAATCTATGAGTTGTGGATAGGTGAGTGGTAGGTCAATGAGGTGGATGGATAGTTCTTGGAGAACAGAGTCTCTGAGGGATATTTGGTCTAGGATATCATCATAGGCTCTCTTTTCAACTTCCTTAGGAATGTCTTTGATTTTGACAAGGTCACGGTGAATGTTCAAAAAAGTGTGACCATCCGTATTGGTGCCCTCAGTTGTGGGTATTCCAAAGCCAAGACCTGACTTTGACTCCCACTTGTATGCATCGATGGGGCACTGCATGCCTCTTTCTTCTGGTCCTAGACCACCACCTTGATAGTTCCATTTGTCAGTGATGAGCTTATGTTCTTGGGGATACTTCTAGCTGAAGTGATCAAAGCATGCCTAATTCCTTTGAGGTGCAACCTTATGTAACCAATTGTTGATATCTGGAGTGAGCTCCTCATGAAGAGGGATTTTTGAGGATATAAAGGTTGTTGGGCCAAACTATTTGTATCGAGGAGGTGGAATCTCCTTAGCTTTGTGATATGTTAGTCATCCATGGGCATGTGGATCAAGTGGGAGTGCCCCGACAGCAAATGCATCCGACAGACTATACTCTCCACAGCCCTTGTTATTGATCTTCATGGTAGATAGGGTAGAGGTGAAGATGGTTTATGGGTCATTACAAGTGTGGGATGAGCTGGCGATGGATGTGTCGATATCAATTCCAGGGAAATGGTTTATATATGAAGCTTCAACCGCATTGCAGTAAGCAAAGGGTTCTAGATCAACATGGATGGTTACCTCAGTGCCTTGATGCAAAAATTTGATGCACTGATGGTAAGTGGATGGAACGGATTTCATGGCATGAATCCATGGGCAATCGAGGAGGATATTGAATGGTAGGTTTAGATCAATAACATGGCAGAGTGTTTCTTGGATGACTAGCCCAACCTTGATTGGCAGCAAACTAGTTCCTTTTGTGGTTCTTTCCAAGTTGTCATAAGCTTTGATGGTGATAACCTCACTGATGATATCTGCCTCAGTATACCCAGCTTATTTTATGAATTTTAGGGTGCAAATATTCAAGGCTGATCCATTATCTATCATTACTCTTTTCATGGCAAAATTGGATACCATGATGGCTATGTGAAGTGGAAGGGTGTGATCTAGCATGACCACGGGTATGTCGGTGGGTTTGAACGATAGGGCACATGAGGATGAAAGGTGTCCAACAAGATTATGAAAATTGGTAGCATTGATATCAGAAGGGACATGGGATTCTATGAGAGCACTATCAAGGATGTTCTTGTACATGGGACTAGTGCAAAGAAGGTCTAAAATAGAGATTTGGGATGGCATGTTCCCAAGGTGTTCCAAGATATTGTACTAGCTTTTTGATGGAGCTGATGGTACTGGTGAAATAGGTGGGCCTGCGATGTTAAATCAAGCTCTTCAAGTGGTGACTACACACTCATTGTTTGGTCCTTGGATATTGATAACATTGACAAAAGGCTCTTTCTTAGATATACAACCTATAAGGATACCATAGTCTATATAGGATGAAGTGTGGTCATTGTTCTTCCCATGCTGTTGGTTTGGCTGAGGGTTGTTGGTGTTGTTGTTGTCGGTTTGGATAGGTGCTTTTCCAAGATTTTGATTGTTGTGAGGGGGAAAAGCATTTTGATAGATCTGTAAGCTTGCATTGGGAGAGGTTTGGGCACCAACAGTGATTTCCTTCCGATCAATGAGGTCCTACACATAGTCTTTTAGTTTCATGCATCTGAGGGTAGTGTGACCTTTTACCCTATGAAATTTGCAGTACTCATTATCTTTGTACCATGCAGATTTGGATTGGCTTGGGTCAATTTGCTGGGTAGGAGGAATTTTGATGAGGTTTTCCTTGACTAATTTCTCAAAAATGACATCCAATGGCTCACCAAGGGGTGTATAATTTCTAGGTTTAGGTTGGAATCTGGACTTTTGTCCTGCAGCTACATTGATTGCATTAGCTTGATTGGTAGACCCTTGAAAGTCATATCTTGGATTGTGGTTTTGATAGCTATGGTTAATCTGCTGTTGGTAGTTGATAGCTTGCTAATTTTTTGGTTGATAGGGTGGGTTGGAATGGTTGTGAGAAGGACTAACAATATTCACATGTCTGGTGTCAGTGATGCCATCTGTTGCAACATGCTTGCTTTTGTTCCAATACTTAGACTTGTCATTGGAATGTGATTGATTTTGGTTGGCTTCCTTGTAAATCTTGACCACACCATCTTTAATGAGTCCTTGCTCAAGGATCATTCCTTTCTCTTTGATATCTTTGTAGGTCTATAAACAGTTCATGGTCATGTGGTGAGCCAAGCTAGGATGGGCATTATCAATAAAAAATTTCACCAAATGGCGCTCTGGCAAGGTGCAAGATATGCGGGTGGTAAGGGTTTGCCATCTTTGCAAATATTTAGAAAGGCTTTCTCCACTTTTTTGCTTGGTGTGGACAAGATCAACTACTGATAGCTCTGTTTCAACAAGATGGGCATATTGGGCTACAAATGCCTTAGATAATTCAGCAAAAATTCTAATTGTGCCATAGGGGATTCTATAAAACCATTCAAGAGCTGGTCTGGCCAAGCTTTTGGGAAAGAGATGCAAGAGGAAGATGTCATCGTATGCCACTTCTTGGTAGTGCATGTAAAATTCTTTGATATGTGTGACAGGGTCTCCTTTTCCTTTAAATTTGTCAAATTTGGGTGTCTCAAAATGCTTGGGGAATGGTGTCATGGTAATGGCTCTGTCAAATGGATAAGGGCACACATTCTCAAAATTGAAAGTTTTTGGATCATTTCCCTCTTGGATGTTCTTCAAAGCTATTTTCATGGCTTCCCATTCTGAATTAATGGGTGATGGCTGGGGTGCCCCCAATATAGGAGTTTCTTGCGGTAGGTATGCACTAGATGGGGCTACTGAATATGGATGGCTATGTGGGATTTTCTGATAGGGATTGTACATTGTTTGGGTAGCTGCATGGTGGATGACAGTTTGCTGAGGGGGAGGTGGCACATAGTGTTGCATCTGCTACAAGGCTTGCTGTTGATATGGGATTTGAGGTTGGGATTGAGGAACATAAGCTGGCTGTGGGATAAATGAATTGCTTTGTGGAGGTAAGGTATAAGATGGTTGTGAAGCTTGGGGAAAGGATTGGGGAGGTTGTGGGGTTTAACCAAGGTATGTGGGTTGCGCCCCCATTTGGGATGGTACCTATAAATAATTGGTGGTTGGCTGGATTGGTGGGTGACCTCCTAGAAGTGGCATTGAAAAGTAGTTGGTAATAGGAGGTAATGGATTAGTTGGTGGTGGAGGTGGTGGGAATTGAAAGCTAGGAAATGGAACTGATGGGGTTTGATAGCTTGGTGACTAGATTTAGAAGCTTGGTAGAGTGGTGGCAGGAGCTTGGGTCACTTGAGAGCTAGGCAGAACATTGGTTAGTAGCTTGTGGGGTTTGATAGCTTTGTGGAGTGAGGGTAGTAGCTTTTGGATTTGTGGCTGATGGAACTGATCTCCCAAGGCCTAATGGAAATGATGGGATTGTGCTTTGGGCTGTGGTGAACAAGCTGGGGGTGATGAAAGGTTGATTAGTTGGCCCCGTGGGTGGCATCCCTATTGTATATTGTTGAGGTTGGCCAAAGATGCTAGCACTGATTTGGGAGATGGGTGGATTTGGAAGGTTGGGTTGGGGAGCAGTAGCAAAAATAGTGAAGGGCATGAATGGTGAGGTGTTTTGGGTAAAGGGGGTTTGGAGTGGAGAGGTATGAACCAAGGATTTCAACTTGGGTGGATGATGGTATGTTTGGGTCTATTGGATCATATGGATTGGCTGGAGGCTCTTCTTTTGGCATATATTGAGGATAATTTGGATCATAAGAGCCTATGGGTGGTGGCAGCTACCCAAAAAATGGGTGAGATGGAGCTGATAATGGAGGGGATCTTCCAAAGTCAAAGTTTCCTACATTGTCCCTTCAAAAATTAGCCATGATTGTCTCTTTGTTCTTGTCTATAATGGCGTTTACCAATACTGCATTTCCTGGTTGGTTCATGAAAGCTTCAATGTCAGTAGATGATGGCATAGCTTCCTCTAGGCTGAAGGATGGCTGAGTGCTCAAGGGGGGTGAGGTTGTTCAATCCAAATGATAGGGCTCCATTGTTTCTTTCTTCTTGGCTAAGCGAGTGACGAGTGGCATGAAAAATGCTCCTAGGGATGAGATGCAACAAATGCTAGTGGATGCAAAAGGGAGGAAGGATTTTCTATGCAAATGATTTCCTAGGTTGAGGCAAAGCTATATGACAAAACCTAAGGAGGATTGGGTTGGGGATTCTAACTTCAAAGATATGTTTCCAAAGCACAAAAGGTCTACTTTCCTATGTGCAAGCTTGGTGGTGATTGTGTCAACTTAAGGATAGACTAATGATCCTTTAGGAAGAACACGAGATTGACCACTTGTGGATCCCAACCTTTAGCTCAAGGTGATGAGGGATAACAAGTGACAAAGCTAAATTACCCTAGACAAAACTCTATCAAAGGGATAACCTGGGTGAGATTGGTGGATTTTGAAGATGTTAGGAATGGAAAACTTTTGGCAAGGTGAAAACAATTTTTGAAGGCTTGGATGTGAAGATTTTGGATTGTTGGCTAGATGGTTTGGTCCTAAATGAGATGGATGAGCTAATAATTCTTAAGGGAATAACCTAAGATGGCTGACTTTTCTACAAAGATGACTCTAAGGTGAAGCTTATCCAAGAAGGTGTGGAGAAACAAGGGTGTCTAATCATAGAAATCATGCCTAGTTGGTAAGGCATAAGCATGATTTACTCCTGGATGGTTGCTAAATTTGATGGTGCGCTCTAACCAGGCCTCTTGAAGTGCTTCGTCGGCAGCTTTATCCTCTACTTTGTGGAGTTTGGCAATTCGAGGACTTGGTGTTAGTTCCTTTCTCTTGGCTAAAAGTTCTTGGTATGCCTGAGATGGTTTGAGTTTAACTTTTTGGAACTTCTGTTTGGGTTTGAGTTGCTCTGACATCAATTCTTGAATCTGCTTGGGTTTGAGAGACCTCAGTTATTTTGCTTCAACTTGTTCAACTTCTCGAATAGGAAATGACTATGCTAAGTGTACCCTAAGCTAGGATTGACCAAGTTTGGCAAACATTCATTCAACAAATAAAAAAGCAAGCAATAGATAGGAACAACTAGATAGAAGTTTTTGATTCTCAAAATGTGATACTTGTGCTGAGGAGTGTGTATGTTTTACAAATGTTTCGATCAGTCACTTCAAACAAATTAACACTCTAGATGGTTGTCTACAAGGCTGATAGTTGGTTTAGCTAGGGAGTCCTCGATATACCCAAAGGTATGTGAGACCCAAATCCGTATATGAAACCAACAAGATGTCACACAGCTGAGAGGAGCGGTAACCCACTTCTCCTCTTTCACTTCTCAAGGGTATAAAGTTCCTTGAGGCTTAGCCTGAGTGACAAAAATCTTGATTTCAAGAGAGGTGTCTTTCGATTCACCTCCTGATTCTTATACTCTGCCAGAATGCTGGAGTTGAGGTCATCCAAGGGGTGATGAAATCCCCAAGCAGGCCTCCTAAAAAGAAACAAGGTTTTGGATCCTAAGATTATGCACCCAAGATGGCCTCAAAAGACAACAAGGGGAGAGAAGACTTGGATGACCTTGGGGTAAAAAAAAACATGCTTGTTCTTTTACCAACTGACTCTTATGTGTGCTAATCTGGACTTTGCAAGTACTCATGTTTAAGAGGCAATGTTCAATTCCAACTTGAAGTGCCAACAAAAGTAAATCGATCGAAGAATGCAAACAAGAAGAAGAGTTAGGGTCAACAAAAGCAAACTTGCACGCCCGAAGGCCCTCCATGTCAAGTATTGATTAATTTCCTTTAAAGCATTCAAGAGTTGGTGTGATTTTGTTTTAAGCCCAAAGCAAAGATGTGTGAGACTCAATTTGTCAAGCGCGTGCCCGAAGGCCCTCCATGTCAATAGTTGTTCAATTTTAGTGCCCAAAATTGAAGTGTGATCGATTTAATCTAGAGTTTTGGTCATTAAATTTTTTTGATAAAGTTAAAGCAGACGTTCAAAGACCAAGTGAGTGAGTTAGATTGTGGAACATTTAACACCTTTTTCAAGTAGACCCATCCCCATAAATGGTGCTGAGATTGCAACCAATGGTTGAATTGATGGGTGATTAGAAAAGAGGTGAGTCCAAGGAACTACTCAAATTGATTTTTACAAATTTGTATTTAACTTAACAAAGTTTCTTAAATGTCCAAAAATCAACCTTTACCTAAATTGCATGTAAAAAAGAGATTTGTTTTGTTCAATTTTAGAAGCTCCAAATGAAGTGTTTGATATTGCAATGGTTAATTGATCCTTGGAATTCAAGATTGGATTTGTTGTTTTAATCATGCATTCAAGGAAAATTTGATTTTAATCCATGAAATTCAAGAGTGTGTTTAGCAACATGCATTCAAAGACAAGTGATTTAAACATTCAAGTTTTTTCCTTTGAGCATTCAAGATTGAGATTTTGTGTGTTGTTTTAAGAACTTTGAAGTGCTTTGTTTTAACCTTAGATCATTCAAGATTGTTTTGGACTCAAAAGTGAAAATGAATCTTTGGACTTTGGTTTTCATTCAAGATTTGTTGTTCTAGTTTGCATATTTTAAGCCCAAAAATGATATTCCTAGATTGTTTTGATGCATGAAAAACCTAAGAAAAATTCAAGATTTTGCAACAAGACATTTGTTTGGAACAAATAACAAAGCTTTTAGGACAATTTTTGGCAATCATTTAGGACTCTTAGTTTTCATGAGATTTTTAAAAGAACTTTAAAATATTTGCAAATGAGGTTCATTTTATCCTTGATTGATGCTTTGAGTTTGATTTAGATTTTAGTGTGCACTTAGTGTTGATTTTGAACCTTTTGAAATGGAAACTTGAAGTTCTTTTTAAATTTCCAAAAATGAAGTGTTCCTAACTTTGCATGAATGCATCTAATACCTTGATGTTGCAAGGATGCAAATGATTGAATTGGTTTAGTTTCACTTGTTAAAAGGCTTTTTTTTTTTTGCAAATTTTTAATTTTTAATGGATTTAAGTATGATTTAGGGGTTCATTTTAAGCACTAAAAAGAAGTGTGTATGATTTTTCTTCCTTCAAAAAAAATGGCCAAGATCTCCCACAAGAAGAAGAAGAAGAAGTAGATGGAAAAGAAGAATATAGACAAGAAGAGGAAGAAGAATTCCAAGTGCTTTGTCCACCTATAAGCTTGAAAAATCTGCAAACACTATGAGATAGACTATGAGTTCCTTTGTCTTCTTCATGCTCATGTGGACCTACAAAATCAATTTATACAATCCTACCAATCACAAAAACGAGCAAAATTAGCCAAAATTAGAAAATGACATACAAAACTTGACTAAAAAAGCTAATGAAGATGACCCATGCGAGGTCCCATCGGGCATGCCAAAATGTATATGAGCAATGTTAGTATGCTAATAGAAACCAAATTTAAATAAAGCTTCTACAAACTAAACAAAATTCATAAACTTTAAGATAGACTAAGATGAGCTCTCAATAAAGAATATGAGCCATTAATGGGATCTCTCAATAAGAAGCTCTCTTGTTGAGTGGCTTTGTCTAAATAGATAGGATGTATGCTGAAACTTATGCTTCAAAAAGAGCTTCAAATGGAGTTAGAATTTGGGTGTGAGTGTATGGTTTTGATATAAAATGGCTTTTTAAAATGGCATTATGACTTTACTTCATGGATTTGTGTTAAAATGGCTTGGGAGAGGATTCCTTAAATAGGAAAAGGGCTTGAGGGATCAAGGGCTAGGATGCAAGGATGGGAAAAAGCTCATGGAGGGCTCAGATTGCATGAGAGGAGAGCACATGGATTGTGCTTCCTTACAGCGAATTAGGGAGTGACACATGTCACAAGGTGAGAGGATGGAGGAAAGGGGAAGGATGAGTCAATAAAGGAGGCTCAAGGGATAAAATTTTTATAAAGACCCTCATAATGGCTTGTAAGAGCAATAAAAGGGCTTGGAAGAGACATTTATAGCCTAGTGGGCTTCATAAAGTTTTATGGTTGGGATATTTTGAAGGAGATGAGAGGGATTTCGACTTGGGCTTGATTAGGAAGGTTTTAAGCTTGCTTAGGATTGTGCAAATGATTAGAATATGGATTAGGATGGTTTAGGATTAGCTTAGGGATAGGCAAGTGGATGGCATTTAATGAGGGTGGGTGAAGGAGGAGATATTTGTTAACTTTGGCTTGGGTTAGTAAGTCTTAATCCATGTTTAGAGAACGTGACAAGGTTAGGAGGGGATTAGGATTAGGTTTAAAGACATCTTCTAGAAGAGTCTAGACTTTAGATGAGGATAAAGACTTTCTAGAATAGTCTAGAACTTCCTAGGATGAGGATGAAGACTTTCTAGAAGAGTCTAGAACTTCTTAGGATGAGGATAAATTAGATTTTTAGGAAATAAATAAAGTTATATTTATTTCAAGGGTTTGGGTTGAGGAGATATTTATTAAAACTTCTTTAATAAACATAAGGATTAATATTTAATCTTAATTAAATATTTTGAGTTGGGATTAGGGGTAGGAAATGATGGGATTAGCCTTTAATCAAAATTAAAGAAGGATTAGAAGATTTTGGAAGAAGTTAGTGATCTTAAGGAAATTGGCCAAGTTTTGGGCAAAAAATAAATTTTTTATTTATTTTGGGTTTTTTGGTCAATTTATTAATTAAATAATTAATAAATAAGGAAATAATGTTTAAATAAGATTTAAACATTTTTGGGAGGGATTCCTTAATTAAATATTTTTAATTAAGATAAAGGGATTTAATGGCATAAAAATAAATTAATTAATTAATAAATGACGATGTCATCAGAAATTTTTCAAAAAATTAAAATACTTTATTTTCTAAAGGTTTTTAGGTGTCTACACTTTGAACCATTTAAAAATCAAGAAAGGTACCCATTCAACACCTTTTGAATTATGGTATGGATACTCACCCAATGTGAAATATTTTAAGGTATTTGGTGTAATAACCCAAAATTGGCTCATTGCCATGATAAACAATTCTAGTCTATTTTGATCAATTCTAGAGTACTATGTCACTAGGCAATTCTAGTTCTAATTTTTGCTACTTGACCTAAGTGTCAAATGCAAAAAATCCTAAATCTATATTAATCAGGATGTCTACTTAATTCCTAAGTATTAACTTGTATTAGTCACATTAAACCTATGTGATTGGGATTTAATTTAGTTTGAAGTGTCTATTCTTTAATTATATTAAATTATATCCTAAGACTAATGTACTAGGGAATTAATAATATTTAATTTAATAATTGTGCCCACTTTAATCAATTGAATTAGATTAGTCAATTAAATGGAGAAGGCATTTATGGGGTCATCTCTCATTTATTAAATTAAATAATATCTTCAAAATCCTCTCTTCAGTTCTAAAGTGGAAACTCTAAGTGAACTACTTCTTAAAATTGGAATCAATCTAGTTAACTTGCTCTTACACTTATGACAAGTTTGGTTAACTACTTATCACACTTAGATCTAAAATAGTTAACTTCACTTACACAAGGATGTTTCCATCTTAACTAAATCTTCTATCTAATCCTAACCATTCATCAAAGTTGATCTTGACCATTGACAAATTCTAGGAATTCTATTGAAGAGACTCCTAATTCCTCATTATAGGGGTTAAACTAAATTTGCATCAAATTTATATCAAATTGTGTACTCATTTGCTTACTATCATCATAACTTTTTTTTCCTTAGATTTAATATCATATAGTTTAATATGCACACATATAGTCTAATTTGTTTTATATGTTTTTAGATTACTTGCATCTTTCATATAAACTATTGCACATCATATAGATTTAATTGCATTCTAAAACCCTTCTTTCTAGAAAGGTTTGTTTGCATGTATCTTGATTCTAAGAGCATAAATAGGTAAAATCTTTGTAGATAGAAGGCAACAGGCCATATTGTCAGACCTCTTGGGTGAACTATCCTATGTTCATTCTAGGATGAATCCATAGGTAAGGACCACATTGAAGTATGTGTGAGTTTCAAAGGCCCACAAATCCACACATACATTTTTGGCACCCACCATGGGGCCAAGAAAATAGTTTTTTGGCCTCATTTATTTTAATTTTTTGTCATAAATTGGTATTATGTCTATACTATTCTATATAGTTTCTTGAATTCTCATGCAAGAAATTTCATTCTCGCATGAAGATTTGAAGGTCTCACCCAAATATCTACACTCTCTCCCACGAAAAAGTGTCTTATTGTGCAAGTCTTTGCACATCACATCATTTTCTCACATGAGTCAATGAAAGATCTCCCACGGTCCTGCATAAGATTTCATGCAAAATTTTGAAACAGCAAGGTTAATAATTTTATTTTTAAGTGGTTGTTCATTATCTTTTACTGACGTTTTTTTTCCCTAAAGAATTGCTATTCTATTTTTCTATTTTTCTATAGGTTAACGGTTGTTTGTAGGACATTTAATGATGATTCACCATTAAAACACACTAAATAATGTGTTTTCTTTCCTACTTTCTAAACATAGTCTAAGGGTGCAAGACAAAAGAATAGGGGATTATTCTCTTCACCACTTGGAGGTCATGACCAAGGGTGAATCAGAAACCTAGATGTTTTTGAAAGATGACATTCCAAAGAAGGAAAGAAAATTAGTGGTTCTTTGGTGCTAATCCTTTTCTATGATGAGATGATGGTTTCCTTTCAAGGGGATCAAAATCTTTAGGAAGGATGAATCTAGATTGATTGAGCTGAGTTGGTAATTAATATGTTCTACGTGTTTGGGTGAGAAACTAAGGTAGAGGAGTATGCTCTTTCCCCTTGAAGGAAATCAAAAGCTTTGACCCTTATGTTTGAATCACTAGTCCAAGTCAATCCTTTATAGGGCCTATCAAAGTGATCCAACCTCTGGGAACAACCCAAGTAAGCACACTCCTTTTTCTAGAGATTCCAACTCACTGTAATCAAGATGCTTTGTAGAGTGAAATACTCCAAAGATGGATTAATTTATTTCCCTTGATTCTTGATATCAGTTATCAAGGGGAAGCTCTATCTATTGCACTAGTTAGCACTAGCCCTAGTCTTGCTAAGCAAGTGTGTGCATTCTCAGATGCTGGTGTGGGCTTATAGTCTCAACTCTACTTGTAGAGCCACCAAGAATCAACATAAATGGAAAGCCAAGTAAAAACCTTTTAGTTAGAAGCTACTCAGTTCACCTCAGAGCTTAGTTGGATTGTATTTGACTACTACTTGCTTCTTGATTCCTATTGAAAAAACTTTGTCTTGTTTTGAAACCCAACATCACTTTTGCAAATTTGGAAATCAACCTTGTAATTTGTCTATTATCAGTCAAACAAACCTACAATCTATCTAAAAAATTCCAAAACTATTGAAAATCTCTTCAAAATCCAACTCTATTGTTAGTCTGGTGTTGAATTTTGTGCACAATTTTCCAACATTTAACATGATAAGTCACATCTTCATGTGAGCCTATCCAGATCCTCACGCAAAAACTTTCATAGATTCACATGAGATCTTGTTGTTGTCTTTTTCCAAACTAGTCATTTCTTTTCATGGCCTAGAGCAGATCCTTTTGTGAGTTTACTTTTCTATTTTGAGATTTTACAAACCCTAGTGTACTTTCTTGTGCACCTCATAAAAGATCTTCATGTGAGATTGTGCTAAAACTGTCAAATCAGCTTATTTGAGCAATTTGTGATTTGTGTCTAGTTTATTTCCTACATTGAGTTGTTCCTTATCTATTTGTAAATAGTCCCAAAGAGAGGCATCTTACTTAGCTAATGACTTCTAATCCATACTTTGACTAGTCTTGTCTTTTAGTTATCTTGTTATTGTCCTTCTATGTTCATCATACTTGGTGTCACGATAATCATAAACCTTGGCTATTCTAGCCATTACTCAAAAAACTCATACCTAAGTATATAACACTCTTATCTTACTTTTTTGAGAGTACTTTCTAGTGTGGTCCTTGTCTAAGCTTTTCCTTTTTGTCATTGTCTATGACTGTGGCAACTTGACTCATGTTTTAAAACTTGGCTATACTACTAGAAACATAGTGTATCAAAATGGCTAACAACAAATGCACTAAATCCAATGTTCCTAGTGAGGAAGAAGAGATACTTATTGCAAATATGAAGCAACAAACCCAATCAATGATTGCTCAAATTCAAAGACTGAAGGAAAAAGATGAAACATCATCGAACAAATTCTCCTTGAGAGAAAATTTCCCTTCCTCCTATGACAACCAAAAATCAAATTCTTATGATCATGAATCCAAGATATCTGAGAACACCTCACAAACACCCAAGAAATCTAGAAATATCTTTGAAGAAAAACCTTGGGAACCTAAACCAAAGAATGACTTCACCCCTTTGGGAAGATCTTATGAATCAACTTTGGAAGAATTTCAAAAGAAACTCATTGTGTTACCTAAGGTCTTTTTGGTAAGAGTTTCCTTTATGAGTAACTATTGTGCTTATCATAGACATAATTTACATAAAACTTCACATTGTAAGGAGCTAAAAAAAAAGATCCAAGATCTCTTTGACAATGACATAATTCAAAAATCTAAGCTCTCATCTACTATATATTATACTCTCAAGAAGGATCAAAATCATGAAACCAAGTCTAGTAATCGTTTAAATGTGACACTTATCTCTTGAAACATACAACCACCTTCTAAAGTGTCCAATCTTTCCAACACATATTCACCAAACAAAGAACTCGCTACTTCCCTTGTTGACTATGTGTACCCTAAAGGACTGCCTTTGAAAGAAACTCAAGCCAATAGATATTGGACTATAAGTCTTTTGAGTACCTTCACAGATCATACTTCTTCATGTCGTGTTATGCCTATAAAGTCTACTCTAAGTAATTTTCCTTCTAAACTTCAAGAGCCTATTATGTGGACTCTAGAAATAGATTTGAATATAGATTCAAATACTCCCTCATCCTCAGAATTGGTTTCATGTCAAGAGGACTACTTAAATTAATGATGAAGAAACAAGTATTGATCAAGACCAAGATTCCTTCATCCCCTTTCAAATCTTCCAAGATCTTGTCCCTCCATCTCAAGAGTCACATAGACCTCCATCTCCAATATCATGCACCTCTACTAAGCATGATCAAGATATTCCTTCCACCATCCCTAAGGAGATTATTAAAGACCAAGAGAAGGATACATTTCCTATGATACCTAAAATTCCTTTTGGAGAGAAAAGTGTTCCCTCATGCTCTTGTTCTACCTCGCTACATTCACTTCAAAAATATGCTCAAGATTTAAATACTCTTGTCAAAATTATTACTCCTATAACACTTACTCATAAATCTATTGATGTCATTGGTAATGTTTCTCACTCTAAAGATGTTGATATCCCTACTCATGGTTCATGCACATTTTATAAATCTATCCTTTGTCCTTATCCATCTAAGCTAAAACCTTCAAACCTTCCAACCATATTGGGACCTTATGTTACTCTATCTCTTACTTCCACTCTTAGCTCATTACATGTTCCTCCTACCCTACCCCAAGATCAACAAAGATACACATACTTGAACTATTCACATCTACCTTTCTATCTAAACCAGTCATATTGGCCTCATTCATCCACAACTCCCAAGTCCTTTGGAAGTAATTTGGATGATAAACTCAAACACAAGTACATGAATCCATCCTAAAAAGTTCACTATGTCTCCTCTAATTGACATGTGAATGTCAAGAAGGAAAATATGTAAAAGAGACCACAAAGGTCCACTATTCAAAAAGCTCAACCAAGGAAAGTGTGGGTTTTTAAATCTATTATTGAAGAAATGTGTTCCAAAGAATCTAATGAAAAATCAAAGCTATATGGATTCCCAAGTCTCTTTTCAAGGACTTGAATATTGAAAACAAATCAAAGTTTACATTTAAGCTTCTAAAGGCTTCCACTCCATCTTCTTCCCAACATCTTCCTAAAAAGGTTTCAAAATCTTCTACTCCATTCCTCTTCAAAATGGTTTTTCCACCTCATACATCTAAACCTCATACTATTTCATCCATATTTCCTCCATCATTCCACTACCCTTCAAGGTGTGTGTCAATGTTGATCTTGCCCACTTTTTCTTCTACACTTGCACATACCTTTCAATACCCTATCCACTCCACCTTCTATCCTCCACCTTTTATCCTTCCATCACATTTATCTCATCCATAGCCTAAAACCTTATCCTCCATATATCTTTTCTACTATCTCCATTCCATTACCTTATTAGCATCTTTGAGTGTTCCTTACTATGGACTTGGCTTATAATAACTTATATTTCTTATAGGAGTACTATTAAAATTGACAAAAGGCTTGAATTTTTTCCAAAAACTCTAAAAATCCAAAAAAAGAAAAAAAAGAAAAAAAAAGTGCCTTGGTGAAAACCTAGAAACTAGCACCTTGGTAGCAAAAGTAAAGAAAAATAAATCCATCCTATGGTGAAAACCACTTCTTGTGGCACCTTGGATATATACCATGATGAAAACCTAGTAAATAGGTGTCATAGGTAATTCTTCCATCCATGAAATCCTATCATGATCTTGCTTATCTATCAGATGTCTTCATTCCCAAAGTCATTCACTCATAACCTCCATAACAAACTTTTTTATCCTATTCAATTAACCCTTTGGTCTTGATCAACAAAAGAAAGAAGAAAACTTAGTTCTTAGCAATCTTTTGACATGGTCATTTGCTTGGATTACATACATGACACCCTTCATTATGCCATGAGCTTATATTGTTATACCTTTTTCCCTAGCTTGGGTAATCTTATGAAGACTTTCCTTGAAGGTAACATTCACCACTTGATACTCCATGCCTATCCATCTCCACTTATCCACCATCTTGGTACTTCATCTTATCCTGCACCTTGCTAGACACTAGAACAAAATCAAGGTAATGCTTCTTAAGAGCTAGTAATCTCTAGAAAAGTTCTAAATTTTGAAAATATCTAAAAAAATTTAAAAGTCCTAAAACAAATCTATTACCTTGGTGAAAACCTAGCAATAGGTGTCTTGGTAATAACAAAAGAAATAGAAAATTCTAAAAATTCTAAAAAAATTGTAAAATAAAAAAAAATACAAAAAAAGAGAAAAAAGAGGAAAATTGAAAAGCAAAAAAGTGCCATTGGTGAAAACCTAGAAACAAGCATCATTGTAGCAAAAAAAGAAAAAAAGAATTTTTTTCCAAGAAGGTGAAAACCTAGCAAACAGATGCCTCTTGTTCCTAATGCTCCATCTTGCAACACATCTTTTGGCTAGAAGTACAGTTGCTTTATTGCTTCTCCTAATTTATGCTCATGTATCCATGGGTTAAGTCTTGTCACAACTCAGGGGCATTCCACTTCAATGTCATAATAACCTTGTGTGATAGTTACCAGTGGTCCTCACTATGTTTGCCTACTATTTCCAATGTCACTCTCTTTCTGATTCTCCTCATAGAATCTCTTTTGTGATGATCACCAATCATTCTGGATATGTCTACCTACTATTGCTAGTGTCCCTCTTTTTCAAGATTCTCCTCCTAGAATCTCTTTTGTAATAGTCACCAATTGTTTCAAGCTATGTCCACCTATTGTTGCTTGAGTCACATTGTGAGATTCCTTTATGGAAGATCTCTCTTGCATCAGTCCCAAGTCATCCTGGCTATGTCTATCTACTGTCACTCAATCCTCTTAGTTTCTCCACCTCAAAGATTCCTCTTTGACCTTAGTCACCAACTAT
This sequence comes from Cupressus sempervirens, assembly GCA_028749045.1. NCBI lineage: Eukaryota > Viridiplantae > Streptophyta > Pinopsida > Cupressales > Cupressaceae > Cupressus > Cupressus sempervirens. The sequence goes on along the minus strand of CM053791.1, from coordinate 756,002,329 downwards.
TCTATTTGCATCTACCTATTGTTGTCACCCTACTAAAGAGATTTATTTCATTGATATTTTGGACATGGACACTTGACCAATCCCAAAAACATTGAACTCAAAATGATATACTTGTTTGGATATGCTAAGAATTTTCTTTGTTTGTTTGCTTCCACTTTCATAAGGTCTCCCTAAGAAACTCAATGATGTCATTTCTAACTAGAGAAGTAATGATTGGGGGCATGATCTTTTCTTTTCTTTCTATCTATAGTTTAGTTCTATTCAGTTGACATATTCTTGTAAGAGGGGTATCCACTATAAGAGCCTCCATCTTGTATTGGATGGCCAAGTGTACCTTGACTCCTTGTATATGAATACATCAATAACATTAGTTCTTCTCCTTATCTATTAGAGTCAAATCTTCATGCTACAGTAAATACTAATACTCATCCTATTATGTGAATGTATGGGTCACTATGAGTATATCTAGCACACTTCTGTCTCAAGTTACAAATGTAACAGTCATTGTAGATAGAATAAATACTAAGTACTTAGCATAAGATGGATCTCTTGTGTGTTTTGTGTGTCCATCATGCAAGCAACATTTTGGTCATCCTAACATTTATGTTGTGATGCTTATGTTAACTTGCTACATCAAAAGAGATGAATGTCCTGGTCATTCTAGTTTCTTCTACCTCAAATACTTACATTTCATCCTAACAAATCTATAACAATATGTCCTATTCATATTTTCATGATTGCAATATCAATGGGAATTGTAGGACATATAGGATTTTTTTCTATGCTCAGTGATGATAAATTGTTGAGGCTTGGTAACCAAACCTAGGGTTGCATTTAACATATTCTTGCATTGCATACTTCACTTGCATAAACACACAATTCAATTACAACTTTATTCCCATTCTTCATGATGGGGAATTGTGGATCTCTTCAAATGTATTAGGATTCTCCACAATTGCAAAAGTGTTTGGTTCTTTGGTTTGTATTCACGTGCTCCTAAAGGGGATACCTAACACTATCAAGCAAAAACATACAACACTTCATGAGATGTCAGTTCATTTCCATATGCATTACATCCATACACTCATGTCATTTACATTACATAATAAAATCACATCACATCAAACATGCATCCATTACATCACATTATGCATCTCATAATCATCATATAAATATCTCATGTACATCAAAGGAAAAGATAGATACTAACAATCATATGTACATAAAGAAACTAGGCTCCAAAATCTCATATATATATATATATATATATATATATATATATATATATATATATATATATATATATATATATATATATATATATATATATATATATATCTTGTAGAATGTGTCAGTACAAAAAATGAGCACTACTTGAGTACTATCAATAAAAAATGATACAAAATGGTGCTGTCACAACAATCAATACATAGCTAGAATCAAAACTTGGAGGCAAAATATCATGACTAACTATGGCCTACACCATCACCTCCTAGAGGAGGAGGAGGAGGAGGTAGCATATCTAGTCTGGTCGATGGCCATGCACCTCTAGAGTCTCATGCATACTATGAGAAGTAAGGCACCTGCTAAGCCTCATCGGGCACCACTATAGAGTATGCTAAAAAGTAATAGACTGCTTGGGCCATCTACAATCTAACCTAATCTTGCAACATCTTTGTCCTCTGCTTGGCTATCTATACCTGCTCCTATAGCCTCTAGATCTCATGATCGCACTCCATAATTCATGCATCCCTAACTGCCACCTATATCTATAGATTTCCCAACTATTGAGAGGCCTAGAAAATTCACTCTCTATAGTACTATAGTGCATCATGTGGTCTAGTAGTAGGCTACTCCTACATCTCCTTGTCTAGCATCTCAGGTACTTGCTCTGCGGGTGCCTACTCCTCCACCCTCAACCTCTATCATTGACCATAATCTCTTCCATTTCCTCTAGCACCTAGGTCTGACCCCATCTACCGTGGGGGAATATGGACCTATTACACCCTCTATCTCACTTGTGGTGGTGGACCCTATGGTTGCTGCTACTATGGTGGCTCCTACTACTATGCTTGCTACTATGGCACCTAATAGGGAACCTATGTTGCTATCTCTAGGGGATCTGTGAAGTGTGGGATAGGGTGGCTAATGAAATATGCTTGATATATCAACATCACCCTTGCATCTAATACCTCAGGGAGATAATCCCACTGTGCTACAACTAGGTTGTGCACATCAATCATGGATCACCCAAGATCTAATCTCGCTGGCCATCCTTGTGTCAGGTCCCAGGCTACTCTCGCATAGGAACAATACTCCTAAGATACATCCTATTGTTAGCCATACTATCTCCACACCCACATGATAGTAAACCTCTCAATAATCTATGTGGTCCTACTCATCAATGGCCATGAGTAGAACATCCAACTAAACTCTCTAAGACCATCATCCCAATCCTTGGTTTCTCTCCAAGGCTGCCATACAACAGAGACTAGGTCATCAACATGGGTCCTCCAATGATCTGTCTTACCTAGGACTACTTGGGTAATCTGCCCCTTGTACTTTCATATATAGGGCTCTAATGACTCGTGCACATCCTCAAAAATGGGCCTCATCACTAGTAGGTGCTCCCATGCCTAGATCTATAAAACATATACTCTGGTGGCCATGCTCTTTTGCTCATGATATACAATATCATGCATCTTATAGAACATGTGTGCCAACATGCATTGGCCCCATCCAAACCACTTAGGAGCATCAAGCATCTACTGTAGCATGATCCCCAATCTACACTCTAGCCTGTATTGTCCTCTGTTTGGCATTAGAAAGAAACTAATGAATATAGCCAAAATTGAAGCCAACCTATGTGTCTGGCTGTATGTATGGACAAGCTCATCCCAAGTGATGGCTCACCCTATTGCTAACTCTCTTTGAAAAATAACCCACAGTGCCTTCATCCCTGCTTAGGGCACTATATCATATACCACCCATGGTCCATGGAATGGTATGCAAAGAATCCTATAGATGTCCTCAGGGGTGATGGTCATCTCTCCCTGGGGTAGGTGGAAGGTGTTCATCTTTGAATGGAAATGCTCCACCAAAGCTATTAGCAAGCCATGATTCACCAGCACTACTAGAATTTGACATAGAGAGGTGAGACCCAATCTATCAATATGGGCCATGTCTATAGCATCAAGGCTCCATAATAGAGCTCCATATGGTGGATAATGTGACCTAAATGTGACATCATTGAAGACCTCCTGCAAATAGTCAGTACTTTCTCAGAAAGTTAAAACAATGATGAAATGAAAGCAAATTCAAAGCTAAACATCAAAAAAAGTAAGTTTTAATTCACACACTATGCTAGATTTTTTAGAAAGATGTATTTCCTCATGCGAGAATTTATTTCTTCATGTGAGATTGTGAATCTTCATGCAAGAAATCAAGTCCTCGCTTGAAGAAAGATGATCTCATGTGAGAGGCAACGGCAATATGAGTGAAGTTCACCCAAATTTCTATGCATCTCATGTGAGAAGTGGGTATCTCCTATGTGAGAATTCCCACTAGTGTGCACAAAGAAATACTAGGTTGGTGGATCTTTGCATGAGAAAGGATAGTCTCACACAAAAATTGATTGATGACCTCCTAAAACATGCTAAAAATGCACTAAAATGACCTCAAAATGTGTGAAAATAAAAGGACAGAGCAAGGTTATCGACCACTCACTAGAGGTCCATAGTATGTCGACTGACTGTGTCATTAGGAGCGCTTGAAATGATGAAATTGCATGGAGACTACCATCTTCTTCTAAAAGCTTCTATTCACTAAAGACAAAAGGCACAAATGATTTGAAAATAACCCCTTGGGCCTTTATATAGGATTTGACCTAATTTTTCAAAGTGCTCCAATTTGTGCAAAAATCACCCCCTTGGCTAATTTGACCATTCTAAATGCATTTTTGAGATCGAATTTGAAATTTGACACATCTAAGTAGCCCAAAAATGCATTTCAAATTTTTTGGACCAACATGATTGAATGCTTGTGTAGTCCAATGTTTTCTAATACTTTGTGATTCTTGGAATCTTTTTAGCTCAAAATTTCTTCAAATTTCATCACCAATCTTGAAAAAGTCAACTATGGTCAAATTTGGTCAACTTTTGGTCAAACATGGCCTTCAAGACCTTGAAATCATGCCGATTTGACTCCAAATTTTTTTCTAATTTTTTTGATCTCTACTACATTTTGTTGAATCTCATCTTTCTTCTATATCTCTCCACATACTACTTTATATCATATTTCTAGTGTGTCATCTTTCGATTTCACTCCTGAGGGGGTAGGATGATTACATCATTGAACTTGAATTTTAAATTAATCTAAATCTTCATTTCTTGGGGTATCTTGTTCCCATCCTATGTCCTTATCACTCAGGACATCTTATTCTCCTCTTTTTTGGCATCTTTGTCATCTATTGCATCTTATAAAGAGTCTTATGAAAAGTTATCAAGACAATCTAAACCATGACTCCTAAAGATCAAGCCTCATTCTAGGGATGGTTCTATGACTCATAATTCGATCTTATTATCTTTTATCAATCTCATGTATCTAGATGTTCTATTTGGACCCTTAAAGATTAAGCTTCGTTCTGGAGATAGTCTTTTAAATGCTTATCAAATCTCGGGTATCTAGATATTCTATCTAGATCCTTAAAGATTAAGCTCCATTCTGAAGATAATCTTTTAAATTCTTATCAAATTTCAAGTATCTAGATGTTCTATTTGGATCCTTAAAGATTAAGCTTCGTTCTAGAGATAGTCTTTTAAATGCTTATCAAATCTTGGGTATCTAGATGTTCTATATGGATCTTTAAAGATTAAGCTCTGTTCTAGAGATAGTCTTTTAAATGCTTATCAAATCTTGGGTATCTAGATGTTCTATCTCAATCCTTCAAGGTTAAACTTCATTTTGAAGGAAACCTTTAGAATGCTTATCAATTCAGGTATCTAGGTGCTATACTTGGATTCCTTAGGATTAAGCTCCATTCTAGAGATAATATTTAAGAGCTTATCAATTTGTCTTTGTATCATTAATTTCAAAACCAATCTCATTTCTTGATCCTTGCATCATGCTTTCTAATTTTCTTTGAATTGAACATGTTTCTTTCACATTCATTCAAAGAGGGGCAACATGTAATACCCCAAAATTGGCTCATTACCATGATCACCAATTCTAGTCTATTCTGATCAACTCTAAAGTCCTATGTCACTAGGCAATTCTAGTTCTAATTTTCACTACTTGACCTAAGTGTCAAATGTAGAAAATCCTAAATCTATATTAATTAGGACATCTACTTAATTCCTAAGTATTGACTTGTATTAGTCACATTAAACCTATGTGATTGGGATTTAATTTAGTCTGAAGTGTCTATACTTTAATTGAATTAAATTATATCCTAAGACTAATCTACTTGGAAATTAATAATATTTGATTTAATAATTTTGCCTACTTTAATTAATTGAATTAGATTATTTAATTAAATGGAAAAGGCTTTTATGAGGTCATGTCTCATTTATTAAATTAAATTATATCTTCAAAATCATCTCTTTAGTTCTAAAGTGGAAACTTTGAGTGAACTACTTCTTGAAATTGGAATCAATCTAGTTAACTTGCTCTCGCACTTATGACAAGTTTAGTTAACTACTTATCACACTCAGATCTAAAATAGTTAACTTCACCTACATAACGAAGTTTCCATCTTAACTAAATCTTATATCTAATCCTAACCATTCATCAAAGTTGATCCTAACCATTGACAGTCCAAGAATTCTATTTAAGAGACTTCTAATTCCTCATTTCAAGGGTTGAATTGAATTTGCATCAAATTTCTATCCAATTGTGCACTCATTTGCTTACTATCATCATAACTTTTTATTGCTTAGATTTAATATCACATAGTTTAATATGCACACATATAGTCTAATTTGTTTTATATGTTATTAGATTACTTTCATCTTTCATATAGACTAATTGCACATCATATAGATTTAATTACATTCTAAAATCTTTCATTCTAGAAAGGTCTGGTTGCCTGTATCTTGATTCTAAGAGCATAAATAGGAAAAATACTTCTAGATAGTAGGTAGTAGGTCGCATTGTCGTACCTCTTGGGTGAACTATCCTATGTTCATTCCAAGATGAATCCTTAGGTAAGGACCACATTGAGGTGTGTGTGAGGTTCAAAGGCCCACAAATCCATGCATACATTTGGAGGTAAGTGTCACATTTTTAAAGATTTCAAGAATGGTAAACTTGATTCAAAAAGTGAGAAAGGTATATTCTTAGGATATTCCATAAGTAAAGCTTATAAGTGTTCAAATACTAACACTAACAAAGATGTGGAATGTGCACATGTGAAATTTGATGATTATATAGAGATATATGAAAAAACTAGAAGAATAAAAATCATTTGTATACTTTTATGAAGGTATGCCTACTAAAGAAGATGCTACAAACCAACAACAAGTTTCAGTGACTGCTGAGTCATAGACTATGAATGTTGAGTTACATTCAGGAATTCAGCTATATTCAGATGTTGAGTTACAAAATGAAGTTGAAACACATTCTAACTAAGATTAGTATATGTGAAAGAGATGATGCATTACCTAACAAAGATGCACATAGTGACTCTGAAGCTACAAGACAAATTGAAGAAAATAGAGCTAAACCAAGATTATTCAAATATGTCAAAAGACATCATCCTACTACTCAAATCATTGAAGATAAAGATGCTAGATCAATGAAAAGAAATAGATTGAGAAATGATACATGTTTTTTAAGCATGAAGAAACCCAAATCAGTGAGAAATGCATTAGAAGATGTGGACTAGAGCAAAGCCATGGAAGAAGAGATTGAACAAATTGAGAAAAAACAAAACATGGACTTTAGTTCCTAGACTAGAAGACAAAAATGTGATTAGCACCAAATGGGTATTTAGAAACAAGCTAGAAAAAATAGTGGAGTCACAAGAAACAAAGCTAGATTAGTTTGCAAGGAATATGCAAAAGAGGAAAGAATTGACTATGGAGAGACATTTTTCCTTATTGCTAGATTGAAGGAGTAAGAACTCTACTTGCTTATTCTACATACAAAGATTTTAAAGTTTATCAAATGAAAGTTAATTCTACATTTTTGAGTGGCATATTAGAGGAAGAAGTTTGCATAGAATAGCTAGAAGGATTTTTTGATGTTCATAATAAGACCATGGTATGTAAATTGTACACAAAGCTCTATATGGTTTGAAACAAGCACCAAGAGCATGGTATGAGAGACTTCATAACTATCTTGTGAAGATTGGATTTGAAAGGATTGATGATAACAACAATCAGTACATGAAGACAAAGAAAGGAAAAGGTATTTTGTTATCTATAATTTTTGTTGATGATATCATATTTGGAGGTCAAGATGCTTTACGTAAGGATTTTGCAAATCAAATGAAGAAAGAATTTGAAATGTCTATGTTTGGAGAGATCAACTTTTTTGTGGGTGTGCAAGTATATCAAATAAAATATGGTATATACATCACTCAGTCAAAGTATGTCAAGGAAATACTAAAAAAATTTAGGTTGGAGGATTCCAAACCAATAAGTATACCTATGGTGGTAAGACACAAGCTATCAAAGAATGATGATTCAACTAAGGTGAATCAAACTTGTATAGGTCTATGATTGGAAAATTGCAATATGTAGTACATAACAAAACTAACATTGCATTATATATAGAGATGGTTGCAAGATTCTCTACTAATCCTAGGGAGAATCACTTGATAGTTGTAAAGGGAATAATGAGATATCTGAAAGGAATAGAGGAGTTTGGTCTATACTATAAGAAAAATGAGAAATTTGAATTAAGAGTCTACACTAATGCTGATTGGGTTGAAAACATCGATGACCAAAAGAGCACCAATGGAGGAGTATTTTTCTTAGGCAAAAGGTTGGTTAGATGGATTAGCAAGAAACAAAATTATACTTCACAATCTACTACTGAAGCTAACTATGTTGTTGCTACTATAAATTGTACAAACATTTTATGGATCAAACAGTTACTCAAAGGTATGAAAGAAGAGATCATAGAACCAATGACACTTTATTGTGATAATACAAGTTCCATAAATATATCAAAAGATCATGTGATGCACACAAAGACTAAGTACATTGCAATCAAGTATCATTACTTGAGAGAATTAGTTCAAGATAAAGAGGTGAAGATGGAATATGTTAACACTAAAGAGAAAATTGCTAATATCTTCACAAAAGTGTTACCTAAGGATTCTCATGAGTATCTAAGAGGTAAACTAGGGGTGATACCCTTATGAAAGGCTATTTAAGTAACAAGAGGAGTGCCTTGCATCAAACAAGTTGATATTCATATGTTATACATTGATGCAAAGGATCTTATTTTAGGAGATGCCTAAAGTAATCAAAGAGCTAAAACCTCAAGTTAGTCACAAGAAAGATAATAGAGGGAGAAACTATTAGAGTAAATAATTAATTTATTAATTATTTATTCTATTTACTTAAGCTTACTTAGGTAAATGCATTTCATTTATTAGTTGTAGCCTAGGAGTTTTTTATAAGTTGTTGACAATATGAGAATTTGTTCTCTCATAAATCATACTTATCCTCTCACCTTGTTCGAGGACTTTTGACCTCATGTGGATGTATGCTTAGTTCTCACACTTATCTCCTAGCATCTTCTAGCTTTTTCTAGGAGATTTGTTGAGGCCTTTATAAGTGGTATCTCCCTCATTGTATTTCATAACTCATATAATCAATATCACATTCCATTGTAAATACATATTTTCTTGTGTTTGCATATTTTCTCTCTCATGTCCATTTAGGGTTTTTCCCTTGCTCCACGCTCTTCCTTCCTTGGCTTCCCTTTGACAGGTTTTTGCATGTAGGTGATCTTGGGCATCTTTAGAGTTGAATTTCATCAACTCAAGCATGGTATCAGAGCCTCCCTACTACTGCTTGGTTGAAGGATTTTTGAAGCCATGATTTGAAGTCGCAAACCCTAGTTTGTTTGTCCATTTTTTCTTCAAATTAGGGGATCAACAAATTTTTGGAGCATATTGGGCCCAAACAGATGCTGCCATTAGATCCAAAAGGTTGTTTGTAATCAGGATTTATATAAAATTTGTCGATTTTGGAGACAGGGCTCTGGGAGGCAAAAAAATTTTAGTAGCAAGAGGTTCCGTACGACTATACGGACGATTTCAGTATCAAAAAAATAAAAATAAATAAATTTTAAGGGCAAACCACCGTTGCACTGCCTAGCGGCCATTGCAAGGTCGCTAATGCACCACTCCCTAGGCAACTCTCCCCAGTCTACTCTGTTGAGGCAGCTCTGTCTTTGGCAGCGCCCCTACTGATCTTAGCTCCGTTGGCTTCTTCAGCTTCTGTGCCACCTTCCTTGTAGGTTTTGCTACTTGTTTTGCTGCTCCACTAAACAATCTGCTCCAGCCACAAGGTTTTCTCCTCCACCCAGAGCTATTCCTGCCTATTTCTACTACCCGTGCACAGTGAGCACCAACGAGGACATCCACATCAAAATTTGCAACCCTGTCAGCACCTCTTAGGGTGTGACACATGGTAGGTCTACCATGTGGCACTTTTCCATGTGGCCCCTGCCACATCATCTGCTTTGCCATGTGGTTGCCACATGGCATTCCACATGGCATTTTTTTTGCTGTGATGGCCATTAAGACATCAATTTTAATGCCATGTAATGCTGATGTCAGCATGATGTCAATGCTACATCATCCTTCTTGCACCTCTCCTAGGTCCTTTGTGACCTACTTGTATTTTTTGGCCATAACTTGAGCATACAGAGGTATTTTTTTTATCCGAAAGAAGTGCCAAAAAGCTAGTTCCAAGGCGAAGACATTGGTGCAGGTATTTTTAGGTTTTGATGAATTTTTATTACCCATTTTTTTAGTCAAATTTTAAAGTCTCACTTTTTACTTTGGCAAGCTTATCTTTTCCATGCCATGTCAATTTTTTTGAAAACTTTATATTTTTGAAAAGCTAGTTTTGTCACCTTCTTAGAAATATAGTCCTTTTTCTTAGATTTTGACCCATGCTCTTTCTATCATATTTTTGGCATTTTTGCTATATGGTGGATATCTTGAGTGTTTTAGGCCATAGGATCATTTTCCTAGCATGGTTTCTTTTGTGTCAAATTTTTTTCCTATTCTGATAATTGTAGACATCATTTCTAAGCACTTTTGTATATACACTAAGATAAAGTATCACTTTTGCATTTTAGGTTCATGAGCGTTGTTTTTGAGTCAGTTGTACATGCACTATTTTTATAAAGCACCATGGGGGGGGTAGTTGTTTTTTTTTTTAGACATTCTCCCTTTGTCAAGTGAGTGTCCCTTCCATGACATTAGCCCCATGTAGCATCAATTTGATCGTGTCTTTATAGGTGTATGTACCTCTTCCTCTCTCATCATTCTTAGTTTGTCTACAAAAGACTTTGGCTAACCTTTTCAATTGCTTGTCATCTCACCCCGTATGCATTAAGGAGGGGTTATTATATTGTTCTAATTATTTTGTGGTTTGATGGTTCATTAGTGTGAGCTATGTATTTAGTGGTTGATCTTATATACAAGGCGATTGTAGTGGCTGGCTACCTATGCATTTCGGTGAGATGGATCATCTACCATATAGAAATGCTCGGTTCGTGCCTTCTTCTTCCTTGGAGCTTCTTTAGATCAGAAATTTTTTTTTTTATGGTAGATTTGCTCCTTCTTCATGCTTCATTGGTGCCCTTCATGATCACTCCTTGTTCTTATTTTAGGGGACATTCCCCTAGTTGGAGGCTTCTTCTGTTCTTCACTAGGTTTTTACCTCTTTTGGGGGGAGGGTTTTTCCCATGTGGTTTTCTCTCTTTCCCCATTTTTAGAGGTTGCATTTCTTTGCATTTGTACATGGGTACCTAACATGGCCTTGTTGCCAGGACCCATTTTTGCATTTCTTAGTTTTGTGAGCTTAAAGAATTTCCCTAAGTTGCACTTAAGGGCAGGTGTTAGAGTAAATAATTAATTTATTAATTATTTATTCTATTTAATTAAGCTTACTTAGGTAAATTCATTTCATTTATTAGTTGTAACCTAGGAGTTTGTTATGAGTTGTTGAAAATACAAGAGTTTGTTCTCTCCTAAGTCATACTTTTCCTCTCACCTTGTTCGAGGACTTTCCACCTCATGTGGATGTATGCTTAGTTGTCATACTTATCTCCTAGTGTCTTCTGGATTGTTCTACAAGATTCTTTGAGGCCTTTATAAGTGGTCTCTCCCTCATTGTATTTCACAACTCATATAATCAATATCACATTCCATTGTAAATACATATTTTCTTGTGTTTGCATATTTTCTCTCTCATGTTTGTTTAGGGTTTTTCCCTTGCTCCACTTTCTTCCTTCCTTGGCTTCCCTTTGATAGGTTTTCACATGTAGGTGATCTTGGGTGTCTTTGGAGTTGGATTTCATCAACTCCAACAGAAACTAAAGAAGCTTATATTTGCATGTTAAAATGATAGGTTTTTGGCATAAGGCTTTAGTGTTGTTGTCAAAGAGGGAGAAATTTACTGATCTTAGAGGGAGATAATTGCTGAAGCAGACAATTTTTGATCAAGAGAACAAAGAGGGAGAAATCCTAACATCTTCCTTGTAAGAGGGAGAGATTGTAAGAAACTTAGAGGAAGTCATAAGTATGACAGAAAAGAGTAGTTTAACCTATTCAAAAGATGGATTTTGCTAATAAAAGGAGAGATTTCAATACAAGAAATAATTTTCTTTTTGGTATTTTTTTTGTCTTAATAGTTTAACATACTTAGTTTGGTTGAACAAGGTGTTTTCCATTTGGTTGATCAGTTTGGTTTGCCATCAATGCCAAATAGAGAGATTATTAAGAACAGATTTAAAATAGTAAAAGAGGGAGATTGTTGAGAACATACAAGTATGATCACTATATGTTTCAATCATCATTTTTTCACTAATGTCAAACTTACTATTTGCTAGTAAGACAACTAATTATATGATTTAAGTACTATCACTTATTTTATTGATGAATAGGATTTGATCAAAAGATGTAACAATAAAACCTAGAGGAAAGTTTGAGTTATGCTAATGTAAAGAAGTACTAGAATCAATTAAGATAGTGATAACATGATGTATTGATAATCTACTTAAGGTTACAAAGGTTGGTTATACTAAGAAGATTCAGAACAACAAGTTACACAAAGTTTATTTTCAAAGATTGATCAAGTGCATAGTAGGTGCCAAGCAAAGACAGTGCAAGCCAAGCAAAAAATTAGTTGGAGCCCAGTAAATGCTTATTCTAGTGTATGTTGAGTGCAATACCCCAAAATTGGCACATTGCCATGTAAAAAAATTCTAGTCTATTTTTATGAACCCTAAGTCCTATTTTACTAGGAAATTCTTATTCTAGTTATCATTACTTGACCTAATTGTCAAATTAAAAAAATTCTAAGCTGCATTAATCACATTCTCTATTTAATTCCTAAGTATTGACTCAAATTAGCTACATTAAACCTATTGATTAGATTTAATTTAATTTAAAGTGTTCATACTTTGGTTAAATTAAATTACTTCTCAACACTAATGTGCAAGGGAATTAAACATATTTAATTTAATGAGATGATGTCTTTATTTCAATTATTTGGTTTAATTACTCAATTAATTAGAAATATACATTTATGAAGACATATCTCATTTTATTAAATTAAATAATCTCCCAAATTTTATATTCAGTTCAAGAATGGGAATTCTAAGTGATCCATCTCTCGAATTGGAATCGACCTAATCAACTTATTCTCACACTCAAGTGAATTTTAGTTAACTCTTCATTATACTTAGGATATGAGTTAGTTAACCTCACCTACAATAGGAATCTTCCATCCTAACTGAATCTCATCTTCAATCTTGGCCAACCATTCCAATTGATCTTGATTGTTGGTTGATTTCAAGAATTCTATTTAAGGGGCTTATAATTTCTTATTATGGAATGGGAATTGAATTGCATTGAATTACTATAGAAATAGATACACAATTTCTTAATACTTTCATAGCTTTCATAATTACTTAGCATTAATATCATCTAGATTAAAATGCACTCATATAGTTTAATTTTCTTTTCCTATTATTAGATTAGAATTGCATTTTATCTAGATTAATTACACTATCATAGAGCTACATAAATCCTTTGTACTAAAAGGTCTAGTTGCCCACTTCTTGGATGAAGAGGAAAGGAAAAATCCTTCTAGTTAGAAGGCAATTGGTCACTCTATTGAATTACTAAGATGAACAATTTAGTGCTCATTCTAGGATGATATTTTAGATAATGACCATGTTGAAGTGTGTGTGAGAATTTGAGGCTCACAATTCACATATACATTTTTGGTACCCACCGTGGGGTCGAGAAATCTATTTTTCTAGCCTCATCTGCTCTGGTTTTTGTTCTTTTAATGGTCCTATTACATTCATCTCGACAAATTTCCAAATTTTTGTGCAAAGATTTGAAGATTTCACCCGTTTCATTGCACTTCATTTCATGAAAAAGTGCATAATTGTGTGGTTTCTTGCGCAGTGCACAACATTTTCTTGCACAGACCTGTGCAGGATTTTGTGCAAAATTTTGCGACAACATGCAAAATATAGTTTTCTAGAATTCAATTTATAATTATGCTTGACTAAAAAAATTTCTTCAAAGTATTTTATTTCAATTTTTTGGTTTTATATAGTATAATAATGGTTTGTAAGATGCTTGATGAAGACATCTTTATCAAAACAACTTGAAACATGTATTGTCTATGTGATTGTAGGATGATTGCCAAAGGAATTCATGTTGAAGACCAATTTTAAACCCACTTAAAATTTCATGTCTATCTTTTTCTTTTCACACATATTATAATTAGGGCTTGTGAACTTTTTAGGGTGCAAGATAGGGGAATAGGGGAGTATGCTCTTTACCAATTGGAAGTCATGCTCAATGGTAAATTAGAAACCTAGAAGCCTCTGAAAGATGACATCTGAGGGAAGCAAGCAAGTTAGTGGTTCTCTAGTATGATTCCTCTTCTATGAAGGGATGATGATTTCCTTTTAGGTAATCAAAAATCTTGAGAAAGGACAAGTCTAGATCGATTAAGCTAACTTGGTGATTAACATGTCTTGCATGTTTGGGTGAGGTGATGAGGCGAAGGAATATGCTCTTTCCCCTTGAGGGAAATTAGAAACTCAGACCCTTAGATCTAAGCCACTAGACTAACTCAACCCTTAGAGGGCCTACCAAAGTGATCCAACCTTCAAGAACAACTCAAGTGAGCACACTCCTTTCACTGAAGATTCCAACTCACTATAATAAAGAAGCTTTACAAAGTGAAAGATTTCAAAGCCATGTTAATTTTTTCCTCTTGATTTCTGATGTTGCATATCAAGAGGAGGCTCTTTCTATTGCATTGGTCAGTTTCAACCCCAGTCTTGCTATTCAAGTGTGTGTACTCTTATATGATGGTGTGGGCTACTAGTCTTAACTTCTCTTGTGAGCCACTAAGGATTATTATGAATGGAAGTCAAGTAAAAACTTCTTAGTTAGTTGCAAGGTGGAAGTCTCTTGTATAACTCACCATAGGTATAACTCACCATAGGTATGTGTCTAGGCATTGGAAGGTGGTATACGTACTTAAACCCTACCACAAGGGTGTTCATTTAGTGTATAGTTATTTAGCCCTTAGAATACACCAAAAACATAGGCACACTCTAGTTGGGTGACATGACAATGTGAGGTGAATGCATGCACATAAGTTGTGGGACAAAGGTTTTTCTTCCTCTACCATTTATGGTTATAGGGATAAAGTGTGTTTTTTATTGAGTTTTAAACTTGTCCAAACCTATGAAAATAAACTGAAAGTCAAGACTCCCATGTCCCTCTTAGTTGTTTTGTCCTTAGATTATTTTTGACTACTGATATCTTCACGTGTCTTTCTAAAAAATAATTGTCTTGTTCAAAACCAAAATGTTGTTCAAAAACTTGAAAACCATATTTCTATCTATCTAAAATCTATTGAAAAAAAAAACAATCTATCTAGAACAGTCTAAAACTTGTAAAATATCTCATAATCTAGTCTGTTTTGTCAATCTAGTCTCTATTTTCACGCCTAGTTTGGAAAAACTTTGCATGAGTACCTTTTTGACCAGCACTTCTTTGTGTGGCACTATCCAAGTTATCACATGGTCTTGTGTAAATATACAAGTGAGATCCTACAAACTTTGTCCTTTTTATGAGAATCCTATTTTCTTATTAGTCTAGCACATCCTCGTACAACCTTGTATAAACGTGAGAAACCTGGTCCAAAATTATTGTTCTAAGTCTTCACCTACTTTATTGCACTTTCTCACATGGTTCTCTAAGAATCTTCATGCAGGATCTTGTCTCAAAATTGTCAAATTTTTTTGTTAGAGCTATCTGTGCTCTAAGTTTGGTTTATTACTTGCAACATTTTACCTCTTTTTTATCTTTGAATAGTTTCAAACAATATCATCTTGCTTAGCTAATGACTTGTGACCTAGACTCAACCCAATCTCATTTCTCATTTATCTTGTTCTTGTCCTTTAGTGCTTATCATACTCAGTGTCATGAGAGTCATAATATTTTTCTATTCTAGCCATTACTCAGATGACTCATACCTTAGTATACAACACTCTTGTCTTGCCTTTTTTGAGACTACATTCTAGTGTGGTCCTTGTCTAGGTTTTTGCTTCTTGTCCTTGTTTATGATTGTGACAACAAGAAGTGGAATTTTTTTTTATCCCCTAAGACTTAGATGAGGTAGAGCTAGGGGTCATAATCATGATAGGGGTCATTTTCTAGTTCATACACAGTCTATGTCCAATTCATCTATTGAGGAGTCTTCATGATCTCCTTCACCTATCAGATCACCTAGTGTTCAGAGAACATTCTTTATAAACTTACAACAAGCTAGGAACCCCTTATATCAAAAGGATACCAAAACTAGAAAAGATCATACATCTCTAAACAACACAACAAAATTCTTATTAAGAGGACCTTTCTAACCAAAACATACTGAAACTATTCACATTCCTAGAATGGCTAACCAAGGACGTAAATAGGGAGAATGTAGTAGAGACCAAGATCAAAATAGAAATGAAAAACATAAGGAACCTCTTCTTACTAATGAGAATGAAAAAGAGGTAGAAATACTCCCTAAACACATCAAAACATGTCCTAAGGAAAAAAATTTCTAGAAAGTCATAGAAATCCTACTTAATAAAAAAAAGAGAAATATTTTCTCAAACTTGTCCAAGAGGAAGCTAAGCTACCTCATCACTTTAACATTAAAACTATCATTACACCTGAAGGGGAAACTAAAACATCCAAATTGCAAAATAGTTGAAGATCATGCAAGACCAACTAGCTCAAATGATGTGTGATAATGACAAACCTGCAAAAGCATACACCTTAAACACTCTTTGTCCATTCCCATTTGATAAGAGTATAGACATGCCTCCTTTTCCAAGAGGAGTCAAGTTACCTAATTATGATAAATACTTTGGAACTATAGATCCCCAAGATCATATATGGGAATTCAAAGCCTTGTCTATGGAATTTATTCATAATAATCTTAGAATTCTTTTAGAATAACTGGGGGGGGTATGTCCAATACAACTTTTTCTTCTAATCCTTAATGGCACATAACTAAAATTATTATGCATGAAATTAAACATTAAATAACCATGAAAGAAAACATGCATCACACCATTACACTAAGAATTTTGATGACCCAGAAACCCTCTAGGAACAAGAAGGTAAAACTGGGGTGGGGATGATACCCACATAATAACTGCGCAATTGATTTCAACTAGTTTTGATGGTTTGCCCTGTTAAAGGCCTGACCTATTAAAGGCTACAACACACTATTAAATGTGACCCTCTTAAATGATTTCTACACCCTATTAGGAGTGTTCCTTGTTAGAGGACTTAAGAAAATTCAACATAGAATGTCACCCTGTTAAAGGATTTACATAGAGTTGTTAGGCCCACCCAAGTCCATGGGATTTACAGTCACCTTCTCAAAAGAATCTTTCATCCCTCTCTAAGGATCTCCTATCCTCCTCCTAAGGATCTCTTATCCTTCTCCTAAGGATCTCTTTATCCTTCTCCTGGGGATCTCTTTATCCTTTCTTGAGGCTTATCCACCTAGCTATTAAGCTAATCTATCAAAGTAGGATTTCAATATCTAATACAATGGTAAGAGAGTATTAGAAGGGATTTGACCTGATATAGTTTGCAACTTCAACCTTGAAGATTTCATATCACTCTTCAGTCCTTTTCTTTGCTTGGCTTTCCTCCCTTGCAGTGCTGACAGCTTGTTCACCCTTCAAGATCTATCTCCTTGAGTTCTTCAACTCATTATGCCGATGCAGTCCATGGTTATTTGATCAACTTAGAGTCTTGATGCTCTATTCTTACTCCTCTTGGCTTCTTCACACAACCACACTTTATGACCAACTCCCTCTCACACATGTGCATTTTATCTCTGACATGTAACTCCTTATAAAGAAGTTCTATTCTTCATTTCTCGCTCAAATCATAATTTGATCTAGAGAAAATGGTATTGTTTTCCCTCCAAATTGTGTCTTCTAGAAACTTCATGATAAGTTCACCAGCCTTCACCCTGAATTGGTTTGCATGGTTTACATAGAATTCTGTGACATCTACTCATCATCCTTATCATCTACTAATTCACAAAATTTGATGTAACAAACTTATCATCACTGATGTGGTGAATCTTTGACTTAACAAATAATGTAGCAACTCGACATCATTGGATTACTGATGCTCGGCTCATTTTGTGTTACTCAGATTCTATTGCTATTTTATTGGTGCTTGGCACCTATAGCATTTCTGCTTTGCTCAGCACTTGAAGACTTGGCACTTGTTCTTCACTCAGCACCTAATGATCACTCGGCACCTGTTGGATTGCTCGACATACACTAAAGTTGAACTTGCTCAGCTTCAACTAAGAATTTGTTCACCTCTAACTTGCTTGCTCGACTCTCTCCAATGAACGTAGTTAGGCTTTGCAAATGACTTAGTTAAACCTTACATCTTTGTTGTGTATTAGTGTGTCCATCCTCTTAGAGTATGTCATCAATACACTATTTCATTAATGGCTTAGCTGATCCTTATACTTCATTACAAAATCATAACTTCAACCTTTCTCTAGGTACTCTAGTTACATCTTATTGATTGCCACCTCCTTGTCAATCAATCAATTGATAGTATTTGGATCACTTAAGCAATTATCATTTCTACAAGTAGCAAGTTTGACATCAATGACAAAACAATGATTGAAAACATTCTTTACCAGTTTCATTATTCTTTATTCAAGATCTTTTCAATCATTTCCAACAATATCCCTCTTTGGCATTGATGGCAAACCAAACTGTTCAATTGTTCTTCTTTTTCCTCTTGACTATTTCATCCTTACTCTATATTCATGATCCTTCATAGCTGCTTGTTGATTCTTATCTCTTCTAAATCTCCTTCTATCATCTCTTCCTTTCATACATATACATCTCCCTCTTACCTTTCTTTGATCAGTTTCTCATATCTCTCTCTTTGACATAAATGCCAAAGATGTAGCATCTTCAACATGCTAAATATAAGCTTTGTATCTCATGTTTTCTCCCTCTATCACCATTCTTGTGATTGATCTGGAGTTTGTGTGCCTGTTGTCATCCTGTGCGTCATTCTTCTGATATTTCAATGATCTACTCCTACTGATGAAAGGCAACTTCTTTGTTGCTTTAGATTGATTGAGTTAGGGGCATTACCCACAACTTGCCTCTAAGATATTCATAAGCATCCTTGGGCAATGGTTTGGTGAAGATATCTATAGTTTGTTCCTTTGTGTGAGTGTACTCCATCTTCACTTGTTTGTCTTCCACCAATTCTCTAACATAGTGATACTCGATTGCAATATGCTTGGTTTTTTCATGCATTACTAGATTCTTGGATATGTTTATAGCACTTGTATTATCACAATACAATATCACAGGTTTGATTACCTTTTCTTTCATTCCTTTCAATAGATGTTTAAGCCGCACAATGTTTGTGCAATTGACTACTGCTACCACATATTTTGCTTCTGCAGTGGACTGAAATGTGCATGTTTGTTTCTTGCTAGTCCAAGTAACTAGCCTTTTACCTAAGAATAAGGCTCCTCCACTTTTTTTTTCCTGTCATCAATATTTCCTCCTCAATCTGCATCTGTGTATGCATTGAGCTCAAACTTCTCATTCTTTTTGTAGTATAGGCCAAAATCATTAGTTCCTTTGAGATACCTCAGTATCCTTTTTACTTCCATTAGATGATTTTCTCTAGGATTAGCAGAGAATCTAGCCACTATTCCAACTGCTAATGCTATGTCTGGTCTACTATGTACAACATATTGTAGTTTTTCAATCATGGATCTGTACATTGTTTGATTGACTTCAGTTGATTCACCATTTTTTGATAGCTTATGTCATGTTGCCATTGGTGTGCTGACAGGTTTGGAGTCTTCTAATCCAAACACTTTAAGTATCTCTTTGATGTACTTTGATTGTGTCACAAATATACCATGTTTTAGTTGACGTACTTGCAATCCAAAAAATAACTTGATTTCTCCAAACATTGACATCTCAAACTCATGTTTCATTTTGTCAGCAAAAATTTTGCAAAGTACTACCTTTCCTCCAAAAAATATGTCATCCACAAAGATTTTAGATACAAAAATATTCTTACCTTCTTCTGATTTGATGTACATGTTGCTGTTATCATCAATTCTTTCAAATCCTATTTGCACTAGATACTTGTGAAGTCTCTCATACCATGCTCTAGGGGCTTGCTTTAATCCATATAGAGCCTTGTGTAATTTGCATACCTTATTTTTGTTCTTTTCATCAACAAAACCTTCTGGTTGCTCTATGTAGACTTCTTCTTCAAGTATACCATTTAGAAATGTAGACTTTGCATCCATCTGATAGACTTTAAATCCTTTGAAGGCTACATATTCCAGTAAGGTCCTTACTCCTTCCATTCTTTCAACTAGAGAAAAAGTTTCTCCATAGTCTAGTACTTCTTCTTGTGCATACCCTTTACAGACTAGTCTTGCCTTGTTCCTTGTGATTTCACCATTCTCATCTAACTTGCTTCTAAACACCCATTTGGTTCCAATTACATTCTTGTTAGTTGGTCTTGAGACTAAGGTCCATGTCTTGTTCTTCTCAATTTGTTCTATTTCTTCTTTCATAGCATTGTACCAGTCATCATTTATTATGAATTCACTTACTATTCTTGGTTCCATTTTGCTGAGTGGGCATGTCTCACCTCTGAGTCTATTCCTTGTCATTGGTCCTACCTCTTTGTTTCCAATAATTTGATCTGCAAGATGATTTCTTCTTACATACTTTGCCAATACTGGTTCTTTCCTTGTTTGCATATTGTCTCTTTCAGAATTTGAATCTTCATGTATATTTTCATCAGATATTTTTTCATTTCCTTCATGTTGATAGTTCTCTAAATTTTAATGAACATTCTCTGCATTCTATAGCTCGGCTTTTGAATGTGTCTATTGCTCGACATTCACTATCTATGATTTGGCAAATACTAGATTTTATTGTTGATTGTCATTCTGAGTTGCAACTTCACCATTATTATGTATACCTTCATAAAAGTATACAAAGGTCTTTTATTCTTCTGGTTTCTTGGTGTCCTCAACACTTTGAACTTCTACAAGCTCATCCAACTTCACATTTGTGCTTTCTACTACTTTGTTAGTGTTAACATTCAAGCACTTATAAGCTTTGCTTCTAGTAGAATAACCAAGAAATGTGTCTTCCTCACTCTTTGCATCAAATTTTCCATTTCTAGACTCTTTATATATATAGCATTTCCATCCAAATAATTTGAAATGTTTTACATTAGGAGAATGCCTATACCATAATTCAAAAGGTGTTGCATTTGTGCCTTTCTTAACTTGAACTCTATTGAGTGTGTAGACTGTAGTACTTACAGCTTCTCTCTGGTACTTCAGTGCAACATTTTTCTCCATCATTAAGGTCCAGGCATAGTAAATAACTGATCTATTCCTTCTCTCTGCTATACCATTTTGAGGTGGAGTCCTAGGTGCTGATGTCTACCTTTTGATTCCTCTTTCATTATAGAATTCTTCAAATTATATTGATGTGAATTCACCTCCTCTATCAGATCTGAGACATTTTAGACTCTTCCTAGTCTCTTTCTCAACTCTAGCCAAGTACCATTGAACATTTGGAATGCATCTAATTTTTGTTTCAGGAACATGACTATCATCATCCTTGAATGGTCATCTACAAATAACATTATGTATCTGTCAACTTTGTAGCTTTGTACTTCAATAGGACCACACAAGTTAGTATGAACTAGCTTTAATACTTCATTAGAAGTATAGGTCTTTCTTTTGAAAGTTGACTTGGTCATCTTTCCTAGTTGGCATTGTTTGCACATGGTGTTATCAGGCTTCTTCAATTTTCGTAGTGTATGCACCCTAAAATGGTGACCTAGACTATGGGCCCCCATTATTCAATTTATCAATTTATCAAATTTCCAAAATCAATGGTTTGCAATATTTTATTAAATCAATTTAAATCAATTTCCTTGATCAAATTCAATTATTCTATTTTTCTAAAGTTGATCATTTTATCCTAAGTCTTATTTAATTAAAAGAAAATCTCTTGTTTAATTAAATAAAATAAGTCTCCATTTAATTAAAAGAAAACCTCTATTTTAATTAAATAATTCATCCACATTTAATTAATTAAGAGAAAAAAAACTCTTTTAATTTAATTAAATATCTCCTATTTAATTAAAAGAACTTGCTCCCTTTTAATTAAATGAAAATCCCACTTAAATATCTTTTTTTGATGAAAAAGAAAATAAAATAAATTCTTTTATTTAATTTCTCTACACTTAAATGCACATATTTCTAAGTGGGACTTATCTTTCCACTTTCTCCTCAACCACTCCTCTTTTCTCATTGGTGGATCCTTATTTCACATGAATCATTATTTCTCCACCCTTGATTAAATCTTTTTCCTCTTAATCTAGATCGTCCAATCTTCTTTATAAGGGAGAGCTCTCTCCTTATTTTGGAGACCCATGATTATGCTATTGTTATGTTGTAGGATTGGAGAGAAAATTTTGAAGAAGGAGTTTTGAATGCTAAAGCTTTTGTGGAGAACTTCTATCTTCTTTTCTCATTCTCTCTTGCACCCATGGCTTTCATCATGGGCTTTATCATTGCATTTGCATATTAGTTTAGAGTCATATTTGCTTTCATAGATTAGATCTTGCTTTGTTTTGCATTGTTATCATTTAGATTAGCTTGCATCTTCATTTTCATAAATATTTGATGATCATGGAGACTAGCACTCTTTCTTTTCCTCATTGAATCTCTCATCTCATGGTGTACTTGCACGGGCATGAACTAGGTCAAACTGAGGGCTTCCATTGCAAACCCTTGCACTCCATGAATAGAGAGCTATGAGTCACCATTTGAGACCTCACTTTTGATAAATCTTGGATATAATGACCCATAGTAGTGTGCCCATATTTTAGGCATACATTTTTGGCGCTCACCATGGGGCAACCCACCTTTGCTTGCTGGTTTTTGTGCAGATCTATTTGTAGACTCAAAGAAACCCTAGATTTGAAATATTTAATCATATATTTCAAAAAACTAGGTATTTTGATCTGAAATTTTTTTTGCAGGGTGGTGATATATCCAAAAATCTTTGGTCCAATTTTCAGATTTTTTCAAAACATTTTTTATTTTTTATAATTTTTCCTTGATTTTTCATTAAAAAAAATTTTTTGGGAGTAAATCAGAACATTTTTTGGAAAAATTTATAGTTTCAGAAAGCTATCTAAATTTTAAATAGAGTTGGTTCTTTGTGTTTTTATTTTAGAGGTCATATTAGGGGTCAATAATTCAATTTATAAAAACTAGTCTATTTTGATAAAAATGACTCCCTAGGGCACAAATTAAAAGATCTTTTCAAAATTATTGCATTTTTGGAAAGCCCTCTAATTTTTGATAGGGGTTATTTTTCTGTATTTTGAGTTTTGGATCCGAATTCATATCATGTAGATCCAATCTTTATGACTAGGTCAAAAATCAATTGAAAAAAAAAGCATTTAATGAATCGCTTGCATTTAATTTTTACAATAAATCAATGCATGATGTAAGCTTTCATTTGGGTTACTGATTATTATTAGTCGTAAAATTTAGATTTTAAGAGCTAACCCTAGTTTTGCATGAGTTGGACATATATTGCATATCTTGTGTTTGCTTGTTTTGTTTGTGGCTTTGTTCATTACGAGCAAGCGTTCAAGCGTAAAAAAAAAGTACAACAAAGAAAAGATTCATTGCAAGGATTATCAAGTATTTTTTTTTATCTCTAAAATATTTGGATTTGGAACTAAAATGAACATCTCATATGTTTGGCTTGAGTATTTTTACATGCTTTCATAGATTCACACTTCAATTGGAGCTTTAAAATTGAATCTAGATTTTCTTTCACGCATTTGTGTTTCATATAGTAATTAGTCCCTATGAACACTATTTGGGAGTTCTTGAGAGACTAAACTTCATTTTCTTGCTTTACATGTGAAGCTCCTCTTGATGACAGATCCTCTTATAGGTAGGGATGGATATTTATTATTATCTTACTATTCGGATTGGATTTGTCCTCAACATCCATTAGTCTTCTCTCTTTTGAGATTGGTGGTGTTTACTAATTTCAAATTAGCATGTCAAAAAATCTTGTTTGCTATGTTTGGGTAAGGTGAAGAGGCTAGAGGAGTATGCTCTTTTCCCTTTTGAGCACATCAGAAACTTGGAACCCTTGAATCCAAACTAAGTCCCCATGTGGTACAACTTTGTGAGTCTACCTTGATTAGAGAGGGTTAAACCAAAGTGGACATTTCCTTTATTGGGTCAACCATGTTGATGGTACCTCAAGAAATAATCATCATTTTTGACATGGTAGTAGCAACTAATAAATAAATGTTCTTGTGGGGGAAATCCTCACAGGTGTAGTCTTTTGTTGGGCTGTCAGATCTCCTCAGTATCTCCGATTGATTAAATTCTTGAAATATGTCAAAACCCTAGTGCACTGAGATTGGATTTCACCCACTCTAGATTGCAGAAGCTACAGAGTTGAACATGACTAAGAACCATAGTGCTACCAAATTTTCTTTTCTAGGACTATGTGCATGATTGAAAAACATTTTGAGAACATACACGGTAGTGATTTTAGGGATTAGATTGATATTATGACACTATTCTAATTCATGTACAAGGTTGCCTTGTCCCTTGCTCATTGTTTGAAGACATTTTCTTGAAATCTCTAATTTCTATCTTGCATGCATGGTCAATGATTAAGAATCTATCGATACATCTAGTTGGACATTTAAAATAAACAAAATCTAAGTTCTTGAGTTTAGACTTTACGATCAAATAACTTTGTTATCTCATTATTTTTAGTCTCCCTAGGTTGATCCTATTTGGATTAGGCTACTTACCCCATTTTTAGAACCCTTTTTGCACGTTAGATTATTGTGCTTTGACCTCTTGAATTAGTAGTCATTGATTTCACAAGAGACCTTGTTTGGAGTTGGTGAGTTAGAAACTGTCCTTGTTGAGAAAGATATACACTTGGATTCTTTGATATTACACTTAGAGAGTCTTATTAATCTCTTGTCCATTCACTTTCATAAAAAATCAATTTTAATTATTTATATTTTGGGTAAATCATCCTCTTGGTCCATATGTGTTAGGGTATTCACCCAAAGTTGGGAGCACCTCTGTGGTAGTGTTGGTTTATGCCTATTGCGAAAATTTGATCTTATCACATCTGTTTTGGACAAGTGAGAGCTTTTACTATCCTAGTTTGGCACCAACATTTTTTAGGGTTATCTTATCAACTAGTACCTTTTCTTTCATGTTGGTTACAAGTACTATTACATGTTGCTCAACATTCAAATGAACTCAAATGATATCAAATTTCACAAAATGACTCTTGGTATTCTTTCTTCTTCATCTTCCATGTCTTTCCAATCTCCCATTTCCATTTTTCCTCTTCTTCATGTCTTCTTTATTCTTTTCCTCTTATTATCATATAGTCTACCTTCTTCTATTCATCATTTCTCTTCTTCCATGCTTGATTCTTCTTCTTCTAGAACCATGGATGTTGATTATCTTGTTAGGGACCCTGACTTGAGAGAAGATGATCTTGACCTTCTTGCTGAATTTAAAAAATTTTGTCCCTCCAATAGATACATGGACGCTAACATTGCGATAAAAATGATTAGAAAAATGGATAAATCAGACACCTTTGCTAGGATCATGTGCAAGATCAAATCACAATATCCTTCTTCTAAATATTCCTCATCTTCCAAGTCTTATCACGATTCTTCTAAATATCCTTCACATTCTTCATCTTCTAAGGTTTATCATGATTCTTCTAAATATTGTTCACATTCTTCATCTTCTAAGTCTTATGATAATTCTTCTAAATATCATTCAAATTCTTCATCTTCTAAGGCTTATCACAATTCTTCTAAATATTATCCACAATCTTCATCTTCTAAGTCTTATCATGATTCTAAATATCATTCACATTCTTCATATTCCAAGTCTTACCATGATTCTCCTAAATATCATTCATGTAGGTCTTCACCTACCTCTTCTTCATGATATCATTTTTCTTCTACTTCTACCAAGAGTCTTATTTTTCTTATTGAGATAGACCATAATGAACAACATGAAAAGTTTTGTGATATGCCTATCTATAATGCCTATAGTGACAATGATTATGATGATGATGACTATTATATTCCTACGCATCCTAAAAGTCCTCCTAGTCCTATGCTTGTGCTGAAAGGGGATGAGTCACATATAGATATTAATGGAAATCCATATGACTCGAATCTTGAAAACAACATTGAGAAATTTTGCGAACAATATCTAAATGATAAATCTGCATTTTTTGACGAAGAGAAATCATTTGTTTGTGATGAAATACAACATCAATGGGATAAGAGTTCCTCTTCTAAGAATCTTCATGCTGAAAATAAAGATTACACTCTTGAGCAAGATCGTGTTAATGTTGAACCTTTGTCTTCTGATGCTCCCCTTCCATCTTCTACTTCTACATCCCCTAAAGATTCTAAGTCTCTCAAGCCTTCTACCAATCCTTCATCCAACAAAGATTCTAATGCTTTTTATGCAGTTCCCTATAGTTATCCTCAAGGGCTATATCTTAAAGAAACTCAAGCTAACCTTCACTTGACTGCAAATACTTTTGATAATGCTAAACCTAAAGAGCCTAAGCCTTCATGAGCTATAATGCCTACTTCAACTAGTCCTTCATAATCTATTCCAAAGTCTTCCATACAATTCCAACATGCTTCCTTCTCCTTAGCAGTGGCTTCATGTCAAGAGGACTCTAAAAATGATAAAGAAAAGAATATATAGAAAGATCAAAATAAAAAATTTTCCATGTCATCCAATTATTTTCATGATGTCTCTAATACATTTCATGGTTCTTTTGATCCCTTACGCCCTTTGTCATTTATTCTACCATGTCTTAAGTCTTCTCCTAAGAAAGATCAAGATATTGCTTGCACTGCTAAGCTTATTGACAATAAAACTGACCTTAGTACACTTGCTCCTTCCAAAGATGATACTTCCATTAAGGTTATTAAAAATGATGTTGTTAATTCTAATGTTGAGCCTATTGAAAATCAAGAGAACAATTCTATGCTTATGTTATCCAAAGATCTTTGTCAAGATCAAAGTCTTCCATCTTCTTGTTCTACCACTCCATGTTCCCTTCCACTTTCTACTCTTACTAAGTCTTCTCAAGATTCAAGTACTCCTATAAAAGAAGTTGCTCCTATTCAATATGTGCATGATCCTATTGAAAATCCTAATGCTCACCCTAAAGATGTTGATGTCCTTGATTTTCATATAGATGTTAATGAACTTATTGATTGCCCTTTTGCATCTTCCACATCCATCCTTGGAACTCCCCCACCAATACTAAATGCTTCACATCTTCCTTCCATCTTGGGTCCTTATGTGCCTTCACTTTCCCCTCCCAACTCTCCTAATTCATCATCCATCTTGGGTCCTTACATCCCTCCCTCTCCTATCTTTCCTCAAGATCAATGTAGATGCATATCCTTAAATCCTTTTCATCCACCCACTCACCTAAACTAGTCATATCATCCTTCTTCTTCCACAAGTCCCAAGTCTATTGGAAGTAACTTGAATGTTCAATACAATAAAAAGAAGCAATTCAAGAATCCATATAAAAAAGAAGACCACCATGTCTCTTCTAATTGACATGGGGGCATAAAGTCAAAAGAGATATCTAAGAAAAAATTTATAAGACAAGTATGGGTTCCAAAATCCATCATTGAAGATATTATCTCTAAATCATCAAAAATAAATGAAAAGAGACCTATGGCTATATGGAGTCCAAAGTCTTTCTTGAGAGAGTCTAATGTTGACCAACAATTAAAGTTGACATTCAAACTTCCAAAGGATTCCACTTCATCAACTTCCAAAAGCAATCTTCCATTCCATGCACCTAAATCACAACCTCTTCTATCCACTCACCATGTTCCTTCACATATTCCTTCATGCATTTTTTCTCTTTCCTCTTGCCACCCTTCAAGGTGTGTGTTGACATTGTGTTGGTAAACAGATTGTCCTTTTAAATAAACTCTCCAAATGCCCAATTCTGAAAGAACAATTAGATGCCAATAGTTGGATAATATATCATGAGATTGATAGATTTCCTCTGAATTGGAAGGTACAGCTCCCTTATGAAATTATATGCAATGAATTTGTTTTATCTCTAATTCCTATTGCGGGGTATGTTCTTAATCAGAGAACAGTAGAGGAAAATCGAGTTCCACCCAGGCAAGTGAAATCTCAGGCAAAAATTAGATGCAAAAATGTTGTGCTGTGATCTTCACACTCTTATGAATTTCTCAACAAAACAATCATAATAGATGCAAATATGAAATGCAATGCAAGCTTAACTATGCAGATGAAACAACTAACAAATACTTGTTGTGTTTGAACCCTCACAATCTTATGACTTTTGATGCACAATAGAATATCACAATGATTAAGAAAAAATAGGATGGAATGCATACAAATGAAACACTTAACGAAAATATTTCCCACAACTAGTTTCAACTCTCTGATTGATTTACCAGTTCCATTAAAATGAAATAACAAAATGAAACTCTATTCACTTAATTAATTCAACTTAACATTTATGGAAATATAAAATACAGAAGAAGAAAGTGGACAGTAAAGAAATGGCACAAAACTTAGTTGTCTCTGCAACAAGATTCACACCAAAAATTTGCCGACCCTTCATTAATCATTTAGCCCTATACATATAGAGATGAGAGATGACCGTTACAATAGGAATACCAATCAGTTCATCTCCTCAAAAGAAAAATGACAAGAAGTTAATTTGTCATTTACAAAATCAAAAGAAAATGAAAAAGAGACATTATTTTGACCTCTTCCCCTTTTCCATTTTCGCTCTATATGCCCTGGCAGCAACTATAATAGGAATTAGCTCATCATTTCTAGACACATGTACATTGGTGAATCTTAAGAGCCATTTTGAATGCTCTCGAGCTAATTCCTTTACAGAATTCATCTGACTTTTTAATTCTTTAGCTACCACATGTATGCATCCGCTCAATGTTTGTAAATCTGTTAGTTTTGACTATTAGGAGTGATTCTTGACAGGTTACTCAAATATACAGAGAAGTTATTTTTCATCACTTCTATTCCAATCAAAGCCTTTCCTTGACCACTAGTCTGCGGTTTAGAATGCAGTCCTTTCATCAACTCGAAAGCTCTGTCCTGAGTCTTCTTTACTTTATCTTCCATTTCCTTAAGCCCCTTTTCTGCTTCTCGAATCATCTCCTATTTGAATTGCATACCTTGAAGCCATTCAAATAGGGGTTCATTACCTTTCTTTATAATCTTTGCTTCAACTACTTCTTTTTCCTTCATCTGAATAATCATCTTCAGAAGGGAAACACACTCTTCACATCTTCCTCTCTCTGTGGCCAGAGTTTGTTGATTAGATATGAGGTTATCTTTCTTAGTGTCTAGTTGAATGATAACATTTCCAATTTGATCAATCAACATAACTCCATCCGAATTGAGCTTGACAATCCATTCCTTCCCAATCTGACCGAAATGTCAATCTTTTTGCAGCTAGGAGATGAAGGCTTGCACTTCCTCTACCATGGCATTTTTAGCAACAGGTACACCAGTAATAGTTGCTAATGGGACAACTAACTGCCTAATGAACCTCTTAAGCTCTTCTATCTTAGATTTCATTCTGATCTTTGACAACTTGAGATCCTCCGATTGATTTTCTATGATCTCATTACCCGATCTCCATAGGCCCACCTTTGTATCGTGCCTGGCTTCTCCAAGATCAATAGAATGCAGAGTAAAATCTCCAGGAGTCAGGTCTTCAATTCACCCTGCCTTACTAGGTTTGGAAATCTCCATGGTCAGATGTCTTGTTTCTAGATCTTGTCCCAGAATTGACAAAGTTTTTTGCTTCTTGACCTTCACCATGGTAGAACCAGAATGAACTGCCTGAGATACAATGTCCTTTGCAAGAACATGTTCATCTTTCATTTTCCTTTTTCTTTCTAGTGAGTCTTCAAGCCAAGACTCTGTTCCAGTTACCTTAGAAGTTGTTCCTAATGATTCGATGCTAAACATCTTCTTCTTCACTAGAGTCTTCACCATTGTTTCTGTGGAGAAAGGATTCTTTGAATCTCAAGAAAGAAGTCTAGATGAGCTTGGAGCTTTTTCCTCCCCTTGTGTTCCTCCTTCAGCCTTGTCTAATTCAGTGGATTCACTGCTACTAGAGTCTCCATCTCCAACCTCTACTACCTGAATTAGAGAACCAGGTGGCTGCAAAATGGGAGTCTTCTCAGATAGAATAGGACTATGATGAGGAGATGGAAGTGGTGTAGTATGAGGAGAAGGGACAGGTGTATTTTTTGGAGATGGAGATGGGGAAATGTGAGGAATGAAGATTGGAGGAGCACCACTATCTTTTTCCTTATCAGTCTCTTTTTCTTCAGTAGTAGACTGGGTCCCGATAACTAGCAGAGAGCCACCTTGACATGTCAGAGATATGGGAATGTTCTTTTCAGGTGGTTGATCTCCTCCTCCTGTAGGCATAGCTGGTCCTTTAGTAGCTGATATTGATACATTGGGTGTCACACTATGAGAAGAAGTGGGAGTGGCAGCAACTGGAGATTGTTGAGAAGCTTTTCCCTTACTTCGGCCCTTCTTGGCTGTCCACTCTACCCATTTTCCTATTCTTTTGACGATCCTAGCCACCATAACATCAAGATCTTCATCTATATTAGTGTAGGGCTTTGAATTGACTGGGGTATTTCTCAACCTTGTTAAATATGTATTGCTATACATATTCTGGCCATCATCCTCTAGCCCTTCTACATCTAAATTGATACCATAAGTTTTTACTTGATCCACCATGAATCTAGCAAAGGCACGATCTCTACTCTCCAGCTCATCTTTACAATTTTCCCAATAGTCTTCTATGGTGGTGATATGTTTGATCATGCTTCCAATCTGGAGCACATCTTGAGCATCCCCATTTGGGTCAAACATGGGTCTCAAAACTTCATACTCTTGTAATTTGAACCTTCCTTCAAACGCTTTCACCATGTTCTTAGCATCTGACCTGGATTTGCAACTGTAAGCTCCAACTTTCATAGGGAATTCATATCCCTTCTTTTTCAGTCCAGCACTTAACGCATTCACTTGGAGAGCTTTTCTCACAATCTCCATCAACACAATCATGTCATTCGAGTATCTGGGCATCTTCAAGGGAAACCCATCGAATGCTGCAAGATGCAAATAGGAGAAGGATGAGAATTGTATAAAAAAGCAACCAAACTGACTAATTACCACCATTGCTTCTGGGTTGAATCTCCACTTCGGACACCCTTGGAGTTCCCTGCAAATTCTCATAGTGAATGCATCATTAACTCTGTTAAAATCTGCATAGCTATTTTGTAGCTACAAGCACGGATAAAATTCATAACTTTTAACATTTTCTAGCGCATCCTCAATTCTAAGGAGGCCTGGCCATAACTATAAGGAAGCCAGCATATATATTAGGAAGGAAGACATATAAAATGAATTATAAAACTTGGCTACACTGAGAGCCATAGATAATTGCTCACTGACCTCAAATGCCCAGTCAATATACTATGAATCCGAGCAAATAATTTACACCAAGAAAAAATATTTCTCTAAAAAATTAAAGACATCTACCTCACCTTTGAGTCGATGCAAAAGAACCATAATATCCACAATCTCTGGCTTGAGATCAGTGCCAAAAAGGGTTTTAGTGGCCTTACTCTTGACTCCCCTTAGTTTTTGGAACTAAGACTTCATGATTTCTGTCCTCCATACCATCTTTTTCAAAGAGAATTTTGATATGGCTCCTCCAACTGTTAGTGTGGAGAACTCCTCACATTTTGGGATTCACAAATAGTTCACCACTGCTTGCCTATTAACTAAAATCAATACACTCTGATCAAGTAACAGAATCTGCTTAGTGTCTGGATTGTAATGATTGATACATTCTACAATCAACTCCTGAGCTTGAACTGCCACAGGAAATCCAGCTGCCTCCACCAGTCCACTCCTGTGGAGCTTCTCAGTAATAGGATGAATTGGTTCAATCCTTATCCTTCTCTAAAAATCTAGAATATTATAAAAGTTGAGTAAAGTATCTGTGATGTTCTGTCATGTTGATCGAACTCCACCCAAACCATCAAATCTAGAGAAACGAGCCATTTAATAAAACATATGTAGACTATGAAACTTGAGAATGTAAATGATTGTGAGAAATAGCTTTGCAAGTACTGTATTAGAAATTTTTGATTCAACAGCATAAAAATTCAAAGCAAGAAAATGGTAATTTGAAAATCAGTTAAACTGTTCTTTATATAGAAACCAAGATGGAGTACTTTGTTGATGAAAATCCGCTCAGATCGATTTTGCATTTAGACTCCTTTTCAAATGTGACTATTCACTTCCCTTGTATCCTTTAGGCTTCTTGTGATCAATTTGTTACATAACTAGGCCTACAAGATTAATTTTCTAGACAATGCGAAAAATCACCTCTGAAGGTAGAAACTCTGCAAAGGAGAAGGCAATTTCCAATTTTTCGCGAAGCCTCCATTTGGTCTTTTCTGTCTTAACTATTTCGCTTTAAGCATTTGGAGAATAGAAAAAGTACTTCACCAATGGAAGTGGGGCCCACTGACTTCCTTTACTTTCTTTAGTTATGCCTGTTCAGAAAATTGACTTCTTGGTGCGAAAGCTTGTAAAAGGAGAAGCTATTTTTCAGTCTTCTACAAATCTTCCTTTTACTCATCTCAATAGGTCTTAAATCATTCACGTCATTGAAACATCCCAAACTTTAGATGATCTTAAGAAAAACATAACTCTTCTTTCTGAATTCATCCTATAGACTACATTTACATTTTTGGCAGATTTTCACCTTCCGACTACGAAAGTTCGTAGGAGGAGAAGTCAGTTCTGAGTTTTCCGCCAATGCCTTTTCTGAACACTTTGGCAATTTTTGAATGATTCCCGTGCTACAATATGATGATTATCAATTGACTTGTCTATAACTTCACTCACCTTTCTATTTTGAAATCTACAAATCGTATTTAAAACTCATTGCAGAATTTTACCTTCAAGGTGCGAAAGTCCACAAAAGGAGAAGGCAAAACTAAAATTTTTGCCCCTTCATCTTTCTTCATATTCAGTCTATATAATTTGTAAGTAAATTTGTCTGAGGTAGTATCCTTTGAGAATCTCCATCAAGTAAGGATCTAGACTACCCAAATGAACTATGACCATGAGGAAAACCCATCTAGCTATACAATGTGCGAGAAGCGGGAAGGATGGAAACCCGATGGAGACAATCATCACCTAAAGAGGAAAGACATTTTGACTTGACAAGACCAAATATGACAAAACATCTACTTTTCCAAATTACTACGGGACTAAAAAGTGGGGCAACACATTGATCTTGCCTTCATTTCCATCTTCCAATCTTCCTCACTTGCATAAAGCCATATCCTCCATTTTTGTGTTCCATTTTCCTTTCCCTATCAACATCTTTGAGAATACCATTTCAACTCCTTTCCATGTCATGGTTTAAAATTTCAAGAAGCATTATCCATAAAGCTTGACTTCTTCCAAAAAACTTCAAAAAAATTGAAAAAATTTGAAAAATTGAAAAAACTCGAAAAAAATTTGAGAAAAAAATGAAAAATGAAAAAAATGAAAAAATTAAAAATGTGCCTTGGTGAAAACCTGGTAATTAGGCACCTTGGTAGCAAAATTAAAGATAAATAAATTCATCATATGGTGAAAACCACTCCCTTGTGGCGCCTTGGATAAGTACCATGATGAAAATTTGACAATCAAGCATCATGCATAGTTCTTCTACATCTTTCATCTGTTTTGTTTTCTCTCTTCGATCTTGACAATGTTGACCTATACACAAACATTTGGCTATCTTGTGAACTATCTTATGATTATATTGTTTCCATTCCTTTCATGTTTAGCCTTCACATATATTTCCCTTCATTCATTCTAGTCTTTTGCTACCCTTTTCCCATTTACCCCTTTGGTCTTGATCTAATAAAATAGAGAAAAATACAATGCTATGAAGTCTCTTGACATGTCTACTCCTTTGGATTGCATCTTTCCCACTTTTACATTATGCTTTCTTGAATTATCCTATATTGGCCTTTCATTTCTTGTCCAAATGTTCTTTACATGACAAGTTTTTCCTAG
This sequence comes from Cupressus sempervirens, assembly GCA_028749045.1. Classification (NCBI taxonomy): domain Eukaryota; kingdom Viridiplantae; phylum Streptophyta; class Pinopsida; order Cupressales; family Cupressaceae; genus Cupressus; species Cupressus sempervirens. The sequence goes on along the minus strand of CM053791.1, from coordinate 755,968,220 downwards.
CTTGGGTACTCTTGAGGAGTTAGTCCTTGAAGATCACTTTCACTTGCTTCATACACTCCTTCCTTATCCATCATATTTATCAGCTTGTTGCTCCATCATTTCCTCTACCTTGCTAAATATTGGGACTACATGATGTGATACTACTTGAGAGTTTGGTCCTTATTTTTGTTTGGGGACATTGTATATTATTTGTATATATTTATTGATCTTGAAAAAATACAAAAAAAAATGATATATTTCAAAAAATTAAAAAAAATGATATATTGTGAAAATTTTAAAAATTGAAAAATTTCCTAAAAAAATACATACATACATACATACATACATACATACATATATATATATATATACCAAAAATACAAAAAAAATAAAAATCAAAAGTTCAAAAAATCAAAAAAAAAGAAAGAAAGAAAGAAAGAAAAAGTGCCTTGGTGAAAACCTGGAAACAGGTGCCTTGGTAGCAAAAAATACAAAAAAATTATAAAAAGTCCTGAACAAAATAAAAAATAAAAAAATCCAAGTGGTGAAAGCCTAGAAATGGGTGCTACTTGAGGCCTTTGCACCCCTATTTCTTAGCGCATGTCCTCGACACTTAGCCTTTCTCCAACATGCTTTGTCCTTGTTGCCTTGGTTTGGAATTAGTCTTTGTCTAGGGGGCATAACTATGTTAGCTTTGGTCTCTTGGATGTGTTAGTCTTTAGGAAACCTTGCAAACAGTGTTTTTCAACACCACTCCAATTGTATTTTTCAATACAACTGTTGACATTGAGTGTTTTTCAACACTTATTGGTTTGGTCTTACCCAGTATCATCATGTGATCTTCCCTTCTTGCAAGAATTTGATCCTTATCCTCAGAACTTAGTATTAGTTAACACACTTAAATTTTAAACAAAACACTTAATGCTTGACTTATGTCATGATTTTTTCCTTGTGTGCTAACTATTATTGATTTTTGTTGACTGTCTTATTCTGATAAGTCTCTTCATGATGCATCGCTAGAGGACTTGGGGCATGGGACATGTTTTTATTTATTTTTTCATTGTGGGTGTGGTCTTGAAACTCTAGAGTGTCTCTTGTTGTCCCCTCGAACCACTTAGGAGATTTGAGGCATCATACTTGATTGTTTTTGCACAACCATTCTTATGGTCATCTTGGAATCTATTCCTTGATGTGAGCATGGTTTTGGTACATTAAATTGGGTAAGCTAACATCAAAGTCATCTTGACCTTTATGTCTTTCATGCTTATGCTAGAATCTTTCCACATTTCGATCTGATATAAATTACATTCATATCTTCATAGTTGCACTTGTGACTAGTGATGATTGTGTGATTTTTTGATGTCCATTAATAATGGCCCAGTGATGAAAATAAGTTCTTTTACATTCTCTAATGAATGATGAACACAAAAATCCTATACTACAGTTGCTCTTTTGCAAGTACACCTTTGCATTTTCATGTAGCTTGCATTATTAGACTTCATGTTAGTTTGCATTTTTAGGCTGCATTATGAGTTTGAGAGGGTTCTCCCTTCATCTTTATTGTGGAATTTTAATCAACTGTGGTCACGTTTTGATCTTCATTTCCTTATCTTCTTTCATGATCTCAATAAAAATTTCTATCTTAAATAGTTGATTGATTTTGGAGCATTTTATTTCTTATGAAAAAAATTATTTTCTTCTTTTTGTTTCTTTCCATATCCTCCAAACTTCTATCATCCATTTTCTTTTACCCCACTTCTTTTCTTCTAAATCACCTTTGGGGCATAATATTTTGTGCTTTTTGATCTACCTTGGTTCTATGATTCTTATAGCTTTCATCTTACATCAAGAACCTTATCTTTTGTTCGATTTGATCAAATTTATCAATTTGCTATTTCTCCTCTATCTCATTTCAATTTCAATCATGAGGGTGTAGTAATTATCAAATTCAATCTTTGATTCAATTTTATCGATTTTATCCTTGACTTTTTCAAGTCAAAATTTATTTGTATTCTTTGTCCTAATGTGTTCCCAATTTGACCACACATCTGGGTTGTTTTGTGATCCCAAATTGACCCCACACTTCAATTTTTTTCTTTGACTACATGTGTTCCCAAATCGATCACACATTAGTCAAAGAGGGGCAAATGTATGCACCCTAAAATGGCCGCCTAGACTATGGGCCCCCATTATTCAATTTATCAATTTATCAAATTTCCTGAATCAATGGTTTGCAATATTTTATTAAATCAATTTAAATCAATTTTCTTGATCAAATTCAATTATTCTATTTTTCTAAGGTTGATCATTTTATCCTAAGTCACCATTTACTTAAAAGAAAACCTCTCTTTTAATTAAATAATTCATCCACATTTAATTAATTAAGAGAAAAATACCTCTTTTAATTTAATTAAATATCTCCTATTTAATTAAAAGAACTTGCTCCCTTTTAATTAAATGAAAATCCCACTTAAATATCTCTTTTTGATGAAAAAGGAAATAAAATAAATTCTTTTATTTAATTTCTCTACACTTAAATGCACATATTTCTAAGTGGGACTTATCTTTCCACTTTCTTCTCAACCACTCCTCTTTTCTCATTGGTGGATCCTTATTTCACATGGATCATTATTTCTCCACCCTTGATTAAATCTTTTTTCTCTCAATCTAGATCGTCCAATCTTCTTTATAAAGGAGAGTCCTCTTCTCATTTTGGACACCCATGATTATGCTATTGTTATGCTACAGGATTAGAGAGAAAATTTTGAAGAAGGAGTTTTGAATGCTAAAGCTTTTGTGGAGAACTTCTATTTTCTTGTCTCATTCTCTCTTGCACCCATGGCTTTCATCATGGGCTTTTATCATTGCATTTTCATATTAGTTTAGAGTCATATTTGCTTTCATAGATTAGATCTTGCTTTGTTTTGCATTGTTATCATTTAAATTAGCTTGCATCTTCATTTTCATAAATATTTGATGATCATGGAGACTAGTACTCTTGCTTTTCCTCTGTGAATCTCTCATTTCATGGTGTACTTGCATGAGAATGAACTAGGTCAAATTGAGGGCCTCCATTGCAAACCCTTGCACTCCATGAATAGAGAGCTATGAGTCACCATTCGAGACCTCACTTTTGAAAAATCTTGGATATAATGACCCATAGTAGTGTGTCCACATTTTAGGCATATAGGTAGACCTCTAACTTTCTTCATTTTGCTAATGCTTATTAAATTGTCAAAATTTACATGACATAGCCTCTTGTGTCATAACCATACATTATCAATTTGAACAATGAGACAAGAAGCATCTTCCATGTCTAGTTAGAACAAATTACTCCTAATCTGATCACCTTTTCCTAATAGACTTCCTTGGGAATCATAGATCTTGGCAACTCTATTTTCAAATTCAACCTTGCATCCTATGTTGCCTAACTATGAGACAATTAACAAGTTATAGTTCATGCCTTCAACATGGTATGCATTATCACATGTTATCTTTTCAGTAAGCTTGATACTACCTTTCCCTTTGATCTAACATGGTGCATTGTTACCAAATCTAACACTATTTACTTCATATTTAGTAAAGGTAATGAACATACTTTTATCTCCAGTCATGTGATGAGAGCATCCACTATCTATGATCCATCTATCATTCTTGTTCATGCAGGTTATCAGGGCAGTTGCTTCATCTTCATCTGATTCATCTTTCATAGCCACATAGACTACTTCATCATCATTCTCGTCAGAGTCTTCTTCAACAATGTAGCATCTTTTGCCTTTACCTTTGTAGTCCTTGTTTTCCTCTTTCTTGTTCTTGAGGTTTCCTCCATCCTTGTAGTTTTTCTTTTGTGTGCATCTGGCTAAAATGTGACCAAATTCGTTACAATTGAAACAAATGATTGGTATCTTACCTTTGAATTTGCCTCTTCCTCTACAAAATTTTCTTCCTAGTAATGCCTCCAATTGGTCTACATCATCTTCATAGGTGCTTGTATCATTGGATACATACTTTCCTTTTCCACTCTTTTTTATTTGTTTGCACCTCATCATTGTCTTTTATTTTCATCTTGGCTTTGAATGAAGATTCAAAGTTATGTCTTGTAGTTGTCAAAGTTGGATAGCTCAAAGGCAGTGAGTCTTCCAATTATTCCTTCAAAATGATAATGTGTTGCCTGGTACACACCTTAGCTCTTGGATGGCTGATACTCTTATAGCTTAGATAAGAAGCAAAGTTCTCAAGTATTTGCTACATACTATTTCTTCTGCTAACTATCCTCCTAGGCATCTTATGGCACTTACTACTTCTTTCATCCTTGCACCGTATTGAGCAACATTCTCTCCTTCTTCCATTTTCATATCATCAAACTTTCCTCTTAGGCTCTCTCTTTTGGCTTTCTTGACATTATCACCTTCTCCATAGATTCTTGATAATGTTTCCCACATCTGATGTGTAGTATCACATCCTTTCATGTCATCATACTCAGCATAGCTTAGTGTTGAAGAAATATCTAACATCGCTTCATTGTGCTCCTTCTTCTTGCTCATGCCATATGCAGTGAGAGGTTCTTTAGGGTCTACATGATCAACTGTGATTGAGGTCTATGCATAGTCACCTATTGATTCAAGGTGTAGCATCATCAAGCTTTGCCATGCAACAAAGTTGTCTTTGTTTAGCTTGGGAACTTCTCTCTTGGACATCTTGATCTTTCTTCTACTAGTACCTTGAAACAAATCAGCAGTGTACTCTGATACCAATTGTTAGAATTCTTTTAGAATAACTGAGAGGGCGGGGGGGGGGGGGGGGGGGGGGGGGGGGGGTGAATCAGTTATCCAAGGTCCAATGATGTCCAATACAACTTTTTCTTCTAATCCTTAATGACACATAACTGAAATTATTATGCATGCAATTAAACATTAAACAACCATGAAAGAAAACATGCATCACACCATAACACTAAGAATTTTGAGGACCCAAAAACCCTCCAAGAATAAGAAGGTAAAACTAGGGTGGGGATGATACCCACAGAATAATTGCGCAATTGATTTCAACCACTTATTATGGTCTACCCTGTTAAAGGCTACAACACACTGTTAAATGTAACCTTGTTAAATGATTTTTACACCATGTTAGGAGTGCGCCTTGTTAGAGGACTTAAGAACATTCAACTTAGAATGTCACCCTATTAGAAGATTTACATATAGTTTTTAGGCCCACCCAAGTCCATGGGATTTACAGCCACCTTCTCAAAAGAATCTTTCATCCCTCTCTAAGGATCTCCTATCCTCCTCCTAAGGATCTCTTATCCTTCTCCTAAGGATCTCTTTATCCTTCTCTTGGGGATCTCTTTATCCTTTCCTGAGGCTTATCCACCTAGCTATTAAGCTAACCTATCAAAGTAGGATTTCGATATCTAATACAATGGTAAGAGAGTATTAGAAGGGTTTTTTCCTAATACAAATTGCAACTTCAACCTTGCAAATTTTAGATCACTTTTTAGTCCTTTTATTTTCTTGGCATTCCTCCCTTGCAGTGCTGACAGCTTCTTCACCCTTCAAGATTTGTCTCCTTGAGTTCTTCCACTCATTATGCCAATGCACTCCATGGTCATTTGATCAACTCAGAGTCTTGATGCTCTATTCTTACTCCTCTTGGCTTCTTCACACGACCACACTTTATGACCAACTCCCTCTCACACATGTGAATTTTATCTCTAACCTATAACTACTTATAAAGAAGTTATGTTCTTCATTTCCCACTCAAATCTTAATTTGATCTAGAGAAAACGGTATTATTTTCCCTCCAAATTTTTTCTTCTAGAAACTTCATGATAAGTCCACCAGCCTTAGCCTTGAATTGGTTTGCTTGCTTTACATAGAATTTTGTGACATCTACTCATCATCCTTATCATCCAACTAATTCAAAAAATTTGATGTAACAAACTTATCATCACTAATCTGGTGAATCTTTGACTTAACAAATAATGCAGCAACTCGACATCATTGGATTACTGATGCTCAGCTCCTTTTGTGTTACTCGGCTTCTATTGTTATTTTACTAGTGCTTGGCACCTATAGCATTTTTTATTTGATTAGCAGTTGAAGAGTCAACACTTGATTTTCACTCGGGACCTGTTGGATTTCTCAGCACACACTAAAGTTGAACTTGCTTAGCTTCAACTGAGAATCTATTTGGCTCTAAGTAGCTTGCTTGGCTCTCTCCAATGAACGTAGTTAGGCTTTACAAATGACTTATTTAAAACTTACATCTTTGTTGTGTCTTAGTGTGTCCATCCTCTTAGAGTATGTCATCAATACACTATTTCATGAATGGCTTAGCTGATCCTTATACTTCATTACAACATCATAACTTCAACCTTTCTCTAGTTACTCTAGTTACATCTTATTGATTGTCACCTCATTGTCAATCAACCAATTGATAGTATTTGGATCACTTAAGCAATTATCATTTCTACAAGTAGCAAGTTTGACATCAATGACAAAACAATGATTGAAAACATTCTTTACCAGATCCATTATTCTTCATTCATAATCTTTTCAATCATTTTCAACAATCTCCCTCTTTGGCATTGATGGCAAACCAAACTAATCAATTTTTCTTCTTTTTCCTCTTGATTGTTGCATCCTTACTCTGTATTCATGATCCTTTATAGTTGCTTGCCTATTTTTATCTCTTCTGAATCTCCTTCTATCATCTCTTCCTTTCATACATATACATCTCCCTCTTACCTTTCTTTGATCAGTTTCTCATATCTCCCTCTTTGACATAAATGCCAAAGATGTAGCATCTTCAACATGCTAAATATAAGCTTTTCATCTCATGTTTTCTCCCTCTATCACCATTCTTGTGACTGATCTGGAGTTTCTATGCCTGTTGTCTTCCTTTGCATCATTCTTCTGATATTTCAATGATCTACTTCTGTTGATACAAGGCAACTTCTTTGTTGCTTTAGATTGCTTGAGTTAGGGGCATTACCCCCAACTTGCCTCTAAGATATTCATAAGAATCCTTAGGCAATGGTTTGGTGAAGATATATGAAGTTTGTTCCTTTGTGTGAATGTACTCCATCTTCACTTGTACTTTATCTTCCACCAATTCTCTAACATAGTGATACTTGATTGCAATATGCTTGGTTTTTGCATGCATTACTGGATTCTTGGATATTTTTATAGCACTTGTATTATCACAATACAGTATCACAGGTTTGATTACCTCTTCTTTCATTCCTTTCAATAGATGTTTAAGCCACACAATGTTTGTGCAATTGACTGTTGCTGCCACATATTTTTCTTTTGCAGTGGACTAGGATGTGCATGTTTGTTTCTTGCTAGTCCAAGTAACTAGCCTTTTACCTATGAATAATGCTCCTCCACTTGTGTTTTTCCTTTCATCAATATTTCCTCCCCAATCTACATTTGTGTATGCATTGAGCTCAAACTTCTCATTCTCTAGGTACTCTAGTTACATCTTATTGATTGCCACCTCCCTGTCAATCAACCAACCAATTGATAGTATTTGGATCACTTAAGAAATTGTCGCTCCTACAAGTAACAAGTTTGACATCAATAACAAAATAATGATTGAAAACATTCTTTACCAGTTCTATTATTCTTCATTCATGATCTTTTCAATCATTTTCAACAAATAAGACATATCTCATGTGTCTATTCCCAAGAAGTCGAGGTGGTTTGGCTATGGAGTGGTTTTTACACTTGCCTACTAGTATCAAAACATTTGATGAGATTGCTAACCATTTTTTCCAATAGTACTCTCACAACATCCAACACCCAATTAAGATTCAAGACTTGTGTAACCTTAAATAGAAAGTTGGGAAACCTTTCCTCACATTCCTTTAGAGATGGAGACAACTTTACACCAAATATTCATGAAAGATTCTTGAAATCGAAAAGCTTGATATCTTCGTTGATAACCTCCTACCTAATTTTGGCTATAGAGATCAACTTCAAGGTCCATACACCTTCAAAGAAATGGTCACACAAGCCATCCATATAGAGGAATTCATGGTCAAAAAGGTTGAACTAACCCTTCAAAAAGACACAAAATAAGGATCCACCTCTAACAAGGACAAACCTAAGTATGTGAATAAAAATTGAGAGGTTATGCATGATGGATTTATTAACAACATTAATCTTAAATCTACTAAGGTAGCCTTTAATCTTACAAAAAATCTCCTTCTAACAATAAGACATCTAGAAACAAACCAAAGAACACCTCTTAGGTCTCACACCTAAAGCAAGAATATACACCTCTTGGAAAACCTTTGGATGTGGTCTATAAGACCTTACTACAAAAAAAGCTCATTTCTCCATTGGATAACTCTCATCCTTATGATCCACAACCATGACCACCATGGTTGAATAGAACTACATTTTGCAAATATCACCAAAACAAAGGTCACAAAACTAGCAATTGCATCAACTTGCGTCACAAGGTCCAAGACCTGATTGATGATGGTGACATTATTGTGGATGGAAATAACAAGAACACAAATCAAAACACTTTCAAGGAGTCATTCTAGTCTTACAAAAAAGGAGAAACCTCAAAATAGAAATCTCATAACAAGATCAACTATGCATACTCTACTGATGATGATGATGAGATAGTCCACATGGTTGAACCTATTGGTATTTAAAACTACTGAACAACAAAGGCTTAATACAAACATAATAATATTCACAAATCTAAGGATTAGCTACATGCAATAAACAATTATGTTCGCATATCATTTGGAACCAACACTAGCTTTCTACTATTTAGGCTCTACAGAACCAAGGTGGGTATACCTAAGGGATGATTTAGAATGAATGTTCTTGTATGAGAATTTTATTAGTTTCATTATAATTTTAATCTTCTATCCCTGACATATATATTGTTTATCCATTTCTTGACATATTTAGATGATATACACCCCTTATAAATAGATTTGGTCATAATTCTTCTTTGGTTTGCAAGTATTTCCAGTAGTAGTAGCTAGCTAAAGCTTAAAGGTTACATGAAAACAAGTGTTGACCATCCTTAAAACTCTCCAAATAGTAAAATAAAGTTGATTTTGATTTTAGATTTGATGCTTATTCATGATCTACCTATCTATAGAATTGATTAACTAGATCAGTACCTATTCCGTTGGGATTTAGAGTCTACTCCAATTTATAGATTGGATTTGTTGCATTACAACAAATATTATCAACAATTCTTACTAGAATTCATTCTTACAAACATCCTTTCTACTACCATAGCAATCCCATCAAATTCACTAAAGCATTTACTTAATTCATTGAATTAATAGAAATAATGAAGTGACATACAACCTAAGTGAATTGCATTCAAGTGGACAAGTTTTGCTCGCACAATATTAGAATAACCAAGTAGTAACAATGGAGAAAAACTTTAGTAAGAATAGATGTGAAGATAGTTCTTTTTTTGTATTAATCTCCTTTAAATATTTGTATACAATTCTAATAAAACTTAGAATGACTTTGAAAAAGACTTAGACCCCTACAATATCAATATTTTCCAAGTATGTGTAGAGAAAATATATCATAAGTTTGCATACATAAACTGGACCAAACTGTACTCAATATAGACTCAAATTGTATTAGAAATTAGACCCTTCTCTAGCCTTGGAATCTCACTTATATAGTGTGAGATGCAACAAGCTTTAGGCATAGATAACTGACAGGTGTCCTTTTATAAAAGGTATTTACATATAGCTATCACAAAAAGAAAAAATTGTGTGTAAAAAAAGACTTATACATCATAATATTTTTTTGGTAGGTCCCTCTTTTGTTGCATCTTTTGGAATACTATAAACCAAATGATTTGGTCCTTTATTAATCATATTCTTCAAAGTATGTGTGTATCAGGCTTGCAAGTGATGTGTCTTGTTCTATTATCTATAAGCTTACCTCAGCTGAGGGGTTCTCATTATCTTCATCATGAACTGTTAAAGTAAGAGTTACTTTTGCATCTTCTTCTACACCATCATCTTCTACCATCTATTCTGTAGACACAAATTTTTCTTTTCACTCATTGAAAATAGTGTCATCGGGCCAATCAAAGTTTATGATTTCCCTCTATAGTTTTATTATATAATTGCTAGTTGTTTCTATTTCAATGAGATCTTTCCTAATAATATTGTAAAATAGTTGCACTTTGATCAGCTCTTCATTGGTCATTGCCCATAGTAAATGCCCATTTTCATTTACAACATTATTCATTCTTTGGCAAAATATTTCATCCAATTCCTTTTTCCATTCTTCCTTTTCTTTTATTCTATCAATTCTTTTTAGAGCACTAGGAAAAAGATCAAAATTATTAGTCATATACTTTACGAAACAAATTGTTATTCTTTTCTACATAGAATCCTATTTTTCATCAAAACCCTCCAGCTTATTTAGCAAATCAAAAATATTTTCTATTTGGTGACATGGCAGCTAGATAATGGATATGCACATAGAAGTAATATCATTATTTCTTTTAGTCCATTTATGTACAATAGGTATTAATTTACCTTCATCTCCTTTAATTTCATCTCCAATAGCTGCAATTTTTGCCAACTAATCATAAAATGTTGGCCACTCAATTCTATCTTTTAAGTACATCATTGCTTGCCTTATTTTTTCTTCATAATGATTATTCAATTCTACATGCATTGCATATAATTTATTCTTTTCTTCTTCAATTTCCTCTATAGTGTAAAATTTAGGCCTCTATAGGATGTCTGGTATTTCAATAATGGGAGTGGATTTGAATGGCTCAATTGGTGGCCAGGGATAGACAATTTTTGGCTTACTAGATTCTCCCATCTTTCTCTTCCCCTGTTGCTTGTCCATTTGAGCTACCTAATTTTCTAGCAACTGTATCTATTTACCCCTTTCCTCATAGGCTTTCAAAACTTCACATTTAGCATTATGTTCTAAGAACATATCCTATTCTTTTCTAGACACCACATTTCCAAATTTTACCATATTTGAAGCCATTCCAAAAATTTGTTGACTACTCACTTCATCAGTGCTATATATTGTAAGATTACCAATATGTTCTGAACTAGAAATTTCTTGCATTCTAGTTTTGTCTATTTTCACAATTGACCAAATTACTAGGGCTTGATGATCATCACTAAATCTAAGTCCCCTATGCACCTCTAGTATCTCTTCCTCAATTTTATACTACACATTTTTCTCTTTCCTAATTAAGTCAAAGATCATAGCATCAGCTATATCCCACTTAGGCAAAATGAAGACCCCTGACTCCTTAACTAACTACCTCCCAACCTTAGCTATTAACTGGGAAAAATCATTCAAAATTTTGGATTTCACCTCTTCCTCAATATCAAAGTTTGGTTTGCCAGGTTGCTCTACTTTTATTTTCTCACATGTTTTCTCAAAATTTCCTATAATGTTTCTCCATAGAAATTATGAAAAGGGCCTAGAATTAAGAAAATTTTCATCACACATAAAATTCTAAGAAGCTTAAGCAATTATTGGATCTATCTCCTTACCTTGATAATCAGCAATTGTAAGGTCTAAGGAGGGTACAGGAGACTCTTGAGGCACTCCTCTTTCCATATCTGCAAAAGTAACAATTGCATCCCCTTCTCCACCCATTTGTCTCAGTTGCTCTCTTAAGGATAATTCATCCTCTATTATAATTGGGGTTTGAATTGGGGAGTACTCTTCTACATGAGAAGAGGATCCTTATTCCAATTTCTATCTCTTTGTGGCACTAGCTATAGGTAGGCTTTCTATTCTTGGTCTTCTATGAGGAGGAACCTGTTGTATGTTCTATACTACTATTTACCCTGCCCTCTTCTAAAATGTATACTAACCTAGAGCAACTATCATTCTATTGTTTATACTTCTCTACACTTGTACTGCTCTGTTAGGATAGGCTTTGAAATATTCAGCCTTCTTCTCATTCATAGCTTGAATTATTTAGCAAAATTATTAATCAATACATGCATTTTGGCTCACCAATATTTTTTATCTTTCAAATGATCATAGTTAAAGTCAAAAGCATTAATGAATTCCAAATTTTTACTAAATACTACCCATTTCTCTTTCCTCACCTCTTGTTCCTATAAGGAGAAAATATTCTTGATAAAATCCTTAGGAAAATACACCTATTGTGTCATACAGGTAGTTTTTGTCCTTTCTCTAAGAAGATCAAAGAATCCCTCTAGGTCAATGTACTTTGCATGGGATTTTTCCATGTTGTACTTGTTTAAAAATAAACTAAGATGTCTTCATCCCTTTCTTACAAAAACAAAATCATGTGCCAAAGTAACAATTGGGAAGAAAGTGCCCTTACCCTTATTAATCATATCTCTTTCCTTAATAGTCCCAATCTGCCACAACAATTTAGTTATCCCTATCTTCAATGGCACATGGAAAGGTAGAACATGAGGCTTCCCCAAAAAACCATATACTCTAATCACTATAGAAACATTATATGGGATTATATCCCCCCAATTATGACTAACTAAGAGCCCTTTGGCATGATCTTTGGGTCTAATTAGTTCTAACAGTGACTGTGGGATTCTAGGGCTCTAACCTCTCGATAAAAATCTAAGCTTGAATGCAAAATACCTGTTAAACCTTACAAAATTAGCATTCCTAGCCTCTCAAGTCATATCAACACTCCACAATTGGACTAGATTCTTTTCACCATCCCTTGTCAATTCTAGTTCCATACCTTTAGAGAGGTTTGTTTACCTCCCCTTTTGATATTCCTACCAATCCATTGTGAATTTCTTCTAAGAGGAAAGAGGAAAAATCCAAAATACTACTCATTCCAAATTGTAATATTAGAGCAATAATAAGGACCATAGAGCCTAGGATGTGTTCCCCTTCATCCATCCCAAAGATTTGGTAGAGGGAAAAATATAAATCTTGAGCCCTAGGATTAAATTATTTCTTCATCAGTGGCTTTAGGGTATTGGTTGTAACCAAGGTGTACCAATCACGGTGAAATTTTGTTGCAAAGGTCTTGCTCTTAGGTACACTCTCTTTGCATCATACCTTTCTTCAAGGTCATCCATGTCAATAATCTCATGCACAACATGGTTATAGTTGAGGTTGAAAACCTCACTAATCAGTTTAGTAGAAACCCTAAAAATATTTTCTCCAAAATAGTTCTTCACAAATTTAGTAATGTGATCATATTTCTTAGCTAGGTCAACCAGTAGATCACTGTCAAAGAAAACCCCCAAGACTACTAGCTTTCCAATGTTGAACTCCTAGACATTACTTAGAGGGGTATCTAGTTTTCTTTTAGAAAACCATTTTTTGAACAATTATAACCCTCCCATGGAAATTTGGGCATCTGTCAAATTATTTACTTCATCATAGAAACCATCTGCAACTACCAATGTAGGGCTCTTTGGAATGAAATCTCTACTAGTTGTTATTTCATGCATAGATGGGAGAAATTTCTCAAGAAAATCATCATGAACAAACCTCTTGAGATAGTTAGTGTGTCTAGATAATTCCTTTCATGGAGGCATTTTTTGAAAACTTTAAACTTCACAGCACCAATTTCTTAATTTTCAAAAGTTGCAGATCACTTACCTACTTAATTGTGCCTCTTTCTCTATTGAAAATCATCATAATTCATTGAACACCTGGTAAAAAAATTTGTGCCTAAGCTCTAGAAAATCCTTGCACTCTGATAGCCCATTATGATTATGTGATTCAATAATGGTGAAATTGTGAATTATACTAGGGCATTGAAATCACACAAAGGATTTTTGAGGCAGATTAGTTCCCTTTAGACTTTAATTTCATGTTAATCTTCAATTTTGAAATTCATTCATTGATCATACAACATCGGATGTATTTTCTTTGGAAAAATAAAGTTCTTTTAAACTTTTAAAGCCCTTGGTGACATGTCAAATTGGCATTTCCCTGCATTATTTAAAATTCAGGCATCTTGATAATGTGGGTAAGCACTAGCCTTTGATCTTGCGCAAATCAACGATCACAAAAAGTTGTATCCTTATATCATCTAGTCAACTAACTTGACCAATAGGATATCACCTTTCAAACCAATGTGCTCTAACAAGTTTGGCAGTGACACAGACTACAATGTTAATTCTAAGAATTTTTTCACCCATGACATCATTTCCAACTTGGCATATACATGTAATGTTACACTGATGAATGTGTTCCAATTCATCAAGGCTTTACAACGTAGCATGACTTAGTAGCCTTCTCAAAGCTTTTTCCCACTATGCCACATGGCACATTGGCACTTGCCTACATTATTTAAAATTTGATCATTTTCTTAATGTAGGGAAGTGCTCTTCATCAATCTTACAAAGATTGATGATGAGTAAAAATCTTTTCTCACTAGGATCTAGTCAACAATGTTGACCAATGAAATACTTTCTTTATGCTCCAATTCATCTGTCAATTGTGACAAAAAAACATCATTACTGCCTTCTAACAAAGAATGTCCATGACATCACTATATGCTACATGTCTTATTGGTGCTTCCTTGCTTTGTGTAACTATTGTGTGCACTTTCTTAATGCAAGGAAGCACTCTCTTTCAATCTTACCAAGATTGATAGTGCATCACAATTAATGACAAAGTAATAATTTCATTAAAGAGCCAACCAATAACATCGCAGGAAAATTGAACATGCATTGACGGGCACTGACAACTCTATAAAAAGGGTTTGACAAATTTGATAGTCTATAGACTTTGCAGTGCACTAAAGTTCCAACATCAGCAAGGGCTACATGGCACAAAGGTTCTTGTCCACTTTATTTAAGGTTATTGCATGTTCTTAATGTGGGGAAGTGTTGGCCTTTGATCTTACCAAAATTGATGATTAATCAAAATCTTTCTATAGTTAAGGTTCTTAAATAAAATAATTCAAAATAGTAATTGCGATTAAAAGTTGGGTTAGCAGGGATTTATCACACAAATTTTTATAGTAATGCTTGCAACATGAAACTTTTTAGGGTAAATTTCTCCTACCTAAAATCTTTTTGAAATATTATTTTTAGAAAATTTCAAGAGCTAGAGAAAAATTGAATAAGGCTTTAGGGTTTTTCATGAATCTTACCCAGGGTCTTGACCTAAATTCAAGACTTTAAAACACACATTTAGGGTTTTTCACTATTGAATGCAACAAAGAAAGAATGGTGAAAAACCAAGCCAACAATGACTCTGTCTAGGGACAATGAATAAGAAAAATTCATATGAGAGCTCAAAATCCCTAAGGGAAGCAGACCACAAGCTTGACCTTTTTATTACTGAGAACTTCTTTAGAGAGAAAAAACACATAATAGAAAAATATACAAGAGATATACAAGAGACACAAATATTATACAAAATATACAAAGGAACCTAGACTATTGTTCATGGAAGAAACAACTAATTTTTAAGAAAAATACTTCTTCAGGAACTGTCCATGAACTAGCAGTTCAAGAATGTTGCCTAACAAATCATTGAGAATATAAGAGTCCTCTCCCCATGTAGTTTCAATTAGATAAGGTCCTAACCATATAGGATCAAACTTACCATGTTTTTCTTTATCCTCAATCCTAGCATTCTAAATGAGGACTAAATCTCCATTTTCAAATTTCTTGCCACTATCCTTTTATCATAAAGTACTTTGACTTGTAGTTGCAACTTCTAGTTTTTAATTGATGCCTCTCTCTGGGTCTCAGTTAACCTAACTAACTCATCCAATCTTTCTTGCATATCATCAATAATATCTTCATCATACATTTGAATATAGTTATACAAGCTCACTAGGTTATTCTAAGGCATCCTTGCTTGAATTCCATATGCAATGTCAAAAGGTGCTACACCAATGGCCTTTTTCATAATCACCCTATCAACCCATAATGCTAATTGCAACTTGGAACCCCATGCCTTTTTGTTATCATCCAAGATTCTCTTAATAACATTTAACAGGTATGTGTTTATGGATTCAACTTGTCCATTTCTGTGTGGATGATAAGCAAAAGATATTGATCTTGTTATTCCATATTTATCACAAAATTTTACAAATTCCTCATAACTGAAGCACATTGTATTATTTGTCATAATTTTCTATGGGCAACCAAATCTTGAAATAATGTTACTTAAAAGAAAATTATTTACAACTTTACTAATTGCATTTCTTCTTGGAATTGCTTCTACCCATTTTGTGAAGTAATCAATAACAACTAAAATCCAAGAATAGTCAGTGCTAGATTTAGGAGAGATCTCATCTATGAAATCTATACCCCATTGTTGAAATGGTGCTTGAACCTCAACTGGCTTTAATTGAGTATTACTTGAGAATTTTAATTTTCTAGCAAACCTTTGATAGGCATCACATTTCCTAACCATGATCTCAGCATCCTTAAAAAGGGATGGCCACCAAAATCTAGCTCTAATTACCTTTTGTGCAATGGTCTTGGCCATATAATGCCCACCACAAACTCCAGCATGCATTTCATTCAACACTTCTTTTGACTTTTCTTGGTCAACACATTTTAATAGTACTCCCTCAAAGTTTCTCCACCATAAATTGTTCTTGACAATGATATACTTGATGGCTTGTAACCTAGTACTCCTCTTCTCAGTTTTAGTCAAATGGGAAGGAGCTTCCATATGTTGTAGATAATGGATAACATTAGCATACCACTCATAGTGATCCATGTCACATAAATTAGATTTGAGGTCATCTACTACCATATTTTTCTTATTAGCATCCAAATTAGACTAAGCCATAAAATTTAGCTAGTCCTTGACCTCTTACCAGTTTTGTTATCTATATTTCAATGTTAAATTCTTGGATTCTATTAATCCACCTACATCTTCTACCTGATACTTCTTGTTGAGAAAAAATGTACTTTAGAGAAGCACTTGGTACAATGCAATGACATTAGCACCTACCAAATAACATCTAAAAGCCTTAACAAGTTTCACCAAAGCATTTTCTTATTTCTTATATATCTTATATTTCATTTTAGTAGGCTGTAATGACTTACTGAAGAAAGCAATAGGTTTTTCATATCCTTTCTCATTTTTCTACAATAAAACTATAGCTATAGTATGGAAAGATGCAAAAGAGAATATGTGCATTGGTTTTGTGTAATTTGGAGTCCTAAGGACTAGAGCATTCCTTATGGTAGTTTTAATATCCTAAAATGCTTATGAAGGTTTGTCATCCCAATTTATAGTAGCTCCTTTCTTAAGAATTTTTGAAATAGATCTGCTAACCTTAGCAAAGTTAGTAACAAACATCCTCAAAAAAATAACTTGCCCAAAGAAATATTGTATTTCCTTCACATTTTTAGGCTTAAGAACCTTATCAATTACTGCCACTCTCTCAAGATCTATCTTTACTCTATCCTTTGATACTATATGTCCCAATAGTTTTCTTTCAGTTACCCCAAATGTACATTTCTTAGAGTTTAATGACACTCCATATTGCAATGCTTTAATAAAAATATTCTCCAAATGCCTATAGTGCTCTTTAGTCTTTTTGGAATAAGTTGTGAGGTCATCTTAGTATACAGCCATAAAATTATTGATGTACTCATGGAAAGCCACATACATAGCCCTTTGAAAAGTGGCACCAGCATTAATCAATCCAAATGGCATTCTCACATACACATAAGTCCCCCATGGAGTTGTAAATGTTGTCTTAAATTGCTCTTTTTCTTTTACTAGGACCTAGTTATACCCTAAAAACCCATCCATCATGGACATAATCACAGAATCAGTTAGTTGCTGCAACATAGCCTCCATGTTTGGCAACCCATAATTATCTTTTAGGGAAGTAATGTTCAAATTTATGAAATCCACATACAGTTTGATGTCTCCATTGTTTTTCCTGATAGGTACTAGATTTGAAACCCGAATGGAATGTCTAATAGGCTTAATTATCCCTCCATCCTTGAACTTCATCAATTCCTCTTGCATTTTAGGGGCTAGAGTGGGATTGACTGGTCTCTATTTCTACCGAAAAGGTTTTACATTCTCCTTCAATGGTATGACATGTTGGAAAAGATCTTCTCTATAAGCCTTTTGGTCATCATATGACCATGCAAAAACATGTCTATATTTTCTTAGTAGGTCAATCAAAGGCTTTCTAATTTTAGCTAACAAATTTTGACCAATATAAACTTTCTTAGGAGCCTCATTAGTACCTAGATTTATCTCTTCTAGCTCTTGAGGTTTACAATCTTTAGCCCTAGGCCTTACCCTATCTTAGTTATCAAACATGTTCTCAAAAACAACCAAACCTTTAGGTACTTTATTAGTCTTTAACTGTATGACCTCCTGACCAAAGATTGTTTCCTTCCCATCTATGGTTTCAACCAAGTCACTATAGTTCAACTCTTGAACATGGTATTTATCTTCATTCAATAAGAAATTCACAATATCTTTTTCATCTTCAAATACTTGCCAATGTTCAATATTATCAGGTATTGAGGGTCTATTTTGGACCTCAATCCAAGAAACTCCTACAAATTATATCTCCTATGGTTCAATTGCTACTTTTTTTAATAAGTTAGCCATCTTATTTTGAGTTCTATCTCTCCATGAAATATTAAATGCATCAAAGAATTCTATCTAATCCTAGAAAGCATTCCTATATAGTTTCAATCTTTTATTTTTAGATGCATATGTCCCCTTTATCTACAAAATAACCAATTCTTTTTAGGGGAAACAAAAATTACCCCTACCCTTGAACCTTCTTTAGAGTTGGCCCCATTAAAGAATATAGTCCATAATATTTTTAAATCCATACAACACTCAACTTCATGCTTAATCATAGCAGGCAACTTCTCAACTTTTTGAGTAATTAACTCAGCTCTAAATGTATTTACACTCATGTCTAAAAAACAAGTAGCATCTTTGTCAATTTCTTCCCCCAAAATATGATTGACCCTTGGCTCTCTGTCTACTTTAACAGTCTTATCTCCTATGTGAAAATTTGCATAGGTTAGGTCATATTGTAGGGTACCTCCCATAGTAGCACTCCATTTTCTAGAGAGCAACATTCCATAATGTGGAGGAATATCAACTACAAGGACTGACATGGTCAACTCTACCTCACGGTATGCAGCTAACTTAAATGGTAAAGAATTTATGGTACCTATAACTGGCACCTCTCTAGCATCCATACCTCTACATCTTCCTTTCTTAGTATCTACTTTCAACCCTAGGGTTTCCATTACTTTAAAAGGCATGATGGTGTTAGAAGCTCCTGAATCTATCATGCAATTTTTTAGGATTTTTCATTTTATAATCAAGCTAAGAAAGAATGGGTCAGTATCTTCTATATATGCTACTAATGAATCATCTAGGAACATTTGGGGAATTTGAGACAATATACCACTATCTTCTACTACCAATGGGGTTTGTTGAATGGAATTTTTTTCTACATTGTTATTATTATTTCCTATCCCTCCCAACCATGAAAAGTCTTTCCTCTTATGTTCTTCAATTCTAAAAAATTTAGATAAGCATACTTTAATAGTAATTTGTGACAACATGGATATCATGTCAATAGGATTAGATACAATGGGTTTCACAATCATGACTGGAGTAGGAACCTTTTGAATAACAAGCACTATCATTTGCTTAACACTATTAGATCTTGATCAATTTTCTTGAACAATTTCTTTTTTTGTCTCATTTGTTTGGAATTGAACTTTCTTCTTGGGTTCCCACTTTTTGGTTTTGATGTCTTTAATCTTAATTTCCTCTACATTAGCCTTCTTGTCTTCATCGTTCATCTTATGTGTAACATCTTTTATAAATATTCTAGTAGGCTTCCCAACATCATTGTTAACTATTCAATTTCTTAAATTGTAATTGCTATGTACTTGGGAGATCATCTTTGCAGTGATCTTATCAATTTCCTCTTTAAAAGGCATTCTTAAGTTGACATGACCAACTTCAAAAGTTGTGGTACATACCTGATCTTCATCATACCCTTCATTGTCTAAGAACACTTGTTAATGATGTAATTGATAGGAAACTCTCTTATTTTCAAGATCACTTTTAGTATCTTCCAAATCAGAATCCACACAATCATTGCACATGCTCACCATGTTACAACTTAAATCATCATGTTTTTTCCTTCTTCATCCTCCTCATTTTGTGCATTATGATCTGAAACAAATGATTGAGCAATTGCACAATACTCTGAAGAGTGAGGTGACTGACAAATGATACACCATGTGACATCATTAGTCATATTAACAAAACTTTTTTGCAAAGGATCTAGTGTACCCTTGCCTTTCACATTTTTGGGTTTGGCTAGTAATTGGCTTACCATCCTTCCACTGAGTGGTATAAGGGTAATTTTGCATTCTATGTTGTCTTTTGAAATTGTTATTGTTCACTAGGGATTTCTCACCAACATCTAGCTTATATGCATTGAAAGTAGTTGTGTTCATCTTTTTTAACAAGCCCAACAGCTAACCTATTGTGGGTTCTTTAGGCTTCTTTCTTGTAGGGGTTTTATCAACTTCTCTTTTGTTGTTAGTCTTAGGATTGAACAACTTTGGATCATCTCTCCTACTAGGCTTTCTAGATGCTTTCCTATTATTTTCAATATTCACTACAATCTTATAAGCATCCCTCAAAGTTTTAGGATCTTTGTCCCTAAATTAGTAAGCCATCTTGCTGTCAAAAGCATTAAAATAGGTTGTAAGATGAACATGCTCATTCAATCTCATAACTTGGAAGAATTTGTACATACCCTTTTGGAATCTTACATTGAACTCAAATCTAGACTCATTAGGGTTCTTCTTGATGTTATTGAAATCATTCAACATAAGCACAATATTAGTATTATCTCCATATTGTTCTTTGAGCAATTTCTCCAAATCATTCCATGAACTAATGTTCTCATCAGGGAATCTTCTAAAGAAATCTCTTGCATGTTCAATTTGTGAATGAACAAATAACTTCATCACCACATCCTCATGTTCAACTTCAAAGTCATTTAGCATATCTATAAAAAATTTCAAGTGCTCTTCACTAGTAATAACATTATTTCTAGTGAACTTGACAACTTTATCTCTTAAATCAAAAGATATAGGATGTGGAGCACCAAGGATACCCACAAATCACATTTTTTTGGATTTTTCTATGTAAATGGGTTTCTTTTAAAAACTAGCAAAATTTGAGGTGCTTGCAACAATGGCTTGGTTAAGAACAACACTTTGAGATTGTTGAGGTTGGATAATAGGGGTTTGAAGACTAATGGTGGATGATGAGGCAGGGGCAAACTGAGATATTCCTTGAGTTGAAATTACTAGTCCACAAGCTGGTACAAAAGTTATAGCTAGGATAGATAAATTTGGCCACGAAGCCAATGTAGAATTAGACTTTATGAACTAGATTTTCCTCCTAGTTTCTATAGATTTGGCTTCATTCTCAACCTTCTCAAGTACTTTTGTAAGATCTTTCTCTTTCCTAGCCTTTTCTAGATCTAGATCTAATTTTGACATAGGGGGGTTTACAAATTTATTGGTTGCTAGTTGAGGCTCATTTATCTAAATTCCTATAGCTTTTTCTTTTCCTTTATCTATCTACTTGATAGTAGGTTGTACCTGGTTACTCTAGACAAGCTTATAGGGTTAAACCTGGGAAATTCCATGTTCTTATTTTTGGCTCAGGAGTTTTTATTGCTCCTAAACTTTGACTCTCAAGCTATCTACATCCCCAAAGACATCTTTATGAATGATTGGAATTCTTTCTTCTAACTTCTTGTTTTGTTCTTTTAAGACATCCATCCTTCTAAGAAAATTATCTCTTTCAATAAGGGCATCTAGGGTGGCTTGTTCTCTTTCCTTTTCTAGACAAGCATGTTTAACTTCTTCCTCAGCAACCCATTTCTTCAAAACTCCTATATCTAATCACACCTCTTTAGGATCTATAGAAGTGGCTAAATTAGTAGGATCATCCATGTCTATAAGATTAGCTTCCATGTATGGGATAGTTATGGGATTAAAAGGATCCCCAAATGAACTCCTGAGTCCTATCCTACGATTCATCTCAGCTATCAGATTTGGCCTAGGGGATGCATTCTTTACTAGTGAAATATCTTTGTCTTGATATGTTCATTCATCTCATAATGGGGTACTAAATATTCCTCCTAAAAGTTTTGTGTTTTTTGATTTAGAGCTAAGTGAAGAGGACTCTCTCCCTACCACTAGTTGGTATTTAGAATTAATTGATACACTACCTATTGGTTTCTAGGTGGGGTTTGGTTCTTCCTTTTCCTTATTCAAATTCTTCCTACCACCTTGAGGTAAATCAATATACATTAGTACATTAAGATTGCCTCTTGTGTAAACTCTTGTATTTTTTCTCTTCTTAGCCATGTTTATTATTCATCCAATAAGCACTAGCTTCAAAACCTTGACTGATTTGCCACCCTAGTCTAGGGAAAAAAATACAACAATGAAAAGTACTCCTACCTTTAAGGAAAGGATACAAGACAATATAGAAATATCTAACATATAGATGAACCAATCACTAAGATCATACGACTACAACTCTTGCTTAACATATAAGACACTTGGAAGGGTTGTATACGTCAGTTTATAATCTATGGAATTTGATTTTCATTTTCATTTTTAAATTGTCAAGGTTTTTCTCTAAAACATGTGTACTATAACCATGAGCTGTACCAAAGGATCTAACAAACACGTACACAACAAGACTACAGACACTGCAATACTTCTTACACTTGTGTTGGACAACTCCCTAATAGAGTTACCATTTTGTTGGTGTTTAAAACTACTGAATAACAAAGGCTCAATACCAAGATAATAATACTCACAAATCTAAGGATTAGCTACATCCCATTAACAATTATGTTTTCATATCATTTGGAACCAACTTCAACAAAACAAAGACTAGCTTTCTACTCTTTAGGCTCTGTTGAACCAAGGTGGGTATACCTAAGGGATCATTCAAAATGAATGTTGTTATATGATAATTTTATTAGTTTTTATTTTGATTCTCATCTTCTATCCCTGAGATATATATAGTTTATTCATTTCTTGACATATTCAAATGATATACACCCCTCATAAATAGATTTGGTCACAATTCTTCTTTGATTTGCAAGTATTTCCAGCAATAGTAGCTAGCTAAAGCTTAAAGGTTGCATGCAAATGAGTGTTGACCATCCTTGAAACTCTTCAAATAGTAAAATAAAGTTGATTTTTATTTTAGACTTAATGCTTATTCATGATCTACCTATCTATAGAATGGTTTAACTAGATCAGTGCCTATTCCATTGGGATTTAGAGTCTACTCCAATTTATAGATCTGATTTGTTGCATTACAACAAATATTATCAAAAATTCTTACTAGAATTCATTCTTACAGACATCCTTTCTACTACCATAGCAATCCCATCAAATTCACTAAAGCATTTACTTAATTCATTGAATTAATAGCAATAATGAATTGACATACAACCTAAGTGAATTGTATTCAAGTAGACAAGCTTTGCTCACAAAATATCAAAATAACCAAGTAGTAACAATGGAGACAAACTTCAATAAGAATAGATGTGAGGACGGTTCATTTTTTGTATTAATCTCCTTTAAAGATTTGTATACAATTGTAATAAAACTTAGAATGACTATGGAAAAGACTTAGAGCCCTACAATATCAATATATTCCAAGTATGTGCAAATAAAATGCATCATAAGTTTGCATACATAAATTGGACCAAACCATACTCAATATAGACTCAAATTGTATTAGAAATTGGAGCCTTCTCTAGCCTTGGAATCTCACTTATATAGTGTGAGATGCAACAACTTTTAGGCATAGAGAACTGATAGGTGTCCTTTTACAAAAGGTATTTATGTATATCTATCACAAAAAGACAAAATTGTGTGTAACAGAAAGACTTATACATCATAATATTCTTTTGGTAGGCCCCTCTTCTATTACATCTTTTGGATTACTATAAAATCCATGATTTGATCCTTTATTAATCTAATTCTTTAGAGTATGTGGCTATCAAGCTTTCAAGTGATGTGTCCTATTTTGTTATATGAAAGCTTACCTCAACTCAAGGGTTCTCATTGTCTTCATCATGAACTATTAAAGTAATAGTTACCTTTACATCTTCTGCTACCTCATCATATTCTGCCATCTATTCTACAAACACAAATTTCTATTTCCATTCATTGAAAATAGTGTCATCAAGCCAATCAAAGTTTATGATTTCCCTTATAGTTTTATTATAGAATTGCCAGCTACTTCTATTTTAATGAGATCTTTCCTAATAATATTGTAAAATAGTTGCACTTTAACCAGCTCTTCATTGGTCATTGCACATATTAAATGCCCATTTCCATTTACAACATTATTAATTCTTTGGTAGAATATTTCATCTAATTCCTTTTTCCATTCTTCCTTTTCTTTTATTCTATCAATTCTTTTGAGAGCACTAGGTAAAAGGTTAAATTTCTTAGTCATATACTTGGAGAAACAAATTGTTATTATTTTCTGAATAGAATCCCATTTGTCATCAAAACTCTCCAGCTTATTTAACAAATCAAAAATATTTTCTATTTGGTGACATGGTGGCTAGATGACAGATATGCACATAGTAGTAATATCATTATTTCTTTCAGTCCATTTTTGTATAATAGGTATAAATTTACCTTCATCTCCTTTTATTTCACCCCCAATAGCTGCAATTCTTTCCAATTGATCATAAAATATTGGCCACTCAATTCTATCTATTAAGTACATTATAGCTTGCCTTATTTTTTGTTCATATTGATTATTCAATTCTATATGCATTGCATATAATTTACTCTTTTCTTCTTCAAATTCCTCTGTGGTGTAGAATGCATGCCTATGTGGGGTGTTTGGTATTTCAATAATGGGAGTGGATTTGAATGGCTCAATTGGTGGCCCGAAATAGACAATTTTTGGCTTACTGGATTCTACCATCTTTCTCTTCTCTAGTTGCTTTTCCATTTGAGCCACCTAATTTTCTAGCAACCTGTATCTGTTTACCCCTTTCCTCATGGGCCTTTAGAACTTCTTCAAATTTAGCATTAAGTTCTAAGAACTTATCCTATTCTTTTCTAGACACCACATTCCCAACTTTTACCATTTTTGAAGCTGTTCCAAACATTTGTTGACTACTCACTTCATTAGACCTATATTCTATAAGAGTACTAGTATGTTCTAAACTAGAAATTTCTTGCATTCTGGTTTTATCTCTTTTCTTAAATCGACCAAAATACTAGGGCTTGATGATCATCTCTAAATCTAATTCTCCTATGTGCTTGTGGTATCTCTTCCTCAATTTTATACTACACATTTTCCTCTTTCCTAATTGAGTCAAAGATCATAGCATTAGCTATATCTCACTCAAGCAAAATTATAACACCTAACTTCTTAACTAACTACCTCCTAGCCTTAGGTGTTAACTAGGAAAAATCACTCAAAATTTTTAATTTTACCCCTTCCTCAATAATAGAGTCTGGTTTCTCAGGTTGCTCTTCTTTTATTTTCTCACATGCTTTCTCAAAATTTCTTATATTCTTTCTCCATAAAAACTGTGTAAATGCCCTAAACTTAACAAAATTTTCATCATCTATAAACTTCTAAGAAGCTTGAGAAATTATTGGATCTATATCCTTACCTTCATAATTAGCAACTATAAGGTCTAAGGAGGATACAAGAGGCTGTTGAGGCACTCCTCTTTCCATATCTATAGAAGTAACAATTGCATCCCCTTCTCCACCCATTTGTCTCAACTCTTCTCTTAAGTGCTTCATCCTCTATTCTAATTGGGGTTTGACTTGGGGAGGACTCTTCTAAATGAGAAGATGATCCTTGTTCCAATTTTTATCTCTTTGGGGCACTAGCTACATGCGGGATTTCTAGTCTTGCTCTTCTATGAGGAGGAACCTATTGTATGTTCTATACTACTATGTACCCAGCGCTCTTTTGTAATGTATACTGACCTAGAGGAACTATCATTCTACTATTTATTCTTCTCTCTACCTCTGCCACTCTGTCAGGATAGGTATTGACATATGTAGCCTTCTTTTGATTCATAGCCTGCATTATTGTAGCAAAATTATTCATCAATACATGCATTTTGGCTCACCAATATTTTTAATCTTTCAAAGGATCATAGTTAAAGTCAAAAGCATTAATGAATTCCAAAGTTTTACTAAATACTACCCATTTCTCTTTCCTCACCTCTTGTTCCTATAAGGAGAAAATATTCCTAATAATATATTCAAGAAAATACACTTGCTATGTCATATGGTTAGCTTTTGTCCTTTCTGTTAGAAGATCAAAAATCCCTTTGGGTCAATGTACCTTGCATGGGATTCTACCATGTTGTACTTGTTCAAAAATAAACTAAAATGTCTCCATCCCTTTCTTACAAAAAAAAATCATGTGCCACAATAACAATTGGGAAGAAGGTGCCCTCACCCTTACCAATCATATCTCTTTCCTTAATAGTCCCGATTTGCCACAACAATTTAGCTATCCCTATCTTCAACTGCATATGGAAAGGTAGAACATGAGGCTACCCCAAAAAACCATATACTCTAATCACTGTAGAAACATTATATGGGATTATATCCCCCAAATTATGACTAATCAAGAGCCCTTTTGCATGATCTTTGGGTCTAATTAGTTCTATTAGTGGCTATGGGATTCGAGGGCTATCACCTCTCAATAGAAATCTAAGCTTGGATGTAATATACCTATTTAACCTTACAAAACTGGCTATCCTAGCCTCCCAAGTCATATCAAGAGTCCACAATTGGACTGGATTCTTTTCACCATCCCTTGTCAATTCTAGTTCCATACCTTTTAGAGAAAAAGGTAACTCCCTTAAAAAGACATACATGCATGAGCTAGGAGTACCAAAAAAAAGGTTTTTTTACCTTCCCTTTTGATATTCCTATCAATGCATTATGAATTTCTTTTGCTAGGAGAGAGGTAAAATCCAAAATATTGCTCATTCTAAACTGTAATGTTTGAGCTGTAATAAGGACCATAGAGCCTAGGATGTGTTCCCCTTCATCCATCCCAAAGATTTGGCAGAGGGAAAAATATAAAGCTTGAGCCCTATGATTAAATTATTTCCTCATCAATGGCTCTAGGGTATTAGGTGTAACCAAGTGTAGTGTACCACTCATGGTGAAATGTTGTTGCATAGGTCCTACTCTTAGGTACACTCTCTATGCATCATACCTTACTTGAAGGTCATCCATGTCAATAATCTCATACATAAAAAAGATAGGGTTGAGATTGAAAACCTCGCTAATTAATTTAGGAGAAACCCTAAAAAGATTTTCCTTGGCATAGTTCTTTACAAATCTAGTAATGTGATCATATTTCTTAGCTAGGTCAACTAGTAGATCATTGTCAAAGAAAACCCCCAGGACTACTAACTTTCCAATGTCAAACTCCCAGACATTACTTAAAGGGGTATCTAGTTTTGTTTTAGAAAACCATTTTTTAAACAATTATAACCCTCCCATGGAAATCTGAGCATCTCTCAAATTATTTGCTTTATCATAAAAACCCTCTATAACTATCAACCTAGGGTTCTTTGAAATGAAATCTCTACTAGTTGTTATTTCATGCATAGATGGGGGAAATTACTCAAAAAAATCATCATGAATAGACCTCTTAAGATAGTTAGTGTGTCTAGAGAATTCCTTTCATGGAGGCATTTTTTGAAAACTTTAAACTTCACAACACCAATTTCTTAATTTCACAAGTTGCAGATCACTTACCTACTAAATTGTGCTTCTTTCTCTGTTGAAAATCGTCATAATTCACTGAACACTTGGTAAAAAAATTTATGTCCTAGCTCTAGAAAATCCTTGCACTCTGACAGCCCATTACAATTATGTGATTCAATCATGGTCAAATTGTGAATTATACTAGGGTATTGAAAACACATAAATGAGTTCTAAGGAACATTAATTCCCTTTAGCCATTAATTTCATGTCAATCTTCAAGTTTGAATTTCATCCATTGATCATACAACATCGAACAGTTTTTCTTTGAATAAACAAAGTGCTTTTAAAGTTTTAAAGCCCCCAGTCACATGTCAAATAGGCACTTCCCTGCATTATTTAAAATTTAAGCATCTTTATAATGTGGGTAAGCACTAGCCTTTGATCTTGCACAAATCAACTATCACAAAAATTTGTATCCTTATATCATCTAGTTAGCTAACTTGACCAATAGGATATCACCTTTCAAACCAACATGTTCTGACAAGTCTAATAGTGGAATAGACTACAATATTAATTCTAAAAAAATTCATGGCCATGACATCATTTCCAACTTGGCATATACATGTCATGTTCCACCAATGAATGCATTCTAATTTATCAAGGCTTTATAGCATGGCGTGACTCAGTAACCTTCTCAAAGCTTAGTCCCACTATGCCATATGGTGCATTGGCACTTGCCTGCATTATTTAAAATTCAATCATTTTCTTAATATGGGGAAGCACTCTCTGTCGATCTTACAAAGATTGATGATGAGTCAAAATCATCGCCCATTAGGATCTAGTCAGCAATGTTGACTAATGAAATACTTTCTTTATGCTCTAGCTTATCTATCAATTGCCACAAAAAATGTCATTATTGTCATCTGACAAAGTGGGTCTATGACATCACTATGTGCTACATATCTTGTTGGCACGTCCCCACTTTGTATAACTATCATGCACTTTCTTAATGTAGGGAAGTGCTCTCTGTCGATCTTACCAAGATTGATGGTGCATCACAATTAATGATCGAGTAATAATTTCATTAAAGATCCAACCAATAACATCAGAGGAAAATTGAATCTATGTTGATGGGTGCTAATAACTCTACAAAAAGGGTCTAAAACATCTAATAGTCTACAAACTTTGTGGCACACTAAGGTTCCAACATTAGCAAGGACTATGTGGCACAAAGGTGCTTACCCACTTTACTTAAAGTTCTTATATGTTCTTAATGCAAGGAAGCACTAGCCCTTGATCTTATGAAGATCAATGGTTAATCAAAATCTTGTTGTAGTTAAGGTTCTTAAATAAAACAATTCAAAATAGTAATTGTGATTAAAAGCTGGACTAGCGAGGGTTTATCACACAAATTTGTATAGTAATGCTTGCAACATGAAACTTTTAGGGTAAATTTATCTCACCTAAAATATTTTTGAAATATTATTTTAAGAAAATTTCAAGAGCTAGAGCAAAATTGAATAAGGCTTTAGGTTTTTTCATTAATCTTACCCAGGGTCTTGACCTAAATTCAAGACTTTAAAACACACACTTAGGGTTTTTTACTACTAACTAAAACAAAGCAAGAGTGGTGAAAAATAGGCCAACAAAACCCGTGGATGTTGAGTACTATAGTTTCATCACCATCAAGGGAAAACATGGCAAAACTAATCCTAAGACACCATTTATCTTACAGGCCCTTGTTTTAATATATTTGATAATGAACCATCATAATCATGTGCCAAGTTGGTACTCAAAGGCCTTGTGCCTTCTACTCCTAATCTTGAACAAAATAAAGACAAACATCTTACAAGTCCTTCTAGCAAAGGAATAGAACTTGCAATAACTTATGAGGCTACTAGCTATAGTACCTTGATCAATTGTAACAAATTATTGCTCAAATCACAATCTTTGAGTTGCTCAAAATCTCACCTGCTTATAGGTAGATTCTTTATAAAGCCCTTACTGAGGTAAATGTACCTCAAGATCTTAATCTTGAGAGGTTCCAATCTATGGTAGCTCATCTAATCTCATCTTAATATACATCCTTCTCTAAGGAGGATGACAATTTACTAAGTCATCTACATAATCAACCTCTACACATTGAGTTCATGATACACTAGAAACATGTCTATCATGTTCTCATTGATAATGGAGCTGGTTTAAACATTGTCTTTGCTGCTCTACTTAGACAATTGGACTATTTTGAAGAGTCCATTGATCCCCATCACATGATAACTATCAAATTATATGATGAAGTTGAGCCAAAATCTTTAGGTTTGGTGATGTTTCCTCTCCATGTTGGTCCTATAGAAAGGGGTGTCACTTGTTAGGTCCTTGACATTCCCTTAGCTTACAATATTTTGTTATGAAGACCATGGATACATGAGATGCACATTGTGCCATCCACTTACCACCAATGCATAAAATTTATATTTCATGGCTCTGAAGTCACCATACTTGCAAGTACTAGCTATACCTATGACATGCTGAAATCTATTGAAAACTTTATGCCTACTAATAGAGAATCTACAGACCATCATGATAAAAAGCTGAAAAAAATTGAGTAGTCACTCAAGCTTAAAGAAACCAGAATGGGTGAATATCACATAGAACCAGTTCTATCTCTAACATCTCTTCCTAAGTCTCCCTGGTGCTATAGGAGACCACCTAAAGTAAAAAGACCTTTCATGTTGACACCTCAAACTAACTTTTTTCAAATCCATTGTTCCTCTTGAGGAGGAAGTTGAAAATAGAGCTATTGCTACATGGATCTACAAAGAGGAAACTCTAATTGACCTCACTAAACAGTCTCATGAAATTACTCCTAAGAAGTATGGTCTTAGTCTTAGACTCATGAAACACTTTGGCTACAAGGGAATTGGTCCTATTGGATGCAACAAAAATAGTTTGAT
Source organism: Cupressus sempervirens (assembly GCA_028749045.1). Taxonomy (NCBI): domain Eukaryota; kingdom Viridiplantae; phylum Streptophyta; class Pinopsida; order Cupressales; family Cupressaceae; genus Cupressus; species Cupressus sempervirens. The sequence goes on along the minus strand of CM053791.1, from coordinate 755,937,515 downwards.
TGATCCTATCAAGGTGATAGCTAGAAGGAATCGAGACACATCTGGTCTAAGCTTCAAGAAAATTCCATTCCATCTAGGGATTAACAAATTCATATCAGAACTTGAGAGTTCATCTAAACATGAGTGACAAGCTAATTCTGATGACCATGAAGACAATGTTGATGATGAGGATCCTTATCCTTATCCAATGCCTAATGATGTAGTTAAATTATTTAAAGAACCAAATGACTTTGTACCATATGTTAGCACCATGGATGTTGATAGTGATTCTTCTGAGGATATTACTAGTTTACATGATACCCAACAAGAACAAGGAGAGTCTAGACATGCTTTACACATTGAGTACATTCATAAAAATCTAGATGATGATAGAGATTTTGTTCCTATCACTATTGGAGAATTCTATAATCAGTCTCCATGTAGTACAAATTCTCAAGAGAATGAATCCAACTCTCTCTCTAAAGTAACTATAGAAAAAGACATAGATCAAGTTCATGTCTTTGAAAGCCTCCTCAAAGTAGGTGAATCATCTAGAGTTAGGTTGGATGAGTCTTATACAACTAGTTTCCTTAAGTCTTTGATTAATGATGTTAGTGCTCAAAGGCTTTCAAACAAGCTTGTGGAAAAAGCTGCTCTAGGCCTCAAATTTCTTGTCCAAGAATTTAATGATTATATTGTGAATGTAATCAAACCTAGTACATCTCTTTCACTCACCTATCTTAAGCTCATAGACTAGAATTCCAATGCATCTAGTGAAGTCTTTACATTCTAAAATAACTATGCTCTTGCCTACTACTTAAATGTTGTCAAACTAGTAAGATATTCTACTAGCAAGCATCAACATGACTAAAGTTGACATCAACTACCTCAGTCATACAATCAAAAAGAAAAGAAATAAAAGGTTTGATGGTGAAAACCACATTGTGGTAGTGTTCAAACCTAAAATAGTAAAATAAAAGATGCATCCAAGGGTGAAAACCTCTCTAAGGTGCCTACAGATGAGATATTTGATGCACTCCTAGACATTTTTAGGAGTGATCATTAGTATTGATAGAACCAACACAACCAATGAACTTAGGAATAGAGAAACAACCTCACATGATACATCTTTCACAATCACTATCTCTAGAAAAAAAAGAGGAATTCATTGCTTTCTTCCAAGAGAAAAAGATAAACTTTGCATGGACATACTCAAATATGCCAACATTAGATCCTAATTTCATTATGAATCACTTGTCTATTGCACCAGGAGTTAAACTAGTCATACAAAAACCTTAGGAAAATGCATCCTTATGTTGCATTGCTTGTTAAAGCTGAATTGGAGAAGCTTCTAAAAGCTAGTTTTATCCATGCTATTGATTATGTTGAATGAATATCAAACATTGTTCTAGTCTCCAAGCACAACAAATCTATCAGAGTCTATATAGATTTCTAAGATCTGAACATAGCAGGTCTAAAGGATGATTTTCCACTCCCTAACATTGATATGATAGTGGACATGATGATAGGATATGATATGCACTCACTTATGTACAATTTTTCTAGTTATAAATAGATAAAAAATTTCTCTAGAAGATCAAGATAAGAATTCTTTTAATTGTGCATAGAGAAATTTATGTTGGAATGTGATGCCATTTGGCTTGAAAAATGTTGGTGCTACATATCAGAGGGTAGTTACTACAATTTTTCATGACATAATGCATAAAACAAGGAAGACTATGTTGATGATACTCTAGTTAAGAGCGCAAATTACAACACTCACCTTTAAGATTTGGGACCTATCCTGGATCACATGGAAAAATTTAGTTTCAAACTTTATCCCAAAAAATGTGCATTTGTTGTGACATATGGGAAATTACTTTGCTACATTGTGTTTACAAAAGGAATCAAGGTAGATCTAGAGAAAGTTCAAGTATTCATGGACATGCCTCCACATTGTAATATCAGTCAGATGAGAGGCTTACAAGGAAGACTTCAATCCATTTGCAAATTAATCTCATAGCTAGTAGATAGGTCACAACCTTTTACCAAGACTTTGCATAAAGGTGTCAAATATAACTAGAGCCAAGATTGCGATCAAAGTCTAACACAGATAAAGTAATACCTTACTAATCCACCAATCTTGATGTCTCCTATTCATAAGAAGCCTCTTGTTCTATACATCTCAGCAATAGAGACATCTCTAGGTATCTTGCTAGCTCAAGAGGACATTGATAACAAGGAATGAACCATTTACTATCTAAGTTGCATGTTGGTCTCCTATGAAAAGAATTATAGTATCATTGAAAAGGCTTGCTTGGCAGTTGTCTCTGCTTCCCAAAAGTTGAGAAACTACATGCTTTCCCATACTACATGAATAGTTGCTAAAATTGACCCACTAAAGTACTTAATTATAAAGGAAGCTTTAACAGGAAGATTTTCTAAGTAGGTCATGATACTAAGCAACTTTGACATTTAGTATGTTGAACAAAAGGCTATCAAAGGACAAGAAATTGCTAATCAACTAGCAGAAGCACTAATATAGAGTTTTCTCCTATTGAACATTGATTTTCCTAATATATCAATTATAATGCTCACACATCAAACTTGGGTGATGTTCTTTTATGGTTCCTTCACACAACAAGGATTTGGTGCTGGACTGCTATTCATAATACCATAGAGGTATTCACTTCCTAATGCATACAAGATTTTGTTTCCTTGTATGAAAAATATTGCAGAATATGAAGCTCTCATTAATGGCATGAGGAGTGTAGTTGAATGGAGAGTAGATCAATTGAATATCTTTGGTGATTCATAGCTCATAATCAACTAGGTCAATGATGTATAGTAGACAAAATATGAGAAATTGATCCCTTATAAATGAATGGTGGATGATCTAAAGAAATACTTTACTCATATCATGTTTCAATAGGTTCCAAGCAAACAACAAAGTGATTGATGCCATGTCTACTCTTGCTTCCTTGTTATAGATGTCAGAGAATGATCTCTAACATGAGTTCCTAGTGGAAATGTTACTCTACCCTACCTATGATACCCCTGAATCTTTGATAATCTATTCTATTATAGGACACAATTCATCCTGCTACCACCACATATACTCCTATCTATGTGACCAAACCATTCCAAATGATCTAACATAGAATGAACAAAGTCACCTTATTTGAAATGCTTCACAGTACTTCATTATTACTAATGACTTGTTTAGGAGAGGTCTTGATAGAACACTCCTTAGGTGTCTAGAACTTGATGAGTCAAAATGCACTTTAATTGATGTCCACAAGGGCATTTGCAGATCTCACTCAAACAACTTGACACTAGCTCATAAAATTATTAGAGCTAGTTACTTTTGGAAAAATATGGAGAAAGAGAAAATCAAATATGCCAAGTCTTGTAAACAATGCCAACTCTATGGGAATCTAATTCATGCTCCAACAAGGGAGCTAATTTCATATATCACATTATGACCATTCCAACAATGGGCCTTCAATCTTGTGGGTCAAATTCACCCATCTTCTTCAAGTGGACATAAGTTCATTATTACAGCTACAGACTACTTCACCAAGTGGGTGGAGGCAGTCCCTCTCTCTATAGAAAATGGAAAGACTATAACTCTGTTCATCATGAATTACATCATATGTAGGTATGGTGTACCTGTTAAATTTTAGGATTTTTACCCAATACTGAACTAAAAGAGTTCAGCAATCCTGACCTAACATGGGAACCATTTCACTATGTGAGATGTGCAAGTGAAATGAGATCTTCGGATTCTAGGCAAGCTCCTATTTGATCCTTCAGTGAAATCTCTAAAATACTTAATGTAAACTTGTAGGTAAAAGGAGAGAAACTACTGAAAGTAAACCTAAAACCTAAAGCTTAAATTAAGAAAAGGAGGTGATACACCAAAAGTGATTATGAAGACTTAAATACAATTGATAGAGAGGACTATATAGCTATGTGAAATGAAAATAAAGCACATCTTCCTGTAATATTTGCACAAATAATTTATGATAAGGTTTCAATAATGAAAGAACAAAAGGAGGAAAAAAATTAACACCTCACTTTAATCACTTTCACTTGTAAACACATATCATAACCTATAAATAAACTTACGTTCCTACAAACAGGTGTTGGAATGATACAGAAGGATAAGGAATAATGAAACATTCTCAAGTTAATCTATCAAATCATTCAAAAAATGCACACAAAACTTGCAGAAAGGAAAAAGGCTTAACAATGAACACAAAAAGCATCATCACACTATTTTCACTTGTATTATGTCTCCAAAAAGATGAATTACAGACTTTGTAACAAAGGTCAAGACTTAGAAAAGAAGTCTCCAAACTCTATATAAAATCAGAACTCCTTAAAAATGAGTAACAAAACTCATTAAGTACCCCCAAAAATAACCATAGGTTGAATGCAGAATAAAAGCCTCCAAATCAAGGCTTAGAAACTTCCAAAAATGAAGTCCCATGATAACTAAGACTTTACTAACCCATAATGAGGCCTATGACTCATTAAAAGTTATCCCCAAACACTCCAATTGATTACAAATATCTTCAAACTAACTGGGTAAAAGTAAATCTGACCTCATAAAGCCTATATTTCCTCTAAATGTTCCCAACTAATTTTCCTCTTTAAGACCATGACATGGGAATAAAATAACTCATTTCCACTTTTTCATTAATGATAGAAAAATATTTAATGACTTATAATCATGTCATTTAAATATTTATTCTTTATAGTAATACTTATGCAAAAGAAAATAATTAAAATAATATCCTTGTTATCTTTGCATTTTAGAATAAGAAAATAATATTAAATGATTAATATTTATCATTTTAATATTACTTCTTTACAATGGCTATGCAAAAATAAACAATGTAATATTTATAAAACCCAAAAAAAACCCCTAAGGCATAAACATATCAAATCAACCCCCTTTCAATACAAAACAAATAAAAGGGATTCAAATCCCATTCACAAGCCCAAGGACATCAGAAATTATGAAACAATGAAAAGGGTTATTATGGCTTGTATACCCTAAGTATTATTCATTTTTGGCATTTGTATGTTGGAAGTTTTGAGAAATTTGAGGGTTTTTGGGCCGTGTGCCACCATTTTTGCATTTTTTTGGTCTTTTGCACACCATTGATGACAATGTACTAGTTATACATTTGCTAAAACTAAAGCCATTATGTTGAGATTCACTACCTAGAGGTATTTTGTTCTGAATTTTTTGAAGCTGACTATACATGAGTTTTCTTTCTTTAGTCTTTCTTTGAATCTTCGCATTACTTTGGAACCCATAGATGTAGACCAGGAACAAGGGAAGCCTCTATATGTTGTATGCCCTTTTGAATGCACTTTTAGATTTTCCATTTCATGTATGGATTTTGCTGAAACAATAGATTCATTTACAAATTGATTTCTTCTTGCCATGTAATGTGTTTTCTTTTTGCTATTTGAGATTGTGCACCACAAGATGAATCTGCCATGAGAAGGTGTTGAAGTCATTGCTTTTGTAAATACCAAGATGGAGTTTCTTGCTGGATTTTATTTTGTAAATTTCTTTCATTCGGTCTCCATAAAACATTTAGATGGATTTCTAGTAGCTTAAAAACATGAAGCAGTGTGGTTTCTTTCATGCATATTAGTTTCTAAGGCTCCTGTCATTTTTTGAGTTAATGCATCTACCACATTAATGCATCTACCACATTTTTATGGACTAGGAATTACATTACCACCAGCACAACTTTCAAGGGAACAACAAAAACCTTCAGATTGATGATATCTTATGTTATGCTTCTCAAAGTGCCTTCAAATTTGATTGTGGTAGGAATAAAATTATGCTACTACAAAAGACATTAATCCTTTTAAAAACTTTTTTCTTCACCATCATTGATAAACCCAATGATAAAAGATTAATAATAATAGTTGTAGCAGCAGTTGCAGGCTCCCACTAAAAATTCATGATACAAATCTTTTTGAGGATGTTGTACTTGGTTTTTTGTTCTCATATTTGTTACTAGTTAAACATGTGTTTTTGTTGCCTCTATTAGACTCAAACTTTCTATTTTCTGTCTTTAATATGGGTTATAGCATGTATAACTCCACTTGCTTCTATCATTTTGAATCCTTCTCACTGGGCACAAAGAAAACATCCTTGTTTGCACCAGATCAAATTTTTTTTAGTATGCTTTAAGCCCCACTCTATATGTCGAATTTGAATTTGGCCATGTTGTATGCATTACTTATATCATATGGTTTTGTTTTTTATTCCTCTTGGTTTTTAGATATATACAAGAACACAACTCACGCTTGAAACATGTCATTCAATTTTATTGTTGTGTAACCAATATAATCAAATTTGACTCAGTATTGGATAAAGAATGATCTAACTGACACCAGAGCCTCTCAAGAACCATTTTCAAAAATACTTATAACAATTGTAGAAAAATTATCCACTCCTACCAAATTGTCATGATTTCAATGGATAATGAATATTGGAACTCCAACATTGAAATTAGTATACTCATAATTAACATGTCCAAACACACTTTTTAGAATTTATGGATTGATTATTGACAATTTGAAATTGTACTAGCTGATCATTGAAGTAGTAATGCCATAAGATTTCTATTTTTTTCTAAGATTTTTCCTTGATAACTTTTTTTCATGGACAAGATCATCACCAAGATGCACAAAATCTTCTTGTTTTCAATATGCTTGGTATCTGACAAGCAGAGGTGAGTAGTTGACTATAACTGCAACTATTTAACTAGTTGTTACCACTTGTTTATTTGTTTTTAGCCCCACCTTAGCTATTGTTCTAATCACCTCCATGAATTTCAAAAGTGGAGAACCTTTCCTTAGCTCTTCAAATGTGTTGCAATGTCCATCTCTTTAAGTAATGTCAATCTCAAACATACTCAGAGGCAAGGTAGCCAAATGTTCCAACTACCTTTTTTGTTACAGCATGATTTCCAAGGGAATGTTCCAACAACTTAATTAGACTTCTACAATCTTTGCAAGTAAATCTAAATTGAGAAGAATGTTTCTTGTTTTGACCACCTGATGAGCATAAATTAATCTTGTGTGTTCATGAATATATTCAAGGTCTCTTGCTTTTACTTTGATTTACACTTTCAATTCCTAAGTTTGAGCTTGGGCTTCATCTAAAATAATCATGTTAAACATTATTTCCTACAAGATACCAAATTTTCTTCATGATCATTTCCTGCTAATATTTCATGGTCTCTTTGTTTATTTCTTGATATAGCACCAATATCAAAGTGGCTTCTCTTCTTGTTTCCTTTTGAATACATTGTGAATTACAACAGTGATAATAATCATTTCATAAGGTTTGAGCATGGGCTTGTGATACTCATAAAACTACTCTTTCTGTAATTTGAATTAAATTTTGACACTATAATGAAAGGTTTCATACTAGAGTTAATATGTCCCTTTAACATTATATTTTTTGCTTTTGCACTAAAGCACTTTTTTTGTTTTTTGTATGTATTCAAAATAAGAAGAATATGACATGTGCAAGTATTGGATAAAGATAACCAATCATTTCTTAGATCGTAATGATCTAACCCCATCTCTTTCTTTTGTAGGGAAACGAAGAACCAAGAGCTTGCTAGATTGAGAGCTGGATTAGGGTGACAAGGTGACAATAGAGAACACTTAACCAGTCAAAGTCTAAAAGGCAATGACTAGTTATCTCTATCTTTCTCTCATATGTTTTATTTTTCCTTGTTTTTTAATACATATGAAAGGTAGTAGTACTCATGATTTGTGTGAGATAAATCATTTTAGTACCTTTCTATTCATTTCATACTTTGTAAATATGAAAATTTTACATATCAATTATGATTTATACAATGAACATTATATCTTCTTTTGCTCATATTTTTTGTATGATTGCAAAATGATGGAATGTAAAAAAATAGAAAATAAATGTTTTCCTTCTACAATGATAAAATTTTCAGCATTGTAAAATTTTTGTAACAGTACCTTCCTCCATTATTACTAACAATGGAGGATAGTTTACAAACCAGGATCTTAAAGAGTTATGCAAAAAGTTTAGAATTATGCAACATTGATCTTCTATCTATTACCCCTAGTGTAATGGTCAAGTAGGGGCATCAAACAAGGTGATCCTTAAGATCTTGCATCACATAGTCAGTAAATCTAGAAGGGTCTAGCACCTCTAGATTAATCTAGCTTTATGGGCTTAAAGAACAATTATCAGAACTCCAACAGGTACAATGGCCTTTGCATTGGTCTTTGGAGCAGATGTTCTACTTCCAATTGAGGTTGAGATCCCTACTCTAAGAATCTCCATGAAGGGTCTCATTATTGATGATGACTATAGAATATCTTAGCTTCAAGAGCTAGTATTGTTAGATGAACATCGACAAGTGGCATGTGATCATCTTTGAGCTTATTGATAGTGTATGGCTAGAAATTACAATAAGAAAGTTAAACCATGTGACTGCTAACTAGATGAGCTCATTCTTAGAGAAAACACTAAGAATCAACAACAATAGATACAAAAAGGGAAATTTGAACCCAACTAGTTTGGTCTTTATATAATTACTATAGTTTTGGTTCTAGTGCTTACCAACTTTCTATAGTCAAGAGAGAGGTGCTCAAGGAGCCTATCAACACTCTCCATTGGAAGTGGTTTTATAGCTAATATCTTTTCCAAAGCTCTCTCTATATACCTACATGTCCTAAAAAAATCAAAAAAATTGCAAAAATCCTTTAAAAAATAATTACTTTGGTGAAAACCTAGAAATAGGTGCCCTGGTAATACCAAAAAAATTTAAAAATATAAAAATACAAAAAAATTTAAAAACAAAAAAAAAGTGCCATTGATGAAAACTAGACAAATAGGCATCATTATGACAAAAAAAAAGAATCTCTTCCAAGAAGGTGAAAACCTAGTAAATAGGTGCTTCTTGTTTCAAATGTTATATCTTATAGTGCATCTTCTGGCTCATGCACAGTTACTTTCCTTCTTTACTTTGCTACTTTAGCTCATGTATCCATGGATTGAATATTGTCATAACTTGGGGGCAACACCCTACGGTGTCATAGGAATCTCTTTCGTGATAGTCACTAGTTGTTCTAACTATGTTTACCTACTATTTCTAGTGTCACTTTTTGAGATTCCTCTCATGGACAATCTCTTTTGTAATAGTTTCAGTTGTTCTAATTGTGTCTGCCTACTATTGCTAGTGTCACTTTTTGAGATTTCTCTCATGGATAATCTCTTATGTTAGTCACTAGTTGTTCTAACTATGTCTACCTACTATCACTAGTATCACTTTTTGAGATTCCTCTCACGTAAAATCTCTTTCATGATAGTCACCAGTTGTTCTAACTACATTTTCCTACTATCACTAGTGTCACTTTTCAAGATTTTTCTCATGGATAATCTCTTGTATCAGTCACTAGTTGTTCTAACTATGTCTGTCTATTGTTGCTTAGTTTCTTACTAAGGTTCTTCTTACTAAAGATTCCTCTTTGAATTTAGTCACCAGTTGTTCTAACTGTATCTATCTACTATTGTCACCCAACTAAAAAAATTTCTTTCATCTATTTTATGGACATTGACACTTGACATCAATCCTATAGCATAGAAAATGAAGTTAAAATGATAAATTTTCTTGGGATATGCTGAGCTTTTCTTTCTTTGTTTTTATTTCACTTTATCATGTCTATTTGAGTAACTCGATGATGTCTCTTTTGACTAGAGAAGTGAGGACTAAGGGCATGATCTTTTCGTTGCTTTCTATTTGTCATTTAGTTCCAATAATCTAAAACATCCACTTAAAAGGGGTGTCCACTATAAGAGCCTCTATCTCATATTAGATGGCCATGTGTACCTTGACTCCTTTTATATGAATAATTTAGTGAGGTTGGTTCTTCTCCTTTCTTATTGGAGTGAGCTCTTTGTGCTATGGTAAATACTAATACTCATACTGCTAAGTGAATGTATGGGTTATTGCAAGTATACATAACACACTTTTGTCTCAAGTTATGAACATAAGGGTCATTGTGAATAGAATACTTACTGATTACTTAGCATAAGAAGGATATCTGTGTTTGATGTTTGCACACAAGAAACATTCTAGTTATCCTAGCATTTGTGCTTTGATGCTTATGTTCACTTACTACATTAAAAGGGACAAGTGTTCTGGTCATTTTGGCTTCCTGTGCCTCGAATACTTACATTTAATCTTGACAAAACTAGAATAGAAGTTCTATTCATATTCCTATGATTACAATGTTAGTGGGGATTGTATGACATCTATGGTTTCACTATATGCTCAGTGATGATAATTGTCAAAGCTTGGTAACTAGACCTAGGGTTGCATCTAGCCTAGCAATTGCATCTAGTATTGGCTTGCATTGCATAAGTGCATGGTTTGATGACTAATTTACCTACATCCTTTGTGATGACTAATTTTTGGCTTCCTCAAAGTTTCATGTTTCTTCATGGTTGCACAAGTGTTTAGTCATTTGGTTCATCCTATTGATCTTCATGGGATACCTGTCACTATCACCAACAACAAAATGTCACATGAGATGTTAGTCCATTCGTATTTTGAATTTCATACATGATCTCATAATCTATCTCATGATACACTATATTCATACATCAAAATCAAATTTTCATTCATACATCACATCATATTTTTATTCATATTCAAAGCATTAAACACTTCATGTACAACAAACTACAAAGAGAGATAAAGATGACACATGCCAATAGTACTCAAATCAAAATCTCATATATATATATGATAAGTGTACATCAATGCAAAAATAAATGCTACTCAAGCATTATTGATAAAAAATGGTGCAAAATAGTGCTAGAACAACAATCGATATAGAGCCAGATCAAAATCAAACTAACAAAAAAATCAATCTAACTCTCTCCTTCCCCCTCACCTCCTACTAGTGGTGAAGGAGGAGGAGATGGAGGCATATCTAGTCTTAGTACAGGTCATGCACCCCTAGACTCTCATGCATATCATGAAAATTAAGGCACCTACCCAGCCTCATCTAGTAAAACTACTAAATAAGCTACAAAGTAATAGGCTTCCCTAGCTGATTATAGTTGGATCTCATCTTATTACTACTTAGATCTCTGTGTCACTTGCTCTAATTTCTCTCACAGCTCTCAAATCTCCCACTCCCTATTTTTAATTTAGGAGTCTATCATAGCTACTTGTATATGTAGCTCTCCTAACTACCATTGTGTGATGTGAATCTATATCCTCTCTCCTCAGTGCATATTGGGTCCCTGTAATAGGCTGGTCCTGCATCTCCTCATCACCTTGCTCAACTAGCTACTATGTTGGCTACTTTGCCTCTCTATGAAGCCTCTATGCATCTCCACCTATGGGTCCTAGAGATCCCATCTCCCCTCATAGCCTTCTCCACCCTATCCCACTACCTCCTACACTTAGATCACCTAACATGTCCTATGTCTCACACCCTTTTTTTGTAGCTGTTATGGTTTTTGTGGTGGTCCTTGTGATGCTTGTACTAGCTAGATCAATACAACCATCCCTACTGGGTCTGTGAGCCATGGAAAAGGATGACTAGTAAAATGGGCCTGATAAGATGGAGTCATCCCTCCATCAATGTCCCATTAGATGACCACTATGGTATACATGTCGATCATCGACTATCTAGGGTCCAATCTCAATGACCACTCTTGATATACATCTATAGCCAGCCATGCGTGTGAATAATACTCTTGTGAAATGTCCAATGGTTGACCATACTATTGCCACACATGAGTCAAAGGAAATCTCTTAATAACTTATATAGATTGACCAATCAATGGTTGGGAGACAAACATATATCCAAGCTCTACCTAAGCATCATCCTAGACCTATGTCTCTCTCCATAGTCTCTAGACTATGGCCATTGGGTCATCTAATTGAGCCCTCCACTACTCAATCTTCCCTAGAGTTATCTGGGGAAGATGGCCTCTATATCTGCAAATATATGGCTCCATGGGTTACCTCTCATCAATAAAAATGGGTCTAGTAATAGGAAGGTGCTCCCAATCCTAGATTTGGAGAACATATACACTAGTCACCATGCTCCTCCTCTCATGCTAGAGGATCTCATGCATCTCATGGAACATATGGGTGAGCATGCACTGACCCCACCCACATCTCTCTAGTGTCACTAGCATCATCTGCAACATCCATTCCCATCCACACACTAGTCCATACTAGCCTCTATTAGGCACCAAGAAATAGATGATACATATTCCCAACACGACTACCAATTTGTACATATACCCATAGGTGTGCACAAGCTCCTCCCAAGTGATAACTTGGCCCATGATTAGATCCTCCTCAAAGATGACTCTCAGTGCCTTTGTGCCTATTTATGACACTATTTTATAGACCACTCTTAGCCCATAAAAAGGGAACCTCAATATCTGGTAGATGTCCTCTAGTGTGATAGTCATCTCCCCCCATGGAAGATGAAAGGTGTTCATCTCCAAATGGAAATGGTCCACCAATGCAATCAGTAGGTCATGATTCACAAACACTAGTGGAGTATAGCAATGAAATGTTAAACCTAATCTATTAATGTGAGCCATATCAACATCATTAAGTCTTTGCAACAAAGCTCTATATGATGGGTAATGAGATCAAAATTTGACATCAAAAAATCTAACCTGCACACATGTACACAATAGACAAATGAACGATCTATACTAAACAAACATGGTGAAATGCAAAGTGAAATTGCAACAACAAATCAAATTTCAAATACAAAAAATTGCATTTAACACTAGAATTTTGCATGAGATCTCATGTTCTCATGCAAGATTGCACATATTTGCATGAGGATACAATTTTTCACGTGAAAAGTAATCAAGTAACAAGAAAAAAAAAAACCAAAATTAGGGTTTTTTGCACAATAGATGGGTATCCACCATGCAAGAAAATACACAAAGCCACGCGATGAAGTATCAAGATGGTACTTCTTTGCATGAACTCCAATTAGCTTCGTGTGATGAGAGACATCCTCGCATGAAAACTAACAAGAAAACAATTTTAAAACACTTTAAAATTACCTAAACTACCACAATAAGTGTGAAAAATTAAATGTGAAGCAAGGTTATTGACTACTCACCAAATGTCCATAGTTCATTGGCCAACTGTCTCATCGGGACCACTCAAATTGATGTGTAGACAACGGGACCACCATTTTTTCCTCAAAGCTCTCTTCTCCACAAAAGACAAAAGTGCAAATGATTTGAAAATGACCCTTTGGGCCCTTATATAGGTTTTGACCTATTTTTCAAAATGCTCTATCTGATGTGAAAATTTTCCCTAGCTAATTTGACTGCTCTAAATCCATTTTTGGGATCAAATTTAAAATCTAACACACTTAAGAAGCTCAAAATTGCATTTTAAAATTTTGGGATTGACATGATCGAATGCTTATGCAGGCCAATTTTTCTAATAATTTGTGAATCTTGGAATCTTTTCAACTCACAATTTCTTTAAAATTTCCAAAATTTCTAGAAAAAGTCAACTCTTGTCAAATCTGGTCAACTTTGGTCAAACTTGGTCTTTTGAACCTTGAAATCACTTTAAATCACTTCCAAATTTTCTTCTAATCATTTTCATATCTTCTCTTTTCTTTAGAATCTTGTATTGATTCTGTATATCTTAATATACTACTCTACATCATATTACTGGTGTGCCATCTTTTGATTTCATTCTCGAGTGGGTAGGATGATTACATCATTGAATCTAAATTTTAGCTCAATTTGCAACTCATGTCCTCATCACTTGGGATATCTCATCACTTGGGGCATCTTGTGCCCTTTCTATGTGACATCTACATCATGTATCTCATCTTTTGATTAGCTAATCATATCTTATGGTAGTCCTTATCAAAGCTTGATGGTGTTGCCCCACTTTTTATCTTGTACCCATTTTGCAAAGTGGGAAATGATCTTGTGTCTTAGTTTAGTCCCGTTAGGTCCAAGTCTAGTTCTTTCCCCTCAAGTGAAAATTTTCTCCATTGGGTTTTTCATCTTTTCTCTTCCCCCACATTACATAATTGAGTGAGTTTTCCTTGTTGTCATGAGTTTGTGGGTAGTCTAGAACCTAATTCAACAGAGATTCTTAAGTTATATAATGATTTTCACAAATTTATTTCTAAGGATGAACTTGTACATGGCTCATCATAGTTTGCACATAAATAAAATGAAGTTTACGAAAAACCCAGCATTGCCTCCTCCTTGGTAGGTTTTCAACCTGTGAAGGCAATTTTCTATAGAGGTCAACAAATGAGGTTTACAAGCTAAAGCAAGGAAGAAATGAGTTCTTTTGTGGGTAGATCTTCCTTAAATTATAGCACTCCACCTTGGGATTCACTCATAATTCATCATAGTGCTCAAAATCACAATTAGTGGAAAACTCTGAAGTAACTTCTCCATGGTGGACTTTCGACCCATGAAGTGAATTTTCTGACAAAAGCATTTGTGAGAGAGAAAAGAGAGTAAGTGAGTTCCTTTTTCACTTTTGCAGCCCTTTTTAGATTTTTTGAAGCTTAGAGACACATTGACTTAAAGGGTAAAGTGAAAATAAAGGCAAGGGTGGAAAAACAAAAGTTGCTTTCTCTTTGGCGAGTTTTCAACCTTGGAAGGCAATTTTTTGCATCTATTGAAAAATCACTCCTACAAGCATGTTGGACTCATAGATTGATCACAAGATGTTTAAAAATGGTATTTGAAGGAAGTCAATCACATTTGGGAAGGTATCTTAAGCAAAATTTGGCTAAGCGAATTTTTCCTTATGGAGTACTCCATTCCTAATTTTCTGAAACTTGGTGAAAAATGGGAAAGTAAGTCTGTAATAAAAGAAAGTTACCATTGGGCTAATAGAAATAGTGAGAAGACATGAAAAAATCCATTTAACACCCTTGCATTTACTAACCTAATGGATTTATCCTTTAATTCACTTGTGTGATGTGGATCTTGAAGATTAATGGGTGAATTGGGATTTCTATATAGAGATGAACATAACAAATTTTCAAATTACCACTTTCTTTATTGAACTATTATGTTGTTTAATTGAATAGTGATTTCAAAGTTCTACTCTATCATGTCCCATTTTCAAATAATTAAAAAATAATAATCTTTCCTAAGGCAGGCAGGCCCAAGAAAGTGAAGTTTCGGAAAAAGGGGGTTAATCTTTGGAAACCGTTGGACTAATAAATGAAAATTATTATTAAAATATGTTTCATTAAACTCTCTTGGACGTGAGTTATGGTTATGCCCTCTTTTAAGGGGCTTGGAGGCATTTTGGAGGGATTCCAAAACTTGATTTTTGCTCATTCTTTGTTATTCTTCAGAGGCTGCCAAACCTGTGGAGAAGGAGACCCAAGAACGGGAGTTTGTAGGTTTCCAGGGAGACCCAAGAATAGGAGTTTGCAGGTTTCTAGGAAGGCTAAGGATGGGATTTTGAATCCATTCCATGTGCATGCTCATACAGAGTTTTCCTTTGTGCTGAACAGTGCAGATTTGTGGGTTTTCGAGTGTGTTTTTTGTATGAGTTTGGTGTTTTCAGTTGAGTATTTCATATCATTTTGGGTTGCTGCTATATTTGAGACTTTAAGTTGTTAAAATAGAGCTGAATATATGTATTGGGATGTGATTAAACTTTTGAGATAGATTATTAGTGTTTTTGTGGTGTTTTCGGGCATTTTTGTGTTAATTTCGAGAGCCCGATGAGCATAGTTTTTGTCCTACATTTGAGAACTATTGTGTAAAGGCTATAAAGATCTAGAAATTTCATTTTGTAAGCTTTTATGCTTCTGAAATTTCTGTAAAAATGTCCACTTTCAGATTTATTAATAATAGGTGAAGTTGTGAAGCTTTTGGCACAATTTCTGGCATACCCGATTTGGAGTTTCTTGAGAAATTTGGTGGATCTTTGTGATATTAGTTGTTTGATCTTGAAAATCTGATTAGAGGTTGGAAATATCATATAAAATCAAAAAAGGGACATTTTAGTGGTATCAGAGCCATGATCTTGCCAGCCTAAGGGTTTGTAGAATTTTGCATGTCAGTTTTGACAACTACCCAAATCTTGCATTTCAGTTTTGAGAACTACCCAAATCTTGCATGTCATAATTTATGGTTGCATGTTGCTTATAATCAGCTACATGTCAAAATTTATGGTTGCATGCTGCTTCTAATCATTTTCATGTTAGTTCTTGGTGAATTTGGTGGTTGTAGAAGTTTGCATGTCAGTTTTGACAACTACCCAGATCTTGCATGTCAGTTTTGACAACTACCCAGATCTTGCATGTCATAATTTATGATTGCATGTTGCTTCTAATCAGCTACATGTCAAAATTTATGGTTGCATGCTACTTCTAATCATTTGCATGTTAGTTCTTGGTGAATTTGGTGGTTGCATGTTGCTTCTAATCAGTTGCATGTCAAAATCTATGGTTTCATGCTACTTCTAATCATTTGCATGTTAGTTCTTGGTGTTTGAAGAAGTTATATCCTATTGGGGTTACACTCTACTTTATCCAGAATGGATAGGTATAATACAGAGTCTCAGAGGACACGATCTTGGACAATTGATATCCAAAGTCAAAACAGTAGAAAGGATGGTTATTTAGACATTTGAGATAAACTTATGAAAATAAGCCATGACATGTCTGAATAGTTGGTTGAGCACCACCATATAATGAATGACATGTTGTCTGACCCAGCTAAGGTGGATAAGTTGACTGGATTTCTATTTGGCAAATTTTCTCACAGGACAGATGACACAATTCCCAAGAACTTGCATGAGGAGTTTGAGAAACTAACTGATAGCCAGGTAGAGGTCTCAGATTCTACTCTGCCACAGGAGGTGGTGGGAAAGGATATTACACAGATTGATAGTAACGGTCAACTTGATACTCAAATTGAGATAATTGTTTACAGGTCATCAAAGGGTGATGCCACAGGTATTCAGGATGGTATAGTTACAACAGGCAGTGACTACAATGTAGTGGGTTCAGATGATGATTATCAGGATGTTGTTGTGCAGGATGGTGAGACATCTGGTAGAGATGAGCAGACATTGAGCATTCATGACTTTGCTGAGAAAGAGTACCAAGCACAATTAGATGCTTCATCACATGAGGTTGAGGCTGGTAGTACTTCACATGATTTGCCCAGCCAACTAAAGGTGAACAAAGATAGTATTGTGACTTCATTATCTCATCATGACAGGTATGTTGAGTTAGTTGGTATTGGTCATTTTACTCAGGTGAGGAGTTTGCTTGAGTTACCAGTTGATTCTAGTTTACGTATATGGACTCGAGATTGTGATATTGGAATTTGGGATTCAGTTGACTGGAGATCTTTAACACTTTTTGGTAGCAGTGTTTGTTTGGGTGCTATCATGGATTTGATTAGCAGATTATGTGGTGTTGTCTTTTCTTGTGCCAGTATCTTGCCTGATGTTGGTATTAGTTTTTATACACTGATGTTGGGCTTTGTTCATATATCCAGTCGACCATTCTTGCTGAAATGTGTTGATGATATTTCATATTTGGCAATGTGTATAGATGAGTCCCAGGATCATATTGGCATTGATGACATCCAGGAGGATGCAGTGGGTAGTTTTGAAGACTTAGTTTCCTTGGGTATAGAGGAGTTGGACAGCAATGCTAATGTTTTTGATACTCTGTATGTTGATATGAGTTTTAGATTTGATTCACAGGATATGGATGGTAATACTCTAGAGACTAGTGACTTTGAGGATACTCCTTTAGACAGTGCATCAGAGGAGGTTTGTAGGAGATAGTCAAGCTAGTGCCATCATGTGTCTAATCAGTTAAGAGTCAGTGACCAAGACATTGCTATCACTTGCCATCATTTTGATGTTGCTCATCAGTTGTTAGCAATTTATGGATGGGGTTCTCCTACTAGTGATGAGCAGGAAGGTAGTTATCTTTCCTTGATAGAGATCCACTCTTTATGGGAGGTTATTCAGATTTTGAGATAGAATTATATGCAGTTGGTAGCTGACAGAGATTATCTTATGGAGTGGGGTAGTACAGCATATGATGCATTGTTGGCCAAGGAAGATGAGGTGAGTGAGCTTACTGAGCAGCTTGATGTGACTTCTGAGATTCTTGAGAGTACACAGTTGGCTTTCAAGGAGTCACAATTTCATTTGGCTAAGGTGACCATGGAGTTAGAGTGGCTACAGTCTTTACCTAATTCTATATAGTCACAAGCTATGGTGTTTGGTAATCCGAGGATGTCCATGGTCGAGATTGTCAGAGATAGTGGAGATGGAGATGCATCTATCCTTGATACTAACATTGGCATATTAGGTTCATTCCCACTAGAGTCAGGTTTAGTTGAGTTGGGTGTTGTAGCAGATTGTTGTATGCCTAACATGGTGGTGGCCTCTAGTACTAATGGTACAGAGACTAGAGATGTATCAAAGATCATATGTGATGTTGGTGAGTCGACAGTTGGCATGGTTCCTGCTAGTAATACTACTCCCTTGGTGATATCTTCAAAGGTAGTAGTTAGTTCCAACATGGTTAATGATCAATTGCAGTTAGTTTCATCTGGATTATAGTCTAAGCCACTGACTGAGATTGGCACATTCTATCGGCATTACACTATGAGGTACGCTCATCAATTTACCTTTGATGACCATGTTGATGAGATTATGATATAGAGATGTACTTTGGTTCCTAGTGCTTACCATCAGTTATGGAATAGTTTGATGCCTTGGGATGAGAGTTGTGATGGGCATGACATGGCGATAGGTCTTACAGTTGATAGCTTGATAATACATGACTTAGAGTAGGAGTTTTGGAGTGATGCTTCAGCAGGTGTTGTTATTGATTCTACTCCTTTGGCTATGACATCTCCTAACTTAGCTAGTGATCAGTCACAGTGGGTTGTATCACTTGTTCATGGTGAGCTGTTGACTGAGGTTGGTTTTTTTAATCAACATTATATTGCAGGGTATGTACATCAGTTAGAAATTGATCCTTGTGTTGAGGAGTTGATGGTAGGAAAATTTGGTTCGGGTTCCATTTCTTGTTGTTTATCTTGTGATGGCTTTTCACCATCAGGGGTGCATGGGAGTTATGGTTATGAGATAGTGGTCAAAGATCTACAGAGTTGTGTTGACTGTAGGAGTTTTACAGTGTGTCGATTCTCCATACTTGGTATAGTTTCATATGAGAGAATTCACCATTGTTGCAAAGTTGGATTGTACATTCCGTATAGGCTAGTGGGATGCGTTGATGGTATTTATTGTGTTGGCAGTTTGATTTGTCCACTTTAATTGGGTTCTAATGTTCTAAGAGTTTGTGTCTCATGGGTTTCTGATTGTGGTAGTGGTGATTTTGGAGTTTGGTTGAGCTGTAATTGTCAGTTTGATTATGGATTCCTCTTGGTCATATTGCAGAGGATATTGCAGGAGCCTATGTTATTTGGCAGTAGTATAGTTCATGACTACATTTGGGATCCAGGTGGATTGATTGGTTTATTTTTCAGCCATTTCTTGAGGACAAGAAATTTTTTGGAGGGGAGGACTTATCATGTCCCCTTTTCAAATAATTAAAAAATAATAATCTTTGCTAAGGCAGGCAAGCCCAAGAAAGTGAAGTTTCAGAAAAAGGGGGTTAATCTTTGGAAACCGTTGGACTAATAAATGAAAATTATTATTAAAATATGTTTCATTAACCTCTCTTGGACGTGATTTATGGTTATGCCCTCTTTTAAGGGGCTTGGAGGCATTTTGGGGGGATTCCATAACTTGATTTTTGCTCATTCTTTTTTATTCTTCAGAGGCTGCCAAACCTATGGAGAAGGAGACCCAAGAACGGGAGTTTGCAGGTTTCCAGGGAGACCCAAGAATGGGAGTTTGCAGGTTTCCAAGAAGGCTAAGGATGGGAGTTTGAATCCATTCCATGTGCATGCTCATACAGAGTTTTCCTTTGTGTTGAACAGTGCAGATTTGTGGGTTTTCGAGTGTGTTTTTTGTATGAGTTTGGTGTTTTCAGTTGAGTATTTCATATCAGTTTGGGTTGATGCTGTATTTCAGACTTTAAGTTGTTAAAATAGAGCTGAATATATGTATTGGGATGTGATTCAACTTTTCAGATAGATTATTAGTATTTTTGTGGTGTTTCCGGGCATTTTTGTGTTAATTTCGGGAGCTCGATGAGCATAGTTTTTGTCCTACATTTGAGAACTGTTGTGTAAAGGCTATAAAGATCTAGAAATGTCATTTTGTAGGATTTTATGCTGCTGAAATTTCTTTAAAAATTTCCACTTTCAGATTTATTAATAATAGGTGAAGCTGTGAAGCTTTTGGCACAATTTCTGGCATACCCGATTTGGAGTTTCTTGAGAAATTTGGTGGATCTTTGTGATATTAGTTGTTTGATCTTGAAAATCTGATTAGAGGTTGGAAATATCATATAAAATTAGAAAAGGTACATTTCATACTCTCTGCACTACTTTCAATTTTAAGATTTTAATTCATCTCAATCTCAGAGTAAATGGCAACTAGATTTGTTGGTTTTGATGGGCTGAACGGAATTAGGTCAACATTGCAAAGTGTTATAGACACCTCACTTCATTTCATTGACATGCAAGATTTCCAAAGGAGGTTGAGGATGGAGCCAATTCACCCTATAATATAGAAACTTTGAGGAAGCGGGCTAGTGGAAGCAGTCAAGTTTCTAGTGGCAGTTCAAGCTCCTGAGTTGATTGTGGAATGTATAAACCACTACAATCTAGACACTAAACAAATTTTCTACCTGATCATATAGTTTTGATCTCAATTGACTAGAAAACTATAGTAAATTGCCTTTGGATTCTAGAGCAAGAAGAATTTTCTGAATTGACAATAGGAGGAGCCATGTCAAAGTTCTCTTTGAGGAAAATGGTGTGGCAAAAGGAAATCATGAGGTCTTGGTTCCAAAGACCATAAGGAGCTAAAAGTAAGGTTCCTAAGACTCTATTTAGTTCTGATCTTAACCCTAAGATCATTGACTTTCTAGTTCTTTTACATCAATTGAAAGGTGAGGTAGAAGTACTCAATTTTGTTGAACAGTATTTCTTTCTGGTACAAATCATCTGCTCAGACACAGATTATGTTGACTGGACATATGAGGTATGTGAGCATCTATATAGAGCCCTCAATGCCACAAAGTTTTACAATACCTTCTACATGTCTTCTTTCCTAATTTATATGTTAGCTTCTCTACAATTGTGGCTAGGCCTTCCTAGAATAGAGAACTTCCCTAATGATGTGAAAAGTAATGAATTTTATCCATGCTTGTAGTTATAGAATAGGTATGCATAATATGTTAGAGTTAAAAACTCATTTACAATGAGGATTTGTAGGGAACTCCAAGGATGCTCAGAGAGGAGGTTTAGTTCAGAGGCAATGGTGGCCATCAGTCAATTTGGTAGCTACTTTATTTAGTTCTGATCCTTTTTGTATTTTCTCCTTGTAGCTTTCAATAGATTTCCTTTGAAGCTACCCATATACCCAAGTGATATGATTGTGTTGATAGAGATCGTGAGACAAGCTATCTTGGTGAATGTGTTGAGTGCCAATTTGAAGAAGAAGGGGTACGAATTCTCGATGAAGGTTAGAGCTTATAGTTGTGAGTCTTGATTTGATTCCAAAAACATGCTCAAGGCATTTGAGAATAAGTACAAATTGGAAGAATATGAGGTTGTGAGACCCATGTTCAATCCAAATGGATATGTGAGAGAGGTGCTACAAATTGGGAGTGTGATCAAGCATGCCACCACTATAGAGGATTATTGGGTAGATTGCAAGGATGAGTTAGAGAGCCAAGATCATGCTTTCGCTAGGCTCATGGTGGAACAAATAAAGACATATGGTATTGATCTCAATGTCAAAGGATTGGAGGATAATGGTCAGAATATGTATAGCAACACCTATTTGACTAAGTTAAGAGGGATTCCAATCAGTTCTGAACCATAAGTGGATGTGGAAGAGAATCTTGATATCATGATGGCTAGAATCATAAAAAGAATGGGGAAATGGGTTGAGTGGACAACCAAGAAGAGTCAGAGCAAGGGTGCAACCACTCAATCTTCTCTAGCTATTGCAATGCCTACTTCATCCTAGAGTGCTTCAGCAAGTGTGACCATAGCTTCCACTCAGGGGCTAGCATAGCCTTCAGGTAGAGGTGATCAACCTTTGGACAAGAATGTTCCTATAGCCCAAACCTATCATGATGTTTCCTTACCAGTCATAGAAACCTAGATTGGCACTGAAGAGAAGAAGGTAGAAGAACCAAAGGATAGTGCCCCTACTCCAGTAACTTCTCCTCATACTACTCTAGTTCCATCCCCTCACACTACCCCTATTCCTTCTCCACATACCACCACACTTCCATCTCCTCACCATAGCCCCATGCCATTAGAAAGTGCTTCACTTTTGAAGCCAAGTGGTTCCCCTATATAGATAGTAGACCTAGGGGATGGAAAGAGTAGAAAAAATGAGTCTACTAAGTCAGATGAGGAGATGAAGAAGACTTTAGAAATGGTGAAGGGCCAAACATATTCTAGATTCATCTCTAAGGATTCAAAAAAAATCCTTTCTCTTCAACTGCTATAACAATGACTCTAGTGAAGAAGAAGTTGTTCAATATTTAATCACTCGAAATAGCTTCCAATGTGATAGGAATAGATTCCTAGTTGGAAGATACTTTGGAAAGGAAGAGAAAGAGAAAAGATGAAAGTGTTTCAACAAAAGACATTGTACCTCTTGTAGTTTATTTTGGGATTGCATTCACAAAGGTTAAGAAGCAAAAGACTTTGTCAATACTTAGGCAAGATCCAAAAATAGGGCACTTGAAAATGGAACTAGCTAAGCCAAACAAAGGAGGGAGAATAAAAGACATGATGCCTAATGATTTTACTCTACTTTCAATCGATCTTGGAGAGGCCATACATGATAAAAAAGTTAGCTTATGGAGATCGAGCAATGAAGTAATAGAGGGACAATTAGAATGTCTTAAGTTATCAAAGATCAAGATGAAAGTTGAGATAGAAGAATTGAAAAATTTTATTAGGTAACTAGTCACTCCACTAGCAACTATCTCTGGTATGTCTATGACCCAGACTCCTAGTGTAGCTAAAGTGCAAGTCCTCATTTCCTAGCTCCAAGAAGATGGGCATTATGGTTAGATTGCTAAAGAATGGATTAAGAGACTCAAATCAGAAGGAGTTTCCCTCATAGATCAAATTGGAAATAATATCCTTAGACTGGAGATAGAAACGGATAACATATTGTCTACTAGTAATAATCTAGCCAAAGAAAGGGCCAGATTTGATGACTGCATCTCCCTTTTAAAGATGATCATCCAAATGAAAGAGAAATAAGGAGTTGAAGCAAAGATTCTAAATAAAGGAAATGAACCTCTATTTGAATGGCTCAGAAGTATGCAGTTCAAGCTAGAAATGATTCAGGTAGCTAAGAAGGGACTCAAGGAAATGGAGAGTAAACTAAAGAAGACTCAAGATAGAGGATTCAAACTTATGAGAGGGCTACACATTGATTCACAAACTAGTGTCCAAGGAAAGGCTCTCATTGGAGTAGATGTAATGAAAAGTAACTTTCTACATTTTTGGATAATCTATCTAGAGTGGCTTCCAATAGTCAAAATAGAATCACAGAACTCCAAATGCTTAGTGGTTGTATACATGTGACCACAGAGGAATTGTCGAATTAGTTGAATGTTGTAAAGGAGCTAGCAAGGGAACATTCAAAATGGCTCTTGAGATTCACTAATATACACGTTCCCAACCACGAGGAGATAATCCTAATAATGGTTGCTGCTAAGGCATATAGGGAAAAAATTGAAAAGGGGAAGAAGTCTAAATGATTCATATTATGCCTGCTTTTTTGTTTTCTTTTGTAATTTTGTAATGTAACAAACTAGCACCTTGCTATTTTTCATTCTTAGAAGATGAACTGATTAAGCTTCCATTGTAATGGTCATCGCAAAAACTCTATATGTATGAAATTAAAAGATTAATGAAAGGTTGGCAAATTTTGGTGTGAAGTACTCCTTCTTGTAGAGATAATTAAATGGTATTTTATGTCAATCATTTTTTGTTCCAATTGATGTTATACTTAGTTTACATTTTCTCTTTTGTTTGAATCAAAATGAGGGAAGAACAGAGTTTTACCTCCCCTATTTTGAGGGAATGAGTGAATGTAATAGGTGTTGTTATCGTTCATTCAAAGATAAATCCCTTTAGCATTTTTAAAATTCGTTAATAATAGTTCAAATTCAAATTTTTTTTGTTTAGTATCCACTAACATGTAGATAAGTTTTATGAATTCATAAGATTTGTAAGTGCATAAAATTTTTTTGGAATTGAGAAACTTCTATTTGCTTGAGTTAGATTCTAGGTGGGTCTGGCTTGGTTATACCTCTTTTGTTCTTAGGTTAAGAACATACCCCAAAAGTTATTTAGGAAGAAAAACATAATTCATTGCAAATCCATTTTAGGGAGCTATACCTACCAATTCAAAGAAAATCCAAATCATCCACAAGTGGCTTTCCAACTATTTGTGATCAAATATTGTTCTAAGTTGGGCATTCAAGAGTAATAATTTGAAAGAACAAATCTATTTACCAACAAATGGATAGGTATTAGGATAGTCTAAACCTTGCCTCTTGAGGGTCAAGCCTCATTTTTGGGATGATTCTATGACTCATGATGGGATCTTTTTGTCTTTTATGGACATCTATCTAGGTGTTCTATCTAGATCTCTTAAATTAAGCTCTATTCTAGAGATAATCTTTAAAAGTTTATCAATCTAGGTATCTAGTTGTTCTATCTGGATCCCTTAAGGTTAAGCTCCATTCTGGAAATAATCTTTAAAAGTTTATCAATCTAGGTATCTAGGTGTTCTATCTAGATCCCTTAAGGTTAAGCTTCATTCTAGAGATAATCTTTAAAAACTTATTAATCCAAGTATCTAGGTGTTCTATCTAGATCCCTTAAGGTTAAGCTATGTTCTAGAGATAATCTTTAAAATCTTATCAATCTAAGTATCTAGGTGTTCTATCTAGATCTCTTAAGATTAAGCTCCATTCTAGAGATAATCTTTAAAAGCTTATCAATCTAGGTATCTACATGTTCTATCTGGATCCTTTAAGGTTAAGCTCTATTCTAGAGATAATATTTAAAAACTTATCAATCTCGGTATCTCTGTGTTCTATCTAGATCCCTTAAGGTTAAGCTCTATTTTGGAAATAATCTTTAAAATCTTATCAATTGGTCTCCATATCATTAATTTTGGAACCAAGCTCATTTCTTGATCTTCACATCATATGTCTAATTTCTTTGAATTAAACATGTTTCTCGTACATTCATTCAAAGAGGGGAAAATGTAATACCCCAGATTGGAAAATTGCCATGTAAACCAATTCTGATCTATTTTTGATCAATCCTAAGTCCTATTTTGCTAGGCAATTTTTATACTAGTTATTGCTATTTGACCTAATTGTCAAATGTAGAAAGTCCTAATATGCACTAATCACATTCTCTATTTAATTCCTACGTATTGACTCAAATTAGCTACATTAAACCTATTGATTAGATTTAATTTAATTTAAAGTGTTCATACTTTGGTTAAATTAAATTACTTCTTATAGATAATGTGCAAGGGAATTAAACATATTTAATTTAATGAGATAATGTCTTTATTTCAATTATTGGGTTTAATTACTCAATTAATTAGAAATATACATTTATGAAGACATATCTCATTTTATTAAATTAAATAATCTCCCAAATTTTCTCTTCAGTTCAAGAATGAGAATTCTAAGTGATCTATCTCTTGAATTGGAATTGACTTAATCAACTTATTCTCACACTTAGGTGAATTTCAATTAACTCTTTATTATACTTAGGATCTAAGTTAGTTAACCTAACCTACATTAGGAATCTTCCATCCTAACTAAATCTCAGCTGCAATCTTGGCCACCCATTCCAATTGATCTCAACCGTTGGCTAATTTTGAGAATTCTATTTAATAGGATTATAATTCCTCATTATGAGGATGGGAATTGAATTGCATCAAATTACTATTGAAATAGATACTCAATTGCTTAATACTTTCATAGCTTTCATAATTGCTTAGCATTAATATCATCTAGATTAAAATGCACTCATATAGCTTAATTTTATTTTCCTATTATTAGATTAGAATTACATTTCATCTAGATTACTATCATATAACTGCATAAATACTTCATACTAAAAGGTCTGGTTGCCCACTTCTTGTTTTGAGAGAAAAGGAAAAATTCTTCTAGTTAGAAGGCAACAGGTTACTCTATTGGATTACTCAAATGAACAATTCAATGTTCATTTTGGGATGATCTTTCAGATAATAACCATGTTGAAGTGTGTGTGAGAATTTGAGGCCCACAATTCACATAGACATCGAGTAAAGTTTAGTTGATGTTGAGCACCAATAAACTTTAGTTTGTGCTAATTGATTTTTAGATAATGCCAAGCTACTAAATTATTTAAAATATCATCAATTTGATCAATCTAAGCGAACAAGTTTTTTTATGGATTATGTGAACTAGGTGGAAGATAAGATTGATGAGTTGGAGGCACAGAATTCAAGATAAGCTATTTCTAGGTGAATTCAAAGAGGATTCTAGGAGAAGTTTCTAGATGATATATGGAATGTGGGGTAGATTCATTATATCCTACCTAATCCATCCAAACGTTAAATTAGACAATAGAGAATGGGTGGCAAAAAGATCTTAATTTCCTATTTATAAGAATGGTTGGTCATGAAGCAAGGTTGACATATGCAAGAACCTAAGGAAGACAAGAAATCAAGGGTTTTGCTTCATCAAGTGACCTAAGAGAAGATTATACATTGTCATGTTAAGTAAGAAGGCTTAAGGATACAAATGCTTGAAGGTTGAGCAAGCTATCAGAGATACAATGTATGAAGGCCAAGTAGAATGGAGGATTGAATAGTGATCTATAATTTGCAAGTGAAGTTGTAATTTGTTATTAGATCAAGCCTTATTATTACTCTCTAACAATTGTATCAATCTAGGGTAAATCATTTAGATTAAGTTTGACCTAACAGTCATTTACAAATCCTTTAACTAGGTTACATTCCAAGTAAATGATCTAAAGTCCTCTAACAAGGCTTACTCCTAACAAGGTGGTTGAAATCCTTTAACAAGGTCACATTTAATAGTGTGTATGGTAACCATTAATAGTGTTAGACATTCACAAGGCATCACTTTAGAAGAGTGAAAAAGAGTAGCATGTTACTGGTGGTTTTTCCCAAATTGAGTTTTCACATAAATCATTGTGCCAAATGTGTTGATGAATCTATAATGTTTCATGTTTACATTTTTGCAAGTTCATTTGACAGTAACCTAAAAATTTTAGCAATTGCATAATCTTATTGATGCATGAATGATGAAGTTAAATGTTTTATGGGTTCACTAAGCTATGAAAAGTTTTATTTATACATCTAGACCTTGGATAACTAATTCCCCCCCAACCCCCAACCCCCTTTCAATTATTCTAAAGTATTCCAACAAAAATCATTATAAAAGGAAATCACATTTGAATATGGGTAGAATATGTTCCATACCCTTGTCCATCTTTGCACTCATAACCTTTCTCCCCATTCTTTTGTACACTCAAAAAACTCTAGTCAAAGGAATCAACATTTTTTAACAAGATCAAATGCATGACCCAAGACTAGTGAGGGACATCCAAAAATACTTTTGGCATAATTATCTTTCCCAAATTTCTAACTCAAAGGTTGCAAACTAGTACTTTCTCTATTCTATTCTTGTAAAAGAACTAGAACAATTTATATCCATTCCTATCCAGAACCTCTATATCCCTATAGAATACATATAGATTTCTAAATGTGTGGTCATTTGTAGATTGTGTAGTGGTTGAACCAAGCAGAACATGCATCTATTCTTCAACAAATGAACTAGGCCTTTTTGTTTGTGATGCAAATTCTTCAATTTGTACCTATGCAATCAATTCATCTTCTTTCTAAGTCATTTTTCCAAGTAATTCAATCAACTCTGAATGTTGTATGCTAGAAATTCACTTCAAATCACTCTACAACTCAAATTCTACTTTGAAAACTCAAAAAATTATGCAACTAATGATTAAAATCTGTGTCTTTTAGAATTTATTTATCTCTACAATATGAGTGTGGCATTAATGGAATTTAAATCAGCAGACTTCAAAACATATCAATCCTTGAAAAGCTGGCAAAATATTCACTTTTTCATATTTCATACTTCCATCTCATACTCTTTTTACCTACCTCAGACCTAGACATTGAAAACTATTTTATGCATTAAAACTAAAAGTTGTGATGATGCAATGGCATATTTATCACTACTTCACAAAGATTTCCTCTCTTCTTTCATTTTTGGCTACAACCATATGAAATAGGTTATTTATATCATTTTACAACTTCACTCCTCTTTTCTTTAACTACTAAGTTTGGCCTATGATGTTGTGATTTCCTTTGTTCACTACTTTGCAACTCTCTAATATTTTATCTTTCTAACCATTGCAATCTTGCAATGACCTCTTTATTCATTATTTTTTCATTCTCACCATAGTTTGGAACCTAGCATATTTCATGCTTGCAACGATGCAATGCTTCATATAATTACCTTGCCACTTCCTCACAACCACCAGATGTGATGCTTACTCTAACCATGTGATATTGCACTAAACATTTCTAGTTAACAATTGCTTCATCTCATATCATCACAACTCAATATTTTAACTATGTTTGAATTTATGCAACAGTGTGATAAATAGTTCTTTGCCACTTTGTAACTTAAATTATTACCAAAAAATGAAACCATGTGAAGTTGTGATGTCACCTTTAATTGTAACATTTTCTTTTGTTTACAAGCTCACAATTTCATTTCTTAACATAGCTTTTGACCCACAAGTATGTGATCATGAGTAATTCACTACCTCATAGCTTTGACCTCAAGTCAACTTTTACTCCTTGTGATGCTATGATTTTTTTGACCTTAACTATCAGGTTACTATTCACACATTTGTAACTATCAAATACAAAGCATTTCTTGGACAAGCGATGTTGTGACCACCATTTATACTAATTGTTACTTTATCTTGTAGTTTTACTACTGCAACATCTTAACCTCATCTAATTTTTGCAATGTTATGACAATTTGAATTTTGATTGTTGACTACATTTCCACCCCATCACAACTTTAAGTTTTCATTTCATTTCAAACCCTTTCGAAAGATCAATGACTATTTATTCTAACTGTTAGATATCCTTGCACCTTCAAAACTTCAAACATCCACTTCTAACTTGCCTGTGTGATGCTGCAATCAACTGCCAACTTGACTATTTTTCCATTTTCACTACTTCACAACTTAAACTTTCTTAACTATTTAGCCTCTTGAAATCTTGCAATGACAATATGAGTTTAATCATTTCTTTTTATCACAACATCATAACATCATAGCTAGACTACTTAACTCTTTTCTTAACCTTGCAAAGGCATGATTACAAGATTTTGTAGCCTCACAAACTTAACCTTAGTTTTCTTTTGACCACCTATGAGTGTGTGATAACCTTAAAAGATAACCACTACTAACTTTCACATCCTCACAACTCTGCCTTCAACATTTATCTGACTTCCATTAATGAACAAATGATTAAATTTTTTACTATTGTTTATGCCCTTTGCATCATTGTGACTTAAAATTCTTTAACCTAGAATTGATCTCGATGATGTATTATAGCACTCCTTTACTCCCTTAACTTGATAGTTAACACTAATAGATGTGAAGCTACACTACAGTGATGATAGAACATTTTTCATCTATGCATCCTTTAACATGGTTAGTGAGCATAATAGAGTAATATTGTGATTAAAAGACTTTTGCAACATTATGACTTAAAGAATAAGAGAAGCAAGATACATAATGAGACAATGGATTCAAAAACTTAGGTATATAAATGTATAAGTTAGATTTTTCATATATCCCTATTTAAAATTTGCAAGTTTATTTCAAATGAATTCCAATGAAATAAAATACAAGACAATTGTGGTGGGGTTTTCCATGTCGAATGAAAAGTTCTCAAAACTCCTAAGAAAATGAGAACAAATTTCTTCCTTATTTTCATAAAATTTTACCAAATTGTAGATAGGTGAAAAATTAGGCCATAACCCCTCTTTCACCACTACTTTCTCCTCCTCCATTCTTTACAAAAAACCCAACAAAGCCTACCAACCCTTTTGGGCCTTTACCAAGTGTTTCTCCATAGGACACACAGAGCTAAACACCACCAATGGCTAGAGGTTACCACCACCTCCTCCAATCAAATTCCATGGTCCAAGATGCAGATAGATCTTGACCCCAACCATCACCCTTTCACTATGCCTTCTAAACCTCCAACCCATTTCTATGCCAAGCATGGATGGGTCACTCTTAATAATTCCTCTCATGATGCACCCACCATGTATGCCAAACTCCCAAAGAGAGAGCAAATATCCAAGTTGTTTCTTAGACATAGGTTGGACTTGAGAAACTCCTCATTGAACATCTCCATCATAGCTTTGAAAAATTCAAGATGAAGAATCCTAAAATATGTTCCTCATATGTTGTACTAAAATGGGAGCCTTGAAACTATGGATCTGGCCATTGGAATCCACATAGAAGTTTTCTTTCATAGCTTATTAATTTGATTCACACTTAGAGCATAAAACATTCATAGATGGGTGAATAAGCTAAGACCTGTAATAGTTGTTAAAGATGATGACATGAAATTAAAGGCTCCAAGACCATGTGAGATATCATAATCTACCTTTACATGATGTGCACTGATATCATCAAGCAAGCCTCAGTATCATTCCCACATGATAAATTCTTTTATCACATCACATCAACATTCATAGGGCATACCACCCTACCTCTAATTTGATAAAAGTGGTCATCATTGAATTTTTTGATTGAAATGGTCACTTAATTTAAGTGGGATTCCTATGAGTAGGTGTGTTTGAAATCCAAAAAATGAAGGTCCTCATAAAGTTCAAACTTGTTCTCTAGCAAGCCATTCGTACATGTTGGAGATTTTATCTGCCACTTTATTGGCCTCTCCCAAAGC
This sequence comes from Cupressus sempervirens, assembly GCA_028749045.1. NCBI lineage: Eukaryota > Viridiplantae > Streptophyta > Pinopsida > Cupressales > Cupressaceae > Cupressus > Cupressus sempervirens. The sequence goes on along the minus strand of CM053791.1, from coordinate 755,906,226 downwards.
ATGTGATACTTTAAAATCTTTAAAGCCTAATAGAAGAGATCTAATCCTCCTAATATTTTTATTCAAAATCTAGGTGTCCACTTATCCTTTGATGATTCTATTCACCATTGGTTAGGAATCTCCTTCTTTACTCTAATTTTTTTGGCCATCAGTATTACCCCTACCATAGCTAGACACTCTTCTTCATTGTTCATTCAATCTAAAAACCTCTTGGCTCCAAGTGCTAATGTGGAGCTATTTACATCATCTTCCAGATATTATGCCCTTGATCTTCCTTTGTTTCCCTTACAGGCCCCATCAAAGTTGAACTTGGATAATCCATCTTTTAGTAGACACCAAGTACAGGGTGATACCATTGCAAGTGGTTGAACCCTCAAAGACCCATTACTAGGTAATCCATAAATTAAAAACTACCCCTTAGATATTGTATATAATAAAGCATGGATATTTGGAAAGGAAATTTCCTTGATTAGTCTCTAACACTCTAGAATTATTTTTTTACATCCCTTTATTTTCACTCTTGAGGAGGATAAGAGGAAGGAACCTATGATTCAAATAAATGTTGATAAGGAATAATTATTCCTATGAAACCTTATAACAAGGGAAGAGGGAAGATAGTGATTTTGAGGGATAGAAAAAATGAGCATAAATTTAGCAAATTTGAAGCTCTAGATGGTTTTATTCAATTAGAAGGTATTCTAATTGATCTTTCCTTTGACAATGAGACATAGGATGAAAAATTCTAGATGATGGAGGAATGAATAATTCAATTATTCTTGTGGAGGATGAAAAATTATGGTAAATAGACATTAAAGTTCTTGGTCACATTCTAGATGGTCATAAATCAAGTGGTACTAAGGGTCATATGTAGAGTGGTGTTGTTATAGAATATATTCCTCAAATCTAGTAAATGAGGCTTTAGCTCTATTAGTTGGCATTTTGAACCCCAATTTTGAACTTGGAAATCCAATTTTCCTAATGGAATCTCCTTGGTTTTCTTTGATTATCCTCTAATTTATACTAAAATATTGTGTAAAGTTGTGTAAAGAGTGGTTTGGATGGAAGGTCAAGTTGCATCACCAGTTTTATAATAGTCTTGAACTAGTGTGAAGTGGTTCCAAACCACTTTTTACCATTTGAACAAGGTTCATTAGTTCTATATTTCAGCAAAGTTCATTGGTTTGATATGGCATAATAGGTGTGTTTAGTTGACTATTTCTAGGATGTGCAAGACCATTGTTAGATGCTCTTGTGCAGTGATCTAGAAGTTTATAAGTGCAAAAGTGTAGTTGAAATTCAAGATGAAAATTGAGAAGCTCATTAGTCCATAAAGATGAAGTAAGTTTCACTTCAAATTTTAGATTCATCAAGATCCTAAAAACTCTTGTATATCCTATTTCAAGAATCTATTTGATATTCAAAGTTTCAAATTGTGAGTTCTAGTTCATAATTAGTTGATTTTAGAAGTGGCTTCCTATCTAAGGGTTAAATTTCCATGATCCAAGTTTCACATGGTTTAGAGTTTGAGTTTCTAAAGCCCAATTTTAGGGTTAAAAGTTCAAAATTGGGTTCATTGAATCCAAGTTCAAGTTTTAGTTTCCAAGATCAAAGTTTAAGTTTCTAGTTTAGAAGAATTCAAATTTAGTGGTTCTAAGTTCAAAGATTGAAATGTACAAGAAAAGTTTAGATTCAAGTTCAAGGTTCAAAATTGAGCTCAAGTCTTAGATTAAAAGTTCAAAGGATCATATGTTTTGGTTTTAAAATGCAAATTCTGAAGCACAAGCTCACCACTTCAAGGTTCAACTCAAACTAAACTAGTGATTTAGAGGTAAAGAATGAGTCTAGAATTTTGGAAACCAATAGATGGAAGCATCATTCAGAAATCAAAATAACATAATGGACATATGAAATGTAGAAAGTGGCTATGATAAATTTGGAAAAAAGTGCAACACCATTGTTGTTATCTACCACATGAAGGTCATAGTGGTAATGATCAATAGTGAGAGTGACATCTAGAAAATCTCAAATGATCAATACTTGAGAATAAAGTCAAGAGATTGTCTTCAAATTGTTTGATGGAATGCAAACTATAAAGGAGTAATTTTTAGAGGTCATGAATCAATAGAGAAACAAGATGGATATGACATTATCAAAATTTGAAGGAATCAGGGTTAACACATTTAAAAAATAGTTGGTGGTGGTTCACCCAGAGCATCAATGTCTTGGTAAAAATGTTTAACAAAATACTCGATTGGTTGTCCTCTCTAATGTCAAAAATGGACGAATTCAACCATAATATCATTCTAGGTGATCAATTTTAATGATTGCAAAAAAAAAACAAAGAATTACAATTGATTCAACATTTTGAAGCTTAGAATGACCACCTTTCTTTGTAAAAAGAGAGATAATGTCAGCAGAGCATAAGGAAGAACCACCTAAGTTGTGAGCTGATATGGAGAGCATAGGAGAAAAAAAAAATTGTTTAACAGAATGTCAATATGCATGTAGCCAAAGAGAGTTAGAGTTAAAGAGAATTTGTACCATCAAAGGCACTAATCTTGGCATTAATCTAACCCTTGTGAGTTCATTGTTTGATAAAAATCTCACTATGAGTGTCAAAGTTTTATATTGGACTATGATTTGAAAGAGACATTAAATTTATTTTGTAAGCTGTAGATTTGATGAGTCAAAAAGTCGTAGCCTAAGCTCCCAAGTATGAAGGTAATGCCTCAATGGTCCCCATAGTCAAATGGTGTAAAATTTAATCCAAAAATCCAAACTTCACCATTTGTGCAAGGCATAATCATGCCCACTAATGGTATTACATCATACTTATGATGGTTGGTCTTTGCATCAAAATATCAACATTGACAAATCTTGACTCAAAAAATATCTTCTTCCCCAACTCTATACTATATCACTGGTGATGCCCAATCATCTGTAGAGAAAACTTGACAAATAAAATGTGGATTCTTCACACTATGAGAATAATAGAGGATGAACATAATATGTTTGATGAAATGCCAGTTTGCTCAAATATATTTGGAATAAATCCACAACCCATTCCTTTGTTACCAAAGGATTAGAAGACACTCCTACATATTTGATCCTTTAAATGACTAGACTAGATAATAGTAGATGCCTTTGTCTATTCAAAATACATAAAGGGACATATGTCATCAAGTACACAATATCATGGTTAATGCAATAAGTGCAAATTGTGAAAGTTTAGAAAGCATGTACCAATCATTTGAGATATTGTGTTAAGATTCACCACATCTGAGCTTCAAGTAAATGGTATCAATGTTCAACTATGATGAAGGAACTTCAATTCTATCATATTTGGGAGCCTTGACAATAGTGACTCAATGCATGAAAATGATAAAGGCTCCATTGAAACTTGACATAATTACAAGAGGTCATTAATCAAAATGTCAAACCAAATAGATCAGGTTTGGAAAGATTAGGAGGAGATGAAATTAATCAAGATGTTGATCCTATCAGAGCCCATGCAAAAAATGGACTTCTATAATGAGAACCCAAATAATATAGTATATTTGGTGCAGTAATGAGTATGGAAGGTGTCAAATTTTTTCAAATATCTATATATATCAAGCATACAGAAGAAACACAATTAGGTAAAGGTATACATAAACTTGCCAAATGTGATATTTTGTCACCAAATTAAGGGAGCACATATAATGAAGTGTTTGCTCAAGATAGATAAAGATCCCAAGTGTCAACCATCCCACAAATATAATTATAACTTGAAATGATATAATGTGTTGTTAAAAGGAGAGTATTTTCATATGTCAAACACAGATATGTACCTTAGTTAATAGTTTGGTTAAAACTCCATTTAACCATATTAAAAATATTAAAATCTAATAGTTTGCATAATCAAATGTGATGTGGGAATTCAAAAAATCCGTTAAGAAATGTTTGGCCTTCAAGAATTAGTTATGAAAATTGAAAAAAATTGTTGGAAATAAAGAATTTAAATATGTAAGTGAAAGACATAGTCGGGGTTCTTTTCATAGTGGGGAGTCCTTGTTGGTACCACTATTTCTGATAGATTGTATGTTGGAAAAGAGGGGGAACATATTTTTAATCAAGCCAAGAAGTTTTTTATTGTAATCAAAGTTGTTAGTTATAATTTAGTTTTTTTTTTTTTCAGCTTTGTACAAGTATTCTAAACTATCAGTAATATTAAGAATTTGTATCATTTCTAGTTGAATGAAAGTTCCATTGTTTCAAAGATGGTGTCCTTCAAATTGATTTTTTTTTTATCTATGTATGGATTAAGGTTGAGTGGTGGAATCATATTCTATTACTGATTTCATTTATTATAGAAGTTTTCTTGTGTTTAGTCATTTCTAGATCTTTTTAACTATGTATACGTGTGGAGGGTCTATGGGTTTCATTGTCATATGTGTAGATTATTTCATTTCATTTATGTAATAGTTATTTACCCCCTATCCAAGAATAGTGAGGGTAGCCTTCTCTTTAAAGTTAAAAGTATTTGACAATTGAATTCCTTGTATATCTAATCAGGGAGCTATATCCTATAAAATTCAGAGGGCACTTGCACAATCTCATTGCAACATGACCCAACTATTAGTTCTCTTTTTTCTTTGAATTAGTTTTTTATTTGAAGAGTTAAACCAAGTGATTAATTGTGCAAAGAAAAATATATTTTTCTTCTCCTTGACTCTCTAATATCCTGATGATGGATCATGTAGTATGATTCAAAACGTTGATGGAAAAAAATCTTACACAATCTTCCCCAGAAAGCATATACAAAAATCTATTTACCAATAGATTTTTGGTGACACTATTGGGGAAATGGAAATGAAAACCAATATCTATTTATTGTTTCCTTAGTTTTATGATTATTTGTGGATGCAAGAGATTAGGTGTTCTGCATAAAAACCATGTTGGATATGAAAGACATGAGAAGGCCAAGGAAAATGCAATGTCTCATGGAAGTTTATTCAATGAAGGATAAAGGGTTGCATGAGTTTGTGGAAAGCTGTAAAGAAAGCATTTCTCAATCTATTAGGAATAACATAAGCATGGATGATGACTCTATGTCTTGGATGTTGCGGAGAAGACTTTATCTTACATACCATAAGTTGAAAGATTCAAAGGTGCACAAAAGGATGGTGTAGGAGATTGAAGAAGATCTAAAGGTTACTGATGAAGAACCCATGGTGATTTTGTCTTATTATATCTCTTGCAATTATATGGTCCTAAATAAACAAGAGGTGCAAAAAGAATTCTCTAAATATCATAAGATGCAAATAAGTATAGGTTACAATGATAAGAATATTGTAAGTATATGGAAAATTTAAATGTGAATTATTCATCTAGTTTTATTACCTTTTCACAACCTCAAAATCCAAGTTTTCAAAGTTTAACTCTTCTTGCTACAATAAATGATGAAAAGGTTTAGGAAAAGGTTTAGATTTCTAAATTCCCAGAATATGAAGCTTTTAGTTTTCTAGAAGATGATGATGAAAGTGATTCCTTAGGTGTGAGAGTTAGCAATAAGTCTATCATAGAATCATTTTATTTAGAAGATAATGTCATATGTGACTTTCTTGCTAAAGCTTGTACTGAAGATGAAAAAGAATCATACTTTTAGGAGCAACCAAGGCTATGAAAATCTACTCAAAAAGAAGGTTTCTTAATCAATAGAGAACCTTCTAAGGGATCTATTGAAATGTCTCGACCCCAAAGATGACCAATCAGCCCAAAAAGTTTTCCTTCTGAAGATGAAACCTCAAAGAGGCATATCTCGCTAGCTGAAAAAGGGCCCATACAGCCTTGTAGAGATCTAGACTTAGCAAGAAATGAAGAAGTAGGTGAAGAATTATTTCTGATTTGACTTTTTATCATGGGTTTGAAAATGCTAATACATGTTCTTACCCTAGTGAATTTAAGAATGATAATTTTCACACTTATGTGCAATCTAAATTTGAAACCTTTTGTTTTATGTCAAATGAAAATGGATATGGCCTTTTGGATTCTAACAACTTAGAGTGTATACTTGGGATGAAATTAGAACTTAAAGATGCCAAAGTTTCTGGGATATCATAGTTAAAACCATCATTGACTTTCTTAATTATTGATTCTTTTTATGGAATAGATATTATTGAATAATTCTTGGAAGCCATCTAGTAAGGGGGTCCCAAAGGAGATGATTTAGGTAGGATTCTGCCTAAAATGTTCTATTCAGCAGATGAAGGTATGTGCACTGATCTCTCTAGCCTTGTTGATGTTCTTGATAAATAATGTATATTTGATCAAATGGAAAATAGTAAAAATATTTTGGAGATGTTTTTATCTTTGAGTGTTGAAGATAATTCAAATAAAAATTTTATTTTGAAGGATGAATACCATAGAACAAATGATGTTATCCTCCTTTTAGATATTTTGGGGTTTGATGCTTTTTAGTTGGAAATAGAGAGAGGGATATCATAATGGAAGTACATGAAGAATAAATTTTTCATGATGAGTTGTGGTTAGGTGGTTTCCATCAACAATCTACTAAGATCTTGCACAGAACCATTCAGAATGCTAGTGCTAGAGGATTTTCTAAACAAAAGATGGTACAATGATCTTTTTTTCAAATGCCACCTATTGACTTGGAAAGGCTCTTATTTTTCTCAGCCTATTGATGGCTTCACATAAGTACTCCATGTTTCTAGTGTCATGGTAGGATCTTCCTACCTAGGTATATGTTTGTAAATAGGCTCTTTCTTTGCAAGTTTTTATGGTGCATAGTTTTAGCTTTCCTCAGTTCAATTTGTTGCTGCTTTGTGTTTAGTTTAAGTGTTTGGGTAGTTTTTTTTGCTTTCTATTTTTTTTGGTTGTTTCCCTACCCTCCCTACAAGAAGCCCCTCTTTCTTGTCATGTGCTTTGACTCTGGTGGCAAACAATCTAGGCACTGGTCTTTTGACCAAAAATGTTGGATTCTTCATGCACCTTCCAACTCATGCTCCCCAGCTAGAGCTAATGTTAGTTGGTATTTTGATCCCCAATTTTGAACTTGAAAATGTAGTCTTCCTAATGGCCTCTCCTTGGTTTTCTTTGATTCTCCTCTGATTTATATTGAAAATGTTTTATAAAGTTATGTTGTGTAAGGCAAGGTTCTGACAAAGGGAAGCTCGCCAATTTTATAATAGTCTTGATCTTCTTGTGTTTCCCTCATAGGCCCCATCAAATTTGACCTTGGATAATCCATCTTTTAATAGACACCAAGTACAAGGTGATACCATTGTAAGTGGTTGAACCCTCAAAGACTCATTAATAGGTTATCCATAAATTAAAAACTACCCCTTAGATATTGTATATACTAAAGTATGGATATTTGGAAATGAAATGTCCTTGATTAGTCTCTAACACTCTAGAAATTAAAAAAAATCCCTTTATTTTCAATCTTGAGGAGGATAAGAGGAAGAAACCTATGATTCAAATAAATGTTGATAAGGAATAATTATTCCTATGAAACCTTATAACAAGGGAAGAGGGAAGATAGTGATTTTGAGGGATAGAAAAATTGAGCATAAATTTAGCAAATTTGAAGCTCTAGATAGTTTTATTCAATTAGAAGGTATTCTAATTGATCTTTCCTTTGACAATGAGACATAGGATGAAAAATTCTAGATGATGGAGGAATGAATAATTCAAGTATGCTTGTGGAGGATGAAAAATGATGGTACATAGACACTGAAGTTCTTGGTTACATTCTAGATGGTCATAAATCAAGTGGTACTAAGCATCATATGTATAGTGGTGTTCTTATAGAATATACTCCTCAAATCTAGTAAATGAGGCTTTAGATCTGTTAGTTGGTGTTTTGAACCCCAATTTTGAACTTGGAAATCCAATGTTCCTAATGGCCTCTCCTTGGTTTTCTTTGATTCTCCTCTAATTTCTATTGAAAATGTTGTGTAAAGTTATGTTGTGTAAGGTGTGGTTTGGATGAAAGGTCAAGTCAACTCACCAATTTTATAATAGTCTTGAACTAGTGTGAAGTGGTTGTGAACCACATTGTACCATTTGAACAAGGTTTAGTGGCTTAGAGGTTCAACAAGATCGAAGGTTTAATCTGCATTTCAAACAAGTTCATTGGTTTGATATGGCAAAATAGGTGTGTTCAGTTGACTATTTCTAGGATGTGCAAGACCATTGTCAGAAGCTCCTATGCAATAATCTAGAAGTTTATAAGTGTAGAAGTGTAGTTCAAATTCAAGATACAGATTCAGAAGCTCATTAGTCCATAAAGATGAAGTAAGTTTTTCTTCAGATTTAAGATTCATCAAGATCCTAAAAAATCTTGTATATCCTAATTCAAGAATCTATTTGATATTCAAAGTTTCAAATTGTAAGTTCTAGTTCATGATTAGTTGATTTTAGAAGTGGCTTCCTATCTAAGGTTTAAATTTCCATGATCCAAGTTTCACATAGTTAAGAGTTTGAGTTTCTAAAGCCCAAGTTCAAGATTCAAAGTTCAAAATTGGGTTCATTAAATCCAATAAATTTAAGTTTCTAGTTTAGAAGAATTCAAATTTAGTTGTTCTAAGTTTAAAGATTTAAATGTACAAGAAAAGTTTAGATTCAAGCTCAAGGTTCAAAACTAAGCTCGGGTCTCAGATTCAAATTTTAGAGGACCATATGTTTTGGTTTAAAAATGCAAATTTTGAAGCACAAGCTCATGACTTCAATGTTCAACTCAAACTAAACTAGTGATTTGGAGGCAAAGCACAATTCTAGAAGTTTGGAAACCAATAGATGGAAGCATTATTTAGAAATCAAAATAACATAATGCACATATTAAATTTAGAATGTGGCTATGATACATTTGGAAAAAAGTACAACACCACTATTATTGTCTACCACATGAAGGTCATAGTGGTAATGATCGACAATATGAGTGACATCAAGAAAATCTCAAATGATCAATACTTGAGAATAAAGTCAAGAGATTGTCTTCAAACTATTTTATGAAATGCCAACTGGAAAGGAGTCATTTTAGAGGCCATGAATCAATAGAGAAAAAAGATGAATATGACATTATCAAATTTGAAGGAATCAGGCTTAGCACATTTACAAAATAGTTGGTGGTGGTTCACCTAGAGCATTGATTTCTTGGTGAAAATGTTTAACAAAATACCAGATCGGTTATCCTCTTGAATTTCAAAAATGGATGAATTCAACCATAATATCATTCTAGTTCTCTTGTTCAATTTTAATTATTGCAAAAAAACAAAGAATTACAACTGATTCAGCATGTTGAAGCTTAGAATGTCAATATGCATGTAGCCAAAGAGAGTAAAAGTTAAAGAGAATTTGTACCATTACAGGCACTAACCTTGGCATTAATCTAACCCTTGTGAGTTCATTGTGTGATAAAATCTCAACATGAGCGTCAAAGGTTTATATTGGACTATGATTTGAAAGAGACATTAAATTTATTTTTTAAGCTATAGATTCAATGAGTCAACAAGTCATAGACAAAATTCACAATTATGAAGGTAATGCCTTAATGGTCCCCATAGTCAAATGGTGTAAAATTCAATCCCAAAATCCAAAATTCACCATTTATGTAAGGCATAATCATGCCCACTAATGGTATTACATCATACTTATGATGGTTGATCTTTGCATCAAAATATCAATGTTGACAAGTCTTGACTCAACAAATATCTTCCCCAACTCTATACTATATGATTGGTGATGCCCAATAATCTATAGAGAAAACTTGACAAATAAAATGTGGATTCTTCACACTATGAGCATAATAGAGAATGAACATAATATGTTTGAAAAAATGCTAGTTTGCTGAAATATATTTGGAATAAATCTACAACCCACTCCTTTGTTACCAATGGTTTAGGAGACACTCCTACATATTTGATCTTTCAAATGAGTAGACTAGATAATAGTAGATGCCTTTTTCTATTCAAAATACATAAAGGGACATATGTCATCAAGTAGATGACATCTTGGCTAATGTGATAAGTGCAAATTATGGAAGCTCAGAAAGCATGTACCAATCATTTGAAATATTGTGTTAAGATTCACCACATTCGAGCTTTGAGTAAATGGTAGTAATGTTCAACTATGATGAAGGAAGTTTCATTCTATTATATTTGGGAGCCTTGACAATAGTGACTCAATGCATGAAAATGATAAAGGAACCATGGAAACCTGACACAATTATAGGAGTTCATTAATCTAAATGTTAGAATAAATAGATCGGGTTTGGAAAGATTAAGATGAGATGAAATTAATCAAGATGTTGATCCTATCAGAGCCCATGCAAAAATTGGACTTCTATAAGGAGAACCCAAATAATATAGTATATTTGGTGTGGTAATGAGTATGGAAGGTATCAAATGTTTTCATATATATATATATATATATATATGTATATATATATGTATACATATATATATATATGTATATATGTATATATATATATATATGTATATATGTATATATATATGTATATATATATATATATGTATATATATATACATATATATATACATATATACATATATATACATATATATATATATGTATACATATATATATACATATATATATATATATATATATACATATATATATATATATGTATATATATATATATGTATATATATACATATATATATATATATCAAGCATACAAAAGAAACACAATTAGGTAAAGGTATACATAAACTTGCCAAATGTGATATTTTGTCACCAAATTAGGAGAACACATATAATGAAGCATTCACTCAAGATAGATAAAGATCCCAAGTGTTAGCCATCTTGCAAAGATAAATGTAACTTGAAATGATATAATGTGTTGTTAAAAGGAGAGTATTTTCATATGTCAAACATAGATATGTACCTCAATTAATAGTTTGGCTAAAATACCATTTAACCATATTAAAAATATTAAAATATAACAATTTGCATAATCAAATGTGATGTGGGAATTTAGAAAATCCTTTAAGAAATATTTGGCCTTCAAGAATCAGTTATAAAAACTAAAAAAGTTTATTGGTAACAAAGAAGTTAAATATGCAAGTGAAAGACATAGTCAGGGTTCTTCTTTTCATAGTGGGGAGTCCTTGTTGGTGCCACTATTTTTGATAGATTTTATGTTGCAGAAGAGGGGGAACATAGTTTGTAATTAAGTCGAGAAGTTTTTTATTGTAATTAAAGCTGTTAGTTTTAATTTAGTTTTCTTTTTAGTTTTGTGCATGTATTCTGAACTATCAGTAATATTAAGAAATTTTATCATTTCTAGTTGAATGAAAGTTCCATTTTTTTGAAGATGGTGTCCTTCAAATTGATCTTTTTCTTGATCTATGTGTGTATTAAGGCTAAGTAGTGGAATCATATTCTATTACTAATTTCATTTATTGTAGAAGTTTTCTTATGTTTAGTCATTTCTTGATCTTTTTAATTGCATATGCATGTGGAGTGACCATGGGTTTCATTTTCATCTATGTAGATTATTTCATTTCATTTATGTAATAGTTATTTACCCCCTATCCAAGAATAGTGAGGGTAGCCTTCTCTTTTGGGTTAAAAGAATTTGACAATTGAATTCCTTGTATATCTAATCAGGGAGTTGTACCCTGCAAAATTCAGAGGGTGCTTGCAAAATCTCATTGTAACATGAACCAACTATTGGTTCTCTTTTTTCTCTAAATTGGTTTTTGGTTTGAAGAGTTAAACCAAGTGATTAATTGTGCAAAAAAAAATCTATTTACCAATAGATTTTTGGTGACTCTACTAGGGAAATAGAAATGAAGATGAGTATCTATTTATTGTTTCCATAGTTTTATGATTATCTATGGATGCAAGAGATTGGGTGCTCTGTATAAAGACCATGTTAGATATGAAAGTCATGAGAAGGCCAAGGAAGATTCCTACTCTCATGGAACTTTATTCAATGAAGGATAAAGTGTTGCACAAGTTCATGGAAAGCTCTAAAGAAAGCATTTCTTGGGCTATCAAGAATAACATAAGCATGGATGATGACTCCATGTCTTGGATGTTGTGGAGAAGACTTTTTGATAGATACCATAAGTTAAAAGATTTGGAGGTGCACAAAAGCAAGGTGTAGTAGATTGAATAAGATCTAGAGGTTAGTGATGAAGAACCCACGATGATTTCATCTTATTATATATCTTGCAATTATATGCTCTTGAATAAACAATAGGTGCAACAAGAATTGTCTGAATCTCATAAGATGCAAATAAATACAAGTTGCAATGATCAGAATATTGTAAGTATGGAAAATTTAAATGTGAATGATTCATCTAGTTTTATTACCTTTTCACAACTTCAGAATCCAAGTTTCAAAAGTTTAACTCTTCCTACTACAATAAATGATGAAAAGTTTTAGATTTTTTAATTCCTAGAATATGAAGATTTTAGTTTTCTAGAAGATGATGATGAAAGTGATTCTCTCGGGGTGAGAGTTAGCAATAAGTCTATCATAGAATCATTTTATTTAGAATATAATGTCATATGTGACTTTCTTGCTAGATCTTGTACTGAAGATGAAAAAGAATCATGCTTTGAGGAGCAACCTTATGGCTATGAAAATTTGTTCAAAAAGAAGGTTTCTAAAATCAATAGAGAACCTTCTAAGGAATCTATTGAAATGTCTCGGCCCTAACGATCATCAATTAGCCCAAAAAAATTTCCTTCTGAAGATGAAACCTCAAAGATGCATATCTCACTGGCTGAGAAAGAACTTGTGTAGCCTTGTAGAGATCCAAACTTAGCAAGAAATGAAGTAGGTGAAGAATGTTTTCTGATTTAACTTTTTATCATGGGTTTGAAAAGGTTAATACATGTTCTTAATCTAATGAATTTAAGACTGAGATTTTTCAAACTTATGTACAATCTAATTTTAAAACCTTTTGTTTTATGTCAAATGAAAATAGATATGGCCTTTTGGATTCTAACAACTCAAAGTGTATACCTAGGATGAAATCAAAACTTAAAGATGCCAAAGTTTCAAGGATATCATAGTTAAAGCCATCATTGACTTTCTTTATTAATGATTCTTTTTATGGAATAGATATTATTGAATAATTCTTGGAAGCCATCAAGTAAGGGGGTCTCAAAGGAGATGATTCAGGTAGGATTTTTCCTAAAATGTTCTATTCAGCAGGTGAAGGTATGTACATTGATCTTTCTAGTGTTTTTGATGTTCTTGATAAATAATGTATATTTGATCAAATGGAAAATAGTAAAAAATATTTTGGAGATGTTTCTATATTTGAGTGTTGAGGATTTTTCAAATACAAAAGTTATTTCAAAGGATGAATACCATATAGGAAATGATGTTATCTTCCCTTTAGACATATTGGGGTTTGATTTTTTTAGTTGGAAATAGAGAGAGGGAATATCATAATGAAAGTAAATGAAAAATAAATGGTTCATGATGAGTTGTGGTTAGGTGGTTTCCATCAATAATCTATTGAGATCTTGCACAGAACCATTCAGAATGCTAGTACTAGAGGATTTGCCAAACAAAGATGGTACAATGATCTTTTTTTCAAATGCCATTAGTTGACCTAGAAAGGCCCTTATTTTTCTCAACCTATTGATGGCTTCACATAAGTACTCTATGTTTCTACTGTCATGGTAGGATCTTCCTACCTATGTATATGTTTATAAATATGCTCTTTCTTTGAAATTTTTTATGGTGCATAGTTTTAGCTTTCCTCAATTCAATTTGTTGTTGCTTTGTGTTTAGTTGAAGTGTTTGGGTAGTTTTTTTTTTCTTTCTATTTGTTTTGGTTGTTTCCCTACCCTCCCTAAAAGAAGCCCCTCTTTCTTTTCATGCTTTGACTCTAGTACCAAATGATCTAGGCACTTGTCTTTTGACCAAAAATGTTGGGTTCATCATGCACCTTTCAACTCATGCTCCCTAGTCAGAGCCAATGTTAGTTGGTGTTTTGAACCCCAATTTTGAACTTGGAAATCTAGTCATCCTAATGGTGTCTCCTTGGTTTTCTTTGATTCTCCTCTAATTTATATTGAAAATGTTGTGTAAATTTATGTTGTGTAAGGTAGGGTTCAAATGAAAGGTTAGCTCACCAGTTTTATAATAGTCTTGAACTAGTGTGAAGTGGTTCTAAACCACTTTGTACCATTTGAAAAAGCTTCAGTAGTTTAGAGGTTCAACAAGTTTGAAGGTTCAATCTACATTTCAAATAGGTTCATTGGTTTGATATGAAACAACAGGTGTATTTAGATGATTGTTTCCAAGATGTGAAAGACCATTGTTAGATCCTCATCTATAGTGATCTAGAAGTTCATAAGTGCAAAATTACAAGTTCAAATTCAAGATGTAGACTTAGAAGCTCATTATTCCATAAATATTTAGTTTGGGTTTAGATTTTAGATTCATCAAGGTCCTAAAAACTCCTATAGATCTTGATCCAAGAATCTATCTGATATTAAAAGTTTCAAATTGTAAGTTTTAATCCAGAATCACCCCTGAATTACCTAATTTTAGAAGTGGCTACTTGTCTAAGGGTTAAATTTCCATGATCTAAGTTTCACATGGTTTAGAGTTTGAGTTTTTAGAGCCCAAGTTTAGGGTTCAATGTTAAAAATTGGGTTTATTGATTTAGAGTTCAAGTCTGAGTTTCCAAGATCATAGTTTAGGTTTGTAGTTTAGAAAAAATCAAATTCAGTGGTTCTAAGTTCATAGATTGAAATGTACAAGGAAAATTTAGATTCAAGTTCAAGGTTTGAAATTGAGCTTGAGGCTCAGATTCAAATTTAAGAGGTTTGTATGTTTTCATTTAAAAATGAAGATTCTAAAGCACAAGCCCACCACTTCAAGGTTCTACTCAAACTAAGCTAGTGATTTGGAGGCAAAGCATAAGTCTAGAAGTTTGGAAATCAATAGATGGAAATATCATTCATAAACCAAAACAACATAATAGAAATAAGAAATGATGAATGTGGCTATGATAGATTTGGAAAAATGTGCAACACCATTGTTATTATCTACCACATAGAGGTCACAGAGGTAATGATCAACAGTGAGAGTGACACTAGGAAAATATCAAATGATCAGTGCCCGAGAATAAAGTTGAGAGATTGTCTTCAAACTGTTTGATGAAATGCCAACTAGAAAGGAGTCATTTTTTGAGGCCATGAATCAATAGAGAAACAAGATGAATATGATATTAGCAATAGTTGAAGGAATCAAACTTAGCACAAATACAAAATAGTTGGTAGTGGTACACCTATAGCATCGATGTCTTGGTAAAAATGTTTTGCAAAATAATAGATTGAGTGTCCACTTGAAGTTCTAAAATGGATGAATTCAACCATAATATCATTCTAGTTCTCTTGGTCAATTTTAATGATTGCAAAAACAAAAAATAATCACAACCAATTGAACATGTTGAAGCTTGGAATGACCACCTTCCTTTGTAAAAAGAGAGAGAATGTCGGCAGAGCATAAGGAAGAGCCACCTAAGTTGTGAGCTAATATGCAAAGCATAGAAGAAAAGAAAATTTGTTTGACAACATGTCAATATGCATGTAGCCATAGAGAGTCATAGTTAAACAGAATTTATACCATAGAAGCCACTAATCTTGCCATGAATCTAACTTTTACGAGTTCATTGTTTGATCAAAATCTCAATATGGGCATCAAAGGTTTATATTGGATTGTGGTTTCAAAGAGACATTAAATTTATTTTGTAAACCATAGATTTGATGAGTCAAAAAGTCATAGCCTAAGCTCATAAGTATGAAGGTAATGCCTCAAGGGTCGTCATAGTCAAATGGTATGAAATTCAATAACAAAATCCAAACTTCACCATTTATGCAAGGCATAATCATGCCCACTAATGGTATTACATCATGCTTATGATTATTGATCTTTTCATCAAAATAGAAACATTGACAAGTCTTGACTCAACAAATATCCTCTTCCCTCGACTCTACACTATACCACTGGTGATGCCTGATCATTTGTAGAGAAAACTCTTCAAATAATATGTGGATTCTTGACACTATGAGCATAATAGAGAATGAACATAATATGTTTGACAAAATGCTAGTCTTCTCAAATATATTTGAAATTAATTGACAACCCACTCCTTTGTTACCAATGGATTAGAAGACACTCCTACATATTTGCTCCTTTAAATGGGTAGACTAGATAACAATAGACACCTTTATCTATTCAAAATAAATAAAGGGATGTATGTCATCAGATACATGACATCTAGGCTAAGGAAATAAGTACAAACTATGGAAATTTAAAAATCATGTACCAACCATTTGAGATATTGTGTTAAGCTTCACCACATCTAAGCTTAGAGTAATTGGTAGCAATGTTCAACTTTGATGAAGATACTTCCACTCTAGCATATTTGGGAGCCTTGAGAATAGTAACTTAATGCATGAAAATGATAAAGGCATCAAGGAAACCTAACACAATTACAGGTGTTCATTAATCCAACTATCAAGCAAAAAAAACTGGGCTTGGAAAGCTTAAGAGGAGATGGACTTAATGAAGGTGTTGATCCCATCAGTGTCAACAAAAAACTCAGAATTCTATAAGGGGAACCCAATAATATAGTATATTTGATGTAGTAATGAGTATGGATGGTGTTAAGCGTTGTCAGATATCTATATATATCAAGCATACAAAAGAAACATAATCAGGTAAAGGTATACATAAACTAGCCAAATGTGATATTTGGTCACCAAATCAGGGGAGAACATATAATAAACCATTTTTTCAAGATAGATAAGCATCCCAAGTGTCAACCATTCGACAAAGATAACTCTAACTTGGAATGATATAAGGTGTTGTTAAAAGGAGAGTATTTCCATATGTTAAACATATATATGTGCCTCAGTTAATAGTTTGGTTAAAATGCCATACAACCATATTAAAAATATTAAAATATCTTGGTTTGTATAATCAAATGTGATGTGGGAATTTGGAAAAGACTTTAAGAAAAATTTGACCTTCAAAGAATCAGTTTTGAAAACTAAAAAAGTTTTTTGATAACAAAGAAGTTAAATATACAAGAGAAAGATAGAGTTGGGGTTCTTCTTTTCACGGTGGGGATTCTTGGTTGGTGCCACTATTTTTGATAGATTGTATTCTAAAAAAGAGGGGGAACATATTTTGATTGTAATCAAACCTATTATTTCTTTTTTATTTTCCTATAAGTATTTTAAACTATCAGTAATATCCAAAAATTGTATAATTTCTAGTTGAATGAATGTTCCATTGTTTTGAAGATGGTATCCTTTGAATTGATTTTTTTCTTTATCTATGTGTGGATTAAGGTTGAGTAGTGGAATCATATTCTATTACCAATTTCATTTATTGTTAAATTTTTCTTGTGCTTACTCAATTCTTGATCTTTCTAAATGCATATGCAGATGGAGGGACTGTGGGTTTCCTTGCCATATGTGCAGATTGTTTCATTTTAGTTATGTCATAGTTATTTAACCCCTATCCAAGAATAGTGAGCGTAGGCTTATCTTTCAGGTTAAAAGAATTTTTCAATTGAGTTCCTTGTATATCTAATTGGGGAGCTGTAACCTGTCAAATTTAGAGGGCGCTTGCACAATCTCATTGAAATACAAATTAACTATTGGTTCTATTTTGTCTTTGAATTGGTTTTGGGTTTGAAGAGTTAAACCAAGTAGTTTATTGTGTGACAAAAAAATTGTTTACTAACAATATCATATAAAAAGAAAGAATTCTTCAAAAAATCCAAAAATACTTCAAACACCCCTTAAGAGAAACTATATAAAGAAACTTTCAAAAGTAGGGTTGAAGAAAGAACATGTGAAAGATAAGTTAATTAGTGAGATATTGTATAATATAGTTCTTTCAAGACCATAAATTATAATTTCTCCTAACCCCATCAATGAATTTTATCTCTTGGAATGTAAGGAGTATTAATAACGTCCCTAGGAAAAAACATTATTTTCAAATTAATTTAATCTCATTCTCCTAATATAGTCTTTATTCAAGAAACAAAGCTAAAAATAGATAGTTTGTTTAGTTGGGCTCCTTATCCTTGTTACCTTTTTTACTAGAAAGGGATGGGAACTCATGGTATTTTAGGAGGGGTATCTTTCTTCTAGAACATACTAATGGTTTCCCCTTTGTGTTGGATTTCTATCCAATCTTCTATTTATATGGTTTCTTCTAGCATTGAAATAGATGAACAATGTCTTTCTCTAATATTTATGCTTTAATTGATCTTTTGGGTGAGTCCCATCTTTGGTGCTATTTCCATACTTTGGGTAGCTTAGTATGAGATGAAAATAATATGGTTTAGGTTCAAGACATCTCTTTATACTTACACCTTAATATGTTGGGATTTAGCTAACAGATATGTCCATTGGGATTTCATAACCATTCTCCCTATTATATATTTGTGATTTTTTTCTGCCTTTTTAACGTTACCCCTCAATATTTATTTGGGAAAATGTGTAACAATCATTAATCAAACTTTCATTTCCATAAAGTATCCTATAAGGTTGGTCAATAGTTCCTATTGAATCCTAGTAAGCATCAATCCAATTTTTCAGAATTCAAAAATGCTAAGTGCAAAATTTCATAAACATCATGTCATGTTGATCATAAATAGAGGATATGAAGTGAGTTTCCCAATTTTTTTAAGGAAGGCCTCCACAATTGGTAATTTCTCACCCCCCTCCAAAATTTAAGTGTGGTAGCCATAGCTAGCAAGTTTTGACAAAATAACCCCATGGATAAAGATTTTAAAGTAGTCATCACAAGATCGAAGGGTAATAAAAAGGCAATATAATAAGAGATATAGAGGAAAATGAGAATCAAGATATCAAAAAAATTTAAGTGCATAATTTGGATTCACCAATATAGAAACCCAAACTAGAATTCCTAAATCCTTGGTACATTATTTAATAAGTGTTGATGTATGATCACTCACTAAGGGGATAAAAATTTATTGGTGAAATAATCAATAATGAGAATATTGTACATAAAATTTCAGTTGTGTGCTACTAGGATCAAGTTACCTTGAACTAGTAATAGAAATCTATAAAGAGGGTTGAGTTAGAGTGCCATCATTACAATGAGAAATGGCATTTCTAGAGAAATTAGACTTACAAACTAGTGATATGTCCTACTAACACCAAAAATCTATGTTTTTCTCATTATGCATAATGACTATTTGGCATTATGGTTATAATCATCTGAATGGGATAAAAATTTGATAGAGAGAGATTGGTGATATGATTCTAAGATATTACAACTTGTTATTATTATTAGATAGATATAAAATAGTTACATTCAAATGTAACTAGTAATGCAAAGGAATAAAACACATAGAAAACATAAGACATGAAGATTTAATGTGTTTCACCCAATCTTTGGCTACATCCACAAAATAGAGAGTCTAATATTATTGTCTAGTGATTTAAAATAATAACAATCCCCAATCCCTTGCAACTCAATACCATTACAAGAAACTATTGAATCATCCCACCAAACAATACTTAACCCTAACCTATTTTATACAAGACTTATATTTGTTACAAAATTAGGGCTAGAATATGTTTCCCAACATAAAAATAATTCCTAAATACTTTTATAACATGTTTTTGACTCTGACCTAAAGCCCCAGAACACCACAAGTGGTGTTGCCCCCATACCCCCATAGAAAACATTGGGAGAAAACCACACCAATGAAAGTAGGAAAAAATTAACCTCTAAGCCTAATTATGCTATAGATAAAAACACAACCTAGAATATTTGTACAAAAGAATCCATATCTAACCTATACACTCCATCACACATAAATTGGTTGAGACCAGACTAATTCAAGAAATTGGTGTTCCTTTAGAAGTCTAGTTGCTAGAGATAACTATGAAATATTGATTCATAAAAATTGTGGGTTCCTAGAAAATCTTGCATCAACCTAAAATATTTCTTTCATTTCTTATTCCATTATATTGTTCATGGGAGAAACCTATTTTTTCATATTCTTTCTTTCTACATAATTGGTTACTTAATGTAGACGTATCATGGATCTTGTTGGCTCCTGAATTAACAACTTTTAAATAACCCAATGATAGGAACAAATACATCTAGAGGTAGCTAATTCTCATGTTCAACATACCTATTTAGATATTGGGGAAAACTATAAGGCTATACTCCTTCTTTAGGCTGTATAAGACCTAGGCAGATGAACCTATAGATTTTTTCATATGGTACTATGGTACCAATTCCAAAGCATACAATCTGAATCTATACAAAGTAGATAAAACCATTATTTCTCTTATGCTTTTGCAATGAAAAAGGAATGCAATATAAAATTTCAAAAGACCTTTGAAATCCACAATATGAGTGAGGGCATCCTTTTAGCTCCTAAATAGAAAGGGAAAAGGATAATTGATTAAATATTGATATAAACAAAATCCAAATATGCAACAATAAGAACATATTTATCCTGTAACTAATCAATTCCTTATCTATTGGGAAATTCCACAAATCAAAAACATACATCCATGATATCAGTGACATATCCCATACATCAAGAAATCATATCTATCCTATCACTTTGCGAATCTAAAATTAGTGTTTGAATTGAAGCTCATACTCATGAAATATTCTTCTAATGAAATAGGCAACTATGTCAAATATATCAAGCATTTACTTATCTCTTACTTCCAAAAGAAAAGTATATTGAGACATGCAACTTTGTGATGTAGGAAGGGATGAGATAACTAGGTCCAAAGGCACACCCAACTATCTAGCCACCTACAAGAGTAAATATAGTGAAAAAAAAACACCAAATAACAAAAAACTTGGAAGACAGAGGAGCAAATTCTTTCATATATTCATCAACAAATACATGCCCAGCTATAAGGCCTTCTTAATTTTGACCACATTACAATTCAAATTCAACCTTCAATGATCAAACTTCACATCTCAGCTTTCTTTTGCTCCTACTATGCTTCTACCATCTTTTTCCCCCCTTTAAGACTCTACCAATGGCCTGTTTAAATACATGCACAACCACAATACAACCAAAATAAAATCTCATATTAAATTCTTAGATAATCCACAAGTTGGCTCACAATAGATACCTATCACTAAATTAAATGCAAAGGTTAGCTCCAACAATAAACTGGACACAGATAACTCGACAAATGAAGACCAAGAAAAATGTTGCAACTTGGAAAACTCAACAATGCTCGACAACCAAAGGCACTCAACATCCAAACAAGCTCAACAGCCAAAGGAACTAAAGAACACTCAGCAACCAAAGGAATAACTCAACAATAATCATGAACTCAACAACCACTAAAAACTTGGCACCAACTAATAAACTTGGAAATACAAGGCATTACAACTCAACAACAAGAAGAAAGAAGGAAAATATGCAAGATAGCAGTGCAACCCAAGATGCTCCTGTATCAGACAAATGGGGTTGCAAGAAATCATTATCCTAAATCATTGAGATGTCACAACCTAATCCAAATCCAACTTAGATTGGAAATCCCTATAGCATCTTCCATTGGTTTGTTCTTCCATTTTACCAAATACTCATGGTAATCTTTTCATTTTGTGCTCTTAATAACTTTTTGATCTAGTATATGTTCAACCTCTTCAATTTGCTTCTCGGGATAATTATTTGATACAAAAATTTCATCATATAACTCATGATATTTATAAAAATAAACAACATTGAATATAGGAGATATGTTCATGTCATTAGGTAGCTTAACTTCATAAGCATTACCACTATCAAACTTTTTCAAGATCTTACAAGGTCCAAACTTCTTCATCTTCAACTTACTATGTTCCAACAAGAAAGCTTCCTTTCTTCAAATGAACCATTACCTCATCACCAACTTCATAATACTTCCTTTTAGCATCATTCAACTTCTCACTAAAGAAAACAACATGTTTACCTTCTTGACTCAATACAACTCCTATTGCACTACCACTTGCATCACATTCAATTTGAAATACCTTATTAAAATTAGGCAAAGCTAATACAAGTAACTCAACAAATTTTTGTTTCAAAGTCTCAAAACTTTACCAAATCCATGTGTCCATTTGAATTCCTTTTTATCTCCTCTCATTGTCTCAATCATAGCAATACAAATATAACTGAGGTTCCTCATAAACCTTTTGTAAAAACTATCCAAACCATGAAAATGATCTTACCTCACCCACATTCTCAAGTGTAGGCCACTCCAAAATTGATTTAACCTTCTCAAGGTCCATCTTCATACCATTATCTAAAATCACAAATCCTAATACACAATCTCATATTGCATAAAAAAAAACATTCTTCATATTAATCATCAACTTTTCCTCTTTCAATCTCTACAATACTTGTCTAACATGCTCAAGATGTTCTTCCTTAGTCTTACTAAATATTTGAATATCATCTGAATAAATAATCACAAACTTACCCAGAAATATTTTCAGAATTTCATTCATCAACCTCATGAAAGTACTAGGTGCATTAGTCAAACCAAAAGACATTACCAACCATTCATAAAAACCATCTTTTTTCTTGAAAGTGATTTTCCATCCATCAACTTCTCTGATTCAGATCTAATGATAAATAATCTTTAAATAAATCTTGGTAAAATACTTTTCTCCACTCAAACAATCCATTATGTCACCCATCCTTGGCATAGGAAACCTATATTTCATAGTGATCTTGTTAATAGCTTTGGAATCAGCACACACTCTCCATTCTCCATTATTCTTAGGTACTAATATGATAGGTACAACACATGGACTCAAACTTTCTCTGATCAAACCTTTTTTTAAAAACTCATACAATCATCTATTAAGTTCTTTATTCTTAGTAGGTGTCAATCTATATGGTGCTTTATTCAAAAAACTATCTCCAGGAATCAAATCCATACAATGACTTATACTTTTGACTAGTGGTAAACCATCAAGTATATTCTCTACAACACTTTCCTTATATTCATTTAGAAATTCTATAATTTCTACTAGCACTTGGTCAATACTACTAGTTTCTGTTGTCACTTGGTCACCGCTGACTGGATTTTAGTTAGCACTACTTTTTGATACTATGTTTCTACTTGTACAACTTAGTCTCATATATATTATATCAAAACTGATTTGATTCTTAATGTCCTTTCAAATGCTTTCCATTAACCATGCAAATTCTCACAGTAGTACATTTAACCTCATTTAGACTTTCAATCAAAAGGTAGCAATATTTTCTTCTTCCCATTCACCCAAAGAGTATATTTATTCAATCTTCCATCATGTATAGCATATCTATAATATTGCCAAGGTCTACCCAATAAAATATGACAACAATCCATAGGCATAATATCACACAAGACTTCATCAAAGTAATATCCAATCTTGAATTTCATAATGCATTGTTCACTTACCAATATCTTATGCTCATCTTTGATCCATGAAACACAATAGGGTTTAGGATTCTTCAACCTCTACAACTGAAACTTTTTATTGAATTCTTCTGATGCCAAATTTTTAGAACTTCCACTATCAATGATCACCTTGCAATAGTTGCTAACCTTCTTTCATCTAGTCTTGAAAATACTTCTCCTTAGGAAATGTTCATCATTACTTTGCTTAATACATAAAATTCTTCACACCATTAGATTTTCTCCAAGTTTAGGTCCACTTGGTAAACCCTTAGTGTCTCCTTGAACCACAACTTTTATGTTACCTTGCCCACTCTCAGAGGATTTACACTCAAAATATCTATGCCCTTCTTTACCACATCTAAAATAATTACCATGAAAACCACGTCTAGAATAAGAATTACCTCTTCCTTGGTAAGAACCACTACCTCCATAGGAATCACCACCTTTCCACTGAATCTTACCTTTATCATCACTCTTATATTTAGATTTTCCCTTATCTTGCATAAAACTATCAAATCTTTCACCTTCTCCATAAGATCTACCTTTGCCTCTCTAGAATCTACCACCTCTACCCCTCTCTCTTTGTTTATGCTTCTTCATCGAGATATCCTTAGCTTTCAAGGCAAGTTCATATGCTTTCCCCACACTTTCCAATTTCATAGAAATTATATTATCTTGAATTGTAGATTTCAATCCATTTATGTACCTTTCAATTTTGTCAACATCATCATCCACATGTCTAGATCGAATGTCCAATATATAGAATTCTTTAGTATACTCCTTTACAATCATGTTTGTTTGTCTCCAATTTTGCATCTTTCAAAAAAAACTAACTTGATAATCAGTAGGAAGGAACTTGTTCTTACTTTGCTCACCATATTCACCCAAGTCTTGATCTTCTCCTTTCCTCTCCTTTGTCTATCAATTTGCAAATGCTTCCACTACAATGAGGCATGTCCTTTAAATCATGTAACTACAATCTTTACCATCCTATTATCAGGAGTGCTTTGATACTCAAAGAGCTTCTCCATTTTAGAGATCCAATACAACACAACATTGGTATCCAATTTTCCATCATAAGGAACAACTTCAACAACAAGTTTTAAATTTTCTCTAGACAACACTCTCAACAACCTTGCATCATCTAGATCTTCTTTAGGTTCTAGATTAGGGTTTGGTGTTGCTACTTCATCATCACTCACATCATCAAGATGTGCTCCTCTTCTCTAGGGTATCTCTACAACATCTAATCTTATGGTAATTTGTCTTAATGTATCTAACACAACATTGTTAGCATTTCCTCTACCTTAAACCATCTAGACAACTAGATTCTTGCAAGATCGTAACCCTCTTCAAGTTATAGGTTAAATCCATAGATCTATAACACTACAACCCAAATTCACTTAGGGTGCTACATGATGCAATCTCCAAAAGGAAAAACCTCTACTATGATACCACTTAATGTTAGGAGGGATGAGATAACCAGGACCAAAGGAACATCTAGGTATCCAACCACCTGTGAGAGTAAACACAATGGAAAACAAGCACCAAATAACAACAAACTCAAGAGATAAAGGAATAATGCTTATATATATTCATCAAAGATATTAGATGCATGCCTAGCTATAAGTCCTTTTGGGTTTTGGCCACATTACAATTCAAATTCAACCTTCAATGCTGAAATATGTTAAAGGATGGTAGAAACCTAGTTGAGAACTTGCTCAAAAAACTTGGAAATGAACCTAGGTGGTTTCATAGCCATGGAAAACTTTCCAATCAACTAGAACCAACCTTTATAATGAGAAAAAAAGAGAAAGATATAGAAAAGGAAGAAGAATTTGGATCTCCATCCCATGCTATTGCAAAACCTCTCTCTTCTCTGATTTGGAAGTGACACATATCCAATTGAATCTCCATCTCATGTTGTTGCAAAGCCTCTCTCTTCTCTCTATGACCACCATCTGAATAGAATCTCATCATTATGTATAAAAAACTTCAAATATCTCCTCCAAATGATGAGAAACCTTTACTCTGATAAAATATCATATTTGCATCTACAATGTTGATAAATCCTTCACTAAACTAACTTGGACATAAAATGACATCACCAACTACATCTCCATTAACTTTGGCACACACCCACTTTATATTTTTAGCGAAAAAAACAAGTTTGAACTGTTATACAAGAATGTAGTTGAAAAAAGAGCACCTCAAACAAAACTCAAAATATCTCACACATACTACTCTTTATGAAAAAATAAATGGCAAATGTGGAAAGCTCATTTTGAGACCTTTCTATCAAGATACGATAGTCATATGTTGACCACTAGGACATACCCTAGACATTTGTTTGAAAACCACATTCATAACTAATCCTTAGGTCTGCATTTTTTGTAAAAATTTACCCTTTACCTAAAGTCAAAAAATTATGTAATAATCTTCTTTAAATTTAAATGACTTGCACATATATTTTGGAGGATAAACAATAAAATAATATTTTTTTTGAAATACTTGCTTTTACCCCCTTTTTGAATCTGGGTCAACTTGGGTTTGACTAGCCTAACATGTGGCAACACCTGATTCATTGATTGTTGTACTCTCACCCTAACATGTTAGCCTACCTCACTACCCCTCTGCCATGTCATTTCCATGTTTCATTCTCCTATATGTTTTTACTACCCCATAAACATCCTTTGGACAACTCTACCACTTGGGTGCCACATGGAAGCTTCTAATTGGTTCACTACTTGCTCACTAGCCTCTGACACAATACCACTTGTCATCATCTAATCTATCAATTTATTTTCATATTCCTTAAACTCCAAGAATCTTTATTTTGTGATGAAGTGACAACCATTGATCTTGCTACATGTCACAATTTGGTGAGTCGATCTTGCATATTACCACATCACCACCCCTTCCACCTATCATCATGTCATATTTTCACATTCCTAGTCACCAATTTATCACGTCATTACAATAATGCACCTCATCTCACTACATGTCAAACCCTGCCATGTTAGCACCTCAATTTTCATGTTAGGTCTAGAAGTAGCTACCACATGTCACTCTACTACTGGTCCACTTGGGCACCATGTATCTACTTCTAACTGGTTGCTTTGGTCCATTTCACTATCTAGTTGTGTATACATTTGTTCAAAATTTACTCCATGTTAGAATGAAACTGGGTCCCATGTGAGGCCTTGACACCTTTTCATTAAGCCTTAATGCTTAAGACATATACAATGTTGGGTGCTCTTTCTTATAAAGACACTAAAATCTCCCATCACAATCAATGTGGGACATTGCGATTTACCTCCCCTTATGCTACACCCACTCTGATTAGAGTCTATTAATTAGTGGTTTCCCAGATTTGGATTACCATTTCACTAATGACTCTCCATGCATGTTAGATCCTTAGGAGATCATGATGAACCACTACCTTCCTTCAATGCCTCATTTTTTGACTTCAAAATGCAAGTTGTCAAGTCATAGACATCTAAATTACTAGCTATGAGGTTTGTAAGGATATAAGGAAGATGTTATCTATTTCATGATGAGTCCAAGATCAAACCGACAAAAAAAATTTGAATTATAGAAGTAGCATCTTGATCACATTGGGAACATAGAAATATGATGATGCACATCCACTCGAGAAGACTCTGACCTAGATACAAGTCATTTACATTAACTAAAATATGGGATAAAAATATAAAAATATCATTGTTTCAAAGATGGAGATTTAGTGATCAAATTATGTATCACTTTGATCTGACACAATGAGATAGAAGTTAGAGTGTATCCCATACTACCATGGCCATTAACTTTATGATTGATATCAACACTTACTATCTTCTCTACAAGCTCTACAAGATCAAATATTGCAAATGGACCACTGATATGGAGGGAGAAGAAATGCTGTGATTTATTCTACATCTATGAAAGATTAGTAAGATGCAAATCATACCAGAATATCCTTTAAGATGCCAAGAACTTGAATATATAGTTCCAGATTACTATTATCATTACCCAATTGAGATCCCTCTAAAATATTATGTATCACAAGTATTTTTTGCTTGAATATGCATAAGGGTCATGGTGTAAAGGAGCACAAAGGATGTATTAGTCATGCATCCTCCAAGGACATAGTTTTCGATCCAATACTAATGATATCAGACATGCAGATCATAAACTAGAGGTGCCATGATTCTTTGATCTATGTGTCATCATATTCTATTCACATCCTCCCATTGGGCTATCTTATATTAAACATAATTATTTATTTGGCCAATTACCACTTGGAATTTGGTAGTGAGAGTAATGATGCACATATTTGTATTCCACCCCACTAACAAAGGAGTCATAAAATGTTATCTTGCAAAAGAAGAATTATATATGCCTATACAAAAGTATTTTAATAATTAAAATACTTAAATCAACTTTAAGATCTCTTCAATCTCTATTGACTCCTATCAACCTGAAGAAATTAGTCAAACCCCAAAGTGGGTCCGACTAAAAAAAATTCAAACTAAAACACCTAATCCTTCAAATTGATCAATTAAATTCATTTCATTAACTAGAATCAATTTTTATTATTTGTTTATCACTTTAAAAATACATTTTATCCCTTTCTTGCAAACTGTGACTTTCTACCTAGAAGCCTCTAAGACTGACTTTTAAAATTGACTAAAACAAACAAGTGCTAAGATCTGATATATTTGTTCTCTATTCCATATTCTTGTACACTGTCATATTTTGTCTCATGATGACATTTGGGTCAAAAGATGTTGACTATCAAAGTTGCTCCCTTGAAACTATATGTAAACAAACATATCAAAAAATAATGTGCATTCGGTTTTGGCTTTGAAAACATATCAAGTAATCACTTGAAGGCAAAAAAATTGGGGCATTAGTTTACTATCATGAGGAGAGTATTAATTTTTTATTTGGGCTCATGAAGAATAACTAAAAAAATTTGGCAAGCATGTGAAGTTAAGTACTTGGATTTGCAGAACTAGGAACATTGGCAGAATAATGATTTTTAGAAATGGAATGGATTGAGGAAAGTGTGCAAACGGATTCATCAAGACTCAAAAATTGGAAAACTTGAAGTATTTTGAGAGTAGAAAATAGTGGTACAATACATTTGGTCTCATCTATCATGATTTTATAATT
The DNA here is from genome assembly GCA_028749045.1 of Cupressus sempervirens. Classification (NCBI taxonomy): domain Eukaryota; kingdom Viridiplantae; phylum Streptophyta; class Pinopsida; order Cupressales; family Cupressaceae; genus Cupressus; species Cupressus sempervirens. The sequence continues at coordinate 755,877,579 of CM053791.1, read as the reverse complement.
GTGACATCCCAAATAGGGCTACCGATCAATCTGCACTTTTTCACACCAGTAAAACTTTAGAAGTTGCATTTGGAATCACATTTGAAAACTAGTCCAACATATTCTTCATAGTCTCAAATCTATAAAATAGCATGTATTTGACCCCTAGAATGTAATTCAAAATAAATTTTCTCATTTTGATTAACTGGGTCAAAGTTATAATTGGTCAAACAAGGCTTCCCAAAATTCTAAGAAATATGTATCAGCATGACAATAGTAAACAACCAACTTTGAGGGATACAAAACCTAGTAAAAACATATTGAAATGACTTAAAATATGAAACATTGGCTATTTTATATACACACTAAACACTACCAAATTGGTGAGTCATGAAACTTAACCGGTTGCAAGATATTCAATTGTAAACTAGGCTTCATGTTGTTGTTTAACACTTGCAAAAATGCATATAAAGTAATGCTCAAAAGAAAACTTCACAGAATGACTCTGAATGGAAATTCATCATCATAGAATGCATACATATACTGAATTAAATTTATTAGAAACATGAAACACTCCATAGGCCTCAAAATGATGGTTGGGTACACATACATGAAAAGTGCCTACAGCATCTCAATTTGACTCAAATTTTAGAGTGGTACTCAAAATAAGATCTTCAATTTTGAGTCCCAATAGATCCTAGCCTTGTGCTTGTGTAACTTACCTCTATCTCATTGAAAATTTATCCATTTTTCATTTCTTGAGGTATCTTATTTCCAAGTGTTTCAAGTAACATGTGGTAATTGGCTACTGTGAGGACCTAGATATTTCATGTTTTTTTGTGGCCTTAGGGATATCTTCTTGGATTGTTTGCAAACATATATTTGTGTCTAGAGATGATATTTTTCTTATTTATATGGTTACTAATTTCTCTTTGGGTTAGGACCTATATTTTGTAATAATTTTATCTATCGAGCTAACTTTTGGCCTTGATGGCTATATATTTGAGATCAGGAATGAGAGTATGTAAGATTAGAATAGTAAGAAGAAAGATAGAAGTATTTTGGATCTAAAGGCATGAGATTATAATTTTTCTTATTGTAATTTTCATGTTTATAGCTACAAAAAGGTAGGCCTTATGTCTGGCACATTATAATGAATTATCTCAGTAGATTTGTATTAGAATAAAGATAGTGTTTAATCTTCCATCATTTGGTTGTGCTTCTATGTATAAATCTAGTAGGGTGGTTGGTGAGTGCTTCTTGGAAAATTTCTCCCACCATCCCTTGCATCAAATGATATTATAGAAGATTTTTATTCCTTGTGGAGTCTTTGGATCATGGAGAACCCTAATTGGAGTGGTTGTACAGTGACAAACTTGATTTATGACCTATAACTTGTAGAGGGTTACAATTCTTGCATGAACGATTGTCAAAATGGTTCAAGTTAGAGGAAATGTAGATTGATATTATAAGCATGCTGAGGAAACTTACAACAAGGTTTTAAGCTATTGAGACAATCAGAGAAGAGTAGTACATCTTGATGATGATAGTGATAAATAAGAAGTACTTTCACCTAATCTTGAACCTAAAGTGGAACAAGATAAGGAAGGACTCTTGAGAGATTTGAATAGAGAAAATTCTAAACCCTTTTTTATCCTTCTAGGCAATATGGAAAGCTTTATATAAATAGATTGGATCTTTAAGATGGAAAGGTATTTTAATTATGAAAGTATCCCTAATGTCAAGAAAGTGAGGATAAAAGCCACTAAGTTAAGAGGGTATGCTTCTCTTTGGTGGGAACTATTGGGACTCAAAATTGAAGCTGTGATTTTGAGTACTATTGATGAATTAGTCCATATGAACACTTTTTAAATGCATATCTACCTAGCTGCCCATTTGATGCATATGAGGTGTTTAATGCTTCTAGCACCTTTCATTTAATGTGTCTTTATGTTCCATGATGATAAATTGCCACTCCGAGCCATTCTATGAGATCCTATTTTGAGCAATTGTCAAATCTGCATTTTTGCTTTAAGTGTCAAACAGTCACAGAAGGCCATGTTTGCAAATGAATATCTCACACCCAGTAATGCTTCATGACTTGTTGTCACAAAATTTTGCACCCATGTCCAAAGTTTTTACCTAAGGACAACCTTGTGAAACATGGAAACAACCTCCAAGCTGTGGGGCTTGAATTGTGATGTTGAGTCTCTGGAGAAGGCCGACTTCCTTTACTATCAGGGTGCACCTAACTACTCTTTGAGAGGAAAAGGGAGAAGAAATGCATGAAAGAAAATTTACCTACTCTACCCTAAGGAGGTGATGCACCAAAATAGAGTGTTCAAACCAATCTCTACCCATACATGCACTATTGAACCATCATGACACCAAAAGATATACACATTTAGACTTGCTTTAATCTAAAAATTGCATGCAAATCAAAAACCCCAAATGAATAACACAAGGAAAGAGAGGATTCACTTATATACCATTCATAGGCCAAAAGAGATACAGGCATGTAAGATTGCAGATCTCTACAATACACCAATGAGAGGCAAATAGTTCTTGCACTTTACATCAATGGCTGAAGAAGATAAGATAGAATGCCATATAGTTTAGAGGCAAAGGGAATTTACGCTGAAAATGTAGAGCAATATCAGAGAAGTTAGAGAAGAGTCGACCAGAAAAAAATCTACAAAAATTGCATTTATAGTTCAGGCATAACTAAGATGTCCTCTCACTAAAGTTACTCCACAACCACCTCCATTAAGCCCTACAGAGAATAATCATGCAGATCTAGGGAAAATCCAACCTTGGCACAGACTTAGATACCATGAAATATGATCTCTTGTTGAAACAGGGCCCCAAGAAGATAGCAAATGGTGCCATTAAACCATTCTAACCTAGTAGATGGGTAGGATCAGAGGTGGTGGAGTGCAACATTCACTCGAGAGTGGTATGATTTGATCATGAGGATTAAACTATGCAACAAAACTCGATCCCCTCCATTCCTAGCTTATGAATCAGCAAAATCAACAAGTCAACTGAACTCTACCACCAGGATGAGCCACGTGGATCAAGAATCTTTCACTTTTTTTCCACCCTGCAAGTCTCCACATGGTTGACCACATCTAACTAACTAACCATGCCACCTCCTCAAAATCTTGATTGTGATGTTACACAACTACCAACCCAACTATTAATACTTTAACCAGGCCTGCAAGGACACATGTCCTTCAAGTGCTTACCCACATTGTTTAAAGTCCTCACATCTTCATAATGCAGGAAAGTACCAATCGTTGATCTCTAAAAGATCAATGATCGAGAAAGATTCTCCATATACTGTGCTTGTCTTTCAAAATTTTGGGCCCACAAAACACTTCAACATCTTACTCAACTTGACCTGGCCCTAACTGGCATCACCTTGCAACATATGAAACAAGCTTGGCCCCATAAGGACACATGTCAACAAGGTACTTTCCCACATTCCTTAATCTCCTCGTAACTTGTTAATATAGGGAAGTGCCAACCCTTGATCCCATTTGAATCTATGGTGATCAGAATCTCATACGACCGTACACCTAGTCAACTAGATGGACCAATGAAACACTTCCTCTACATTACACCTCACCTGACAACTGCTAGGGAAGATAAGATGTTTAATTTCCCTCTAAGAAGGGTGGGCCCATGATGTCACACTGTGCCACACATCACAAAGGGGCATGCCCGCATTGTCAAAAAGCTTGACAAAAGATAAAATGCAGGAATGCAAGCACCAATCAAACTACCAACTCATCCTACCACCCTATCTACCCTATCTGCGATGGCTCAAAGAAGATAGACCCACCTACCATGCAGTTGAAAAGTGCTTCCTCGCAATGTTAGGAAATCTAACAGAACTTGAAATGTGGGAAAGCGGGCACCAACAGAATCACCAGCTGGACTAACCTTCTTCCCTTCTGTGGCCCACAAGAAGAACCTGGATAGACTGATCCACATGTCACAAAGGGGTTTCCCTACATTACGCAAAGGTACTACATTTCCAAAATGCAAGAAAGTGCCCACCGTAGATCTGGGCAAGATCTGATGGCATGGAAAGTTGTGGGCAAGCGGAAATGTATTTAGGAAATAAAAAAATACCATAAGGTTTTATCATTTTTTTTTTTTGATATTTCTAGGCCATTTAAATAATATAAAAGATGGGAAGTAGTCATTGGGTGGGTTTGCATTCAAAGTTCAAACTTTGGTGGGAGGCAAAAATGGGTAACATGACTCACCACTTTGGGAGTGTTTAGTGTCCATACCAAAGAGCCTATGTTTCATATTTTGAGTCATTTTAAATCTATTTGACTAGGTTTTGAATCCCTCAAAGTTGGTTGTTTATCATTGTCATGCTAATATGAAATGTTTAAAATTCTAGGAAGCCTTGTTTGATGAGTTATAAATTTTGACTAGTTGACCCAAATGAGAAATTCCCTTTTGTGTTGCATTTTAAAGGTCAGAGAAATGTTATGTTTCAATTTTGAGCTTATGATGAATCCATTTGATCAGTTTTCAAACATGATTCCAAATGCAATTTTTGACTTTTTATTGGTGTCAAAAGATGCAGATTGATCAGAACCCCTATTCATGATGTCATAGCTTGAAATCCATGATAGGTGAGATTGAATGGATTATACCACTATATTGTACTCCAAAAATACTTCAAGTGTACCAATTTTCAAGTCATGAGGAATCTATCTGCACACTTTCCCAGGTCAATTCTATTTGCAAAAAATGCTTTTCTGCTATTGTTTCTAGTCTACAAATTCCAAGTAGCCTATTTTGACCACTTACCATTCACGCTCAGTTACTCATCATGAGCCAAAAATGTAGATTCATACTCTCCTTGTGACAATGAATCAACATCCCAATTTTTGTTTTCCCAAGTGTCCTAGTACCCAATTTTCAAAGCCAAATCCAAATGTAATTTATTATTTTTTTACATGTTTTCTTGCAAGTAATTCTAAAAGGGTAACTTCATCATTCAATAAATTTTGACTGAGAATTTTTCATGAGATGAGATTTGACATGGTGCAAGTATGCGGAACATAGATTCCATATGTTCAATTTCAAAACTCGATTAGTTGTTTTGGTCAATTTTTAAAGCCAGTCAAAGGACCTCCTAGCATGAAATTGACAAGTTACAGAGGGGTGAATTAGAATTTCAAATGCTGATTCAAGGGTTGAATTTGATTTGGATTAGTATTAGATGATTAGTAGAACACTTTAAGAAGTCAGTCGCCCAAAAATGAAATTTTTTTTAGCCAGACCCACTTTGGGGTCCGACTGACTTCAGCAAGTTGATAAAGTATTCAAGATTGGAGTTGTTTTAAAAGTTATTATAAGTGATTGATATGAGAACACCATTATTTAATATCAAATTATGCATCATTATATATTTAAAAAAAGAGAATCAAGCATCAATGTCCATACTCATTTTGAAGGTTCCATCATCAAATAGCTATATTTTTTAAACATATTTTAAAGTTTTCTCCTATAAATGTGGTCTCATAAGTTCAAGGGTATGTGTAGTATGCAAATTTTCTTATACCACCTTTGAGTTGTTAGTGGGCAAATGATGAGCTAGTGGTTATCTCAGAATCTAGAGAGATCAATACTCATTGGGCTAACTAAAGCGGAAGCTACAATTAAAGTAGAGGAGAGAAGCCATTTCAAAGTACAAAAGAAGACAAGAGTAGACTTACCAGTTGGAAAGTAGAATTCAGCGTATAAAAAGAAGAAACCAGAGGTCCATGTAAGGAGTAAATAGGAGCATGGAATCCACACAAGAAAAAGACAAAACACACATGGAAAAAATAGAGGGTCTACACAGGAAATTAAAAGGAGATCCATAGTCAACAATCAAAGGAAGAGTACTCATGCCTAATGAAGGAAGGCACCAAGAAAAGGAAGATATTGCCAAAAATAGGCAAAGCATGCAAACTAGTAAGGAGGAAGGTCCAACGTGCTAGTAAAGAGAATAAAATCTCACGCACGGCTTGATTGAGGAAGACCCACACAATTGAGATAAGGGAACTGGCTAGGAGAAGCCGCAACATGTAATATGTAAAAGAAGCTTCATGTAATCAGATGAAGGTAGGAAATTCAAAGTAGTATAATGTGCAAATTGAGTGGTAGATGACAAAGGTAACTTATGGCAGAGGCAGTTTTCCTATGCATGAAGCAAGAATGGGGTTCAAGATTGTCACATGGTGGTAACAGTTTCTCCTCCTCAATGTTTTTTTCTTTCCCAAGATCAGAAGTCTGATGAATTCAATTTCCAAAGCCAATCTAGATCTCCTCCATTTTAAAAATGTTCAAACCTAAATATACCCAAGCCCATTCAAACATCTAGGAAAAAGACCATGTAGCAAATTTTAATAAAAGAAAAGACCATGCCAAGTAAATATTTAGAAGTCCACATTTCCAGAATGGAAACTCAAGCACCAAAGGAAGAGGCCTAGTGCCAAACTATGATGAGAGCACCATGTTAAAAAGGAAGCTCATGCAAGTGTTTAAAAAGGCCCATGAAATAGCTTTAAAAAGAGTAGCCACGGCATACTGGGGAGAATCCACACCAAGTGGAAGAAGAAGTTAGTAGCAATTTGGAAAATCAAGCTGTAAGTAACGAAGGAGAGCAACTCCCACTCCATGTTGAATAGAGGAAGTTTTTTCTTTATGTAAGGCACAGTCTAAAAGGATATATCCCACATTAATTATGGGAGGGTATTTTTCATTGTTTAAATAATACTTTACACAATATGCCCAATGTCTAAAGACATGAGCCTTTAGAAATGTTGCATGCATGGGGCCCCCGTGGCTACCTTGGACATGGTTGACAACTGGCAGGTCACCCAAGCAATATTTTGAATGAAGTTTCTCATATGCTAATGTGGCAAGATGCACCAGGATGCTGCCATGTGTCCTAATTTGAGGGTTGGTGCATGCCCACAAAAGAAAGTTGCTTAATCATTAAGTGAAGTAGGAATGTGGGCTATCACCACGTGGTAGTAGGTCCCAAGTGAAGTGAGGTGGTGCCAGAACAATGAATCTCAACCAAATGCATAAAGATCGCACCATGTGGTAGATCGAATAGTGGGTGCATGCCCACAAAATTAAGATGCTCAATAGTTAAATAATGTGAGAATACATCAAGCCCTGCTTAGAGGTGATGTGAAGATGCTGACTAAATAATGAGGTGGAAGATCGAGCAAGGGTGGACCAATCAGGTGCTACCACGTGGCAACCTGGTCAAACCAAGTTTGACACAAGGTCCAAGGTTGAAAGAAAATGAAATATTTTTTAAAATTATTTTTCTCACAAAGAATTGCATGTTCAAACACAGTTAAATGCAAACAAGTATAAAGCTAAATTTTATACTTCAAGACATTTTAAATTTTTGGAAAATGAGTTTACAAACCTAAGTCATGTAGTAGGGGGGGAACATTTTTTCAAACTGAGATTCATGGGGTTTCTAGAAGGCTAATATAGTGATGTTATATATCATCAAAATCAGGTGAAGATGAACTTTCTGATTTTGGAGTTCATTTTTGCACAACAAGTAGTCTGTTCATGTTACTCAAGGTTTTCTCCTAGATTCCTAACATGCAACCAAATTCAGGTATCAAAGTTTAAAACTAATTTCTAGCATGGAAATTCTCTAAATGTGGGTAAAAGATAGTGAAAATGTAGTTGGGGTCAAATTTGGTCACATTCAAATCAATTAATCGAAAGTTTTTACCAACATTTCATGATGCGGTTCAGATTTTTTGTGACACAAAAGTTTTCATCATTTTAGTAGAGATATTTTCAAATCAATTATAGATGGCGATGAATACCATATTAGATTAGATGGGTAGAAAGAGGAAATAAGTTTTCAATAGCAGAAGATGGAATTTCAAGTGGACACATGTTAGGCATAGATCAGATCTGAGAATTCATCCTCTTCTATATCTTGCTTTCTTTCATCCATTGTAAGGGTTCTATTTTTTTCACTGTGAGACCATTATTGGTTGCAATTTCTCAGTCTTTCTGTGAAACCACTTTGTTGGATCTAGATCTGTGATTCCACCTTCATTCTTCAGCTTATTCTCTCTTATATGAATAGTAGTAGGAAAGATAATATAGCTAGTTCAGATCTGTTAGGTGTTTTCATGTTTTGATTTCATGCATATGAATGTATTGTTTCAAGGAAATAAATACAAAGAACAACATATGATTGAGTTTTCATTTTAGATCTTGTCTCGTTTCTCAGTGAATTTTCAATGTTTTATGATCTTTGAACAAAGAGCCTAGGTCATAGTTGTAGTACCTTAAGGCTGTATGTTTTCATTGTTGCTTATAACTCAAGGGGTTATGTAAATGCTTCAGGGAAATTAATAGGGTTGCAAGTTTACTGATGAGGATATCAAGTAAAAATGAGATTTAGATTGAACAAAAATGTCTATTTACAAGGTGAATAGATAGATCAAATATCTAAAGATATGAATATATCTGAGGTATCCATATGTGTGTTTTTGATTCATGGAATTTCCCAATGGTTAAGGCACTAATTAGTTATAGGAGCATTAGTTCTTATTGCTACATATTAGGGGTTTTTTTGAATTCAACATTATTAATCGAACACTTTTCCCCTTTCATGTTGAAGAGCTACAATAGAATGCCCTCACTCAGCTTATGAATGTCATAGATTTTCATTTAGCTATTGTATATCTATGTTATTTCATGATTTATTAGGAGATATAAGGGTTAAATCTATTGATTATAGATTCAAGGATAAGTTTTTTTCACTGATACCATATTGATTGAATCTAAGGTCCACCTGCCTAGGTTTTGCAGAGCCTAATGTGAAGAAGGGTCAAGCCTTATAGTTGGCCCAATGTTTGACATGATGTGTCAAAGATGGGAGTTAGTTGCCCCTAGATGTGTCATATTCTAATTGAGGTAATTGGAAACCTATAATGTTTTCAAACACCAATAGGAACACTTGCAAATTGATAGATAGAGAAAAGGAAAGGAAAAGATCAAGACTTAAATGAAAAAGGGTTGGTAAGTTAAAAGTGAAATTTATTCTTTCTGATTATTGGGTCAATTTGTTGAGGAAAATGCAAGATTTGAGGCAGAAATACATGCTATAAAAATCTACACTAACAAATTCTACAAGTTGCACATCAAATATGAACATGTTGGTGATGAAGTTGAAAAGGTTTCTAGATATCTTAATGGATTGATAACTTTAATTCAAGATGAAATTAATTTTGTAAAGATGAAAAGTGTGGAGAAGCATACATTTATTCCTTAAGAGCTAATGAAATATTGGAAAAGAAACAATAATATAGACAAAGGACAAGAGGAGGAAGATTTCAGTAAAGTAGCATTAGATCTTATGGAGAAAGTATAAAATCTAATAGTACATCTTTAATAGAAGAATAGGTAACTACACTAAAGCTAAAGTTTCTAGTTACTCTATAAATAATAGAAATTAAAAACGGAAGATAGATCTTGGTTTAAGGGGACTTGTTTTAAATTTTGCGAGGAAGGAGATGGGATGTTTGAATGTACCATTTTTGGAAAAAAAGATGGGAAGTAGTAGTAAAAATGTATTAATTTAAGAAGAAGTTGTCAATCCACCTAATGAACCTAAAAAATGGAGAGGACTTGATGAACATAAGAACTTTGTGGAATGAAAATTTGAGTGAAGAACTTAGTACAATTGGAGGGAATTATTGTAAAGTAATCATTGGTAATGGTAGTTCAAACAATTTGGCATTAGAAGAATTATTTTCTAAATTGTATTTGCATATGTTGAAATATCCAAATCCTTATCACATTGTCTAGATTAAGAGTGAGCACAAATTATTGGTGAGTGAATAATGGCTTGTGAAATTCAAGATTGGGAATTAATATGATGAAGTCTTTTGTGATATTATTCCTATGGATTTTTGTCATGTTCTTTTGGGAAGACCTTGGTAGTATGATAGACAAGATTTTCATGATGGTAGATTGAATCAATGTACTATTTGGGCTAATTGAAAGAAGAAAATTTTATTTCTTTTGATAGAGAAACCTAAGGAATTTCATTGTACGATAGTCATAGTTTTCTTAGTTGAGGAAAGTTAGTTTGTTAGAGACATGAAGAGACGATTTCTTTTCCTTTGATTACTAGGAAAATAGAGAAATAAGATGAACTTCAAATTAGACCTTTGTTGACAAAATTTCAAGATATTACTCTAGATAATGTACCTGATGGTTTACCTCCTATGAGAAGTATTAGTCATTATATGGACCTAATACCTTGAGTCAGTTAACATTATAAGGAAGTAAATAGGTTAACATATGTAGACAATGAAGAATTGAATAGATAATGTAATACTTTCTTGACAAGGGTTTGATAAGAGAAAGTTTGAGTCCTTATGTAGTACATGTAGTATTGGCACCTAAAAAGATTGGAGAGTAGAGAATGTGCACTAATTCCATAGCCATAAATATAATAATAGTGAGTTATAGTTTTCCATTCCCTAGGATGGATGATATTATGGATTGTTTGACTAGGAAAAAAATTCACCAAGATTGATTTGAAATGTGGGCATCATTAGTTCAGAATCAAAGAAGGGGATCAATGGAAGACTAATTTTAAGACTACTGAAAGTTTTTCTTAGTGGTTGGTTATGCCTTTTCATTTAACTAATCCACCTATCACTTTCATGAGATCAATGAATGAAGCATTGGTCATAAGTTCTTAGGATTTTTTTTATTATTTATCTTAATGACAGACTAATATTTAGAGAACCAAAGAATAATGTTTGATGCATATCAGACAAGTTTTACATAGGATGAAAGAGGGAAAGTTGTTAATTGTTGGAAATGAAAAGGAGTAACTAAGAGGGGAGGGGTGAATTAGTTACAAAAAAAGAAATCCAAAAGTCCCTTTAAGATGTCAACACAATATAAAACCAATAAATTCTTGTAACTTGAATTAATTTCTGGGGAAGATTGTGTGAGAGTTTTTTCATCAACGTTTCGGATCATACTATATGATCCATCATCAGGATGCCACTGAGTCGCTGAGAGCAAAAAATGGAGTGCAGATCTAAGAGAGGGGATAAAAAGAGGATGGAGAGGAGGGAAGGGGCACGGAGACTGAGGGGGCACGGAGGACGGAGAGGGAGAGAAGTCAAAAGAAGAAAATGCGAGGAAGAAAGGATAAGAAATGAAAATGATAAGGAAAACAAGAATAAAATAAAAAAGTATAAAAACGAGAATAAGTATATATATATATATAAAATCAAAAATTCCAAAACAGAAAACAAGAACAAACAATCAATAAAGTAATAAATAACAAAAAATAAATACCTAAGCCAGCAATCAGGCAAAAACCAAGAAACAAAAAATTACATATATATCTAAGGGGATAAATGAACATCTATACAAATATATATATATATCTATGAGAATAAATGTATAAATATATATAAATAGGAAAGAAAATCTAAATGAATGAATAAATCAATGTGAATAAATTCGTATAGATATATATACGAATATATATCTATATGAATGTAAATATCAATAAGAATATATATATATAATGCCAAAAATACCAGAAGCGATAGAACACAAACGCAAGAAACTAAAAAACTAAAAAATAAAACGAACAAGAGAAATAAAAAATAAAAATGATAAAAAGAAAAAGAAAATGGTGCGCGGCAATAAAAACAAAAGAGTTTAAATAAAAATAAAAATAAAAAATAAAACAAACAAAAAAATAAAAATAAATAAATAAATGGAATGCGAATAACAAGAAAAATAAATAATTAAGGGCAAAAAGTCAGAAAAACAAAAATAATATCCCCAAATGTATAAAAATATTTTTAAAAAAAAAAAAAACCAAAAATATGCAAAACGAAAGTAAAATAAAAATAAATAAATGTAAAAAAACAAAAACTAATCAGATAAAATCAGAAAAATAGAAATCAACCCAAAATAAATTAATAACTAATAAAAAGATAACAAGGAAAGAAAACAGCGAAGTGAACAAAAAGAAAAAATAAAAATTGGAAAAGAGAAATTTTATAAAAATACAATAAAATAAAAAATAAAAAATAATAAAAATAGAAAAATAAAAATAAAGAAAATAAAAATAAAAATAAAAATGAGAGATTAAAAAGAAAAAGAAAAAAGGAAAGTAAAAAGAATCCAAAAACTAAAAAATAAACGGAAAGGGATACACACATAAATAACTGTAAAAATAAGTGCAGACCGCAAAAAACTAAGGCAACCAACAAAGAGAAGAAAAAGGGTTGGGGACCCCGAGGAGAGAAACAAGACCGAGGGTGACGAAGAGGGAGGGAGAGGGAGAAAGAGGGGGAGAGAGAGCGAGAGTGGAGGAGACGAGGACAGGCATCCACCCAGAGTTGGAAAGCGAGGGGGAAGGGGGAGAGACAGAGGGGTGCACCGGAGAGCCAGGAAAGAGAAAAGTGGCTTGTTTAACACCGAATATTCTATTGTAACTTGGCTAACACTAAATATATTACTATCACTCAATTAGCATTGAACATGCAGATCTTAAGATATTTAAATGTGATTAACCTCAATTAATTTAGTTGCAGAAACATAAAGAATAAAACATGAACATGTGAGACACCAAAATTTAATGTGGAAAACTAATTTGGGAGAACCACCAAATGCAACTAGTTACTATTTTTCACTCTTCTAAAGTGAGCCATATTCTGAAGTGAGCCCTATTAGGAGCCAACCCTATTAAAGGTTACAAAACACATTGTTAGGTGTGACCCTATTAAAGGATTTAATTGATCCTATTAGGAGTGGCCTTGTTAGAGGTCTTTAGACACTTCAATATAGAAATGACACCCTATAAGAGGATTTACCAAATAGCTATTAGGGTAACTCTATTAGGAGATTTGATTCACTACTACAATTATTAGAGAGTAGCAATGACTTGACTCTATTGTTGATGCGACTATCTTTTCTGATTTTAGATCTTTGTTCTAGCTTGATTACTTGATCCTCTTTGATCAAAATGTTCTTTGTAGCTCGGTCAACTCAAGTACTCTATCCTCTTGTAGATATCCTTCTAATTCACTTCCTTAATTCATCTTATTCAATTCCATGCTTACTTCTACCAACCCTAAACTTGACCTTATACTTATATGAATAATCTTGTCAAGTTGGCTTGAATATAATTTTAATTAAACAATTTCCATCCCTTAATTTGGCTTGAATTAACCAATAAATCCACCAAAGTCAATATGTTGTTAGTAGCCTAATATAGAATTGACTACTTGGTCAACTAAGAGAAAGTCTTCATTAACTGACCCAACTTGGTTAGTACTGATTGTGAACTGAATTTCCTTTGGTAATTGAGTGAACTTGGTTAACATAGGATCAATGCTAACATTTCTTTGGTAATTGAGTGAACTTAGTTAACACAGGATCCATGCTAACTTTCCTTTGGTAACTAAGTGAACTAGATTAACATAGGATCTACCTTCGATGCCCAAGTGAGCTTGGAAAGAACTAACTTTGAACTTGGTTATAACTAGAATGCTCGACATACATAGGAAACTATCTTCAATTCATGAGTGAGCTCAAAAATCACTAAATTTATCGGTAAGGCTTGACATTGTGTGTAACATCAAATACAACATGCATTGAATTATTGTATTTAACAATCTCCCTCTTTGGCATTGATGGCAACACCACATGTAGTAGTACAATGAAATTTTAGAGAAAAATAGAAGTAAGGATAATATCCTTAGTTTTAGTCTAATTCTCATCCATGATAACTCCCTCTATCAATGAGAACTCCCTTTGACATCAATCTCTTGCTCCAAAATGATTCTCTAATTTCTTTGACTACAATTTCTCCCTCTAACAGAAAACTTATTTACTGATACAAAATTTCTCTAATATGACAAAAAACTCTCCCTCTTTGACATCTCATGACAAAGAAAATGATCAATGTATATGCCATGTACTTGGCATATTGATTCATATACAATCTACTCTGACAATACTGCATGAACCCAACTAATCTTCAAATGCTTGGTTGATGGATCACTAAACTTTGTTTAGTGATCTTCAGATAGGGGAAAGACCCATAGCTTACCTCTTAGATAAAAAAATGCATCCTTAGGCAATGACTTGGTCAATATGTTTACAATTTGTTTCTTTTTATTTACATACTCCAATCTCATCTCTTTTTCTTGCACTAATTCTCTCAAAAAATGATACTTTATTGCAATGTCCTTTTTCTTGGTATGCATCACTAGGTTCTTGGATATGTTAATTTATTGGTGTTCTCATAGAAGATAACTATTAGATCCTTGATTTATTCCTTCACACTATATAATAGTTGTTTGAACCAAATAATTTTGGAACAATTAACTATTGCTGCAACATATTTTTCTTATGTTGTAGATTGAGAGATGTAATTTTGTTTCTTGCTTATCCAAGACACTAGCCTCTTTCCAAGAAAGAATTCTCCACAACTAGTGCTTTTTTTGTCATCAATACTTCCTACCCAATCAGCATATGTGAAGGATTTCAATTCAAAGTTTCCTTCTTTCTTATACCACAAACCATAATCTTCAATACTTTTTAGATACCTCATAATTCTTTTTATTGCCATTATATGGTTTTCCTTTGGATTAGTAGAGAATCTTGTCACCATACCAACTGCTAATACAATAATAGGTCTTGTGTTTACCACATAGTAAAGTTTTCATATCATTGATCTATATGTAGTTTGATCTACCTCTTTGGAATCATCATTTTAGGAAAGCTTATGTCTAGTAGACATAGGTGTTCCAACTAGTTTGCAAATTTCTTTGATTGAGTAATGTAGATAACATCTTTCTTCTATTGAATTTGCAAGCCAACAAAGAGTTTAATCTTTCCAAACATTGACATTTCAAATTCTTTATTCATTTTCTTAGAAAAATATCTACGTAAATCATCATATCCAGTGAATAATGTATCATCTACAAAGATTTATGCCGACACTATCTTCTTATCTTGTCCTTCCTTAATGTATTGGCTTTTGTTGTCATTTTTCCTTTGAAATCCAATCTTTACCAAATGATTAGGCAATCTTTCATATTAGGCTCTAGGGGCTTGTTTGAGACCATAGAAAGCTTTGTGTAGTCTACAAACCATATCCATTTTGTTGGGATCTATGAAACCTTTAGGTTGTTCAATGTAGGCCTCTTCTTCTAGGATTCCATTCAAGAAAGTTGACTTTACATCCATCTGATATACTTTGAATCCTTTATGTGCAGCATAAGCAAGTAGTGTTCTAACACCTTCTAGTCTTAAAATAGGAGAACAAGTCTCTCCATAATTAATACCTTCTTCTTGAGTATAAAATTTGAATACTAATATTTCCTTGTTTCTTGAAACTTCTCCATTCTCATTCAACTTGTTTATGAATACCCATTTTGTGCCAATTACATTTTTGTTTGTGGGTCTAGGAATAAGAGTCCAAGTTGTATTCTTTTCAATCTGATCAATCTCTTCATTCATTGCCTCAATCTAAATTTCATTTTCTAATGCATCTTTAATAGTTCTAGGTTCAAACTTAGTAAGAAAACATGTACCTTTTAATTTTTTCCCTGTCATTGGGCCTTTTGATTGGTCTCTAATGATTTTCTCAAGTGCATGATGCCTTCTGACATACCTACCAAGTATAGGTTACTTCTTTCTAAGTTCATTCCATTCACCATGCTCAAAATTATCTTTTGAATCATGCTTGGTTCCCACTATATGTGACTTGAGTCCTTTAGATTGTGACTTGGTTTCCATTTTTTGAAACTTGGGTCCTTCTAACTATGACTTGAGTCCTCCTAACTGCGACTTGGGTCGCATTGGCTATAACTTAGGTTAAATTGGAGATTTAGGGGACTTGAGTCATGAAAACTATTAATTTCCAATTACATTTTCTTGAATCTTAGGTATAGTATCAATTTCAAAGTAGAAAAAGTTTATGTAGTTTTTAGGATCTTTTCTACTTTTTTCTTCACTCTTTTTTGCAAATTTATCAATTTTCACATGTTCACTTTCTATGACTTTGTGAGTAGAATAATTTAGACATTTATATGCTTTTCTCTTGTTGGAGTATGCAAAGAATATTCCTTCATCACTTTTCACATCAAATTTCCCTTTCTTGTATTCTTTCAAGATATAACATTTGTTTCCAAATACTTTGAAATATTAGACATTAGGTTTATAGCCATATCATATTTCATAAGGTGTTTGATAAGAGTCCTTCTTTAGCTGAACTTGGTTTAAGGTATGAACTAATGTGCTTATTGCTTCCTTCCAGTATTTGATTGCAACATTTTTGTTTATCATCAATGTTCCTTTACAATCCAAATGGATCTATTTCTTCTTTCTGTTATGCCATTCTGCTAAGGTGTACTAGATGTAGATACTTTTCTTTTCATTCCTCTTTCATTGTAGAATTCATTGAGTTTGTTTGAAATGAATTATCCTCCTCTATCTAACCTTAGATATTTTAGTTGATTTCTTATTTCTTTCTCCATTCTAGCCATATACCACTTAAATTTTTGAAAGGCTTCAAATTTATCTTTTAGGTACATAATTGTCATCATCCTAGAAGAGTGATCAAAAAATAAAATAAATTACTTATCTCCATAGTAGCTTTGTATGCCAATGGATCCACAAAGATGTGTATGAACTAGCTCTAGAACTTCTTTAGAGTGATAATTCTTCCTTTTGAAACTTGTCTTTCCCATTTTTCCAATTTGACAATTTTTGCATATGCCCATATCAGGTTTCTTTAGACTAGGAATTGTTAGAGAAAAAGGTTAATTTAATTTCATTAATTAAATGATCTTTTCTCCCTTCTTAATGTTTCAGTTTATGCACCTTTCTCATTCATATTTAATAGTTAATTAATAATTATTAAATAGCATTTACCTTTTAGGTTACCTTTTAGGTTACCCTTTTTGGGTTTTGATCTCCCTCTATAAGGATTGATCTTTTGTAATTATCTTGTATCTTTTTCATTTTTGAGAATACAATTTGCATATTTTCAGAGAAAAACCCTTGCCTCCTCTTTTTTCTTCTCTGTGATAGATTTTTACATGCAGGTATTCTTCAGGCTTTGTGAATTTGTATTGCATATTGCTTAAATTTTTCATGGTATCAGAGTCAAATCTATTGTAGCTTGTTTATTATTTGGAGAAAAAGGAGAACAAGGGTTTGATAGAATAGATCTAGCATTATTTGGTCATTTTATTTTATTTTTGGAGGTGTGATGGTAGCAGTTTAGAAAAAAAAAATTACAAAGGTGATTTTCAAATAGCAATATCTCCCTCACATAGAATCCTTTTTCCAAACTTTTTTTTTGTTTTCGGGTAGAATTTCATGGTCTACAAATTGGTGTAGGTTTTTTGTGATCTCTATTATTGAAATTTTCTAAAAATAATAAATTTCAATTTATGTAACTTCAAAGGCTTCCTTCAGGCTCATATGGACACATATTTCGGTGCTATTTTTTTAGAAGTACATGATTTATTGTCTACTTACTAGATCTACTATCAATTTAGAGTAATATTGACTAGAAATAGTACTTTCGGCATTTTTTCATTTTTTGGCCTACAAAAATAGGTATTTTTGATTCATATTTGAAGCTTTTTTGCTCTTCTCTTATTTACGCATTCCTTCTAGAAGCTAGGGTTCAATTTTTGTATTGTGGGGGGTTATTGTTTCTATTATTACATGAGTAAAACAAAAAAAAATTCAAAAAAATTCAAAACCTTCTAAAATAATGGTTGAGACCTCTTCTTCTCTAGAACTTCTAACCCCTCATAATTATCACACATGGAAGACCTTGATGACACAACTTCTCTGGTCAAATAGCCTATGGTCTTATTTAGATGCAATGCAACTAGTTTTATAGAGGCCTTATTGAGGTCATATAGCACAAGAACAAGATGGATGAGGCAATATGATTGATTTCTTCACAGGTCTTTGACAATCTATAGTTTCATCTTGATGGGTGCAATACCCCTGTAGCTATGTGGACCAAGCTTGAAAGCTTGTTTGGTATAGTGAATGAGTTCAAGGAACTTCAAATTGAGACAGAGCTTACCTCACTTATTCTAGATTCTTTTCCCTCCATTGAGGGCTTCTTGATGAAATTCAAGCAACTAAGATCTTTATTGTAGGGTTGTGGGAAAATGAAGATGAACACTAATTGTATATACCTAATTCTTTCTAAGCTTCATGGAAACTTTCTAATTTTTTCTTCTACCTTCTATTCCACCAAAGATACTTTCGGTAATAGATTTTTCATGCCATCCTTTGAGGTTTTTTGTGATCAGCTGACTCGAGAACAAGCTAAGCTCTCTCAATTTGACTCTCTCACAAGCTCACAAAATCATGCATTAGTAGCTCGATCATCTTCAGGGATGAAGGAGAAGACTTAGAAATCTCATTCTACATTGTTTCAAATTGATTCTAGCACTCATAATTTATCAAATCCACCTCCTTCTAAAGGTGCAAAATGTTCTTATTGTAATAAGATTAATCATAATGAGTCACATTGCTATGAGAAGAAGTTAGATGGCTATGCCAAATAGGTTTCAAATTTGATAGCTCTCCTTCAAAAAAGAAACATTGATATTCCTTCTACTTCTCACAAATTTTCTTCATTGTCATCATTTCAGTCAGATGGTAAAGATATAGGAAAGGGTCATGCACTATGTGCAACTACTATTCCTTATTCTTCTAGATGGTTACTAAATTCAAGTGCTTCACACCATATGGCATCTTCTCAATATGTGTTCTCTTATTTTGAGGCTTCTCCTACTCCACACATTTTGATGGGGAACAACACTATTATGACTATATGTGTCAAAGGTTCTATTGACATCGATGATGGTGCATTCAATGATGTACTTTATGTTCCATCTTTATCCTCTAACCTTATCTCTACTTACTAGATTACACACAATAGGATAGGGAAGACAAATGAGTTTGCATACAATTTAGTGCACATCAGAGATAGTGAGACAAGCAATATTATTGCTATAGGGATATTTGATCATGCTTCCCACCTATATTCCTTCTCACATTTTGGTTCACCATCACCACTATTAGAGACTCGCTCTCTTTTTTCATGAGAGTCTACTGAGGTGAAGTCAAGTCACTTCAACTTATGTGTTGTGACTTACACACCTCCACCTCCTATTTAGAAACCATCTCTTGCATAGGATTTCTCTTCAACATTGCCTACTATTGTAGCTCCAATCATTGAGCTACATATTGTAGTTGTTGAGGATATATCAGAGGAAACACATCTCCTTTTGGATGATCAATATAGCACACCTATTATTCTATGTTCATTGGAGATTCCATTTCAGGATTCTCATGATTTCTCCTTTGAGCATTAGCTAGGACTTCTAGCTACACCTTGCATACATCATTTTTATCATCCTTGTCCACTATCTTTGTTTCCTTCATATTGGAGCCACATTGGTTTGCTCATTGACATAGGAGTTATGTCATTCTGGGGGGGCTTTGGAGTCTCAAGCTACAATCATGGAGGCTTTCATTGTACTTATGGTCTTGAGAGATTCTCTTGAGATGTTTCATTTGTCCATCCATTTTCCATCTCTTTTTGGAGTAGAGTTTTTCTGTTGAGTTTTCTCTATTTCTTTATTTCATAGAGATTTTATTGTGATTGAGTACCTCATCAAGCCTTGTTGCTGGGACCTGAGTTTGCTTTTAGCATTGCATCATTTGTAGTTTCATTGTTTCTCATCTTAATAGGGGTGTTAGAGAAAAAGGTTAATTTAATTTCATTAATTAAATTACCTTTTTCTCCCTTCTTAAGATTTCACTTTATGCACCTTTTGCATTCATATTTAATAATTAATTAGTAATTATTCAATAGCATTTACCTTTTAGGTTACCCTTTCTAGGTTTCAATATCCTTCTATAAGGATTAATATTTTGTAATTATCTTGTATCTTTTTCATTTTTGACAATACAATTTGCATATTTTCATAGCAAAACCCTTGCGTCCTCTTGTCTTTTTCTTCTCTGTTGTAGGTGTTTACATGTAGGTATTCTTTAGGCTTTGTAGATTTGTATCGTGTATTGCTCAAATCCTTCAGCAATGTCTCTCACTCTTTCATTCATTCTTATGTTGGCCAATTTATCAAAAGCCACATGACACAACCTTTTATGACATAACCAACTTTCCTCTACTTGAGCTAGGAAACATGAACATTCAGTTAGATCTAGATAGAATAGATTACCTCTTGTTTGATTGACAATCCCAACTAGATTTCCTTCTCATCCAACATCTCGGCCTTGCCATCCATGAGTTCTACCTTGACTCTAATGTTGTTTAACTATGTCACACTAAGTAGATTGTGTTTCAATCCTCAACCAAATAAGCATTGTCACGTCTGAGTTCATTACTCAACATAATGCAACTTTTTCCTTTTGCATAATAAGCTTCATCATTTCCAAATGTGACACTCCCTCCATCATAGTGTTCCAAGTGCTCAAATTTAGATTTATCACCAGTAATGTGGTGAGAACAACCACTATCAATAATCTAGGTGTCATTCTTGCTAATATGAGAAATGAGGACCATCTTATCATTTTCATCATCTAATTCATTTTTTATAGCAATTTAGACCATTTCATCTTCATCACTACTATCAAAGTCCTTAGCCATGTAACAAGATTTCTTACCTTTATCCTTGTAGTCTTTGTAGTTTTTGAAATATTTCTTGCAGGTTTTAACTTTCGATTCTTCCTTTCTTCTTTTCCTTCTTTGTTCGCACACCTTACAACAATGTGACCAACTTCTTCACAAGAAAAATAGATTAAATGTGTTTTACCTTTGTACTTTCCTTTTCCTTTATTAAATCTTCTTGCAAGAAGGGCTTCAATGACTTTAGGGTTGTCATCAAAATTGTCTTCATCTTCACTATCATACTTTTTTCTTTTATATTTTTCACCTTTCTTCTTGAGTGATAGTTTAGGTTGAAATGTAGTCTCAATGCTACCAGAATTAGGAACATAGTTATCAAAGTTATCTAACTCAAAGGTTACCGATCTTCCCACTAGTGCATTCAAAGTTATATCATATTTAGGATCACCTCTCATTTCTTGAATAGTTGAAACTCTAATTGCATAAAGAGGAAGATGAGTTCTGAGTACCTTGCTAACTACTATCGCATCATCTATTTTTCCTCTTGAGGCTTTGATTGCACTCACACTTGCTTTGATTCTTTCACTGTATTGTGTAATGTTTTCATCTTCTCTCATTTTCATTTGATCAAATTGACCTCTTAGAATTTTTGCCTTAGCTCTCCTCACATTTTCATCTCCTCCATAGATATATTTTGGATTGTTCTTTCATCATATTCAGTATAATTGAGAGTAGAGGCAATGTCAATCATCATTATGTTGTGATTTTTCTTTTCCACAATTTGATCCATAGAAAAAAACCCAATAGGTGCCACATATTTTTTATCTAGATATTTCAGGCCTATGTCTTCAGTGGTTTCCAAATCTAGCTTCATGAGTTCCTTTCATACTTGGAAGTTATCTTTGTTCAGCTTAGAAATCTCCCTTTTGTAAGGCATCTTGAACTTTAGCTTAGGTCCTTGAAACCTTATCTACAAGAACCAAATGCTATGATACCAATTGTTGGAAATGGAAAGAAGTAACTGAGAAGGGGTTGGTGAATTAGTTACAAAAAAAAAAAAAATCCAAAAGTCCCTTTAAGATGTCAACACAATATAAAACCAATAAATTGTTGTAACTTGGTTAACACTAAATATTCTGTTGTAACTCAGTTAACACTGAATATATTACCCTCACTCAGTTAGCACCGAACATGTAGATCTTAAAATATTTAAATTTGATTAACCTTAATTAACTTAGTTTAAGAAACACACAAAAAAAAAAAAAAAAAACATGAACACATGAGACACCAAGAATTAATGTGGAAACCCAATTTGGGAAAACCACCAATTGAGGTCTGTAACCTATCTGAAAGCTTCCTCTGCCAACCCATGATGCCATGATCATCGGGCTTCGAGATAGAAGCCCCCTCCATATGCTACCCTACCCTACCCATGCTCATCCTATGACAAGTGCCCGTGGGCATGCATACTCCCATCCCAACCCCAATGATCATAACTTCTAGCAAATTCATGAAAGATCAGGCTTTGCAAGTCACCCAAAAAATGTACATGTACGTACTCATGTGTGGTGCACCACCATCATGAAGATCATAACACAAGGACAGGAATGAGAACACAATGCAAATCTAAACACCCAACTGAAAGCAACTCAAGAGGATGGATTCTACATGAATCCCAAAGCCAATAAAATCATACATCATGAAATCACTCAATCAACCTCAATCCGAGAGTATGGATTCTACACGAATCCCAATGATGTAACAAGACCAAAAGTCATGAACTTACTCGACCAGCCTCAATCCGAGAGTATGGATTCTACATGAATCCCAATGTCCATGAAACAAGGCAAAGGTCCAACAAAAAACCATAACAAGTGTAAAATCACTCAACCGAACACAACGTCGGGAGTACGAATGCAACACGCATCCCAATGCAACATAAAAGTGCAAAAGTGGTCTGACTGATATCCAAATGAATCATCAAGGTCCACGACCCACATTGTGCCAAAAAAATCTCGAGAAAACAAGGCAGCACGCAAAACGAGGTAAAAACCCCAAAAATTTGGAAAACTTCAAAATTAAAACCCATTTGGCCTTTGGGTTCAAAAATCCAAAAAATCCAAAAATAAATGGAATCGAACACCATATGCAACAACGACTAGCATAATGGCGTAAAATTCCAAACCCTCATCCCAAAAAAAATAGGGAAATGTTCATACCCGCCCAACCGGGTAGAACTAGCATACAGAAACGGAGGGGAACACTAGTTCTCAGCCTCCAAACAAACGGCTACCAAAAATAGAAGCAAAAACGGAGCAGAAACAATAAAATAGGAAAGCCCTACCTCACAGCCAAAAGGGCAAAACGGGAATCTAAACCATAAAATAAATATCCTGCGGAAGTAGCTGAAAATTGTAACAATCCAAGGTTTCCCCAAGCTGGATCCAACGAGCCCAACCTCGTGATGATCCCACGCTTGTAGCTCCCACAACGAACAAAACAGTAAATCCTCATGAAGAGGATTTTGGTTTTTACTCTCCAACTTTCCAATTCAAAAGTGAGAAGTGAGGAATTAAATTCCTCTTTGGATATTTATTCACTTTTCGGGTGAATATTCGATTAGGGCATTTAACCAGCCAATCTAGTTAAACCCCGAATTGACCCAAATGAAAATAGGCTATTCCTATAAATAGGAATTCATCTATGGCAAAGCTGCCAGAAATTAAAATAAATCAATTAAAAAGCCCGAAAACCCAAAAACACATAAATCTCCTAAACAACTTTCGCGAAAAAGTGAAACTCTAAATGCACAGACACACTTATTGGTCTAATCACATAATGCAAATGAGTTCAGATTTAATAATCACCGAAAGGTTTAAATTAAACATTTAATAAAGGATACGTCGACCATATAAGGACGACATTGGTAAAATATGAATGGCTGAATCACTAACTCCATGTGCCACTGCCAGGGATATAAATCCTGCACACTAAACAACACGATCAAGTGCAATTGCATATAATAACATAGCCGAAGCAATAAATGCATTAAATCGCCTAATTTAACCATTTATTTAATTATATTAAAAATAATCTATTTACATCACTCACATTCGCAAAAAGCATAGCAACGCAGGAATGAAGTAAATAACCATAGCATTAAATCCATCACATAACAAAATCAAAGGTATGTCCAAATACCAGATAACTAGATAACATCATAAAGCACACTGTCATCTCAAAATGGCATCATCATGCAATATGATTAACTGAACAGTATAGTAGTCTAAAATCTATGATACTAAAATCAAAGTGAACATCTGACCCTCAGGTCATCTCAAATGTAAAACATCACATGAGTAACAAATATCTCTCTAATCAGAAATGTAACAAGGTAAATGTCTGCAGCACATAACCAAATAATCCAACAAGAGCAATCCATTCTAATTACATAAGCATTTAATAATGATTGATTACTCTGCATTAAAAAGGCATTTAAAACACATAAGAAAGCATAGTCATAAACATGACTAACCATTGCTACAGGAACCTAGTCCAGTGTAGCATGGTAATGGTACATAGTGCAATCTCTGCACACGTCTCAGGGTAATCACGAAACAACCTCATGATACCACATTGATCCTGGTAACCATTGGCACAAACCTCAGTGAACCAAAAATCACATCATAATCTCATAGATCAGTCAAAATCATAAATAAAGCAACTGATACAAAAATATAAATCCAAACACCTCAATGGTGTAGACCACTCAGGGTCACAATCATGATCCATCACAACAAAAGATCAGCAAGGTTGCATCCATCAGGATGACTTACAGAAGTCAAATGGGAGAGGCACTACATCATCCCCCCCAAAGACTAGGCTTACTCCTGGAAGCATGCAATCCAAGAATAGAAACCAAAACACACAAGAACCAAAATCAAAGGTGAGCAATAGGAATGACTCAAGAAACTCTCTACAAGTCAAACCCAAATCACTCCCACATTCTCAACCCATCACATTAACCCCCAAATAGGTTAACCACGAGAGAATGGGTGTCACACAGACACAAGGTCCTCCAACAAGGAACCTTCTATGCGCTAGGGAAAACCAACTAGCCATAAAAACAACAATACAAGGTAAGGAACAAGCCCTCTCTACCTCGCCAACAGTTGCCCAACTACAACATGCACCAACTACAAGACCACAAACAAGGTCAAAACAAGGCACACTTCCAACAAGAGTTGGAATCATGGGGAATAACCATCCCAAACTCCCAAGAATACTATCATGTCACACATGATCATTCTGGAATCAACATAGACTCACCCTTAGAACAAGAGGATGAAAGTTTACCAACAAAAGGACACACTCCAAAGGACTACTCACCACCAAGCGTAGGAGCACGACACCTCACCAAGGCACAAAAACTCAACTACCACTGGAAAATAGGGTAACATGACCCAACTAGACAAGATATCACCTTTCCACAAGTTTCAAAGACTTTCGTCAGTGGACACAATCATCAAATGTCTGCATACCAACTCATGAGATGGTAACATGTGTCCAACGATACCATGTCCCTCTAGCACCATGCTAGGAAAACTACACCCAATCTACCGCTAAACTCAATCTCTAGCCTCAAGTCAACAGTTAAAGAGAAAACTTGACTGAGACAATCCACATGAAGATATAAGCTTAGGGAGAAGGGTACTATAGAGTATTAGGACTAAGAGCGAGTCTCTCTCTGGACCTCTACACTGACCAGTCCATGATGTGTTAGGAAACTCACAATTTTACCAACCATCAACATACTCACAAGAAAACACTAACTGAGCTAGTGGCATAACCACACTAGCCTACTCTCACAAGAGAGAAAAGGATAAGGTGATGCACCCAAGGCAACGTCCAAGAAGGAGAATCTAGACTCATCAAAGAACTGAGTCACTCACAAATGACAAGGCAACATCATCCTCAACCAAGGAACACTCACTAACCACACTACACCTCACAAGGGTGGGTCAGTGCAATAGGAAACACAAAAACCCAAGCACGAACTCCAACAAGTACCTAGTAGATTATGAAGACAAGATAACTCTTTCTTTATGAATAACATGAGGAGTTAGACTTCTCCAATGGCCATAAATACGATATGTCATGATTGAATTGGCCTCTACTCGAAAAGGTACTCAAACCATCGATCAACAACTCCAAAAGCTAAAGCCTCACAGTCGGACTCAGATTGAATCCATTTGAAAAGTGTCGAAAAGATATCGACAAGGACTACAAAAAGAAGAAGCTAAGAGAGACCAAGACCAATGATCTAAGCCACCAATCAAATCAAAACAACAAAGACAAAACCAACAGCCTTGGTCACCAAGACAAGCAACGGACGAAATGTCCAAATCTACACAAGAGCACACATGCCCAAAACAACATAAGGCATGGAAAGAAAGGTAATCCACACATTGAAACCATCATTACTCCTCTTTCATAATTTTATTAATTAAACATAACATAAGCACTAATGTATAATGAACTGAAAGATTTTCAAGCAAGGGTCCAAGAGTCACTTACCATAAAACAAGTACATACCTTTCAATTTCTTTCAAAAATAACATTAAGTTTAATCACCATTTAAACCATTCAGTTACAATAACAACTTTAGATCTAACAAAGACACACTAGCATGCTCTCCATGATATTATCCCTTTAACATACTACCAGAGGTTCGAGATGAACATGATAGAGTCACAACACACAATTGGGCAGCAATGAAACACATCCAGAATAGTCATCAAGAAACATAATCAAAAGCCCAAATGGGAGAATTGCCGATTCCAATAGTAAGTACTAAAAAGAGCTCACTTCAACAATAAGTCACATGTGACAACTGTCACAAAGAGAGCGATAGATAAAATTTGATGACTGCTCCAAGAGAGGAAAAAAAATATTGAAAACTAATGCTAGCCCAACAACATGAGGAAAGTACCTCCAGCCAAATAAAATAAGGCATCAAACAAATCACATTACAGGTGATGACTGAGTACAGTCACACAAGAGGGATAAATCACCACACAATGCTAAGGAATACATCATCCTAGCATTGTTAGAGAACACACTCACACACATCGAGCAGTATACCATTAGTAACCTCATGCATATGCACACAACAATAATTTTTGTACAATGCAACATTTAGATATTCATCAAATTAATACAGTTCTACATAAGCTTAAGAAACAATCAGATTGGGGACTTAAGTCGTTAACCCAAATATATAATGCAAAACTACAACTTTGCAATGATTCACAATAAATACTCATTTTCAATGAAAGGACCCATTTCATCATTATAACAACAAAATAAAGAATCACAAATAAGATTCATTCATCAACTTACAATCAGGAGAAAATAGGGAAACAATGCACCTACTCCACCAGGTGAAACAAAAAGAGGCACACAAGCCAACACATGGACACCAATCAGTGGTTCCATCCAAAAAGGGTCACACAAGCAACCAACCAACCAAGGCACAATGATCCCACCTACAAAGCCAGGAAGACTCACTTCCTTCTCCACACACTGTTCTAGTTGCATCTACTGGACAAGCAAGTCCATCATGAGTAGATAGCAAAGCAACAAAGATCATGAGTTCTCACCAAGACACTCACACTCAACCAACACAGCAAAAACTACAAGGGCAGCATAACACAGAGATCCCAATGTTTGAACTAGGCTCTGATACCAGATGTAATGCCCTTCCCGGAGATCCTCAGAAATAAGGATTCAAATCAAGCCAAGATATTTTTTTTTGAGTATGAATGCACAAGACAACATCATACAGGGATCACAAAGATCACAACGAAAGACTTCAACACAATCCCGGCAACCAACGAATCTTTGAATGCCATTACCCAACTAACACACCCAAAAAAAAGCCAAAAACTACCACAACAAGATGAGGGCACAAGAAAAGACCACTCATCAACAAAACAACAAGCTGGGGTAAAATGTAGAATCCTGAAATTTGGCTAAGCTTGAAATCTTGAAGCCCTGAAAATTGGCTAAGTCTAGATTTCTGAAGCCTTGAAATTTCTTTAAATCCATAACTTATCTCCGAGAGGTTTGAAACCTATCTAAAACAAAAACACAAAAACTCGATTTCAAGAGAAACCGACAGAATTCAAAATGCAACAACATAGGGTCGAAGAATGCCCAAAAGGGTATCCAAAACAACTCTCAAAAAGATCGGATCAAGAACAAAAGTGCCCGCTGATGGCACGCACAGGTTTTTCACAAAAATTGTGTGACACTTTTTACTATGGGAGGGCGATACTTCTCCCTTACTACATGTGACACTACTCAAGAAGGCGTGCGATACTGGAAAAGTATCGCACGACATTTCTCATAAAGCCGTGCGACACTCTTCCAGTGTTGTACGACACTTCTCCAGTAATGCGTGCAATACTTTATAGTATCGTACGACATTCTTTCTATGGGCGTGCGATACTTTATCAGTGTTACACAATGCTGAACAAATGTCACCCATAGAAAGCAAAAACACTTCCAGAACTCAAAACCGGAGAAAAACTGACAAAAGAACCTCCACAGTAGGGAGTATCGGATCCATGAAGGCTCAAGGAATGAACACTCGAGTGCAAGAACAACATAGAAAGGAGAACATCCATCCATCTAAACTACAGCAGCAAGGAACACACTGAAAATAAGCATTGCAGAGAACAAAAGCAACATCACAATGTACAGAATTACATCTCAGAAACAAAACAACCAAACTAAGTACGCGGTTCCTCCCAACCGTCAATAGCATCATAAGACCATCATGGATCCTAGCCATCCCTCGCAGGTAACATCCCAAGCCACCGACCAAATCATCGGTACAGTCGTAATAGGGATATCACTACTAAAAACATGTAACAATATAAGTATAAGAAAATCTAACATGCTAGTGATAATGCATAAGATAATCCTGCAGTAGATAACATCACCTATCACATGCTAAACAGTAGTAAGCAATAGATATACTACTAAATCAAATAACATCATCTAAACATATGCTAAACATCATGATAAGGGAATGCATCAGGTAAACTAACATCATCTAAACATGATATCCAAGCATTCCAATGAAAGCATAAATCACAAGAAAGCATACTCCGAAACTAGAAGTGCCAAGTGAAAACATCCAGCAACGGTCGCACTAGGATAAGAGATCGTCTCTGTACACCAGTCCCTAGCAGTGGTGAAGGTAGCTATGCCTCCCAACCACGTGGCACCCGTAGGTCCACATCCACCGTGCTGATGGAGATAATGATCCAACCACAACCACACATAAAACACAACATCCATGGCTAACACTCACACCAGATAGTATGATGGTTGCAACCAAGAACCTAAGACAATGCAAGGAGTACAGGTCCTGGTCAGACACTCAATAGGCTACTATGTAGGGACTAGCATCATGGAGAGTCGCTTGGCATCGAAAAGCCCAAGCTCGGATCTGTGTAGCTCAACTCCCTCAACGGAAGGCCAATACACCGTGTAGCTCAACTCCCTCAACGAAAGGCCAATACACAAAAGTACCATTTTATTATCTTAAGTTTTATTAACAGTCACACATTTTATTTAATTATCTCTTATATAAAGCTTCCTCTGCCAACCCATGACGCCATGATCATCGGGTTGCGAGATAGAAGCCCCCTCCATATGCTACCCTACCCTACCCATGCTCATCCTACGACAAGTGCCCATGGGCATGCATACTCCCATCCCAACCCCAATGATCATAACTTCTGGCAAATCTACGAAAGATCGGACCTCGCAAGTCACCCAACAAATGTACGCGTACGTACTCATGTGTGGCGCACCACCATCACGAAGATCATAACACAAGGATAGGAATGAGAACACAATGCAAAACAAAACACCCAACTAAAAGCAACTCAAGAGGATGGATTCTACAAGAATCCCAAAGCCAATAAAATTATACATCATGAAATCATTCAATCGACCTCAATCTGAGAGTATGGATTCTACATGAATCCCAATGATGTAAGAAGACCAAAAGTCATGAACTTACTCAACCGACCTCAATCCGAGAGTATGGATTCTACACAAATCCAATTGTCCATGAAACAAGGTAAAGGTCCAACAAAAAACCATAACAAGTGTAAAATCACTCAACCGAACACAACGTCGGGAGTACAAATGCAACATGCATCCCAATGCAACATAAAAGTGCAAAAGTGGTCTGACTGATATCTAAATAGATCATCAAGGTCCACGACCCACATTGTGCCAAAAAAATCTCGAGAAAACAGGGCGGCATGCAAAACGAGGTAAAAATCCCAAAAATTTGGAAAACTTCAAAATTAAAACCCATTTGGCCTTTGGGTTCAAAAACCCAAAAAATCCAAAAATAAATGGAATCGAACACTGTATGCAAAAATGGCTAGCATAACGGCGTAAAATTCCAAACCCTCATCCCAAAAAAAATAGGGAAATGTTCATACCCGCCTAACCGGGTAGAACTAGCATACAAAAACGGAGGGGAACACTAGTTCTCAGCCTTCAAACAAATGACTACCAAAAACAGAAATAGAAACGGAGTAGAAACAATAAAACAGGAAAGCCCTACCTCACAGCCAAAAGGGAAAAATGGGAATCTAAACCATAAAATAAATATCTCGCAAAAGTAGCTAAAAATCGCAGTAATCCAAGGTTTCTCCGAGCTGGATCCAACGAGCCCAACCTCGCGACAATCCCACACTTGTAGCTCCCACAACGAACAAAACAGTAAATCCTCATGAAGAGGATTTTGGGTTTTACTCTCCAACTTTCCAATTCAAAAGTGAGAAGTGAGGAATTAAATTCCTCTTTGGATATTTATTCACTTTTTGGGTGAATATTCGATTAGGGCATTTAACCAGCCAATCTAGTTAAACCCCGAATTGACCCAAACGAAAATAGGCTATTCCTCTAAATAGGAATTCATCTATGGCAAAGTCGCCAAAAATTAAAATAAATCAATTAAAAGGCTCGAAAACCCAAAAACACATAAATCTCCTAAACAACTTTCGCAACAAAGCGAAACTCTAAATGCACAGACACACTTACTGGTCTAATCACATAATGCAAATGAGTTCAGATTTAATAATCACCGAAAGGTTTAAATTAAACATTTAATAAAGGATACATCGACCATATAAGGACGACATTGGTAAAATATGAATGGCTGAATCACTAACTCCATGTGCCACTGCCAGGGATATAAATCCTGCACACTAAACAACACGATCAAGTGCAATTGCATATAATAACATAGTCAAAGCAATAAATGCATTAAATCACCTAATTTAACCATTTATTTAATTATATTAAAAATAATCTATTTACATCACTCATGTTCGCAAAAAGAATAGCAATGCAGGAATGAAGTAAATAACCATAGCATTAAATCCATCACATAACAAAATCAGAGGTATGTCCAAATACCAGATAACCAGATAACATCATAAAACACACTGTCATCTCAAAATGGCATCATCATGCAATATGATTAACTGAACAACATAGTAGTCTAAAATCTATGATACTGAAATCAAAGTGAACATCTGACCCTCAGGTCATCTCAAATGTAAAACATCACATGAGTAACAAATATCTCGCTAATCAGAAATGTAACAAGGTAAATGTCTGCAGCACATAACCAAATAATCCAACAAGAGCAATCCATTCTAATTACTTAAGCATTTAATAACGATTGATTACTCTGCATTAAAAAGGCATTTAAAACACATAAGCAAGCATAGTCATAAACATGACTAACCACTGCTACAGGAACCTAGTCCAGTGTAGCATGGTAATGGTACACAGTGCAATCGCTGCACACATCTCAAGGTAATCACGGAACAACCTCATGATACCACATCGATCTTGGTAACCACTGGCACAAACCTCAGTGAACCAAAAATCACATCATAATCTCATAGATCAGTCAAAAGCATAAGTAAAGCAACTGATACAAAAATATAAATCCAAACACCTCAACGGTGTAGACCACTCAGGGTCACAATCATGATCCATCACAACAAAAGATCAACAAGGTTGCATCCATCAGGATGACTTACAGAAGTCAAATGGGAGAGGCACTACAAGTCAGTTTGAATATACTTTTAATCAAAGAGTTTTCATCTCTTAAGTCAACTTGAATTAACCAATAAATCTATCAAACTCAATATGTTGTCAGTCAACTAATATAGAATTGAGTACTTAGTCAACTTAGAGAAACTCTTTGTTAACTAACCCAACTCGGTCAATACTAACTTTGAACTGACTTTCTTTTTGTAACTAAGTTAACTTGGTTAACACAACATCCATGCTAACGTTTCTTCGATAATTGAGTGAACTCAGTTAACACATGTTCTTCCTCCGATGCTCAAGTGAGCTCATTAAGAACTAACTCTAAATGTGGTTATAACTTGAATGCTTGACATACATAGAAAACTATCTTCAATACCCAAGTGAGCTTGACAATCACTAACTTTCTTGGTAGGGCTTGATATTTTTTGTAACATCAAAGACAACATACAATTTAATATTTTTTTTTCAATAGTTAATAAACCCTAGAAAATGTTCTTTCTTGAAAGAGGAGATTGTATACCTTGGTTTTCTAATATATGTTGGTGGACTTAAGATGGGTCCTGAAAAGGTAAAAGCTATACTTGAATGGCCTACACTAGAGGATGTTGGAGAAGTTGGTTCATTTCATTGAATGGAAAGTTTCTATAGGAAGTTTATCATAAATTTTATTTCAGTATGAAATGCTATGATAGATACAATAAGAGGGGATAAAAAGGAATTTAGATGGACACATGGTGTAAAAAATATATTTAAAGCATTTATGAAAAAGGTATCATAATTACTGATCCTTTCTTTACCTAATTTTACTAAAGTTTTCCAAATTAATTGTAATTCTAGTGGGAATGCAATTGGAGCTATTTTGAGTCAAGAAGGTAAGCTTATAGCATTCTATTGTGAAAAGTTGAATGATGCTAAGAGGAAATAATTTTTCTATGATCAAGGGTTCTATGCAATTGTTAAAGCTTTTAAGAAGTGGAGACATTACTTAATTCCTAAAATTTTTGTGTTGTACACTTATCATAAATTCTCATAGTACTTGGGTAGTTAGAATAAATTGAGTTAGAGATACATGAAATGTGTAGAGTACATTCAAAAAAATTATTTTGTGTTGAAGCATAGGAGTGGATAGTCAAATAAGGTAGAAAATTCTTTGAGAAGAAGGATAAACTTGTTAAACAAGATGAGGATTGAAGTACTTGGATTTGATAATTGTAAAGGAATTGTATGAAACTGATCCTGATATTTTTGAACCATGGAAAACTTGTAAGAATCTCATACTAGATGAGAAGAACAAATGGGTTGATTATTTCATTTAAGAAGATATGTTGTTGCAAATATTCAAGATAATATAGGTTCTTGAGAGGGGAGGGGTGAATTAGTAACTTATTAAACTTTTTAACAATTCAACATTTTAACCATTCATCATTCATTCATCTAATCTACTGCATAAATGAAAGATCAAACATTCATTACACATGTACACAAAGATTTGGTGACCTAAAAACCTTCCAAATAGAAAGTAAAATTGGGTTGGGGATGATGCCCACAAAACTTCAATACTTCAGCATAAAGTTAGCTTGTTACAATTTACGATGATCACTTCTGGTGATCTGCCCTGTTAGGAGCAAGTAGGACTACTAGATCCACCTTGTTAGAGGATTTACAAACATACAGTGAAGTATGCACTCTGTTAGGAGATTTACAAAAAGACTGTTAAGTCTACCTTGTTAAAGGATTTATAAATTGATTCACCTATTAGGATGAAGCAGTGGATCTTCTTACAACTGTTTATTGATAAGATCCTTTTTGCATTGATCACTTGATGTGATAGATATAACTTTTCTGCTCCTATGTTGACCTTATTGTATTCCTTTTACTCTACTGCTAATTCACTTTCACTTTTCTCAAAATATAGCAATACCTTCTTCACATGCAAACATCACTCTCTTCATATTTTTATACACCTCATACTGCAAATGATACCATACATTACATATATACCATTCCAATGTTTACAATTGCAAGGTCGTCCAAAACACAAGTGAACAAAACATTAATGAGTCAGCCCAATAGTAAATAACTCGTGTTCATTGAACTGACTTGGTGACCTTTTGATACTCGGCATCTGCTACATTACTTGCCATCATCATGCACTTGGTAGGAGTAGAGGCTCGATTCATACTAGCCACACAAAATTGCTTGGAACTCGATAACCATTGGTGACTCAGTAGATATAGTGTCACTCAGGAGAAGCTAACTTCTTCGTTTACCTTGCTTTACTCGATAAATATTGAGTCCTTCATTTACCTTTTTCACTTGATAAACACTAAGTCCTTTGTTGACCTTTTTCACTTGATAAACACTGCTGAACTTCTCATGCACTCAGTATCCTCTGGAATGCTCGGTGAGAATTGTTTACCTACTGAACTTTATAAGGTAACCACTAAATGCTCGATATACACTGTAGACTAAGTGATGAGCTAGATAAGCATTTGGAATTGAATAAGTGTTTGCACTAATGACAAATATATCATAATTCTAATAGTTCAAAGGAATTTAGCTATGTATACCAAGAGGATCTATGAGAGATTACATAATTATGTGGAAACATAGTGGTGGAATTGTAATATATTTTGGGATTGATAAAATAATGAAGTTGATTTTTGAAACATGCTTCTTGGTATAGATATATAAGGATGTCTAGAAATTGGTAAAGAGTTACAGAATTTGTCAAGCATCTAAAGGAACTAGACAAAATGTGGGATTTTATACCCATTTACCTATTCCTAATAAACCTTGGGAAGATATCAGTATGGATTTTGTTCTTGGATTACCTAAAACTCAGAGAGGTAATGATTTCATTTTTGTGGTAGCTAATCATTGTTCAAAAATGGCATATTTCATGCCATGTAAGAAGACATCAGATGTAGTATACATAGTAGATCTATTTTTTAGATAAATAATGACATTACAATAATTACCAAAGACTATTGTTTTAAATAGAGATATTAAGTTTATAAGTTTCTTTTGGAGGAAACTTTGAAAGAAGTTGAATAGTGAGCTTAAGTTCAAATATACTTTTCATCCACAGATAGGTTGACAAATTAAAGTTGTGAACATAAGTTTGGGTAACTTGTTAAGATGTTTGATTGGCACTGTTACAATTGGCCCTAATTTCAAACATTAATTTTCAATGGAGGGGACACATTTTGTGAAATTGGTGGTTTTTCTCCAACTGCCCCCCAATGTCATTAGAATTCTAACTACCTATTTTGAGGCTATCAAAATTCTAATGGTTATAGAAAACATAGAAAAAGACAAACACGAAATCATTTTCACAATTCACCATGTGTGAAAGTCATGATTCCACAGTGATGAGCTTTGAGCACAAAATTACCATGTGAGTCACTCAATGTCGCATGATCACATATCATTGACACTACCTAGGCAAGGACGTGTACTACTTCAAGTTTATGTGATTTGAAAATGAAATTGCATGAAACCTTATTTATGTGATTTGAAAATGAAATTGTTTGAATCCTAATTTATGTGATTTGAAAATGAAATTTCCTAGCTTGAAACCACATTTTTTTTGAAAATAAATTTCATGAATTTGAAATAAATCATGTAGAAACATCATCAACTATGCCCTAAGAGCATTGAAACCCTTGTCATATTTGAGTAGTACAATTTTTGGTACTACTCATTTCAGGATGACTTCCTATTAGCACTAAGTTGTAGCACAAACAAAACCCCCTAGCCCAACTATACAACACACCCATTCTCGTGGAATTCATATCTTCATTTAGTATATCCACTAATCCTAATTATGTTTTCTTTTAATTCTAGTTTGTGGGGTTTTGATTTATAAATCTAAGTGGGATTTGAAGAGAAATAGTTAGGATTTTTCCAATGTGGCTAAGAATATAAATAGTTCCTTTTCATATGTACATACACTCTTCTAGAACCAAAAAAGGCTATCTATGGGATTGTTTTTCTTACACATGTACACATTAGACTAAGGAAATCTAGTTAAGTCGAGCAATAGGATTCATCTATATTTATCTTTGATCTATGTCTCTCCACACGTAACATCACATCCCATTTTCCCACCTCTCCTAACACCCATATAAGAAGTCAATGAAATATCTCCCCACAACTCACATATCATATTTTTCAAAAGGCTAGCTAAGTGTGTATCTAGTAAATTGGGTAGGGCTTCCTTATCCTATATAGTCAAAAATGGTTGAAATAATCTTTTTTTTTCTTGTATTTTTATGAGAATATTGAGAAGATAATTTAATAATGGAGGCTCTTAAATTTGGTAATAGTCATGAGAAGGGTGATACACAACTACCTCATGGGTTCAGTTTCCACCGCATTAAAGAAGAGCTCATAACACATTATCTCATGAGAAAGGTTTTAGATAACCGTTTCACATGAAGGGTCATTGTATTGTGGTTTCACAACATAAAATTCATTTTCATGTAGAAAATGGGGAACCTCTAGTTTTAAATTTCCCTTGTGAGGCTTCTAGTCTAGAGCCCAGGTCATTTTGAACCCTCCCCTAGGTTTATGTCAAACGTGGCCTTGAGTCAAGTAGGAGAAGGAGGCTAAAAATCTAAAAATAGAGGGAGAAATGTTCATCTCTAAAATAGGTGTGCACATATGCACCTTTAAGAAGTGCACATGTACACACCCTTTGGGGGCACATAGATGCGCACCCTCTAAAGGTTCACACTTTCACACTCCAAGAGATGTGCACATGCACACCCTCTAGAGTTGCACACTTGTGCACCACTCCTAGGTGCACATCTCCCTAGACCCTATAATAAAGCTAGACCCCCCTCCATTCGATTCACTTTTCTCTCACTTTCTCCTAACACCACACCTTTGCACCTTACTCCACTCCACTACTGCACTTGTTTGGTTCCCCTTACAAAGAAAAACCACTAATGTAGAAACCTTAAGATGTAAACATGTGCACACCTCCATGCATTAAATACATAACAAAAAAAAAAATTTTAAAAAAGACTTTAAAAACACACAAGGGACCCCCTAAGAGGTGCACATATGTGCACCCCTAAGAGGAGGGCATGTGCACACCTCTTCTACCATAAACACTAGAGTGCCCCACCCCCCCCCCCCCCCCATTGCACAAGCCACTTTGCATGTGTGCAGTTGTGCACATGCACCTATGCACACATTGCCAAGGTGAACAAGTTTGTTGGTGAGAAACTACGTACAAGGCCATTTTAAAGGCTAAACTAGTGCACTAGCACATGTGTAAGAGTGCACTAGGTGCGCTAAGATGCAAAACAAGCTATTCTAGGGGGAATCTATATTTTGGTCTATTCTAACTAATTTTGACCTATTTTCAAGTTAGTCTAGGATTTTTTTAGGTCTCATTTTTGCATTATGATATCCATAAGACTAATGTTTTCCTCTTTTGTATAGATCAAATGGTGTCATCATCATCTTCCATGGCTAAGAAAATGGCACCAAAACCTATTGCTTTCAAGTACCAAGGAGCACCTAAGAAATCAAGATTTTGGGATGGGCACATAGATATCAAAGATACAAAGTTGGGCCACATCAAATAAAATTCCTTCCTGACAATCTACAACAAACCCAAGGAAAGGTCGATGGTGGTATCTACATTGATCTGGTCTAGGATAGTAAACAAAAAATTGCATCCCACTTTAGTTCAATCTTCTAAATTGATAATGGCAATGGTAGAGCATTATGTGACCAAGGAGAAGGTAGTAGAAAGCATCATAGGAGAGATAGTCTTGGACCTCTAACCTTAAAACATTGAGAAAGTGTTTCACCTTCCAAGGGTGAACCAATACCTTCAGATCTCATATGATGAATCAGAATGGTGGTACAAGGAGAATGAGATGGAGGGTGAAGGGATTGATGTCTTTGACCTCTTAGACTTTGATTTTATGCCAGTGGGCATAGAGATGATAGGATTGAATATTAGAGATAATCCCACAAGCGAGCCTATATGAGAGGATTAGAATCAATTAACTCCTCTACCTCTAGGACCTTTGGGAATTCCACCACCACCATCATAGGATATGCCTATTCTGGATAAAGGGTCATTAACTTATCCTCCTCTGATCATTCAAATAGAAATAGAAGAGCAAGGAACTAAGGAAGGAGTACTTCAATAAATTCATGTTGATGAAGTATCCAAGAATAGAAAAATAATAGAGGAAACTCAACATACTCCTTGAAATATAGAGGCTAGATGCTTATCCCAATAGAGCATAGAGACTCCTTCTAAAGATCTTCCTCAACATGAGAAGACTTTAGAGAGAAGTGACAAGGGAAAGGATCCTGCTATAGAACCAACCTCTTCAACTAAGTATATGTCACCTATGGGCACCACACCATCATGGCTAAAGAGAGAGGTTATGTTATGATAGAAGAGGTAGCTAGAGATGACAAAAGAGGAAAGAATGACAAAGTTGATTAAAGTGATAAAGAAGCTTGAGCCACCTAAGGGTGATGCAAGAACATTGACTTTCATAATGAAGATCCAAGACTAGGACCTTCTTGATAATATCCCTATTCCACCTCATCATGCCAACAATGAAGATTTGACTCCAAAAGATTACCCACTTAAGGAGGTTATGTTGAGGAAGCCTAGGGTGGACATGGCCAAAGTGATGATCACCATAGGCATAAAGGAGGTGTTCCAACACATGGATCAATAAAGGGTCAAAGGTATAAAGATGAAGAGAAATTTTTAGAAGTGAAGAGGTACTATAACACTACTTGCCTTGAGATTTTTGAGGATGAGTCATAAACCAAGCTTTTTTGTGTTGTAATCAATTGTCCAATAGTTTAGAGGAACATTTGAAGAAGCTTTGTCAAAATATGACACTAGACAAACATTTAAAACCAAAGAAGCACTATTGGAACTAGACACCAAGCTTTAGGATTTTGTGGTCAAGTAGCAAAGAATAAGTATGAGGCTTTAGATTTACTAAAATCTAGACGACAAACAAAAATGATTGAGAAATTCAAGAATAAGCATCCAAACATCAATTTGGTGTAAAGGGAAAGAAAACCCAAATGCTAGAAATTAAATTTTTACACTTAGAAGATTTTTGGATTTTTTGGAACCTATCACCAAGGTGTGCAAGTGCACATTTCACAAAGGTGCACCGGTAGTTTTAAAGTAGTGCACCAATAGTTAATTGCCAGTTGCTAATTTAGAGCATTCCATGCATCAAAAATGCATTTTGATAGTAATTCAACTCCAAGAAATGCCTAAAGAAGGTTGAGATGCCATTTTTAGAGCTTCCAAAGACTTCCAAATCATCTCATAGCTTCCTTCTTCTTATCTTCTTATTCTTTCATTCTTTTGTGTCATGTAAAGGCTCATGCACCCATTAATAGATATAAACAAGGGTGGAGACCTACTTAGCACCATTTAGAGAGTCATTTTGTATACAATTAACTTTGTTTTATTAGTTTTTAGCATAAGTTTGAATTTAAAGAGCTCTCACCCCCAACATAAATGGAGGATATGATTTATTATAAATACATGGATGTAATATATATTCTAGGGCATTATTTTGATGCAAAAATATATGATATTGGTGCTCTCATTTTGAGTGTAGTAAATCTTTCTAGAGTGTGTTATTTTTGTGAATGCATGTTCATGAATAAAAATGGAGCCAATGGTCTTATTATGTTGTTATGATTGTGTGGCCTTTTAGTTTTGGTGTTTGCATTGTGTTAATGAATTCTATTTTTGTGATGAATTGGAGAAAGGAACATCTTTCTTCTTGCATAGCATCTTGTCTCATGTGAGCACAATTTTCGTGGCCTCACAATTTGATGAAACATGAAACATCTTTTGATTATCATTGATTTCCCATCCGCAATTTCATTAACGGAGTTGAGGAAGTGCTACTACTAATTTCATTGGTTTCCTACCTAATCCTTTTGATAATTTAATCCATGAATGTATTGTTACCTTGGTTTATGTCCATTAGCAATTTACCTTTTAGTTATTTCTTAATATCTAATTACTCTATCTTTTTTATTTTAATTTCAAATACTTGGTTAAAATAGGAATTCATATAGTTGCATCAATAAATTGCATTTATCATAAAACATAAAATACAAAAATATATTTCTTTTGTGGTTATGTTTCAAACACCAATAGGTTAATCAAATTGGTTTAGAACCAACAAAGGCCTCCTCATGAATATACATGTTTATCTTCAATTGAGAAAACCCATTCAGTTGAAAGACCCACTCAGAACCTTGCAGTTCGTCTTTGATCAAATTTCCAAGAGAGGGATTCAAAAGGATCCCTGTCATTCAGCATCATGTAAAATGACAACTCAACATATTGTTGAAGTGGAAAAAAACAAGCATGATCCTTGGGACCCCCATGCTATGTTAAATTTCCTCCTTTATTAATCACTTTGTGTATAATTTCACATGCCCATTTGATCACAAATGATTATATGTGCATACTCAATGTTGAGCGTCTATACTTAGTACTCTAAAACCATTCATTTCATACCTTCATCTATGCACAATGTCTTTCTAGTTTCTTTCTACTCACATGCCCATTTCATTTTATATGATCATCTAAAAAATGTGTCAATCTAAGCTCTCAACTATTTCCTCTTGTTTGATCATCTCATAACTTATAAATGATTATTATTGTAGAGGAGTAGTTCCAAATGTCTACTTAATAATCTCTAACTTCTTGTATTTGAATATGTTTTGCCATTATTTTATGATCTATATTTGATGATTTATATAAATGCATATTTAATGATGACCTAAATAAATTTGTATTCAGTGATATTTCTAACATGAGAGGTATAATATCAATTATTTTATTCTATGTATGACAAATGAATTTTTATTATGAGAATTTATGTGTATCACTAGATATAATATACTTCAATGTAAAATCAATTCTCAAATGATTGTAACTTCAAGTAATGTTTCTCTATTAAAGATATGTTACTTTCAGTAAAGTTTTTACAATGTTTTTATTAGCTTGTGCAAAAATCTATATTTCTATGAGTGAGTTGTCCATCTCAAATATAAATGTAATTGATTCCTTTGTAAGGTTTATCTATATGGAATCTCATTCATTTAATTCATAGGCTCCATATCTTTCACAATCACTACAGGTAAATAATAAAGTCCACTATTGTTGCATACATTACTTTCTAATATATTTGCTACTATTGCAAATATATTTAACTACTTAAATTTCTCTTTTTGTTCTCCTAAAGATAACACCCCACTTTACTGCCAATAAACAAAAACTACATCTGGGGAAGCATAAAAAATCATAAAGAAAACATACAGTTCATAATTATAAATGTTTATGGTTCAATACAAATGACAAAAAAGAAAATTCTCTAGAATGAAATCAGCAATTTCATTAACCTCATCCAAGAGGAGAATGTATGGATGGCAGGAGATTTCAACACCATCCTAGACTTAAAAGACAAAAGAGGGGGGTCACAAACAATAATGAAAACTATGTTAGATTTTAAAGAAAGGATACAATAAGATAATCTCATAGACATCCCTCCTATGAATGACTAGTTTACATGGTTCAATAGGAGAAGGGACTTCTATTAGAGAATAGAAAGAGTGGATAGATTTATATTCAAAGGCAATTTGCAAACCTTTGACTTTTCAATTCAATCATTGATTCTACCTTACGTCAGCTCTAATCTCTTCCCTACCAACCTTGAAGTCTCTGAACCCCATAAACCAACTATAAATCCATTCAAATGTGAAAAAATGTGATTTATGGATGAAAGTTTCATGGAAAACATTAACAAATGGTGGCTAGAAGGAGAAGTGGAAGGGTCCAAGATTTTTTACTTCATCTCCAAACTTAAGATACTAAAACAAAATATCTTAAAATGGAACAAAAAATATTTTCAAAACATCTTTAAAGAAAAAATAGAGATAGAAGAAGCACTAGAAAATATCAATAAAATTGTCATCCAACATGGAATGGACAATGATAAATTTGAAAAATAAAAAGAACTTACACACAAATACGAAGACATCCTAAACAAAGAAGAAATATTTTGGAGACAAAAATCATGAGAAATATGACTTCAAGAAGGATATCACAACACTAAATATTTCCATCATGAGAAATATGAGTTCATGAAGGAGATCACAACACTAAATATTTCAATAACAACACAATCAGGAATAGAAATGTCAATAGAATATCAAAATGCAAGAACAGTATAGGCTATATTCTAGATAAACCAACACAAATAGTAGAAAATTTTGTAAATTATTATGTAGACATTTTAAACTATGAGCACTCAAATCCCACAGCTCAAAATTTGATCCTAGAATGTATACCAAAACATATCACTGAAGAGGACAATAAGATGTTAAACAAAAAATTCATGAAAGAAGAAATAAAAAATACCTTATTTAGTATGAATCCTAATAAGTCTCCTAGACCTAACTACTTTCAACATTTCTTTTGCTAGAAATGTTGGCATATACTAGGAGAAGACTTATGTGCTACCATAGAAGTAACAAGAAACTCAACTTTTTTATTAGTAGAAATCAATAATTTCTTCATCTCACTTATTCCCAAGAAAAATGAACACATGGAACCTAGAGACTTCTCCCCTGTTTCTCTATGTAATACCATCTATAAAATTATATCTAAAACAATAATAGATAGGCTTAAGCTAGTCTTCCCCAAATTAATCAACAAGGAGAAAACTAGCTTTATACCAAATAGATCCATTTTAGAAAGTATAATTATCATTCAAGAACTAATATACTCAGTTCAAACCTATAAACTAGCATGCATGCTTATGAAATTATATATTCAAAAAGCCTATGACAAAGTAGACTAGTGATTCCTCTACAAAATACTAGACGCCTTTGGCTTCTCATGGAAATGGATTAACCTAATTTATAATTGTCTCTCAATGCCAATATTTTCTATTCTTATCAATGGAATACTAGAGGGATTCTTTAGCTCAACCAGAGGAATTAGATAAGGGGATCCAATCTCTCCTTTTCTTTTCATCATTATGGAAGAAACCTTTGGAAGGTCCATAAAAGAGTCTCAAGCAAAAAATAAGATAATAGGAGTATCTATTACTAAAGAGGTCAGCAATGTCACACACCAAAAATTCACTGATGATACAATAATTGAAGGAATTAGAAATCTAGAAGAAGCTAGAAAGTAAAAAGAAATCATAGCTACCTATATGAGAGCATCGGGACAAAAGGTAAATGAGGAAAAAATAGAAATATTCTTCTAAAACACCAAAATAGATATGGAAAATAGAATTTTTCAAACAATAGGATATAGGAAAGGTATTTTCCCTTGTAAGTATCTAGCAATCCAATTAGAGAAAGGGTCTAGGAATGGGAAAACTTGGGAACTTAGCTAGTTTTTTGTTGTCAATGTTAAAACCTAAGCCTCTTTATAGGCCTTATGCTCCAAAGGCTTCATAAGAAATTTCCTTGTCCTACCTCGTAATTTGATCCAGCACAAAGGTTGTTCCCAAATCCCATCTAGGCACCAATAACATACCACTTCTCTGCACTAGATCCTAGGCCTCACTTGCTTTCATTGTCTCACTATCTAGATCATAGGTGAAGAGCTTTTCTATGAGCTCTTTAGCCTTCTCCTCTC
Organism: Cupressus sempervirens; assembly: GCA_028749045.1. Classification (NCBI taxonomy): domain Eukaryota; kingdom Viridiplantae; phylum Streptophyta; class Pinopsida; order Cupressales; family Cupressaceae; genus Cupressus; species Cupressus sempervirens. The sequence continues at coordinate 755,833,987 of CM053791.1, read as the reverse complement.
TCTCCCCTAGTTTTAATATTAGTGTTAATTCACTATGTTTGACCTTATACATGAAGCTTTAAAACTCCTCTATGTTTATGAACTCACCATCTTCTAAAAATATATTCTTCTTGGATGATCCTCTCATCTAGGCTTGATCTAATTAATTGCAAGTCTGTCAAGGAACTTTCAGCTTCTTTGACTCTCTCTTGCAAGAAATTCTACCTTATATCAAAAAAATGTTGGCTCCTATCAGGCATTAATTGCAATTTCCTATCCTTAATCTTCTTAGGCATATGGATAATTTTTTTCCTCTTGCTCCCCTTAGCCACCCATGCAGATGTCTCGGGTTGATCTTCTTCTACTTCTAACTCTACATCTAGTTCTAGAGAGTCTAGCTTTACTCTATCTTCCTCTCCTAAATCTTATGGAAATTGTGACATAGTGTGATAATAATTTTGCAACAATTTTTCAAGCCTAAATGGATTTCCAACTTCTAAACAAAATCCCTCAAAACTAGGGTCATTTTTCTTCATCTCCCTCTCCACTCTTTAAATATCTTCAAATTTCCTCAACCTATCCTCCACGTCACTCTCAATCAGATTGTTTCTGATTATATCTTCTTGAGGTCATTCTTTATTTTTCAGGGGATATAATTGCTTATTTCTTTCAAAGCATTCCTAACCACACTCTTAGGATCATATATTATATAGGGTGTAGAATACAAATTATAGTGCCTTAAAAATTCATTAATATGATAAATAGATTATTTTCCAATTATAAAGTCTCCAATCTTAAAATATTTGCACAAAAAGGTTCCCTTGTGTAGCATAGGGCCTAGGTATACCCTATCCATCATAATGACTTTCCGTAAGAACACCATTATTCCCAACCTAGTAGGTATATATCTTGGGAGTATGTGTGGGGCTTGGAGGCAAGAATAAACTCTCATGACTGAAATCTTTTGGAATAAAAATGCAACTCCCTAGTTATGATCTAACTTAGCATCATCCTTTAATAGTGCAGGCCTCAACACTCTCCTTATAATTTTAGGAACTCTATCTTGTTGGGTTCCTAACATGTTCATAACAATAGAGCTAAAAATTTTGAAAAATGAAATAGAATTAGAATAACGGTAGTGCCTATTCCATACCTAGGTCTAGAGTTGCACTAGAAAATCTCCATCAAGGTTTGACATTTGATTAATGAAACCAGTGCTGAAGTAGGAAATGTTCTTGTACAGAATCAAATGCATCAACATTGAATAATGATAGAATTTAAAGTTTCCAAACTCTTCCCTCTAGGAAACAACAATCTATTGTTGCATTTTTTCAATAATGTGCTTCACATAATCATATCCAGTGTTTATGAAAGGATCTTGAATATTTAGGGCCATGAGGTAGGGTCCTCCATACACCATATTAGAACCATCACTCTCAAGTGCCTTGTGCAATCCATAAATTTTGTTTTGCATATAATTTCTAAACTTTTTCACAAGGAGCATCTTATCCACTAGTTTCTTTGAGATCTCTTCTACTAATTTGAACTCATAGGGAATGTGGTGTATCATCACCTTGCCAATATAAAACCTAACATTTCCTTCATTTTTTTCTTGGAAATCATATATATCAATGTCCATGCTCATTTGACCTTCAAGTCCAAAAGTTTCAATGAAGGAGGCACAGTCAAGTGTGCATAATATTCTCCCATCCTACTTATGAAAGGACTTTGCTATAGGGTTATAGGATGCTATAAGGGATTTCAACAAGTCTACATCAACATATACCTCAAGAAAGATGAGCTTTGCTAAATTTCTCCATCATGGGTTTGAGGTTGGTGGCTTCTTAAATTTTTTACTATAGAAAAACATGAACAACTCATACCCATTTTTGTCTAGTCATATAACATCTCTACAATACATATATGGATTGTTGAAACTATTATCATTCATTGAAATAGCATTTGATGATCCTAGAAGGAGTTGATCCCATTCATGGCATATTTATTTGGCTTCCTTTGCCTAGTTTTACCCATTTTTTATGCCAATGCCTAAACAATCTCTATGTCCTTGGATTATTCCTCATTACCTCTAGTTTTAGACATTTTCTCTCTGCAACTAGACCATGGATTCTAAAATTCTCAACAAAAAAATTAACAGTTGAGAATGTCTTTATGTAAGAGCGTGGTCCATTAACTTCATTTTTTTCATTACATGTTTTCATGCATGAGGATTCAAATTTTGTAGTAGGAGTGTCACTTTAGAATTTTGGTAACATGAACAACCAAGAATTCCTATTTTATGCCAAAAATTATGATTGGCTAAAAACCCTTGTCATTTTCATTTCCTATTAAATCACTTTATGTATCTTTTTCTTATTAGGGATTCCAATTTTATGATCCACCAAATCTTTCCTTTCTTTGTAACTTTGCTGGCCTAATTACTATAACAGTTTGATCTTACACTCCATGGTCTATAATATAGTTGGAGACCTTAACCATAAAACTCCTTTTGAAACCACAATCTTATGCTAGCAATTAGAAATTTCTCATCATAGCATCAAAACTATTTGAAAATGATCCTCCGATCATACACTCAACTTGAATTGTAACTTTGGGAAGCATTAAAATGAACCTTACAACCTTATGCTATTGGAAAGAGATTATTTGAAGTATAGAACCTATCATAGAACAATCATTATTTTGTCAATGATGTCAAACCTACTACTTGCTAGTGAGACAATTGCTTTTTGGTCTAAATGCTATCATTTTTTTGATTGATAAAGAGGATTTGAGCAGAGAGAATAACATGAGAACCTAGAGAAAGGTTGAGTTATTTAAGTTTATAAAAGGAGCACTAAGACAAAGTAAGACATTGATACTATAGTGTATTGTTTATTTACTTAAAGTCTATAATAAAATATTATTCAAGCAAAGAATAGAAGAAGATCAAATAAAGAAAAGTGTATGCTAAGCCTTACCAAGCAAGTAGTGCAAGCTAAGCAAAAAATAGTAGAAGCTAAGTGAAAGTTAGTTAATTTTGAGTAAAGTTTTGTCAGTGTCAATCATTACTAAAATTCATTGTTTTTTGAGGGAGCTAGTGTTGGCTGAGTGACAGTATACTATAAGTGTCGAGTGATAGAAAAATGTGTTAAATTAAAGATTTGATGAATCTAAGATAACTAATTTGATTTCTTGAATTATGTGAAGTGTGTGGTAGATGATTGTGATGAGCTAGTGGCATAGAATTAAAGATAAATTATTTTGAGGTGAATTCAAGGAAGATTGTGGAGGAAGTATCTAGAGGAACTAAAATAAAAAAGTGGATAGATTCATTGAATCTTACCTAACCCTAAAATGGACAATTTTGGTTAAGTGGCAAAAGATCTAAATTCTCTATTTATAGAGATAGTTGGCCAGAAGAAAAGGTTGTGATGTGTGACAACCTAAGGAAAACAAGAAGTATAGGGTGTTGCTTCATCTAGTTGTCAAACAAAAGAGACTATAGTTGGCATACAAAAAAAGAAGGCTTAAGAGGATGAATGCTTGAAAGGTGAACAAGATATCAAAGTTAAAGGGTATGAATGCCAAGTTAAATGGAGGACTGAACCATAGATCTATAATCTTCAAGTGAGTTGTAAGTTTTTATTAGATCAAGTCCTATTGTTACTTTCTAACAAATGTATCAATGTGGATAAATATTTTGGATTAAGGCTGACCTAACAGTCATTTGTAAATCCTTTAACTGGGTGACATTCTAATGGAATGTTCTAAAGTCCTCTAACCAGGATCACTCCTAATAAGGTGATTGAAATTATTTAACCAAGTTACATTTAATACTGTGTATTGTAACCTTTAATAAGGTTGGCCTTTCATAGGGCATCCCTTAAAAGAGTGAAATTGGGTAGCATATTACTAGTGGTTTCTCCAAAATTGAGTTTCAACATAAAATCCTTGTGTCAAATTGTGTGAATGTTCTTATGGTATTTCATGTTTACATTACTACAAAGTTATTTTGACCTAGGGTAGTGACCTACTAAGTTAAGGTATTGTATGATCTAATAGATGCATGCATGTTATGATTTTATAGATATGAATTTGTTAAGCACTAAAAAGTCTTATTTGTACATTTGGACCTTGGATAACTATTTCCTTTCTCTTGAAGAAACCATTAATTTTTTATTTTATTTTTCATGTCAACATCTGCTTTGTATTTTTGTAAAGAATAAAAAGCTCATTTTTGTTTACTTTTTAAAAGTTTTCCTTCCATTTATCAATTAGGAAAAAAAATTTAGAATGACCATATTCTTAGCACTTTCTTGGCCAATTGAGGAATATTCATACACAAATTATTGTACCAAACACCAAATTTGAATATAATATGATTAAGGATGGATGTTTCTCATCCATTTCAACATTCATAGAAAACCTAGTAAGTAGAATAGATTTCTTCAATTTAGTTCCCACATCAAAAGCTATGAGTTGGAAATAAGATTTAGCTATATCACTCATAACCTCTTTCTTCTAATATTCTAATGGTAGTTCAAAAGCATTACCTAAAAAACAACCCATCAATGTACTCCTTATTAATATACAAATTAATTTTTCATTTTCTCAAAAGAACTTTGAGTTATAAAAACCAAGGACTATCCAAGAAGGTTTGGACATGATATCCACAATATATTAAAGAGAGTAAATAACCATGTGTACCACCTTAAATTTGAAGCACTTCAATATAATGATGGTTTAGTACCTATTTAATGTGAGATTATAATTCATTTCCATCTCTCCTCCTTTCTTCTCCTTTCTTCTCACTTCTCCTAGGTGTAATTAGGGTAAGACCTAATAAATCCTCTTTAATGCTCCTTTTTTCATGGTGTAAATATTCACAAAATATCTAACCACCTAAGTCCTCTCTTTCCTTTGTCTAATCACTTAGAATCTATTTTTTCACTATAACATCTATATCTCAAGTTCTACACCTAGTTTTTGGCAAATGAGACTTCTTTTAGGACCTTGAGGGAATCCCAGGGGTTTTAGGCCCTAGTTAAAAAGGATGTAGTGCATCCCCTCACAATAAGAGATGTAGTGCATCCCTTCTTAAGAACTATCTTGGGTCCACTCTTTGAATCCAGTGTTTGGGCTAATATGAGGTGCTAATTTTTATGTCCAGCTAACCTACGATAGAAAGTTAATTCTGACCCCTTTATATACCAATCTAGTTTCTTGATTTGGTTTTATTTCATAATACACACTCGTGCTCAAGAGTTCAAGTACTCAAGTTTCCAATTTTTCAACCATTCAATCAATTCCTCCATTGAAGATCAAGGACTCAAGCATTCAAGAAACTGAAGAATTTTATCTAGTATTCAAAATCTCCCTCAATCCATTAAAATCCATTTGATTCATCTTCTAAATCCACTCATCGTTCCTCTCAATCTAATCGAATTGATAAAGTGAGCTCATTGCATTCTATTTGAGAGATCCTACTATTGTAAGGTAAATCCATATTTTTTTTTACATTTAAGAATTTCAATTATTTTAATTCAAGTAATTTCCAAACTAGGGGTTGACCAAGGACAATACTCCATCAAAAAAAAACTATTTCTCTTGCAAGTTTTAGATATTGAAAAGAAATATAGGTTGTATATTTGGGTACCCTTTCTATGGCACTTTGGAGGTGCAAAATTAGAATCAAGTTCAAACACTATTGATTAGGGTTTTAGTTCTTCCTTGCTTAGGTAAAAGGTTTCCTTTCTAATAAAATTTGACTCTACCAAACAAATGAATGATTTCTAGGTTTCAAAGATCTTGCAATTTTTCAAGTTCAAGGATCAAATAATTCATCAATTAGAGTTGCACAAATATTAGAAAATTAGCTTGAATGTTTTTTATTCCCAAGGTGAGTCACCTAATGAACTTCATTAGTTTATCATATCTATTATCTTAATCTCAAATCTCTTGTAACATCTAAGGGTTTCAAGGACTTTTTCATCCCTTCTCTAATTCTATCACTAGTAGATCATGGCTTGCATTAGTGCTCCTTTATCATTTTCCTAGCACTAATCTTCCTAGACCTAGCTACTGTAGAATTGGGATTAAAAGGATCAACTTCCTTGACTCCTCTTGTGTGTTTAGGATTATGTGATGAACCTAGGTTTACTTTCTTTGATTCACATTTTCCCCTATGCACCATGATACAAAGAAAAAATCTCAAATTGATCATGAAATTTCTATTTTCTCTCAACCCATCATTTGGTAATATTAATGTTTAATCTACAAACAAAAAACTTTTGGACACAAATTTTCTAACCTAATAGAAAAATATCTCAATATATAAATAAAAAAACCTAAGAAGAATTCTCTCATCATCTACAAGTGGTCCAAAGAGAATCTAAAAAAGGTTGGAACAAGAACTACCTTTAAGAAAGTCTACCCAAAATATACATCCATTCTTATGGTTGGAAACCTAGACATTGTTAGTGTCATCTCTACCAACATTAGTGGAAATTTCCCTATAGAACCTTCCATCAAATTTAACCCAACTATAACACTTGAAGCTCCTTGAAAACAACCTCTACGTAGACTAGAGACATGATGATGAGTGTGTTTATGGAATCCTTCAAAACATTTAGGAAAAATAATAGATATTTGGGCTACAAGATAGAATATAAGATCAAAATCATTAGCATTTTCTAAATTAATGAGCATAAAAGAATTATTTCTCATAGTAGTAGTGTATCCATAATATATGAATGTTGTTAGGAAACTAGAGAACTATAAAAACAAGAAGCTAATTGTGGCTATCTTGTGAGCCTGTTACAAACACTCCCATTATCCTCCTAGACATTAATAAAGTTACTTGAACTATTAGGCATACATTAATATTTCTTATAAGATAGGAACTAGATTGTGCTCTTGTTTTTTATTATTTATGGTAGGCTATTTTTGTAGGAAATAATAATGGGAAAGTAAATTTAGAGAGAGGGGGGGGGAGTGAATCAACACTTCAAAACTTTAACCATAAAACATTCTATCTCATAATTTAGCATGTAAATTGAAATAGCTAACTACACATGTTCATCCATAGCATGAAACAAATAACACAAAAAACAATAAATTTGTTACCCAAAAACCCTCCAATGAGAAGGTAAAACTAGGGTGGGGATGACACCCAAAAATCTTCACTACTGCAACTGTAAAGTGTACCCAATTATGGTTACAATAAGTTTTATCATAAACTATGATCTACCCTATGAGAGGTCTACCCTGTTAAAGGCTTACAAAGACTGTAAGGTCTCACCTTGTTAAAGGATTATAACATCCTACTAAAAGTGTGCCTTGTTAGAGGACTTAAACTTACAATAAAAAAAGCAATTGATTAAGAGATTTACACAAGTTTGTTAAGACTACTCTATTAGGAGATTTACTCTATATCACCTATTAAAATGATTAAACACCATGATCCTTTGGTTAGCACTCTATTGCTAGATGTCAAATCTTCTCTTTTCTAATGAATCCCTGATCCTTGTGATCAAATATGTCTCCTATGTCCTTGAACTTTTATTTCCTCTATTTTATCTAACTAATTTTGCATTTTAGATCATTGTCACAACCTCTGTAGCCACCATGAATTTTTTATTTGCACTTAGAATTCTTCTCCTTTTGTGCATTGCAAACTCTTGGTTTGCCTCCTTAAGTAAACATATATGGGCTAGGGTTATGTAGGAATCAACAGTTGAGGTTGATCCATATTGCTGCTTAGAACATTCCTTAATATGATTGGTTGCATGTACTACACAAGGGTTCTTAATATATATCCATACATATCTTCTAGGATAGTAAAACAATCATTATGTCAAACCAAAAATGGTTTACACAGAAGTTTGTGTCATTACAAACAACTATGTGCAAAACTATTCACTTGGCATTTGAAGGCTCTGATGCTCAGCCATCACTACACTCTTAATGTTGTAACTCAACTTCTAAATGGCTCAAAATACACAATTTACTTGGCTCCTGGATCACTCAACATATATATTTTTCTTGGCTCATGAGTCACTCGACACATACTACTTGTTCAACACATATTGTCTGATAACTGATGCTTGACATTCTTTAATCACTTGGCTCACACTGATTACTTGGTTTGCTCTGATCAATCAACTTGCATTGTAATACTAATAGATAATGACTCTCTTTTTTTTCATTGCCTTGTCAAAATTAATCTAAGATTAACAATTTCCCCCTTTGATATGATTGGCAAAAACATGTTGTCATGCATATACAATCCTTATAATGAGCATAACTCAAAAAATACATATCTATGACTCAATTCTCATACAAAATTTCAAAACTTCAAAATTTTGCAAAACTTATGACTAACTATCATATGTTATTTTTCCATTACTCCCCCTGAGTAAATATTTCCTTTCTATATCTGATACTTCTTGAGTTGAAGTGTGATTGTGTAATTCATGCTCAGATGTTGAGGATGAAAATTTGATCAAAGCAGAGTAGAGGATTATGTTGATGTTGGTTTCAAAGCTTCAAAGGAACCATATTGGCAATTAAGTTTTAGGTTTGGTTAGTGTACTACTTGGATTTTTCATCCTAAAAATTTGTTTGTATGACAGTTTCAAAAGCAATTTGGACAATGGAAGGTATAGAATCTTACTATAGGGATTCAAAGTCTTCTAATAGGGACTAAATGTACTAATTGTATTGTAATTGGCTCCTAATAGGGTTGCATCCTTTTAAAAGGAACTTTTATATTAGTACATCATCATGTGTGTTCCATCCCCACCAAGGTTTTCCCTCTAATCAAGGGTTTCCTTAGTTAACAAATTATTGTGGCATTGTGTATATTTTATCTCTTTCCATTGTTCACTATATTGGTTACTGGAGTTGGATTTGATATGTTGAATTTGGTTATATTTGGCATACAACTGATCCATTTACCTCTCCCCTCTTAGTTGTATTGTGGACTTCACTTTATAGCATGCACGTATGCACCCACACACACACACACAAATATATAGACCAAAAAAATTGCATATATGAAATAAAGAATCTATTTATGTGAATCAATGGCTGATAATTGGAATGGAGGATATAAGATTATTTAGAAGTGTTGACATTATTATGACATTGAATGGGCATAAAAAAATATGACAAAGAAAAACAAGTCATAATAGTGCATTCAAGGACAAAGGGAAAAGGTGAGTGGTGTCTTTAGAACAGTGTTAGGTAGACTTGAGAGAAAGAAAGAAATAATAAAGATGAGATTGTAGGAAAAATCAGGGACAAACATGAGTGCAATTAGTGACTCCAAGAAAGATTGAAATGAGAATTTGAAACTCTCTTCAACTTTCTAGGGAGTTTACACAGATTTTCATTTGACTTCCATTGCTAGCCTAATTTAGTCCCAACATATTGTTTATATGGATTTTACTATTTGAATTCAAAAAAATATGTACAATATTATGGATTGCAAAAAAATATGTACAATATTATCATGGATTTCAAAAAAATCTATTAATTATTTTTATATGACCAATGTGGTTGATGCTTTAGGGATAGAGAGATACTTGTTAGAAACGAGACAGATGTTATCTCTTCACTGCAAGTTGATTTCTTCTTCTTCACATGTTATTTCTAGTATGCATTTTTGGGCAAGTAATGCTAAGCATTTTGAGCCATCATTTGTGGAGGCTAATATATCTAGCCATAGAAAAAATATAAATATCATTAGTCTAAGGAAAATTGATTTTAAATGTGTTTGTTGGTGTTTTGACATCCTTTGATGTCGTGTTTCATCAATTATATTTATTATTTTCTCTGCAATTTTCTTTATTTTATAGATCAAACATTACAATTGTCTATAGAAGACACTTTGAATGAATTATTTTTCTTATTCAACAATTTTTTCCTAACGTAGTTTTTATAATACTACTAATTTCATGGCTATCACTTCAAATATTTTTAACATTCTAAGATCTTTATTCTCTTATCCTAATAGATGCACCTCAAAATACTCACTATCCTATCATCATACTACACAAATATAACTCAAACATGAAATTTATCAAATCTTTAGCTAATGAAACAAGAAGCTTGAAATTTGAAGCATAAACATTACAACAAAGAGTTCCATTGCCACTAACCCAAACATAAACTTTCTCTAATTTTCAGGTCAAAATTAATGGAACACCCATGATTCAAAACACACAACCATTACAAAAAAGAATTTCATTGAGTCAAGTCCTTTTTCCCTCACCAAAAAAATAGTAGAGTTTACAGATTGAGATGACTTTTCATTAAGAGGATTCTCAAAAAGTATACTATAGGGGAAAGAAAAGTATAGCCCTCTTGTGTCTACCATGGAGTGTTCAAACTTGAAAATGGAAAATAAATTGTTGCTACCATAGCATATTTCTACCTAAAACATTGTTAACACAAGTGTCCCCAACATGAGCACTTTTCATTCTCCCAAACTAAGAAAAAAAAACTACTTTGAATTGCAGAGGCCACAATAGAAAGACTCGCGATTTTGGAAGTATATATTGAAATCCAAATAAAAAATTGTCTACTATTTTTTCACTAAATGTTTATGCCTATACCTTAGTATGGAGCATAACCAATACTACCTCTCACAACATTTTTGCAAACATTAAAAATTTCTTTTCCATTTTATAGGCTATAGACACTTAAAATTGTCTTAAACACTATATTAATTTATTTAATATTTCCTTTGACATTATAATTAATTAAGTATTAATTAATTATATTTGTCTATAATGAACCCTTTTTGGGGGGTTCATCATTTATTTACGACTTTCCTTTTATTTATATTATTTTGGCTATGTTTTCCACTTGCTTATAGAAATGGGTGATTTGTTGCTCCTGGTTTATCTTGATGGATATGCAAATATAATTGATATCACTTATAGTGATGAGGTGATGTTTCTGCTTTGTCTTTGTAAACTTACAACCATGGTGATCTTCCTGATTTTGAACTTGATATATATCCAGCCAGTTTATCCCAATGGCAATTTGCTCAAATTATTAAACCATTAAGGATGTAAAGGGGAATAAGAAATAATTGATGATTGAAAGAACGAATTTGATATCCATTATATATCTTGCCATATCAAGAAGTTGCATCTCTTGAATGTCTAAGGGACATATCCTTTCATAATATATTATATTAATTTAATAGTTATATTATATAATTATATATTTTTAAGCTTAGTTATAACAATTAATATATCAACTATATTTATATTATATTGTATTAATATAGTATTACTATATTAAAATATATCATAATGATAATATCATTATTTTTGTATTAGATTATTATTTAATTTGTATTTTCATATTACCATTATAATATGATATAATATGATATTATTACATGATTATAATATAATATTACTTGTAAAATATTATTATTTTAATATTAATATTAATATATAATACTTATTTATTATTTAAGTTATATGTTAAAGTGGGGACATTATATTGTCATATTCTTCTACTTAATTAATTAAATTTATTTAATTTAAATACTTCCCCCCCACCTAATGTATTAAATGTATTTAATGCACAGTGCTCCATAAATCCCCTTTTAAATAAATCTTATTTATTTAATTCCCTCCATGCCATTAAATTCTTTAAACCTATGATTAAATTAAATCCTATTTAATTTAGTCTTAAACCTATCCTAAAACCTAGTCTACACCCATCACTTTCATCCTTCTAAGCCTACCCACTTTTTAATCTCACTTATTTATCCTAAATACCTCACTAAACCCCTTTATTTCCTAAGTGTGTGCTAACACATGTGTGAGGAACACTCACACTTCCCACACCCCTCATGCCTTCCACACCTCTTACACCTTTGTCCCCACTCCTTTCTTAAGGAATGTTGACCACTTGCATGACTTGCTTACATGTCCCCCTTGCGGCACCTATGTGGATGCCACATAGATGCCACCTCACCAAGGCCTCTCGCAAGCCTATAAATAGAGTCCTTGTCTCATGCATTCATCATCTCCCTCATATGAATTGTTATCATGCTAGTTTGTCATTTGAGCTCTTAGTGATTTTTCATAGGTGCATTGTTACTAACTCTTGGTAGTTGATAGATTTCATTTCATCTTGCATTATTAGATTAGTTTGTTTTCTTGCATCTATCTCCATATCCTTTGGATGTTGTCAAACATGGTTGCTTCCATAGCCATTGTTTGAAGTATTCTCCATTCATTTAGTATAGGTTCATTCTCATATTTGCATTTCCTATCAAGAGATTCACCATAGTTGTGTTTTGGGAGAGCACATCAACATCCCTCCAATAAAAAACACACCAATAGGACCTCTCATGGGTGCTTTTGTTGAGTTGTTTGAGGTTGCATGAGGACTTGGTCTTTTGGTTGCTTTGAGTTGCAAAACTCAAGCAAGTGTTAGTTATGCTTCATTTTATTTTGAATACTTGATATATCTATTGTAGCTAATATTTTCTTGTTTTCTCTTGATTCCAATAGGTAGGTTTTCTTTCATACATAGGCCACCTTAGTTAACTGGGAGAAAAGTAAATATTCACATATATGTTGAGCATCAGGCAGTAAAGCTATCTAAACCAAGGAAATTCCATTAGAATTTTCTTTTGCAACTCAAAATATTACTCACTTTAATTATAATAGCATTATCTTAATTTAAAAGTTGAATGTATAATTATTTATGTGGAGGTCATACATTTTCTAAAACCACTATAAATGTGATAGTTAATCCACTAAAACCACTACAAACATAACAAAATGTTTGATAGGAGTAGGAGAGATTATATTTTTGGTTAATGTTTTTATTTTTGTATACATTTACAATTACTTTAATACCTAAATATTATGGTAAAATTCATTATCAATAATATTGGTTCTATGAGTAGCTTTAGGGATTAACATCTTTTCATTTTATTTTTTATTTTTTGTGTTATATATTGTTTAAGATTTTAAGACATTTCAAGATTAAGTGTTTATAATTTCAACCAAATGCTTTGTATTAGCCTTTACTTTTAGCAAATACCATTTTTGATATTTTATGACACCAATATTATATGTAACACTCCACTAGGGAACCAAAGAGAAATTAACCTAAACATATTACTAAGATTTTTGAACAAAATTTTTCCTTCAAATTTTTATACAACATTAATGAATATCAATGTGGAAGCAATATATTGAAAACACGTAGCATAAACAAAGTAATAAAAATATAATTTACATTTTCAAGGTTCCATAATGTTGAATCACATTTATGTAAATTTATTAATTAGATTTAATCATAAGAACAATGTCCACATCCATAGTAGAATAATCGATACAGGATCTCATTACTGAATACACAAGTTCAAGTGATACAACAAAGTGCATCCAAATTTATAACATCCACTAGACATGTTGCAAGCTATGTAATGGTAGTATAAGTACAATATAATACATCATCACAACATACCTCAAGATACACAAATACATTCACCACATATAGGAGCATGTCTCTAAAAGATAATAAACAAAATAGTATGAGTGTAACAATGGAACATCCAACATTGATATAAGTCTATTAGACCTTAATGGTAAAAGAATCATTGCTACACAACCTTGCAGTAACCTAATCAAGCCCACTCCCAATGTGTTGAGGAGACAACATCAAGTCCCACTTAGATAATCAAACCATAAAATTAACAAAAAAATCATAGGCAAGGGATCTTGAAAGCTCTCTATCTTAGGTGGTGTTATACACACCACAAAAATGATCCCAAAGATAACCAACACTGTTACATAAGCATAAACATAGGAAACCTAAGATGCACATGGGGAAGTGTCATCACATAAGCCAAATCTAAGGTTTTTTTGGTAGTCTCTTTGGACCGTGGCCCCCTGGTGACTCTATGTGGCATCAATAACTTTTCATACAAATTAACAAGGCTACTTATAACTCTAAAAGACCTTGATCAAGCATCTTCTCCAACTCCCATCCCAACATGTACTAGCACTCAAGACATGGGCAAGGAATACAATTATCTTATTAATATTTAAACCTATTCCCAAAAAAATTATCAAGTTATCTCTAATTAATTCAATTTACAATGAGTTATCCTAGCGACCACTTAAGGCCCCAACACCCATTACAAGATACACCCTATACAACTAGATAACTTATCCCAGTGCTCCATTAAAAAGAAAATGAAATAGATCCCACAAAATATTCTTATAAAACCATAGTAATGAAATTCACCAAAGTATAAAAATAGAGCATAGGAAAGAATATCACATCCATACAAAATCCATAATCCATCTCAATATAACATCTCAAAGAATCATCCATCCCATAATGGATATCTCATAATCATAGTGACAACCCATAGAGTCTCATTACATGAAAAAAATGATAAACCAACATCAATATCATTCATCTCCACCATGAAGTACGTAACCCATAAAGATAACAATGAAAATCATAGAATGAACACAAAGTAATATAATCTATTAATACAACCATCTAAATTATAGGACAACATAAATAATAATAAACAGTGACCAGGTAAATTGGACTCAAAAAAATAATGATCATCACCCATTTTGATTAAAGGTGTTGGTGTAATTAAGTATTTACTAATTACACCATACTTAAGTTTACTTAGGTTAATGCATTAATATATTAGTTGTCATGTAGACAAAACAATAGTTTGTACTCCAATTGAGCACATGTTGTCTACTACATCTCTTTATGAGATACACCATTACATTCTTATCCTCTCATTGTTGCATGTACATTCATGCACAATGGAGGATAATCCACTCTTGGTGGACACATGCTTAGTTTTTATGCTTATCTCTTTGCTAACTCCTAGTCATATCAATTTCCTTTATATAAAAGGCACTTCTATAATGTATTTATCCAATTATCTAATTAATCCAATCATCTAATATCCAATTAGCTGATATCCATTCTCATTTGATCATTTGTCTCTCTTGTGTTATCTACTGAGCTTCTTGATCTTGGTGTTGAATTATTGCCTTAAACAAATTCTTACATGGTATAAAAGCTATACCAAATTCTTACAAAAAAGACATAATGATTAAGATAGGTTACATTACTTAGAGATATATTCTAACATCACACATGGACTAATTGTGACATAAAAATGGTTATATATCTTTTCACATTGAAACTAAAATCCCATATCCTCTGGATCACAATCCCAAGGGTAAACCTCAAACCCCCTAATAACTATTATAAAAATTCAACAAAACAACTTACAAAGAAATTGAACAATTATAATGCAAGTTTAATTTTACATCAAAATTAATTTGTGTTCTAAATTTGAGTTTGACTATAAAAAGTATAGAACTATGACTAAATTCTTTGTTTTTAATAAATTTTCAAGTGATTAATAAAGTTAATAGTTTCCCAAAGATAATTAATCATAACAATAATTTTTAATTTTCAAAATTGGATAACTATCCCATCTTCTTACTTGTTTATTTTTTATTTTTTTAGGATCACTTTTAGATGTAATAGCAATAGAAACCCCTCTTATATTTATATTGAAATGAGTAAATAATAGACATGTCTCTTCATGGGACATCTATGTTTAATAGAATAATCACAATCGTGTGTGTGTGTGTGTGTGTGTGTGTGTGTGTGTGTGTGTGTGTGTGTGTGTGTGTGTGTCTTTGCTACAGTTTACCCAAGAGAAACTACAAAACATCAACACTCCCTCTTAGCTAATGAGGATAAACACATGATGTATATTACACCATTGGTAATATTAGGAATGAATTTTTTTAAGGATATTCACATTTGATATCAAGGGTATTAGTCTTCTAAGATATCAACACATAATATTCACCAAATACTCTAACTAGTATATTGATATCATGAGTATGGGTCTTTTAGAATATCAACACATGATATTCACCAAGTACTCAAATAGAGTTTGATATCACATCTGATATCATGAGTATTGGTCTTCTAGAATATCAACACATGATATTCACCAAAGACTCTTTAAGTAATGGACTTCCAAAATGTTGAGATGTAAGATATTCACCAAAAACTATGAGTAATGGCCTACAAAACATCAAGTTTCCTAATATTCACCAAGCACTTTGTGTAATGGCCCTCTAGAACATCAATTTACATAACATTCACCATGTCCTCAAAAATATATTTATAGGTATGTGCAAATGCATTCTCATTTTTCTTACCATATAAACATCCACTATGTAAAGTATAATCTATCGTGATCTATATAGACATTGTAAGATATCCATCATAATAGAAAAATAAGTTATTGTAAGATCATTGTCTTTCAATAACTTCTATAAATACAAGTGACATCATTTTGAAGTCCTTACTTCCTTATGATGTACATAAGAGGTAGGCCAAATATAAAACATATCGTCATGAGGTATATTCATGAATCAAAGTCCTCTTGACTACTACAATTTATTGATAACTAGAGAATCCATCTCAACATGGTTTACTCTCTCTGAATCAATATGATCAATATCATCAAAGGTTGACTAAATCATATCCTCTATCTGCTCCCACTCTTTCAAGGTTGCCTCTAATGAAATGTCAGGCTCCCTCTAAATCTCAATCTCCCTCTTCTAATAATATTATCATAAGAAAAAGGTCAAGGGACATAGCTCTTATATTATGTATTAAAATTAGAAATAAGAATAATTTTGTTAGAGTAAATAACTATTTATTCTATTACTTAAGTTTACTTAGGTTAATACTTTAGTTAATAATTGTAGTTGATGAGTTGTTGACAACACGAGAGTTTGTTCCCTTCTAGTGTGTCCCACCTTTTTGTGGAAGTGTGCTTAGTTGTTAACCTTATCTTCTACCACTTTCCAACTTGTTCTAAAAGCTTTCTTGAGGCCTTTATATTCGGTCTCCCTCTCATTGTAAAATCATCCATTCACATAGCAATTTCATTTTCCTATTGTGTAATATTTTCTCTTGCATTGTTTTCTTCAAGCTCTTGCTCCTTTGGTTTCTCTTTAGCAAGCTATTTGCATGCAGGTGATCTTGACGCACTATGGAGTTGGATTTTACCAACTCCTACATGGTATCAGAGACTCCCTATTGATTCTTGTTCAAAGCATTTTTGAAGCCGCAATTCAAAGACACAAACCCTAGTTTGTTTATGCATTTTTCTTCAATCTAGTTGTAGAGAGATTTTTTGGAGCACTTCGAGCCCAAATAGACACTGCCATTGGATCCAAAATGCTAGTTATAGTCAAGATTCAAATAAAATTTGTCGATTTTGTCTTTTAGACGTTAAGGAAAAAAAATTTAGCCCCCTACAAGTAGCCATATAGACTGTATAGACTTGGAATTTTTTTTTAAAATAAAAAAAGGGGCCGCCACCATAGTAGCTCTCATACGCCATCATGGAGCTACCCATGCACCACCTGCGCTCCATCGAGGACCAGCCACACCACCCACATAGCACTTAGCCCTGGTCGCCACCAGTGTGCAACCCCCACTCTGCCTCTACTAGTAGCACAGTCACTATGCCACGAGGTTCTCCTCTCGGGTGCCACCACCACTAGTGCTTCGCCACTTGTCACCACTCTGGCTGTGATGTAATCATTTATCAAGCTTATGTCAATGTTTTGTGATTGCTGATGTCATTTTTAGGTGCCACATCACCCTTTTTCGATCATTGATGTCATCACATCGGATCCTATGTTGACATCATTTTTTGGCCAAGTGATGTCATCTTTCTAGCTACTGACATCAGTAAACCGATGATCAGAATTTTTTCCAGCGACGACTGTACAAGAATCAAATTTAATCCACTAACTATATTTTTCTAGCAAGGTGGTTTTTTCGAGCAATAGTCAAGTTTTTTGGCCATAACTTGAGCATACAGAGGTATTTTTCTGATCCAAAAGAAGCACCAAAAAGCTAACTCAAAGATAGACACAATGGTGCTAGTTTCATCACATTCCAAGTTTGTTTGAGCTCCCATTTTTGTTGTCAAAGTAGAGGCTTCTATTTCCTCCTTCTCTTCATCTAGAATCTAGGTTCTTTTTAAGTTTTTTTTGCTTTCCATAGTTTTTTTTTGTGGTATTTGAGGGATATCATTATCTGTTGTGGGGGACATTTTCTTTTTTGTAATTTAATTCAAAATAAGACCCTTATACTTCCATCTTCTTCTCTCTTAATGGTGGATCCATCTGTGACCCATCTCACGCCACACAACTATTACACCTAGAAGGCACAAATGATTCGGCTTCTCATGTCAAGGGGCTTATGGTCATGTTTGGATGAGAATCAACCTATTCTTACATGCCCTTTTGAGGTTCTTTAGCATAGGAACAAAATGGATGAGGCCATGGGATTGATTGCACTAAACATCTCAAATAGTCTACTATTCCACTTGGATGGTTTGGCCACTCCACAGGCTTATTGGCTCAAATTTCAAACTTTGTTTGGCATAGAAAATGAGTTATGGGAACTTTAACTTGATGTAGAGTTGATTTCTTTGGCACCAGGCAGTTTTCCCACCATTGAAGATTTCTTGATGAAATTCAAATGTCTGCGTACAATTTTATAGGGATGTGGGAAAACCAAAACAAATGATGAGTGCATTTTTTTGATACTCTCAAAGTTGCGGGGATAGTACTAGAATTTTTTCTTCTGCTTTCTACTCCACTATGGATGCCCTTGGTGACAAACATAGGATGCCTACGTTTGAGACATTTTGTGATCAGTTGACACAGGAACAAGAAAAGATGCAACAGGTGGATGCCTCTGGCTCTTCTAACCAAGCATTGCTTGCTCAAAATTCTAAGGGGAAATCAAAGAAGAAAGGAAAATCAAAGAAAGATACATCAAAATTTGATCCTAAGCCTCGAGCTACTCCTCCAGAAAACCCTTCAAAGGGTAAAGATTCTTCGAACTCTGCTGAGTCTACCTCCAAGACCAAGAAGAAATCCAGTGAGACTTGCAGTTTTTATGTTAAGGATGGACATCCCATTTTTAGGTGTTGGAAGAATTTGGAGGCTTTAGAGGAAGCCATGAAGGAGTATCATATTTCAGCTCCTCATTCTTCATCCCTCCCTACAAGGAAAGGTCGTCCTCTTTTTTCTTGAGCTATGACTTCAAGGCCTACATGGATTCTTGATTATAGCACCTCTCACCATATGACAAACACTCCTAAATTGCTTACTTCGCTTGCTCCTTGTGCTACCACATAGATTTCTATTGGGAACTCTTCACAACTTTTAGTTCTAGGTTCAGGTTCTATTGCACTAGCTGTGGGCTCTCTTCCTTGACATTTCGATGAACCTATTGTCTATCTATCAGATTTGTCACTCTGGCTCTAGTAAGACAATTGAGTTCTCACCACATGATGTGGTTATCTAGGACTTACATTATTTTGAGCTGATTGTGGCTATTGGGAGTGTTGACTTTGCATCTCACCTCTATAGATTTGATGGATTTGAGTCTTTTGATGACACAGGTTCATGTTTAGTTGCATATGAAGATTTAGTAAGTAGACTTTGGCATGAATGTTTTGGGCATGTCAATTATAGATATCTTAAGTAGATGAGCACACAAGCACTTGTTCTTGGGCTTCCCCAAATTTCTTGTCCAGATGGTGTTTGTCAAGGTTGTGCACTTGGCAAGCAACATAGGGATTCTTTTCCACATGGACGAGCCAGTTGTGCTTTGGTACCTTTGGAGTTAATTCATAGTGACCTCATGTCATTTCCCACTCCTTTTTTAGGTGCTAGATATGTGCTTACATTCATTGATGACTTCTCCAGACGCACATGGGTGTACTTTCTCAAGTAAAAGTCTGATGTCTTTGATTCATTTCAAGTCTTTAAGGAATTTTTAGAGAAGTAGTATGGTCTTTCTATTTGGTGAATACACACAGATAATGGGGGGGAGTATGTGAACCAAGCTTTCAAAGATTTTTTTTCTGAGCATGGTCTTCAGCATCAATTTTTAGTTCCCTACACTCCTCGGTAGAATGGTGTGGCCAAGAGAAAGAATAGAACATTTTGGGAGATGGCTAATTGTATGATTCGGTCCAGGTCCATGTATTCATGTTTTTGGTTAGAGGTAGCCAATTGTGCCAACTATATTCAGAATCAGATGCCTCACAACATAGTTTGACATATGACTCCTAAGGAGGCTTGTTATCATGTCAAGCCTGATGTATCATCATTTCAAGTTTTTGGGAGTGCAGCATGGGCATTTATACTTGATTCTTAGAGGAAAGCAATGGAATATAAGAGTCGCCCACTCATTTTTGTTGGCTACTGCGAGGATGTTAAGGCTTACAGGTTGTTTGATCTTGATTACAGAGAGGTCTTATTTTGATGGGATGTCTAGTTTGATGAGAGCCCTCCTACAATTCATACCTCACTTCCAGTGCCTACTTCACCTCCCACTACTCCCTCATCTTTTTTAGGTTGTTCCACGGATGATGAGGATTATGATCATGGTGATCCCCATTTACCTCTACCACAGGATCCTCTCTAGATGCCTAAATAGGCTCGAGCTACAATTGAGGCTATAGGATCTCTGGCTGGTGACCCTTCCACTTCTCATCGCACCCATTCTCATACTGTAGGTTCTAGTCTTCTCAGTCATGCTATCAGTGATGATCCTTAGACATTTGCAGAAGTGACAAGACATTCTGAATGGGATAGTGCAATGGAGGGGGAATATTCTTCTTTGATGAAGAATCACATATGGGATCTTTGTCCTCTTCCTAAGGGGAGAAAGCTAGTGCAATGAAAATGGATCTATCATACTAAGTATGCTACTAATGGTTCGATTGATAAGCATAAGGCTCATCTTGTTATGAAGGGTTTTTCACAGGTTGAGGGTATTGACTACAAGAAGACATTTTCCCATGTCACCAAGATGAATTATATCCACCTTGTATTATCCCTCATAGCTTCACAGGGATGGCCTATTTATCAAATGGATGTGAAGAGTGCCTTCCTGCATGGTGATATCACTAAGGAGATTTATATGGAGCAGCCTCTAGGATTTGTGCAAGATTCCTCCTTGGTTTGCAGACTTTGATGCTCATTGTATGGTCTCGAGAAAGCCCCTTGGGTCTTGGTATGAGAAGATGGACTCTTTTCTACTTTCTTCAGGATTCACTCACTACCACTTTGATCCCACAATGTCCATCTAGCATCTTGGAGATGAGATTTTGATTCTTGTTCTATATGTTGATGATCTTATCCTCATGGGTAGCTCATCATCTATGCTTCAGGATGTTTAGCGTGCATTGATGGACCAGTTTAAGATGACTGATCTTGGTTTGCTACACTATTTTCTTGGCCTCTAAATTGTCCAGTCCTCTACTAGGACTTTTGTGTATTAGCAGAAGTATGCTCTTCACATGCTTTGTTGCTTTGACATGCTTGATTGCAAGCCTCCTCCCACACCTTTTTAGTCGGGTGTCACTTTTTCTACCTCCTAATCTTCACCTTTCATGGATGCTACTTTGTATCAGTAGTTGGTTGGCAACTTGTTGTACCTGACACACACTCATCCTGATCTCTCCTTTGCAATTGGCCTTGTCTCTCAGTTTTCCTAGGACCCTCATGAGAGTCACTAGCAAGCTGCTAGGTGTATTTTGTGCTATATTCAGGGCACACTCATGTATGACATTCATTACACCATGGGGACTCCACACATTGTTGGCTACACTGACTCAGATTGGGCTAGTGATGTTAGTGTACTTTTTTATATTTTCTATTTTGCTAGGTTTTTCCTACACTTTTAATAATCTCGCTTAGGTTAATAAAGCATGTCTTATTCGGTGAATGGTTGTGAGGTGTCACCTTCCTACATGTGAGCATCCATTAACTATCTTGGGAAGATACTTTTCTATCTTTAGTCCAATAGATGGTTGCTCCTCATTGGTTGGTGTTGCCACCTCCTCCCTCTTCCTAGCCTATATAAGCATGCTACCTGGCTTGTATTTGTATCTATTTTTTTGCATCCTCTTAATGCTATTTTGCTTCCAGCATTTGCATTACTCTCTTGGAGACTAACTCTATGATGTTATTTTGATTTTGTATCATTTGCATTCATAGTTTAGATATTTACTCTTTGCACTAGTTTTCTGGGTTATTAATCTTTTCAGATTCTAACATAGTATTAGAGTTTTTCTATGTGCAAGAGTAGATTTTAGTTTTCTTATTTGAGAGATTTGGGGGGGGCAAATAAACTTTATTGTAGTTTTTTGAAAAACGAAGTATGCTCTTCTCTTGCATCTTTAGATGATCTTGAGAATCAGAAAAGTTTTGACAAAAATAATTTTTCTCTGGGGTTTCAATCTCAAATCTGACAACCAACTTGCATATTTGGAGTTTTCAATCAGTTTTGCAGGTTCCAGCATGCCATTGATGGACTTAAGAAGCTAATCCAGCATTTTAATGTCATATTTTGGTTACTGGGATCGTTTTCTGATTTTTGGAGCCATTTTTTACTGTTAAAGGCGTCTAATTTACACTACAGCAACATATTCTATTCATCAACAAGAAAAATGCTTTCTGGGTTTCGTTTGCAGCCTCAAAAAACCATCTGGGTATCTTTTAGATTTTGCATGCAAGCTGTATATTTTTCAAAATCGAGCATGCAAAACTACAGCCATACCCCTCTTCATTGGCAGTCGCAGATTTGAATGCAATTTTTTTTCAAATCAGGAGATCAGCAAATTTTCAAAGCACTTTCAGCCCAAACGGACATCACCATTGGATCTGAAATGTTGTTTACAGTCAGGATTCATATAAAGCTTATTGTTTTTGGACACAGGGCAATTTTGGAGATTTTTTGAAGCCTCCCTGGTCGCTGTCGTACGGATCGTACGGATGCAGGGTCGAAAAAAATATTTTTAAAAAAATATATCGGCGCGCTTCGCCGGGCGGCCACCCAGCGGTCCCCGCCGCACCACCCAACGGCCGCCGCCGCGCAGCTCACCGGCCGCTGCCACCGGCAGCGCCGCCGCTGAGCCGCTGCGGCTCGACGCCGCTCACGGGCCACTCCGGCGCCACCCTTCAGCAACCTTCGTCGGTGGCGCATCTTCAAACCGTCGCTCTGACCACCATCCGCCCCGTCAGCACCCCGCTGTATGCTCCATCACTGATCTGCAGCACAGTCAGTGCCAGCAGGGGTGACACGTGGCCTAGGCGCCACGTGGCACACTGCCACGTGGACCCGCCACGTTGCCCCTGCCACAGGTCATCTGTACTGCCACGTGGCATCTTTTTGCTGCAATGGGCTAGAGGCCGTCAATTTTAATCTCTTGCTTTGCTGACGTCAGCATGACATCATCCTGCATCAGCACCTTCTTGCACCTCCCTAGGGTCATTTTGGACCTACCTTCGGTTTTTTGGCCATAACTTTTGCATACGGAGGTATTTTTCCGATCCAAAAGAAGCGCCGGAAAGCTAGTTCTGAGACGGAGATATTGGTAGAGGTGTTTTTGAGTTTTGATCCAGTTTGGTTGCCTGTTATGGCAGTCAAAGCTAGATGTTCTATTTTGCACTCCGAGAGGCGTATCTTGAGCTTCCGATCTCCGTTTTTGGACTTCTTTATATCGCTGGAAAGCTCTTTCTGTGCTCTTTCTAGTGATGTTGGTTGTTGTTCCAGATTCTATTCCAGACACATCTGATTCAATCTTTTACGTTTTAGCATTTTGGTGGATATTTTGTTTGTTTCAGGTCCGGAGATCGATTTTGTTGCTTCAGTTTCTTCGTTTTGGGCTTTACCTTCTGTTTTTTTAGCCTTATGTTTTTTTTTGATCATTGTTGATATTCATTGTAAGCATCTTTATGCAACACACTGAGATAAAGTGCCACTCTTGCGTTTCGGGATCCTTTTCATCATTGTGATTCGTTGTACTTGCACTATTATATAAAGTGCCATGGGGGGGATAGTTGTTTTCCGCTTATAGGCCCTCTTTCTCTAATTCCTCATGCAGTGTCGATGACACATGTCATTATTTGTGTTTATACCTCACTCTTGATGTGTTTGGCTCCTGTGTTGTAGGAGATTTTTGGCCCATCTTTTCAACTACCTGTCACCTCACCTACCTTAAGGGGAGGTTATATTGTTGTTCTATGCTTCTTTGGTTGATGGTTCATGCCTTCTATTTCCATGGAGGTTCCTTTGGTTGATGGTTTGGGCCTTCTATTTCCATGGAGGTTCTAGAGATCAGCATTTTGATAGAGTTTTGCAGTTCTTCATGCTTCAGTGATGCTGCTTCTTCATGATCATTCCTTGTTCCTATTTTAGGGGACAATTTACCTAGCGGGAGACTTCTTCAGTTCTTCACTAGGTTCTTACCTCTTTTTGGGGGAGGGTTTTTCTCATGTGGTTTTCTCTCTTTCCCCACTTTCAGAGGTTGCATCTTCTTGCATTGTACTTGGGTACCTAACATGGCCTCGTTGCCGGGACCCATTTCTACATCCACCTAAGCTTCGCTTATGGGGGGGTGTTAGTGTAGTTTTTTATATTTTCTATTTTGCTAGGTTTTTCCTACACTTTTAATAATCTCGCTTAGGTTAATAAAGCATGTCTTATTAGGTGAATGGTTGTGAGGTGTCACCTTCCTACATGTGAGCATCCATTAGCTATCTTGGGAAGATACTTTTCTATCTTTAGTCCAATAGATGGTAGCTCCTCATTGGTTGGTGTTGCCACCTCCTCCCTCTTCCTAACCTATATAAGTATGCTACCTGGCTTGTATTTGTATCTATTGTTTTGCATCCTCTTAATGCTATTTTGCTTCCAGCATTTGCATTACTCTCTTGGAGACTAACTCTATGATGCTATTTTGATTTTGTATCATTTGCATTCATAGTTTAGATATTTACTCTTTGCACTAGTTTTCTAAGTTATTAATCTTTTCAGATTCTAACAAGAGTCACTATCAAGCTGCTAGGTGTATTTTGTGCTATATTTAGGGCACACTCATGTATGACATTCATTACACCATGGGGACTCCACACATTGTTGGCTACACTGACTCAGATTGGGCTAGTGATGTCGATGATCGAAAGTCTACTTCTAGCTTCATGTTTTGTCTTGGCTCTGGTCCTATCACATGCTCGTGCAAGAAGCAACATGCTTGAGCACTTTCATCTATAGAGGTTAAGTACCGGGCTGCAGTACTTGCTAGTCAAGAGGCTTTATGGCTTCAATGGTTGATGATTGAGTTTGGTTTTCCTCTTGATCATCCCACTATTTTGTGTGGTGATAATTAGAGTGCCATCCACATTTCTCGCAACCCAATGGAGCATCAACATACCATGCACATTGAGCTGCATATGCACTTCATCCATCAGTTGATCTAGGATGGTGTTATTGCATTGGATTACATTCCCACCAATGCATAGGTTGTTGACATCTTCACTAAACCTTTTGCATCGCCATGCTATCTTCAGTTGTGGTCTATGCTTGGGGTTACGAAAGTTGTCCTTTAAGGGACTAGTTGAGGCCTTCCTTCCTTCACTTCATGTATTTTTACCTCTTTTTGGGGGAGGGGATTTCCCATGGGGTTTTCCCTCTTTCTCTATTTTTAGAGGTTGCATTTCTTTGCATTTTTTATGGGTACCTAACATGGTCTTGTTGCTAGGACCCATTATGCATTTTTCTCTTACTTTTGTGAGCTTAAGGCATTCCCCTAAGTTTCGTTTAAGTGGGGGGGGGGGGGGGGGGGGGGGGGGCGGGGGGGTTGTTAAAGTAAATAATTATTTATTCTATTACTTAAGTTTATTTATATTAATGCTTTAGTTAATAATTGTAGTCGATGAGCTATTGACAAAACGGAAGTTTGTTCCCTTCTAGTGTATTACACCTTTTTGTGGAATACCACTTTCCAGCTTGTTCTACAAGCTTCCGTGAGGCCTTTATATTCAGTCTCTCTCTCATTGTAAAATCATCCATTCATACAGCAATTTCATTTTCCTATTGTGAAATATTTTCTCTTGCATTGTTTGCTTCAAGCTCTTGCTCCTTCAATTTCTCTACAACAAGCTATTTCCATGCAGGTGATCTTTGCACACTACGGAGTTGGATTTTATCAACTCCTACAAATTCTACATATTATTAAATATCATTTCAATATATATATGTATGTATTTATGTATGTATGTATGCTCCTTTAGTTTCTCTACAACAAGCTATTTACATGCAAGTGATCTTTGCACCCTGCGGAGTTGGATTTTATCAACTCCTACAGATTCTACATAATATTAAATATCATTTCAATATATATGTATATGTATGTATGTATGTATGTATATTCATTGACATAACAAGAGCTCTTTTGGAGCATGAGTCCCTGCCTATTGGAGAAAAATAGAAGGAAACAAATTATTAACAAATAATTTTTAAAAATAGTTATTGAATAGTAATATCATAGAATAAAGCTAATGTTAAACATATAGATTTTATAACACATAGGTAAAGTATTATTAAAACTCGTACATATGCATTATAGAAATTATGTAACAACCAAGTGTCTAAAAAGAGAAAGATCGTTGAATGACTTATAGGACTCTAAATGAAGATTATATTTTACTAAACTACATTTTAATGATATATGCTACTATTAACTATTGTGATATTAGCAAAAATATTTTTGTAAAATGAATATATATATATATATATATATATAATTTAATTATGTTTTAGATTAAGGTAAAAGAAGGTTTTGAAGGGGCCCCGAAACCCATTACATCAAAGAGAAAGATAAACCATTAAGCACAACCAGGTTTTAAAAGGACTTGAAACCAGCCAAACAACTAAACTAGGTTTTGCAAGGACCTGAAACCAGCAGATATGACCAGTAAAATTAACCAAAAACTCTGGAATTTGAAAGGATAAACAGACTGGAGCAAAGCAGCCAGGAAGGCTATCCAAATCAAATACCAGAAAACCAGAGACAAGACCATAACACCAACCCAGAAGAACCAGTCAGCATAAGAGAACAAAAGATTATCCTTTTAAAATGAGGTTACCCTTACGCGACCGAAGGGTCATATCTTATTACTTAAGTTTATTTATGTTAATGCTTTAGTTAATAATTGTAGTCGATGAGCTATTGACAAAACGGAAGTTTGTTCCCTTCTAGTGTATTACACCTTTTTGTGGAATACCACTTTCCAGCTTGTTCTACAAGCTTCCATGAGGCCTTTATATTCAGTCTCTCTCTCATTGTAAAATCATCCATTCATATAGCAATTTCATTTTCCTATTGTGAAATATTTTCTCTTGCATTGTTTGCTTCAAGCTCTTGCTCCTCCAATTTCTCTACAACAAGCTATTTGCATGCAGGTGATCTTTGCACACTACGGAGTTGCATTTTATCAACTCCTACAGATTCTACATATTATTAAATATCATTTCAATATATATATGTATGTATGTATGTATGTATGTATGCTCCTTTAGTTTCTCTACAACAAGCTATTTGCATGCAAGTGATCTTTGCACACTGCGGAGTTGGATTTTATCAACTCCTACAGATTCTACATATTATTAAATATCATTTCAATATATATGTATATGTATGTATGTATGTATGTATGTATGTATATATGTATATTACTTGACATAACAAGAGCTCTTTTGGAGCATGAGTCCCTGCCTATTGGAGAAAAATAGAAGGAAACAAATTATTAACAAATAATGTTAAAAAATAGTTATTGAATAGTAATATCATAGAATAAAGCTAATGTTAAACATATAGATTTTATAACACATAGGTAAAGTATTATTAAAACTCGTACATATGCATTATAGAAATTATGTAACAACCAAGTGTCTAAAATGAGAAAGATCGTTGAATGACTTATAGGACTCTAAATGAAGATTATATTTTACTAAACTACATTTTAATGATATATGCTACTATTAACTATTGTGATATTGGCAAAAATATTTTTGTAAAATGAATCTATATATATATATATATATATATATATATATATATATATATATATATATATATATATATATGTATATATATATATATATATATATATATGTATATATATATAAAATTTAATTATGTTTTAGATTAAGGTAAAAGCAGGTTTTGAAGGGGCCTCGAAACCCATTACATCAAAGAGAAAGATAAACCATTAAGCACAACCAGGTTTTAAAAGGACTTGAAACCAGCCAAACAACTAAACTAAGTTTTGCAGGGACCTGAAACCAGCAGATATGACCAGTAAAATTAACCAAAAACTCTAGAATTTGAAAGGATAAACAGACTGGAGCAAAGTAGCTAGGAAGGCTATCCAAATCAGATACCAGAAAACCAGAGACAAGACCATAACACCAACCCAGAAGAACTAGTCAGCATAAGGGAACCAAAGATTATCCTTTTAAAATGAGGTTACCCTTATGCGACCGAAGGGTCATATCTAAAGGGGGAGCAGAAGGCTTAGCCTTCTTCCCTTTAACCGCAATCCAAATGTCCTCAACCTTTGTTGCCTCGATCACCCAATCCTCAGAGGACAAAGACCCTTGGAACCCAGGTGATGCAGAGGCCTCAGCAAACACCCTATGAGAGACAGACGACAACTGACCCCTAGGAGGGTCAACCGAAGCAGGGGGAGAGATCAAATCCTTAACCACCAGCTTGGAAAGAATGCTGCCCACAGCCACTGAATCCACAAGATGAGACGCCAAAGCAACCTCCGTAACCACCAGCACGAAAGGAATACTAGCCTCAACCTCTGAAATCACAGGAGCAACTGAGGATTGTTTCACCATATAATGCTCAGAGGAGGCTCCAGTCCACCAAGAGGGGGAACGCCTAGGTTTGGATTTCCCAGCTACACAACGAGTAGCAACATGACTCGTCAAGTGGCATTTCCTGCAACGAAAAGGGATTCCCTCGAAATCCAACATTTGAGACCAAGACCCTCTCGGGGAATCCAAACAGACCACCTCAGGAAGACCCTTAAAAACATCCAAGTCAACAAGGAAGCAAGCACAGGTCGAGTGGAAAATATTCGAAGTGTCAGCATCCACATATAAGAAATCCCCAATAGCGTTCCCAATAGATTCAAAAACTGAATCCTGCCAAAGATGAATTGAAAGATGAGGGAGCCGAACCTAGATAGGGTACTTATTAAAGGATTCCAAGAGAGGATCAAAATCCATATGCCACGGTTTGGCCATAAGTGAAAATCTGCCCTGCCAAGAGAAATTATTGTGACATAAAATAATCTTCCTGTCATTAGAATCTTGAAACTTAGCTATAAAAAAACCTTTAGCACACAGAAATATGTGAGCATTATAATCAATCAGTGGCAACCAGTTCTTGGAGATCCAGCCATGTAGATCAGCAAGGGAGGTCCAATAGCCATATATATAGTGTTATAAACTGATTTTATTTTGAAGTAAACCAATTTCTATTTAAACAAATAATAAGAAGTAAAAAGAACTCAAATTCAAAATAAGCTCCTAAGATATATCTCACACGTAGGTTAGAAAGGAATATTTAAAAATAATAAATATTATGTTAATATTTATTTTTTAAATGCATGGTGTGGGGCACATGGCCACCACCTCCCCTCACCCCTTCTTACTCAAGTTTTTGACATAAGGAGGTACGATTTCAATTGAGGTCACCCTCATAGTAATATGTGGTGGGGTCGCCTATGTGTTAGGGCTCTGATGAATCTTTCATCCCCATGTTCAAGTATTGGTTCACCATTTCCTACAATTGCTTCCTCAGTCTCTTTATCAATCACATCTTAAATTGGTCTTCATCTTCTTTGAGAAGTTTCTACTACTTCAAGTCTAGTTGTAATTTCTCTCAACATATCCATCATTGCAAGTTCTACGTCTCTCCATCCACAAACCATTTCGCTACCCTTTGCAATTATAAGTCAAATCTTAATTTTTTCATCCCACAAAAAATAAATTTGGGCTTTGTAACTTCTAGTTCAACAACTCATTGCTCAAAAAGACAAAACTTGCTCTAATACCACCCGAGTCAACCACAAATGGAGGAACCTCAATGAGATCTGTTGAAGAGTTCAAAAAGAGTAAAAATAGTGAAAATACAAGGAATGGAGAGAACAACACTATATCTATCTTTAATTAATAGGAAACAACCTTAATTAAAATCTTTTGGCAACACACATCCCTTCATCAATGCCAAGCCAATAAGCATGATTGTTGGAATCTTTGAAGATTGATCTTGAATCCAATCTTTCTGCTATAGCTTCCTACTATCAGATTACTCATGCTTAAGAGATCCATTACATTACGCATATAGGCATGATGAAATGCATGTCAACCTTGAGATCATTTAGATTCCCCAAGAACAACAAACATTGTTGTTAAGAAAAGCTTTTCCTAAAGCATGGCACAAGAGTTTTCTAGTATCATGTTTGTTGGTTCTGGGGATGTCTCTCTTGTTGTTACTATTCCTATTGAGTCTTCTAGTATTGCTTCTAGTAGTTTTCATGTTGGAAAGTTTGCAAATGTCCCTTCTATTGGATATGTTCCTACTTGATCTTCTAGTAAACTTTCGATAGTTTTGTTGCTACTGTTGGTTTAAATTCTAGCTTTGCATTGGTCAAAACATCTTTTGATTCTTCTTTGCGGGCTAGGAGTTCTGTACCTACTAGTCTCTTTATTGCAAATGGTAAATCTAGGCATGGTGTTTCTCCTTTGCTAGAGGAGGCATGAATTGTTTGTTTATTAAAATATGCTAATGCTGGCACTATCAACAAGTTGTTGTTGAGTCTACTATTGTTGGTTCTAATGTCATTCCTCTGGTGGATGGTCCCATTGTTGAATCTGTCCACAAATATCTTGTTGGTTTTCTTGTGTCTAATTCTTATCTTGTTTCTAACTTAGGGCATCCAACTTTGGTTTCTCAAGATTGGCAGGAGAAGGCATCTGTGGTGGAGGAGGGATGGATCCCAATTGTTGGAAAACACCATAAGAAGCCCGCTCCTAATTTTGACATCACATTGCACTCTCAGAAGAAGAAAATCTTAGTTTTTTCCCTTGTTTTGTGTAGGTTGTGGGTGTTTGGTTTCAAACCCATTGGACATTTTGGGTTTTCTATGTATCTCTTATATTATGTTGATTTCTTTTTGTCTTGAATAGTGTTGTCCTTTTCACTATTCCTTTGGTTTTCCTTGGGATGCTACTTTGTGTTTTTTGGCAGCGTTTTATCTCTCCCAAACTATAAAAATTGCCAAACTAGCACAAACTGGAAACAAAATATTTTTTGGTTGATGCAAGATTTCTCTAAACCCAAGATGCTAGCAAATCAATCTTGAATGCCAATCACATCAATATCCAATTTAAAGTTAATAATTTGCTTCACTTTAAGCCTCATTTTGTCTCTTCTTCTTACTTCGAAATCAACATCGCAATCTTTGCAAACGTCTTCGAGATCGAGAGAATGATTAAACCATAGCTAGGTTTTAACTCGTTTATAACATACCCTTTACTAACAAAAGAGAACTTTATAGTATATGTTTACAAGTTGATCTTAGTAATCGATCTTTCAATGTTTTTAGCATCAAAACTTGTTTTGTAGTTTGATGCCTATTGGGAAAAAGAATGCCATCCACCTACCTATTCTTGCAAATTCTATTGATTTGATAGGATTGTCTACGAATCTGAATCAACATGAATTTACTATCAACAAATCTTGGAAGCATGAGAGGGTAACCATTATAACATGTCATCCAAACACAAGTGAACTTCAAAAACTTTTTAAAATAGCTAATATATTATTGGACAATTGTTGATTCCAATGATATCCCAAGTCTAATATTCTCTTGAATTTCTCTAACTATAAGAATGTTGAAGGCATCATTCACTCCTAAAATAATGCAATTTTTGTACTACAATTACAGGTGGTAATTAAAAATAATGTTACATCATTATAGTCACCTTCTTCATTAAGCCTTGACCAACCCTTCGTTCTTGTGATGGCATAGACAAGATAAGAGGTCATGTAGAAACCATTACTAGTGTTGAGTTCCAATAGTTGATTATGTAAGAAATTGTTGGTGATTTCAGCCCAATCAATGAATTGAGTGACTTGGCATATCGTGTTAATAAAAAAGAATTACCAAACTTTAAACTCATGAGAATCTTTATTTTCCATTCCTACTTAGGAAGATGACCATATTGGCAATATCCTCTTTTAATAAGGACATGTGAATTAATTCTGATAATTGTGACTTTCTCTTTTTTGGTTGAGAGAGCTAGTACTTGGCTATGATGTTGAGACTTTGGTTTTTATTATTGGCATAATACTCTTTGATCTCTTCTTAGTAGCCAAAAAACACAGGCAATGGATCCATGGTCAAGCTTGGCTACCACTTTTTCATCCATAGTAACTTCCTCTCAGGTGTCGGATTGATTTGCTTTCATGCATTCCAATACTATCTCTAGGCACTGCACAGATATAGAGTGACCTCCTATGTGAGCTAAACCACTATCAAGAACTTGGGTTGCCATCATGTTCCTTCCTCATCTTACATTAATGTCCAAAAATCTTGACTGTTGATGTTACCCAAAATCACATGACCTACATCTAGAAGCATACTCGAGCATTGGGGCATACTCAAGTCTCTAATATTTGCATTTCATTATGCTTTACTATCCTTCAAATGGATGCAAAAATGTTGAGATACCTCTGTACCTTCTAATTTTTATTTTGCAAATGCTATAATAATTGCATTGCATGGGATTCACATATTTCTTCCTAACATTTGCGTCAAGTACCAAATTCCAAATACAACTTCGATTTGTATCATTTGACCAAAGTCATATTCCTCAAAATAATTGATTGGTCTTCAAACTTTGCACTTATAAAACATAAAATTTACCTTTCTATTTATCAAATTTGAAAAGAATAGTGTCTCACATTCTCCACATCTTGCAGCAAAATATAAATCATTGTTGTTATTGTCAACTCATTGCAAGCTCTCATACATTTGTATTCAAATTACCATTTTGAACATGCAGATAAAAGACACTAGAAAATGCTATGAATTTGGTCTCATATTCCATGAATTCTTTAAACACGTACAATTTGTGCAAACTATGGACTAAATGAGTAGAGGGAATAACGTTTCTTATAAACATTCACACAAAATGAACAATCCATAACAATAGTGAGGTCAAGATTTGAATATGTTTTAAAGTTGAACACAACAATCAATCCCTTTCCTAGAGAACTTTGCAATTAAGCATTCCATGAGACACCACTTTGTGGGCAATTTGTCAAATGATATGTACACTTTCTGTGATTCGACACAAGCCATACAATTTGTCCTTGTGGCACCCAAAAGAACACATTTATTTGAGGTATTTTATGAAACAATCACCATGCATGTTTGTTTTGACCCTTACATAAAGCATCAAGAATTTTTTCAAATAGTTAGCAACATGTTTAGAGAGCTTGGATTGTGGCACAATAGGGAGAGCACTTGGCAACATTATGGAATGTGGTTGATAAAAGCTAATAGCACACATTTTAATGTTTCTAAACAAACATGTTTTGTGCACCATCCATGATAATTACATTTTTTGAAAATCTTGTAATTGTTGCATTCATGGTTTTCCATGAAACTACGTTTCCTTAAGGCATTCGGTCAAAATATAATCGTGCACTATATGTCGATTCTAAAGCTCTTGATTTTTGCACAAAGGTTGTGAAGACATAAGCAAAGGTTGTAGAATTTGGTGTTATGTTTGTCAATTGCATTCATTCTTGAGCTTCTTCAACAAATTCATTTTAAATACATCCCCAACCAAGACAAACCTAGGGCAGCATATCTTTGTAGCATTTTGTCTACCAATTTGTGCATCATGTATTTGAAGAATTTTGTCCAACAACTCAAGTCCTTCTCAAGGCTTCAACAAGTTACCCTTGTGTCCAAATGATGTTTGACAAAATTCCTCCTTTCTGATGCTTTGATAGTTGTCTTTGTCAATTGGGAGTTGCAAGAGTGTGGCATTATACCTACCGAATGCATGTGTTCAAAAGTCTATAAAGTTGTTTTAACAAAGCTATTTTGTGCATTTCATCTAATTATGATATGTGACTATGTTTCTTTGAGGCAATAGATCAAACATTCATTTACAATTTGCTTTCACAAGTTGTATGCATGCCAATAATAGAGCAATTGCAACTAAAACATCTAGTTTTATTCCTCTATCATTTGTGCCATCATAGATGTTCAAACTCTAAAAATCTAGTTTATGTTCTAGAACTTCTTGTGTATTTTGTTTTAAACTCATTAAAACATCTTCAACAAGAACCAATCATGCTTAGACTGCCATAATTGCATCCCATGAGGTGACATTCTATGTGACATTATGTCAAACAATTCATGTGCATTCTCAATCACTCCACACGTCTTATACTCTTACAAGTTGTAAGGGTTCAGGAAGAGTTTGTCGAATATGGTTTTATTCTTGGAGATTGCATTTTTTTTTAAATCTTCTAAAGCATATTCTAACAATCAATTTGTGGAAGCATTTTCATTGTTACCCATGCTATGAGACCATACTTCCTTGAAGTCTTCTTTAGTAAAACAATACATGCATTCATAATGGATCTATATTTTCCTAAATGTCTGAGAGAGCAATTCA
The DNA here is from genome assembly GCA_028749045.1 of Cupressus sempervirens. NCBI lineage: Eukaryota > Viridiplantae > Streptophyta > Pinopsida > Cupressales > Cupressaceae > Cupressus > Cupressus sempervirens. The sequence continues at coordinate 755,799,286 of CM053791.1, read as the reverse complement.
AACTATGACATTTGACCAAAATTGAATTCTCAGTTGTCAGTTCCAAGATTTGCCAAGAGTAATTTTAACATGGAAAAGTTGATAAATCTTTCAAAAGTACAAAAAAGATGGTGACTGCTTAACCAAGAGGAGGTTAATCAATCTCTTCTTTCTATGTGTTTTATGAGAGTTAATTAACCTCTCCTTTCATCTTCATTTTACTCTTATTTAATTAGAGGTTGATGGATACTTATAATTTACATTTTTTGAAAAGATTGATTAACCTTTCTTTCATTTGCATGTTAATGAATCTTGGAAAGAGAGTGGAACATGGAGCACGATCAACCGACCATAACTTTTGAGTGGGCTAGCCTTTTTCAAAAATTTAAAATGTGTGGCAAAGCTAAAGAGACTTGGACTCAATCAATCCATAAAATCAATGAAATTCAAACAAATGATCAAATATTTTTAAGGTTGAACCTCGGTCCATTTCTCTTGTTTAGAAATGAAGAAACCATTATTTTGAAAAGCAAGTATAGGAAGGCAGGGAAAAGTTGAAGATAATCAGATGTGACTTCAGTTTATAGGAAACACTATTCAACAAAAAGTTTGAATTTTTTAGTGCACAGATACAAGGGCAACATGATAGAGGTAAATCAGATGTGTGAGAATAAAGGTGGTGGTAAAATATTGTACTGCCAAATACAGATGCGGATGAAAAACAAAGTACAAAGAAGGAAAAGTTAAAAAGGAAAGTTGCTAGTAAAGATATTTAAATAAAATATCATTTTAATAAAGAACATGGGACTTATATCTTAAAATCATGTCAGATGTTCATGAGTTCCTCTCATGGAACATCTTTTATCACCTAGGGCATTTGATGTAGGAGCATCCTTGAATTGTCAGCAATCTTGCATCAGCTAAAAATATTCCGTTTCAACGTGTTCTTACTAATTATTTTCTATGTTTTTAGTGGTGTTCCCATGTGCTTGCTCATGGGCTCTTGCACACCTTATGGCATGATCTAGATATCATGGTGAATTGATGTCTAGGATCACATTATGATCTATTAGATTCTTACTGCAACCTATTTGTTCTTCACATTTCATGACCAATTTGTGTTTTCCGATCTTGTGAAGGAGTTTCCTTCCCTATGAAGCTATGGGGCTTCTTTCTCAATGTTATTACACACTTGGCCAACTTACTTGTGGGATCACAATACATGTTTCATCAATTTGAAAGAGATTCTTATGATTTGGGTCCTGACCTATTTGTTGTAATACATTTTCTTAGGAAAAAGGGCAGAGTTAGCTCTAACAAGCATACCTCTAATTGTAGGATTTCATCAAATTTGGATCTGATATTGGGCATGTGTTCCTAGAATGTAAGCTTGCATGTTGTTGGCCAATTGCATGTAAATTCTTGATTATTTGTTAATGCAAACATCAAATTGATCATGTTTTCAGTTCATTAATGACTCTATTGTTAATTGTTTCCTCTATGGGAATCAAGTTGCATGGATGGGACAATCTCCTTTGGGGAAAGTCCTACCATGATTGCATCAAAAACTTGAATAACACATCCATGTAAAAACTCTGGGCATTTGTACACTCAACCTTATTGACCTTATTCAGTTTGCCATATGCCATGCTATCTAATTCATCAATGAATCCAAGTATGTCCAAAAGTTTACCAAACATCAAATCAAAAAGCCTACCTCTATATCTAATTAAACTGAAATGTATAGCTATGATTCTTGTACCCCTCAAGTATTCAAGCAAAGGAAGAAGAATTCATAAGCCCATAAGCTGTCCTTTGAAAGATTATGTTTTAATCGTTGTTAATCCTATGCTTCTTACCATACTTAAATGTGCAGGCATAAAACACTGAGTCTCAATCGAAAGCCATTAACAGTTATATTTGTAAAAGCCTACTTATATTCTCTACATAATCATCATTTGGAACTTGCAATTATTCATGTACTTTTCCCAAATTAAATATCTTATCCAGATTGCTCCTTGTATAGTCTATGAACATACATGCAAGATGTATAACATTACTTACCAAGTTTTTGGGAATGGTAGTTGCAGAACATCCATAACTACCTCTCTTTCATTATTCCTTGTCTACGAACACTAAGGGAAACTCATGCATTTTATTCCCTTGTTTTGATATCCCTTTTGATAGATTTAATAGTTCAAGAGTTTATGTCCCTCTGTTCAAACTTACGGTTTTAATAGAAAGCCTCTAGAACAATTTTATGTATTTAGTTAAACCAAGAGAAAGTGATGCAATTTCATATGCACGGTTTAAATCTTTCTACCAATTTAATGGCATCAAAAAGATCAATAGAATTAAAATGAAAGAATTAACTATAGAATTCTCACAGATGCACCTATATTGAGTTATCTCCATGTTCTAAAATACTATTTGTACACTTCTACACAATCTATGCAATTGTCTCAAAATTACACTGTAATGCCTCTTGATACATTCTACTTGAAATCACTATTCCCTAATTATACATTTCTCTACAAAAAAACCAATTTGGAGTGATGAGTTTCTTGAATTCTATTGTCATATCAGACTTTGATAGCCATAGATGATCCTAAGCTAGGCTTAAATTGTTGATACACTCACTGAAGCTGCAAGCTCTTCGAGCATCTCCTTTTGCTCCATTGCAGCACAACACTACACACCAGATGCAATTTTCAGATTAGCCATTAATGGAAGCAAATTTCTAAATATAAATAATGTATAATATTATGCAATTTAAAGTTTAACCCATACTCTAGATATTAATTATACGCAACACATTTAATATTTATGAATCCTAACATGCATCCGCCATTCTTCTTTATAGTCGCCCATAGAATTGTAGGCATTACCGTTAGCTGGCCTTCTCGGACCAGAGCCTGGCAGGTGGGAGGACAGGAGATCCCCATGGTGTTTTTGTAAACCAGTTAATGATATGAACAATCAAATAAATTTGGAATTACCAAACTATCCTTGAGGGTGACAAAATAAAAAAAATCCAATCCTCTGAAGCATCAATCACATGTTTCCTAGAAATTAGGTAATAAAGTAATGACAAGTTTTTTTAGAGGCAAGCTCATGTACAGATAATCTGCTAGTACTCCATTAGATTAAATTTAATCTATTTTATAAATAATGGTTTCTCCTTAAAAGTGTAAATGAAGAAACTTGCAAACGTTTTTAAAAACATCAGAAGATTTTTTCTTCCACTAATTACGCATTCATGATTTACCTAATCAATAGCCTTTTCTAGTAGTTATCAAGTGACACATAATTCTTTACCTGATCTCTGCATATAGTATTTTGACATGTTTTAATGGAACTTCAATTGTTAATTTAAAAAATGTACCATAATGATTGCAAACGGATTATTAATTTGCATGTTTTAATAAGCCAAGTTGCACAGAATTAAAGAAACGAAGCAAATATTTGTAAATCTGATATGCATAGTGTGGTCTCCTTGGGATTCAGAGGTGTCTAAGATCACTAATACAAACTGCAGATCAATACCAAAGTTCACATGTGGGCCAAATGCTTAATTTTCTGTTGCTGTTATCAAGCAAATGCCTATGGCTGTTACATCCAAAAGGCGACAGCATTAATACCCATTGGGGTTGCCTTTATCGACCTTGCAGTCCTTATTGACTTTATAGTCCCATATTAAATATATGGTTGTATATACTTACTTTTATAGTTGATCGTTGCATCTATTTATTATTCTAGTTGTCTTATTGGTGTATATGGTTGAATTTTATATTGTCAACTCTCTTTTGATTTTCTACTTAATAGATGCCTTGTCTCTCATTTCTTCAAGACAACTTGGGGCTTTTGCATATTTGCTTGTTTTGTGATCCACTGATCACCATTTTTTATTCAGTTAACTTCATTTGGTATCAGAGCCAGTTTGAGAAATTTGCTAATTTTTGCAGGGGGTGAAGAGAGATCATGAAAAGGAAGATCATAGGCTTTTTAAGTGCTGAAGCAAAACTATTAGTTTGCAATTGTTAAAATAGCTAGAATATTTTGCAGGTGTTTGTATGTGCTTTATGTTGCCTGTAGGTGGAGAGAAGATTGTTGTGAATAAGCACCTGGCTGTAGCTGCTTCTTCAAGGAGAAAGTTGCTTCAAAAAGATGGCATCTAAGACTTTGGAATGATTACAGAATATTAAGAAGTGGTTGGCAAGCAGGCTGTTAGGTTGTAGCCTATGAATGTTGCTTTCGTTCTTTTTTATTTTCATACAAAAAATTTGAAAATCCTTTTCTAGTGTGACTTTTTAAGGACTAGGTGAAACTCTTATGAGAAAATAATGTTTTTTTAAAGCAGCAAGAAAAATAGGCCCTTATTTAAAGAAGAAAAAAGGAGATTGCTGATTTTTTTCCCTTTTTGACTATCATAACTTATGTGGAAGTTCATTCAGAGAAGCTAACAAGTGTTCTATTTGTAAATATAGAAATAAATACTTTGTAATTAAGCACATTGTTGGTGTTAATTGAAACTTATTACTCAAATAAAATAATAATTGAAAAAAAGAAAATTTCGTGTGAGGGTCCCAATTGAAGGGACGAGAGTATTCATTTGCTGTGTTGACCATTTGGGTCGTGCATATTTTTATGGCAAATATGGCAGGCAATGTAATGTCTAATGTGTTGATTCCCATATTTGAAGGAGACAATTTTACATATTGGTGTACTAGAATGCAAACTGTACTCAAATATAAGGATTGGTGTGATATTGTTCTACACAGTTATGTTGAGATTGCACATGTAAATGCATTAAATGACCAACTAAAATTGGAATACAAAGTAAATATAAAGAAAGATAATGAAGCTTTATTCTTGAATAAGGGTGCAATCACTCAAACTATTTTCCCTAGGATAAGTGGTGTTGTTCATTCCAAGCAAGGAAGACAAATCTTAAGTAATGCATATCAAGGTGCACAAACTGCTGTATTACAACAATGAGAAATAACTTTGAAAATGTAACAATGACAAGTAGTGAATCTGTCAATGAATTTCCGACAAAGGTAGGTCTGCTGAGTCAAATGAAAGTATTAGGGGAAGATGTAGATGACAAGCATGCCATTGAAAAATAATTAAAAGTTTGATTCCAAAATTTGAAGGTGTTTATCTACGATTGAGATTCCAAGGATGTCTCAAGCATGGATTTGATGAATTGAGAGGAATTTTGGTAACTGCTGAAGAAGAATGAAAAGTGATGAAGAAATCTTAGAACAAGCATTTTCCTCTGACTATTATAAGAGGAAAAGGAAACACATCTTTAGGAGTCATAGTAAGAGTGATAATAACAATAAGAATGAGTAGAAAGGTGAATCTCGCAATTCTAGAGGAAGGGGAAATTATTCCAGAGGAAGAAGTAGTGATTTCAAAGGTAGGAACAGGAAGGGGTAGAAGTAATGGGGAGACAATCACAAAAGGAATGTTAGAGTAAACATGATGAAACAGAAAAGAGAAGAGCTCGTAGCACTATTGAAGATAAACAAAATTTGTTCATTTCCTGCTTCAATATAAATGTAGGTGAAGATAATGTGTGGTATATAGACTCTAAATATTCTTCACATATGACATATAATGAGCATTTATTTCTCAATTTAGAGCAAAAGCATCAAAGTACAATTGCACTAGAAGGTAATAATTATCATGGAAGCAAAGGTAAGGGTACTATCTTAGTTGTAATGGAATATAGTGAAGCTAAACATGTCAGTGAAACACCATTAGTTTCAGCACTCAAAAAGAATTTGTTGTCTGTTGGACAGATGCTAGAGTAAAATTATTAAGTGACTTTTGATAAGAATGAGAGCGTAATAAAAGATAAATTAAAAAGGAATGCAGTTGTTGCAGGAGTTAATATGACAGGTGATAGGATGTTTTCTCTTCATCTCACTTATGGGAACCAAGCACTAAGGTCTAGCGAAACAAATGAAAGTAAAATCTAGCACAAAAGATATGGTCACCTCAGTTTATATGGTTTGATTTTACTCCAAAGATCAAAAAAGGTTGAAGGTCAACCATTTATTTAAGAGTCAAGAAACAAAAGAGTGTCTGAAAAGTGTATTTTTTTGCAAACAACATAGGATAAGTTTTCCTATTGGAAAATCCAGTAGAGCTAAACGACATCTTGAGATAATTCATACAAATTTGTGTAGTCATATGGAAACGCCTATTTTGAACAAATCCAAGTGTTTTCTAACTCTCATTGATGATTGCTCAAGAAAAACTTGGATGCATTGTTTGGTTACAAAGTGGGAAGTATATGAAGGTGATAAGGTTACACAATGGAGGTGAGTACAATTCAAATCAGTTTATTGAGGTGAGTACAAGGGATCAGAGAAGGACAACTATCTATTTACATCATTGGATGAAGGGTTGCAAATAGCAAACAGATCACAGATGATGACATTCATGGATGAAAATTTAGGATACAATATAATCAAAGAAGATGACAGACTGAAAATTGCTTTCACTTCCAAATGGGGAATATTTGCTTACAGGAGGATGGCCTTCAACCTAATCAATGAAGGAGCAACATTTCAAAGGGCAATGGACATCACATTCAAGGATTTGAGAGATAAGTGTATCATCATCTACACGGATGACCTTACTATACTTTCTAAGAAGAGAAGATCGCATTGATGATTTATGGAAGATATTTCAAAGATGTAGAAAAATTGGAGTCTCTCTTAGTCCAAAGAAATGCATGTTTGGGTGATAGGAGGAAAATTACTAGGACATGTGATTTCAGAAAGTGGAATTACGATTGATCCTGAAAGAGTTGAGGCTATCTAAAAGCTAAGTTTTCCAGCTAGTAAGAAAGAATTGAGATCTTTTTTCAGAAAGAATAATTTCGTACGAAAGTTTATTTCAAGATTTGCAGAGATAGTAAAACCCATGAACAATATGCTTAAGAAGGATGCGGAGATGGATTGGACTCTAATTACAAGAAAAGATTTTGAAGGGATATAAGAAGCAATTGTTAAATCCCTTGTTCTTCTGAGTCCAAATTATGAAAAGCCATTCTACATATACGCATTCGCTTCAGTCATGCATGTGCAACGGTTCTTAAACAAAGGACTGAAGAAAATGAAGAGTGTCCTATGCTTTTATGAGTTTCCCTTTCAAAGAGGTAGAACTGAAATACCCCAATGTGGAGAAACAAACTTATGCCTTGGAAAAAGTAAGTTCAAACACTCCATTTTGAGAAGTAAAGTACACGTCAAAGCTCTTGATATTGCAGTGAAAACATTATCGATACAAAATGAGCTAAACAAGAGAAGAGGAAACTGGGTCTCCACTGTCCAAGAATATCATTGAAACTCAACCAACAAAGCTGATTGTAAGACAAAAGCTTGTGCAAAAGATGGACTAGGTTCAGTGCAAAGTGTATGAACTAGATGATGTATGCCCAAATGAATGGTGCAAGGACATTATCAGCTTCCTGTTGAATCATGAGAGCGCTGCACATTTAAATATAGTGCAAAAGAAGGCATTAAAGATGAAAAGCAAGACATAGTAGTCATACACATTTTAGGGGTCAGTTTTGTACAGACAGAATCATGAAGGTATCTACTCAAGATTTTTTGGGAAGGACGAAGGCAGAAGAATTTTAGAGCATTTTCATAATAAATTTGGAACTGGTCATGGGGCAAGTCTGTCTATAGCACACAATATATTGAGATCAGGCTATCATTGGCCAACTTTGTTCAAAGATACACGTGATCATGTGAAGAATTGCCAAATTTTCCAAATAGCTTCTCTTTGAGAGAAGAATCTGTGATGCCACTACAGCCAATTATTAATGTAACGCCCTTTACGATATGGTGACTTGACTTTATTGGTATGATCAATCCACCTTCCTCAACACAACATAGGTACATTCTGACTGCAATTGATTACTATACTTGATGGACAAAGGCCTGAGCCTCAAAGTTATGCACTACTGATGTTGTTATTGAGTTTCTTGAAAAGAAGATTATAACAAGGTTTTGATGTTTGTACACTTTGGTTTGTGATAATGGTCCTGCATTTATTTCACTTAAGTTTTTTAACTAGGCTTTATGGGATTACTTTGAAATTCTCATTCAACTATTATCCCCAATTACATGGCCTAGCTGAGTCAACCAACAAAAAACTTGAAGTGTGTCAAAAGGAAGCTTTTATTAAAAAAATCCAAGAGAGTGGCATACACAACTGAAATCGTTCTTTGGGTAGACAAAGGAAGAACGAAGAACTCTTTAGGAACATCCCCATATCATTTAGTATACAGACAAAACCCAGAGTTCCCGGTCCAACTGAAAATCCCAACCTTGCAATTTATAAAAGAATACTTAGACAACGAGGATATGGTCCAAACCAGATTGTCCCAATTAATGCAACTAGATGAAAAGAGATGAAGTGTTAAACAAATTTGCAAAAGGTTGAGTAGTGAAGAGATGGTTCAATAAATGGATTACAACCAAAGCCTTCAGGATTTTGGACTTAGTTCTATACTAGAAGAAGGCACGCGAAAAAATGAGGAGACTATGACGAATTTGACAAAATTTGGAAAGGTCCACAACAGATTGCTAAAGTTCTGAGAGAGAATGCTTTGAAGATGAAAATATCGATTGGAGAGGATGTCCCATTGTTTGTCAATGTGCAATTCGTAAAGCATTACTTTTAAACCTAGGACTTCTAGTCCTTTTGTGCATAGTTAGAGTATGTTATCATGGATCATTTGATTCAAGCGGATTAGTAGAGGTTTCCTTTCAGTAGTCTTAGTTAAGGTGTTTTTAGCAGTCAAGTGATTAGTTCGAACTTCACCTTAACTCATTTGGCATGAGATTTTAAGAGGGTCATGTCTTAGTGGTTAATTGTTAGTTCATTTGGTCAAAGTTTAGCATGCAATTTAGTAGTTTGTAGGATAGCTTAGGTTTTCCTAGGATCCCTTAATCCCACTTTGTTTGTTTTAGGCTTGGTAGGTTTAGGTCTAGGTTTGTAGAATGTGTTTCCCTCTCTTTAGTAGGTTAGGTTTGAGAGGGGTCCCATTTGTGACAAAGGTCATTTATTTCATACTAGCACATTAGTATACTCCAACTGGGTATGTTAAGTTTATTTTTTAATGTCTCTTGTGAATATATCTTGAACTGGAAATTGGTCTTAATAGCCAATCCTTCGACAAGGACCCGTACTAAATTTAGATTGGACTCATTCATTGCAGGGATTACTTTAGTGGCAAAAATTTGCCAAATGGCGAATTTCATTCATCGGGGACCCAAAATTTGGCAAACATTTTTGCACTTCTAAGGTGACCATGTCACCTGCAGTTTATGAAAATTGGTTCCATGCTCAAACCAATCACCATTAATGATACATTATTATTTTATTTGGGTCATGACTTCGCCAATGGAATCTATTCTTTCCACATGGTAAATTTAATATTTTTGCCTACAATTTTTGGGCCTTGTCTTATTGAATGGTCACATTTGCCAATATGTGGTAAAACTTTAAGTTAGGTTATATGTTAAGTACATATATTGACATGTGTCACTATTCTAGAGACTTTCCATGTAAGTTTTTATCCTTTTATTCTTTGGCCAGAAATAGACGTGATTGTGGGTAGGTGTCATTATTCCAGAGACTTTCTCTAAAACTTGTTTTCCTTTAAATTTTGGCCTAGAATAGGATCTATACTGTTGATTTAGGATCATTTAATGGTCATTAAAATGGGTTAGTGTGTTTTAAATGATACAAAAATATGGCTTCTTGATATTTGTACTTTTGGTCGTGAGTTTCTTCAATAATTAAATATTTGCCAAGGTTATACAGAATTTTCACACAACAGAAACAATATTGCCAATATAATTAATTTTTTTCCTAGTTTGAAAAAAGAAAATCACCAATAAAAATTAATTTTTTCCCCCTAAAATAATGTTGGATTCGACAAGATTTTATACTTTTTTCCAAAGTGGGGTTTCTTAAAGTTATCCTTGATTCATTGTACCTAAGTCTTTCAATTACAACATTATACTCGCACTTAATTTCTTTGAGTTCCTTGGGAGTTCTCAAGGTCAAGTTGGAATTAGACAAAATTATACACCTTCTTCAATACCATTGTGGTTTTGCTAAATCCATTACGAGCTTCACTACTAGTAAGCCAAAGTTGAATCTGAGAAGAAAAAAAAAGTTGCATCAAAAGAAAGAAAGAATTTATAATAGGGGAAGAGAGTTGGTCTAGGTAGTCGGTATGCTCCCCATTGATCTTGGATTTTGTCTCTCCAACCTGAATCAAAAAAAAAATGAGAAAAGGAAGCAAAGTATAATGCACTTTTTCTATGGGTGTGCAAATATCTCCACTAGTGCTACTCAATATAAATTCAGTAAAAGTAGAGCGGTATTTGTGGTGGAACCATAATGATAGCCTCATTGGGGCTATGGATGCCTAATTGATAGCAAGGCATTCTCTAGAATGCTTTGGACTATGGATATAAAATAGCTAAGCTCAATGGATCTAAGAAGCTTTCAATGTTCTTGTCAAGCAGGGAATGACCACACTTGCACACATGTGGGTGATTGAGGAATAAGGTTCTTAACTCAATTCATGATTCCTCCCCTTTTAAGTACAATTCCTAGTCATTGGATAAGTAAAAAGGGGATTAACCAAAGGTTCTTGATTCTGAACAAGTTCTTCAATGGAGTCACCAGATTTTGTGAGGTTTTCACACCATTACCCTATTGCAAATGGGGACCCCCACTTTTTTTTTATATAGTTAGATTGCTTTAGGTCTAGAGAGAGTCAAGTTGGGCAGTCCATTTTGTCAAGGATAGTGAGTTTTGGACAATGCACGAGGATAAGGAAGGAGAATTAACAAAGTGTGAATATCAAAATTGAGATCAAAGATCAAATCTACTGAAAATGGAGACAAAACAACTTTCACGGGCCTAATGTAAAAGAAAAATCACCTACCAAAGATTGGACTTAAGAGGGGCAATTATGAACGAGTTTGGATGAGGCTGTACCATTTAGGAATAACCCTGAGAACTGGTTGGATAATGAACTGTAGTCAGGATTCATAATCCTGACTCACCCTATATTTTTGCCCCTTCCTAGGTCATAATCCCAACTCTCCTTTCAATTCCACCCAATTGTGAGGGATAGCTAAGGCAAGAATTATACATCAGTTGGCATGGGAGGATCAAATCTTGATTATCCTTTGAAAATCACATCAAATCACTAAACGAGGTTGGGAAGAGTTGAATTCTTGCATGGTGGACCAAAGTGAAATAGTCAAATTCCCGACTTAGGGGAAGAATCCCCTCCCTAGTTAGGATTCCTTTCCTTGACTCCTGTGAGATTTCCACATCCTAATCTAGAGAAAACAAAAGGGGGTAATCAAAACATCAGTGAGTTAGTGTTTCAAGGCAAACAATGGTTTCAAATTCATCATCAAGATCAGATCCAAAACAAGCAAAGAATGGTAGAATTGAAAGGACTATCAAGCCCATAAACTTGGGATTTAGAGAAAGGAATAAATCCAAGGCAGGCGCGGATTCCACCCTCCTCTTGGGATTCCTAATCCCAACATATATGAAGCTTCAGCCCTATACCATGGAAAAATCCTGACTTATGCTTGATTTCTTCCCCTAAATAGGATGATTTTGATGTGAAATCCAAGCTCTAAGTCAATCAATATTGGAAAAAACAAGTTTTAAGGCCACAACAATGAATCTTTTGACTTCAAATAAATCACAAATTAGAACCAAAACCAAGCAAACAATGAGAAGTTGGGATACTAGATCAGATCATAAAGATTTTTAAAATAAAAAATGTGAAACAAAAATTCTAATAGGGGGTTGAAACAAGACCACATCTTGGGATTCTTGATCTCAAGAGGAGGCATAATTCTGCCCTAATATAGTGGCAAAATGCTGACTTGTCTATGAAATCTACCATGAGTTTGGTGGTATTTGAAATGCATCCTTTATTCCTAATCATTTAAAATTGGAGAAAATCAAAGATAGAAGCAAGTGGCGATGAAAACTTTGGTGAATAAGAACAAAATCTTAAGCGAAGGATGCTCAGAATCAGATTGGATTGACCTCGAAACAACTCAAATACAGATTAAAATTGATGGATTTCGGTCAAAAAACCAAGAATGATGTATGGAAAAAGAAGTAAAAAGTAAAGAGCAATTTTAAATCAAGCATTGGCACCCAATTTATCCTAAGGGGCAGAATCCACCCCTAGTCAAGAATCCTAATCTTGAGAGCATCCATATCTTCAATGAGCAAGGTCAAATACAATGGGGATTGAAAAAGGGCCATTTGACATAGAATTTTAAGACAAAAACTGCATTTTCATCCTACATGATCAGCTTTGGTGGGAGATTATAAATAGTAAAGCTCAGGCACTCACGCCCCCCACCCCTCCACACAGAAAAGAACCTCAAAGTACCGTCCCCGCTATGTCCCCACACCAAGTTCTTGGAGTACCCGAGTACCCCCACCTATGTCATTTTGCAACCACCCCGCCACTGAGACAAGTACTTGAATTACTGTTTGAATTTTGAATGTTCCTATTGAGTATGTACTATGTGACTATGCTGAATGTTCAATGGTTTTGGTTCGTGCTACAATTTTTCTATGTTCAAGTAATTCAATTTGGCATGTTATACTGAAACATCATTTCATAACTACTATTTCAAGTTCTGTATGTATAGTACAGAACACTCCCTCCGTCACCCCCCACTGCCATTTCCCCACCATCCTGAAATCGAGGCCCTTTCTCCCCTATCTCAGAAACTTGTCTCGACATACACTAGTGTCAATGTTACACTATTATAAATTAAAATGATTTTTATTGGCTAAATGAAGATAGGTCGGCCCAAAAGGGGATGTGCCTCTTCGTTATTTGGAATTGCCTATATAAGAGAGATCAAAGCAATTCATTTTTCCATATCAATTTCAAGCAAGATATTTCTCTTCTAAAGGTAGTGAATCGACTAAAAAGGCACATGTACTTCCATGGGGTAGCGACATCTTTCAAGGCAGCAATTTTAAGACTTAGAGAGTGATTTTGGGGGGAGTTTGGAGAGCAAGTGACTATTTTTTCCATAAATTCAGACAGAGTGCTGAAAAGAAGTTAAATCTAGGCATATGATAGGCCTCAAACTCCTTAGGTCCCAAAATTTTGAAGGAATTTGTTCCAAACTAGAAGACTAGAGCCTTTATATTCAAAATCAGATCTCTAAACATTCAAATATTGAGATCTGAAATAGTAAGACATGCCTTATTCAAGCTTTGAATGAAACTTATTAGGATGCTAATGAATTGAAATTGTCTTGAGTAAAGTTTGAAATTTGACTTACATAAGATAAATAAATTGAATTATTTCAAAAGATTATCTGGCTTTCCAACCCAATTTTACAATGCAAAACTAATTGGAAATGTTGATTGCAAGCACAAGGATGTCAAGAGCAAAGGCCGCAAATGTGAAAAAGGATAGGCAATTCCAAATAAAGAATGATATGAAGGATATGTTGCTAGAAACAAATTTCACTTCAAAGAATAAGAAGATTAGAGACGCCAATCTAGGACCTATCAACATGTTGCAAGTAAGAGATAGGATGTCTAGAGGAAATCCTTCAAGAATGGCAAGAAGAATGGTCAAGAATGGAATTGTGCTAGTTATCTTTCCTCTTACAAACAATGCATTGAATAAGTACTTGAGTGTGCCATGTACTGCATCCTACAAACAAAGGAAATCCACGAAGGATAAGATAAGATAATAATATTAATGTCCATGAGAAACCAACAAGGTTTATGGGACTGAGCATACAAACAGAAGAACCGGCCAAAGTAGAAGCACCAAACGGTGACTGAGAAGAAACAAAACAAGAGAGAAGACGAGGTAAGGACTAAGGGTCCTTCTTTGTCACATAAAAATCAGTAATAGAGGGGTAAACCCGTGAACGATCCATAGTCTTAGAATGCTGTGTAGAACCACTATAGGACTGTCGCTGCCTGGAGAGATTGGTGCAATGTCTAATTGATTTGGAATGAGAAGTACCGGAAGGCCTTTTCAAGCCCTATGGAGGAGACAAGGGAGAGAAAAAGGCAGTAATGAGCTGGTCTAAGGTACGCCCCTGAGGTATAGAAGACTGCAGAGTTAAACTCACGAAGGTGGGTGGCCTCCTGAAGATATAGTGCAAGACACCGCTGTTCAATATAATTGAAGAACATCGAAAGTGAAGAACAATCTCTGAAAAGGCAGTAAAATCTCCCTCTGATCTCATAATAAAGAGAACATTGAAAAATGAAGTCGATCTCAGTCTCAACCTCTACCAAAGTACACAACTAACATATCCTATTAGCCCGATCCATATGGTGATTGGTCCAAGCCCTAAGGCGGTGAGAACCAACTCTAAAAGAGCCTATAGAAAATCTGAAGGCATGATTCCAGCACCGATAAAAATAAGCAAGGTGAACAATAATACAATCCTGAATCTCAAGAAAATGCTCCACATAGAAGGCTGGGTAAAGTTGCAGACCTCTCAGGGGATTACACCAGGTAGCGATAATGTACTGTCTATGGATATCTTGTCTAACATGCTCGTTCAACTCCTGACGTGAGGGGAGCAGATGACTAGGAGCATCAAGAGAAAACTAGTAAGGAGGAAGACAATCTATCTCAATACCAATCGAACCCAGCAAAGAGGTGGCCTGGGCATACCAACAACAAGACCTTGTAGAGGTGTCAGATCTCATAATCTCAACAAAAGAACAGTATGCAAGATGAGAGTATCTGTGCCGGTCAACATCCGCCTCCATAAAACCACGAAGCCGATGAAGGAACCAAATCAAGTCAAAAATAGCTGCAAGTTTGAGAGGATGAGCTCCAAACTCAGCTAAGACAATGCTGTGAGGGGTGAGTCTGTGAAATCTTATGATACGCAGTAACATCAACGTCTGAACCCGCTCAATAGAAGCCCAATTAGAAGCAATAAGAGAAGGCCTCCAAACAACCGAGCCATAAAGAACTGTTGGACGAACCAAGGAGTCGAAAAGGGACCACCTGGACAAAATATCCTAAAAATGATGCCTGAAACATTGTCTTTCCAGCAAAGCTAGGGAACCCATGCCCTTACTAACTTTGGATTGAATAGCTGGTCTCAAGATGAAGCGCGGCCCTGAGAACTTCACCCCGAGATACATATAAAAGAGAGTAATCTCAACCTCGTGACCCTGAAAGAAGAAATGAAGATGAGAGGTCTTTAAACAGTTAAATGCCATAACCCGAGTCTTAGATAGATTGAGCACAAGCTGTCGCTGATCACAAAAAGAACCCAGACCATCAAGAAGTCTCTGCAAGCTGTCGGGGGAAGAGGCCAAGAGAACCACATCATCAGCAAAAAGAAGAATGGAGATCAAAACCTGATGTAAACAGCACCCATCTCCCAGTTGAGAGGAGTTCACAAGGAAATCCTCCAACTCATCAATATACAAACCAAATAGTCAAGGAGAAAGAGGACAGCCCTGTTTCACCCCAATGGTGCTCTGAATCGAAACAAAAAAGCCCTCCGAACTTCTGAGCCTACCAGTTACCCTCTCATAAAGCCTCATAATGGCAGTCTGTAACATATCTGAGATCCCAATCTCCTGCAGTCTCTGAAATAAGGCCAACCTAGGAACAGAATTGAAAGCCTTACAGAAGTCCACAAAACAACAATAGACCTTCTAGGACCTATGCCTAGCCTCCTCGATGATAGCCCGCAGCGTGATAAGAAAATGTTGACTCTCCTTACTGAACGAGCAATTAGAGAAACTTTTAAAAGTACCATATCATAAGATGAGGGTTTTACACAATAAAGGAGACATCCTTAAAACATTATCATGATAAAGTGGATGCTTGTGCTACCAAGATAAATGAAGAATGGCTAGTTGAACCAAGGAGTCATTACTCCAAACTATTGAAGGTACCAAAAATAACTAAGTCAGATTTTAGGGAAGATTACGGTGACATCATGTTAAGAAAGGTCATGGGAGAGCCACTGGGGGCTATATTTGAACTTTGGATGTTCTACTTCATGGACAAGATAGCTAATGATAAGTAGAAGATATTTTCCACAGCAAGTCAAATTGTGATATTGCTATCACGATTTAACTATGTAGTTTTGAGTCAAACTCATTGAACCATGTTTCATGAGTAGTGATTCACACGAATCCATCTCTCATGAGAATAAATGAGCAGTTAGCACTCATTAGATTTAGGTGATGTTCACATAGGTGAAGCACCGAGACTTCCTAGGAGGTCACCCATCCTAGTACTACTCCAACTTGAGCACGCTTAACTACAAAATTTCCTCCATGGTTAAACCCACTCTACTTGCAACCCCATTTGCAAAACCTTCACCAAGTGTTGTGCCTTATGAACCATTCATTAGAAAGCCCCTCAAGCTCATCAATTGATAAGTAGAAGATATTTTCCACAACAAGTCAAATTGTGATATTGCTATTAGGATTTAACCGTGTAGTTTTTGAGTCAAACTCATTGACCCATGTTTCATGAGAAGTGATTCACACAAATCCATCTCTCATGAGAATAAATGAGCAGTTAGCACTCATTAGATTTAGGTGATGTTCACAGAGGTGAAGCACCGAGATTTCCTAGGAGGTCACCCATCCTAGTACTACTCCAACTTGAGCACGCTTAACTACAAAATTTCCTCCATGGTTAAATCCACTCTACTTGCAACCCCATTTGCAAAACTTTCACCAAGTGTTGTGCCTTATGAACCATTCATTAGAAAGCTCCTCAAGCTCATCAATTGATAAGTAGGAGATATTTTCCACAACAAGTCAAATTGTGATATTGCTATCAAGATTTAACCGTGTAGTTTTTGAGTCAAACTCATTGACCCATGTTTCATGAGTAGTAATTCACACGACTCCATCTTCCACGAGAATAAATGGAACACTTAGCACTCATTGGCTATAGGTGATGCTCACAGAGGTGAAGCACCGAGACTTCCTCGAAGGTCACCCATCCCAATACTACTCCAGCTTGAGCACACTTAACTACAAAGTTTCCTCCATGGTTAAACCCACTCTACTTGCAACCCCATTTGCAAAACCTTCACCAAGTGTTGTGCCTTATGAACCATT
Organism: Cupressus sempervirens; assembly: GCA_028749045.1. Classification (NCBI taxonomy): domain Eukaryota; kingdom Viridiplantae; phylum Streptophyta; class Pinopsida; order Cupressales; family Cupressaceae; genus Cupressus; species Cupressus sempervirens. The sequence goes on along the minus strand of CM053791.1, from coordinate 755,782,114 downwards.
CATTAGAAAGCCCCTTAAGCTCATCAATTGATAAGTAGGGATATTTTCCACAGCAAGTCAAATTATGATATTGCTATCAGGATTTAACTCTGTATTTTTTGACCATGAGTAGTGATTCACACGAATCCATCTCTCATGAGAATAAATGGAACACTTACTACTCATTGGATTTAGGTGATGCTCACAGAGGCGAAGCACTAGGACTTCCTGAGAACTCACTCATCCTAGTACTACTCCAGCTTGAGTGCGCTTAACTACAAAGTTTCCTCCATGGTTAAACCCACTCTGTTATTTCTATTAATTGCTCCTAGTCATTGGGATCTTTGAGGGGGAGTTGGAATTAGTGAAAGATCTTATGCCTACTTCAATGCCATTGTCGTTTCTCCAAACCCATTATAAGATTCATTGGTTATAGAAAAAAATAGAATATGAGAATGAGAAAGTAGTATTAGATAAAGTGTTAATGATAGGGAAGCGAGTTGGTTTGGGCAGTGTGTATGCTCCCCATTGATCCTGAATTCAGATCTTTGACTTGGATCTTTTAGAAATGAGAGAAAACAAATGAAAGTTTAAGACGTTTCTACCTTGGGTGTATGATAATCTCTACGGGTACTACTCAATACAATTTTTCTGAGAGTAGAGCAATGTTTGTAGTGAAATCACAAATATAAGCTTGTAGGGACTATGGACACTAGACTAGCAGCAAGGCTCTATCTAGGATACTTTTGGAGTATGGATGTCAAATAGCTAATTACAACGGATCATAGGGACTTTTGATGTTCTTCTTGAGATGGGAATGAACACATTTGCACACACATGGGCAATTAAAGATGAAGGTTCTTATCTCAATTTGTGGTTCTTTCCATTTTGATTACATTTCCTAGTTGTTTGATAAGTGAGGAAGGGATGAATCAAAGATTTTTGGATCCAAAGAAGTTTTATTCTTGAAATGTTCAGAAACATTTCCTGAATGGAGTTGTCAGATGTTGTGAGGTCTTCACATCATCGCCCCATTACAAATGTTGAGCCCCTCTTTTGCATGTAGTTTTACGGTTTGGCAATAGAGGTGACATCTCAAAGCTTAAAGTTTTAATGAGTGGTTGAAGTAGTTAAATATCCATTAAAAGAATAGTGTATGTCCTTTTGTGATACCCAACATATCACATTATTATATCTAAGTAAAAGTCCACAATAAGAAGGAACCATAGGGTTATCTCATTTGATCACACAATCCATATAATTTATTTAGCATATGAGCTTCCTTGTTTAAAAGAGTTGGAAATTTGATATTTCATTCGGACTATTCAATATTTGACTATGCATGGTGTAGTGGCATAAAATTCATATCAATACCACCTAGGAGAAAACCAATTTAGGAAGATGGATTCACTACAAGTGCAACTCTAGCTACTAGCATATGATGCAGCAAGATAACAGTTCCACTTTGGTGGACCAGCCTAAAGAGGCATTTGTTATATCCGATGCACTCTATGCATCACTGACCTCTACCATGAAGTCCAATATTCTTTGCTCTCTTTTACCTATATATAGAAATTTCTATAACCCTTTCCCTATTGTTGCATGTGTCTCTTTATTTAGTCCTATGTCAAATCATCACTCTCATGACAACTGCTTATCTTCGGGTATTGCCTCCCAATGGAGTTTTACCTATGAGGTCCACTCACAGTTTTGTTGATGCGAGTTTTGTATCACTTACATAACATATTAGTAATTGTATATCTGATACGGAATATCAAACATACAATTCCTCTCTTGAAAAGTTATTGCTCATGGGACATGAGAATAACTCCAATGTTCCTTACTCTTGTGGATACTCGCTCAGTTTTATCGATGTGATTTGTTGGTAATCACATAGGCGACCTTACGCTATTCATTCAAGGATGACTTGGGCTTTGGTGGAATGATGGTGATGGTGATGGGTTTGTGAAATATGCGGGTGGCAGATAATGTTGATGGTGGTGATGATGGAGGATGTGTCTGCCAATGGTGATGTTGATGGGAAAGCGATGGTGGTGGAGGGTGAATGGGTGTGTTCTGATACTTGATCTACTTCCCTAACTTCCTTCTCTAAGCTTCGACTACCCAGCTACTCACTATTCTACTCCTACTCCTATGAATGGAAGGTTAGCAAATGGACGGGGATGGAACCTAATGAGAGCTGACCAGCGGCCTCACTTCCACAGGTGCAATGATTCAAAGGAATAACAAACTAGCTTACCACACAAAGCTTTTCAACCAGCCGCTAGGATGCTAGTGGCCTAGTATTGACCCCTATCAAACATTTACCAATGCTACCATACAACTATCCATCTACTTTACTCTTGCTTAAACAACTTGAAATGAAATTTGCTTCAACAACTTGAAAGGAAATCTAAGTGGAAGTAGAAAACATGCAGTAACACCCAATGTTCTTAATCAACATGCAAATCGCAACAATGAAAAAGAGAGCAATTTTGGTATTATCTTCGCAACAATTTCTCCAACATTTTACAAATGAGAGTAAATGGCCTTTTATAGGGGCCAGAAATACAACGGACGATGGAGATCAAAACAGGATCAATGATCCAGATTGGATCCTCAAAACCCTAATTAGGGTTGCCACCCCATCGGCCAATGAGAAGCTGCCACCTCATCAATGGACCAATGAAAAAAATGCAAAAAGTGGCAACCAATGAGAAGGCACTAAAATGGTGGCCAATTAGAAACCTCTTGTCCTATTCTAGAAGAAAGGGAAATTGCCACTTGGGCTTACATCAAATAATCTTCTAATATAAATCTTCCCTTTCTCTTTCATTTTCTTAGCTAAGGCAATGAACTTAGCTAGCCTTTCGTTAACTTCTTCCATAGGAGGACAAGGTGTGTGCTTCACCCTGAGTTCCGCCGACTTCGCCACGCTACTCTCTGCTTGTAGTATCCTTTCGTGATCCTTCTCATATTCCTTCGCAAATCCAATAAAAGCATTGAGAGAGGAAAGGGTGCCCAAATGCTTCTTCTTGATAGTAACCTTTCCTAACTCATCCAACTTCGATCCAAAATCTATCTTGTTGTCATCCTCTTTGCCAAGGGGGATTGTCCTTCCTTTAGTCTATCCTTCATCCGTATCATGTCCACTGTACCAATATTGGTGTCAGTTATTCTCTTCATTTTCGAGAAGAAGGGCGTTTTGGGCATCATATCCTCTTTGTCTTTCTTAGTCTTGTCCGCTTGGGATTCTTACTTGCACTAACATCCTCCATACTCTTCGCCCTATTACAGGATGGTAGAGGGGTGGACCAGAAGGCAAGTAGAACCAAGGGAAGCATTCCTAAGACTAGAACGAAAGAAGGATGTCAACTTAAGGACCCCTTGCAACTCTAGATGATGAAAATTCGTCTTAACCAATAATCTTATAGCGACTTTTTCGGAATTAGGACTTGACCTTAAGAACTTCAAATCCCTTGCAAATCAGAAATTTATCATGCAATTCACCTCCAAATAAAATTACCCAACCTAGGGCAAAAATTGCAACCTCTTGCAAAAATCAAAATTTTATCTTTCGCAAATTTCACCCTCCACAAATTTTGGCTCCCACAAATTTCGCCCTCCACAAAATTTGCCAAGCAAAAAGAGTGCAGATCTGCTCTTGCAAAATCACCAACGCCTTGAGAAGGAGAAGTGAGAAGTGACGAAGAAATGGGAGAGAGGCCTCCTCTTATACCCAACTTTCTTACTCCTCCCAAGCTAGCCGACTTGGACCCTGGGAGCAAGAAAAAACAATAATTAATGTAAAAATTATGGCCCACAATTAAATACTTAGCTAAATATTAATTTTGCTAAAATGAAAATTGCCTTTTAAAATTGCCAATTAGTTCTAAATTGCAAAAGAAAATTAAATGTTGCCTTGGAGATGTTAAAGATTTTCATTTAATGAGGATTTAGTAATTAATACGTCATTAAAATTGGATTTTGGCTAACCAAAAGCCATTTTTCAATATTAAATTACCAATTTCATTAAAGGCAAAAAGTTTTCAAGGCAACTTTAATCTATTAAAGCCAATTTTTTGCAATTTTTACCCAAATCAATTTTGCTATGCCAATAAATTTTTTTGACAAAAATAAAATAAAGTTTCTCCTAGAGCCAAAAATCGATTTTTGCAATTTTATTTCATCAAAATTAAAATTTTCACCAAAAAAAAAAAAAAATTGAGAAAATCCAAAACTTAAGTGTAACAATTTTTTCTCTTTTGAAAGATTATTCAAATTTACACAATTATATCCGGATTTTCAAAGGAAAACGTCTAAATACAAATTTACAATTTTATCCTGCCAAATATTGCTCTTTAAAATTTTGTTCCGCCTAAGGATGAAATTGGTTGCTCTGGAAAATCAAGTTGAAACTGGGTGAAAATAAGCTAAGCCTCCCCACATTTGTCCTGAAGGTGCCAAGGCGTGAAATTTTCAAAACTCAAAAATTTTGAGCAATCCAAAAATTTGCCAAAGCGATTAAAAAAAAGGGGGTCCCCAAAGAATTTGGAGCAATGGTGTGAGAACCTCACAACAAGTTTTTGTAACATCCTTTAATATTATTTTAATTATCTTTCTATTGAAATAAAAAATCAATTCTTAGCTTTCTATTTTGTTTATGCTCGATATTTTTATTTCTGTCAAAACAAGTTGGTTTCTAATTATTGCCTAGCATTTACGACACATTAAAGCCCATAGAAATCTACACTTAGGCACACATAATGAAATTCCCAAAACGTGACTTAAATGGTGAAGATGTGCTAAGGGTTTTGTTGGCATTACTTTGGAGCCATTACAAAGTTTGATACCATCACCCCCAAAGGTTGACCTCACTCGCAAAAAGCTTGATCTCTAATCACATGTTTTATATTCAGTGTTGTAAGACAGTATTGGTTTCAACTACCCTTCTAAGGACAACCAATACGTCCAATTCAAATAACACTCAGCATTAATCTACATGGTTTTTGGTCTCGAGACCTATAATTTACCCTATTTATAACAACTTGCAACTAATGTTTGGTCATGAGACCAATAATTTACCCTATTTCTAACAACTTGCAACTAATGTTTAGTCATGAGACTTATAATTTACCCTATTTGTAACAACTTGCAACTAATGGGATAGCCCACTTATTAATAATTATAACTATTAGAGTTTTAGGTGACTCTACAACACCCCCACGATCAAATAAAAGACCAAGATAACTTCCAAAAGAGAATGGAAAGACAATTGCATTAAGATGCAAGAATGATATTATTGATAATGAACATGATTGAAATGTACACAATAGGCCCTCTTATATTAGCAAGACAATAAGAGACTATGACAAGGAGTTGATAAGTTATCACCCATACAAGGTGGAATCTCATGTCCGCCAAAGGTGGATCATCCTCCATTATGCAATGAAGTATGTGCTACATGATGAGGATGATAATGATGTGCACTAAGGTGGATCTCACACATAAAGTGGAATTTGATAACAACTATCACCACCTAAAGTGAAACTCTCTTGCACCATGTGCTTAATATAGGTGCAAACTCCTAAGTGTCTCATATATAAACTAATATGTAATGCATTATCCTAAGTAAGATTAAGTAAAATGTAATTAGACTTAGCTAAATACACTAACAAAAAACTCAAATGGTGAAGGAAGAATATTCAAACCCTCTGATGACATTAGCAACTTGAGAGATTATTTTTTATGATTGTATGGTCATAGCAAGAAAAAGCTAGAAAATATGTTTTCACGTTTGGACAAGCATCAAATATAGCATTGTGAAAGGAACCCGTGGCAAAAAATGCCTAATTATTGGTGTAGATGTGGAAAAATCCATGTGGTGCCAAGAAAAGGCCACGAGGATGAGTTCAAGAATTCGTTGGGATGGCCAATCTGCTTTTCATGTGAGGGGTCCTGTGTGAGCAATATCAGACGAAGCTATGGGTTTTATGAACTAGGAACCCCCCTTATGAGTTATCACTACAAGCTTGGTTGATCATCGCAAGTCACATGCAATCCTTGTAACTCAGGTGATGTCATAGTGAACCACTAATGTTTCTGTGTACAAGATGGGGGCCACATTGATTTGTGATCTATGTGATAGCCTTTAAACCACATGTTTTGTGACCCAAAACTCTAAAATTAAAGAAAATGACACCGTCAAAAGGTGTGGAGGCTCAAAGAAGATTGCACCTTGCACAAAAGGGAATGTTTGGCCGCTTGAATCTGTGTGTCTCACTGACCCACTCTAGATCGTGTGGGTCAAGCTCGGACCAGCTGATGTGTCGATTGATTTTGGTCCGCGTGTGCAATTGATAAGGGGTCACAGGGGTTGGAACAAGGGTCCACAATCTTTTTTCTCATCACATGGACACTAACTATTCCCAATGCGCTGACCACCTTCATTTGACTATTGCGGTTTCAAAACGCATGGGGCAAGGATGATTTGGTCCGTTGTGATGCTCCAAACCTGCCTGTCTTTTTAATTGCATCGACTGATTTGAGCAATTTGTGTGTTGGAACGGGCGACTACGACTTTGGATATAGTGACCACAAAGATGAATGGTCACAAAAATTTGTGTACAGACAACAATGATTTGCAAGTTGCATATGATTGGTGGGCTTTGAATGAGGGAGTGTCTTTGCTGAAGTTTGGGTATTTTCTGCCTTTTATAAAGACCTGGAATCTATCGTGGACCTGTATTGTATTAGAAGATGGTGTGCGGGATGTGCAGTGGAAGATGTCGCCCCTAGTGGCAGAAGATGTCGCTAGGACCGGTGGCGGGAAAGTGACTTTAGTTCCACATTGCCTATGTTTCAGGCTTTTGTCAATATTTATATGTTAACACACTATTATGGATTCAAAGCACAATGGCCATAGGGTATTGTATCGTTACTAGTTGATTAGTGCATTCACCAGCCTTTGGTCAAATGAATATTTAGAGTAGCCTTTGATGTAACCAATGTCTGGATGACAAATCACAGTCTAAATACCTACAAATTTACTAACAAAATACCAAGGGCAGGGCCCATAGATTTTTCCCTAAAATATCTAAAAAATTGCAAAAAAAATTGAAAAATTCATAAAATGTTTTTTAAAAACTAAAATGGTATCGGATTTGGTAATTGGGTTGTATGGCTCAATTTTCCAAAAAGTATTTTGCCTTAATTTTGGCTTTTACCTAATATAGGAAAATATATGGTCAAAATTCACCAAAACAACCTCTTTGACGCAATGGTGATGTCCAAGTTTTGCACCGACAAGAGAATCAAGCCAAGATTTTGCTTCTTGAGAAGGATTCTTCAACCCTTGAGAGCTCTAATACCATGTTAGCTTTTTAGGCGACCCTACAACAGTCCTAGGATTAAATAAAAGACCAAGATAACTTCCATATGAGGATGGCAAGAAAATTACATTAAGATGCAATAATGGATATGATTGAAATGTACATAATTTTGGTCTTCTTAAATAGGCAAGGCAATAAGAGACTACGATAAGGAGTTGATAAATTATGACCCATACAAGGTGGAATCACCTATCCATCTTCCATTATGCAATGAGGTATGCGCCATATGATGAGGATGATAATGTAATGTATACTAAAGGTGGATCTTACACAAAATGGAATGTGATAACAACTATCACCACCTAGAGTGGAGTTCCACTACACCATATGCTTAACATAAGTGTAAACTCCTAGGTGTCTCATAAGTAAACCACTACACAATACATTATCCTAAGTAAGATTAAGTAAAGTGTAATTAGAATTAATTAATTACACCAACAATAACAAAAGCTGTAACATCTACATTCATATGGTACAATAAAATGGTCATAACACAAACTAATAATTTGTTGCCCCACTTTTCACCCTGTAACCATTTTGCAAAAGTGGAAATTTTTGTGTCTCAGTAAAGCCTAAGTATGTCTCGGTCTAGTTTTAATTCCTCTTAGGTGAAAAAGAGTCTCCATCAGATTTTTCATCTTTCCCTTCTCCCACATTTTATGGCAGGGTGGTTTTCCTTGATGTTGTGAGTTTACGGGTAGCTTAGTTCCTAATTCGATAGGGATTCTTACAACATGCAAAAGTTATTCACAAAGCTAGGCTTGTTCGTGGCTTATCATGTTTTCAATGAAAGAAGGAAGCTTGTAGAAAATTGAGCATCGCCTTCTCCTCAACAGGCTTTTCTAAAGGCAATTGTAAAGGAAAGAAACGAGAAAGTGGGCCCCTTTTCGACTTTCGTAGTCCTTTTAGGCCTTTCCAAACCCAAAGGAAATATTAACTCAAAAGATAAAGTTTAAAGGAAAGCCTGCGCAGAAAAATGAGAACCATCTTCTCCTCAATGGGTTTTCAACCCATGAGGACGATTTTCCGAATTCAAGAGAAAATCAACTTTGTAAGTGGATTGGGCCCACAAATTACATACAAAACAATTTAAGATGATAATGGAAACAATCTAACCATTGCGGGAAAGGTATACTAAGCAAAATTTAATTAGGCGAATATTTCCTTATGGGGTACTCTGTTCATAATTCTCCGAAACTTAATGGGAAACAGAAAAGTATGAAAGAAAGGAAAGTTACCATTGGGCCAACGGAAACAGTGAAAAGACACCAAAATATCTGTTAGAGCCCCCGTATTTACTGTTTCAACGGATTTATCCTTTAATTCATTCATGTGGTGCAAATCCTAAAGATCAACGGATGAATTGAGACTCCTATACAGATGGAAACATAACAGTTATTCAAACTACCCCTTTTTCTTGAATTTTTATTCTGTTAAATTGCACAACGCTTTCAAATAGTCTGGTTTTGCGAATTCAATATCCTGTTCATCTAGATTTGAAATTTCAATTTATTTCATTCTCAAACAGAATGGCAACCAAGTTTGCGGGTTTTGATGGGCTAAATGGAATCAAGTCCACATTGCAGAATTTCACGGATACTTCACTCCGTTTTTATGATATGCAAGATTTCCAAAGGAGGCTGAAGTCAAAGCTGATTCATCCCATAACTGAGAAGATGCGAGGAAGTCGACTAGTAGAGGCAGTTGGTTTCCCGATGGCAGTCCAAGCTCCAAAATTGATTTATGAATGCATAAATCACTACAATCCGGATACCAGACAGATTGTGTTACCTGATCATATAGCATTAATCTCCATTGATAGGAAAACTGTTGTGAATTGCCTCCGAGTTCCAGAACGGGAGGAGTTTTTGGACTTGACAGTAGGAGGAGTAGTCTCTGAGTTCTCCGCAAAGAAGATGATGTGGAGGAAGGAAATTATGCAATCCTGGTTTCAAAAGCCACGGAGTGCCAAGAGTAAGGTCCCCAAAACTCTATTTGGTACTAATCTCAAACCTGAGATTGTAGACATTCTGGTTCTCCTACACAGACTGAAAGGTGAGGTATAAGCTCTAAATTTCATTCAACAGTATTTCTTTCTGGTACAAGTTATTTGTTTAGATACGCAATATATTGATTGGGCTCATGAGCTAAGTGAAAATCTTTCCAATGCTCTCAATGTTGTGAAGTTCTTCAAAACTTTCTATATGTCTTCCTTTCTGATTTACATGCTAGCATCTCTACAGTTATAGCCAGGCCTTCCAAGAATAAAAAACTTTCCTGATGATATGAAGTGTTATGAGTTCTATCCATGTTTGCAATTGCAAAATAGTTATGCGGAGTATGTCAAAGTTAATGACGCATTCACAATGAGAATTTGCAAGGAACTCCAAGGATGCCCGAAGAGGAGATTCAGTCTGGAGGCAATGGCGGCTATTAGTTAGTTCAGAAGCTATTTTATCCAATTCTCATCTTTCTCATATTTGCATCTTGTAGCTTTCGATGGATTCCCCTTGAAGCTGCCCAGGTATTCGAGCGACATGATCATGCTAATAAAGATCATGAGGCAGGTAGTACAGGTGAATGTGCTAAGCGGAAGCTTGAAGAAGAAGGGCTATGAGTTCCCTGTGAAAGTAGGAGCTTTCGGTTCGAGATGAAATACAAATTACAGATGTATGAGGTCTTGAGACCTATGTTTGATCCGAATGGATATGCTAGGGAGGTGTTGCAGATTGGGAGTGTGATCAAACACATTACCACTGTTGAAGATTAATGGGCAGATTGTAAAGATGAATTTGAAAGTCGAGATTGTGTTTTCGCTAGGCTCACAGTGGAGCAAATAAAAACATATAATATCAATCTTAATGTTGAAGGATTGGAGGATGATGGGCAATATATGTATAGTAATACATATCTGACTAAGTTAAGAAACACTCCTATTAGTTCGGAGCCTTATGAGGATGCTGAGGAAGATTTAGACACTATGATGGCCCGAATCATCAAAAGAACTGGGAAGTGGGTCAAATGGACAGCCAAAAGAAGCCAGAGTAAAGGCGCAGCCACTCAAGCTTCTCCAGCAACTACAACTCCCTCTTCCTCCCAGAGTGGTACACCAGGCGTAACACTAGCTATCACCCAAGGACCAGCTCAACCTTCAGGAGGAGGTGACCAACCTCCAAACAAGAGAACCCCCATAGCTAAGACGTGTCACGATGGCTCCCAGTTATTGGAACCCAAATTGATGCTAAGGAGAAGAAAACGGACGAGCCAAAGGATAGTGTTGTTACCACAGTTCCCTCTCCTCATGTTACCCCTGTCCCCTCTCCTCATGTCACCCTAATCCCCTCATCTCATCATAGACCAGTTCCGCCAGTAAGTGCTACACTTCTACAACCAAGTGGCTCCCCAGTACAGATAGTAGATTTGGGAGATGGAAAGAGCAGTAGCAGTGAATCTACTAAATCTGATGAGGCAATGAAGAGAACCTCAGAGGTGGAGAAAGGCCAAAGCTCTTCCAAGCTCATTTCTTAGGTCTCAAAGAATCCCTTCACTTCAACTGCGATGACAATCACTCCAATCAAGAAGAAGATGTTTAGCATAGACTCACTTGGGATGGCCTCCAAGGTGATAAGTTAGAGGATACTCTAGAGAGAAAGAGAAAAAGGAAAGATGAAAGCACCCCCACCAAGGATACCATATCCCTTGCAGTCCGTTCTAGATCTGCATTAACCAAGGTGAAGAAGCAGAAAACCTTGTCTATACTTGGGCAAGATCCAAAAATAGGGCACCTAACAATGGAGATAGCCAAGCCCAACAAAGAAGGAGGAATTGAAGATATGACTACTGATGATTTTACTCTGCACTCGGTGGACCTTGGAGAGGAGAGGCCAGACATGACACCAAGGTTGGCTTGTGGAAGTCAACCAATGAAGTAATTGAGGGACAATTGAAAAACTTGAAGTTGTCAAAAGTTAAGATGAAGGCTGAGATAGAAGAGTTGAACAGATTCATCGGACAATTGGTCACTCCATTGGCAACTATCTCCGGAGTATTAGTAACAAGAAATCCTACTGCTGTCAAAGTTCAAGCCCTTATCTCTCAATTTCAGGAAGATAGGCACTTTGGCCAAATTGGTAAAGACTAGATTGGGAAGCTCAAATTAGAGGGAGTCTCTATTACAAATTGGCAATGTTATCTTAAGATTAGGAACAAAGAAGGATAAAACCTTAGCAAATAGCAGTACTTTGGCCGGAGAAAGAGCGAAGAGCAACGATTGTATCTCCCCTCTAAAGATGATCATTCAAATGAAGGCAAAGGAAGCCGTTAAAGCAAAACTCTTGCCAAAGGGAGATGAACCTCTGTTCGAATGGCTTCAGAGCATGCAGTTCAAGTCAAAAATGATCTTATTAGCAAAAAAAGGACTTAAGGAAATAGAGGATAAAGTGAAGAAGACCCAAGATAGAGGATTTGAACTCATGAGGGGACTACATACAGATTCACAGACTAGTGGCCAAGGGAAAGCACTCATTGGGATAAACATCATGAAGGAGAATTTCTCCAAATTCTTAGATAGTCTGACTAATGTATCTTCCAGTTTCAAAACAGAGTTGCCGAACTCCAAAAACTCAGTGGATGCATACACATGGCCACGGAGGAATTGCCAAATCAATTGAGTGCTATGAAGGAGTTGGCCAGGGAGTATTCTAAGTGGCTCTTGAGATACACCAATATACACGTGCCTAGGCATGAAGAGCTAATCCCAATCAAAGTTGCTGCTAAGGCCTATAGAACAAAAGTAGAAAAGGGGAAGAAGACGAAGTGATTCACATTTTGCCCCCTTTTCACTTTCTTATGTAATTATTGCAATATGACAAACTGGTTTCTTGCCATTTGTCATTCTTTGAGGAGATGAAACGATTGAACTTCTATTGTAACGGTCATCTCAGAATCCTATATATATGAAATTGAAAGATTAATAAAAGGTCGGCAAATTTTTGGTGTGAAGTACTTGATGTTGCAGAGTCAATTGAATGGCATTTTGTATCAACTATTTTTTGTTCCATTTCTGTTAGTTGTTAGTTATATGTTTTCTCTTTTATCTGGATTGAAGCAAGGAAAGAACGGAATTCCATTCCCCTATTTAGAGGCAGTGAATGGATGTGATAAGTAGTATCATTGCATGTTCAAAGAGGAATCTCTTAAACGTTTTTCCCTTTTAGTTAACTTCTTCTTCTCTGTAGTTCAGATCATAGTTAATTCAGTTCAGTATTAGTTGTTATGCTATTTTAAGTCATTAAGCTTTGTGAGTTTATAAGATGTGTGGGTTCATGAACTTAATCAATTCTTTAGAAATCTTTTTCTGCCTGAGTTAGATCCTGTTCAGGTCTGGCTCAGTTTTACCTCTTCTATTCTTGGGTCAAGAACACACCCCCATATTAGTTTTAGGAATAAAACATAATTCATTGCAAATCCACCATAGGGAGCTGTACCTATTAATTCAGAGAAAGGCCAATCTATCCAAAAGTGGCCTTTCAACTGCTTGTAATCAGATGTTGTTCATAATTTGGGCATTCAAGAGTCATAATCAAAAAAAAAGAACGAATCTGTTTACAAACATAATTATCATAACATAATAAATGTACAAAGGGGGATCAAGGAGTATGTGTGTAATGGTAATGGGGGGCATTAATATGAGTATAATCCATGTTAAAATCCCTGTCACAATAGCAGGATGACCCATAACCTCAAAAGATGTGACAAGGTTGTGGAGTCACATTATGGAGTGCATAAAAAAATCTGATCAAAGATTATCTGGCATAAGAGTGCAGTCCAAGCTAATTATATACTGGGAAAGGATTTACAAAGAAAAATAAATATACAAAATAGTGGTAAGGGGCAGGGAGGCAAGGGATATAACAAGTACACACCTATTTACAGTTCATATTTTTTATGGAGAACTAAATGACAATATAATACACTTCCTGCTGAACTCGAATTTCAATAGGTGGGAAAAATTAGATTCAATGGTTACATATTTTGTCATAACCCTCTGAGTTTTATTTGAAAAAGTTAAAAGGGAAACTTTTCTAGTGATAAATGCTAGTGATAAAGAGGCAATCCTTTCTACTTAGCTATGTTGCAAATGTAGTGGGATAGGACCAACTCTACTTTGACAGCATGATATGTTAATTTGTTATAACCTTTTGGGTTTGATTTTATAAAGTAGTGAGGAGAGAAATTTCACAAGGATAGTGCCTATTGTTTCACAAGTGCTCTTGCGTGCCTAGTCATGTAGGATGGTCTCTAACTTGGACTAGTGTGACATGTCTGATTTGTGTAACAAATGGAGGCATTCCAAAGCCATCAATGCACCCTGATCACATGTGTCAAAGATTTATTTCTAACATACTCTTCTTAGGTAATTGTATTGTCAAAGAGTTCGACACAAAGTTGTACTATTTTTGTGATATAAATGACATTTACGCTTCTTTACATGGACACCTGTGTTGTCCTAATGTCTTACCATGTTCTTGTGAAGATCCATGTTGTGCAAGTACAAGATGTGAATTATCATATTCTCTTTAATACATTAAGACTGCAACAAGGATAAATGAAAACCATGTTATTTTTAACAAGGTTACCTCCACAGCCGCATTGATGCCACCATTAAGGAAGGATATGAGATCAAAGTTCATCTTTAGGCGGTGATCACTAACTCGGTTGTCCTGTGGACAAAGAGAGAAGCTCTTATAAATGATAATTCTGGAATACAAACCTACTTAAAAGTTTAGGTGCTACATATATTCAGTAAGTTGTATTTAATGTTGATTGCAACCTCAAGTTAAAACTATAAACCTGAAAACTTTAAAGGGAACAATTAAAAGAAGTAATATCTATAGGAGAATTAAATTCTTAACAACCTTGTAGTTGTATGTCCTTATCTTCTCTGATCGCGCACCAGTTCCAATCTACACCACAAAGCATACTGAGTGAGAATAATTTTAAATATATCAATAGATGAAACAACCGCCAACTTCTAAAAAATCTAAAGACAAAATAAACCTAAATTATTTATCACTAAAAGAGCTTAGTTGTTCCCACTTCCATAGATGAATTCAACATGATCTTTAACTTAAAACAAAAACCAAAGCATAATTGAGGTAAATCAGTAAATCGCATAAAAATTGCCATAAATTATTCAACTTCAGAACATGGTGAGCCTAACATGATTTTAAATACAAATGAACATTGTTTATAGAAAAATAAATTCATAGAAAAATAAACCTCATGTACAATTTGTTATAAAGAATTGAAGGAAAGCAATTATACCATTCATGATAATAAGATTTTAGATTTAAGTTTTTTACACCCAAATCATAGTCTCCAACCATAAGAAGTTGAAACCCCATTTCGAAAAGATTAACTTATAATTTTCTTGTACCAATATAATTGAAGGATGGTTGAAGAATTTTTTGTAGTGATAAATATAAAGTGGTGCTTAGATTTGAAAAAAATTGTTATAAGACAGTATTAAAATACAAAATTGTAGATCTAAAAATCTCATAATATCTTAATAATAAAAAAATTAGTTGAGTTCACAACCTATTAAATACATGAAGAAAACTTGTAACAAGTTATTCTTCATGGGCTCATGTCCACTCCCTTTGGCCCTTGCCACGTTTCTCTCTTCTTTTTCCCATGCTACTGTCATAATAAAAAATCATGCTGAGGACAACAGGGATAATTCAAGGAATTTCTTTTTTATGTTCTCATGCTTCCCTATGTCATTCAAAAGTGACTAGACTACAACGAAAAAACATGGAGATAAGTATTATTGATCCACTCTCTCAATATTTGAAAGAGTTATCCTCTCCAATAAATTATTGATCAAGATCGATCTTCATCGCCATTGATGTGACTTAAGCGCTAGCACTATAACATCATTAGATGGTGAAGATTGGCATAGCAATTCAATCATATAGTTTCCACGAAGTGCATGAATGGGGTAACAAACCCAACTAAGATGTGCTTAGGTCATTCACTAATGAAAAGCAACAGTCTCTGATGCATGGCTATCTAATTGTGATAATTGAGATTAGATTTGTTGAAGAAAATACCACTTCATTTGATCTGCAAGCTACAATTTCTTCCCAAGAAAAAGTATATGATGATTGCTTCTATGACAAGTGCACAGTTGGTGCCTTTGTCTCCTCTAGGTGACAATACCGTTCTGAATAGACTGATGGATTTCTGACATGAGCTTAACCACATCCTATGGATCCTTGTCTCTGGCTTTTGCGAGGTTCATCGATAGCTCGAGCTTTTGGTGTAATGGCAGTGGTGATTTCAACAAGTGGTATCAGAGCACTGGGTTATGGGTTAAAATCCCTCGGGTCATGCTGAGGGGGGGATTGTTGGGAGGTCCAGGTGAAGGTACTATTCAGCATAGACAGATGGATTTGTGACATGTGCTTAACCGCCTTCTGTGGATTCTTGTCTATGGCTATTGTGACATTCATTGACAACTCAAGCTTTGGATGTAACCACAGCGGTGATTCCAACATAAACGATATCTTCCTTCAACACTAGAACCAAATGTGTATAAACCAAATTTGATAAATATTGAATTGTGAAAGACTCATGTAGACTTTGAGCAGGTCAATGTCAAACACCAGATGCATCTCCATGTTAGACAATCTATGACAAATGCCACCTCACGAATAGTGTGATGTGTGTGGTATGGTGTAAGGACAATGTATTGATCATGTAATGAGGACACTGGAATTGCTCCATTTGCAAATGGAACCAAATTCCATCACCAATTAAAGAAATGCAATGCTTGATATAAGTCATGGAATAGACAGGACCGAATTTTCAACCTAAATTTTACAATTTTACAAGTTATGTATAGAAATTTTAACAAACAGTTTGCATTCCATCTGTCCTGAGTTTCATTTAAGTTGCTTGAAAGGATATTGTAATTATTTATCATTAACTTCATTTAAACAAAATATCAAACCAAAAGATAACAGAGAATTTTCTTTATATTGCTGTTACATCGATGATGTATTCTGAAATTACATACAACAATTAAATATTAATTTTATAGGTCAAAATAGCCAACCTAGTAGTACAGTGAGTAGTCCTTAATTTCTATTCTCCATACCAAGAACTGTATGGCCAGGTAAGTCAAGTGTATGGCACCATATAAATGGTGACCTATGTATGAGTGTGGCAACATAAAGTGAAGCTGTGATACCTTTTTCTTTTGGAGTTGACACCAAGCTTGAGCCACCTTCACTTCCTTTGAATGGACGAGCAGTCTCCTTACATGGCATGACAAGGACTGGTGACTTCTTTTATTGTTGCATTGGCTTAGAGAAGCCACCACAGGCAACAGGCTGCCTTCCAAACCTTCAACCCAAGCTTTTGACCATTTCACTTTGTCTGAAAGCAGTACAACTCCCATGGGGAGCAGAAACAGTATAATTGGGTTTGCTTCCTTAGCAAAACTAAAATCATTTTTTCACAAGAATGCATACCATTATAATGTTGTAATGCATACAATACACCCAATCACAAATTTATCATTTACCTACAAATCTCAATAAATTTGTACTGGATATCCGAAGGAGACAACTGCAAATAAAAAGTTTGTTCCTCCATTTAAAAACTGTGAATCTTGAGTGGATTCACCATAGATTTGACTAGGAAGATATTTCATCTCCTAAGCAAAATACCTATAGAGTTTCCGTTCTAGACTCTGAAGTTGAACTTGTAGTCTAAAACTTGCAATGAACAAAAATAAAAATGAGCTATATAATTCCCCCTTTATAATTTCTGTTAGAACATCCAAGAAGTTATATTTATAAATTCAACTTTATTGAAATCATAAATTTTTCGCCCACATAAAGTGACTTTATTTTAGTTTTTCTTTTGACTTAAGTTTCTTTATACAAATTAATAAAAATAAAGTTGCCCACAATTTAAGGCAACTCGATTGAATTAATTAAAATATTCCCATCATAATTCTCTAATGAAGCCTATGGGAAGAAAATAGACTAACAGTATCTCCCCAAACACCTAAGTCGAAAAAGGGGACATTACAATCCTTTGTCCCAAAATTGCTTGTCCTCAAGCAATTGCAAATTTCGATGTTGAAGAATGTGCAATGATTATGATCTTTTGTAGGAAAGTCCCTAGCCAAATACACTTGTTCCTAAGCTTATTTTCCCTAACATCAATTATGGCTTCTAGAATGAAGAATGAATTTCCCTCCCCATCGAATAATATAGAGTTTGTAATTTTATGTCCCATTGCATTATTAAGGTGAGAAATGGTTGCACACACGTAGAGACTGTGAGGGGGGTGAATTGGTCTACTATCCAATTTTAACTTTCCTTTGATTTCAAACATGTAACTTTAAATAGCATCAATGAAAGATAGAACATTCAACACCAATTCATAGGGGAACACAAGATTTACATGGAAAACCCAATGAAAAAACCACACTGAGGATGAACACAATATTTATAGAATATTAGAAGAGGCTCAATTTTCGATTTGCCACTTATAAAATATTAATAGGACAAGATACAAAGGACTTTCAGACTAAAGATCACTTTTTTACGTGAAATATAGAAAGACATGAAGAGGAGATTCACAATCTCAACTTAGGACATGAAATGTAGATTAATGAAATAGGCCTTCAAAAAATTGCTTCCAAAATTCACCTAAGAATTTAAATAATTTTGACATGATGTATCAAGAAAACACAGTTAAGTTAGCTCTACAAATTCCATCACACATTATTGCTCCCTCAAGTTTGCATCTTTTACAACTGACACCCACTCGACACAATTTGCAACTAATTTCTTAAGAAATAAATAGGTTGGCCAGAACAACGGACAATCCTAGAAGTCGGCCATTGTAATATCCCAAAGGCGAACTCAGCTTGAAAGTGATCTCAGCCCGAAGGGAATCTCATCCCAAAGGAGATCTTTGTTCAGAGGCAATCTCAACTTGAAGGGAATCTCCGTCCGGAGGTAATCTCAATCCAAAGTGGACCTCAATGCGAAGGGAAGCTCGGTCCGAAGGGGAACTTGATGCGAAGGGAAACTCAGTCCAAAGGGAATTTCGTCCGAAAGGGAGACTCAATCCTCAGGGAATCTCGATCCAAAGGGGAACTCAATCCAAAAGGGATCTCGACTAGAAGGGAATCTCAACCCAAAGGCAATGACTTCTCGAAGGGGATCTCGACCCGAAGGCGATGACTTCCCGAAGAGGATCTCGACTCGAAGGCAATGACTTCCCTAAGGGGATTTCAACCCGAAGGCAATGACTTCCCAAAAGGTATCTCAACACGAAGGCAATTGCTCTGATACCACTGGAATGTTTTGTTCTTGTACTGTGTGTTTTGTAGTATCAAATATTTAGAAGTAGTCTCAAAAACCATAAAACACAAACAAAACGATGATTGTACATAGGAGGTGTGTTGGTCATACAGTGATGCTAGGGTTGACCGTATGGTGGAAATTAGGGAGAATGCATGGTTGTACGATGAAGCGTGGCCCTACGGTGAAGGATGGAGTTGTTTGTACGGTGAGGAGGGATGTTTCTCGTATGGCCTAAGAGGGATGCCTATACGGCAGCCAAGGTGTAAGGAGACTGTACGGTGGGAGAATGTTATGGGCATGTGGAACGAGGTATTGGAGTGAGTAATGGAGAGGGATTTATGGCGTATGGAAGGAATGTGTACAGTTTAAGTGTTACAAATAAATGTAAAGATTTCTAATTACTTTCGGCCTGCCAAATGAAATAAGAATTGAAGATTGAATACGCACAAAACATCAATTTGGAACCAAGAAGAGATTGTATTTGCAAATAGTGATGGTGCTCCAATATGCTAGATCCAAGCCAAGTTATACACTGATGGAATAGGGTGAGGGTTGAATCCCATCGAAATCGGAATAGCCAAATAGGGAAGATCTCTCACTTCCAAAATGGCGAACAATGTTGAACTGCAACAGGAATTCACAATACAAAGAAATAATCCAAATCACCTCAACTACTACCTACAGGTCGTGCTTAAATACCCTTCGGAGGAACTCCTGAGGGTTTACAAAGATAGCTAATGGCAACACCTACGGAAACAATTAAAATAAAAATGGGTCTAAGATATACTAAATCAATCGGAACCACAAATACAAATATTATTAACTTGGTCCCCACATTAATTAATTAAAGTAACTAATTAAAGGTCCTTTTATTATATTATTTAAATTCTAGGACCAATTAATTAACTAATTTAATTTAATTATTACAATAAAATTTGGGGACATGACAAATTCTCACCGCCCAAAGATTACTTGCCCTTAAGCAATCTGTCACCAGACGAAATGCCAACAACTCCAGGGTCCCAAATCAAATGCACAGGCAAGACAAGTGAAATGACATCAATCCTCCGCAACACCACATTGTCGTCAAACTACGCCACTTTGATATAAATATTTTTGTGTCTTGACTTACTAGGATACCAAAGATGCCAATCATAAAATACATCGATGTCATCATGTTCATCAGTCTCTTCTGAAAACTCATAACTTAGGCAGACCCTGTTGCTCTCACGCAAAGGAACCTCACACAGAAAGATTACAATTATGCATGCCTTGAGCATGGTTGGAGGATACACTCCATCATCAATCAATGGTAGCTATTGTTCCTACAAACAACCTTCACCCCATTCTCTATGTTCATGATTCCACTTATGTGACTCCAGATTATTATCCATGCTCTCCTGTAGATTAGCAGCCTTGCTCTCATCCCACACATTGAGAGCATTATGGGGGTTCACTTCAACATTGGCTTTGTTGTTTGCACTAGGATCCCAAACCAAACACGCAAGTGAAATGAGTGAATTGTCATCAAACTTCCCTTGCACCACACTGTCATTAAGCATCCAATGCACCACTCTGATATAAACATTGTCATAGCCTTCAGCAATGACACAAATTGATGAAATCTTTCACGTCATTATGTTCAAAAATCTCTATGTATGGTCATGCAAATGTTGATGCTTGCACAAACTTAGCCACTAACACAATCACAACGACCACTATTATATTCTTGATGGACGAAACCTTGACGCAGAGAGCTTCGATGGTGACAATGTTGACGAAGGGGAGCTCGGCCATGAGTACCTTAGTGACAGGAGCTTTAGCGAAGGGTGTCGCGATGATGGGAGCCTAAGCAAAGAGTACCTTAGTGAAGGGAACCTCGACAGAGAGTGACTCAACGAAGGGAATCCCGACCATGAGTACCTCGGCAAAGGGAGCCTTGGCAAAGAAAGCCTTGATGGAGAGTACCTAGCTGACAAACAAAATTTTAACTGCACATAAAACCTTGGTGGCACACAAAACTTCGGTTGAAGCCTCGATAACGGATAGAACCTTGACAGCGACCAACGTCTCAATGGCGACAAACGTAGCTACTACGACGGACACAGCCACAATGACAAACACGCAATGATGATGGAGACAGCCACCACAACGTCGATGGACACAACTATGGCGACGAATAGAAAGTCGACAACAGACACAGACTCGATGTCGGTGACGGACAGGGCGCTTATAGACACAATGATGGTGGCAAACATGGTGATGGAGTCGACAACGGACATGGCAACGGTGACGACAACGAACACAATGAAGATAATTGACATAACGATGACGATGGTGACGAACATGATGGACTCAACAACAAACACGACGATGATGACGAGAATGAACACAATGACGATGATTGACATGGCAATGGTGACAACAACAGACACAATGACGATGCCGGACACAACAGGAGGCATGGTGGCAGTGATAAAAACAAACACAACTATGGTGACAAACACGGTGACGATGACGACAACAAACACAAGTATGGTGATGGATACAACCACAGTGATGGACATAGCTTCGGTGATAGGCACATAGCCTCGACAACAAACACGACCTCAGTAATGGACACAGCCTCAGGGACAAACATAGCCTTGATGATAGATTGAGATAGACACAACTTCTACAATGGACACAACCACGACAACAGATAGAACTTACACGACAGATAGTGCCTCGACAATGGGCACAACTTCAATGATGGGCACAACTTGATCTGTTCATGTCTTCACAAGATCCACACAAGCAACATTTTTATTTTTTAAGTGTTCTCGCCATGTTGTAGTAGAAAGATTTAGCAAATCCTCTTGGAGAAACCCTGTAATCATGAAATACATCAACGTCATCATGTTCATCAATCTCTTCTAGAAACTTATAACTTAGGCAAATCCTGTTGCTCTCATGCAAAAGGCCCTCACACAGAAAGATTACAATTATAAATACCTTGAGCACGGTTGGAGGATAGACTTCATCATCAATCCATGGTAGCAATTGTTCCTGCAAACAACCTTCACCCCATTCTCTATGTTCATGATTCCATTTATGTGACTCCAGATTATTATCCATGCTCTCTTGTAGATTAGCAGCCTTGCTCTCATCCCACACATTAAGAGCATTATCAGGGTTCACTTCAACAATGGCTTTGTTGTTTGCACCACGATCCCAAACCAAACATGCAAGCAAAATGAGTGAATTATCATCAAACCTCCCTTGCACCACACTATCATTAAACATTTGATGCGCCACTCTAATATAAACATTGTCGTAGCCTTCAGCAAGATCCCAATGACACAAATTGATGAAATCGTTCATGTCATTATGTTAAAAAACCTCTTTGGGTATGGTCATGCACACAAACTTCAATGCTGGCACAAACATAGCCACTAACACAATCACAACAACCACTATTATATTCCTAACGGATGAAACCTTGACAAAGAGAGCTTCAGTGGTGACAATGTCAACGAAGGGGGGCTCAGCCATGAGTACCTCGGTGACAAGAGCTTTGGCGAAGGGTGTCGCAACAATGGAAGCCTAAGTGAAGAGTACCTCAGTGAAGGGAACCTTGACGGAGAGTGACTCAACGAACCTGGACCATGGGTACCTCGGCGAAGGGAGCCTTGGCAGAGAAAGCCTTGATGGAAAGTACCTAGCCGACAAACAAAATTTTAGCTGCACATAAAAACCTTGGTGGCACAGAAAACTTTGGTTGAAGCCTCGATGATGGATAGAGCCTCGACAACGACCAATGTCTCAATGGCCACAAACGTAGCTACTACGACGGATGCAGCCACAATGACAGACACACAATGATGATGGAGATGACGAAAACGTCAACGGACACAACTATGGTGACAAATAGAAGCTCAACGATAGACACAAACTTGATGTTGGTGACGGACAGGACGCTTACAGACACAATGATGATGACAAACATGGTGATGGAGTCAACAACAGACACAACAACAGTGACGACAACTGACACAATGAAGATAACTGACATAACAATGACGACGGTGACGAACATGATGATGGACACGGCGGCGATGATGACAATGAACACAATGACGATGATGGACATGGCAACAATGACAACAATGGACACAATGATGATGACGAACACAACAGGCATGGTGACGATCAGGAAAATAAACACAACTACAGTGACAAACATGGTGACGATGACGACAACAAACACAACTATGGTGACGGATACAACCACAGTGATGGACATACAACCTTGGGGACGGACATAGGTTCGATGACAGGCACACAGCCTCGACAACAAACACGACCTCGGTGACGGACACAGCCTCAGGGACGAACATAGCCTCAATGACAGATTGAGCCTCAACAGTAGACAACTTCTACAATGGACACAACCATGACAACTGATAGAACTTCCACGACAGACAGTGCCTCGGCAACAGGCACAACTTCAATGATGGGCACAACTTGATCTGTCCATGTCTTCACAAGATCCATGCAAGCAACATTTTTATTTTTTATGTGTTCTCCCCATATTGGTGTAGTAGAAAGATTTAACAAATCCTCTTGGAGCAACCCTGTAATCATGCCTTAATTCTCCTCACTTAATGCATAACCCTTATCGTTGTCATCCATTTTCTCCCATGTGTGCAAATGAGATATTAGTTTTTCTTCACAATGCATGAAAACATTACTAACCAATCTATATGCTTCTATAGAGGGGATATATTCTAGATTACAAACAACCCATAACGTAGATGTGATGGGTTGGGATATTTCATCCATCTCTTCAATGCACGAAATCATAAGACTCTCCATAGCAATTGAAATCTTAGTATCATGATCTTCCTTGATGGTGACCAAGAAGTGATCAAACATATCATGGACCAAATTTTGCAATTCGAGATCTAAGAGGAGCTTACTTACTTTGACATTTGCACAATTCTCCAATATTGTAGATCTCCTATCAAAAGGGTCACTACTGAAGTCATCAAGACTTTGAAAGCTGCCAACTATCAAATGTAATATCTCTATCATGGTGTTACCATCATACGGTCCTTTAGGAGCTGAAATTCTCAAGACCTCACTGAGACATGCTGTAATTGTCAACCTTATTTCCTTGTCATGGTGTCTCAAATGCCTAGGTTGACTTAAGGCATCCTTCATTGGTGAGAGGATTCTCTATATAAATCTTGAAGGTAATTGGTTCACGTTAGACAAACATACTTCCAATATATCTAATGGAACATCAATATCCTCGCTGAGCTCTTTGCCAATCTTTTGTAGCACCTTCAACCACCACTCTCCATCGCTTTTCGGCCCCATAATGTGATCCAAATATCAAAATCTCTCAATCATCCCAGCAGGCTAGCAAGATCACCAACTCTAATACCACTGTAATATACCAAAGGCAAACTCAGCCTGAAAGTGATCTCATCCCGAAGGGAATCTCGTCCCGAAGGGGATCTCTATTCGGAGGCAATCTCAAACCAAAGGGAATCTCTATTTGGAGGTAATCTCAATCCAAAAGGGACCTCAGTTCGAAGGGAATCTTGATCTTAAGGGAATCTTGATTCAAAAGGAATCTTTATCCGAAGGGAATCTCGATCTAAAGGGGAACTTGTTCCGAAGGGAAATTCGGTACGAAAGGAATCTCAGTCCGAAGGGGATCTCAATCCAAAGGGGATCTCGACCCAAAGGGGAACTTGATCCGAAGGGGATCTCAACCCGAAGGGAATCTCAACCGGAAGGAAATGACTTCTTGAAGGGGGTCTTGACCTGAAGGCGATGACTTCCTGAAGGGGATCTCAACCCAAAGGCAATGACTTCCCGAAGAGGATCTCAACTCGAAGGCAATTGCTCTGATACCACTGTAATATATTGTTCCTATACTATATGTTTTGTAGCATGAAAGACTCGAAAGTAAGTCTCAGAAACCATGAAATGCAAACAACACGATGATCATACATAGGAGGTGTGTTGGCCATATGGTAATGCTAGGGTTGCCCATACAGTGGAAATTAGGGAGAATGTTTGGTCGTACGATGTAGGGTGGTTGTACGGTGAAGGATAGAACTGTCCTTACCGTCTATATGGTGAGGAGGGATGTTTGAATTATGACTTGAGAGGGATGTTCGTACGGAAACCAAGGTGTAAGGAGACCGTATGATGGGAGGACATTATGGGTGTGTGGAACAAGGTACTGGAGGAAGTAATGAAGAGAGGTTTATGGCACATAGAAGGAATGTGTATGGTTTAAGTATTACAAATAAATGCAGAGATTTATAATTACTTTCCGCCTGCCAAATGAAATAAGCAATTAAGACTAAATACGCACAAAACATCAATTTGGAACAAAGTAGAAATTGTATTTCCAAATAATGATGGTGCTCTGATTTGCCAGATCCAAGCCAAGTTATACACTGATGGAATAGGGTGAGGGTTGAATCCCACCGAAACTAGAATAGCCAAATAGGGAAGATCTTTCACTTTCGAAATGGCAAACAATACTGAACTCCAATAAGAATTCACAATACAAAGAAATAACCCAAATTGCCTCAATTACTACCTACATGTCGTGCTTAAATACCCTTCAGAGAAAATAGATGTTGGTATGTGATGGTTTTATTTTGAGAGGAGTTATCATTTGTAGTCATTGTAACCGCCAATATAAACCAGGGTTTGGAGCTATAAGAAAACCCTAAGACCATAGAAACAATCTCCACAACACAACAACCTCGGCCATGACAGGAAGAAGCTCGATCATGCAACCCGCAATCAAAATGTCCGGCTGAAACACCCGTAAATGAAACTCGGCCACAACAGGAAACACGGCGACCACGAAACGAACAGGCAGAAGAGAAGGAGGGCCACGGGAAGCATGGAAAAGAGGGAGGGTGACAGCGATCGTGGGAAGTCTAGCAGCGGCCATGATCGTAGGTCGCGAGCATGGGCCATGATAAGTACCTAAGTTATAATGGACCCAACAGCAATAGCTAACAAAATTTGAGCCCCAAATGAAATCAAGAAGAAGATGAAGAAGATTTCATAGTAGAGTTGGAGGAAGAACTCATTTGTGCCAAAAGCAAAAGGCAAAGGAACCCCAAAGAAGATAAAGGCAAAGGAGCCAAAAGCGGAGAAATCTACAAAGAAGCTTGTGAATCAACCACACTAGAAGCCAGCAATACCTACTACCAGGTCTAGCACAAGGGCAACCACCACACGAAAAAGAAGTTGAGAAGCCTAAGGGCAAAAGGACTATTGCCACAGTAGAGCCGAGCCGGTCTGCTAAGAAGACATACAAAAGAATGCCAGTGAAAGTATTTGAGTTATATAATATGTTACGTGGTTCAATAAGTTCAGAGATTTTTAGATCAGAGCCTACACTCCAATTGCTTGACAAAATATTAACACTACTACACTTAGAATTAAAGGAAGAACTTGCAAGGGTCCTTACAGTTCTCCAAACCACTAACAATGTTTCAAACGATCCACAAAGCATAGATACTTCTCTAAATACTAGTGTAACTTATATTCCAATGATATGGTAAATAAATGCACATGCTTACTCAAATTATCCACAACAACATTAATGCAATCTCTACCAAGTACCTTCAAAATTCCTATGACAAAACCCACTGATATACTTTCCCATTTATGATCAAAGAAAAGTATGGGCTTCTATATCCTTACTGGAAAAGTTACTCAGAATTACTTTTCTAGTGAGCAACACACTCTTGAATGCACTAAACAACATCATCCTTCAACCCATTCGAAGCAAAGCTCTCACACCTGCTAGTATTGGCTGTATGGTGATGCTAGGGTTGACCATACGGTGGAAATTAGGGAGAATGTTTGGTCGTACAATGTAGGGTGGCTATAAGGTGTGTTGGCCGTATGGTGATGCTAGGGTTGACCATACGGTGGAAATTAGGGAGAATGCTTGGTCATACGATGTAGGGTGGTTGTACGATGAAGGATAGAACTATCCTTACCGTCTGTATGGTGAGGAGGGATGTTTGACATACGACCTAAGAGGGATGTTCGTACGAAAACCAAGAAGGTGTAAGGAGACCGTATGGTGGGAGGATGTTATGGGTGTGTGGAACAAGGTACTAGAAGGTACTAGAGGGAGTAATGAAGAGAGGTTTATGGCATACAGAAGGAATGTGTATGGTTTAAGGATTACAAATAAATGCAAAGATTTATAATTACTTTCAGCTTGCCAAATGAAATAAGCAATTAAGATTGAATACGCACAAAACATCAATTTGGAACAAAGCAAAGATTATATTTGCAAATAATGATGGTGCTCTGATTTGCCAGATCCAAACCAAGTTATACACCGACGGAATAGGGTGTGGGTTGAATCCCACCGAAATCAAAATAGCCAAATAGGGAAGATCTTTCACTTCTGAAATGGCAAACAATATTGAACTCCAACAAGAATTCGCAATACAAAGAAATAATCCAAATCGCCTCAACTACTACCTACATGCGTGCTTAAATACCCTTCAGAGAAAATAGACGTTGGTATGTGATAGTTTGATTTTGAGAGGAGTTATCGCCTATAGTCATTGTAACCGCCAGTATAAAACAGGGTTTGGAGCTATAAGAAAACCCTAAGACCACAGAAAGGATCTCCACGACACAACAACCTCGGCCACGATAGGAAGAAGCTCAATCACGCAACCCGCGATCAAAATATCCGACTGAAACACATGTAAATGAAACTTGGCCACAGCAGGAAACACAGTGACCATGGCACGAACAGGCAGAAGAGAAGAGGGAGGGCCACGGGAAGCACGGAAAAGAGGGAGGGTGACGGCAATTGTGGGAAGTCTAGCAGCGGCCATGATCGTAGGTCACGAGCGCGGGCCATGATAAGTACCTAAGATATAATGGACCCAACAGCAATAGCTAACAAAATTTGAGCCCCAAATGAAATCAAGAAGAAGATGAAGAAGATTTCATAGTAGAGTTGGAGGAAGAACTAATTTGTGCTAGAAGCAAAAGGCAAAGGAACCCCAAAGAAGATAAAGGCAAAGGAGCCAGAAGCGGAGAAATCTACAAAGAAGCTTGTGAATCAACCACACTAGAAGCCAGCAGTACCTACTACTAGGTCTAGCACAAGGGCAGCCACCACAAGAAAAAGAAGTTGAGAAGCCTAAGGGCAAAAGGACTATTGCCACAGTAGAGCCGAGCCAATCTGCTAAGAAGACATACAAAAGAATGCCAACGGAAAGTATTTGAGTTATATAATATGTGTTGTGGTTCAATAAGTTCAGAGATTTTCAGATCAGAGCCTACACTCCAATTGCTTGACGAAATATTAACATTGCTACACTCAGAATTAAAGGATAGAACTTGCAAGGGTCCCTACAATTCTCCAGACCACTAACAATGTTTCAGACAATCCACAGAGCATAGATACTTCTCTAAATACTAGTGTAACTTATATTCCAATGATATGGTAAATAAATGCACATGCTTCCTCAAACTATCCACGACAACATTAATGCAATCTCTGCCAAGTACCTTCAAAATTCCTATGACAAAACCCACTGATATACTTTCCCACTTATGATCAAAGAAAAGTATGGGCTGCTATATCCTTCCTGGAAAAGTTACTCAGAATTATTTTTCTAGTGAGCAACACAATCTTGAATGTGCCTAAGAACATCATCCTTCAACCAATTCGAAGCAAAGCTCTCACACCTGCTAGTAGGTTTTAAAGTATCTCTTGTGCCCTAATTGTGGAGTATCATAAACAGTCCTAAGAATCTTTTCCATCATTTTAATTCAAAAAACAGATATATTTTCTCTTTATAGTAGATATTCATCTTGAATCAACCCATCCATAATCTCACATCCAAAGTATTTATAGAGTACACAACTGAAAGATGGGACTCCCAATCTACTAAAATCTCAAATGTAGAACACAAGGTAGGTTTCCTAAATAAAGCATATGCTACAAAATCTTTCTTCCTTTTATTCTAATTAGACTACCCACTTTTGTTGCCTTTTATTCAGGTCCTTTTGTCCTAGGAAGTATTTCAAACTATTGTGATCAATCCTTACGACAACCTTCCTTCCAACTAGATATTGTTTCATGTTTTGATCTTAGCCATAGCGTACATTATTGCAAGTATCTCCTTATCCTGTGTAGAATTATGTCTCTCAACATCCCTAGTTCTCTACTTTCATAAGCTATGAGGTGTTTATTTTGCAAAAGCACAACTCCAATCCCTTATCCTAAAGCATCACACTCAAGCAAAAAAGGGAAGTTTGAAAACAAGACATGTGCTCGTTATTTCCATGCAATCAAACACCTAATAAGATAAATATGATGACGTGAATGATCCTTCATTCATGTAGTGTCACAAATTTTATACTTTTGCAATTTCGCTTATACTTTTGTATCCACTTTAGTGTATGTGTAGGCTCATTTTCGCCCTTGCATATGGTTTTTCCCCCTCAAGATGTACAAGATCCCTTATCAATGACTACAGTCAAAAAATTATCCTCTCTCTCTCTCGCTAAAACAATTTGCAAAGCTCTCTTTGAATCTTTAAACCTTTTTGGTAATATCATTCTTAAGTCTTTAAGCATCTTGGGATTTATCACACCCCTATCTATCAAAACGTTTATCATTGTATCTATTTACATTTTATCTATCAATCAATCTCTAGCTGTGTGATATCCCAATACTTTTGAAATGTAAAAAAATGGGCAAGGAAAGAACATACCTTGTCTTTGTCTATATATTAAATACAATTGCCCCTTGTGGATCAGTTTGTTTAGAGAAATCAATTGGTAGAAGCAATCGAAAGTGAAAGCATATATATATATATAGATAGATAGATAGATCGATAGATAGATAGATAAGACAACATCATCCCAAAAGCATAATCATTTAAAGATATATTAGAGATGGTTTGTAACAACCGGTTTTCTTCTAACTAACTTTATCATTAAACTAACTAATTTCTATTTCATATTCACATGACATAGTATTCAAGAACAGTTAAAAACTAAATTTAAGTCTACATTGCTTTTCAATTCTATCAAGATTAACAATAACTAATAATTTACAAGATCAGATGAAAGTAAATATTTAACTATTTATAGTTCAACTAAAATGGAAATGCAAGCTAAATACGTTTGATCATCTACTATTTTAAAGAAAATATCTAACTTTAAAGTAAATGATTTTTAAGCTTGAAAAGGAAATACTAAACTTACAGGTTAAAAGACATACAGGTTTATTTGTGAATCTTCCTTAATTGGTTTTCCAAGCTCTGGCTTTGGTGAGAGAAGCATTAACATAGGCTTAACCTCCCAGCCGCAGACCTTTTTACTTATCCCACAGGTTCTAATTTAATAGAACGGCCCTCCCTATCCTGAGGTCAGGCTTGGGATGTTCATTGATCCAACCATCTGAGTAATCAGGTGGGTTGAGGTCCCAGCAGCTATTCGAAGGAATAGCTGAAGTGTCTAGACAACAACACAATCAATTTGTTGTGGCAAGTCTGCCTAATTCCACCCTAGCCAAGGATTTCGAAATGTGGGTTTGTAACCTCATCTCCACCACTCAGCTTGACAACTAATTTCAAAAATGGAACTTGCATGAGCTATTTTATAATTAGTTTGTTTTATTTTTGAATGCATTGATTACTGATTTTATTCTTGTATTTCTTTTAACAGGTTCATCTACACCTCCTCACCATAAACAAGCCATCAGGCCAATGATTCCTTGGTGCCTGAACATTTAACCTTTACTAATATGACATGTACCTTATTCACCTTATTCTGGCTCTCAGCCTGGTGAATTCCTTGGTACTCTGATTATGAATTCATCTTTGTTTTGATCCAATTTGCATAATAAATGCTATTTAAGAAATTAACTCAAGAAAATTTCAAGGAGATTGCTTATTCGAATATCAATTTCAATTAACTGATTTGAATAGAAAAGAAAATAAGATTAAAAGATCGATTGATCTTCAACAGGTTATAATGTTTTTAAAATGGACATTCTGTTTCTGATCCTATGTTACAACAAGAATCAAGACAATGTGAAATTGAATAGACAAATTGGAAATGAAAATACGTTCGATTACATGTACAGTGCGGATATGAAGTTTCATATACACAGTTCGAGCATGGAGTTCATGTCTATAGTTCGATGCATGAAATTCATGAATACAATTCGGGCATGAAGGATACACAATACTTAACAAGAGCAAATATTTGTTTGCTATGATTTAATTCATACGCAGACCTCAACAATCTTATTTAAAGGAAAAATAACAAAATCAATTCCTTACATGACACCTTTTGTCACTGCATGATGAAGAGCCGACCCTTGAGAAAGCCGCCTATCTAGCACTGAGTATACATCTGAGATCCTTGGTAAAAGATTCTGGGATGGAATTCATTTTCAAGAGGATTAACCTAAAAGAATTTCAAAGGAATGAAATACGACCAGAGATATATGGAAATAGTTGTGTGCTGAGATGAATGCAAGATATGACAAAGGTTGAATAAATAATACTAGGCCAACTATTCAGCTACCCAGCAATTACCAAGATCATGCTCGGAACTTTTAAATCAATTCGGCTAAAAGAACAAGGAATAGAAAGGAGGGAAATTTTGAAAAGAAAGAAGGTGAAGAGTTTTCAAATATTTAATATTATTTATATTTATCTTATTCTTTTGATTAAGTTTATAGGTACGTATTTGTAAAGTGGCATTATTGGATTAATGATTTTAATGTAATGGTGCCACCTTATAATTATCTATCTATGATCTTAATTGAGAGAATAAAATAATATTAAATGATATTATTATTTGATAAATTTCTTTAAAAGTAAGAACTTTGTTTATTTTTAATATTTATATTGTTTTTACTTATAGCTCATGCAGTTCCACCAAGAAATATATTGTCAAGTCCTATTAACCTTGCTAGGGTGGTTTGTAGGTCAAACCTGTCACTTCTAATGACTGAACCTTATGACCATCCCCTTCCGATGACCTCATTTCGTAATGCTTCCCCTCTCTCTCCAGTCTTCATCCTGTAATATTTAAAACAACATTCTCACCAAAACATCAATTCAAGATTCATAATTTGTTGAATAAAATCATCAAATGATTGTTACGAAATTTCATTATAATAACTAACTCATTCATCATAAATGTATAACAACTAACATTAACTAACTCTATTTCACATGAACACAACGACTTGATTTAACTGACTCAGTTTCATATGATAATTAGATCGATGCAACGACTAAAATTAACTGCTTCAATTTCACATGAACATGAAGAAATAAACAACGGCTATAACTACCATGATATAACAACGGCTATAATGAACTAACTCAATTTCACATGAACATGGAAAGTTAATTTGGTTCAACAACTATATTTAGTTTAAAAATTTTAGGGCAAAAATTGGAATGTAACATGGTTTCATTGTTAATGTGTAGAGTTAAAGATCGGTCGAACACAGCTTGTGCAATATCCATTTACTATTGTACCAGATAATCTCTACATTAGAGACAATACCTCCATTATATCATACAACTTGTATATAAACGTGGATCAATTGCATAGATCAGAGACAACATTTCAAGTTACCAAGCACATCTTTTATCACAATATTACTTACAACTCATTCGTGATTATTGTTATGCAATCATGGACCTCTCAACTTCACTTCTACTTCAGGGGTGTGGACGTAGAGACCTCTTTGTCCTATACATACTTGGGGGTCATGTTTTCCATTCCTCGGTTCAACATGAGACCCACCCTTCAACCGCATATAAACAAAGGTTATTGTTCTTTGGCCCTCCTCTAGTGGCAATGTTTTTGGCACCACTTCTAAGACAATGAATAGCACACGAATATACTGATGGGGGGGTAGGGGGGAGGGGGGAGGTGAATTAGTATATTAATGAATTTGCCAATTTATAACTTTTAACCCAAATAACTTTAAACATTGAGATGCACAATTATGCACATGAACACAATAACACAGATTTTACATGGAAACCCAATGTAGGAGAAGACCATGACAAATAATTGCTTTCTTATATAAACTGTTCTTTTACAATGATTTATAGGCTCCAACCTACTAGAGGCTACGACCTCTATGTTTATGAGCACTGACTCACTAGAAGCTCCAACTCCTACAGTTCATAGGCTCTGACCTACTAGAAGCTCCAACTCTCTGTTGTCTTCATGAGCACCAACCCACTACGCACAAAAATTTCTTT
Source organism: Cupressus sempervirens (assembly GCA_028749045.1). NCBI lineage: Eukaryota > Viridiplantae > Streptophyta > Pinopsida > Cupressales > Cupressaceae > Cupressus > Cupressus sempervirens. The sequence continues at coordinate 755,749,033 of CM053791.1, read as the reverse complement.
TCCACATTGACACTGTTGCTACCTCAAATAGTGATGGATATAATACTTCTTTTAATTCCATTTTATTCTTCATTCACAGCAGACTGCTATCCACACACTCTCTTTCACTGATCTGCTCTATATATTCCTATACCTGATATATCTTCCTTAATACATTTTTGCTTGTAGCTACGTATATCAGATTGGAAATCTGAATATATCTTCCCTGCTTTTCTTCTCTGATATTTTTCAACCGCTTCCTTGTTTTTTCGTTCATTATCCATTCATTATACATAGATCTTTTTATTATAAAAGATGTGACCTTTTAATATATAGGCATAACACTTCCTTCATACCCGATGGCTCTTCATAAGTAATTTTAGGAATAATAATAACAATGAGCCCTTTTGTTTAAATTTAACAACACATTTTAATCTGCCAATTAAATATGATATCACTGCCTGGTAGGTTATTTGAATATATGTTTATTATTATTCAATATTGTTAATTGCTGAAATCTTCTGATGACATAAGCTTGGTAGGTTTCTATTCAAACTTGGCAACATACTCCGGATAACATTCGACAAATGAAATCACTTAATAAAATATCCAAACACTGGGTATATATGTGTATGTCTCTCTGACTGTGTTGTCAAAATTCTCGGTCTGGACTTGATACCATTACATGTCTCAGTCTTGTCATAGTCTCTTCTTTCCTCCATTATATATTGTTAGCTCATGTATTAACAATTGCCATAGAACTTGTAAAGACCGAGTATTGCTACTTATAAAAGACGTGGCTTTCACTATTTGTATATGCATCTGACGGTATCTAGTTTCTACCTCTTTTTCAATTACTCATCGCTGCATAGTAATATTTTAATCTCCATCATAAGTCATCGCTCAAACCTGATGACACTCTGACTTGCTATGTTGACGTCCATGCTCAAACTGTTGCTTGCTTGCATATATTTGCTTTATGCCGTAAAACTTCATCTGGTCTGCAATATATGTTCATTGTGTTTGTCTCATTGTAATTGCTACTATTATACAAACTCATCAATGAAAACTCACAATGATGTGGCAGACAACATATGATAATGATACGATAAGTATTTCTTATTTTTAAAACTGTCAGCACCTCTGTTACATTATATTGCTGCATTTGATGACTGATATATTTGGCATCGCATTCAACTCTCTCTGACTCCTGGGCACATCATATTTCCTTGGCTCCACTGTAATTTCCTTAGACATAATCGCTGCATTCAAACTGAATTTTCTGTTTTATTTTAATCGCTGATTTTGGTTTGTATTTTTACTTATTGCAGGTCTGCATATGGTTTGCTGATCTGTCCACTTATTTGTATGATGTGTATCCAGTCTTGCATCGTTGACTTCAGATAATCCTTGATACTTATTATATGTTGAAGAACTTCATTTTAAAGGTTTCTGGACTTAGCTATATTCATCATCAATATCATGATACTGTACGTTCAAGTATCATTCAATCTGTTGTACATCCATTGCTCGTACTATGTTATATGTATTTCTGCATACTTCAACTAAAATCTTGGTCTTAATAACAGTTATCATCAGGTATAGGAGGGACCTAGTCATCTCATAATACTATTAGATAAATCCATATTATATTAATACCATCATATCATAATGCTTTGAACATTAATACCATCATAAGCATCAATCCTTTGTTATATGTTTATAATCAGTCTTGTGCATATTCATGATCTTGTGTACCACATACTTGAATATTTTCTAACATCAATGACAATATCTTAACAATGTCTATGATGACGCTCATGGAAAGTCTTATTAGACTCACTGGTCTCTATGGCTCTACTATTTGGGGGCCCTTAATATAGTAGTCCTCAACCACAGCATGATATTGAGGTCCTCAAATTTCATTGGTACCTTCATCTACAATACTTTCCTCATGACGTTATCTGTTGCTTCTATGTGAGATGAAGTGCTCACCGTATCCTGAGTTTCCCTCTATTCAGCCATTATCTCTCTTTCAATGCCAACCTTTACGTCTCGTGCCTTTTCCTTTTTGGTTCGAGGGTTTGGGAGCATTGCCTTCTTGGCTTGCGCTTTGGTGATTGCTAGCACTCCTTCACCCAACATTCAATGTGTAATAAATTAGCTCCAAGATTGGGATAGTTTGCATTTTCATGGTCACCAAGGTTACACCACCGGCACAAGTTTAGAGGTCTTTCCTCCTGGCGATCCCAAGCGAAGTGTCCCCATTGATTGCAAGCTCGACATTGAATCATTGCCCAACCCTTAGCATCGTATTGTATCTGACTCTACATATTATCAATGTTATTACTCTCATTGTCTTTTCCTCCTTGTATGTATTTCGGTACCTATTGAACGATGTCATTGTGTTGATCTATCACTGAGAGGTGCTCGTTGTTGTGGACATCAATGACTTCTGGTCTGTGAAGAGAACTTCCGCATTCATTATTTTCAAGTTATATGGGGCCATGGGCACTCCTTCGTGGTGCGTCTCATCACCTAGAAAATATTGGAGAAGGCCTTTTTAAGGCACATGCCTTTTGTATGGCCCTCCTTGCAGTCTGTACAACATAATTCTCCTTCACTCTTGTTGCTCCCCTTCATTGCTTTATATTCCTTCATCATACAATGCATGTCTTTTTGGAGCACTTGGACCTTCTTACTAGACTCTTCATCACTGCTATTTCCATCAAAGGAATCATCATCATCTAACAACCTATTCTTCTTCCTTTCTTTTCTTTCGTTTTCAAGGTTCGTGGCTCAGTTGTATGCATCCTTGTATGACGAAAAAGGAACGATCTTTATTTTCTTTCTTCGGGAGGATCTCAACCCTTCCACAAACTAGTGCTTCTTTACGTCATCTGATGGTTGATTATCCATTTTTCTAAGTAACTCATTCAATTGTCAACCATAGCTCCTTATGCTCTCATTCTTCCCTTGCTCTATACTATTAATCTGGGCCACAATCTCATTGTCGTCCCAAAGTCGTCTAAATTCACTCTGAAATATTTTTTTCAACTCATCCCATGTATTCACCTTTGTCTTGTCTTATTCGGAGAACCGGTCTATGGCCACTCTGCATAGGGATGTAGGAAATTGCGCTACCCATTCATCATGATTAGTCACATTGTCGGCCAACCAAATTGCCTCACTTTGAGAGTTTCGTATGGGGTCTTCCTTCCCATCCCCCATGAACTTTGGCAATTTTTGTTTGTTTGTCATTGTTATGTTCCTTGTCCTCGATCTAGTGTGAACTCCCAAGTTCGATATACTTAAACAAAATAGATTGTTTTGATTATTGTGCTCATGTTTCTTGACACCTTCAGCCGCATTCATATCCCCTACAAGTCTATTCTCAATCTTCACTACTTCCCTCTAGATTCTTTGATGTCTAAGTGTTAGATATTGCAGCCAGTGTTGAGTCTTCTTGATCAGTTCAAATATGTTGTCACCCCCTTCAAAAACATGCACTCATACCCTTCAGCACTATACACTTTGTACCCTTTAGCACAATCTCCTGCACCGTCCACTTTGTACCCTTTAGCACAGTCTCCTGCATCATCCACTTTGTACCCTCTGCATTACAAGTAGCAGTTGTCATTGCACCAACAAATTGACCTATGTTTGTCAATGCCTGATATAACTACTAGACCTATAGAAGACACAGGAGGTTGTTAAACTAGGTCGCAAACCCCCATGAGGGACAGTGGCGCACTTCCAACAATGCCCCTCACAATGTTACTTGTCATGGCCTATGTGAATTCGAACCTATGACCAAGATCTTGTTACAAATAGCAATTGTTGTACCAAAAGATTGACCTGTGAATGCCTAATACAACCACTAGACTCTATGAAGACACATGAGGTTGTTAAACCATGTCAGGAATACCCATGAGGGACGCTAGCATACTGCCAACACTTTGTACCCTTCTACACCGCCTTTGGCACCATTTACATCGATAATGCCTTTGATACTTCCTAGATTCTCTTCGGGTAACTCGTGCCCTTCCGATTGCCCCTCGGCAAGTCTCCATAGTCATCACCTTCTTTCTTCTTATTTCTCCAATGTTAAGGCTCTCTAAATGGCCTCATATTCATCTTCATGTCCTCTCGAGGTATAATTTCTATCCTTATTAAAGATATTTGGCATTAATTAATTCTCTCAAAGGGATTTAGGATGCGTTGCCTCCTTTGGCTCCCATCACGCTCCTCTTCTTCCCTTTGATTGTTTTCTTTGTACCTCTGTAGGATCTCTTAACGTTGGTTCTCTCTTGTCATGCATTACACAGATAAACAAAGTCTTATGCCAATAGTGTTGGTTGGCAGCACAACAACTATTTCATTACTAGACTCAATCTAAGGGAATTCCTTACTGCACTCACAAGAACCTCCTCCATGTCTCTTCCCTTCAGACATGAGTTTAGATCGATGCTTGCAATATGTTTGCAAAGTCGACCGTCAATGTTGTTTCGCCTTCAAACAACTCTTTAAACACTTCTTCGTTTTCCTAACTACTACCATACCCTTGTTTAGTCGTTGGCCCATTATTCTACTGTCGCCATGTAATTCCCTACTGTCATGCCCAGTTTTGTATAGGCAATGACATCAAATGTTTTCTCTACAGGGTAAAGTTTAATGCATACAAGAATACATGTAAATGTAACATAACAAATATAATATAGAGAACTCACAACTGCATTTCTATTAATCATGTCAATGCTTTACAATGTATCAGAATGACACCAGCAATATTTCTATTCCATTAAGAGAACAACCACATCAGTTGGAGAGAAATACATGGGCATATATAGAGGTATCAAGGGGCTGTGAGTGCCAACTATAGGGAACCACCGCCCATCTAACTAGCACTCGACAACACTAACAATAATTAATTATACTAATTGCCTGACAGCAAAGTAGTCAATAATACTATTATTGTTTGGCATTAGTGTGAATTGTCAAAGGTGAAGTAAACTTTTTTCATATTTTGACAAGATGGAATTATATTACATGTTAAGGAAAACTCTATAGCCTTCATGGAAGATATTTGGGTAGGAAGTGTATTGTTGGGTTGTTATATTAAAGTTTTGTTGATTATGTATTGTAGTTAATAGTTTCCAACTAGTTGTCAGTTAATAGTTACCGACAATTCATAACCTTAACCTAAATTGGTCTACTATATATTGTTTTGTAATGTCCCCTTTTAGAATATCTTGTGAATATGGGACAAATACCTAGCAAAATCAATTGCATGAGACTTGTTTCCTATAAGTATCATGATATGATACCATTTTGAATTATGCAATTGATATAAAAGATATGTGCAAATGATCCGATCTATAAATATGCACTTAGCACAAATCACAACGATGAGATTATCTCTGCTATATCTGATGTGATTGATATAAATATGCAAAAGATGATCTATATGTTCACTATGATGTTAGCCTTATCTGATTTGGTAATGGAGAATATGCTATAATGTGGTCTTATCACCCATAGCAATGAACTGGACAGTTGTTAAAAGTAAGCAATATATGATGATAATATTGCTTGTAGTGATATGTTTCTGTGAAGATATGGAAGTATATCCTTAAACACTATGTAATGATGTTGTGCCTGATCTTGTCAATTAATGCTTGCAATAAAGGTGCTGTCTCTCATCTCACTATTGAGCTTATTCAACTAGTTTATGCCAAATGGCTGATGCTCTATGAGCAGAAGCAAAGAAGGCTAACTAAGAGATAAAAATTTCCAATGATATCCGATTGAGTGTGTTGACCTTCCTCGTATACCTCTCAAACTGAAGGGATGGCATCCCTTTGAGTTTGATGAGACACATCTTTTCTTAATTGAAAAACTTCATATCAAACGACTAGTCTCCTTACCATAATCGTTCTCACCTAATAATAATAGATCTTGTAATCACTACCATTGTTGATATAGTTTGTGGCTTCAAGATGATATTGATTAACACAACTGATATTTAACATTATCACTGTCCACTATTTCTTAATCACTGTCAACTTGAGGCATAACAATATTGATTACCCTTGTGCCTCCATTGATTAATCAAATCAATCTTCTTGAATATTCCAGGTCGTTGCTTTATCATTAATCAATGCTAACAATTGATCTTAATCAGCCTACTTAATTAATCAATTAAATCACGTGTATCATTGATATTTGGCCTTGTTCAATATGATCACAATCTTAATTGATGCCATATTTTCTTAGTCATTCTGCTCCATTCATACTTGATGTTGCTATTATGTCGATTTTCCTTTATCATTTCTTAAGCCTTAGCCAACCCGGTTACTAATCAGCGTATGCAGTTAATATCTATGAATATACTGATATTCATGTCAACTGTTGCTCTTTCCCAAACTTCTATAGAGTTTTGTCTTTAGGTGAGATCAAGATGTCATGATGATTGCTGAACATGCTTTCTACATCCGATGTATGTGACTGATCTTCATTATGGTAATTACAAAATTCATGATGGATGCTCATGCTGTCTTCGATATGATAATCATGTCTTCTTTTTTATGAAGGTGTTGATGATTGTATTGTATCTTCCCCATATCAAATTGATTGACTTAATCCAATGAAGATGCTCTCTTACATGGTGTAATGAGCATGTTGTTTACTATCTATTTGGAATGACAATAACACACTAAAAATGGTGTCCCAATATTTGCCTAGCAATTGCAAAATAAATTCAAGCAGCATTTTAAACCTGCATATCACATAGCAATCTCCATTGCCCAGCAATGGTAATTCATATGTAAATATACCCAAAACATTATAGCCGATGCCCCAGAATATATAAGCAAACAATAGGATTTGGCCTTCCCTACAAACTTCATAAATTTGTCTAACAATTTGATAATAAGAACAATGGTGAGTTCTGGATAAATCCACACCTAAGATGAATTTGGGTTCCCATACAAACCACCGAGAAACTCCAAGGGTTTCCGTCTTTAAATTTCCTACAAATGAAAGCCAAAGCTCTCCACGAGAAGTTTTATAAAAATCAAATGTCAAGAATGAATCTCTTTTCCCCTTTCACTCCCATAACCTTTTTTACCAATGCCGAGAGAAAAACTTTATTTTCCTACAAATGAAAGCCAAAGCTCTCCACGAGAAGTTTTATAAAAATCAAATGTCAAGAATGAATCTCTTTTCCCCTTTCACTCCTTCTATAACCTTTTTTACCAATGCTGAGAGAAAAACTTTATTTCAGAAAAACTTTATTTTATTTCTTCTCTTTCATTTCTTCTATTTCATTTTCCCTCCAAAAGCAACTTTATCCTATTTTATTTAACTCCCTTGTTGCCCTTGAAAAGAACTTTTCATTAATATAATGATATTTTGGCACACAAGGTCCTTGTTTCATGTGCTCATGGTTTAAAACTTCTAATCCTGGTTCCAATGAGCTATAATACTAAGGTGCCATTAATTAACACAATTTCAATAAAAATAGCAGCCTTAGTAAATATAATTTTATAATAGCCAATAGTGCATCTGACTGGCGGAAATGGCCTAATTGAACCGGAATTGAAATCTGATAGCACAGGAGTGATCCTGATGATAAATGATCTTGATTCGGTAACTTAATAAAATTTGACGTTCCCTCCAAAAATCTCGAAGCCCAAACCTTCCTTACGTAGAAAATAACAGCCAAAAGTGTCATTCAACTCATGTGAATCATCTGAACTTATTGGAATCATCAAATAAATATTCACATAACATTGACACTTATCCAAAAGGTTGGTGTCAATTACAATGCAAAATGACCAAAAAATGGGGACATTATTATGCCTTATTTCATAAGTCTTTCCAATGTTTTGGATATTTTATTACTCCAACTATCTATTTTGTATGTACACCTTACCACTGACTTTGTCCTTATTATTCTAGCACTGCTTGACCACAAAAGTATTTTATCACTATTTTAATATTAGTGCAAGGATGGGGACATCGCATTCATCTTTGGTTCATAGTTGGGAAGTCATGACTAACTAGGAGGCTGACATATGAATGTTGTAATCAATGTATATAATTAAACAATAAATAAGGAGAATGACATATCTTCCACGTACTATTTGTAAATGCATAATTGCTTTGTACTTGTAATTTCATTTACTAATAAAGTAAGACAGTAAGCAATAAGATTCTCAAATTTCAAATATCTAGTTTCCTGTATATGTTGATTAGAAAATGCTAATGGATTTTGATTTTTTATTCCTTTTCCAAACATATATTATAAATGAGTTATGTACAACTTTCACATTTAAACAAGCTTATGACAATGTCGTACCTGGGAGTTTCGTTGATTTCTAATTGAATCTTGTTGCTCTCTCAATTTTATTTCATACCTGCATTAATAAACCGATATTTAGCATGATCAAACAATCACTTCCAAATACATCACAAATGATTGGCTATTGTACACTACTTATTTCTAGATAAGTGATGAAAGGTGCTCCCCTTAATAACACAAACACATTACAGAAATAGAGAAACAACAACAATTTGCAAGAATAGAAAATGGGCTCCTTATCATCTCCAAAAGTATGGAAATACAAAATTTAGAAATAATACATGCAAAGCCACACGAGCAATTTCTTTATAATATTTTGTAAGCAAAAGCAACCACCAACATTCTAGAATTGTCCTAGACAACACTACAGGTCTTCTTTGTATATGCAATTTTCCACCGCCCAAGAAGATTTTAGAAATTTAGCCCTAGACTTGAGGCCAACTAACCCTAAATTATTATTATATTCATATTTTATTACATTAGAGTAGGCCCCAATAACTTTCCGAACTCAAAAGTAGTTTTGAAGAAATTTCATTTTCTTTGACTTCAGTTAGAACTACTTCTGAATACCATAACTCATCAGTTGTTGCTTCAATTGACTATTATTACCCCTTTTTGGAAATGGTACATAACACCCAAGTCGTGCAAGCTCTAGTTAGCTGAGGTTTGACCCCATTAGGAGCCTCTAAAGCCTTCAAAAGTGAGTTCAATGTTTTTATACCCCATCGCCAATATTGAAAATTCTCAATAACTCCACAAATACACTGGGCATTGCAATGAAACTTTACCAAAAGATTGATATATCTAAAATGAACCTCCATAGATGAAATCAGAACATTCTAAGCTCTAATGACCAACATACTAAAAATAGTAAGCTTCCAGAAATAGCAACTCTACACTGAAATAGCCCTTATTGAAAAAAAATAGAAATATTTTTGGGTGATGCAAAATCGCCCTTATGCCCAAGATGCTCCTATATCAAACACTAAGGGGTAATTTGAGAAGTGACCCTATCACGTCTCAAGTGTTCAAAGGAAAACCAAGATGGTTAACCTCCTCCTTTGTCAGCCATGATGAATCTTCAACATGTCGCCCTTTCCATTTGACCAAATATTCTTCATATGTCTTGTTTCTTGCACTTTTGCCAACACGATTGCCAAATATATCTTCAATCTCCTTTGTAGCTGAAGTAGTTGTTGGAATACTTCTTTGTGCTTCAGTGACCTCATCTTGAACACCTCCTTCATGTTACTCTATCAAATTTGAAATGTTAAATACTAGAGAAATAATCATTTCACTAGGCAACTCTATTTCATAGGAATTTCCTAAATTATGCTTCTTCAATACTCTGCGTAGTCCAAACTTCATCTTCAACTTATTATATGTTCCTACTGGAAATCGCTCCTTTCTCAAATGAACCATGACTTCATCCCCAACCTGAAATTCCTTATGCCTCCTTTTCTCATCTTCCTACATCTTGTACCGTGTATTCATTTTAGTAATGTGCTTCTTCACTTCCTCATGAAAGGTCTTCAAGTGTTCTATATAATGTCCCTATTTTAGCAAGTTCTTGCAGCTTAGAGAAGTCAGTTCATCATTACAACCCTCGTGAGTTGACAATGTGTTTTCAGGGTCTTTATTAAGTGACTTGCTATTTTTAGTAGGTAAATTTTGGTGGTTACTATTTGTTGTCGGTAGATATTGTGTAGCTGATGGGTCCCTTCAGGAAGGTTATTGTTATGTAGCCGACGGGCCCTTCGGTAATTGTCATGTAGCCGACAGACCCCTTCGGGAAGGTTCTTCGAAAAGTATATATACACCCTCAGGGTAATCATTGTCATCATCATAAGCATAATGTAATGTCTTTCGCATATGCGAATAATAAAAGGAGTTATGTTGTTCTTATCTCTTATGTAGGCATTGATCTCTTTACCCAGTACGGTAAACATTTGGCGTCGTTGCCTGATGGACCTGGAACAAAGGCGGAGGAATGAAGACTAAATGCCGAATCAGCTGAACAAGAATAAGAATAAGCTGAAGGAAAAGGACAAAATATGCACCACGCAGGAAAATTTAATTTTGGCACAATAGCCAAACGTAGACGGAGGTTTCAGAAAATTACTGACAGACACCGTAGCACAAAACAATTGTTGGAGGAGACTCGACAACGGGTGGAATTGGAGAAAGAAGCAAGGGAGGAGTTTCTGAACCTGCATACGCCAAGGGAAGAGAATCTAGACGGAAGAGGATTGACTCGCATGGCTCGGAGTGCCAAGGGAGCATGAGCGTGGAGTGAACTCTTCGTCCGAGATACACTTCTGGAACGGACAGCTTTGGTTGACAAAAACCCTTCTTCACCAAATAGCACGACTGTCAGAAACAGTGTAGGGGTACAAAGCAACGCGGGTATGCAGAACAACGCGGGTGTACAGAATAGCACGGGTGTGCAGAACAGCACGGAAGTACTAAACAGTGCAGGTACACAACAAACCCCTCAACCTTGAATAGTAATGGCTGGCCCAAAGGAAAAGTTGCCAAAATTTGATGGTGATGGAGCAGCCGATCCAGTCCGACATTGTAAAACATGCGAAACAATTTGGAGGGCGAATGGTGTAACAGATACAAACGAATGGGTTCGACAATTTCCGGCAACCCTAGGGGAGTAGCAATCAATTGGTATGCCGATACAGATCCGCAAAAATTAACCAGTTGGAACGATGTTAAAAAAGAATTTACCACTGATTTTCAATTGTTACGTGATGACAATGAGATCGTAGCCAAGATATACAACACCAAACAGGGGAAAAATGAAACAGTCCGAGTATACGCCAGGAAATTAAAGGACTTAACAAATAAAATGGAAAATAAGTCGACGGATGGCTTGCAAAAAAGATGGTTCATTGAAGGCCTACCCCTGAAGTTGCAAAAGAAGATGAAGATTGTGCTGCCGTCATCGTGCACTGAAGCATACAATCAAGCGATGAACTTGGAAAGTGAGCAGAAAAAAAAGAAGAAGAAGATTAGCTCATCCGAGTCAGACGACGATGCGTCTTCGGAAGAAGAGAGCAGTGATGATGAAAACAGAAGCAAGAAGGTCTAAGCCCTCCAAAAGGATATGATCCAGATGATGAAAGAATTTAAGAACATGTAGAAGGAGACCAAGGGAAATGAGCTGTGGTGCACCGAATGCAAGAAAGAAGGCCATACGAAGGGATCCTGTCCAAAGGACCAATTTTGCGAGATTTTTCAGATCATGGGACATTCCACAAAGGAATGCCCTTTCAATCTGAAAACAAGAGGACCCCAGCAAGTGTTCCTCACACAAGAGGCTTCCGCGTCAGGAGGGAGCAGGAACACCAATACGGAAGGTGCCACGTCGGGAGGGTACAGAAATAATCGGCGAGGACAAAACAACAACAATGCAAACAATAACAATAACAATGGTAGCCGAAGTCGAATTCAATACGATGCAAACGAACGGCCAATCATTCAATGCCGCACATGCAATTTGTGGGGCCACTTTCCTTGTGACTATACAACAGCAAGCAGACCAAAATTATTGTGCAAATGGTGTGGACCTAGCAATCACGAAGATGCCAAGTGCTCGAAGTCAGGAGTAAATTTGATCACCATCGGGACGGACGAAGAGGAGGTTCTAGCCATTACATGGAAGCAAGTGAAACTGTACCCCGACTCGACAAAAGAAAAGAAGAGATTGCAAGAAGCACTGGTAGAAATCCAAAAAGCAACGCAGGCGGAGAAAACACATCTAAAGGACACTATCGTTACCTTATCAAGGAACTACGCGGAATAGAACATTGTACAACAAATATTACAAACTGAAGTACCCATCAAAGTAAGTGACCTGCTGCTCTCAATGCCTCAACTTCGTTCAGCAATCACAAACATTGCTCCAACGGCTAAACTACTAGGAGAACACGGAAGGGAGCAGGAAAGTGGAGCAAGTATAGCGGACAGAAGGGAGAAGGAAAGTGGCGTCAGTGCAAAAGATCCAATGCTGCTAGCCCTCACATCCGGACGACATCCGGCAGTGGTCGAGATGGAAATTCTCGGAACTGTTGTGACAGACACGATTGTAGACGGAGGGTCTGTGAATGTGCTACTGGAAGACACCTAGAAGAGGTTGGGATAGCCAATATTGTGGCCACCTACGTTTCAATTATTAACGGCGGACCAGCACGAGAACAAACCGTTCGGAGTCCTGATGGCACAGCCAGTGACTATTGGAACACAGTCGTTCCTGTTGGACTTCCTCATCATCCCGCTGAAGAGGAGAGGATATGACGCCATTCTGGACCGAGGATGGCTTGTACAAGCAAGGGTTAAGCATGATTGGAAGCAAAATACTCTATCAATGGAGTGTGAAGGTAGAAGATTCATAATTGACCTGCACACACAAATGGTAGGTAAGGAGGCAGCATCGTCAAACTCAGAAGGTGAAAGTGAGAATGATGATGAGGGGAAGAAAAGAATGGAACCTAATGAAAAGAAAGTATTGAGACTAGAAGGAGGGTTGAATGAGGACGACCTAGACTCGTTGAACGGCCTTTTCTACTTGCAGATGGAGGATTACAAGCTCTTTTCGAGCTGTAATATGTTAAGGGTTGACGAAGGTGAGAAAGAAGAAGGAAATGAATGTTCAAAGGAATACAGAGAAGTGGAAGAAGGAAAGGCAGTTAGGAATGAAACGGAAGGGAAGAACATACAGTACGAACCCAGAAAACGGAAAGATTCCACCGTACGATCGCGCAAAAAGGAAATGTTACATCAAACCACAAATATAGCAGAAAGGTGATGGCAGCAAGGAAGACACATCATATGGTCTCCACAGGAAACAAAGAGGAAGGGTTTAATAAAAGTTGCAGCAGTACGGAGTGGAGGTGTTATTGACGGCAAGAAGGGGCAGCCGACGAAGTCCATGGTACCGAGCTTTGGGAACAAACTGGGCGATATGGAAAACCGGAGGTAGAGATTGTGTACCTTAAATAAACTTGATGAGCGATGATTGCGAGCACAATGGGCCACGGAGGTGACACAGCACAGGTGCAAAGCATGGCATGATAGACACCTGAAATTGAACAAATTCCAACCAAGAGAGTTGGTGTTGAAGTATGACCAACGGAACGAGATCAAACCAAGCAAGTTTCAAGTGAAATGGGTCAAGCTGTACCAGATTCAGGAAGTGGGTGATAACGGAGCAATAAAACTATAGATGCTAGATGGAAAGGAAGTGGCTGACGCAGTGAATAGGTCGAAGTTGAATGTCTACCATGAAAGAAATAACGCACCTCCATGGATGAACAACTGAGAAAAGAACGACTGTAAATATTGTATATATGTAAATATTGTACATAAGTAAGATAAGTGAGGACAGAGTTATAAAAAAAAATTAAAAAAAGAACAGAATGAAGTAGAAAGTCACCGTACGGTAAGCTGGAAGGCACTGTACGGCTGCTCCAATCGCAGTACAGCCTTCTTAAAATTCCCATGACCGTACAAAAAACGGAGGAAAGATAGTATTGGACAATATGAGTTTCATCTTGAATATATACCGTACGGATTTTGTCCAAGTCTTCAATTGTACCATACAAATTTTGTTGATTGCTCTAATGCACAAACACCGTACAGCCCTATTAGTACTCCACTGTATGGAAAATTGGTAGGACGCAATCTAGTTCAGCTGGCAATCACCGTGGCCTTGGTTGTGTCGCATCTGATAGGCACCGTACAGTCTCTTTGCAAGACACAGTACAGCATCCATTTCAAGACCACCGTACGGTGATCCAAGTACTTCCAACGTATGGCAAACAGGGGTGGAGGATACAACACTCATCATACGACCAAATGTGGGATCATTTTATATTGTTTGTGGGGCACCGTACGATTTGCGACATACCAGTACGGTCCCTTCTGCAACATCATGGCGGCATAATAATTCAGGGATTCATTCAACGACTCCAATAAGTATATAATTTATTTTGCCAAACCACAACAACAGTGCCGTCGTACGAGCATGCTCTGGCAAAGGTCGATTTTGGCTGAGGGTGTTGTAGGCATTTTCTGTCTAGTCAAAGAAGAGAAGGCAAAGGGAAGCAATCAGAAGAGAAGGACCAAAAAAAATGACGACAGATTGAAACAGTTCAAATGGAGTAACGCATGATGCCAAAGGGAAGGGAGAACATACGTAGTTGCCAGAAAGAGTAGAAAATCACAAAATTGGTGTGTTCCATGGAGTTTTGTGTGGCTTTCAAAGTGTTAATTTGGTCTTGGCGGCGGGGGCGCTACCCCTCGACCCTGCCTTGTATCGCGACAGCGAGCGCACTTGGGGTGCTGCCCTAGGACCCTGTGGGGCACTGCCCCTCGACCCCGCTGGGGACGTTGCCCCCTAGACCCCCAATTGTTGCGGTTATCAATCGTGGAAAGTGTCACCAGTTGATGAGACCTGGAGCTACTATAGGCATGGAGTGTTTGTGTACCAAAGGCACTTGGAGTAGGTGTTGGACGTGAAGCTGTCTTGGTGGATGCATAGAGAGCTCAGGAGGAGTTGATCATCCTATCGGAGGCAATACAATGACACTTGGCTCAGGGTACCCAGGAGTTGGAAATAGAGAAAGCGGCACAAGTGGCTATCAAGGTCAGCTAAGGAAACAGTATTGTGTTAGCAAAGGCTGCAGATGCAACCAATTTTGGAGACCAGTTTGATGCAGGCACGGAACAAATGTGAAAGTGGTGTGACGAATACAGATCTATTTTGTTGTAGTAGTCAGTTAATGTACTCTGTTTTGTTAATCTCTCTTGGATATTTTGTAATTGTCGTCCAGAGACGACTTTTTTCTTTGGGGGGGGGGGGATGATGTCGTCGGTAGATATTGTGTAGCCGACAGGTCCCTTTGGGAAGGTTATTGTTATGTAGCCGACAGGCCCTTCGGTAATTGTCATGTAGCCGACAGACCCCTTCGGGAAGGTTCTTCGGAAAGTATATATACACCCTCCGGGTAATCATTGTCATCATCATAAGCATAATGTAATGTCTTTGGCATATGCGAATAATAAAAGGAGTTACGTTGTTCTTATCTATTATGTAGACATTGATCTCTTTACCCAGTACGGTAAACACTATTTTTAGCAGTGTAGTTGAGGTACCTGGTAATTGGCATCTTCAGTGATTGATTGGGTCATTTAATGGAGCTTCATATTATAAGTTATTTATTAAGGCTCTTAATGAATAACTTTACCATTATGTTGTTATAAATTGAAGGTGTGTTGAAGAAGCCTTTTAAGTGAAAAGTGTCTTCATGAAGCTTTTAGCTTGAGAGATATTTATTCAAAATTATTAAATAAAAGCTTCTAATTGAAAAGTGTATTGATGAAGGCTCTTTAGTGAAAAGTATGTGACAGAAGCTACTTGCTTTTGGTGTCTTGAAGAAGTTATCTTTTTTTATTATAAAAGCAAGGTTTTGTGAGAAAGGAATTCATTCTATGACATTTGCACTCATTCATTTTAAGAATTTGTTGAGGTTTTCTACATGGAATTCAGTGAGGACTGATTCCTCTTTCTGATTCACACTTTGAGCTATTGAAACACATGGAGAATTGTGTATGACTTCTGAATTCTGATTATCAATCCATTGTTACTGTTTTATGGCAATTGGAAATTTGTTAAGTCTGAAAGGTAGTGTTCAAGTTGGGAGATTACTTTCATTGCTGGAGTTGAGAATTGGTGGGAGTTTCTGTTCTATCTGCTGGGCGATCATAGTCTAATTTTGGGGCTTCTATTGTCATTAATAAGAAGCATTTGGAGCTACCTGATTGGGCATTAACAACCAATCGTTTCCCTTGGTTTGTAATGCCACTGCTCGGCGTTTATTTTCTGCACAATATAATACAGCTGGGCAGCATGGATCTTCAAGCCGCTGCGATCATCATACAGGGCCTACATTTTCTGCTAATTGGACTGTGTCAGAGGTTAAAGGGCAGCGCCTTACCTAGTACTGACTGTGTTTCCCATTTTGGCTGCCATTTATGGAGTTGGGCGTGGTGATTTAATTAATTCTGCTGCAATACACCAGATGCCTAAGACATAATTAAGTTCCTCAAATTAATTGCATTGTCCATAAGTTCTTTCAATTGTAATAATGGCTTGAATCAACTAGTATGCAAGTCAAGTGTTTGTAGTAATGCCTAGTGGTTGTAGGTGCACATTGGGATACATGGCAAGTGTCAATCTTTATGTCTATTAGCTGTGATAGTTACTTCAGACATGTATATGTTTGCCAAAGGTCTGAAACAGCTAGTATATCATTTCTATAACAACCTTGCATTGTCAGAAGCAATTAATAACTTCATTTGCAGCCTACAAACTTAGGTCCCGTTTGGTTGCTGGAAGATGAGCGCCAAAACCCGGTTATCAGGGGCAAAACCAGGTTTTGCAAAAACAATTTGGTGTTTGGTTGGTTAAAATTATAACCCGGTTTTCAATTTCATCTTCCAATTTTGGTCAAAAATTGGAAGAAGTTTCTTCCAATAAAAAGGTGGAATTCGAAATTAAAACCAGGTTTTGAATTTTATGACAGTTTTTTTAATAATATTGTGGGGTCCACAGTATATTCATCTTCCGTGTCAACCAAACGGACCGTTGGCTTTCCAAACCACAAAACCAGGTTTTCGAAAACCTGGTTATAAGATAATCTGGTTATGTCAAAAATTCATCTTCCTCAACCAAACGGAGCCTTAAAGAAGACAAACAAAGAATTTATAACAGCGGTTTCAAACATTGTATGCTAAATGTTTGATAATATTCCTTGAGTTTCATGACAGCACATTGTGATCAGATTTACAAGCAATATTACAGAATTGAAGTTAGAACTGGTTAGGTTTCTTACAGTGGTATCACAGAACTTTCCTGTCATCATGTGTGCTAGGAGAAAAAATATTATTTTCATTCTGCTATTGTTATTTGAGTGACCAGCAGTCTTGCACTTAGTTTAGTTATCGACAAATACAGGAAATCTAATAAATATGGAAACCAGTTAAATAGCAAGAGTAATCTCTGGAAGCAAACAAATGCCCTGATGGAAAGTATTGAAAAGCTTAGACAAAATCAAAAAAGGATGGAAGCAAGACATTCAGATCCAATGACAATTAACAGGGGAACTAGGTATATGGTTTCCATTTTTAAAAGGTCTTCGCCAAAAAATGCAGAAAGATAAACTAGATTTTTTCATATCCAAGGTATCTAGAAGTTTTCAGCAGTTTGTGATCATGGTGAAGATGATCCTTTGCTAAGTGGGGAGGCCACTATTCCTATCTACAATTATGATGTTGGAGATTCTACACAAGGATGTGTGGATGTGTATATTTTATTACAAGACAATAGCACCAATTTCTAGTAGCTTGAGGATTCCAGAGTTAGTGCTTCAGGAAATGCTTAGGGCATGCTAACTACCTTTGATGGTAATTGTACATCACTTGGTAGTAGTGCGGATTTGGGTAATACAGGGTTTGATTTTCAGGATAGTAGTCCCTTGTGTCACTATGTTGATGATGTTGCGAATAGTGTGAGTGCAAAAGATGCAGTTGTTACCACTGTTAGTTTAGACTCTCTTGATGAGGGTGTTGTTTTTGAAGACTATGTGGAGGATATAAGCACTGGGAGTTTTTATGGCACCTATTGTAGCATTGAGTTGGTGCATGCAATAGAAGTCTTCTCAAGTGAGACAGATGGGGGCATGGAGCTACTCAGTTATGCACTCACAATTTGAGTGTTATGGAGGAGTTAGGTGATGTAGATTTATGCCCCAGTGATGTTGATCTACATGATGACATTGAGTCATGTATGCAATAGCAGGCAATAGTAGAGGGGCCTCAATTGGACAATGTTGATTACTAGTGATGTGGGGACTGTTTACTGTACAAGGTAAACAGATACTTATCGCATGTAGTACAATAAGATATCACACGGAATAGATACTTTATTCATATACGCAATATGCACTCCAATGCTTACAATATGATTATGATGATGATCATAGTTACACCGCCCTAGGAGACAGGGGGACGAGGGGACAAGTTTCCGAGACGGGGGGACAAAGGGGCCTTGATTTGGGGATGGTGAGCGGACAGCAAGGGGATGGCAGCAAGGGACGAGGGGGTGGCGGAGGGAGCAAGGCTGTATATACTATACATATGATACTTAAAATACTAGTTATAAAAAGATGTACTACAATTATACAATATAAGATACAAAGATGTAAAAAACTTAAACATTGAACATTGCATTGAAGTTTTCAACTAGAACATCATGATTCATGATCAAATGACAAACAAACAAAGAACATTGAACATCAAAAAATAATAAATATTAGTCTATATATCAGTCTTCAGATTAATAGTATGAGTATCTAGATTCTACTATCTAATAGTAATCAATGATCATATGAGTCATGACATAAAGATGATTACAATAACTATCATGTGCCATGAATCATGATATCAAAATAAGTATATAATGCAAACAAAAACTACAAGTCTCCAAGAGTCCAAATCAAAATGCCAAATCAATGATCAATAATCATCCCCTAGAGGCTAGAAGTTGAAACTCATCGCCACTAGAACTATCAGTCTCTCCAAGATCAAGAGCCGAAAAGGGAACACCAACTAGCCCTGTGGTTGGATCTAAAGCATCAATTTGTGATGGCTCCTCAGGCTCTACATCCCATCGTGATGCTGGGCTTTCCTTGTACACACTTGTCTTGCAGTCAGCAATACGCAACACACTGTATACAGCCACTAGCTTCTCTGCTCTCTGAGAAGTAAGTCTATTCCTCTTAAGAGAGTGGATGAAGCTATATGTAGACCAATTCCTCTCAGAAGCTGAGGAACTAGAAACCTGAGATGAAAAATAATTGGCCAATGTAAGACTCGGGAATTAGAAGTTGAACATTGAAACAATGAAAAGTTAAAAGTTGAGGAACTAAGTACCTGGGACAGCAAACAAATAGCTAGTGTGGTGGTTGTAGATTTTGCTCCATAAGCTGACCACCACAAAATGGGATCCTCTTGTGCCATAGTTTTGATATCCGCTTTTGCCGCTTGATTGTAACCCCTAAGAGTAGCAAATTTGGTCCACTCAATGCAAACCTTAGCTGTTGTCTCAAGGTCAAACATCCTATCTATGCACTTGAAGAAGCCTTCCTTCACCTAAAAAAAATTTTAAAGTACAAATTATTAGCAAATAGAAGAATGAAGATGCTAGTAATGTAAATGATTTTAATTTATAATATGATAAGAATCTAAGTCTTAAAGTGTTCTATAATATAAATCACCTCATCATCGTAAAGTGGTGTAACTCTACTAGGCCTAGTCATGTAGCACCTCAGATTCAATGCATATGCAGCCATGTGTAAGGGTGTGTTAAGTTTGTCCCATCTATGCTGAATAATAGGCCGAATGTGATCATTGTAGAAGGCTAATGTGGGGTCCTTCTCTCGCACAACTACCCTCATCTGCCTAAGCATAGAATCAATGCACTCATAAACCTCTCCAAGTGTAGACGCATCCCCATCTCCATACCTGATCACCTCGAAGACTGGCCTAATAATAGAGACAATGTATTTGCATCGCTCCAAAATACTTCACTCTTAACTATATCCTTCACCCTCATCCCCTGCTCTAACCTGGAACCATCCCACCTATTTCATTCATTCGTCATAACCATTAGTTGCAGTGGCTCCTACAACTCAAGCATTCTCTCCAAGAGAAATAGGATGCATATCATGTCTCAACTAGCTTCAGGAACTCCTTCTTGGCAAAGCTCCTAAATAGTGCATGTGAGGTGTGGTGCTTGCAGATATACATCTACACATCTCTACCATCACTCACCACTCCCTTTATCCAACTAATCTTCCCCATGTCCTTTAGAGCATTGTTCATAGCATGCACACAAGGAGTCCACCAAATATGCCGATATGTGGCCTCAATAAGCCTCGCTACAACTCTGCACACATGAGCTGCATCTGTCACTACTTGGACCACATTTTGTGGCCCAATCTCCTCAATGGCTTCTCGATGAATCTGAAACTGAAAATCAGCATCTTTTCAATGCCCTGAACAATCAACCGCTATAAAAAAGAATGAGCCCTCTGTACATGTGACTATGACATTGATGAGTGGACGGTGTCTAATGTCCGTCCACCCATCCATGACAATGTTGCACCCCGATTCCTCCCAAACAACCCTCATGGTCTCCATGGACTCACTAATCTTGGCATACTCATCATCCAAGATTTTGGTCCTCAATTTGTGCTCACCTGGTGGCACATATGATGGTAATCCCGCCTTTCCTACTTTCTGAAATGCCTCCTTAAAATAAGGAGACCGAGCAATGTGAAGTGGAACACCATTGGCGAATAACATTCTCCCAAAGCATGCATCTAACTTCTCTCTCGTCTAGGCTGCAAACAATTCTACTATAGGGTTGTTGTCACTAGATTGTACCCTACGTTTCCCTTTGCTCATCTCAGCCGCTACTAGACCTATAGAGCTATAAGTAGAGGAAGGTGCGGAGGCTGCTCCTAGCAATGTAGTAGATCAAGCTCTATGATGTGGTCTAGAAGAAGACATGCCTCAATGTTGTTGCCCCTGTATTTGTTGCTCATGCACCTCCTATATAGTCTGAATTTGTTGCCTACCAGCCAAGGTAGTAGGCATTGGAAGACCCAAGCGCTCTCGAACTCCCCAAAGCTTGTTGAATTCAATTCTAATCTTCAAGTTTTTGGATTCAGCCAAAAACTTACATGGCAAGAGACCTTTACCTATCCAAAAGAGGAAGTGTACATTCACTCTAGTGATGCTACCATACCAATCTTCACCACAAATATTGCATCTCCACTTTCTTGTGCCACTTGTTCCTGATCCGCTTGTTATTCTATTGGCAAATTGTTTTAAAGGAGATTTTGGATCAAACTTACCAAAGTTAGGGAGGGGCAATCAATAGATGGAGTACCAGATAGTATAAAATCAGTACGCATGGAAGTGGAACTAGTTTAGGCCCCTTGCTGATTTGGCCCAACCGGAACCCCAATGTCACTCTCATGGTCACCCCTCTCAACGGTGTCATCATCATCATTAGCCCCAACCTCAGGCTCAAGTTCATAATCTGATTCACTACCACTATTTGAATGAAATTCCATCTCATCATCACTATGAGTATCAATGAAGGAGCTCATTGTGACACTGCATTTCACAAAATGAAAAAACAAAAGTTAATAAAGCTAAATAAAAAAATTGTAAAACTAAAACATCAAGAATCTTAATCTATTATAATTTATTTAAATTTATAAATGACAATCATAACTATAACAAAATGAAACAAGTTACAACCAAAGAACAAAAAAATGGAATAGGCAAGGCTTATTGTTTTTTTTTTTTTGTTTTTTTTAAATTAACTTTTTCTGTTATTTCTTACATACTGAAATCAACTCAGAATAGCCCAAATTCTACGAAACCATTGGAAGTCAATTTTTGTTTTATACTCGTTTTTTTTTCTTTTTCCTTCTAAATACAGTTGAAAGAGAATAGAAGTCGTCGATTTAAACAAACGAAAATAGACATTTCAAAGAGTTCAGAGATAATAGAAGTTGTTTAAACAAACGAAAACATTCATAGACATGCATTTGAAAATCATAAAAATAAGTTACAAACCCACCTTTCTTGAAAAACTCCTTCAACAAGATTCGGTAAACCCGGAACCACCACCCTCTTCTTCTTCTTGCTCCTAGACTCTCCTTTTTCACTTACAAACACTTTCTTCACTCTTGCACAAACCCTTATCTCAGTTCTTCACTCTTCTTCTTCTTGCTGTTGCAAACAATGAGAAATGCAAATGTGAATTAAAATGAAGAATAGAAGGGTTTTAAACAAAGGAGGAGGAATGGATGGGCCTCACAATCCAATACCATAAAATTAGATCATTTAAACATTTAAAAAATAAGTTCAACTTTTTAATTTTTTAAGTGCCTCTTTTGCTTGCCGCGGGAGACGTCTAGGTGTCCCCCCACAATGAAGGAGACTCCTTGGCATCCCCCCGCACCCCCACATTCGAAGACATCTCGCCGTCTCCGGTAGAGGTGGCACTCTAAGTGGCGTCGTCCGAAACGTCGAGACATCATCCCCCGTCTCGGGGATGTCATCGTCTCCGAGACAGCCCAGATTTCGAGGGGCGAGGGATGTGTCCCCGTGTTACACCGATGATGATCCAATAGTCCCAGACGGTGTAAATATACTTTCTTGAAGGGCTGACTCAACCTTCATGCGCCCTTTTGGATAAAATTCTACCTGTCGGCTACAATATAGATTTTACCGACAATATCATCCCCCCAAAAAGTAAAGTCATCTCCAGACGATAAAATAGAGACAACCCTTGCAACAAAACTCAAATTACAACCAAACAAATAATTACATATATATTTAGACACTAAGAAGAGTAATGCATCCTTGGTGTAGTAGTTGTTCATGCCCTAAGCTCGTTCAACTCTGCTTGTAGCTTATACACTTGCTCCCTCCGTACTTTCAATTCTGCTTCAGCCTCCATTTGACGCTCCAAAGTTGATTGCATCATTCCAGCAATCTCTTCAAGCTCTTTCTCCTTCCCTTCTGCTACTTGCTCTTTCTCTATTGCTAACTGTTCCTTCTCCACTGCCACCTTCTGTAGCTGACTCTGTCAGGCTAACAATGTTGCCCTCTCGGATTCCCAGGCTGCCCTCTTCGCGGCTAGCCTGGTAGCTGACTCCTCTAGAGCCCTCTCTGCTGCTACCTAGTTTGCCTAGCTCCTCCAAAGGGTGTAGTACGCATCTCTATGTATCTCAACTATCTCCTGAGTCAAAGTCTCTACTCGGCTCTCCATACTTGGATCTCTCGTAGTGACCCAATCCTAGGGCATCTCTGCAGTCTCCACACTCGACCATCCTTGTTCCTTGAAACAAACTGTAAAGGCCTTTGGACATCCTAATCTCATGAAGGATACAACTCTCTACAGCTCCTTTATTACTGATTCCAAGGCCAGTATCTCTACAGAGGCCACTACTTGGCAAGCCCGAGTCGCTAGAGTCGCTATATCAACAAAGAATGCCTCTCTCATCACGTTTTCTGGCGCTATTAGAGGTTGTTGGTGAGCACCCATAGCCCTCTCTACTGCTTTCGCCATCTGCTCAACAACGCTATGTGGTAGTCCATCAATCTGTGTCGGTTGACGCTCCTCCACCTGTGCCTGTAGAGGGTTTTCCTCCAGAGCTACTTCTCACGTAGGTGTGTGCAGGTATGTCACTCGGGGCACTGGGGTACAATGAAACCTCATACCAAGGTACGTGCTCAACCTTTGGGTTCTGCTCTCTCTGTCCAGCTCCTCAGGTGATGCTAACAATGTCGTATCCACCATGACCACTGCATCTGAACCCACTACGTCCAAATGAACACCCGGTGTCCTCAAAGCCTCACCTGTCAGTATTTCCATCACTCCTTCCTGAGTGTCTGTCTCCATATCAAGTACAAGTACTTTAGCCCCCCTCTCTGGTATAGCTGGCAAAACCTCTTGAGCAGGCTCCATCATTGCCTCCGAAACGGCTGTCTCCATCAGTAACGGATGTGCCTCTGCAGCAAGCTGAATCGTGATTGTAGCCAAAGTCATCACCTCTGGCTGCCTGAACTGGGCAAAGCCCAGAATGTCGTGTATACCTACTAGGACCAAGTGTGTCGTCGCTAAGAGTGCAAGCCGTAAAAATCTCAACAGTGTAGCTGTAATTACTTCTACCTCCTCTTCATCCTCCCCTTCGATCTCACTCTCCTCAGAAGAAGTCTCCTCGCGACCACTATCAGTATTTCCACCGTCCGGTCTCGGCCGTTTCTGTCCAATCGTGGTCTTGGTGCCAAGTGTATTGAGATGCCTCCACTACATGATCGAGGGTTCGCTTAGGGCGAGTGGTCTCGGTTTGGCCTCTAGTGCATCGTTGGGGATCATGCGCGTCGTTGCCTCCAAAAATAACCCAATGGCATAGTGTAGCATGTAGAACGTCTTGTGCTGCAGTGTCATAAATTCATACATCCGTTCTGCCAACAATGTAGCCTAGTCGTACACTCTTCCATTCAGAATCTCGTTCAGCATCGCCACCTGTGGGAATGAAATGTCTGAAGCACGATTGAATCCTATGAGGCGACTTTTACTACATCCATAAGACAATGCCAGTGCCCTTCCTACACGTTGGACTTCTTCAATCCTCTACCCTTCAACATGTCCATGAGAGCTTCTTGCTCCATTTGTGTCAAATCCCCACATACCAGTTGTATCAAATGTGTCTTTACCTCCTAACTCAACTTTTTTGATTTGCTATCTATTTTCCTTCCCCCTTGTGCATGACCAGGTATCCCAAATACCCATGTGAAGTCTACCAATCTGAATGATATTACCAAATTGCATCCAAGATAGGCAAATGTACTGGTTCAAGAGAACCTATCGTACGTTTCTATCATGAGGTACAAAAATCCTTCATAATCTCGGATACAGAATACAAGCATTTGTATTACCCATTCAACCTGTGCCTTTCGAATGTTGGCCTTCACTGGATGGTTATCAGGTGTCTCCTGCCACCACTTCCTACATTTTGCTCCATTCAACCCTTCAAATGAAACATTTTGCACTGTGGGATTATCCGTCGCAGCCGACTGTGTTGGTTGCTTCCCTTTCTTTTTGCTTGGTCCTGTACTTGTCCCTCCTGCTACACGTACTTCGGATGGAAAAGTCTTTACATTCTTGTTCATGACTGCAGTTGTCACTATGTCTTCTTCCAATTTCTTTTTCTAAGCTCTTTTACCATCTGAATGCATAATTGTCATCTTTTTGTCGTTTTGCTTGAACAAAAACTGGTTCGGTCAGTTATCCCTTTGTACAACTTTATTTCAAAAGTTTGTTTCACTATCCTTGGCATTTGTACAGATCCGTACGACTCCTTTCCATAATGCTCTCGTATGGCCACTCTAAGCTTGCCCCTGCTCCACTATTGTACGGCTAGATGTCTCTACGCCTTAATGAAATATGTTGCTTGATTGGTACAATATGTGTTTTACAAACCTTCACTTGCAATTTAATATGACCGTACGGTTATACTCCAGTTTATGTATTCTGTTGCCGTACAATAGGCACTCTACTTTTGTTCCCTGCTGAAGAAGGTCATACGTCATATGGTAGGCACACTAGTACGGTTTCACTACTCCCTCTTACTGTACGGTATGGATGTACGGTCCGTGTTCTTTCTTTAGAAGTCTGTACACCATATAGTGTTCTCTATTCTCTATCTATAATGCTTGATTGCATTTCTTTGTTATATCCTCTCTTATTACCCTATGGTGTACAACTATCCACAATGCAATGTCTATACACTGTTATGACCATACATTTTGCCTCCCTTTACTTTTTCCCTTCCTAGCTTCCGTACACTATACATCATTCTTGTGTGCGAAACTCCCTCTCTTTTGCAATGTTGTACGGTGCAAAGTGTATCTTTTGCAATGTCGTACGATTCCAAGTGTACTAGCCAAATGGTTTCCACTCCTTTGTCGTACAGTGCTTCAAGCATCTTTTCTACCTCTCTATCTTGTTGTATGGTGCCTTGTCAAGTGGTGCAACGCTCTTCTAATGTCGTACGGTGCTACTACTCCTATCCATACAATGGTGTTTGCTTCCACAAATGGTATCTCCTTGTATGGGTCGTACGATGGTCTAGTCCTTCCAACTTATAGCCATACGGTGTGAACTTCTCTTGCACTCAATACCTGTGCTTTATTGAAGCCATAGACAAGTATTATATGGCCTTCAATCTATTCTTTTATCACTAAGCTATTATAATTTTATATTTATTTACATTTATTTTACATATATACAGTATTTATCTATTATTTATATTCTCTCTGAGTTGTTCGTCTGCAGAGGCTTGTTATTTCCTTCATGATAGTTTTTTTAGCTTGGACACATTCACTGCATCGGCTACTTCCTTCCCATTGAGCGTCAATAATTTTATTGCTCCATTATCGCCCACTTCACGAATTTTATATGGTCTGACCCATTTCACTTTAAATTTTCCTAATCTAATCTCATTTTGCCCATTATATTTCAAAACTAACTAGCCTGGTTGAAATTTATTCAATTTTAAATGCTTGTTATGTCATACCTTATGCCTATTTTGTGTAATTTTTGTGGCCCATTGTGTCTGCAGTCGTCACTCATCCAGTTTATTTAAATTGTACAACCTCTCCCTCAAACTTTCCATATCTCCCAATTTGTTCTCAATCGCAATCCTTAAACTTGGTACCATGAATTTCGTCAATACTGCAGCCTCCTACCCATACATCAACTAAAATGGAGGCTGTCCCGTAGTTACTTTGTATGAAGTGCGGTACACCCACAATGTTGATGGCAACTTTTCTTCCCAATCTTCTCCCTCAATTGCACAAGATTTATAAATCACTCCGACTAGGATCTTAGTAGTGGCTTTTGCTTATCCGTTGGCTCTCGAGTAGTATGGGCTTGACAAAGAATGGTAAATTTTGAATTCTATAGTCAGTAGTCGGATAACATGATTGACAAAGTGTCCGACACGGTCACTTGTCAACTGCAGCGGAATCCCATACCTTGTGATTATCTGCTCATAGATAAATTTAGTTGTGCTTACCACAGAGTTGTCCAGTAGTGCCCATGCCTCCACCTCCTTGGTTAGATATTACGTCGTCACCATGATGTACCTACATCTTCTAGTTTTACTTACCTTAAGAGGTCCAACAAAGTCCCACCCCCATCTTTCAAATAACTCTTGTGCCTGTGAGGGATTCAAAGGCATGAAGTCTCTCTTCAGTGGTTTTCCAGCTCTCTGACATGTATCGCAAGCAACGACCCACTCCCTAGCGTCATTGTGCATGGTTGGCCACCATAACCCTGCCAGAAGTATCTTCCGCGCAATTGTGTCTGACCCAATGTGTCCTCTTGTTGGTCCCCCGTGCGCTTTCTTCAACACCTTAGGAATCTCCTCTTCCAGCATGCACCGTCTTAATATCTGATCGAGTCCCATTTTATACAATAACCCGTTGATCAATCGAAATGTTCGGCTCCTTAGCACTAGTTTCCTCCTCTTGTTCGGTGACATTTCGCTAGGAAACTGTCCCGTCGAGAGATTCTCTCTGATACGCGTATACCAAGATGGCAGTACTGCAATATGAAATAGTTGCGCGTCAGGAAAATCATCGTTGACTCTCTCTAGTGGCTCTCCCAATTATATCCTCGAGAAGTGATCCGCACTTACATGACTCTTTCCTAGTCGTACCACAATGTTGAATGTAAATTCCTACAACAGTAATAACCATCTACTTATCCTTCCTTGTATGATCGGCTTGTTCATAAGATATAACAATACTTGATGATCCACATAACATACGAACGGTGTTGCCAGTAGATAATGCCAATTTTGTACTACGTACACCATTTTGAGTGCTTCTCGTTCTGTCGTACTGTAATTTTTCTCCGCTTTAGATAACAGTCTACTAGCAAAGTATACTGGATGATCCAGTCCGTGGTTACCTGTCTGTGCCAGCGTTGCTCTAATCGCATAGTTCGATGCATCAACATGAACATGAAACTCCTTATCCCAGTTCGGATAAGCTAGGATCGGTGTTGTGGCCAACCTCGTTTTTAGTCCATCGAAAGCTTCATTTTGCTCCGCTTCCCATTTATAAGGCTCGCCCTTGCAAGTTAGTTTGCCGAGCGGGTGAGATATTTTTGCAAAGTTCTTGATGAACCTACGGTAGTATCCAATATGTTCGAGGAACGATTTTACCTCTGTCACATCTGTCGATGGTGGCATTTCTAAAATTACCTAAACTTTGTCAGGATTCGTCTTCAACCCTGCTTTGCAGACTGTGTCCTAATAGCTTCCCCTGTGGCACCATGAACCTGCATTTCTTTGGACTTAGTGCTAGTCTCGCCCGCCTTCATCTTTCCATGCATTCACCGAGTGCTATCATATGCTTATCTTCTGCGCTAAAAATTGACCAATCATCCTAGAATGCCTTAAAGTTTCTGACAGACATTTTATCAAATATGTGTTAAGATAATTCTCTAGAACGTTGTCGAAGCATTACACAGTCCGAACAGCATCCTGTTATAGGCGTATACTCCATCTTCCACTATGAATGTTGTTTTCAACCTATCTTCTTCGGCGATGGATATCTGGTTGTATCCAGAGAACCCATCCATGAATGAATAAATTTCATGCCCCACAACTTCTAGAATGCCATCGGTGAATGGTATTGGAAATGGATCTTTAATCGTTAAAGCATTTAGGCATCAAAATTCTACACATATTCTTATCTGTGTGGTGTCCTTCAGAAATATCACAATCGGTGATACCCACTCACTCGTCTACACCCTAAAAATAATTCCTGCTTCCAGCATCCTATCGATCTCATCAGTGACATGTGTGGCATAATTTTTGTTCATTCGGTATGGTCGCTTCTGTACGGGCACTACACCTTCTACCAACGGAATCCGGTGAATACATAACTCCGGCGGTATTCCTTTCAAATCCTTATACATCCATGCGAACACGTCCTTATACTCCATAAATATTTTGAACGCTATTGCCTTCAGGACTAGATTTCAGTCATCTCCAACAACGATATTTTTTGGATTGGCTTCATCTCCTAAGTTCATCATTTTTACAGTAGGCTCTTCATATTTTATAGGTTCGTCATCACTAAACATATACGCCAACATTTCATCTACATGCGCTTCTCCCTCCTTCACTTCACTACAATCTTTCGGAAACTTGTTCCCTTCTTTTCCCTCTTTGACTCCCAACATGTTACAGCTTGAAAAGAGCTCGTAATCCTCCATCTGCCAATGGAGTAAGTCGTTCACTGAGTCCAGGTCATTATCATTTGACCCTCCTAATCTCAATACTCCTTTGTCAAGTTCCATTCTCTTCTTCCCCTTGTCGTCACATTCACCTTCGAAATCTGACGAAGTTGCCTCCTCACCTACCATCTGTGTGTGCAGATCCATTATACATATTCAGCCTCCACCTTCCATGGATAGGGTATTCTGCTTCCAATCATCTTTCACCTTTGCCTGCATCAACCAGCCCCATCTGAGGATGGCATCATACCCTTTTTTTTATTAACGGTATGACCACAAAATCCAACAGGAATGGTTGCATTCCGATGGTTACAGGTTGTGCCATCAGGGTCCCTAAAGGCTTGATCCCATGCTAATCGACAGTGAGTACTTGAAATGTAGGTGGCCACAATGTAGGTTGTCCCAACTTTTTCCATATATCCTCTGGTAAAATGTTTACTCTTGACCCTCCATAAACAATTATGTCCACGAGTACGGTTCCTAGGATACCCATCTCTACTACTATCAGATGTCTCCTCGTAGTGAGTGCCAATAGCATTGGGTCTGTTGCAATCGCTCCGCTGCCCTCCTTTCCTGTTCAGTATCGCCATCCGCAACTGAGGCATTGTAAGCAGGTCATTTAATTTCATAGGAACTTCCATTTGCATTACCTGCCTTATAATATTTTTTTCTCCCAGGTTCCTCTTCGAAGTGCCAGCAGTGTCTTTTGTTTGTACTTTTCTAGCTTCCATTTCCTTTTCTAATTTCGTTCGTGCTTGCTACAACCTCTTCTTTTCTTCCTCTGCATTTGGGTACATTGCCTTCTTTTCTTGTTCGCAAATGATGGCTAGTATCTCCTCATCACATGTTTTGATGCTTAACAGATTCACCCCTTGCTTCAGGCATTTCGAATCCTCATGGTCTCCCGGACTACACCATCTGCATGACAGCTGTGGTGTTTCCTTTGTGGTATAGTCTCTAGCGAAATGCCCCCAGACGTACCTTGTCCACATCGATTATTGTTCTGGTATCCTCCTGAGGTTGCGTCATTGTTCGTTCTTGCTCCTATGGCGGATACTTGTTGTGTCAGTAACACTTGCTGGTGTCCCTTTGTCTTCATATTGAACGAGCATTCCTTTGTGGAATGTCCAACAATCTGACAGATATCGCAAATTTGTTTTTTCGAGCATGAGCCCTTTGTGTGGCCCTCCTTACAGTCTATACACCACAATTCCCCTTTTACCGAGTCGAAACTTCTTAGTTGATTCTTCGCCGCTGCTACTACTTTCGGAAGATGAATCGTCTAAGTCCAACGATGTGCTTCTTTTTGCTCATTTTTTGCTCACTCTCTAGATCAATCGCCCGATTATACGCATCTATGTACAATGTTGGAGGTACAATCTTCATCTTCTTGTTTAGTGTCAGTCATAGCCCTTCAACAAACCATCTTTTCTTTAATTCGTCCATCGGTGGGCTCTCCATCTTCAATACCAACTCTTTCAGTCTTCTTAAATACATACAGATCATTTCATTCTTTCCCTACTTTGTGTTGTACATTTCTGCCACAGTTTCATTATCGTCCCTTAGTAATCGGAACTCTGCTATGAATTCCTTCCTGACTTTTGTCCATGTAGTTAATTTCTGCAAATCGGCATCCAAAAACCAATCAATCGCTACACCTCGTAGGGTCACCAGGAACTGTCGGACCTAGTCATCTTGGTTCATTACACCATTCGTCGTCCATATTGTTTCGCATGTTTTTACAGTGTCTAATCGAATCTATTGTCCCATCACCATTGAACTTCGGCATTTTTTCCTTTGGTCTTGTCATTGCTACTTTCTTCTGATTTTGTGGTATTTGTTGTGCACCCGCATTGTTCTGAGTACCTGTGTTGTTTTGAGCACCCACATTCTTCTACACAACCACACTGCTTTGGACAAGCGCGTTACTCAATGAGAAATGATCTTCCTCAAGCGAAATTGTTTAATTCTCTACCTATATCCGTTCGCCAGGTGTATCAGGAATGAAGAGTTGACTCCATGCTCATGCTCCTTCCGCACTTCGAGCTGTGCGAGTTACTTCCCTTCCATTCAGATTCCCTACCCTCAATGTATACAAGTTAAGGAACTCCTCCCTTGTCTCTTCCACCAAATTCAATTGCTGTCAAGTTTCTTCTAGCAATTCCTCAGCATTCCTTAGTCTGCTAAGTGAATGCACTCCCTCCGTTTGTGCTCCTTCACCCCCTCGCTGTCCGCTGATAAGCTGCTGAAGCTTCTATCTGCACTTTGCTTGTTGTGCTAAAATTAATACTTCCTGTGTTGTGCATATCTCATTCTTCTCTTTTATCTTATTCCTATCTTTATTGAGCAGATTTAGCATTATTCTTCATACCACTTCCTTTGTTCCAGGTTCGACTGGCAACAGCGCCAAATGTTTACCATACAAGGTAAATAGATACTTATCGAATGTAGTACAGTAAGATATCACACAAAACATACGCAATATGCACTCCAATGCTTACAATATGATTATGATGATGATCCAATAGTCCATTCTAGGTAATGTACATTTACTATCCCAAAGGGATGACTCAACAGTCACGCACCCTTTGGGATACAATTCTACCCGTCGGCAACAATATAGAATTTACTAACAACGGGGACCTCTGATGTTTTATATGATGATGATTCATGCTGCAACAAGTCTAGTGTATTATATCAGATGTTGGGTGATGACTCAAAGTATTAATTGAATGATGATAGGTCCCAGGATCGTGATTTACAAGGACTTATTTATGAGGGAGGAGCAGAGACATTTGAGGAGCTTGATACAACAATGGCTTCCACTTCTTCAAAGGAGGTATTGGTAGAGGTACCCAGTAGCACTACCTCATTGATGTACATGTGCAAGGTTGTTAGTGCACATGAGGAGAGTGATCATGAGGTGAGTAGTGAGGATACAGTCTCCTATCACAGTGTCAAATTTAGGTCAGAGGATATGTATAGGATCAGCGGTTACATATTCCGTTACATATTCCATCCTTGAAATTTTAAGTATTGGAAACCTAACTAGCAAACCTCTTCCCTTAACGGTTCTATCTCAAATTGAACAAATCTCGCACCTAGCGTTGCTTGAATCTAACCTATTGACTTGGAGAAGCCGAAATTGCTACTAAAATGAGGCCAATTGAGACCACAACTCTTGTTGCAAAGAGAAAGAGTGGTTTCCCACTTGGAATTGGACGATGGTGTGAAAACCTCACAACAAGACTCTTTATGGATTTTTACATCTTATGACAGGGAACCTATTCAAAATGTCTCAATTTTGTTATAGACAATCAGTCAAGTATGACTATGACACACAAAATGGAAAGGACTCAAGAAAAAAAATCATACTACAGATTTGAATCAGAACAAAAATAGATTCATGATTCCAAAACTATTTACAGTTTGACTCAAGTGTCTTGCTCGATGTAGTGTTCATTGGTATTAGGCTACTTTGCAGCCTTACATATGTTGTGAATTTGGGAGCATATTGCCCTACATAACTCATAGTGCAACACTTATTTGTCACATAGAGCACAAAGTTGGTGTAAATTTGCATGCAGTGGATGTGTGTTTGACGCTAAGGTGCTTGTGTAATGTGTGCATTTCTTGATGCTTTGAAGAATGTGTGATGAGAAGGCATTTGTAAATGCGACATTGTAACGTATACAACCATTTTCAGAACTGTATAAGGTTAAAAATTGTTGCAAAGTAAAATAGCATATTTCTTAAAGCATAATCATGTAATGGTAGAAGATACTCATGCTAACAGTGTGACTCCCATAAGTAAAGTGGTGATTCTGTAGCAATTTTGCCTTGGCAGGAAATGTATGGTTTTAAGATCAAATCTAAAACACTTGAAGACAAGGTGTACATAAGTCTTCTTGGTTGTCAAGAACATTGCTCAAATAAACTACACTTGACATGAGAATTCATTACAATTTTTCTCTATATGGAACTCGAGAGGCAATGGACCCAACAACAAATACACAAAAATGGAAAGAATGTGGTGGTTGGGTAGCATGCATGCTTGTTTGGTCTTTGAAAAGGGAAAGAGAAGAGCGACAAATGCAACTAATAGAAAAGTTCCCCAAGAAAGGAGTAGAATGAGGGAGAATAGCTGTGATTTGTATCATCTATGTCAGCCAAAAAACATTCCATTAGTGGCAGATTAGATTGGTTCCAATTGTAAGTGTAAAAGGTAGGTCAGTCTAACACATGTTACTACTCTTACACCCAGTTAGCAACCTGCCATTGCTTTGTCATTTTATATTGAATGAGTAATAATAAATAGACTCCTTTGTTTGCCAATCCACAAGAAGTTCCACGATAAGACACTATAATTAGATGAAAGAATGTAATTAGAGGGAGAATTTAGAACGAAGCTAAATTGAGAAAATAAATATACAACAACCAATATCTTTGGCCATTCATCTGCTTAGTGAACAGTGTAAATTCTCTTGAATCTCACTTCCATTCATGTTGGCAAATTAATTTGAACTATTATTATTCTCATTTTCATATATGAAATTGAATTAAAAATTCCTCTACTCGTGATTTTCTCCAAATAGTCCATTACATTTGAGAACTGTTGTTTCACATGGATAATTGAGCGAGTAGAATCATTCAGGTTCATTGTTTAAAGTCCAGTCATTCAATATCTCTCTTTCATAGTCTTAATTGAGCTCTAATAAATTTCAAGTATTGTTGTTGTTACTATAAATTGTCATTTTTTTAACTACAAAATCAATAAGCCATGGGATTTTTTTTAAAACTTGAATCATTTTTTTTTATTTGAACACTCCAGGAAAAATCCTTTTTGAGCAAATTTATTTCCTAGAGCTTAAAGTTGGATTTTCTCAAGTCTGTCAATAACTTGTACAAAGTTTTCCCCTTGGAAAAAAATCTGATCCCTTACTGTTGCTTATGGATTTCACCAAATCAAGAGAAGGCAGATAAATATAATTTGAGGGTAAGCATACCAAAAATAGTAGAAAGCATATTTCCACAATCCATAGAATTCTTAGAAAGTTTATGGATTCAATTATGTTGCAGTCTTTGTATCAACATTTCGGATCACACTCTGTGATCCATGTTCTCTATCATTCTTCATCCTGATGATGGATCACAGAGTGTGATCCAAAACGTTGATGCAAAAACTGTAACACAATTGAATCCATAAACTTTCTAAGAAAAACAAAAGTATGCATATGATATATAAAATGCCTCCAAGTGGGCCAATACATGTCATTAAGAGAAAAATATAAACAAACTAATTCGATAAAATTGCTGGACACCTATATTACTGTGCATGCAATAAAATTTCCAAAGATGATCATACAAATGTAGCTGAGATAAACGAATAAAAAGCAGTGATATAATCTTAAGTTGAATTACAATTTTGCTCTAAGCAGTTGGAAGGCTCGATCTTTATTCTTCAGTTGAGATCGTGCTTCAGTGCAAAATATGCGGATTCCTGTTGGCTTATGGAAAAGATCGACAGCAGTTTCAACCTTATTCACATTTTGACCTGCGCATTAAAAGAAAATTTTCCATAATGGCAAATCAATCTTTGTGAAAAAATTGTTGAAGCATCCACCTGAGGACTATTTCTTGGTATTCAAAAGGAAGCATATTTATATTTGATGATGAATATAGCCCATGCTGCTCATAGAGTTTATCAATAATACTTTAATCGAATAGTATTATTAAGGATCCTTGCAATACATAATCTAGAAAAAGGAAGCCACAGGATGCATCACTACGCACCGCCAGCTCCCCCAGACCTTGCAGTTGAGAGCTCTATATCCTTGGGATCTATTACCACTTCAACTTCATCAACCTACACAAACGTTCAACTAACAACAAAAAATTACATTTCCCAATCCTAAAAGGTATTTGAATATATAAACAAGCCATTATGATTACATTAATTAAGCTTAGCCAGAGGTAAGGTATATTCTGTGAAAAGATAATACAGAAAGAAAAGATGAAAACAAAGAAATTGCAGGGCTTCAAGTGTAAAGTATCAAGTATGTTATCATTTTGGCAAACACTGACATTCACTCAACAAAATAGACCAGCAACTTTTGATTTAGATGGGAAACGATAGTGGATAGAGATCCTCCTAAGCCTTTATACTGAAAGTGGTACATCCTCCAATACCATTAAATGTAGACTATCATCAACCACTCAATTATTTAGAAATTTATATTTAAACATGGGACTATTGGCAGCTCATCATATTGCTCTATTAGTAATCAAAATATTTAGTATGTTTTATTATAAAGACCTTGAATCCTTTATTCCTTACATATGGATTCATAACAACAACAAAAATCCAAAGAAAACTTGTTACCTCTGGCATTATTGCAACAGTAGCAGTAGATGTATGAACACGACCTTGTGATTCTGTTTGAGGAACACGTTGAACACGATGAACTCCTGATTCATATTTAAGCTTACTATAGACACTTTCACCACTTATTTCCATTACATATTGCTTGAAACCACCTTTATCAGCCTGGAGAAATTAAGTTTTAATAACAACAGTAAATGAATATTATCTTTTGAAATGAAACAATATTTTGAAAAAAAATCTAACAATGTTATTTATTGCTTATACCTCTGTGTAGGAAATGGGTGAACACTTCCATCCATTATTTTCAGCATATTTTTGATACATATGAACCTGTTTTTATTAGCAAATAGAAAGAATATTATAAATATATAACTACTAAAACCATGATAGCACCCTTACTTTTGAAACATAAGTAGAAAATTTAACCATACTGATTTTTTCAGAACATGGTGCACAAATGATAACAAAATATTATAACAGAAATGCACTCCTGATAAGGATTAAGTGTCAAAAAGATCTTAGGAGATAATATGATCTTTCATGCAATAACTTAGATAAGAAACCCAATACACCATAATATTATTACAATTTACGACACTGTTGCTGTATAACTCTCATACACCTTTTCATGTAAATTTGCACAGTTGTCAAAGGGTGTGATGATGGGGGCACTTGGAACTTGAATCAATAGAAAACAAATTTGTAAGTTTTAATTGAAGATTTAAACTTATATACAAAACCCTTACAATATATATTATATCTTACAATGAATATAAGTAGTGGTCAGAAGAAGACTATCTTACAATAAAGGGAATCAAGATGCCTTCATTTGTATCCAAACGATGAGTAAGAAACAACTCATAATAATATATAGAGTCCATTAAGATTGCTACTTATGGAACAGAGCAATAACATCAACTCTAGTAAAACAAACTAATATTCCTATTCAACACCCTCGATGATATTGTTGTGAGGAAGATTGATATCCTTGCGACAACAGATCAGCGACATATGAAGTAACACCAAGGTACGTGCATAAAGAAATGATAGTTTGAAGGGAATCGGAATAGACAGCTATGACTTAAGTAGCAACAAAAAGCTTGATCATAAAAGGCAACAAATTAACCCTTGACTAAGCATGACAAGCTGTTGATAGGCCCAAACCAATAGCATTCCATAATTGTTGAGGACATTCATCATTCATCTATGTGAAAGAACAACAAGAAATTACTTTATCCAATTTAAAAGATCAATGGCGACAAAAGCAAATAAAGTACTCACCTAAGAAGCAGTCATCACTTGGACTTAAGAAGGGAAAATGGATGTCATGAGCACTCCAAGGAACATGAGATGAGACAAGTGATTGCAATACAACAATTACACCACTACTCTCTCACACCCATGCAACATTGAAGGGAATGGAAGTAGTTACACCAAAGGGAGAAAGTGAAATTGAAAACCAAAGGAAGGATAAAGAAAGAAATAATCATCAAACACCATTAATGTAAGGAGAGAAAGAAAAGATTATTAACTCATGTATCACAAATAGATCAAATACATGGATTCACAAAGATGATAAGGATGACCTCATGCTCTCACAAGGATCATACATAGGAAATGACAACATAAAAGTTAAAACTTGGAATCATAATTCAAGTTTGTGGCATTGATGGTTAAACAAAACTCTCTTTCAGCTTCCAAAGAGGACTCATCCATAGTTGAAGATAATAGGAGTAATGCTTCTAGTGTAAGAGAATTCATTGGTATCCAATCTAGTCATCTTGAAGAACAAGCCTTTACAACATCAAAGGCATGGAAAGATAAGTTACAAAGGATAATGGACAAGGATGATCAATACAAGCAAACAGAGGATCTTATCAGAAGATCACAAGATAGAGGAAGAAACAATGTATTGTAAAAATCAGATGAGAAAGCATATGACAAAATTTTGGGTCTAGACAAGTTTCATTTCAGAAAAAAGGGCACTCTTTAACTTATTCCTAACCCCTTATTTGAAGTTCAAATGGACAAGACATATAGTAACCCACCTTTTGAACTAAGTAAAGAAGCTATATTGGACTCACATGATATTTTGCAACCGACAGTTTTGAGTAAAAATCCAGTCGCAAAATGGGATGACCAGCCACAGTGTGTAAGACAGAGTCTCTCCTACCTTAAAGGGAAGGCTCCCCATTCTCACCGTTCCTTGGATTAACCTCAAGGTAAGCAAGAAGTCTAGAGATT
Source organism: Cupressus sempervirens (assembly GCA_028749045.1). Taxonomy (NCBI): domain Eukaryota; kingdom Viridiplantae; phylum Streptophyta; class Pinopsida; order Cupressales; family Cupressaceae; genus Cupressus; species Cupressus sempervirens. Next base: position 755,711,089 of record CM053791.1, on the reverse strand, counting down.
TTATAAAATGGGTGTTACCAATATCCTTTCTTCTTATCTTTCAAGAAAGAATCCACTTACTTGTGGAGCAAGTAATGGGCAGGGTGAATCTCTAACTACACTTCTATCAAGAGCTGGAAACAATGATACTGATAGACCCTCACTAACTCAAAGGATAGCTGAAAATGCAGCGGTTTGGCTCTAAGTCCGGTCGTACTTTTATATGGAAAAGCTTTACAATTAGGGCACAAAGACTCCTAAAAGTAACAATAACTTTAACTATTTTGTGAATTAAGAAGAAAATATAAGCTACAGACAAAGCTTCTAGCTATATACTTCCACAATTGCTCCTGGTCAAAGCTCTAGCTCCAATTGCTTCTTAACACTTTTCTATTCAATGCACGAGATACAATTACCAATAACACAAGATAACATCAATCAAAGATAACTTGGATGAATTATAGACAAAGCTTACAACTCACACAAGTAACAATCTTACTTAATCAAAGTTAAGTCTCAAATGCTCATTTGTATTCACTTTCTCTCAAAATAGTGCTTACACAAACAAAGTTCTATTGGCACAATTTCTCCAGAGTTCTCTTGCATAAAGATGATGATTTTACAATGAGGGGGCACTCCTTTATATGGGTGTTAATTCATGTTTTTCAGACTCGCCATTTTTATTCTTCATTTTTGGTTCACTTTCGTTTCCAAGCATTTTCTTATTTTGGACCATTGGTTCTGTCAAAAGTCAAATGCAAAACGAGGTTTAATGATATTTTCATCTCTATCTAACCTCATTCTTTTGATGAATCCTTTTCTCAAGCTAATTGTTGACCAAGTCCTTCTATTAGCAACATTAATTAGGGGTAATTTATACCAAAGCACCATCTTATTAAAAGTTTGTAGGCGACTTGGTATAAGATGTAAATGTCCTTGAACTCCTTGTACCTAGTTCAACGAATGCTAAGTTAAATTGAACCCTTTCTACAAATGAACTAGTTCATGAGTTCGATGCTTAGTACGTTCCTCAAAGCAATATTCTTTGGTGGGCCCAATTAACATGCCGTGTATGCACTTGATGTATAGGACACACAACAACTAGATGTGAGTGATATCATAATCTAAAGGTAAGTACAAGCAATTAATGGTTGAAGTAAGGTCATCATCAATGATCGCACCAAAATTTTGATGTAAAGGTGCAAAAATAAAGATTTGGCACATGTAAAGAGGAGTAATTATTTGAAGTACTTGTCTCTCAGCTTTATGTCAATACCTAATTTGCCTCGTCACCTTTCCTTCATGGCATGCTGAAATTATTTTTGTCCTCTGCATAATTAATGATCATTTGCTCTTTTTCGAGATGCATCTAAAGAAAGTTTTCTCCTTTAAACAGGACACTAAGTTTCTTTCCTTTTCCAAGATAAGCAATCACAAGAAAATTGGAGAAAGCAAGCCTTCTTCCATAGTTGAAATGGTCATCGCTCTTCACGTAATCCCTCCATTTACTGGTTATTTTTCTCCTACCTATTTAGCGAAGCATATTTGTGGTTGTTTCTTTGCTTTCGAATTCAAAGTAAAGCTCCTAAATCACGAAGTCTACACTGCACTTGTTTTGGAATACTCGTAGTTTACAATGTAGGTCCCCTATACTAGCTAATACAGACTTGTTAGGAGTTGATTTGGGAAGTGTTTCAAAAAGATTGTATGAGAGACTAGTCAAACCTTTTTCTACTCAAGTGTTGGACACTAACCTCCTCATGGCCTCCACTTTCCCACTAGCTTACCCTTCCCCAGAACTGATTCAAGAGTGCATTCATATGTATAATGTGTCTAAAGGGAATATATTGAAAAAGGATGGAAGTATTTTTCTGAATATCAATAGGGAGACTATATCCAGATTATTTCACCTAGAAGAGAAACAATTTGCTGACCTTACCCCTATCTTGTCTACGGCTAGATTTTCTAAAAAAGCAAGTGATTATGAGAACACCATAGCAAAAAGTTGGACCGAGTCTTTCTATAAAGATGGTTCTAGGTTACCCAAAACCTTGATGAAAAGCATAATGACCACTCAAGTCCAAGATATAATGGTTCTATTACATAGAATTTGTGGGTCTCCTAACATCTTTATTTTTGAAGAATGGATGTACTTTTTGTTAATTCCTTATAACTTTGACAAGACAAGTGTTTTGATTTTCAGATCAATCTAATCTGGATGCATGAGTTCCCTTAAGTATTGGTCACTAGAACATATTGTCCCCTCTAGACAAATCGACATCTTCCTTGTGGCTTTTATAAGCCTTCATATTTACTAGTGTGTTTAGTTAGTTACTAACCATTAGTAACTCTTGGAATGGGCACCAATCTTGAGGAAACAATCATGTTTTGAAGTAGGCCAACCTAGAGAGGGACATGTCCATTCAATGAACATGCCCCTTGAGTTTGGTATAAGGGAGAGCTAGATTGCAGATTAGAAGACACATTGAAAGCCATAAGTCTGCTCTTCTAGAAATCTGACCAAATAAGATCATCTATAGGAGTGTAAATATTTGTAGAAGATCCATGATATTAACATGGTATCAGAGCCAAACTGTAAATGTAAGGAAACAACTTGTTTTACAAGAAGAATAAAACATGTAATGTTTATATTAAAAGCTTGATAAGGAAAAGATAGAATCATCATCTACTAAGGTAGCGGTGCAAGGAAGTAATATTGATTGCATATGAATGATATAAATGGTGATCGTTATAAGGCAACTTCAAACACAGATTCATCTCTAATCAGACAATATAAATAATTACAAAAATGAAAGAAAATACCGAGCCTAGGCAAGAAAATTCTCTACAGGCAGCGATAGCGTTTAGGCAAGCCAACACTTCTCTGGACAGTGACAAATGACTAGAAGGCCTTCCTGTACGAACCACTCCAGAGCCATCTGTTAAAACAGAGAGTTTGGTTGGAAACAAAAGACACTGGTGGAGAGACTTCAGACCCGAATGAAGACCAATGATCTCTGCAGCCATAGTTTGACGGAACCACTGAAAAGCCATATTAATGTCAATAGAATCAATATTATGGTCTGAAGAAAAGAAACAAAGAGAAGGGTGCGACTTCAATATGTGTAAAGATGGTTGAGAAACTAATACATATAAAGTTGCACGTCATAAATTACTTAAGCATGCAGACAAACTAAAGACAAAACGTTTTTGTCTCATATTCAAATCAAAAGGAGACATAAGGAATGTATTGGGACACCAAAAAGGGTATAACATTGCCCTTAATTAACATATATGTTAAGTGACGTTGTTATGGTTAATATATGTTAATTTGGTTAATATATGTTGTGACACCATTGTGTCTCGAGGACTAGGAACAACATGTATAAGGCTAGGAATGATGGAGGAACATGGGATATATAGAAGAGAATCAATAAAAGATATAATGTCAACTGCAACTATATAGACGGCATACATAGCCGATATCAGTAGACGACTACTGCATAGCAGCATGGAGGGATTATCATACATTAAATTATTCTTTAATATATTCTGAGACTATATTGATCCCATCCGATTGAAGAAAGAAGAATAATATCTACAATATATTATTACAAAGCATACCCAGCCAATGATATTTGAAACAAATTACTATATTGCTACAAGACTGAGTAGGATTAATGTTACCGCAAGAACAATGTGGTCTGTAAGATGGGAAATCAAGGCAAAGGAAGGAGATGTCGTGGCTGGTGATGTTTTTAGTAAGGAGCAGTTCAGTTATGTGTGAATTTCTCTCCTTGGTATCATTATTCTGGTTTGTAATTGTCATCTAGTTGTATGTTGTGGCAGTTGGATAGCTAACCAGTTTCCATTCTTTATGTTGACATTGAGCTTTATCCTGACTTGGCTCGTGGAATTCAAAGGGTATGTTGTATTGTAATGGCTTATTATCAAGGATGTCTTGCAAATAAGGGAAATAACTAGTTATCTCATACCAACTAGGAGCGACATGAAATAATTAGCAGCCCATTAGATGCATAGTTAGTTCAATCAAAGATTGAAGATGGGAAAATTCATTCATTCATTCAAGCAAACACCAAGGGTTGAGGGTCACTACAGGGGCACATATCCACAGCCACCAGAATATCCACGGCTTAATTGTTCAAACCAGGGAAAGTTCCCGTTAAGTAAAGCATGACTAGCCAATAAGGAAGCCTACTCAAACATATATGTGTAGGTTAGAGAGGGATGATTCACCAATGTGTACCATTTTATTTATAATTTCAGAAGACCGTGGATTGGAAGGATGGTTACCATCTTTACTCTCTATATTATATTATAGTAGAGGACATTAAATATGGATTCGACCATCAAGAATCGAGAATCCCGCTATGGTATTGCTCAGTTTTCAGAGTATCTGAGAAGTATTAGTAAATAATATGAAAGAGAAATAAAGAGATGTGTGACACCTAAACCACCAACTTTGCATGCAAAGGAAAAAGTTGTGTCAAATCTAGTAGTGACTGCATAAGCATGGATTTCCTTCCACTCGGAAAGACTCTGAGGAAACTGCATGTAGGAAAAGACCTTTTTTAAATTACGAGCTATAATTTAAAAGGGAGAGCAAAATTATTCGATATGCATGTGTACCGGTTGAAAGCCTATTTGACTTGTAATAACATTTGACAAAATCTGAAGTATCGATGTGCACAGTGGATTTGACTTTTTCTCCTACTTGTAGATTGCCTTTATACAGATTTCTTGAAAACGATAATATCTCCATTATCAATATTGGCTTTAGACAAATTTGAGATGATCATCAACAGGTGTAAAATTGTTTGTCAGTTACTGGATATGGAGACATTTGGAGAATTTATAGTGAGTAAGCCGAATGTCACGCTACTAAAAGGAAACTCCCATTTAGAATAAGTTTGATCCACTATAAAAGGGAACCTTGGAATAAGAACAAATGATTCTAGCATCTTAGACAAACTCAATTATTTTGTTTGAGATGGAGTTCATCAATGAAGATAACTCGTGAATAGAATCACTAATGAGATGCACATGGATAAAGATTACATCATGAGACCGCAGATCATTTTACTCAAGGCATTTCTGATCTTCCCTCAAGTCCAAGAGGGAGTGTTAATGATTGTGGACTTAGAAAAGATGCATTCTATATAACCTTATAACTATCCAGATTATTAGTATTGGTTCTCTTAGAAAGAAGGGAATAAAGTGACATCATGTTGTGACACTAAGATCGTGGATATTAGCATGGTATGCCTTCTTGACAAAAGGAGAAGCTAAATGATCTGCAATGGTGAGGGAGTAGACCATGCTTTATTGATTCCTGAGTAATAAAGAATTTGTAGAAGAGAATCATAAGTATCATCTTATAAGAAGGTTATATGTCAAAGAAAGTACCTAGAAGATCGAGTTGACTCCCTAGGATCTAGGTTATACAAACTCAAACTGAGTGTACCATATCAAGATGGTGTATACTCATAAAGTACAAAAGCTTTCATGAAGGTTATCATGGAAAGATAAGTATCTATTGTACTTCAGCTCGTATTTTTTTATAAGAAGAGTATATGCCTTGATTTTGTTTTCTAAAGAATGTTCTTGTAGGAAAGAATTTTGAATTCAAAGGAAATCTGACATCTCATCAAGGCAACCTTGAATAAGGAGCTCGAAAAGTTTGATATCCAGGAGTCTGGAAAATCTAAAGTAAGCAACCATCTGATGGGCCTACCTTTATAAACATCATGGTGTGGAAGCATTTCTTAGCAAATAGTCTTGCAGCATCAGTTTGCAGTAATAGAAAACAATCCTCCAACACGAATTTGCAATGATAGCAAATGATCTTATGGTGTTTTAAATCAGTAGAGGACTACTGGCAAATCTTGAATAGATTCAAGATTGTGTTGTGAAAGAGACATTTCGATGTTTATGAATCACAACTTGAATAAAGAGAGAATTTAATTATTCTCTAGACTTTATCCTTAAGTACTGGAAATTACAAAGCAAGTATTCTTATCAAATCTCTCTGAGAGTGATCATCTCAGGAAAGATCCAGGTATGATTGAATTGTTTTGTATTCTTATGATAATTTATATTATTGTCAAGATATTGACTGTTATGTAGCTTCAACATTTGTGTTTGTTATTTAAGAGGTGATGATCTCTGAAATAATGAGCACTTGTATAAAGACATTATAAGAGGTGACGATCTCTGAGATAATATTCTGACCAGTAGAGAGGTACTGGCAGATTTGGATGAATTTAAGATCATGTTGTGATGGAGGCATTTCTATGTCTATGAGTCACAACTTGGATAAAGGAAGAATTTAATTATTCTCCGGATTTTATCCAGTGTCCTAGCAGATCTTAATTCAAGATCATGTTGTGTGTCTATGAGTCACAACTTGGATAAAGGAAGAATTTAATTATTCTATGGATTTTATCTTGTGTAAGGAAATCTAGTAATGGATTGCCGGTAGAATCTAGATCTTGGATGAAATCAAGATCATGTTGTGACAGTGACATTTCTAAAACTCCGGACGTCACAACTTGGGTAAAGGGAGAATTTAATTATTCTCTAGACTTTATCTTAAGTATTGCATTCTATGCAATACTATTATCACAAGTTCAGGTAATACTTCATATCACAAGCCTTGTCAAACACCCTGTGTTACAAGCCTAGGTGATTTGATAGTTTGCATTACAAACGATGCTTAATGACTTGATCACAAGCTTTAGTGATAACTCATATTACAAGATTTGTAATATGATGTGTTTTCAGGTATCATTTGTATAATGATACATCATGCTTGAAATTCAAAAAGATATAGAGTGCATATCTATGCTTAGTCATCTCTATTGATGTTGCTAGATATGTTTATATCACTTATCAAATTAAGAGGGATTGTTAATTCCTTGTAACTTTGACAAGACAAGTGTTCTGATTTTCAGATTAGTCTGATCTGGATGCATGAGTTCCCTTAAGTATTGGTCACTAGAACATATTATCCCCTCTAGATAGATCGACATCTTCCTTGTGGCTTTTATAAGCCTTCTTATTTACTAGGGTGGTTAGTTAGTTACTAACCATTAGTAACTCTTGGAATGGGCACCAATCTTGAGGAAACAATCATGTTTTGAAGTAGGTTGACCTACAGAGGGACATGTCCATTCAATGAACATGCCCCTTGAGTTAGATATAAGGGAGAGCTAGATTGCAGATTAGAAGACACACCGAAATCCATAAGTCTACTCTTCTAGCAATCTGACCAAATAAGATCATCTATGTTTACCGCATAGGTTAATTAAGAATTGCATACAGATAATAGACACGAACACGAACAACAGAACTCTTCTTATTATTATTCGCATATGCCAGAACATTACATTATGCTTGAATGATATGATCATTACAATGCTTCCCGAAGGGGTTATAAATACTTTCCGAAGAACCTTCCCGAAGGTATCTGTCGGCCAGATACATTATGTCCACTACAAACTATTTACCCGTCGGCTACATAACAAGAACTTTTCCGAAGGGACCCGTCAGCTAATACACAATTTCCTTTCCGAAGGGACCCGTCGATTGATACACAATTTCTACCGACGACATCATCCCCCCCAAAAAGAAAAGTCATCTCCTGACGACTAGCAAAATTAGGAGACAACCCACAAACAATAAAAGAAATACAAGAGAGAAGGTGTCCCAGAAGAGTGTTGTTGACGACAAAACTCATACACCTAGTTAGTTCGGATGCGCAGATCTGTCTGAATCTGTGAATTAACCTCTACGGCCTCCTTCAGTAGAAGCGCAACATCCATAGCCTGCCTCTTGGCCAACTGCAACTCATGCTCTGCCGCACTTTATCCCGGATAGCCGCGTCCTTCTCCTGTACCACTGCTGCCATATCCTTCAATAGTGTTGCCCGCTCTGCTGCCCATGCTGCCTGCTTGTCAGCCAAATCAGTGGCTAACTTTTCTGTTGCCTCTTTTTCAACCGCTAGAGATCTCTAAGCTGCAACACTATCTGCTGCCCTATCCGCCTCCGCGCGCTGCCGCGCATAGTAAACCGCTTTGTACAGTCCCACGATCTCATGTGCCAACTTCATCATCGAAGTGTCACTCAGTCCCAACTTTGGCTCAGTGGCCCAATCTGCCAACATCTCTGGTGTCTCAACTGTCGGCCAACCTCTATCCACAAAACAAGTTTGAAATCGCTTAGGACAAATCCCACGAATATATGCTCGAATCAAATGCCACTCCCTTCGCCGAGTGAGAGCTTGAATCGCCACATCATGCCCCTTCTTCAATGTCGACTTCATAGTCCTGAGGTAGTCCCTGCACCTGTCCTCATCTGACCCGTCATCCTCCTTGGCAAAGTCCTCCAATGACCATTCTGCATCACTATTGTCCTCATCAGCGGGAGCCATGCCCACATCCGGTGCCGCCTCCTCTGCTATCAGCGCAATCACGGCATGTGGCATTCCCTCCTGAGACTAAGGCTCTTGTACAAGTGCTACTCCGGAATAGCTGGGGGACTGAATGGACAGGCCACGCCGGTCAGGAACGAGTCGAAACTGCTACCTCAGAAAAACACTAGCTCTATCCATGACCTCTGGTTGTTCGAGCGGCGCTGGGTCCGTACACTCCTACATTCCTCCATCTAGTACGTTCTCTACTGGACGTTCCTGAGCTTCTGTTGACTGTGCCACGGTAACAACTGTTGCTGGCTGACTTATGGCAGGCGCCACGAGTGCTACTACCGGAAGTGCTTCAAGGGCTGAAGAAGTCTCTCGGGTGACGGGTGTTGTCAGGTGGGCAAAGCCTACCACAAATCCAACTCCCGATCAAACAGGAGAAGGCCATACCCCGTGTTGCCATGGTGCGGCTAGTGTGACTGCCTGGTGGGATCCTCCAGTCATCAATATCGGTTGCCGAGTTTGTCCAAACCCAGAAATGTGAGCCATGTGTAGACCTCGTGGTACCAACTCAGAAGTCACAAGAACTGTAGCACGCGGAAATAGCAAGGGGGTAGCCGTGACAATCTGAACCTTCTCATCATCCTTGCCTTCCCCTTCTTCTTCCTCCACACTATCCTGCTCAAAAGATGTCTCCTGTCGGCCGCTGTCAGTATCACCTGCCATGTCCATCCGGGGCCTCTTTTGGCCTGCTGAACCCTTCTGCCCAGAGGTTGTGTCCAAGTGCTTCCACTGCATGATAGGAGGTTCTCCCGGAGCCAGTGGTCCAGGCTTTGCCTCTAACTCATCCGTTGGAATCATCTGTGTTGCTGCATCAAGGAAGAGACCAATGGCGTAATGGGGCATATAGAAGGTCTTGTGCTGGAGAGTCATAAACTCATGCATCCGTTCAGCCAGCACAGACGCCCAATCGTACACTTTCCCAGTCATTATTCCGTTCATCATGAATACCTGCGGAAATGTGATATCCGATGCCCTAGAGGATCCCGTGAGCCTGCTCTTGACCAAATCCATCAGACACCGCCATAGCCCCTCTTGAATGTCGGTTTTCTTTAAACCCCTTCCCTTCGATGTCTCAGCTAATGCCACCTGCTCTGCTTCAGTCAAATCTCCACATACTAATCTAATTAAAAATAGCTTCCCATCCTTTGGAATTTTCTTCGGCTGAACCTTTTTGCCCTGCTGCCCTGGAATGCCAAAAGCACGTGTGAAATTGGTTGCCTTGAATGATACCACTAAGTTCTTTCCCAGATACTGAAATGTGCTCCTCCGAGAAGCTCTACCATATGTCTCAATCATGGTACGCAAATAGCCTTCATAATCTCGAATGCAAAAAACAGGCATCCGAATGGCCCATTCAACCTGTGCTCTTCTGATGCTTGCTTTAATTGGATGATCATCAGGGGTTTCTTGCCACCATTTCCGGCAATCCGTTCCATTCAACCCTTCAAATTGTATAGTCTGTGGTGTGACTTCAGCTGCTGCAAGTGCTGTAGTCTTACGCTTCTCCTTGCTGCTGCTCGAGCCTTCATTCAGGTTACCTGTACTTGCCATGCTCCTGCCTTCCACAACTTTAGACTATGCTAATTGTTTTTTCCACTGCCGTTTACCTGCTGACTCCATTAATTATATCTTTGTCTTTTCCTAACAGTCTCCCAAATCCGTATAGTGAAGAATTCTTCCAAATACGTACTGTGAATTGCAACCTTTGGAATGAAAATCCGTACTCTGGAAAATTTGGAAGGAAAATCAAATAACAAAGCCATACTACCAGAAGACCACAATTTCGTACAACAGTTTCCCTCCCCAAATCCGTACGGTGGCATTTTCAATGCCCTTCACTGATCATGGTATGCTGAATCTGACTAGAAGTGATATACTGCCTTGCTTACTGTTGAATTCCATACCTCAACCTTGAGAACCTTGCATTCAATAATCCGTACAATGAAATCCGTACCCTGCTCTTCAGAAGGAATCCGTACGCTTGAAATGCTGGAAGTCTTCTGTATGGGTGATGATTTAACAAGCCGTACAGTGCCCTACAGATGTGCATATGGTAACTTGACCCTTCTGTGATGAAATCCATACGGCTTCAAACTTGACGCTGTTTGTTGATTGCATATGGATGCCTCCTTCCTGGAGCTGCCACGCACCCGGGTTTTGATGAAACAATTTTGAAGGTGTCTTCACTATTTCATAAATAAACTTTGTTGTACTTACTGGTGAGTTGTCTGGTAGTGCACTCACCTCCACCCATTTAGTCAAATATTCCGTCGCGACAACAATGTAACGGCACCTTCTGGTTCTGCTTGTCTTCAGAGGTCCTATGAAGTCCAAACCCCACCGTTCAAAGAGCTCCTAAGCATGAGAAGGATTCAGAGGCATGAAATCTCTCTTCAAAGGTTTCCCAGCTCACTGACATGTATCGCATGCAACAACCCATTCCTTAACGTCATTGTATACTGTTGGCCACCATAATCCTGCTAGAAGTATTTTTCGTGCAGTTGTGTCCGGCCCCATGTGTCCTCCTGCCAGTCCATGCGCTTCCTTCAGTACCCGTGGAATTTCTTCCTCCAAGACACAACGCCTCAGGATCTGATTGGGTCCCATTTTATACAACAATCCATTAATCAGCTGAAATGTTCCGCTCCGTATCACCAACTTCTATTTTTCATTCAATGGCATTGTATTTGGAAACCGTCCTGTTGACAAGTATTCGCTGATGCTTGTATACCACTCCGGTAGTGCAGCAATCTGAAACAACTGTGCGTCAGGAAAGTCATCATTTACACCGTCTGCCAGTTCTCCTGTTCTGATACGTGACAAATGATCTGCGCTTACATGTTTCTTTCCTGGCCGTACAATGATCTTGAAGGTAAACTCCTGCAACAGGAGTAACCATCGGCTGATTCTTCCTTGAATGACTGGTTTGTTGATCATATACAACAGGGCCTATTGATCGACATAGAACACAAATGGAGTAGCCAACAAGTAATGTCGAAATTTCTGCATAGCATAAACCATCCCCAATGCTTCCCGTTCGGTTGTACTATAATTTTGTTCAGCTTTTGACAGCAACCGACTGGCGAAGTAGATCGGGTGATCCAACCCGTGGCTTCCTGTTTGCGCGAGAGTTGCTCCGATCGCATAGTTCGATGCATCCACATGCACATGAAACTCCTTATTCCAATTCGGGTATGCCAAAATAGGTGTTGTAGCCATTCGTACCTTGAGTCCTTCAAATGCTTCATCCTATTCCTTCTCCCATCGGAACGATTCTGTCTTGCAAGTTAACCTATCCAACGGAAATGCTATCTTGGCAAAAATTTTGATGAAACGCCTGTAATACCCTATATGCCCAAGGAAAGATTTTACCTCTGTCACATTGGTGGACGGCTGCATCTCCAATATGACCCGCACTTTGTCCGGATCTGTCTTCAGTCCCTCCTTACAGACTGTGTCCGAGCAACCTTCTGTGTGGGACCATAAATCTGTACTTCTTCGGGTTCAGGGCCAAACGTGCACGATGGCACCTTTCCATACACTCACCTAATGCTGCCAGATGCTTGTCCTCCGCACTGAACACTGACCAATCATCCAAAAATGCCTCAAAGTTTCCGACGGACATCTTGTCAAAAATGTGTAGTATGATCTGCTAAAATGTCGCAGGCGCATTGCACAGACCGAACAGCATTCGATTATAGGCATAGGCCCCATCTTCTACGACAAATGTCGTCTTCAGTTTATCCTCCTCTACAATTGAAATCTGATTGTAGCCGAAAAAACCATCCATAAATGAGTAGATCTCGTATCCCGCTACCTCCTCTAGGATGTTGTTCGTGAATGGGATTGGGAACAGATCCTTGATGGTGACTGCATTCAAGCATCGGAAATCAACACATTCAGATCTGAATGGAGTCCTTCTTCAGTGATATCACTATCGGGGATACCCATTCACTGGTCTGCACCTTGAAAATAATGCCGGGCTCTAGCATCCGATTGATTTCCTCCGTAACCCGGGCTGCATAATTTTTGTTCATTCTGTAGGGCCTCTTTCGTACGGGTATTGCTCCTTCAATCAATTGAATGCAGTGCACACACAATTCCGGTGGTACGCCCTTCAGGCCCTTGTACGTCCATGCAAAGACATCCTTGTACTCTAAAAATATCTTGAATGCTGTTGTCTTTAGTACTGGGTCCCAATTGTCTCCTACCAGTATGTTCTGTGGTTCCGCTTTGTCTCCCAAATTCATGGTCTGCAACGCAACTTCATTGTATTTGATGGGTTCCCCTTTAGTGAACTGATGTGCCGGGGTCACATCGAGTGACACATCCCCTTCCTTCATTTCAGTGAACTCCTTTGGAAATTCATCAGTATTGTGTTCTTCTATTGTTAGTACGTTGCAGGTTGGAAACAATTCATAATCCTCTATCTACCAATGGTAAGGACCATTTACTGAATCCAAATCGTCATCTCCTTCCAATCGTAGAACTCCCTCCTGATCTGGTTCCATACTTTGCCCCTTTTCATCCTCTTCTCCTTCAAAATCTGACGATAAAGCTTCTTCCCCGACCATCTGAGTGTGCAGATCGATGACATACTTCCGGCCTTTGCTTTCAAGTGATAAAGTATTTTTCTTCCAATCATGTTTTGCCTTGGCTTGTATCAGCCACCCCTGGCCTAGAATGGCATCATATCCTCTTTGCTTTAGTGGGATCATGACAAAGTCCAACAGGAACAGTTGTGTTCCAATCGTCACTGGTTCTGTTGTGAGTACTCCCAATGGCTTGATTCCATGTTGATCGGCTGTTAACAACTGAAAGGTAGGTGGCCACAACGTTGGCTGTCCCAACTTTTTCCAAGTATCCTCTGGCAGCACATTGACACCAGACCCTCCGTCCACGATCGTGTCCGTTAGCACAGTCCCGAGAATGCCCATTTCAACAACCGCCGAATAGCGTCCGGATGAAAGAGCTAACAGCATCGGATCTTCTGCACTCTCGCCACTTTCCTTCTCCTTTTTGTCCGCTACACTTGCTCCACTTTCCTGCTTCCTTCCATGTTCCCCTAGTAGTTGAGCAGTGGGAACGATGTTTGTGAGTGTCGATTGGAGCTGAGGAATAGTGAGCAACAGATCACTTATCCTGACAGGTATCTCGGCTTGCAATATTTGCCGTACAATGTTCTATTCTGCGCAGTTCCATACGGAGGTACTCGGTGTGTCCTTCAGGTGTGTCGTTTCTGCCTGTGCTGCTTTCTGGATCTCTACCCTTGCTTCCTCCAGTCTCTTCTTTTCTTCCGTCGAGTCGGGGTACACTTTCGCTTGCTGCCGTGTGATGGCCAGAACCTCTTCTTCGTCCGTCCTGACAGTGATCAAGTTTACTCCCAACTTCGGACACCTAGCATCTTCATGATCACCAGGTCCACACCATCTGCATAACAACTTCGATGTGTTCGCCGTTGTACACTCTCGGGCGAAGTGACCCCACAAATTGCATGCGCGGCATTGAACAATTGGCCGACCATTGGAATCATATTGAATTTGACTCCTTCCGCCATTATTGTTGTTGCCGCCATTGTTGTTATTGCTGCTGTTGTTTTGACCGCGCCGGTTGTTTCTGTATCCGCCCGATGTGGCACCTTTCGTACTGGTATTCTCGTTCCCTCCTAACGATGATGCCTCCTGCGTGAGGAACACTTGCTGTGGTGTTCTTGATTTCAGGTTGAAAGGACATTCCTTTACCGAGTGTCCCAGAATCTGGCAAATCTCACAAAATTCCTCTTTCGGGCAGGATCCCTTCGTATGGCCTTCTTTCTTGCACTCCGTGCACCATAAGTCTTTGCCCTTAGTCTCCTTGTTCATGTTTTTGAACTCCCTCATCATCCGAAGCATGTCCTTCTGAAGAGCACGGACTTTCTTGCTGTTGCCTTCATCGTCGCTGCTATCTTCTCCTGAAGGCTCATCGTCATCTGAATCGGATGAGCTAGTCTTCTTCTTCTTCTTTGTCTTCTATTCACTTTCGAGGTTCATTGCCCGATTGTACGCTTCAATGTATGTCGATGGTGGCACGATCTTCATCTTTTTCCGCAACTTCGGGTGAAGGCCTTCAATGAACTATCTTTTTTGGAGCCCATCTGCCGGTTTATTCTCCATTTTACTGATTAAGTCCTTCAACCTCCTAGCGAAGACCCGTACTGTTTCATTCTTCTTTTGCTTGGTATTGAATATCTCCACTACAATTTCATTATCGTCACTCAGAAGTTGAAATTCTGCGATGAACTCCTTCTTAATGTTATCCCAATTGTTTAACTTTTGTGGATCAATATCAGTAAACCAATCAATCGCAACACCCCGTAGGGTGGCGAGAAATTGTCGGATCCATTCATTTGCATCTGTTATGCCATTTGCCCTCCAGATCGTTTCACATGTTTTACAATGTCGAATGGGATCAGCTGCTTCATCACCATCAAATTTAGGCAACTTTTCCTTCGGACCTGCCATTATCACTGTATGCTGAGGGTTTTGTTGTGTACCTACGCTGTTTTGACCTCCCGCGCTGTTTTGAGCTCCCACGCTATTTTCAACACCTGCATTGTTCTGCACACTCGCGCTATTTCCAACACTCGCGTTGTTCTGCACACCCGCATTGTTTTCTACACCAGCGATGTTTTCTGCTCTTGCGCTGTTTGGTGAAGAGGATTCGTCAACCGAAGTTGTTCGTTCCGGAAGTATTTCTCGGACGAAGATGTCACTCCACGCTCGTGCTCCTTCGGCACTTCGAGCTGTGCGAGTCGATCTCCTTCCGTCAGGATTCTCTTCCCGTGGCGTATGCAGGTTCAGAAACTCCTCCCTCGCTTCTTCCACCAAATCAAGCCATTGTCGAGTCTCCTTCAACAATCCTTCCGCACTCCTATATCCGTCGGCAATCTTCTAGAATCTCCTTCGGCGCTCTGTCTGCTGAGCCAAAATTAAATTTTCCTGTGCAACGCGTATGTCATCTTTTTCCTTCCGCTTACTCTTATCTTTGTTCAACTAATTCAGCATTTAATTCATATCCGCCTGCCTGCGTACCAGGTCCATCGGGCAACGACGCCAAATGTTTACCGCATAGGTTAATTAAGAATTGCACACAAATAATAGACACGAACACGAACAGCAGAACTCTTCTTATTATTATTCGCATATGCCAGAACATTACATTATGCTTGAATGATATGATCATTACAATGCTTCCCGAAGGGGTTATAAATACTTTCCGAAGAACCTTCCCAAAGGTATCCGTTGGCCAGATACATTATGTCTGCTACAAACTATTTACCCGTCGGCTACATAACAAGAACTTTTCCGAAGGGACCCGTCGGCTGATACATAATTTCCTTTCTGAAGGGACCCGTCGGCTGATACACAATTTCTACCGACGACAATCTATAGGAGTGTAAACATTTGCAGAAGATCCATGATATTAACACTTTTATATTCAAATTGTGTTAAAAGGCTCACAATTTCTAGATTGGGCGGAACTAATAGCTAGCTCTCTTAGAGATCAGTTGAAGGGCACCTTAAATCTGAAGAATGACTTTTTCATGTCGTCTTATTTGATATACATGCTAGCTACCACTCAGGATTTGCAACATTTGCCACATGAACCCTGGACCAAGAGTATCACTATATATAATTATTGTCCCTCATTGCACAAAGATAAAGTCTTGGAAGATTTTTAAAAGGTCCATGATGTCTTTCTTGGAAAAATTGTGTTTTGATATGAAAAGCTCCGTACATCATAGATTATCACTTGAGTCTCAAATGTTCATTCAATCTTTTGGTAGCCTCTACATCCAATTCCCAAGGTTCACTTATTTATGAGTAGAGGGTTTTGGTGAAGAACCTATACGCCTTCCCATATTTGCCCTTGATTGTTTTGTTCGAGCAGAAGTAGCTCAACAATTAGTTTCTGTAATAAACAAATTTTCAGCTAAAGATGCTAGTGATATCATTTTCTCACTTAAACTAGCCAAGTTGACATGTGGAAGCATGGAAGACACTATGTGTATAAGTTCTGACTTGGTTAAATTTGGTTCTGGCTCCTATCAGGCTAGGTCAGATTTTGATAGCGAAAGAATTCTCCATAGCTTATTTGACACTCATGCAAGGACTGTACATTTCCCCACTATGGAGGATTTTTGGGAAGATTGTACAGATGAGTTAGAGGTGAAAAGAAGGGAGTTATCTAGGTTCACCATTACACAAATTCATCTTTTTCAATTGAATTTGGGTATAGATATTATAGGCATAGAGGAAGACAGAATAGACATCCCAACTCCCCAAGAAATTGAACTAGTAATTTTTGCTATAGATTGGAATTCTAAAAAAGAAGATAATATTCTTGAAAGAACAACAAATGTGATTGAAAAGACAGTCTTGGTTGAGAATGAAAAAGGATACACGTGCTAATGATCAGGTTGACCTTGTTTCTAATGTTGGTCTTACAATTGCAGGTAGCAAAAGGTCATCAAGGATCTCTAGGAAGAAGATCCATAATCCCCCTCTTGTGCAGAAAGCTCATTTTAGCAAGAAA
Organism: Cupressus sempervirens; assembly: GCA_028749045.1. Taxonomy (NCBI): domain Eukaryota; kingdom Viridiplantae; phylum Streptophyta; class Pinopsida; order Cupressales; family Cupressaceae; genus Cupressus; species Cupressus sempervirens. The sequence goes on along the minus strand of CM053791.1, from coordinate 755,694,033 downwards.
ACTAAAATGTCAATAACAAGAAGGCTTCACCAACTGATTTAGGTAGATGGCAAACCAAACAAAGACCTAGGTGGTGAACTCATTGATAACAGCCAGAGAGTCCAAATGACTACAGGATAATCTCCTCCAAGAATGCAAGTTGTAGACACTCCGAAAAAGGGTTCTGGGTTGCAACAGGATGCTACCACTCCTAACTGGCTTGTGGCTTTAGTGAATAAGAAGAGGAGTTTGGTTTCGATTTCTTTCCCAGTTGATGACATCGTGAGCAAATATACCAATAAGGCTCCCAAGCCTAAAAGGACTAAAAGCACAACCTGGATAATCTTTGATAGTGCGAAAAGGAGAAGTATAGCCGAGGTAGCCACCTACAACCAAAAAGAGGGAGATGATATATTGGACCAGAGCAACTTTGAGATTAGGCGTATAGATTTGGGGGTAAGGAACCATGAAATGAAAGAACACTAGGTAGAGACGTCTACAAAGAAAATTGTGCTACAATCACAGAAAGATGGGATTGAAAAGAAAAAACTGAAGTTTGAGAACAATGCAATGGCTGAGTATATAAATTCGTTGAAAGTCAAAGTTCACTCCCCATTAATCAATCACAACTTGCCTTTGATTCCAGTGCTCCTGAAAATCAACAACTGTTAGAAGATTTGAAGAAAGGGAAAATGATGACATCCACAATGTTCAATTGGATCAACCTAGTAACAAATCAAGTCGCTAAACTCATGCGAAATTTGCATGAAATTGTCTCTGGCTGGAATCAAACTTGACGAATCTCATGTTCAATCTAGGACTTGGAAAACAGAAGTCAAGAAACTCTCAGCCATGGTGACCCAATTAGTGGAAGTGGAAGATTTTGGACTAGAAAAGTTCCTCAAGGAGAACTCGTTGCAACATTTGGATGCAGATTTGATTCAAGTCCTGAGGAAGAATATAGCCTAAAGGGTATTCAATTACACTTCTACAATCTCAAGGATGCAATCATGCTAAAAAGAATACAAAACATTACTTGAGCATGTAAGCATGGACTTTCAATCCATCAGCTCGGCCTTTCCCAACCCTCTTAAAGAGGGAGGTTTTGATGTGGAAATCATGATCAAACAACACGAAGAATTCATGAAATTTGTAAAACACAAAATTGATCTCACATCATTTGACTTCTCCAAGGTGGCCAAAAGCGAAGTGATGTCAGGAATGTGTACTCTACAACTCCCCAATTACCTGGATACTGTGAACAAAATGAAACTAGACAAGGACATCTAGAAGAATCATCTGCAAAGCATCAAGAACCCAAACACAACTGCCATGACCAAATTCATGAATGCGTTTAGGACGTGGAAACTGGCACGTGGATAGGGTGATGCTGAAGATGAGGAGGAAGAGGAACCACTTGACCAATCAGCAGATGATTAGTGTTTTTTGTTAAATTGCTTTCAGAACTTTTAGTTTATGGTTTTTAAAAGTTAAACTCTGGGACTGCATACCCTTTATGTTGCTTTTCATAACTACTTTTAACTATTCGAGAATCGATTTTTTAGGGAGATTCTCAGGTAGCTCTCTATTTAAGTTTGAAACTCAGTAGTGTTAAGGGTTCCCAATACCCTTTATGTTGGTTTTCATAACTACTTTTAACTATCCGAGAATCGGGTTTCCAGGGAGATTCTCAGATAGCTCTCTATTTAAGTTTGAAACTCTGTAGTGTTAAGGGTTGCTAGTTTTTGATGGTTATCATACTGTGACCACTTTATCTGAATTTTATAGCTATGCAAGTTTTCTAAGTTTACAGTATCGTATCTGAATAGTATTGTTCTTTTTGAAAGGAGATGTTTGAATGTTTGAAGATGTTATGCTTTAAATTTACTCATTATTGGTTTAGTATTGAACCAATATTGGATTGTTGAATTTCCTATGATGATGGATAACCCTTTTCATGCTAGATGACTATTAATTTTTAATGTCTTTCCATAAGTGATTGATAGAGAAACTATGTGTTCTCTCCTTTGTATGTAGTTGTGTTTATTTGATTGTTGTTATCAGATTTTCCCCCTATCTAAGAATAGAAGGGAAGCCTTAATACTTTCAAATTAAAAGTAATTCTTTAGAGATTACTTTAGCAGCGAATCTTCGCCATTTAGCAATCCCGTCTCATGGGTCAATCATCATTTGGTGAATAGCGCATGCAACGTAGGTCAACCACATCGCTGGATATTTATCAGATTAGGGTCCAACGCCCGTGGTAGTCGCCCATTAGTTATCACATGATTGGTCAAAAATATCGGTCTAATCGCCAATGCAATATACATTTTGGATACATTTATTTTAAACATTTCGCCATCCTTTGCATGTTGTTTCTTATTGGCCCACGTTCTTTGACCATTACTACAACCAAATAATTTTTCCTTGGGTTGGGCATCGCCTACCATTTTCCCAACATGTGTCGACCACCAACCCTTTTTAGCAAATTGTTTCCTACTGTGGACTTGCATAGGAAGGTGCGTTTCACACTGTATTTGACATTCCCGCTTGTTAATCCTGCGTAATTCGCCAACCTAGATTGGACTATAAGATATTATTATTCTACACAAGTTTCTCTTTTCTGGTCTGGACACTGGCATTTCTTATTGCTAGCGAAGTTTCAGAATGCTGAGTGCATTGCCCATTGACTCATGGACCTTGGTTTTCATAAAAAGCGAGTGATTTTTAATTTTTTTTATGTCAACAGTGGTACTACCGTACTGGTATAGTGGTACTGGTTATTTTTTTAGTTTTACTGTCCAGTGTCCACTGGTGGCTGGACATCTCACATGTTAAGATAGCCTATAGGTTTGCGAATTATATTGGGTAGTACCGTAGATTGTAGTGCCATAGCAGTAGTACCCTTTTTTGGAGAATGAATCATATTATCGTTATTATATGTAGTCTAAGTAGTCTACTGTCATTGTTCATAATCTTTGAGTCGTCACTACTTGAGTCTTTTGTTCAACAACTTCGTTGATATATTTTTTGCAGCCTTTATCGGCTTGCAATGTCAAACAAGAGGGGTAATAGGGGTTACGGTAGGATCCTTGAAAGTGAAGAGAGGCCACCATTACCAAAACGCAAAACCACAGCGGCATATTTTGGTGATGGAAATGTTGGCAACCTACAAGATTCACAAGTTAGATCTCCAGTGCTTATTGAAAAAGGAGATTCATCACAAGTTGGAGACTCAGACCGTATTGAAGAAGTTCAAGTTGGTGAACCTGATATCTCAGTTGAGGACGAACTTGAACACGATTTGGAAGCACTTCCCCTGAGTAGGGAGTCACAAGCTGATATTATAGATTTAGAGTCGGTCCCAGACCAGTCAAGTGAGAAAACCAAAAGTGATTCCATAAATCATGTTCATGCACAAAAGGGGAAAAGAAAATTGGAATCAAAGAAAGATCAATCTCACTGGGATTTGTCCAAAAAGAATTTTTAGTTAGAATGAGTGGAAAAGTACTGGTTCATTGCACCAGTGGCCAATCCAATTGATGGTGAGCCTCCTATAGAATGCAAATGTAAGATTTGCACAGAGAGAACAAAGAAGGAGAAGAGGTTGCAGCTTAAACTTGATACCACAGAAAAGCATGTCGATAAAGTTTACAAAAAGGAAACTATAAATGGAGTTGAAAAATCAGTGCTAACTTGGAAAACAAAGGACAACTGTCTACATATCAAGAATGCCAAAATATACGAGTTACACCAGCAATTACAAGAGAAGCGTTCTGCAATAAAAGGTTCCATTGAAGATTTCATTGGGAAACAATGGAAGTGCAAAATATGGGAAAAGTAGTTCAATTAAGTGTGGTCTTTTATATTTTGAGTAGAAGACGTCCTATGATAGACTACCCTTCAATTACTGCCTTATTGCGTTTTTTCAAAGTTTGAAACTATTCGAACAGTCATTGGTCAGTAAACAGCGGGTGGGAATGGGCTAGATGTCTTGCACAGGTTGAAAAAGAAGATATGAAGGAAAAAATAAAACACTTAAACTTCATTGCATTGTCTCTAGATGAAGTTACATCAATTGATAATACTTCCTGCATGTGCATGCATGTTTATACTGTAAACGATCTTTGTCGTCAACCCTTTCTACTATCTGTTGCTAAATTGAATTATAATGCGATAGCTAAAAATTTATATGAATTATTAAAGACTGCTCTAATTGAATGTTGAGGTTTGGATAACATGGAGATTGCCAAAAAGTTGGTGTGTGTTGGAGCGGATGGAGCTTCGGTTATGCAAGGTCATAAAGGCGATCTTTGCAAAAAGATCAAGAATGATTTGGCACCCTACGCTATTCTCATTCATTGCATGGCCCATCGAATGAATTTAGCTTTTGGAATTGTCAACGATTTTGGTTGTGTAAGTAAAGTGGAATCTCTAATCAAAGAGATTTACCAATATTTTTGTCGAAGTCCAAAACGAGTCCGGGAATTTCAACACTTTACTCAAAGACTTACTAGTGGGAGGAAGCTTCTTAAAGACAATGATACCAGATGGATCTCTTTGGATGGACCAGCGCATCGAGTAATCTCTGAATATCCATCATTGGTTGGACTAATCTACTCTGTACGAGACAAATTCCCTCGGCTATATTCAAGTCTAACTAATATTAAGATACTCTTAACTTTAGTAGCTATTCTCCCCATACTACAGGACATGAAAAATATTATAAAAAAGGTTCAACAAAGAGCTATGTACATTGCAAAATATAATAAGCTACGTAAAATGACATGTAATAGCCTAGATACTCTGTATCGAGTACTACCATTAGATGAATCAAAGTTTGCAAAGTGGATAGAAATCATAGATTTGAACAATCTTGGGAACTCTTTACATATTGGTGCAAACGATGAGGTTTATGCTAGCGTACGTGGAGTTGACATACCAATGCAGTACTATGCCCGCGTCAACCCCAACTCCAACCCCAACGAAGCAAGAAGTGAAGTTGAATCAGAACCAGAGAAAATACTTTCACGTGTTACAAGTGAAGACTTCAAGAAAATCAAAGACTTTGTGCTTGACTCTGTCAAGCGAGTTTGCAACAATCTTTCGTCAGAAATTAGATTCAGATTCCCTCTAGAGGAACTGCTCAAAGCAATGTCAATTGTTTTTCCACAATATTGGTCTCTAAACTGTCCGACTGATTTTCGAAGAAGGATAACAACTTTGATTCAGCATTTTTGCAAACCTAAAGTAATCAATGGAGTAACTATAAATGGAATTTTAGATGAATCTTGACTGAGAGATCAATCATATTCTTTTACAAATATAATGAGGGAACAATATGACCTTATGGAGAACCCAAATGAAGAGGGAGCGGTAACAAAGTTTTGGAAAAACCTTGATGAGAGCAGTCAATTGAGAGAGTCAATTACAAAATATTTCAAGCTTACCGATTTATGTTTGACAATGATATTGGGTTCAATGGAGGATGAGAGAGTTTTCAGTACTTTGGGCTTCCTGAAGTCAAAGGTTAGAAACAAATTAAACAAAAATTTGGATAATTGTTTGAGGCTTTATAATTTTAGGTATGAGGTAAATAGTTTCCCTTATGATAGGGCTCTCAGCATTTGGAGAAACCAATGTCAAAAAAGAGGGATTGCCAACATTTCAAACCCAAGTGGCAATGGCAATGGCAATGGCGGTGGCAGTGGTTCATGTCCTGATATTGGAAGCAATGAAGATGATGTTGACTTTGGCATGCATATTGACGCTGACAGTGAATCTAAATAAAACAAAACGAACAATAAAATGTTATATGCAACAAATGAGGAGGATTCTGATGATAGTGATGTTGAGCCAGTCCAGGCGGAGTGGCAACTATAGCAACTTCTCAACTTCAAGTTCTAACCTCTACGTGAGTCAAGTAGTAGGCTAGTAGCTCTGATCTAAGACTATTTACTAATTAATTATGTTTGTAGAAGTTAATTTATAGTCTTCATTCACTGTCCTTTTATAGATGCTTAAATTTTTTTTGAACATGTTGATGTTACAAACTTACATGTTGAGATGTTCATTGAAACTAATTATTACTTTTAAAGTCTACACATGTCGAAATTTTCATTCATTATATTTTTTGAACATGTTGAGATTTTCATTCATTCTAGTTTTTAGACATTTTTACTTTTAGATTTTCATTGATTCTAGTTTCTTTAAGAAATTCTAACATAATGCATTTAACAGAATAAGCTCTATTTAAAAAAATTGTATTATAATTTATAATTATAAATCAGCCTATAACATAATACATTTAACAATTACAAACAATTACAACCCTTTGCAAATGACTCCATGTCAAATTGAAATGACCCTGAATTCCTTTTTGCAGATACAAGGGAGCAACAATAATTGTAAATCGGTTTGTAATTGTATATATAATCAGATTATTACTACATAATACACTATGTGTGTACAATCACATTGTCAATTTGCCATATTGCCAATTGTACAATTTTTTCAAGTAGGAGTAGGGAAAAATTTTCCATCTACTCTGTGTAGTAATAGTATGCCAGTGCCTGGCTGTCCAACTATCCTGATATGTTGGCTCTTGATTCCTGTAACAATTAACATTAAACAAAGTTGAAATTAAATCCAAAATTTGACATTAAAGAGCAACAAGTGACAAAACGATTATAGTACTATCACTTACTAAGTTGTTACTTCTTAGTGCTATTAGCTATGACTGCCACTGACAGCAATAATAGCAGTTTGACAAGATGACCCAGCTCTAATGAAGTTCTTTAGGGCGCTCCATTCTGCATCATTTGGAAGCTCTATTTCTTTGAGGTTGTAGCTAAATAGTTGTAACCTCGTCAACAATGAATACTTCATAGAAATATTTTACATGAATCGAGGAATTTCTCTATAACTACATTCAATGTTGATAGTGGTTTGATGCAACTTGCAATTCCTTCTGAAGTGGTTTGCTCAAGCAACTTGCCTAAATCAGAATTCATGGTGTTCTGCAACTTTTTCATGTAATCTTCTTTTCCAATGAATCTGCCCTCTGAGTTAGCTGGATTTGGTAATCCAACATCTAGCAAGTTCAGTATGTTGTGATTCATCTTCATCAAGTCTTTGGGAGCAGATTTGAGAGCTTCATCTATTTCCATTACTTGTTCACAATTGTGACAGACAGCAAAGGACATTATGGAGGCATCCAAGTGGTTGTTTATTCCATGGTTTGCCAAATCCCTGTCACTAGATCTCCGTAGTTTATTCAAAATTTGTTTAGCATATTTTTTTAGGAATTGTTGAAGATTCCTCTTTTAGCCTGAACATCTTTTTTTACATTTTCAAAGAGAAGTCTGAGATTGTTATTTAAATCAAGCCATTCAGACAAAATATCACTGTTCTTCATATTTTTGTCCCAATTTTCTTGTTTGATAAGCTTAACCGTGTTTATTATAGTATCCTTCGCATGATGGTCTTTGGAAGATGTCATTCTATTTTGTGCAATTACATTCTCCATCTTTTTCTTCATTTCAGACATCTCTTTTTCACTCTTTTTTTGTATTTCCTCTAGTTGCCCTTGGCAATTAGTTGCTCTCTTTCTCTCATCCTCCAATTTCTTCTTCAAATTTTGGATTGTATTTGCAGCAGTTACCTCTTTTTTCTTCTTGTTCTCGAGTTCCCTTTTCAAATCATGGATTGTCTTTGTAGTGGACGACTCCTTTTTCTTCGCATTGTCCAATTCCTTCTTCAAATCATGGAGTGTTTGAGTAGACTCCTCTTTCTTCGTGTTCTCCAATTCCTTCTTAAAATCCAGGCTTTTCTTTGCAGCTGACTCCTCTTTTTTCTTTGCATTCTCCAATTCCCTCCTCATATGGTAGATTGTGTTACTGCTTGCAATAGCACTAGACTCTGTTTTCTTCGCATTCACCAATTCCTTCTTCAAATCAATGATTGTTTTTGCAGTTGACTCCTCTCTTTTTTTATATTCTCCAATTGCTTGTTCAAATTGTAAATTGTGTTTGCACTAGACTCCTCTTTTTTCTTCTCATTCTCCAATTCCTTTTGCAAATTATAAATTATCCTTGCCTTAGACTCCTCTTTTTTCTTTTCATTCTCCAATTCAATCTTCAAATTATTATTTTCCTTGACAATAAAGTCCAGGTCAGTTTTCAATTTATTATTGACCTGTGCACTACTCTCCACAGACTTGAACAACTGTGCAGGATGATGGAGCTTTAAATTTCTGCCTCCACTAGTGATGTTGGAAGAGAATCATGAAAATGATGCAGAGTGCCATTGACATACAACAGCAATAATATATTGATTAGTATTCAGGATTTGTACAGCATCTAAATTCCTGGTGGTATGCACAGTAGTTCATAAAGGCACCAAAAGACCTGTAGAGAATTCATGAAAGAGAGCAAACAGTTAGATGCATCAGTAAAGAATCCTCTGAGGGTTTACATCAGATAGCAATAACATATGCAGCAATCAATACTGTTAAGCCTGGTCTTAGTCATATAAGGAAGGAGTTTTTCTGAAAGCATATACAGTTGACAGAGGAATTCAAGGTCAATTACATGAGTCACTGAGATTGGGAAATCAGACATTATGATTTCATTATACAAGCTAGAGGCGTCTACCAGACTCAGCATCACCCTTATACATTTGTTTGTAACTTCAGTTGTGCATAGGAATGAATCAGTTTGAAGAGGGAGCACCGGCATTATTTCAAAGGATTATAGAGTCTACCAGGAGGAAATCGAGCACTAAATCCTTTACGGCATAAGCAGACTTGTGCAATACCTTGAATCTGAATTTGCTTCTCTTTGCATTAAACGGCAGCCACAAGGTTTTCTGATAGGTAGTTCCCATTGGATGTTTACTTGTATACGTACTTATATTGCTTTGTGTGTGTTTTGACAGGCCTCATATGATGGAATATGCACTGGGGACGGAAGCAAAGGGATTGACATCACAATATTACGCACAACAAATCCTGCAAGTATTATACCGTCTCAAAGCGAAAGGTCACTTGCAATTTGTTGATGAGACCCATAAAGTCAGGTACCAAAGCTCTCGAGGGCATAGCAGAGCAGATGTAATGTTAAACAAGCTACCTATTAGACGGTGATGGAGCCTGAATATTGGCGAAATTTAGAGGCCCCATTTGGTCATTCCCTCTCAAAACAATTATGCTAGAGGCATACTATCAGACCAAGGAAAAATATGATTCTGAAACACATCAGCCCTGTTATGAAGTTCATCACTGGCAATACTGGAGTTATTTGTGATGCTATGGATAGTATTTTGGTTGTCTCTTGTGTGGAGTATCAGATAGAAGAAGAAAAGTTGTGTGTGTTGATTGATAAAAAGATTAACAAGTCCAGATATATCCTTGTCACAAGACAACAGTATCATATGCAGAGTTTGCCCAGTTAATCCTATTGATCAGATTAGCAGTACCTATTGAAAAACAGAATGACGTTTTAGTATGCAGCAGCGAGAGCAAGTACGGAAGCCAAATTGGCAGAAATGAAGGTAATGAGCAGAGGCATTATTTTTCTGAAGATACCATCAGGAGTTACAGATCTAGTAACATGGATCATTTATACAGATTACAGGCTGTAGATTTCGGATCTTTGAAAAGTTTTAATTTGACATTCGAAAATAGTGGCAATGTCATGAGTCAGCAACTTAAAGCATCCTTGATGTAGAGGTAGCAGATGCAACATCAGTATGAGAATATAATGGTTTTGAGCACTGGAGTTCATTTGGTTCGGATGCAAAACAGATATATATTTGTAAAAGTCTGATAATATTTATATGTCAGCTTATAAGTCCAAAATTGCCAAATCATACATATGGACTGTGTTGAATAGAAAGGATACGGTGTGAACATGGACAATGGTATAGCAGCAAAGAAAATCTGGAGTCAAAGTTCAATTTGATCATGCCAATAAAATTTGAATCAAAATATGGTTGGGTCTCTAAAAGTAGACATGTCATTAGAACTTGGAATATATTAAATTGCATACAACAGGTTCAATTTTAGTAATATATATTAAAGACAACTTCTTCTCTGAAAAGAAGTGAGGGCATGGTATCCTGTCAGCAATGGAATTTAAGCCACACAACCACTTCGGAGGATGTGTTTTCTACAGGAAAATATGATCATATTTAGCAGTGGTTTTATTGAAAATAACTGTGGAGTGTGTTACAAAGACACCTGTGTAGAATGATCATCACTTTGCAAACTTTAAACAAATCAGAAATGAATACTTCGAAATCTGTGAAATGAGTTGACCAGCACGTATTTTCACATCATGCAGCTATAATGTTAAATATCTATATGGCATTGCTTCAGTGTGCTATTGATATCACTACAGAACTGTGTATGAAGGAGTCAATGATTCTGTTGCACATATACTGGGAAATGTGTCAAACATTGAAGAAGATGGGAGTAATTCTCGCCATCTGATGTGATAAGATTTTCTCTTTGCAGAAGTTTAAATAATCGCTTCATAGTATGCAATGAAGAGGAAGCGTCCAGAAGTGTAACCTATGGAATTCTTCCAGATTTGGATTTCACGTCTATTCCTCAGGAGGAAGTTGTTCTAGCTGAGGAGGAAAGCGGGTGAATGTGTTTCAGATTGATCAATTGATTCATTCCCGCTACCAGCAATAATATTGACATTGCCAATTTTATGAGCATCAGGAGTGGTTCAGAGGATATGTATGGACAGACACAGCTATAAATAACATGTCCATGAGATAAGAGGGGGTTCGAGAGGATATTTATTAGCATCAGCAGGATGCCCCAGGTTGTTTATATAACATATTTCATAACCAATTAGAAGTTTAAATTCTGGACAAATATTCAAGGAGTTATTGATTAGTTTTTAGTTATGAAGAGGTGCAGTGCTTGGAAAAGCAACTGATACCATTTGAATATCTATAAATATATGAGGATAAAATCAAACAAGATACCATTTGATATTAGTCTGAAAAAGGGTGAACTTTGTATTATCTGAAGCAAATATTATCAAATTTATTTTCTGAAAAGAATTGAAGTCGAACTAAGCTCCTGGATATTGAGGGTGTTGGACATATATTTCAAATATTGTGAGAAATTGTGTTGAATGGAGCGTTAATAATTGGATGTCTTCAGAATGACTTTTTTGCAGTAAAACCAGTAAGAATTTCATTTGTGCTAGAGTTAAATATTAATTAATCTGTCTTTTGTGATCATTTTATTTTTATTTATCAACAATTCATTATCACGATAAGTAGATCAAATTGTTCACTACTATTTGAACTTGATAAATACAAATACAGTAAAATAAAATTGTTTTCATATTTGTATCTATTTTGTCCTTTTATAGGTTAAAACATTATAAACTAGTTTAAATACGCATAAAAGGGAATAATTTGATGCATCGTGATAACTAGATTGTTTATAGATACTGTATATCATAAAATTGTATGTGAGAAAATATACTATTGACTCTATTGCCCATTTAAATTCGGCACAGATCATTTAATTGTTCATGCTTCTCAATTTATGTGCTGGCGATTTTCTAATCTTTTTCTTCGAAGGATTTGATACTTATCTATTTTAGTAATTCATTTTAAATTTTCCTTTCGGCAATTCACAACTCTATTAAAGTAATTAAAATTCGGAGATTATTCATCATTCGTAATCTAGAAGTTTTTCCTTAGAATCTTGCCATTTAAGGAGATTGCCTTTGCATTATAATCTATTCGCTATAAAATATTTTGGATCCAATTTTTGCTATCCAGGATCAGGTGTGCAGGCCTTAGTTTAGCGGGTCAAAAGCGCGGAGGATTTAAGTCAATTTAATTGATCCTATCAAGTTGGCCAAAATCGATTAGATATCCCAACATCGAGCAAGCAAGGCTCGTAGGTTTCTGATCAACGATTTTGATAACCAACACAGTAGAGGCTTTTTCATGCTGAATTCTTTTTTGGCACTCATCCAATTCTTTAGTCAAATTTTTCACTTGTTCATTCATCTTTGCTTGTTGAAAAATTGTCTCTGTAGGAGAAGAATTATTTATCCTGTTTTGCAATTCTTTCAACCTATTGTCTGCCGCTTTCCTCTTGGCCTTCACATTATCAAGGTCTGTCTATAACTTTTCTATTTGCTTTGTAAGCCTTTTGTTTTCCCTCTCCGCTCTCAGAAGTGTACAATAGACCATTTTGTTGCTCTCTTTTGATATATTGATTTTGTCAATATTTTTCACTTTTGACAAATCCATTTGAAGACTGGTAACTTGTACATCCTTACGATTTATTACATTTTCTGGTGGATTATTATCTCTACCCAAGGGCATAACAGCCATGAAGTTCATCATTTCATTGTTTGGATCATATGTTGAAAATATTATGTTAGTAGATCCTTGACATTCAACAACTGCATCACTTTTCAAAGTCTTCATAATTTGCCTATTTCTTTCACTTGTCTATTCAAACTTTGATGCAAATTCGTTCAAACTAAAATTTGAGTTTGTTGACACAATTGAGTGTTTGAAAGGTGAATTATCAGTTGTATTGTTGTATGCTCCTCCAACTCCAGTTAAACTTACTCCACCTACAATTGTATTTTGATATTTGCCAACATACTGAAGATGGCCATTCCAAATCCTAGCATTTTAGGATTATTTTCAAGGTTTTGTATAGAAGCTACTGGTGCATACATTGGTAAAGTAACTGCTGACGTTTCTTGCGGTGTAATTGTCATAACTTTTTTTCTTTTTTGCACAAGGTTCATCCATGCTAGTGTGAGTGCCAGTGGGATCAACTACAACTGGATTTGAAGATTTAGCAAATAATGTGTTGGGATGACCTTTAGAAGCAGAAGTATAATATTTTTTACCCTTTCTAGATGAATTATCTTCAATCTCATCAGAGAGTCCAATGATTGGTTTACTTCCTCTTTTGGGTGGGTCTAGTACTGGAACTGGATTACAAATCCCTTCACCACTTGCACCAATGGGCCCTATACCTGCATAACCCATTTTTTGTATCATAGTTGCCCCTTTACCATATGTTTGTTTAGTAGAATCACTAATTTGAAGATTAACAATATGTCTGCCCCTGGTTGACCCGGAATCCTGAATACCTTGAATGTCAGCATCAGACTCGAGGTCCTTTTGTCTTTCTATATCACTGTCACTGGAACTACCAAAATCATATAGTACAATTGGATGCTCTTTATTCCAATAATTGCTAAAAAGTCCATCCTCCTCAATTTCATCAAAACCTGCTGATGTCATTGGTTCACCCAAATTTTGCCTCATTTTCCAAAAATCAGTCATCTTGGTTTGACACCACAATTCAGCTACGCATGCCTCTTTAATTTCTTTCAGCATAGACCTGTTAGAAGGTTGAGATGCTTTCTTGTAGAAATTTAAGTATGTCAGAGGCTCTGATTTGTGTGACTCTGATATGTGCAATGTCATAATTTGGGATGACAATTCTTGCACTAAAATATTATTCTCTGTTGCATGTTTCTCCATCTCTTTCTTAACCTCATCCCACAAATCCTTGTTTTTTAACTTTTCTATCAATGGCATCTCCTGATGTTGATATTTGCTCGCAAAGTTCCAATTCATTTGCCACTTTGAAAGTCTTTCTCTCAGATGTGAGGCCTCCAATTGCAAAAGGCAAGGAAGGAAATATTGTTTTCTTTTGTTGTCTAGTGAAAAGTTCATCTGTGCTCTCCATCTACCATACATATTCCAGTGCAAAAACCCTTTCTGTAACATGCATTGGAAGTTTACAGGGTTCAACCGCTGAACCATAAAACCTTAAGACAGTGTACTCTTTCATGAAGAATCAGTCAGCCAATTGAATCTGACTTCCCAGTTGAATGCTATCTTTGCAAGACACAGGCAATCTAGGCATCATAGTGCCTGTGATTTTTTAGTAAATAGGTGTCAAAAAGAAGTCTACAAAATGGTTGTAGTTTTTATTTTTAAGCATTCATCCTCATCTTATGTGTCCACTCATATATTGGACTTGGAGTCTCTGATTTCTTATGGGTTTTCTCATCAAACTTATAGACCTCAATATCAAGCTTGTTCTCTGTCTCAAATATTGGGTGATGCTTTGCTAAAAGAAGGTAGCACAAGTAACTTGTGAACCTAAATGTTTTCATCTTGCCTGTAGTTGTACTTTGTTTAATTATTAGAAATTTTTGTTGCATAGATTCAATAATGTGCTGAACAAAATTATATCTTACATCTACCTTCTCAACTGACTGACCTTGACAATGTATATTATAAATCATTTCAAGAACACTGACCCCCACTTCCTTGATACTATCCAATCCCAGACAAAATGATAACAAAAAATTAATATTCTGAACCCATGGCACAAAAATATCATACTGATAAGGAGGCTTATGGTCTATGTCAAGTGTAACACTAATAGAGGACCCTAAGTTTATTAAACCCTTAATATATGAATCTTGAAAAACTCTTTCCAGTTTGTCATAAGCCTGTGCTAGTTTATCCAAGTCAATGCGTTCGTTAAAGCTTTCTAGTTTAAACCCTAGCCCTAGGTCTAACAAAGTGAAAAATTCACTCTCAGTTATGGATAAAATTTCCTCCTGAGTGTTTTGGTTTACAATTGCCTTTCTATTTTCATCATAACTCTAAGTGCATAGCATTACAATTTCAAAGCAAGGGAATACTTCGCGTATAGCGAGGTTTGCTAATCCAATAACCAAAGCAACTAATTTATTTGTATGTGCACAAATACTGTTATTATATTTGTAATAATTTCTCCTTCTGTGGATCTTTCCACTTATTAAACAATGAATGTCTAATTTTCATGATTCCAAAATCTCTGCGAATAACAAGATCAAAAATATCATGACATTCATCAGTGAAACTTAGAGTTTGTAGCACTTGCCTGAGTTCTTTAATGTCTTTCTTTTGATTTTCCTTTATGCTTACACTCATAGGGGAAGTTTTTTACTTTGTTTTGCCTATGCCTACTATTGGTTATTACACAATTCTTTTTCAAGCCCTATTTTAAAAACTTGTAAAATGTAAACCTAAGACAATCAAAATCAAGATTTATATTGTTGCAAATTACAATGAAAAAAAAATTAAAAAATTTAAATACCCAGAATCGAGATTCAATATCTAGTGTTGTCCTCTGATACTCAAATTTCACACTTCCAGAGTTCAGTCTTCAGAACACAAAATGGAATTCTGTCAATCTTTGAAAAGTTGAAATTTGAACACCCTATCATATCGAACTCTCAACTTGCAGAACTTTCAACTTCATACTCTAAAAACATTGAAGGTTAATAGTTAAAAGATAAAACGAAAGTATTAAGTAATTAATGGTTTTAGGTACTTTACTAATAGTATGTACAATGTACATGTAAACGACATAAAAACTCAATAATGTAGTTTTGTACATAACTATAATAATAAAAAGTAAAAAAATTTACATTAATATACATTTGAATTTTGAAATTTGTTCAATGTTCATTTTAAATAAATAAAACAAAAATCGAACTTAATTATCAATATGATTTTCGGGTAAATTTTGGGTCCACCACGGTTGTTAAGAAACATCCAGAATCGGGACACGTGTCACGATTCCGGATGTTTCATGACAACAGCAATGGCGGACCCAAAATTTAACCGAAATTCATCGTAGGCCATTGCCATAACTTAATAATCGCGGCATCACCGAGTCGAGATTAAATAATTTCTTTTTAAAAGACTAAACATAATTATTAATAAGATTAACCAAGTCGTGACACTTAATTAAGTTTTGCAATGACCGGACACTTGTCACGATTCCGGATGAATCTAGGCACATGGTAAAACATTCTCCAAATCATCCCGAAATTCATCTCGGGCCATCGATCTTTCTTTTAATCAACGGTCGAGATTTCGAGTAGAATCTTTGAGTACACGTGTCTTAATTTCAAGTTAATTTAATTATTTATATAATATAATTTATAATAATTATTATAATAGTTATAATATAATATAAATAAAAGATTTTCTTTTGTATTATAGAAATGATTTTCTTTTCTATCATAAACTTTCTATTGTAAAGATGATACGAAAAATTCGATGAAGATATTATTAAATTTTATAAAATAAAATTGATGCAAGATATGAAACAGGTGCCACATAGTGGCTTAGTACTTGCCTTTAGTTTTTATATAAATCTAATTTAAATTTAATAAATTTATTATAATATATAAAATATTTTAATTAATAAAAATGTTATATAATTATATTTTCTGTAATGATGTTAATTTAAATTTAAATTTTATTCATAAATATAATCATTGATATATATGTTCTATTACATATATATCATATGGTTATAACTATATTATATTATATTATATGATTTATTATATAATAAATAATGATAATATACAAATAATAATATTTTTATAATAGCAATAAATCTTAAATGATTTTATAATATAAGTAATATTATGTTATAATTTATAAAAGAAATATATTATTAAAATATAAAATATAAACCAATGCACTTACATTAAAAAAATATATATATCAATGTTAATGAATCACATTGAAAATGAAATATTTAGCTCTTATATCCAGCCAATATAAAAGCTAAATGAAATCTATCAAATCCAGTCAATATAAGAGCTAATTTGCTAAATGAAATTAATGAATTCATCCAATCATTAACTTAGAAAAATATTTTATAAAAAAATTGAAGTTAAAATTTTCGCATCTATGCTATGTAATATATTAGTTTGATAAAAGAAATTACAATGATTTATTCTTACTCATTAAAATATGAAACAAATTTAATCACTAGTTAAAATGATCCTAAGTTGCACGGGTACCTCCCCCCCCCCTCCGGACCACGTACCGGTTCGAACCGGTTCGTGGTTCTGGTCCGGTTCGACCTGGGTTCGTTTTTGGAGGCCCGGTTCAATCTGGTTCGAACGAGGGTTCGAACCCAAGAGAACCACATGTAAAATTTCGGACCAGGGTTCGAACCCAGGAGAACCACATATAAATTTTCCACATTACAGCATGTTTTAATTTAATTTATGTTGATACATCTTGGGTTTGGGTTGGTAGGCATTACAATGCCACAGTTTTTTAGTGTTGAGTAATCCCTAGCTGTAAAACACTTTCTATTTGAATCAAAATGCTACTAAATTTGAGACACCCACAAGAGAAGATGCTCAACATGTGGCGACCACCATGATCAATTTCGAGGAATTTCAAGGCCTATTTGAGTAGCAATATGAATTTTTCAAACACTAAACAATAAACAACGTTTTATTGGGAAATGTTGCCCTGCAAAAGAAAGTTATGGTCACATGAATATGGTCAGGTGGGGCAGCTACTTACCACATTGTCTATCACTGTTTGGCTGATTATTTCTCCTCTAGGTATATTAAAAATTGTATTAAAGAATATTGAATCTGGAACGTCAGACTATGTTATCCAAAGGCCTCCATGAATGGTCTTTTTCCAATTTACTGTTGTTGATCAGTGCTTGGGAGATTGTGCCCAAAGAGATTGAAGAATATTCAGCTGGTCAAAGGGATTTACCTTCTGCAAGCTAGATCTAATTAGTTTTTAACCATGTTCAATCGATTATGTTAATCATAATAAGAGTTTGGTAAATAAATTTATGAAAAGAAGAAATTTTTATTAAAACTTACTGTTGATCTGCATAAACTAATCAGATACAGTTATGAATTTTTTAAATGAAAGGGAAGAGATCTAGTCGCTAGGGGTTCCAATGATCGCTGTGGTTTGCTACTATATTGTTTATGCTGTTTTAAAGTTTTTTGTTGTTCAAATGTGTTTATGCTACTATGCTACATTCTAATTCTAACTCATGCTTCGTAAAGATGTGTGTATATATATATATATATAAAATAAATTTTTTTTTACATGTTTTTGTACTAACGAACCCAAACGAACCCAAACCCCTTTTCAAAATTTTGTCAAACCAGCGAACCGGTTCTCGAACCCGAACCCGGAACCGAACCGCGAACCGGCAACTTAGTTAAAATCTAAAATCCAAAATGTATCACAATAGTACTTAGCCTTAAGACTACCGGCAAGTACTAATAATAAATTATAATGACAATAGTTTAATTCAAATAAAATAATTAAACTTTAAAAATATAATTACAAATGCTATATTTTTATTCATATTTATTATTTAGTTTTAAAATTAAAATGTAATATAGTTTAATTATCTATAAATTATTAACATAGATTGATAATTGTGATGATTGTTTATAAACATAATTATTAATACTATTAACCAAGTCCTGACACTTAATTGAGCTTTGCAATGATTGGACACGTGTCACAATTCTAGATTAATCTAGGCACATGGGAAAATATTCCCCAAATCGGCCCAAAATTCATCTCAGGCCGTCGATTTTTCTTTTAGTCAACGGTCGAGATTTTGAGTAGAATCTTCAAGTACACGTGTCCCGATTTCGGGTAAAAAATTAGAAATAGAATTTAACTTCAATCATTTACAATTTGGCACGAAACAGAGCCGCGGTCATTGAAAAGAATTTAAATAGCATATTAATTAATCTAGAGAAAAATATTCAAATAAATATTGTTAAAGAAATTGTTATTAATTATTATTATTATATTTTTAAGTTTACCATGTCAAAATCATGATTTTAATTTAATTATTTACATAAAATATTATATATATATAATAGTTTATATATATATATATATATATAGAATATTTTATATATATATATAGAATATTTTATATATATATAAAATATAATTTATAATAATTATTATAGTAGTTATTGTATAATATAAATAAAGGATTTTTTTTTTATTATAGAAATGATTTTCTTTTCTATCATAAAGTTTAAACTTTTTATTGTAAAGATGATATGAAAAATTCAATGAAGATATATTGAATTTTATAAAATAAATTGGTGTAAGATATGAAATAATAATGACAATAGTTTAATGTAAATAAAATAATTAAAATTTAAAAATATAACTACAAATGCTATATTTTTATTCATATTTATTATTTAGTTTTAAAATTAAAATGTAATATAGTTTAATTATCTATAAATTATTAACATATATGGAAAATTGTGATAATTGTTTATAAACTATTCTTCATGAATCATCATTTAAAATATTTCATAATGAAAAAAGTTAGATGACAAAATAGGTATGAAATAAAAAATTCACACATAAATTATCAAAATTTTATTTAACTTTGTTAAAGTTATAATCTTTAGTTTTCCTTGCAATCTGTTCTTATCGCTCCATTTGTTTTAACCAATCAGATTAAAGAAAAATAGTTTTAGAAATTACAAAACTTTTGATTGGATTATTTTCAATTGAATAATTTTTTACTATAAATTGTTAATCAAATATATTATATGAAACCATAAAGGGATTGTTGAAACCCTTTTTTTGTTTCTAAGTTCTAACTTTATAACTATTAACAATTAATTATTTTAAGCAAAGTCGCAGACTAACATTTCAACAATGCATTGAGAATCAAGATGCCAAAAACAAAGTCATAGACTAACAGGAAGTTGGAACAACGATTTGAGAAGCCCAAAACTATTGTTTTCATTGATAATATTTTAGAATGTACATTGTAGTCTGTACAAAGCATAGATATTCAAAATAGCTGATTAAATCAGCCTGGTTTTACTATTTCATAATTTACATTAAAGGGCAAGGCCCAATCCAAAGAAAAAATAGATATCTTAAAAACATTTTTTTGCCCTAGGGCAACACCACAACGGTTTTAAAAATAGGATTCAAGATTCAGGAAACAAGGAGGCTGGAAGCATTAGTAGGCTGAGGGGCCGAGGGCTTGAAGCCTTCAATCAGAAAGGTCTTCAAGTCCCTCCACGTGGAATCTGTTGGAGAAGATGATGTCGCTAAACTCGTCTAGCCATGTGAAGTCAGTCTCACTGACGTCATCCAACAACAACCACTTTCATAGAGAATCCCTTCCCTTTCGATGGCGAATCAATTGTCGTTCATTCATGTCGAGCAGGAAAGGATGGTTTTGTATAATGCACCCTATGCCTTGCTCCCAGCACTTGTTTGCTACGTCTACAAAAGGGATGCCAATGCCTGACCCTAGTACCTACTTGGCCAATACAAGAATTTTGACATCATCTTCTAAAAAAGTTTCCTTAAAAACGTTACACAAAAGCATTAGAATGTCTATTTGACTGCCTCTAAGGGCGAGAAGAGACGCGAGGAAGCAAGAGGTAATATCCATGGACACACAGTACCACTTATCATTTCTTAAGAATTCATGGCTAAGGACAATGAATATAGCATGGCGGATAAAAGGACTTTGGGTGTCTGGCTTGCAAACTATGGCAAGGACATCGTGAAGAATCATGCCCAAAAAGGGCTTTTGCAGAGCTATTATAGTGCATTTCAGGCGAATTGACATATCCATGACTAACATTCAAGAAACTCTACAAACCGAATTCAGATTGAAGAATTTAAGAAATGATAATGAAAGAGGAATTGAAGAGGCTATTTAAGGGAAATTGCATTACATTCTTTGGCATTGGCGATCTTTCATATCTTTTTTTTCGTATTCCTATTGATTTTCAAGTGTGCGAAATGTCGAAATGTACTGTCATTAATGTTGGATAGTCGAAAGTGCTTGACATTGAGTAAATTCCAGTTAGAGATTACTGTGCAAAACTTTCCACGTGTCTCCATTCCAAAGAAGTTAGTTCGACTCCAGGTATTTTCAAGCGAATGGCCCCGAAATGCATCTTTTGTCATTGATCTCTAATTGATCAACAATCAATAAAACTATTGTATTTACTATTAACAATACGAAAGTGATGGTAGCTGACTTGGTAATAGTGACAATGACGTAACGACGTTACGACATTATTAATAATAGACCTAACACAGTACACAAGTTGAAACTTGAAGTGACTACTTAGTAGTCAGTACAGTCACTAGCCAATACATGTGCAAATTCACTTTCAAATTAAACAATTTTTCAGTTTACCATTAAAAAATTAGCCAAGACCATTATTATTCACTTTCTTACAAAACGAGTAATTCGCCTCTGACATTATTAATTCATTTTTGGCAAGAGAAAAAATAGCCATCATTTATTTATATGTCAACAAGAAAAAACATTAATTCGCCACATTTAAAATGAATTTTCCTAGGGCAAGAAAATATCGCCAACATATAATATTTTATTTCCCTATATGGAACAAAAAAATCTCCCTCGACATTAAAATTTTCCTGCCCACAAAATGTTGGATTCGCCAGCATTTTAGGCTTTTTTTCGGGAGGGGCTTCCTGAAGTTATCACTGATTCTCATTTGAAAGGAAGTTTTAATTGAAGATCTAATAAGGAAGCTGAACCTTACCAAAATTCAGAGAGGAATTGAAGAAATCGAAATTCCTCAACTGTTGGAAAACTATATGTCAAGTGGACTTGGTCATAGAAGTTTTTATTCATTTCTTTTTATTTAAAGACAAATCTGTTCACCAACAATAGGCACAGGAGTTAAGAAAAAGGTGGAGGAAAAAGTGGAAGCAACTCAACCAACTTTGACCTAGTCTAACTACAAGAGAAAATAAAGGGTTACATGCAACTGCATATGCAACTCACATTACATCTTTTTACATACATGTAACTCACATTACATGTAATTATACTTTTTCATGTAATGCATCCTTTACAACTACTAACATAAAAACAAAAACAACAATCTCAAAGATTGTTTATCAGTACCTTGAATTTGACGATGATGTCACGCACTGTGAAAAAATCAACAATTTCCAATCTCTTTGATATGGCTTCAACTCTCAATGCATTTGCATATGCTGATTCTACAACTTTAGAATTTGCTGCCATAGTATCTAACAAGTTTTTCATCGAGGATTTATACAAGACAAACTTGTTCATTGTGTGTGAACCAAAGTCTTCAGAATCTACATTAGCATTGATCTTGATTATATATTCTGAATTTACTCTTTCTACTACAATGAGGTTACCGGATTCATCAATAACATGGCATCCCATCTGTTCCAAGTTGTTGATGTCAATTTTGTACCACTACATCGATTGAATACTTGATATGGAATATCAAACACTCAATCCCTCTCTTGAAGAGTAAATACTCATGAAGACATGAGAAAAACTCCAATGTTCCTTACACCTATGGATACTAACTCAATTATATTAATGTGATTTGCTAGTTAATCATGTAGGCGGCCTTACGTTGTTCATTCAAAGATAACTTGGATTTTTGGTGTGATGGTGATGAATCTAGCTTTGTAATGTGTATGAGAGCCAAATGATGTTGATGGTGATGATGATGGAGGGCATATCTGCCAATGATGCTTCTCCTAACTTTCTTTTCGATTGAACTCCAACTACTACAATATAATATTGATGTCAGTTTTGTACCACTACATAACATATAGTAATTGAATACTTGACACGGAATATCAAACACTCAATCCCTCTCTTGAAAAGTAAATACTCATGAAGACCTGAGAAAAACTTCAATGTTCCTTACACCTGTGGATACTAACTCAGTTATATTGATGTGATTTGTTGGTAATCTCATAGGCGGCCTTGCGTTGTTCATTCAAGGATAACTTGGACTTTTGGTGTGATGGTGATGATGTTTGGTATTGTAAAGTATATGAGTGCCAAATGATGTTGATAGTGACGGTGATGGTGATGGAGGGTGTGTTTGCCAATGATGTTTCTCCTAACTTCCTTCTCGATTGAACTCCAACTACTAAACTACTTGCTGCTCTACTCTTACTCCTATGAATAGAAAGATTAGCGAATGGACGTGGATTGAATCTGATGAAAGCTTACCAATGGTTCTACCTCCATAGATGCAATGACTCGAGGCAAAAAGACTAAATTACTATGCAAGGCTTCCTAACGAGCTGCTAGAATGCTAGTGGCCTAGTTTATAGATCCCTATCAAACATCCACTAATGTCACCATGCAACTATCCATCTATCCTTACTCTTACTTAACAACTTTCTTGAAATAAAATCTACTTTAGCAACTTCAAATGAAATCTAACTTTAACTATTGGAAATAGAAACCACGCAATAACACCAAGTCTTATTAATCACCATGCAAGTCACAACAATAATACAAAACCAATTTTGGTATTATCTTAAGCAACAATTTTCTTCAACCCTCTACAAATGAGAGCAAATGGCCTTATATAGGAGCCAAAATTACAACCAACAGTAGAGATTAAGAGGCAAAACCAATGATCCATATTGAATCCTAGAAACCCTAATTAGGGTTGCCACCCCATCGGCCAATGAGAAGATGCCACCTCATCAATGGACCAATGAAAAAAAGGAAAAGTGGCAACCAATGAGAAGGCACGAAAATAGTAGCCAATCAGAATCAAACACCTATCCTACCCAAAAGAAAGGAGAAAAGCTTACATCAAATGATCTTCTAATATAATTCTACCCTTTTCTTTCATCATTTTAGCCAAAGTAATGAACTTGGCTAGCTTGTCGTTGACTTCCTTCATGAGAGTCCAAGGCATATGCTTCATCTTAGGCTCAACTGAATTCATCATGTTGCTTGCTGCTTGCAATGTCTTCTCATGATCCTTCTCATATTCTTTCGTATATCCAACAAAGGCATTGAGGGAGGCAAGGGTGCCTAAATGTTTCTTCTTGATGGCAACCCTCCCCAACTCGTCTAATCTTGATCCAAATTTTATCTCATTGATGTCCTCCTCTTGCTCTTAATTGCTCTTTGTTGCTAGCTACTGCCTTCACTTTTTTGTCCGACTGACTCTGCCGGACCTCTTTCCGGTTTCATCTTCTCATAAGGCGTACCTTCGGACTTTGTAATTTCCTTAACTTCTCATTGTACCACGACTCGGTGTCTGGACAAACTGCCCTTGTAACTACCTCTAAGGAAGGATCTTGATGATCATCCCAATCCACTGGACCCAATTCCATTCCATCCACTGTATCATAATCTTCTCTTAGTACATTTTCATCATCTTCTAGTTGATCAGGAATATCAAGGCCTCTCCATCTGATTGCCCTCATCATGCCCACTGACAATCTTGAAAAAGCTAGCTTTCTCACATGAAAGTCATCTTGTGCATTAGCCCAAAAATCTTCTATAGTAAGAATATGTTTGAATGTGTTTTCGTGAGATGCCTTGATAAGACCATTAAGATCGAATCCTTGTCTTGCTCTATACCATCCTAGATGATAGTGCTCTAACTCGTTCTCCGCAGCTGCAAAGGCGATGGGATTGGGGCAAGTATCATTGCCTATTCCAAATGAGAAGGTAATCCCTGTCTCACCTTTGGGTTTCATCATCTTGTCATAATGTTCAAGTTGCTTAGCCAACTCCATCAAAACTAACTTGTCAGGTGGGTACCTTGGAAGTCTCTTGGGACAAATTGTACTTCCTACTACTCTAATGTATGTAAATTGCAGAAATTTGATGAACCAACTCCCATACTTCTTAACTTTTGCTCCTGCTTCCGATGAGAGCCTTCTAGTAGGTGTCCCTTGTAATATCCTTATTGTCTCCATGGCAAAGGCATCATAAAACATCTTATAATCTTTAGTGTTGTGCAAATGAAGCTCTGGATAGCACTCATGCACCAAACATTGCCCCGATCCATTACCAATCACTCCTAAGGCCTTAAGTCCAAGATTTTCATATAGTCTCATAATCAGATAGAAAAGATAGGACCCCATATAGAATTGCTTTTGATTTTGCAGTGTCCTAAGTTGCAACTCTAAATTTTCGCTTATAATTCTAGCCCAATCAAATTTTCTCTTTCCATTTTCAATTTCATCAATAAAGTAGTATATCTAGTTCTCGAATTGCATACCTTGAGCCACGCCCATGATTCGGCTGAGAAGCACAATAAGATCGCCATACTCTGATTTGAAATCTGACCTGGTGAGCTTTGATGTTAGTTGAACCATTTATTGGTCGAGTACACCAAGAACCATTTTGCATGTCAGTTTATAGCCATGAAAAGATACAAAGTTACTAATGATATCATTTACTACGGTGATAAGATCTACTTGGTACCTTACTTGAAACTGAAGAAGTTGATTACAATAGGTTTCCAAACATCGCATTTGCATTTTCTTGAGGACAAGCAAATTTTGGGACGGAAGGGCTATTTTCCAAACATATTCCTCTCTGACTATCATAGAAAATTGTAAATCTTCCTGCATCATAGATAATATCAGAACACAAGCACTTAAGTCAAACTACTTCCTGACATGCATGAGTAGATGTCATGCACTATACCTCAGTTGTCCATAATGCAACTACACTTTTTTATTTTCTCATCCAATTGATAGCCTCACCATTCTTTATGAATACATATCCACTTGTAATGTTCCTGTCATCAAATAAATATTTAATCAGACCTTTGTTAATGGGCCGATTGATTTAGTATATCTTGGACCCATTTTTAGTTTGTTTCCATAGGTAGGTGTAGCCATCGGCTATCTTTGTACACCATCCGAAAGGTTTCCCCGACAGGTAGTTAAGGACGACTTGTAGGTAATTGTTTATATGCGATTTGGATTATTTCTTTGTACTGTGAATTCCCATTGGGATTCTTTGTTGTTTGCTATTTCAGAAGTAAAACACATTCCCTATTTGGCTATTCCAGTTTTGGCGGGATTCAACCCTCACCCTATTCCATCGCCTGTATTTCTTCGCTCGGATCTAGCAAATCGAAGCACCATCTTGTTGCAATGATTAATTGAAGGTTATTCAAATTCAATTTCCATTCTTATTTGGGTTTTATCTGATGAATTCGGGACTATAAGTTTATGGTTGCATGACTGAAACCACCTTCCATCTATACACCATCCACTACCTACAACACGCAAAGCATCTTTCCGTACTACAGCATTACCCATCCGTATGGCTATCAACTCATCACTATGCTTCATTCTCCCTCACCATATGGCCTACTAGCCATACCATACGGCCAAGCTGGTAACCACATTCACCACCGTATGAATTGTCTTCCTTCCTACCGTACGGCCATTGTACTTGTCCACCGTACGGCCCACACACTTGACCACTGTACATCTCCTCCAAAAACTGTATGGCCCTCAACCATCTATGTACAATTGGCTTGCTCATCTCCTCACCCTTTCCCTCATACCATACGGCCTTCAAGTTTCCATGCAGCCTTCTCAGCTTTGACATACGGCCTCCACAGCAACCAAAGAAGATACGGTACAGCCTATCTAGGTTTCTCTATACGATCACTGTGACCCATGCACATTTGGTAGAGTTGATTCAAGCATTCGCCAAGTACACACACACGAACCAACCTGTTTCTAAGGGTGAGTTAGACAACAAAACATTACAATTGAATGAATCAAGCTCCATACCCCACCAATTCCATTGTCTTGTCCACTAATCTCAAATTTAATCTTTTCTACAGTGTCCTAACAATGCACATTACAAATGTATCATTAACTCTAACATAATCATTTGTGGCATGCAAATGTAATTAAGGCTGGTATTCATGCACCTTCATGCAATGAGTGCCACTTCAAATTGTTCCCTTATATCTCATTACATCATACCTTGTATTTGACACGTGCACTCATATAAAACTTTCTTGACTGCTCCAAATTCACCAGTTGCTCACTCAAGTTGGCACTAATCATCCCAACCCAATCCATGTTAAATCCTTCGACCACCTGTTCAATAAAGTACCACATCCATTTCTCAAACTGATAGGATTGTTGAATCCTGACAATTCTATTGAGCATCATGACCACGTGACTTTATTCCCATTGAAGGTCAAGCCATACTAACTCCTTGGGCAACTTGGAAGGGTGAGATCTATTCTTCCGCAACTATTTACTACTTATGACACTTTCACAATGTTAAACCCCAATGTTGTAAACTCTGAGTGCTTTCTCTTTTGTCATTAGTATCATATTCCGAAGTGAAGAAATTTCAAATTCTTTTGAGATTGTTGGCAGAGAAAGATCTACTATAATATTTCCATCTAAAGCCTTCATTGTTTTGTCTCCGAGATTGTAAAGTTTTGTGTATTCCATGATCAAATATGCACATTGAAAAGCTAGAAGAAAGCTCGTTGCAGCTACAATCCCACAATTTACAATCCGAGTAGCCAAATGTGTTGGTTGATGATCCTTGTATCCGAACATTCTCCTATTGAACTCGTTCATATCCAAGCATACAAGATTGGTGTCATTGACATCTACCCACTTTGAAATAATTTTGGATTCTGGCTAGAGTCCTCTTTCCTCATTCTTGGTTAGCTACTTCCTAGTCACACTCATTCCTCAAGATTCCGCCATCTTAGCTCCTTGCAAAACAAAATTAAGTACGCATAAAACCATGCAATGAAAGGAAACAAAAGGTAAACCAATCTTGTTCATGGAGGAGAAAATTTTGGAAATTTATTCAAAATTCTCTCTCCGCATAGGATTTTCTCTCTCCTCCAAGAATTTTCACAAATTTTTCAACTTTACTACAAAAATATCTCCTTTCTCAAAATTTTTGCAGTTTGTCACAAATTTTCCCAATTGATAAGAAATTTCACGCTTCTCTAGAAGTCAATTTCTCTATCCTAAAAAAATTTCGAGTTGCTTCAAAACTTTTTCAGTCTTCTTGCACATTTACCAAAACTATTGTTAATGTTAGTGTAGTTTCTATTAAATAAAACTCATTTGAATATATATATATATATATATATATATATATATATATATATATATATATATATATATATATATATATATATATATATATATATATGTTATTATCTCCTTAACTATAATAAGCAAATGTTATTGATAACTAATAAGAGTTAAAGAGGCATGTCTCTGATGCCATACACATATACATTATGAATGTAATTTGGAAAACACAGAAATATATGTGCTATTACAAATTACAGGGAATGACAAATCCATAAAATCTTAACATGGTATCATAGCAAAGCCTTGGAGGAAATTTGTCATTCCCTATAAATCGATATATGATAAAACATTGTTATAACAATTGGGCGCTGCATTTGGCAAATCTACATCAAGTTGTAGTTGCAACAATTTCAACACCATTCCAAGTCCATTCATTTCTAGTGATTTGTAAAGGAAGTTCTAAAATGTGAAGGAGTAACTCTAAGGAGTTTCGAAATATCCCTGATAAGTTCGTTTGTAATAACCAAAGGAGATCACTTTTTAAAATAGGGAGCAAAACATTGAAAACACCGCACCATACAATAGGAAACTTAAACGGACTAGTTTTGACACTCACGGACCCACCCAAGCGCCATTCCCTTAGGGCCCGTTTGGCAACGAGAATACAAGTGGAATAGGCATATGTATATTCTTAAAATTTTGAATTCTTTGTTTGGATGCACCAAATCAAAATTGGAATAGGAATTAAATTGGAGTACGTATTCCAAAGTTTGGCCCAAAAATGAGGATTTGCTATTCCACCTAAATAGGTGGAATAGGAATACATATTCCTATTCCAATTTTTTTAAGTTTAGAAAACATAAATTTTTGAGTCTGTGAATTCCGCATCAAATTCTAGGTGAACCAAACAAGAATAGGAATACATAACCCCATTTTCTATTCAAGAATAAGTATTCCTATTCCCATTTTTATATTCCCGCATGTAACATCCACATTTCCGAGGCCTTAATCAACAACTAACATATCCAAGAATTACAAATATTACTTCATTTCATAGGGAAAACAGTTAAATCAGTTTCATTCATATGAAAGAGATTAACGGTTAAAATCAGTTAAACAAAATTTCTTAACTAAAAATTTAAAACACCATCAATGAATTTACTATGGAAATTAAAATCTACATACCATGGAATTCGAGACCGAAATCAATCTAGGGATGCTTCTGCAACCACCTAGGTTAGTCCACAAATACCACTATAACAATATCAAATGACGATTGCCATTCAATAACGCTATATCAAAATCAAATGACAATTACCATTAAACACCATTATATCAATTAGGACATCACATATCACTGTATCAATTAGGGCATCGATTACCATTGGATCATTTAAGGCATGAGATACCACTGTATCACTTAGGGCTTCAGATACCATTGTATCATTTAGGGCATCAATTACCGCTGGATCATTTAGGGCATTAGATACTATATCATTTAGGGCTTCAGAACCACTGTATCATTTAGGACTTCAGATACCACTGTATCATTCCTTTCCTTCCAATTTGCTATACTGTGGCACTAACATAAGATTAAAAGATATGCTCATAATCATTATTCTTATATATGAAAAACTGAAATAACAATCCTATAGATATATTTCATATTTAGTTAGAAGATCGACCGATCTAACTGGTTGCCAATTATATTGACGATAAGAATTGCTTTCATTTAAAGAAATAACTATAACGATGATACAACTCAATTAATCTTACCTTCTACTTGAACATACATCATAAAAGTAAAAACACCTGTTTCTGACAAACTTTTGAATGCATAGCTTATCTTTGCCTATTGATGTCTGACAACTTGGAGAGAGGTGAAACATTGTCAGGAGCTTAACTACCCAATCTCGGACCATAACTTATCCCCTCACAATCTCTAACGAGAAAGACACTCCCTACCCAGAATAGACATGGATGCATTGAGCATACTGGTATCTAATCACACCACTCGACTTGACAACAAGAGAATTCAATAAACGTGATCTTGCATGAGCTATTAAATTATTATTTTTTAAAGCATTAAACATTGTTATACCACATCTGATTCAGTTTCATGTTAATGCAAATTCTTTTCTCTCACCTCTTCACCCTTTTCCTTGGCTATACAGTCGGGTGAATCCCACATGTTGGAATCTCAGAGCAAACGGCTCTGTCAATTTATTCATGAAGATTATATACATCCAACATTTCACAATCTGTGATTACATGATTATGTTCTTAAAATGATTGCAGAAATAACTATCATCTGATTCCAAGGTCTATTGGCAAAGATAACTTATCATTCCATAATATAGACACTTCACTATGCATATTGGTAACTCCCTAGAGTTATTTAGTTATAATTCAGGATAATCTATAGCTGCAAATATGGAAGTTGATTTGTAAAAGAAATATTGGAATAACATTAATTGAAAATGATTATCAAATGACCTGATATAAATCCGGAGCTTTCTGGAGTCTTGCTAAACGATTTGTATCAGTTCTTCTTCGGATGTTTGCAGTCGTAACCACCGTGTTTAAGTACTAATTAAAATCAACAAGGAAAGAGCATATACGACTGACTATATTGGGATGGCACTACTGTGAGATGAAAAGATCTCAAGACAGAAATAGCACAACAAACATTCACTGAACACCTATAGCAAATCATTCCAACAACATTCTGCCAATGATAGTTGCAGAGAAAATGTCCACAATGAAGACCTATGGAAAAACTTGAATGATGGCTCCCTCTCTTCAAACCAAAATAACACCTGGGTACTCACTATCATAATACAGAATCATGTTGGACAACCACAGAAAGCATGAACAAGCCGCAGTTATCAAAGTGTCATTACATAATAAAGAGTTTCACTTCCTCAACCTCCTAAATCACCAACACTAAGGACGGGACCCTCCACCCAGAAGACTAGTTTCTTATCGAAACTTGAACAAAAGAGCCAAGAGATAGCAATACCCATGGAAGAACCGTTTAGCATAGAAACTAAATGTCGAACACTTGGAAAAAATATCAAAGTCGGCTGCTTGAAACACATATTGTAGTCGGCTGAATGAAAGAAGAGATATATATGTCCACCTCTCACTCTCAACTTCAATTAAAAAAAAAATAACATGACTCCTTGGCTTCCGTAACATAAAGGATATATTGGCGCTTTGAACGCCAATTAAAATGCCAAGTGTTAAATTGGTTTTCAAACAAGAAAAAGAATAAAAAGATGGAAGAAGATTGAAGGTTATAAATTGAAAATTATTATGATTTATATTAATATAGGTACATGTAAATATATTGGTGAAGTGGCATCATTTTATTATAATAAAATAATATGATGGTGTCACTTCATTTTTATATTTATGTGTACGTACATAGATATATTTATTATAATAATAAAGTGAAAAATCATTTAACATCCTTTGAGGTACATATTATATTAGATTATTTAAATTACATTATTTTATGTTTTAAATTATTTATTTAATAGCTTATGCGGTTTCATCGATTGTATCCTGATGTTCAAGTCGCTAGGTCCTCAACCCATTTGTCCAGTGATAGTGATGCTCCTATGCCTAATTCTTTTCTAACAATGCTTCCACCCCTTCAACGTGCTTCCTACAAGGAAATTCTCCGCGGTTAAATCATATTACCATAAAAAGTTATTCAATCATAACAGCGAACCGCCTATTCAATTCCATGAATTCACAATAAATAATTATAACGACTAACCATCTTACCATTTCGCCAGATTATAACAAATTTATCTGTCAACTGACTTCATGTGAACCACAATGGCTATATTTTAAATTAGGTCAAAAATTGGGATGTAACACTGCAGCCAAATGGACCCTTATTGTGTGATGAGATCGAGTGAGAAGTAAATTTTGGGACTCATTTAAGTCATAAAATAAAGAGGGGAACAGAAAGTTCTTACGATGATGTCAATGGATGCATAAAAAGGATTACACAAACAAGGAAGGGAATATACCCAATCCACCTATTGTGAGGGAGAAAATACAATCAAAGCCCCCTCTGAAACATAGGGCCCTAAGTAGCCATGAAGAAGGGAACTTAGGTGTTTAAACACCATTGTCTATTTGGTACCCCAAGGACAAATAAATTTATCGTATCAAGTAACA